>CM051236.1:124425238-125743988 GCA_027917425.1 Gastrophryne carolinensis
GGCGGCAGGAGACCAAAAATTCGCCTAAAGACACACTGGAGTTGGCAGCAGCAGCAGGAGCCCAAACATTGCTTGAAAGAGACACTGGAGTTGGCAGCAGGAGCCCAAAAATTGGACTAAAGACACACCCTGGAGTTGGAAGCAGCAGCAGGAGCCCAAACATTGCTTGAAAGAGACACTGGAGTTGGTAGCAGGAGCCCAAAAATTGGCCTAAAGACACACTGGAGTTGCCAGCAGCAGCAGGAGCCCAAACATTGCTTGAAAGAGACACTGGAGTTGGCAGCAGGAGCCCAAAAATTGGCCTAAAGACACACTGGAGTTGGCAGCAGCAGCAGCAGGAGCCCGAAAATTGGCCTAAAGACACACTGGAGTTGCCAGCAGCAGCAGCAGGAGCCCGAACATTGCTTGAAAGAGACACTGGAGTTGCCAGCAGGAGCCCAAAAATTGGCCTAAAGACACACTGGAGTTGGCAGCAGCAGCAGCAGGAGCCCAAACATTGGCTGAAAGAGACACTGGAGTTGGCAGCAGGAGCCCAAAAATTGGCCTTAAGACACACTGGAGTTGGCAGCAGCAGCAGGAGCCCAAACATTGGCTGAAAGAGACACTGGAGTTTGCAGCAGGAGCCCAAACATTGACTCATAGACACACCCTGGAGTTGGCAGCAGCAGGAGCCCAAAAATTGGCCTAAAGACACACTGGAGTTGCCAGCAGCAGCAGCAGCAGCAGAAGCCCAAACATTGGCTGAAAGAGACACTGGAGTTGCCAACAGGAGCCCAAAAAATGGCCTAAAGACACACTGGAGTCGGCAGCAGCAGCAGGAGCCCAAATATTGGCTGAAAGAGACACTGGAGTTGGCAGCAGGAGCCCAAACATTGACTGATAGACACACCCTGGAGTTGGCAGCAGCAGCAGCAGGAGCCCAAAAATTGGCCTAAAGACACACTGGAGTTGGCAGCAGCAGCAGGAGCCCAAACATTGGCTGAAAGAGACACTGGAGTTGGCAGCAGGAGCCCAAAAATTGGCCTAAAGACACACTGGAGTTGGCAGCAGCAGCAGGAGCCCAAACATTGCTTGAAAGAGACACTGGAGTTGGCAGCAGGAACCCAAAAATTGGACTAAAGACACACTGGAGTTGGCAGCAGCTGCAGGAGCCCAAACATTGCTTGAAAGAGACTGCTTGAAAGAGACACTGGAGTTGGCAGCAGGAGCCCAAAAATTGGCCTAAAGACACACTGGAGTTGCCAGCAGCAGCAGGAGCCTAAACATTGCTTGAAAGAGACACTGGAGTTGGCAGCAGGAGCCCAAAAATTGGCCTAAAGACACACTGGAGTTGGCAGCAGCAGCAGGAGCCCAAAGATTGTACTAAAGACACACTGGAGATGGCAGCAGCAGCAGCAGGAGCCCAAACATTGCTTGAAAGAGACACTGGAGTTGGCAGCAGGAGCCCAAAAATTGGCCTAAAGACACACTGGAGTTGGCAGCGACAGCAGCAGGAGCCCGAATATTGCTTGAAAGAGACACTGGAGTTGGCAGCAGCAGCAGCAGGAGCCCAAACATTGCTTGAAAGAGACACTGGAGTTGGCAGCAGGAGCCCAAAAATTGGCCTAAAGACACACTGGAGTTGGCAGGAGCAGCAGCCGAAATATTGCCTGAAAGACACACTCTGGAGTTTGCAGCAGCATGAAGAGAACATATACAAATTTTCGGCACATATATCTTATCCAAAGAATATTAATAAAAAGTAAGACTAACGTAAAGCATTTTCTCAATAATTACTTGTGGTCTGATGCAGAGGAATGTCTGTAACTGGAGAGCAGCGCCTTAAATCTGTTTTGCACTATCCATATTTCTTTAGTGTTGGTCCGGCCCCATGATCAATCTACTCTAATGCATCAGGCATTGGTGGGTGGAAATCTTGGCTGATCCATGCCCGATTCATTTCCACGCAGGCCAGTCTCTCAAAAAAAAACATTTTTCAAGCGTACTGGAGCACATTGGATTGCTCTCATCAGAGCATCACATATGCACATCTAAGAGCTTCATCACTTTGTTCCTGTTAAAGTCTTCAGGGCCTAGTTACTACTTAGTGAAAGGCCATAGATAGTTACACACCTGCTGCTGTTATCGACAAATCCTACTTTAAGTGTAGCGTTTTGTCCTCCACTCATATACGCACTAAGTATGTCAGCCAGAGAAGTGCCAGGATGGGCACAGAGAAGTTGCAGAGGCCTAAATTCATCAAGCAGAGGTTGCAGCAGACTAGGGGTGAGTGGCAGCAGGAGTCTCAGTGAGAGGCCTGTTCTCCCGGTATCAGCTAGTGGTCTTGTCTTGATCAGCAACCCATCGGCCATCATCCATTGGTTAACAAAATCATCCACTGCATCACAAGTGACATCTGACACCCCCAGTCAATTGTCGGTTATATCTTATGCTTTGGGTTCAGCTCCACTATTCAGTGAGGATGATCTGATGATCAGCAGCTACTGCCCAGCCAAGAAGTGGAGGAGACACTCGCTGCTTCTTCCACTAGGCGGGCAAGTAGTGATGAGGAGAGTGGCGTGGGAGGTGGTGTTGCAAGCATTTTGGCTTCTTAAGCAGACACTGTTGAGGAAGCTGAGGAAGACATCAGTGAGTTTTGAGGGCACTTTTAAAGGCTTGGAGTAATGGAGAGTGACAGATTAGTAACATATTAGTAACATATTAGTAACATATTAGTAACATAGTAACACATTAGTAACATAGTAACATATTAGTAACATAGTAACATATTAGGCCTCAATTCATCAAGCATAGGTCTCAGCAGACTAGGGGTGAGTGGCAGCAGGAGTCTCAGTGAGAGGCCTGATCTCCCGGTATCAGTTAGCTGTCGTGTCTTGACCAGCAACCCATCTGCCGTCATCCATTGGTTAACACGATCATCCACTTAACATGGCTATATGAAAGATGTGTAGGCAGAAGGCGAAGTGTGGCCAGGGTCCCAATGTTGGACCCACAGCCCTGCATCAACATTTGCAGCGTCACCATAAAGCGGCCTGGGAGAGTTGGGTCCAAAGTGGTGGTCCAGTCTGCTGCATTATCCAGTGGCATGCCACTCTCTGTTCCAGCCAGCCAAGGCTCCAGATGCTCCTCCTCCTCTTAATCCGAGTCATTCCGCCAGCAATCCATTGGCCAAGCCATGTCCAAGAGACAGCAGTATGCGTCCACTCATCCAACGTGCAGAAGCTAAATGTGCTCCTGTATAAGTTGCTGGTGCTGCAGTCCCTCCCTTGAGGTGGTGAACCTTTCAGAGAACTGATGGCTTGTGCCGAGCCGAGGTGGAGAGTCCCATGCTGTCATTTCTTTGCGAAGAAGGCAGTACCAGCCCTGTACAATTTTGTTGAACAGAAGGTGGGCCAGTCCTTTAGCCTGTCAGTGTGTACCAAAGTGCATGGCAGTGCCTACGTCTGGAGCTGTAACTACGGTCAGGGACAATACATATCCTTTAAGCCCCACTGGGTGATTGTGGTTCCTGCACAACCACAACAGCAACTTGGACAGGTCCCTCCGCTGTGGCCTCCACGCTCCTAGGCCGTTGTGCCTGTGACAGTGCACTTGCACTTAGCAATGGTGTCACAGAAAAAAGTGCCTAATTGTCAATTACATATTAATTGTTAACATTTATCTTATTTGAACACATTTATAATAATAACATATAACATAATAACAATAACATATAACATAATAACAATAACATATAACATAATAACAATAACATATAAAATGTATCCAATTTTTTTTTAGGTTAATTTTGTATTTTTTTTTTTCATTTTCTGTTTTTTTCTAATATTTTGTATTTTTAAAAAATATATATTTTTAGTTTTTTTTTGTATTTTTTTATATATATTTTTTCCATTGTCTTTTTTTAATATTTTTTTAATTTTTTTACAATTTTTTTCGTTCATTTTTTATTTATTTATTTTTTGTATTTTGTTTTTTTCTTAATATTTTTTTTTTCTGTATTTTTTTTAATTTTTTAATTTTTTTCAGTCCCCTTCCAGCCTACCATGTGTGCAGGACTCGGCGGTTTCACGCTGTTCTTCACATGGTTTGCCTTGAGCCACGGAGTCACACATGGGAGGAACTGCTAAAAATCACTCTACCACTTATCACAAAAGAAATTTGAAACATCTCAGCTCACCCAGTATAAACAGATGCTGATTGGAAGGCAGCACTGTACATGACCAAAGATACACATGTAAGTATGAAACATTAACCCATGTCCATTGTGGAGGTTGACTAAAACCTCATATTTAGATATGTTAAAAGCAAACCCCAAAAAACTTCCCCAAATGAAGTGGAGTTTTAGTTAAGTAAGTTTAAAAAGATTCCAGGGCCACCCGAGTTCCAATCCTTCGGGCATCCTGAATTGGGATGCCCTGCTGTGTAAAACCCCCCAGAAGCACCATTTGACGCACCTTGTCCCGGGAGCCCTTGCCTCGTCTTTGCGGCATGGCTGCATCCCGGCTTACCCCTAGCCGTGCGCGGACCTGCGCCTGACCTTTCTGAATGGTGAGCAGGGGGTGCAGATGCTCCCTTTGGCACAGCTCCAGGCAGCTTAACCATCAGCGGAGAAGAAGGGAGTCGAGTGAAAGCAAGCATGCTGATAGGTTGAAAGGGCCTTTCTGCCAATCGGCGCGCTCGTTTTCGCCTGAGTCTGCATCGTAGGAGCTACAGGAATCAGAGTGACCTATGAGCATACATACAGCAGGGCATCCTAATTCTGGATGCCCCTTCTTGAGTTACAATTGAAAATCGGGTGTGTTGTTTCTCTTTAAAGGGCTTGGGTATGGCATGTTTCTGACTCTGAGCCTAAGGGGGGGCTGGCTATAAGGAGGGCCGGAAGAATTCCCTGATGGGTTGCACTGTTTTGGGGCTAGCTGGCCTGACCCTCAGTAAGCAGCCAATCTCACTTAAAGTCCGGGCTGGAATTCCTTGTACTGCTGCTTCAAACCCCTCTGTCCCCCCCAGCCCCACTAAGACTCCCCAGCCCATGCTCTTGTACTGCAATGCTACAGCCTCAGCATCCTGGCTCTGGTTGGCTATACCTATTGCTGCTGGCCTTTGGGGTGTTCCGATCCTTAATCTTAGGGGAGCCAATAGGGTGCCATACTTTTGGCAAACAAAAACAGTAAGAAGATGTGCACACACCACACCCAGTTTTAAGGAAAGTTTTATCTAAATCTGTTCATCGTGATAATCGTACATAAACATGCTGACATAACTACACAAGATACAATTTCATAATTACATAATGTTTAACAGCATTGTTCATCATGTGAGCTTATTCCAAGTATGTCACACACCCCGCTTCCATAATGCTCTGGCACCGCGAAAGGAAGGATTGAAGGGGCCTGCCCCCCCGAAAGGGGCGATGCTGCTACTTACGCTGAGGTAACTTTCCACCTTTCGCCACTGAATCCAATTTATCTCCGAACAGCCTCATACCCAGGAAGGGTAGCGCTGCGAGTGATTTCTTAGCCACAATGTCAGCCGCCCACAGGCAGCAAGGCTGAACCCACACTGGCAAAGGCATGGCATGCAATCTGATCAAAGCGTTTGTCCTCACCATCTTTAAGAGTGGCGGCGTCTGGAGAATGTACAACGGAGGTGTTGGACAATCCCAGAACGGACGCATCGACCTCGGGAGGGGATGACCAGCGCTTCACCTCGTCCACCGGAAGGGATACTTCCTATCCCATCCCTGAGGAACACCGGGAAGCCGGCTAGGCCTCTCCCATTCCTAAATTCCTAATTTGGGAACTCCAAGCTGGGCTTAGAAGTCCCCAAAAATTCCCCCTTCTGCTGGGGGGGGTCTCCGCTGGCGGAGAAATATCCAGTACCTCAAATAGATGGGCCAGGATCTTGGGGGTATCCACGGCATCCCCCAGCGCCTGCCCAGTATCAGAATCCAAAAAACTGCTGATCCTCAGCATCAGATTCCTCAAACAATTCCCCCTCCTCGAGTGGGGAATAATCAGACCAGTCATAGGAATCATAGTCATCAAAAGGGCTGTGGGGTCCTCTGGAGGCTCACACCCCCATCAATGTCTTGGAGCTGAGAGCTATTCGGTTGGTTCTGTCATGCTTGACACATCACCTACACGGCTAACCGGTTCAGGTTCAATCAGACAATCGAACTGCGGTCGCTTACATCAATCACCAAGGAGGCACTCGCAGCAGGAGTGCCCTCAGGGAAGTTTCTCTGATTCTTGCATGGGCGGAGAGCAATGTTCCATGCATCTCAGCAGTGTACATTCCTGGAGTGGAAAACACGGAAGTGGACTCCCTGAGCAGGGGATCCTCTCGCCGAGGGGAATGGTCTCTCATCCACATGGTATTCCGGTCCCTCTGTCACATGTGGGGGTTTCCGGAGGTGGATCTCTGCCTCACGTCACAATCGCAAGCTCCCAATGTTTGGGTCTCTGTCTCAGGATCCTCTGGCCCTGGCAGCGGACGCCATGTCTCTTGCCTGGAGGGATCTGGGGTTCCTGTACCTGTTTCCCCCCTTGTCCATGGTGGGCAAAGTGGTGCGCAAGCTGGCTCAAGAGGGTGTGCCAGCAATTCTGGTGGCCCCAAGGTGGCCAAGACAGGTTTGGTTCGCGGACGTCGTACGGCTGGCGATATATCAGTACAGGTTGCCCCTGTTTCCGGATCTGATCACTCAAGGTCAACTTTGTTACCCCAATTTACAAACGCTGGTTTTGACGGCGTGGCTGCCGAAACCTCCATCTTAAAAGAAGAAGGTTTGTTTGATGCTGTGATTCAGACACTTGTTAGGGCTAGGCAGTGATCTTACTCTAACATCTACTACAGGACTTGGAGGTCCTATATTGATTGGTGTGAGGCTAGGGCCTTGCCTTGCAGGGCGTTTTCGATCCCTAGGATTTTGGATTTTCTTCAACACGGTCTGGACCTGGTGCGTCAGCTTAGTACCTTGAAAGGGCAGGTCTCTGCCCTGGCGGTCTTCTTTCAAAGGTCTTTTGCTCTTCATCCTTTGGTTAAATTTTTTTTCCAGGGGGTCACTCATGTGCGGCCCCCTCGAAAGCCTTTGTTGCCTGTTTGGGATTTGAATTTGGTTCTGTCGGCACTCCAGGGGCCTCCTTTTGAGCCGGTGCAGGATGTTGCACTTTCTATGCTTACACAAAAGATTGCCTTTTTGGTGGCTATTACCTCTGTTCAACGTGTCTCTGAGTTGGTGGCTCTTTCCATTCAAGCCCCTTACTTTGAGAGACACCAAGACAAGGTGGTTTTTCATTTTAAGCCAGATTTCCTTCCTAAGGTGGTTTCTGCCTTCCATCTCAATCAGGATGTGGTTCTCCCTTCCTTGTGTCATAAGCCTAGCAATGACAAGGAGAGGGTCCTGCACTCTTTGGATGTGGTTCGTTGTGTGAAGTACTATTTGGTTGCTTTGGTTCCTTTCGTAAGATGGATGCCTTATTCGTGGTGCCCTCTGGGCCTCGGAAAGGTTTGGCGCCTGCCAAGTCTACCATTAGTAAATGGATATGTCAGGCCATTGTTGGGGCCTATTCTGCCAAGGGGAGGACTCCCCCTTTTAAGTTCACTGCGCATTCTACTCGTGCTGTTGGTGCGTCCTGGGCTTTTCAGCACCAGGCTTCAGTTGAACAGGTTTGTAAGGCTGCTACATGGTCTTCCGTTCATTCTATTTCCAAGTTTTACAAGGTTGATGTGCGGGCTTCAGCGGATGCTGTTTTTGGCCACGAGGATCTGCAAGCTGCAGTGGTTTAAGTTGGTACATTCTTTTACTGTTTTCGGTTCCCACCCATGACGGACACTGCTATTGGATGTCCCACATGTTATGATTATGGAAGCGGGGTGTGTGACATACTTGGAATAATACCATTTTGTGATTACTCACCTGTAAAATGGGTATTATAAGTATGTCACACACCCCGCTACATCCCGCCCTTATTGGTATTTTGGATCTTTTATACGGTGAACCTTTTAGTGTTATAATTGTTTATATTTGACTCTTCCTGGTCCCCTTACTGCTGTACTATACTGGGGAATGTGTGGGAGGTCCCAGGTATTTATGGACTGGGAGGGGCTCCTTTTTTTCCTGTCATCTCTGCAAAGTTCGCCCTCTACTGGCCATAACCCACATGTCATGATTATGGAAGCGGGGTGTGTGACATACTTATAATACCCATTTTACAGGTGAGTAATCACAAAATGGTATTTTTAGTATACAAAGCAGATGTACATTAGCCATTATTATAGACACACACACACACACAACTATGATACATATGTACAAATAGATATCAAGCAGCATGTAACAGGGCAAGGGAGATAAACTCCCATCAAATTAGACAGCATTAACATCTGTATTTCCCATTAGACAACCCTAGGTCTATGCCTAGAGTGATCATTTTCATGGGCCAATGGCATTACAGCTATAGCAAAAAACAAATAAAGCCCCATTGCTTTGCCATTTTGCCCCTTAAAGGAAAACTCCCTTTTGTCAGATGTGTGGTGTTCTGTGGTGTGTGTGTGTTTGCTTGTGTGGAGGGCATAAAGGGTTACGCTGTAGCATTTACCCTCCTGATGTGGTCATGTGACCCCAGTGTGTATGGAGACGGGAAGCTTGTAATATGTAATATTCTCACCTGTTTTCTGCATTAATCTCTTGTGCCCCCCCACCACATACACAACCTGACTTAACAAAAAGTACAATCGCTAAAAGTGAACCATGGACCCCAAATACAGCTGTGGTTTTGGGTCTCAAAAGTAATGTACGACACACGCCAGCTGGCTGGCCACATCCTCAGCTTACTACTCGGACGCGCCTGCTCCCGCGCTGAGCCATTAGGATAGGCTGGGCCCAGCTACAGAGAGGCTAGGGATGACACGAATTGCAGCTTTGCTGGAGCCAATGGTAAAGAGTTCACCAGTGACCCCAGGGTTTGCAAACAGTGGGACATTCTGCTATAGGATGCCACAATCCCCTGGGGCCAGTCGCTAGCCTGCCCCCAGGGGATTGTGGCAAATCCCCTGCCGGTCACAGCAACATTGCGAATGATATGCAAGTCACGCATCCTGGTGCCGCAGCGCTGCTCTGCAGGGGTTGGGTTACTCATGTGTCATTTGTGGGAGCAGATGGCTTTATTTTTCCTAACTACGCCCAGAGTAAGGGATTGGCTCCAGCCATAGCCACTTTAACTAAACACTGGTTTCTATATTAGCTATTGGGTATGAGGCATCATTAGATTTGGCCCTTTTGCTGGCTTTTTAGAGTTTGATTGCTCAGAACTACCCCTATTTTTGTAGTTCTGTCATATTTGGCCCGCTTTTAGTTTTGTAACTACCACCTAAAATATTATTAATGGCTCTGGCCAGGGCAGTTTCTAGGTTAAACAGCTTTCAGTGTGGGAAAGGGAAAGCAAAATTCTGCCCCCTTCTCACCCATCCTTAGCAGTAGACAGTGGGCCCTCAACTAGGATTGACACTTTTCCCTACAAAAATATCAGTCTTGTGGTGGGAGTGGACTTGTGGGAGCATGGTCTTCAATAAATGAGGAGGTCGGAGCACACAGATGAGGCAGAAGAGGGAGGGAGTGAGGAAGCAATCAGGGGCGGGGCATGTCTGATGCCACGAATGACGTCACTGTGACAGCAGGCCGAGGAGAGATGAGAGGAGGTAGGCAAAGAGGCACTTGGGAGGAGCATCAAATGCATATACAGCATGCTTCCCGAGGTAGCCCTCTGCAATGATGGACTAGCTGGGACACTACCACTCCGATCTTGGCTGCGCCCATGGCCCCCATCCCCATTCAAAATACCGGACATTAATATGGCCGGTAAAAATAAAATACCAGTACCCGGTGCCAGAATACCGGATGTGTTGGTGAAATATCGGCCGGGGGGCAATCCTACCCTCAATATGGAGGAATAAGGGGCCTGATTTATAGCCGGCACCACTAAAAGTGGCCCTGATCCATCAGTAGAAAACAAAAGGGCTGGGATAAATGCGCCCCTAAATTGGCTTGGCACCCACGATGATCACCCTGCTCACCAGCCCCAAGAAAAAGCCCTGGCATTGTAACCTGAATGACATTTGTTGTCCTGGAAAGTCCTAGACAGAGCAGCATCAGTACCTCCACCTCTCCCCCTTAAAACTGTTTTTTACACAGGATGCGATAAGAAACAGTCATCAAATAACAGCAATAAAACCACTGACGTATAACAGCAATAAAAACACTGACGTAACAATACGGATATGAAAAACAGAGATAGTGCAAAACTTACTCACATAGGCAAATAAACACTTGATGATCAGACAGTCTCTTTCATTTGTATGATACCCAAATATTGTTATGATAAAGATCGGCGTAGTTATGTGTGACTTTCAAGCAACATCCAAACCATATTCAACTAATATTTTTCAAAGGCTGAATTTTAGCTTTTCGAGGTGTGAAGAGACATGCATGGGTCTGTCTACTGCAAGCGATTCTGGGACAAATCCTTGTCTTGTATGGCCCAGACAAATACTTTTGCCCTTATTCATCAAGCGATAGCGCCAGATAGTGTCTGACGAGCGCCAGGTAGCGGCAGCTAACGGCGACTACCGACTCAAGTACGCCCGGCGGCGGTCACAATGACGCATTTATCAAGCAAAATGAGGCTAGCGCCGGCGAGAGCGACGGCTAGCGCGGCATTCATCATGAAGCCGCCTGGACCGAACAGCGCCGCTGCAAATTCCCTCACAGCGCCAGGTATGAGCTGTCGCTCCCTGGCGATGTCCAATGCATTTCAATGGAGCAATCTATAATTATTCATAATTAATTGGTATTAATTTTTTTTTTTTTTTTTAATGTCAAAAAATCGGAGAACACTTCTGCAATGTTAGGATTTATTTTTAAGTAAAAAAAAAAAAATTAAAAAAAATATGTGCAGAATTGATCTAACAGGTCTGAGATTAATGTATTCATATTACAAAATGATTCTAAAAACATGTATAATGTTACATTCAAAAAATATGGTTGTTTAGGGGTTAAAAACTAGTTAATACACATCGCCGCCAGCGCTCTGGGGTTTAAACAAGGAATGGACAGCGACAGCACATTCGGAGCGTGATTTGTTGATGAATATGAAGCTAGCCGTTCGCTCTGGCCATTCGTTGTCAGGCGCTCACATACAACGCTGGACCTGTGAAACAGCGACCCCCCAGCCCGTATTCAACATTACCGCACACCGACTGAGTCGCTGTCATCAAGCTAATGCCGGCCAAGCACAGCGAATACTGGCTGGCGCTGAAAAAATCACGCTACAGTCGCTCATCTGTCGCTACCTGGCGCTATTAATGAATCGGCCTCCCCGTTTTAGGAAAGCATTCTTTGCCTTGTATTCCCTATAATGCCTAACATGAGTCTCTCTCTAACCTGGCTTATGACGATATTAAAGCTTGATTTAAAATCATTAAAATACATCTGCAGTCCTTTGTGTAACTGGCTTCCCTGTCACTAATTCTGAGGCACCAGATCCCTATTTAGGCTGTTGTAGAGGAGATAGTGAGTATAGTTCTATTTTGCCTGTACAGGTTTTTTGTTGGTTTCATGTATTCAAAAGCAAAAACTTTGCCTTACACCGGCCTTACATCGGCCTTACACTGGCATAAGAAATTTTCTCAAATGTGTCCACCTATTCTCAATTGCCCTGAAAGCAGACCCCCAAAAGCATATGGTCAAAATCGGGCTACATTACATATGTCCAACTTGAGCAAATGGGGTAAGTGCATACTTCACAACTGTCCTGATTTGGACGGGACAGTCACGGATTGGTCAAGTATGACCCCCTGTCCCGCCCTCTCTTAAAATGTTTTGCAATGTTACTAAGCTGGAGAATGGGATCCGGGCCACTGGAGCAGCAACCTGCTGAGCACAGGCCGGTGCCATCAGAAGAGTCAGGTGCAGGGACATCCGGCTTTCGTGCAGAGGGGGTGGCGCTTGCAGGCCAAGGCCCAACCAGGAGCCCGGTGCTGATGACACTGTGGCAGAATAAGCCCATCTCGAGGTGCAGTTGAGGGCTGCTGCTGCACAGGGCGCCAGCCTTAGAGACACTGTCAGGGGCAAACTAGGGGCTGTGTGTAAATATGGAGCAACATGGCAGAAAAAATGTGGCCACTGTCTATAAAATACATTGCAAATTAGTAAAACTGGTTGTGGCACACTGCTAAGAGAAAAAATGACATCTATTGTGTCATTGATAGCATATAAGAGATTACTAGAGTCAGGGTTCAAAATCACCTCCAAAATACCTCTGCCAAATAGATATAGAAATATACTAACAAATTGCAATATGGGAGGTAATGAACACCAAAACAAGACTATGTAATGCAATTCATGATTTAATGCTCGAATTTATAGTGCAATACAACAGTGAAAGATTATTTACAGTGAAAAACAATCAGGTTCTATATGGAAAGGCTGGCCGTATACACATCAAGCCTCTTGATAAAGGTCTATTCAGGACCGAAACGTCGAGGTGTCCTTGCGACCTGCGGTCAGCCTGTAAGCACTTTGTATTCCTATGGCAATCCTTACTTGATCATGTTTTGCTTATTTCATGTCTTAAAGGGAAATACACTGTAAACTTGTATATACTTTTTTCTGATTAACTTGCTCCCATTTTCTGCTTAGCATACTTGTATCATAGTTCCTGTACTTGTATTTCCCTGTTTATGCTTGATGTGTATACGGCCAGCCTTTCCATATAGAACCTGATTGTTTTTCACTGTAAATAATCTTTCACTGTTGTATTGCACTATAAATTCGAGCATTAAATCATGAATTGCATTACTTATGCCCTTATTCATCAAGCGATAGCGCCAGGTAGTGTCTGATGAGCGCCAGGTAGCGGCAGCTAACGGCGACTACCGACTCAAGTACGCCCGGCGGCGCTCACAATGATGCATTTATCAAGCAAAATGAGGCTAGCGCCGGCGAGAGCGACGGCTAGCGCGGCATTCATCATGAAGCCGCCTGGACCGAACAGCGCCGCTGCAAATTCCCTCACAGCGCCAGGTATGAGCTGTCGCTCCCTGGCGATGTCCAATGCATTTCAATGGAGCAATCTATAATTATTCATAATTAATTGGTAATAATTTTTTTTTTTTTTTTTTTTAATGTCAAAAAATCGGAGACCACTTCTGCAATGTTAGGATTTATTTTTAAGTAAAAAAAAAAAATAAAAAAAATTTGTGCAGAATTGATCTAACAGGTCTGAGATTAATGTATTCATATTACAAAATGATTCTAAAAACATGTATAATGTTACATTCAAAAAATATGGTTGTTTAGGGGTTAAAAACTAGTTAATACACATCGCCGCCAGCGCTCTGGGGTTTAAACAAGGAATGGACAGCGACAGCACATTCGGAGCGTGATTTTTTGATGAATATGAAGCTAGCCGTTCGCTCTGGCCATTCGTTGTCAGGCGCTCACATACAACGCTGGACCTGTGAAACAGCGACCCCCCAGCCCGTATTCAACATTACCGCACACCGACTGAGTCGCTGTCATCAAGCTAATGCCGGCCAAGCACAGCGAATACTGGCTGGCGCTGAAAAAATCACGCTACAGTCGCTCATCTGTCGCTACCTGGCGCTATTGATGAATCGGCCTCATAGTCTTGTTTTGGTGTTCATTACCTCCCATATTGCAATTTGTTAGTATAAAATACATTGCGCCATGGCTGCCTGGGAATACAGCCTATTGGCAGTCATGACATGTGACTGCTGCATGTGACACAGTGCCAAGCTGACAGGGGACACAGAGGGTAGATGGCTCCTGTGTTGTTGCAGCATCAGCCTGTGCGTTAGACTTAGATTTGTCCCTTCAGACGCCCCCTCTCCCGGAGATGACTTCACTGATCAGCAGGGTCACAAAGTGACACTTCTCCTTGTCACGGAGAACCCACAGAGGAAGGCAAATGAAAGGAAACCCACTGGAGATAAGATAACAGTGAGTTGGGAGGGGAGGTGCTGAAAAAAACAAAGATCAATGGGGATGCCGAAAAAAGCAAAGATCAATGGAGATGTCAAAAATCTAGGTGTCAGAATCTTTGATGTTCAGCAGTTTCACAATACATTGGATAGTGTTTGTGTGTTTATGTATGGGGGTAGTTTAAAGCCTAAAAAAGACTAAAACCCAAGTTTTTCACTCACTAGGGTTCTGGTCCACTTAAAGTGGACCAATCACGGCTGTTAGCTGCCCTAGGATCTAAAATACACCAGGGCCAGCCAACTAGGTGCTCCTCCTGGTGCATCTCAATTTGAGGTGGCCCCTGTGTGAACCCCCTGAGCAGGCTCACAAATGCCTCACTTTTCTCCTTGACGCGATCGTTGGCCACGGCATCATCCCTGGCATTGCTGCAGCTGTACACGCTCCTGCACCGAGCCATTCAGTTAGACCAGGCACCAAGGAGCACACATTCCATCCCTCCCTATGCCTATGCTCTGTCTAAAACAACAGCTTTATGCCATGTATCTGTATGCATATGTATGCACGGCATAAAACGCTGATTGGGCGATAACCCACACATGCAGTGAGTGGAGTGAGTGATCTGGGGCGGGGGGGTTCACACAAATTGGGATGCTCCTGGGGCAGGGACAATTCAGAGACCAACCTGCATACCCACCTAAATACCCCCCCATCTTACACACCCCATGGGTGCAAATTGGTGTCAATGGGTGGGGAATTTAGCGTAACAGGGGGCCTACAAAACTCTTTGCCATCTTCAGAAGTTGAGAGGTATGTAAGTGTGCATTCCCAGAAAACCTGACACCCAGCAAATCCGCGAATGCCCTGTTTCCAAAACATGGTTCGTGTATTAGACTGGCAGTCCTACATAACTGTGCTTTTTTAGGTCTGCTGCAAATAGCTGTATAATTACGGTATATTCATTTTTAAAATACAAACTGTATCTGTTTCATTTCTATTGCTTCTATCCCTCCTGGGCCCCAAAAAAACATTAAAAAAGGCTTGCCCAGGCGTGAGGTGGGGGCGATAGCATTGTTGCTGGCCCCGCGGACCATCAGATTAAATACTGAAAAGCCTCCTGGACCAGACCATAACCCAAAGGTTGCAGGGGAAGTGGTGGTGGCACCGAAGTGTGCGCCCCTTGCGCCCCCTCATAATCTGGCCCTGGAGATTAGCCCATTACTGGGCTAGAAAAAGGCTGCCTCAGTAGCAGTCTGGGGGAAGCTATGTGATGAGACAGGAAAGTCTCAGGAAACAGACTTGTGAATAAGAGAATTTGTGCCCTAATGTGGATTTACAGACTTGTGGCTGATACAGTGACAGCTCTTCAGTCTGGAACAGGTGTCAGTTTAAAAAACAAATAGGTTACTGGGTGCAGCTTTGAAAATTAAAGCACAATTTTCTTATGTAGTGCTGAGTAGAAGTAACCCACAGACCAATGGAATTCTACTACAGTTATAGGGAGTCCAGCTATAGAGGTAAGGAGCTGCAACATCTAGGACTGTGGGTGTGCCACAAGCAGTTTTCTTTCAGAATGTCTTATCTTGACAGCTCGAGAGGTAATCCATCACTGTATGGAATTTATTTTCATGTCTACTGAGCAAATAAAGTCTGCTTAAAGCACTATATACACTGTCATAAATAGGCATTTAATGAGGAATATCGGAGGCCCTATAAGACTCCAGGGCCGTCTGAGTTCATCTTCTTGGGGCATCCTAAATTGGCCTAAAAGATGCCCTGCTGTGTATAACTCCCTGATTGCCAGTTTTATTCTTCTCTTGTACCTTCTCCTGTAGCCCTTGCCACGTCTGTGTGCTCCGGCCGCATTCCTGCTCACCTCTAGCCATGCGCACACCCAACCTTTCTGAATGAATGGCACGGGCTTGGCTGCAAGGTGGGCAGGGGATGCGGCCGAAGGGAGCCGAGTGACAACAAGGGCGTTCATTGGCTAAGAGTGCCGCTCAGCCAGTCAGAGCACTCGCTCTCGCCAGAGTCTATGCCATGGAAGCAGAAGGAAAGTGAATTTATGGGGTGATCTAGGGGCATACACACAGCGGGGCATCCCAATTCAGGATGCCACCGCACAGAGGAACAACAGCGGGAAACTAAACATAAAATATTGTAAATAATGTTCACACACTAGAGTTTATCAGTACAAAAAGAAACAAGCAATATCGGAATCCTGCTTCTGAATTGTTTTAATAGTAAAAAAAAAAAGGAAGCAGGCTGAAATATAAAAATGTGCAACACTAACCAATTAAACCCTACATGCATCCATAGTGCTTCATTAAAGGGGGAGTAAAAGGTATAAGGGCTAGGAAAACAAAAAATATACATAGGACATTTACAATTCAATTTAAATTTTCTTTGCATAGGCTTTGATTCGATAAGAGTTGAAAAAAATTCTCATGGTAGTAAAAAATTCAGTTCATGAGAAAAAAAGCCTAATAATTTCACTGTTGCTGGATCACCAGCTAGGAAAACAATGAAAGTCAATGGCATTTTTTTACTCCTAAGAAGAGTAGAGAACTGTTTACTCCTTTCTACACTGTAGTAAAAGCTGCCATTGACTTGCATTGTATTTTTATCTGGAGA
This sequence comes from Gastrophryne carolinensis, assembly GCA_027917425.1. Lineage (NCBI taxonomy): Eukaryota > Metazoa > Chordata > Amphibia > Anura > Microhylidae > Gastrophryne > Gastrophryne carolinensis. The sequence continues at coordinate 124,441,869 of CM051236.1, forward strand.
TTCAGTAACTGTGACATTCTCAGGCTTTTTACTCATGAATTGAATTTTTTACTACCATGAGAATTTTTTTCAACTCTTATTGAATCAAGGCCATAGTATGAAAATGAGAAGGAAAAAATGGAAGATATCAGATTCCCTTAGTTAATTTTTTATTGTAACCACCTATAGTGACTGAGCTCTGAGGGAATAGGGCAGTTGCTAACTGACTTAAGAGACTCTTTAATAAAGAAACAAGGAATGTCAGCTCTACTTCTCCAGAGAACCTAAGGTGCGGTAGTGGTGACCAATGAACTATCTTGCCTCACTTTAGCATCAAGAGTCAGGACAATCAAATGGTATATATGTATACAGTATGGCACTCAACGGTCCTTGCAAGAGATGGGGCTGCACACTACCTTATAGAAACCTAAAGGCCGGTAAATAAGTTATCTAAATATATAATCATATAAATTATGATCTGTTATCTGCTGCTGAGTCTGGAGGGATACCATTCTTCTCAACACCCTGTGAATTATATACATTAATGACAGCATAGTTGGGGAATAAAAAAATACTTTGTTCTTGGTGTGTGTATTTATCACATACCTGGTAGGGGCTGGTTGCGCAGGGGGCTGCTAGTGTCTCTTAAGTCTGGGTCTCCCTGAGGATAGAAACAGGGTTTCCCAGACAGCAAGCAACAAGAGGGCCAGTTAGTAGTTAGCAGGCAGGCTGGAAAGATGTCCAGAAAGATGACCCCCTTGACAGAGCAATGGAGAATCCTGGATAGGCGGATCAAAATCCTAGATGGAGCACAAAGTTCAGGGATAGGCCGAAACAAGGAGTGAATGGGAAATCCAAGTCTGGTCCGAGTTTGCAACAGATCAGGCATGGCCAGGGACAGTCTGGGTTGGCAGTGTATGTAGAGATCGAAAATAAAAAAAAAACCTGGATCCAAGTTTGCAACAGGGGAGCACAGATCGAGAGAACAAAGTCCAGTCCAGGTTGGCAACAAGAGTTCAAGTAGGCAATATAATCCAAAGGAGATGACAGAGGTGTAGTTGAGAGGCTGATCTGGGTCAGTAGCAGGTAAGGTCCCAAGTAGTGTCAAGGTTCCAAGTGAACAGGAAGGCCAGCACTGCATGCGTGCGACTGCATAGTCTGTATGGTTCTGTGCATGTGTACACCGCTATTCGCAAGCCAGGAACCAGGAGCGTATCCGTGCGGACGCCTGGAAAATGCACACGGACATCTGGAAAATGCACATGAACGTCTGGAAACTGCGGACCAGGTTCTCTCACAGTATTTTTTTCATATTTAACTCTTTGTGAACTGGTATAGGGTCCTTGAGACCCTTTTTCTAGTTCAATGGGCAGCTGGGGCTGCCCCATTAGCTGCACCCGCAAAGCCCATGTGGACTATGTGGGCTGGTAGCCTTCAAGGCCGGTTTAATCCTGTAATAAGTTTAATCTTTGAGTGAGCATAGTAGTTGTATTTTAAGTTTGAGGTGGCTCCTGGGCAGGAACGGGTGTCTACCGATACATATGTGGTACCGTTGTAATCGGGAGGAATAGAACTTTTATACACAGTATGCTTTTAAAATATATATATATATATAGCCCCACCCAAAAATATTGAGAAAGCCCTGAGAAAATTACATTTCATGTTAAAGCCCAAAACAATATATCATTTTTCCTGGAAATCTCAGAAAATTCTTGCAAAAATCACAATTAAACATACATGGTGCAAAGTGTTGAAAATTGGCCTGGCAACAGAGGGTGACAAAATCTCTAGGTAGGCTGGCAGTTATAAGGGTTAAACCTCTTTCGCAATCAGTGATGTAAGCTATTTGAAAAAGCTTAACTCCATACAGATGTTGTGGAATAGCCGTCATATTCTATGCTACTGAACTGCATGGGAGCCATCTGGCCAAGATTTTGACAGCCCTGCTTTTGAAAACCCAGTCCTTCAGTCAAAATGACTTTCAAAATTTCTAGTCAGAGGTAAAGGTAAACAACTGTTGCAATGCTCTGCTACAGCCAAGGCCATTGACTTACACTGATACACAGGGCCTTATTTATCAAATATAAATCATATTTTGCATTACTCTAATTTGCACCGATGTGACATAGTCTGGCATAAGTGCTTAATAAATCAGGCCCAAAGTTGCATTGATCCCCTCCAGCAGATGTTGATTCAGTGTGTGAGTATTTGTAACATGACAGACATGCTGATCCTTTTTCTAAGGTAAATCTCTCTCAGTTGGAAGTAGGCTGCTTATAGCAAAACCCCAAGTTGCCAACAGCTTGCTCTGTGTGGAGAAACAATAACACACATGTACACTGCAGCCATGCTGATCTTTACATCAATGCAACCAGCTAGACAAACATTTTATCTCCTGGAAAGTATCTCTTTGTGGCTGGTTGTGCTGATCATAAGGAGGCTCCTAGCTCAACTGCAGTGTGCGTGCTAGCAAAAGCTCTCCCCCAGAACTACTTATGCTCAGATGTGATTCAAGATGGCCACTTCCATGTCATTCTAGGAGCCCAATAATCCCACAACATCTGCATGGGGTTAGGCCCTTTCAAACAGCATATACTATTGATTGTCAAAGGGGAGCTAACTACTAAACGTTACATTCTTAACTGGAGGTCCGCTTTAATTAACCATATAATCCTGTCGTTGATTTAAAGATAAATGACAGGGGCTCAATATTTTTTCTGACACAACAGTGTTTAAAGTGGGCCAAAACCCAGGATTTTCACGATCCTGGGTTTTGGTCCACTTCCGCGGGGCACGCCGATCGGGGGTGCCCCGCTGCGTGAAACCCCCCAGATCGCCCTAACAAACTCACCTCACCCCGCTCCTACGTGAGCGCTCGTCCAATCAGAGCGCTCAGAGCCGCTGTGGTTGTCTGTCGCTTGTCCGTACATACCACAGCGGCTCTGAGCGCTCTGATTGGACGAGCACGCTGGAGGCCGCATCTCGCGCTTCCCTCTAACAGGGAGCGCACCCGCGCCGGCCATTCACAAACGGCCGGCGCGGGTGCACGCCCTGCTAGAGAGAAGCGCGAGATGCGGCTCGCGCATGACCCGTTGGAACGGGGATAAGTTAAGGTTTCTGGGCGTCCTGCGGGGTTTCACACAGCGGGGCATCCCGATTATGGATGCCCCGCGGGGGGGGGGGATCTGATCGGCCCAGGAATCTTATAGATTCCCGGGCTGATCCCCCCTGGGTGTTGGTCCACTTTAAATCCATTAAGAACACAGATCGGATAGTGTTCTCTTTTCCTTTACCTTTGAGTAGAGAACTTTTTTGTCTCTTAAGCCCCCCTTTATTTAGCCTAACATGGTGGCTTGTGTGTTTTATTAGCAGCTTTTAATAAATACTATATAAACTCTGAGGGATGGAATGAAGCCAGGTGAAGATATACAGCATAAGTAGCTGCAGTGGTAAGGGAAATATGTTCAGATTCCTTGGCTTGCTCACAGTGAAGTGGCTGAATAATGACTTGTTTGGCTTAGTATTTTGCTTTTCTCGTGTAAGCAGACCCATGACCAGCTCCTGGGAAAAGTCCACACTCACAGACATTAAAGTGATCAAAACAATCAGCGTGCACTTGTGTGTAGGCTTTGCTTTTTAAGGGAAGAACTCCAGGAAGTTTATATTATATATTATATTATTTATGGGAACAATTAGAACACATTTTTTACAGAATTTTTGGTATGTTCAAAAAATGTATGTAAAAAATCTCACTCAAATGTCAGCTCAGTTCCCACTGGAAAGCCCACCCAGCAGTCCAGCTTATGCCCTTATTCATCAAGCGATAGCGCCAGGTAGTGTCTGACGAGCGCCAGGTCCCGCCAGCTAACGGCGGCTACCGACTCAAGTACGCCCAGCGTCGGCCACAATGACGCATTTATCAAGCTAAATGAGGCTAGCGCCGGCGAGAGCGACAGCTAGCGCGGGATTCATCATGTAGCCGACTGCAACGAACAGCGCCGCTGCTAATCCCATCACAGCGCCAGGTATGACCTGTCGCTCCCTGGCGATGTTCAATGCATTTCAATGGAGCAATCTTTAATTAATCGGGAATTACTTGCTATTAATGGTTTTTTTTTTTTTTTTTTTAATGTCAAAAATTCTGTGACCACTTCTGCAATGTTAGGATTTTTTTTTAAGGTAAAAAAAAAAAAAAAATATATTTTGTGCAGAATTGATATTACAGGTCTGATATTAATGTATTCATATTACAAAATGTTTATAAAAACTTGTATAATTTTACAATCAAAAAATATGGTTGTTTGGGGGTTAAAAACTATTTTACACCCATCGCCGCCAGCGCTCTGGGGTTTAAACAAGGAATTCACAGCGCGAAAAAATTCGGAGCGTGATTTGTTAATGAATCTGCTGCAAGCCGTTCGCTCTGGCCATTCGTTGTCAGGCGCACCCATACAACGCTGAACCTGTGAAACAGCGACCCCTAAGCCCGTATTCAACATTACCGCACACCAACTGAGTCGCTGTAAACAAGCAAACCCCGGCCAAGCACAGCAAATACTAGCTGGCGCTGTGAAAATCACGCTACTGGCGCTCATCTGTCGCTACCTGGCGCTATTAATGAATCGGCCTCTAAGTGTAAAAACAAATCATTGTTTGCTTTCCTTTCAAACAGAAGGTTTATCTTGCTGTGCAGCTAAATAAAGCTATTGAAGCTGAGATCCAATCTTTTCTGTAGTTCAACCCCCAGGTTTTATTTAAGCATGACCACCTTTCTTGCAGCAAACTGTGTGAGGCACACCAGCCCCTGTGTTGACGGGACAGATTCTCATTCCCCTTTTTATTCACCCTGAGTGGTGGTTGCAATCTCACCCCTGAATGTGTGATTCACACCACCCCCAGTGTCTGCGGGGAAGATAGCTACTTTCTCTGTTTGTCTGTCTCTGCTTTGCTCCTGAGCTCAATACAGATTTCACATACAGCTATTAAAAAAAAAAAACTGTTCTTATGTTGGTGAGAATATGAGGCATACCCCCAGACACGTGTGGACATGCAAATCTGCTGTTTTTCAGAATGAATGGAACTTTACTTGAAAGTTCAGATTGGCAAAAAAATGCTTTCTGGGAGGTATAACCCTTAGAGGCCGATTCATTAATAGCGGCAGGTAGAGACAGTTGAGCGACTGTAGCAGTATTTTCACAGCGCCCGCTAGTAGTCGCTGTGCTTGGCCATTGTTCGGTTGTTGATAGCGACTGAGTCGGTGTGCAGTAATGTTGAATACGGGGTGACGAGTCGCTATTTGACAGGTTCCGCGATGTATGGGTGCGCATGATAGCGACTGGTCAGAGCGACCGGCTCCCACCATATTCATCAAAAAATCACGCTCAAAAAATTCTCGCGCTATGAAATGCATGTTTAAACCCCAGAGCGCTGGCGGCGATGTGTTAAAAGTCGTTTTTAACCCCCAAACCACCATATTTTTGGAAACCAAACAAAAAAATTTTTTTAAAGAATGTAGTAATATGAATACAATAATATCAGACCTGTAATATAAATTCTGCACAAATTTTTTTTTTTTTACCTTAAAAAAATTATCTAACATGGCAGAAGTGGTCACAGAATTTTTCACATTTAAAAAACAAAAAAACAAAACAAAACATTAATAACAATTAATTATGAATATTTAAAGATTGTTCCATTGAAATGCATTGGAGAGCGCCAGGTAGCGAGAGGTCATACCTGTCGCTGTTCAAGGTCGGACGCTGGCGCTGTGGGCTGAGGCTGGAATAATGATGAATGAGTTGCTATATGGCGCTATCTCAGTCACTAAGCAGGATCGGCTTGATAAATGTGTGTGATTGTGGTGGGGAGCCGGCGTTCTCGTGGCGGTGCCCGTCATTACCGGTCGCTCACCAGTCGCTACCTGTCGCTATTCCTTCATAAATAAGGGCCTTAGAGACATTAACTTTCTCAATTAAAGAGTTACTTGTAGAGCAATCTGGCAGCGATAAATAATAACTCCAATCCACATAATTTTTTGCTGCCGTTTTCTGTACTCTTAATTGCCGTTACTGTTGGGTGACTAGTAGAAAATAATAAGAGCATGGCCAGTTGGCTTGATTTATTCCTACACATATACAATCACCTGTATGAGGGTCTTGCTATTTATTTTTGTTTATTTTGTTATTTTTAACACACAACAAAGTTTAGTAAAAAATGTTTATTTCCATAAGAATCTGCTGTACCTACAATGAAGCATCTTTCCTGATAAGATAACATGATTTTTCCCAAGATTCTGGTTGAAATTCACAATGCAAGGCACACCACTGGTGCTCTCTGTTTTACCAAAAAAATAGTATGACTCTTATTGGCTTTAAAGTGGACCAACACCCAGGATTTTGATTATCCTGGGTTTTTGTCCACTTCGGTGGGGCACCCCGATCGGGGGTGCCCCGCTGTGTGAAACCCCCCAGAAAGCCCCGAAAACTCACCTCTCCCCGCTCCCACGTGACCGCTGCAGCCAATCCCCGCTGGCGGACAAGCGAGAGGCAGCGCCGGACAAGCAGAGCGCGTCCGCCGCCGCCGGCTCCCGCGCATCCCTCTTACAGGGAGCACACCCGCGCCGGCCATTCACAAACGGCCGGCGTGGGAGCGTGCCCTGCTAGAGGGGTGCACGGGAGGCGGACGCGCATGCGCCGCTGGAACGTGGAAAAGGTAGGATTGTGGGCTTCCGGATTTCGGACGCCCCGCGGAGAGGGATCTGATCGGCCCGGGAATCTTATAGATTCCCGGGCAGATCCCCCCTGGGTGTTGGTCCACTTTAAAGTGAAAGTAAAGTCATGTAGTTAGTCTCCTCTCCTAGTGCTAATATATATACACCCCCAAGTCCCCTTCTGCCTCCAGCTGCCCTAAGCAATGATCAGCACTATTTACTCATGTGCTGTCAAGTCTTCTAGTTGCCCTCTCTTCCAGCTTGAACACCATGCATCATCCTTGTATGCTCCTTGGCCCTTGTTAGCCCATGTGTTGTGATTTGGAAACCATTGTGATCACAGGACAAAATCCCCTAACATACCATTTCACTGGAGTTGCATCAGCAGGCAGTGGACCTGAGAGTTCTGGTTTCTTCAGTAAGGAATAGCTAGGAATCCATAATCTGATGTCACATGCTTTCAGCTGCACAGGATTCCCTTGGGGGGGGGGGGGTGTTAGGGAACGGGGACATTTATTTTGAGGATGTGGGTCTGCTTTATAAGTAAAAAGTCTCTGTTGACAATCTATTCCCTTACGGTGATAAATTGAACATAATTAGGAAGCCACTTCTTCCGACATCATTCTGAATCCAGATGTAAAACTTGGCACTTCAGATTTCAAGTTGGAGCCCTTTGACAACACAACTTGTCTTAAAGTCAAATGAATACAAAGATTAGGAGCCTGTACATCCCTTTCCCTGTTGCAGAAGTGCACTGTTTTGGTTGCACTGGGTATGGCTTGTTGGATTTTGGCTCTCAGTCAGGTTCTGGGCCTACTGGGCCCCAGGTGTTCTACCTCTCTGCTGGTGCAGATGGGATGTGTCAACCTAATCTGTCATTCTTATCCCTTCCTTTTATTGACTCTGTGTCCCTGTTCTTGGTATGTGCTCCTGTTCTTGGTCTGCCCCCTGTTTTTGGTGTGCACCCCTGTTTTTAGTCTGCACCCCTGTTCCTGGTCTGCACCCCTATGTAAAGTGTAAGTAAAGTCCATAGGGGTGCAGACCAGGAACAGGGGTGCAGACTAAAAACCATTCCAGTCTTTGAATGTATATTCCCAGCCTGTTTAACCCTAGTCCAGTCCAGACTCCATTTCAACTGAGACTCTAGTTCCTAGTCAAAGCCGCATGACAAAAATAAAAAAACAAGTGCTTACCTGTTCACCTGAGATAGTCAAACAGGAAGTCCCTACTGCAAAACAATATAGCAACGTTTGGGCAAAAGTTTTTATGTTGTCCTTCATTTTACAGGTGTTTAACTCTGCTGCAGTGAATTCTGGATGACCTGTTTTCAGGAAAAGCAGCACTGAGCCTCAAAGCTGGTCATTGGCCCAACCCTCCTGCTCATTGAGGTGCAGGGTATGTAGATATAAGTAAAGCTTTATAAATCTTAATTTCTCTTGTCTTGCTGAAGTGTAGCTTTATTGTGTTAATATGTGTTGTTAGTTTAACAGTTTTCTAGCTAGCTATTTGGAATTCAGCCCAACTCTCAAAAATCCTAAAGTTCACTCCATTGTTGTGCTCCTAAGAGGTGCTGCTCTGCTGAAGTTCCTGCACCATTTGCTACTTCCTTGCTGGCCACTGGGGCATAATGCTCTATACAAAGACTCTGGTGCTCCATACTGCTTCCACATGTTTTGTGCTCTCAGAAGATGCAATTGAGAAGCATGTTCTCTATAGGCAATTAGCAAAGAATTTGTCACTAAACTCTTCTGCACTGATAGAGGGTGGGGACATTTGAGTTTGTTTATTGCTCTTTAAATGGATGCTTTGCATATTCTTAACACCGTTTTAGGTAATTAGCAGCCCATACATTCCAACAAGTAGGTACCTGAGATTATCCATTTATGTCAAGAATACTCTTCAATTAACAATAATTCAGCATACACATAATAAACTAGAAACTCTCTGGGTTACCATGCAGACTAAGGCGGGAGCTGTGGTCAAACGTGGTATGATATATAGGCCCCCGGACAATCTGAGGATCTAGATAACCTGTTAATAGATGAAATCAGTGGAATGGCAGAGAAGGGGGAAATTGTAATTACAGGTGACTTCAGCATGCCTGATGTGGACTGGAATATCCCAAGTGCATCGGCATGCAAGAGCAGGACAATATTAGAGGCACTTAATGGAGTGTCTCTAAAACAACTTGTGACATCACCAACAAGAGGAGATAACATTCTGGACTTGTTTTGACCAATGGAATGTGAGGTCAGGGTTGAAGAAAATATGGGGTCCACTGACCATCAATGCTTATGGTTCAGGATAAAAACAGACTTTGTGCAATCCCACACCAGAACCAAAGTGCTAGGTCTCAGGAAAAAAAACTTTAAGGAAATGGCGGACTATGTAGGAAGGGTATTAGATGAATAAATCAGAATAGCAGAAGTGAGTGCCCGGTGGTCACTATTAAAAATGGCCATCTTAAAGGCAACTAAGCAACACGTGAAACAAACTGGCAAGAATAAAAGGAAGAAGAAACCACTATGGTTTACTAGGGAAGTCAGCATTATCATCAAAGAAAAGAAGTCTGCCTATAAGAAGTATAAAGAAAGTGGAAGTGTAGCTGACAGAGAGGCGAGAGGGAAGCAAAACTGATTATACATGCTGCTAAAGGGCAAAAGGAGGAAGAAATGGCAAAATCTGTGAAGATTCCGATATATTGGTGACAGAAAGAAGAAAAACAATGCAGTTAGAAATAGGGAAAATAATTATATTGACAGAGATAACGCAGTGGCTAGTGGCTTTCAAACCCATAGCAGGTATGGCTAAATCATAGCATCCAGCTGGGAGGGTCCGGGTCCGGAGTTTCTGGAGGCTGATGTCTTAGCCGAGCTGGCACATATAACGCTAAGTAAGGCAATAGGTCCAGGTGGAATCCCCCCCAGAGTTCTAAAGGAACTCAGATTTATTAAACAATTCCATTTCAACTGGTGAGGTTCCAGATGATTGGAGAATGGCCAATGTCATACCAATCCATAAAAAGGGGAGTAGAGAAGAAGCCAGTAATTACAGGCCAGTAAATTTAACATGTATAGTGGTCAAACTAATGGAAACACTCCAAAAAAACAGATAATTTCCCATCTAAAAATTAATGACCTGTTGGATCCAAAACAGCACGGCTTTACTGAGGGCAGATCATGTCAGACAAATCTTATTGATTTCTTTGACAGTGTTGGATGAAGGTGGTGCTGTGGATATCTCTTATCTGGACTTTAGCAAAGCCTTTGAAACGATACCACGTAAAGAGCTCATAGATAAGTTATTGAAGTTAGAACTCAATCCCTGGATAGTTCAGTGGATTTCCAGCTGGCTGAGGGATCGGTATCAGAGCGTTGTTAATGGTGTGCAATGTGAACAGAGGCAAGTTACAAGTGGTGTGCCAAGAGGTTCTGTCCTGGGCCCTATTCTTTTTAATATGTTTTTATTTAACAAGACAAAAATACATTTTGTGTAGGATGGGGGGGGGGGGGGGCAAACATTGTGGCTGTATTCCTAGTCGTGACCCTGGCAGTCAGTTGAACCATATCCTGACTTGTGGTGCCATCTGTTTTGTCCGCTGTGGTGCAGCAAGCTAATTACTCATATATATTGGGCTACAGTTAGTGGCCATAAGCTCCCTCTGCCTCCTGGGAGTCACCCAGCTTCTGACCCTGCCCCCCCCCCCCCACCAGTGAGCCCTGCATACAATGGAGGCCAAGCTAATAGCAAGGGACACTCATGACCACGAACTGGAGGCCATATCACACAGTCATGTAACAGAAATCCTGCCCGTCTTAAAAGGCATTTTATCATCAGACCTAAGACTAGCAAACTTTAAGGACCTCCATCCTTAAGCGGACCAACAGTCAAAAATGAATTAAGTCAGACCAACACAACAGACAGTGCTCATATGCACCCCTCCCCAGGGCAATTTAGATTGCTGCACATAAAATTATTAACTTTTATCTAATGCCTACTGGGATACATTTTAAAAACAAGATAGCCGCTCATGGGCTTGCAGGCCACCTGCAAACAGGAAGTCATGCTGGGCTTCCTGTTACTGTGCATTTCAGTTATGTTGGTTGGGAGAGGAAGCTCCAAAATGGCCGCTACCTTTCTTTTCCAACTGTGCTAGGCTGTTGGTCCGGTTTAAGTATCAATCCCCCATTGCTTTATTTATATTCCCATCTTGTATGTGTCCCCCACCCTGTACATACAGATTGGCCCTTATTAAATATCATCCTACCTGCACCTAGTGCATTTTCTGAGCCTTTAAACATCCAAGATTGGCGGCTCATGGAGTCTCAGGCTGCCTGCAAACAGGAAGTGTCTTCTGACAGTGCTGCTCTGCATTGTGGGATTGCTGTCCTTTTCTTGACCCCAGCTCTGCTTTGTCTGTGCAGAGCACAGCTATAACCCGCCCCCCTGCTCTCCCTCCCCTTCTTTCCTCTGTATGTGATGCTGAGGCAAGATGGCAGCCCCTGTATCCTAGAGTCCTGAACAGAGTTGCAGCATAATAAGTGACTAAAAACTTAAAAAATATAAATTTTAGATGCTGGGAGTAGTTTTTTAATGGTTTGGGCGTTTTATTAAGTGATGCAGGTGATGTAGGTCCAGTTTAACTGGTCACCAGCTATGACGCGTTTGCTGGAACATGGAAGAGAAGTGTAACGGTATGCCCAGAGACAGGGAAATAGAATTATAATCTACCTGGAGACTTAGGCCCTTATTTATGAAGGAATAGCGACAGGTAGCGACTGGTGAGCGGCCGGTAATGACGGGCCCCGCCACGAGAACGCCGGCTCCCCACCACAATCACACATTTATCAAGCCGATCCTGCTTAGCGACTGAGATAGCGCCATATAGCGACTCATTCATCATTATTCCAGCCTCAGCCCACAGCGCCAGCGTCCGACCTTGAACAGCGACAGGTATGACCTCTTGCTACCTGGCGCGCTCCAATGCATTTCAATGGAACAATCTTTAAATATTAATAATTAATTATTAATGTTTTTTTTTTTTTTTAAATGTGAAAAATTCTGTGACCACTTCTGCCATTTTAGATATTTTTTTTAAGGGAAAAAAAAATTGTACAGAATTGATATTACAGGTCTGATATTAATGTATTCATATTACTAAATTATTTACATTTTTTTTTTTTTTGGTTTCTAAAAATATGGTGGTTTGGGGGTTAAAAAACTACTTTTAACACATCGCCTCCAGCGCTCTGGGGTTTAAACATGCATTTCACAGCGCTTGAATTTTTTGAGCAGTATTTTTGATGAATATGGTGGAAGCCGGTCGCTCTGACCAGTCGCTATCATGCGCACCCATACATTGCGGAACCTGTCAAATAGCGACTCGTAACCCGTATTGAACATTTAGCCACAACGACTGAGTCGCTGTCAACAACTGAACAACGGCCAAGCACAGCGACTACTAGCGGGCGCTGTGAAAATACCGCTACAGTCGCTCAACTGTCGCTACATGTCGCTATTAATAAATCAGCCTCTTAATAAATTCAATAAGATATTCTTCAGTCACAGTTGGAGCTTACATTGAGTTAATAAATTATTAAATGTTTACCAATATTATCACACAACTTTCTAGTTATTAACCGGCTTTGCAACGGGAAGCATTTGAACATTTTGCAAAGTAGCAGCTGCTCTTCCCGATGGAGTCCTTCCAATGCTCAACAGGCCAATTATTCTTGAATGATTCTTAAAACACTATAAAACTCGGCCTGGGTACATAAACCATTTATTATACCTGCCCCTCAAATAAGCTTATAAATCATTTTGGACTGGAGGCTTTAAAGAGTCATGAGAATGAAATACTTTGAAGTACATACTGTACTAAATAATTCTTGCAGTTGCAGAAAGATTTAAATTTTCAAGTTTATCCCAAAGCTGTAAAGTGTCCCAAAGTGTTTGTGCCAATACAGCAGGCTTAAACTGAATTAAACTTTTTTTATGTGGGCAGGGAGCAGACTACAATCTTTAAGCTAATTGGGCACAACCCATATACCAAAAACCAAAAATACACATAAAGCATTACTGCTCATAAAATGCTCAAACATATTGATAATGGCGTAAAAAAACATGTAAATAACAGATCCCAGAAAGTAAAAATAAACCTCACCTACACATTGTACCATCTAATAAAAATAAAAGGACAATGTTTTCTATTGAACCACTGAAGGGTACTCTGCCCACATCCTACACACACACCACCACACCAAAAATATTAAGAAGGCTTGAAGTGGGTCAAACCCTTGTGGCCAGGCCCTGGAATAAAAAAGAATTACAGGCTCGGCCGCTAGCCTGCTCCTGGGATATCCTACACTGGATTCCCCACTGAGAGAATCCCCCCAGGGTGCCTGTAATCTTACCTGATCCCGTCAGCTCCTGTGACGCTGTCTTTACCCGGTGTCTTTCTGAATGGCTGGGCATGGGAACGCATGCAAGAACAGCATGTTGGGGGGTGCGGCCAGTCGGCTTGTAACTCGTCATGGCAGCACTTTTGAGCCAAGCGACTCTCTCAAAAGTGCCACAAAGCGTGGCTTCGACAGTGGAAAAACCTGGTTATCTTTGAGCCAACAGCAGCGCCCGATAGATAAGCGACGGACCCAGAAATTGGTTTCCATCTGCTTGAAATTTTATGATACAAACAAAATCTATACATCAAAAGCATGGGTTGAGGGTTAAATACACCTACTCATCATACTCGCACTATAAAAGTGCCAGAAAGGTCCAAGCAGAAGCCAGGAATGCTACTCAGACCTAGCTTTGGCCTGTGGGTGCCAAAGGACATTTACCATGGGCTCCAGTGCTGATGCATCTATCTGGGAACATTGTGTCATTGTGGTTTTGTACACAGTCCACCCCCACCCAGTTCAAGAAGAGAATTTGCTCTAAAAAAACCCTTTTACTTGAAATTTGAAAACCCTGTCTAATGCATAGTCCCATGCTCCTCATAGCACCACAGCAGCCACAGGGGGTAAGGCAGAACTAATGTCCATTACAAAAAATCATTGGGTAGGGCAAGTGGCCTTGTATGGGCGGAATAAGCAATGTATTGCGTATCACAGAACACTTAGGAGTAACAGGTGGTTTTGAGGAAGCACAACAAAAACTACTGTACAGCATAGGATCAGGGCAGTGAAGGGTTGTGAGAGAGTAGAATAGTTGCTGTCTAGTATACTGCGTGGTAGTGGAAGGTTTATAGCAGGGGTACACAACCTTTTTTGGTCTAGAGGCCACATTGTCCACTTATTATACCACTTCAAGGGGCCACATTAAAATGTAAGATGCCTTTATGTATATGCAAAGATGAGCAGATGTGGCAGGAAGAGGTTGGGTGAAATGAAGTGGAAGAGATAAGGTTACCAGAGGTGCGTAGAGGTGAGGTGGGCAGTGTGGGCAAAGGTAAAGCAGGGAGAGATCATTTCAGCAGAGGTTAAGTGGAAAGAGGGGAGGTGGGCATTGGTGAGCACAGGTGGGTAGAGGTAGGCAGAGTTGAGTCAAGGTGAGGTGGGCAGAAGTGAGATGGTAAGAGAAGCACTGGACAGAGGTGAACAGAGGCGAGATAGTAAGAGGGTGATGGGTAGAGGTGTGGTGGTAAGAGGTGGATAGAGATAGGTAGAGGTGAAGGGAGTGCAGGTAAGATGGGACAAGGTGAAAAGAGGTAAGTAGAGGTAGGCAGAGGTAAAATTAACACAGGTAAGTAGGAAAGAGGTGGGCAGAGGTGAGCTGGGATGAGTCTACTTGGGCATTTTCAGACTGAGACAGCATAAACAGCCCTCCAGTAGCACATGTGTGTCATCCACCTCTACGAGAAGTTTATTGGTGACCCACTTTCTGCTTCGGAAATTAGAGACACACTCTCTAGTGGTCAGCTGCTTGCACTGCATGGAAGGCTCTGCTCGCTAACTCCTTAGGGGTGCTGGGGGCTGCAAGTTAGGGCAGTGCAGGTTGCAGGTTGTGCATCCATGGTTTATAGGGTATGTGTGAACAACAAACAAACCTGACCACTTACTACCTTAATCCATCTCAGGCACACTGCTTCATTCATCTGCATTCCACTGTTGGTTCCAGTGCTGATGCTGCTTTTCCTGGTCAGATTTGGTTTGTGCCCCTGTTTACAGTCCCTTATTAATTGATTGGCAGCAGTGGGCGCATCACACTGCAATCCAGGATAAACAAACACACTGGGGCCCATAGAGGGTGTGCTGAAATGTTTGATTTTTAAATTATGCAACTGTGTGTCTGAAATGTTCTTGCTGAGTAGCAAAGAAAGCATCTCTGCCCTGTTTCTGAAGTTCAAAACTTGTGTAATCCCCACTGATATCAGATGAAATGACGTAACAGGGAGGAATTGTGATTCTCATCATAAGAATTTTTAGGGGAAATTTCTGAGTTAAGGATTTACTATCATTGTGTTTTGTGAGATAAGGCATAAATAAAATGATGACATGTCTCGGTCTACAACAAAGGCATGGTGTTATAGTTACCATAACAGTTTATGAGTCACTGCTTGTGAACC
Source organism: Gastrophryne carolinensis (assembly GCA_027917425.1). Lineage (NCBI taxonomy): Eukaryota > Metazoa > Chordata > Amphibia > Anura > Microhylidae > Gastrophryne > Gastrophryne carolinensis. The sequence continues at coordinate 124,457,123 of CM051236.1, forward strand.
TTTTATTCATTAAAAACATTGATGGTAATTGTATATATATATAAATGGTAAAATAATATTTGATTTACTAATAAATAAAAAAACTATAGCTATAGATCCAGATGTGGTTGCTACAGGATCCAGGTCATGGATGCATTGTCGCACAATCCGAATTATAACTTAGATCAGTTGGAATAATCAGTGCAGTTAAAATACTGATTCGCAGAAGATCACTTATGGGTGTACGCGAGTCAAGATTAAGCATTAGAGTGCAAATTTGTCATCTGTAACATTGGTATATAAGCAGGCTCGCACTGTCCCACAGGGTTGCCAGGAAAAAAAAATGGTGGGCCCTCGGTCCCAGGGGCCTATTTGAGGACCTCCAACACCAAACCTGAATTATGTGTAGCTTGTGCCATCCCAAGTGCACAAACACACAGACAATAGTGTGGCATAATGTTTATGTGCATGGGCCCTCAACAAAAGCTGGTAATTACAGATGAGCGAACTTTTGAAAAATTCGATTCGGCTGATTCGCCGAATTTTCCGACAAAATTTGTTTCGGTCCGAATTTATTCGCGACGAATTGCTATTAAAACGGCTATTTCTGAGCCTCCTAGAGCCTCAATAGGGTTGTAAACCATTCTGCCTTGCTGTAACACGCATAGGATGCGTGCTGGGTTAGTGAAATAATACTGTAAATAAATATCACATGCAGATCAGAGGCATCGCTAATAAAATCGCAGAGCGGCACAATTGCAGAGAGTTGAAGTGACATCACTATGAGGGGCCCCTATAGTGCCTGAAAAACACACCCTGGAGCTGGCAGCAGCAGGAGCCCAAAAATTAGCTGAATCACACCCTGGAGTTGCAAGCAGCAGCAGCTGCAGGAGCCCAAACATTTCTTTAAAGAGACACTGGAGTTGGCTGCAGGAGGCCAAAAATTGGATGAATCACACCCTGGAGTTGCAAGCAGCAGGAGCACAAACATTGCTTTAAAGAGACACTGGAGTTGGCTGCAGGAGGTCAAAAATTGGATGAATCACACCCTGGAGTTGCAAGCAGCAGCAGGAGCCCAAACATAGCTTGAAAGAGACACTGGAGTTGGCTGCGGGAGCCCAAAGATTGGATGAATCACACCCTGGAGTTGCAAGCAGCAGCAGCAGCCCAAACATTGGCTGAAAGAGACACTGGAGTTGGCAGCAGGAGCCCAAAAATTGGATGAATCACACCCTGGAGTTGCAAGCAGCAGCAGGAGCCGCCCAAACATTGGCTGAAAGAGACACTGGACTTGGCAGCAGGAGCCCAAAAATTGGATGAATCACACCCTGGAGTTGCAAGCAGCAGCAGGAGCCCAAACATAGCTTGAAAGAGACCCTGGAGTTGGCAGCAGGAGCCCAAAAATTGGATAAATCACACCCTGGAGTTGCAAGCAGCAGCAGGTGCCCAAACATCACTTTAAAGAGACACTGGAGTTGGCAGCAGGAGCCCAAGAATTGGATAAATCACACCCTGGAGTTGCAAGCAGCAGCAGGAGCCCAAACATAGCTTGAAAGAGACACTGGAGTTGGCAGCAGGAGCCCAAAAATTGGATAAATCACACCCTGGAGTTGCAAGCAGCAGCAGGTGCCCAAACATCACTTTAAAGAGACACTGGAGTTGGCAGCAGGAGCCCAAAAATTGGATAAATCACACCCTGGAGTTGCAAGCAGCAGCAGGTGCCCAAACATCACTTTAAAGAGACACTGGAGTTGGCAGCAGGAGCCCAAGAATTGGATAAATCACACCCTGGAGTTGCAAGCAGCAGCAGCAGCCCAAACATTGGCTGAAAGAGACACTGGACTTGGCAGCAGGAGCCCAAAATTTGGATGAATCACACCCTGGAGTTGCAAGCAGCAGCAGCGGCCCAAACATAGCTTGAAAGACACTGGAGTTGGCAGCAGGAGCCCAAAAATTGGATGAATCACACCCTGGAGTTGCAAGCAGCAGCAGGAGCCCAAACATAGCTTGAAAGAGACACTGGAGTTGGCAGCAGGAGCCCAAAAATTGGATGAATCACACAGCAGCAGGAGCCCAAACATTACTTTAAAGAGACACTGGAGTTGGCAGAAGGAGCCCAAGAATTGGATAAATCACACCCTGGAGTTTAAAAAATGCCCCCATTTTGTGCCGGAAGCGAGGGTCCAATAAGGTGGACAGCCTGAAGTCATCCCGGCGACAAATGGAAACAATTTTGGGGTCACTACGCAAGCACGTGAGCATGCTTCCTGCCATTTGCGCAAGTGACTCGGAGGGACTACCTGTCTCCATCTCCACTGCATACTGCCCAGGTCCTCTGTCTCACCTTCCTCAAAACCCTCTAGCTCCTCTGGCTGCTCCTGCTCCTCCTCTCCTGTCCGCTGACTAGATAAACCAGCCATTTCGCCAAGCCTAAACTGTGCTTCACTGGGCCACTCCTCCTCCTCTTCCTCCTCCTCCAGTTCAGCTACAACGGGGTTCATGTGGCTGTAAGATGTAGACGCCATGTCTCCAGTGCCCTGACCAGCCATGGTTTCCAACATGTGCTGTAGTACATGAAGCAGTGGAATCACATTGTTCATCCCGTAATCCTGCCGACTGACAAATAAAGTGGCTTCCTCAAAGGGCCTGAGCAAACGGCAGGTGTCATGTATGAGCTGCCACTGGTTGACATTGAAGTTAGACAGGGGAGTCCCCCTATCCGCTTGGATCATCAGGAAATCCGTGATGGCTTTTCTCTGTTCATATAATCGGTCCAACATGTGAAGGGTGGAATTCCAACGGGTGGAAACATCGCAAATCAGACTATGTTGGGGGATACCGTTCTGACGCTGTAGCTCAAGAAGGGTGTGTTTGGCGGTGTATGAGTGGCTGAAGTGCATGCAAAGTTTCCTTGAAGTTGTTAGGATGTCTTGCATATGGGGGGAACACTTCAGAAACCGCTTGACAACCAGATTGAAGACGTGAGCCATGCAGGGCGCATGGGTCAGGCTTCCTTGGCGCAGCACAGACAAAATGTTCTTCCCATTGTCGGTAACCATGGTTCCCATTTTAAGTTTTCTTGGAGTAAGCCATGTTTGGATTTCCTGATGAATAAATTTAAGCAGTGACTCCATTCGCCAAGACAAACCATGTGAAGCACTGCGTGACACCTCCGTGCCCTGCACACATGGTAGACTGGAGGGGCACTGAGACTAGAGCCTACAGTGGAGGGTGAGGAGATGGCGGAGGATGAGGAGGCCGAGTCGCACGGTGTCACAGGCCCAACGGGCAGGGAGCACGGAGGCCGGCGCGGCGTGACCTGTCCAAGTTGCTGCTGCTGCTGCAAAGGTACCACATTCACCCAGTGTCCCTGACCGTAGTTACAGCTCCAGACGTCGGCGCTGCCATGCACTTTGCTACACACCGACAGGCTCAAGGACTGGCCCACCTTCTGTTCAACAAAAGTGTGCAGCGCTGGTACTGCCTTCTTGGCAAAGAAATGACTGCTTGGGACTCTCCACCTCAGCTCGGCACAAGCCATCAGCTCTCTGAAAGGTGCAGAGTCCACCACCTGAAAAGGGAGCGACTGCAGCACCAGCAACTTGGACAGGAGCACATTCAGCTTCTGCGCCGTAGGATGAGTGGGCGCATACTGCTGTCTCTTGGACATGGCTTCGCTGATGGATTGCTGGCGGGATGCATGACTTGGAGGAGGAGGAGGAGCAGGAGCGACAGAGGATGGGTATGACGCACAGCTGCCTTCGGCTGAGGTGCTGGAGCCTTGGCTGGCAGAAATTGGGAGCGGCGTGCCACTTGGTGAGGAAGCAGGCTGGACCACCCCTTGTGAGCCTCGGTTCTCCCAGGTCGCTTTATGGTGATGCATCATATGTTGACGCAGGGCCGTGGTGCCAACATTTGAACCCTGACCATGCTTCACCTTCTGCCTACATATCTTGCATGTGGCCATGTTACCCTCCCGCGGATGCTTCAAGAAAAACTGCCACACTGCCGAGTAGCTACTTTTCCCACCAACAGGCCTCACTGATTCACTGCTACTGTCGCCAACTCCAGGAACCCCTGCTCCACTACATCCCGATAAGGTAGCCTGCCGTGCAGCAGGTGCTCTACCCCGGCCCCGGCCCCGTTTGGCTCCAGGCTTTTCAATTGTGCCCCCATGCTGACTGCCAACCATGCTGCTAACACCTTGCTGCCTGAGCTGCTGACTCCGGGGCAACCTGCGCCCCTCTTCTCCTGATGATGACGATGAAGCCCCTCCATCACCCGGCTCCCAAGTGCGATCGGCTTCATTATCATCATCATCATCACCGAGTTATGGCTCTACGTCACTGATGTTCTCGGTTTCCTCAGTGTCTGCCGAAGGAGCTGGAAAGCTTGCAACACCCACGACACTGTCCACATCACTATTTGTCTGCCAAGCCATTTCCTGGCTGGGCAGTAGCTGCTGACTGTCCTCTATCTGATCGTCCTCCTCACTAAAGAGTGGAGCTGAACCCAAAGCATAGGATACGTTGCTGGGGAGGGAGCGGCGTAGGACAGAGGCAATGGGAGGACAGGGACTGCTCTCGGGGCATGCCAACTCAGGGTTGTGTCAGAGGAACCTACCGACCCTAGACTGGGGGTCTCAGACGTAACTTGTGATGATGCGCGTTAACCAATCTACCACGGCAGATGCGTTACTGGTGGAAACACGACCGCTAGCAGATACTGGCAGATCAGGTCTCTCACCGTGACTCCGGCTGCCACTTGCCCCTAGTCTGCTGCGACCTTTGCCTGCTGAATCTTGGCCTCTGCCACTCCTCTTTGAACATCCTGGCACTTGTCTGCCTGACATTTTTATGTATTTGCTTATTTAGTATAAACAGATAGGGTGGAAGGTGCAGCTTTGGGATGCCCTGCAGCCTGGTTTATTGAAAGCAGTCAAAAACAAGTGCAAACTGAAGTAGCTTAATAAAGCTGATGCTGAACAACGCTTATGTTGTATAACAGATAGGGTGCAAGGTGCAGCTTTGGGGTGCCCTGCGGCCTGGTTTATTGAAAGCAGTCAAAAACAAGTGCAAACTGAAGTAGCTTAATGAAGCTGATGCTGAACAATGCTTATGTTGTATAACAGATAGGGTGCAAGGTGCAGCTTTGGGGTGCCCTGTGGCCTGGTTTATTGAAAACAGTCAAAAAGGAAGTGCAAACTGAAGTAGCTTAATGAAGCTGATGCTGAACAACGCTTATGTTGTATAACAGATAGGGTGCAAGGTGCAGCTTTGGGGTGCCCTGCGGCCTGGTTTATTGAAAGCAGTCAAAAACAAGTGCAAACTGAAGTAGCTTAATGAAGCTGATGCTGATCAACGCTTATGTTGTATAACAGATAGGGTGCAAGGTGCAGCTTTGGGGTGCCCTGTGGCCTGGTTTATTGAAAGCAGTCAAAAACAAGTGCAAACTGAAGTAGCTTAATAAAGCTGATGCTGATCAACGCTTATTTTGTATAACAGATAGGGTGCAAGGTGCAGCTTTGGGGTGCCCTGCAGCCTGGTTTATTGAAAGCAGTCAAAAACAAGTGCAAACTGAAGTAGCTTAATAAAGCAGCTGATGCTGATCAACGCTTATGTTGTATAACAGATAGGGTGCAAGGTGCGGCTTTGGGGTGCCCTGCGGCCTGGTTTATTGAAAACAGTCAAAAAGGAAGTGCAAACTGAAGTAGCTTAATGAAGCTGATGCTGATCAACGCTTATGTTGTATAACAGATAGGGTTAAATAGCATGTGCCTTGGGATGCGCGTGTGGCCTGGTGTATTTTAAGCTGAACAGAAAATATTAACACTAATCCAATTATGAGAAATGTTTTTGTTTAACAGATAGGGTTAAATAGCATGTGCCTTGGGATGCGCGTGTGGCCTGGTGTATTTTAAGCTGAACAGAAAATATTAACACTAATCCAATTATGAGAAATGCTTTTGTTTAACAGATAGGGTTAAATAGCATGTGCCTTGGGATGCGCGTGTGGCCTGGTGTATTTTAAGCTGAACAGAAAATATTAACACTAATCCAATTATGAGAAATGCTTTTGTTTAACAGATAGGGTTAAATAGCATGTGCCCTGGGATGCGCGTGTGGCCTGGTGTATTTTAAGCTGAACAGAAAATATTAACATTAATCCAATTATGGGAAATGCTTTTGTTTAACAGATAGGGTTAAATAGCATGTGCCTTGGGATGCGCGTGTGGCCTGGTGTATTTTAAGCTGAACAGAAAATATTAACACTAATCCAATTATGAGAAATGCTTTTGTTTAACAGATAGGGTTAAAATAGCATGTGCCTTGGGATGCGCGTGTGGCCTGGTGTATTTTAAGCTGAACAGAAAATATTAACACTAATCCAGTTATGAGAAATGCTTTTGTTTAACAGATAGGGTTAAAATAGCGTTCAGGGCTAAATAGCAGAAAGGGTTAAATAGCATGTGCATGGCATGCACAGGCTGCAGCTGTATTTAAACCAAACCAAATATATTAACAGTAACCCAGTTATGAAATATGAATCATAGGCAGCAGTAGGAACCCTGTCACTGTGACTTGTATGCTGCTGGATTTGGTTTTAAATCTATCTTTCCCTAGCTCTGTCTACCACTCTAAATCTCCCTAACTATCTGTCTCTCTCTTTACCTATCTGTAACTGTCTCTACTAGCTATCGCTAACTCTCACCTAACTAAGACTGTCTGTCTCTCCCTGCAGCTAGGTCCGTTCTGTCTGCAATGCAAGTCTGAACTGCGCAAAAGGAAAATGGCCACCGCTTTATATAGCACGGTGACGTCACCGGGCTTCCTGGCTGCTGATAGGCTGCATGTGACTGTCCCATCGTCACTTGCCCCTGGGGACATGTCTAAACATGTCCGTCCACCATCTTAGAATGCCTGTCATTGAGTTTAAAGGAAAACTTCGATCTATCAAATCGCCGGGAAATTCGGATTCGTTCAGAATCAAATGTTTCATGAAATTCTGAACGAATCCGGGTTCGTCCGGATCGATTCGCTCATCCCTACTGGTAATACTTGCATCTAAATGTGGAGTGGAACCCCAGAGTCAGGTCACCTGGTGGCCCCCAAACATCCCAGTCCGACAGTGTATATAAGTAACTGTCAATCCTGGACATGTAAAAAAGCACAGCATTTGCGGGAGAGAGGGGGAATTTTTGGAGTAGGATTATACTCATGGTTGATATCAGCCAGAAGATATCGAAAGAAAACATAGATACAAGCAATATACCAGGAGTCAAGCAATTGACCAGAAGTCAAAGGAACCACTGCAGGTCTGGAACCAAGCCAAGCTGTCCTGATAACCTAAAGACAGACACAGAGATAGCAGACAGTAACCAGAATAGGTAGCTGGGTCTCTCACTGGGAATAGGGGCCAGGAACACAGACCAGAAGCAGGTAGCCAAAGGACAGACCAGGAATTGATAACAAGAGGAAAAAAACAGAAATAGAAAGTGGTTGCCCTGAAACAACAGACCTGTTGCTGGGCAACCACTCAATCAGCTTTTTTTTGTAGGTGAGTTTGCATTGGCCTCCCAATAACCACCAACTAGAAGTAGCACATCAGTCTCCTGGATTGCCCCTGTGCAAAGTGCACTTGTTCAGGCAATTCAGAAGAGCGCCCACACTTAGTGGGGGGGGGGGGTTGAACACAAGTGCAGGTTTAATGGCCACATACAAACTTTTCATTTTTTACTGGCATTGTCAGCATAAAATAAGTGCAATGTCTGTCTGTTTTTAATAGTGCCAGGCCTGTCCAGGCTTGGATTTGTTTAGCCTCAAATGGGGTCATGCTAAATATTTGGTGAAGCCAGTATGACTTTCAGTGTGCATTGTTGTGCCGATTCCAACCTGCATCCCTTTTTATGAACATATAAGGGAAAAAAAATTTTTTTTTGCTTTTTTCCCTCATTATTACCCGTACCTACAATTAGGTAAAAGTTCTTATAATGACGGGGGAGGGGTTGCTGTGTATTGCTGTGTGGATTGCAACTCAGTACGCTTTTTTAGCGTTAACACACAAAAAAGTGCTAACAAAATCTTTGTACTACATTTTCCCCCAAAAACCAGATGTACATACGATGACACATTTTTACAATTTCGGTACATTTTTTCTGGTGATGGAACAATACACTTTTTAAGTTATAAAACAACAGCACTCTATGGGCTATGCAGAAAAAAATGTGGTAATCTTTAGCATAGCCCATAGGGTGCTGTTATTTACAAACTTTAAAAGTGTATTGTTCCATCACCAGAAAAAATGTACCGAAATTGTAAAAATGTGTCATCGTATGTACATCTGGTTTTTGGGGGAAAATGTAGTACAAAGATTTTGTTAGCACTTTTTTGTGTGTTAACGCTAAAAAAGCGTACTGAGTTGCAATCCACACAGCAATACACAGCAACCCCTCCCCCGTCATTATAAGAACTTTTACCTAATTGTAGAGCTAAAAGTTTGCGATCATGTCATGCAATGCCTTCACAGATTTCCTTACTGTGTAACTCCCCCTAAAGTAGAACTTTGGATCTGCCATGATTTGTTTTTCCTTCTCAATCTTTAATAATAATTCAGCCATCATAGCAACCCACCTTGTGTCTGGTCTTTTAAAGGGAACAGTCCAGTCAATGACAATAATCAGGCAGCAAGCAGCTCACTTGAAGCCTGTCCCATGTGCCCCTTCTTTATTTCCTGCCACGCTATATGTGCCCCTCCTTTTAAACAGGACTAGCACCCTTACAAGAAACTGTGCTTATATACATCCTCCCCCAGGGCAATTCAAATTGTTGCATATGAAAATAAATTTACCTTTGTGTAACTCCTGCCGTGGTCAATTTTTCCTACAAAACTGTCTCTCATGGAGCTGCAGGCCGTCTGCAAAGAGGAATGCTGCTGGGTTTCCTGAGGATGTGCATTGTAGGTTATGTTGGTTAAATCCAGGCAGCAGCTGTAAAGCTGTGAAAGGACGTCTCCCAGGTGGTCCAAGATGGTCACAACCATGAGAACATTGGCTTTCAGTGGATACAGAAACAAATGTAAGTGCTTACAATTCAGTATCAGGCTTACAGATGGGGCAAGAGATTTGGGGGTATTTTTCTTCAACTGTGCAAGTCTTTTGGTCCGGTTTAATTCTGTTCCTCCATGACAACGCACAAATGTGGTCGCATACAGTAGGAGTGTGGCTGTGTGGTCACCTTTAGTGTGTGATCTTGAAAAATGAAAAACAAAGAAAAGGAAGGTTTTGGAGACCTGCTGCTGTGCCTAGAGTAAAGTGCTGGAGGGGGCTTAACTATAGGGTGTGCACAGGTAGAGACCTCACCAGGGCCCATAAGGTCTGGGGAGCCCCATAGTCCTCCACTCTACTTATCAGAGCTCTCTGTAGCATAATGTACAGATTAAAGCAGCGACATTTATCTCCACTATTACAGTCGTTAGTTGTAAGTAAAAATGACTTGAAAAAGGTTACTGCATTAGAAATGAAGGGCCCCTTTTAATGTTCATACAAGGGCCTGGTCACATTTAGTTACACTACTGGCTGCAGAAAATTGAGGTGAGGCACATGGGACAGGTATCAGGGGAGCTCCTCCTTATTGCCACTGCCTGGACTGTTCCTTTAAGGATTTACTACAACAGGCTAGCTTATCATGTGCCATACATACTATAGCTCGGCACTCTTACAACAAAATCTAAAAACACGGTAAGCAATTGAAACTAAAAATCTGTAGATAAAGTCCTAGATACAGTAATTAGGGCACATATATGACAAATATAAATAATAAAGGGAATATTTTAGGCGTATGTTAAACACTTCCTGTATACTCTTTTGGTACAACACATGTCCTATAATACTATTTTTAGTGTGGCTTACTTTCCATGACTATACAAGTGCGCTCAGTGAATCATATGAGTGTGTCTCATGATCTGAAACTTTTTTTAAAGCTATGGAACATTTGTTTGATTTCCAACTTGGACTTGTCAGAATGAGACTTTAGTACATATTGATAGATATAGGTATAGCGTGGGGTCTACAAATACTACGTTATTACTGTCTGGTTTAGGGGCACTTACTGACCATATAGAGGAGTTAAAGAACATCCACGAATTTGACTTTAATGGGTTTGGTTCCTTTCTGGCAGGGTATCCGGATTCGGGAAACTCATCTTTTCCTCGTTCCCACGATGCATGCACCCGTTCCATTCCGTTTTTCCTTCACTGCTGCACTGAGCTTAAAGTAGACCAGCAGTCAAAAATGACTTAAAGCAGAACAACACAACAAACAGTGCTCATATGCATCCCTCCCCAGGGCAATTTAGATTGCTGTGCATAAACATTAATTTACCTCTAAATCCTGCATGTAGTACATTTTAGAAACAAATTGGCAGTTCATGCATTTGCAGGCCACCTGCAAACAGGAAGTGCTGCTGGGTTTCCTGCTACTGTGCACAGTTACGTCAGTTGAATCCAGGCAGTAGCATGGCTGAGATGCTGGGAGAGGAAGCTCCAAAATGGCTGCTACCTTTCTTTTCCAACAGTGCCAGGATGTTGGTCCGGTTTCAAGTGTCAAGGAAAACTAAATAGAGTGAGCACTGCCGGACAAATGTTCACCTATATCTGTGGAAGTGCCCGTGCAGCCATTCAGAAAGGTCTGTGCATGAGTGCGCATTGAGTTAGAAGTATGCTGGGGATGCAGTGCTAAGGCGTGTTAAGGGCTTGTGAAAGAACTGAGTGGATCAGATGAGCTGGGGGGTCACACAGCAGGGGATCCTAATTATGGCTGCCGCCAAACCTCTAAAAAGTATAATAGGCTCAAAGGGGTGTTCCACTTTAAGGAGGACCTAAAGCCAAAATGGTCCAAGGTACCTTCACACTTTTTGTAGATGCCTAAAATGTAAGCATAATATGTACTCTGCATTATGTTCATTGGCCGTGGCATCTTTGTGCACCTCCCTTTGCTGACCAATAGGAATTTCCAGACAGGCTTGCTCATGCCATGTGTTGAGAAGCCAAAAACATTCATCTGGTGAACCCCATTGACTGTCAACAATTACATGGTGCCCAGGAGTGGGACAGGGGCACATAGTTTGTGAGTTTCTTTCCATTCCAGGGACTGGCATCACAATCAAGGTGACCAGGGGATGTAGGATGAAGAGACCACTGTGGTTTTTCAAGTTGGAGGTCTGCTTTAAAGTGGGCCAAATCCCTCTTCGGGCAGCCCCATGGTCTAAATGAGTCTAAGTCTAAAATTTCCTAAAACCTATTTCCTAAATTCCCCTGGTATTGCCGGGACTCTCACTTTGCCCACAATCCCATGGTACTTCCTGGGTGCAGTCAGATCCTCGGCTTCTTTAGGCTGATGAGCTCTCAATCTCTAAGCCACTCAGACAGGCTGGCTGCAGGAGAACTCACGACAGCTGGAGGGAAATAGGTGATGCTTCTGTTCACCATTCTCTATGCTAGCCTCTGTTGTCCAACAGCGTTCAATGCTGTTCATTAGTGTGCATGGACATGCGCAGTGGAATTGCCAGTGATAACAGTGGTGATCCCAGAGGGTTTCACACAGCACATGTGAAACCTGGACATGGGGGAAGATTCAGAGCCTGGTGAGAAAACTCACATCTTTTTAGAAAACTACAATTCACTTTGTCTACTTTGTTACATTTTCACCTGGCTCTGAATCAGCCCCAAGGTAGACAATGAAAGTGAATGGCAATTTTCTCTCCTAAAAATTAATTTGGTTTCCTCACTAGGCTCTGAATCAAAATTCTTAAATCCAAAATATTTAAATTTTATGGAAAACCTTATATGAACTCTGCACTGTGTGGAACCTCCCCACCTTTAAATGATTATCCCAGTATCCCAAAGGTGCTTTTTATTTATTAACTAGGAATGTTTCCCTACCTCCCTCGCTGGAAGCATTTGCACATCACTTAGGGAACATCTTTATTCCAAACACTAATCAGCTAAAAAAATTAAACTTTATTGTGTAAAGATATGTATTATCTAGAGGTGAATTGCTTTAAACGTTTTAGGGAATACCGGACAACTGAAGAGGAGACATCCTTCTGCAAGGTTTTAGCGCTTCTACATATTTTATTTAAACCGGACCTTCAGCGTGATTTAATGAAAAGCCCAAACTCTTAAAAAACGGTTCCCCAGCATCTAAAATTAATATATTTTAAGTTTTTAGTCACTAACTTATTATTCTTTCCCCCACTGGGCTGTAACTCTGTTCAGGAGTTTAGGATACGGGTGCCGCCATCTTGACTCAGAAGCATCACACTTACTGAGGAGAGGAGAGTAGGATAAGGTACAGGGGGGCGGGTTATAACTGTGCTTTGCTCAGACAGAGCAGAGCTGGGGTCAGGTAAAGGTCAGCAGTCCCAGAATGCAGAGCAGCATAGTCAGGAGGCACTTCCTGTTTGCAGGCTGCCTGATAAGATGGCGGCTTCCATAAGCCGCCATCTTGGATGTTTAAAGGCTCATAACATGCAGTAGATGCAGGTAGGATGATTTTTAATGTGGACAATCTGTATGTACAGGGTGTGGGAAACATATAAGATAGACTCTTATTCAGAGTGAAGGTCCGCTTTAATAACTCCTGTTGGTATCTGGCACTGGAGTCTAAAACTAGGCCCGATAGTTGGTTACTTCTTGGAGCCCAAGCTCACCATGTTGCACAGTCTCTATCCATCTCAGCAGGTCTCACCGAAGGTTGCCATGTCAGAATAGCTGCTAAGTGTTGGCCTCAAGCCGATTGTCATAACCTGTACCTAGCGACTGTATCCAGGGGCCCAGGTGCTAACATTTATAATAGAATGCTGTACAGAAAAAGCCAGGGACAGTCTTAGAAAAAATGTGTCCCTAGGAAAAATTTAAAGTGTTATTTACATTTTATACAGTGGACCAAAACCCACGGCGATCGGCCTGGGAATCTTACCTCCTTTTCTGGTCCAACGGTGCATGCGCAAGCCACGGCCGCATCCCTGCTATCCCTCTATCAGGGTGCCTGCACGCGGCAGGCATTGTGAATGGCTGGCGTAGGCACGCTCCCTGTTAGAGGGTAGCATTGGGTGCGGAGAGTTGTGGTTAATGATACCTACTCTTAATGGTCCCTGATTGTAAGCGGTGTACCCCAAGGTTCAGTGATGGGCCCTCTATTATTTCATTTGTTTATAAATGATATAGAAGATGGCATTGAGTGCAGACACCAATATATGTAGCACAGTGCAGTCTATTGAAGATAGCCTGTTACAGTGGGGGGCGTGGCCGATGCTCGACCCCCATCGTCTCCTCTTTGGGGCGTGGCCGACCCTGTTTAAGTCCGGGTGTCTCTGTCCGCTGGCACCGTGGGGAAGTGGCAGGGACAGTGCGAGCAGCACCGCTATACCAAGCCAAGTGTGTCTGGGTGAAGACAGCGAGGACAGCGGGGAGGATTAAAAGGTGGGTTTACTTTTTTTTTCTTTTTTTACTTTTCCCTATGGGGGAATGGGAGGGGGGATGCAAATGCCACACTACCTATATAGGAATGTGGGGGGGTGCCACACTGCCCATATGGGAATGGGGGAATGCCACACTGCCTATGTGGGAATGGGGGGATGCCACACTGCCTATATGGGGAATGCCATACTGTTTATAAATGATATAGAAGATGGCATTGAGTGCAGACACCAATATATGTAGCACAGTGCAGTCTATTGAAGATGTTCACAAGCTTCAGGCTGACTTGGACGCTTTGATTTTCTGGGCATCCACTTGGTAAATGAAGTTCAATGACGATAAGTGTAAAGTCATGCACTTAGGGCCTAATAACCTGAAGGCCACATTATGTCCTTGGAAGAGTAAAACTGGGAGAGTCACTAGCTGAGAAGGATCTGGGGGTACTGGTAGATCACAGGCTAAATAACAGTATGCAATGCAAAGCAGCTGCTTCCAAGGCCACCAAGATATTATCATGCATTAAAAGAGGCATGGGATCACGGGATAGGCATGTCATTTTGCCTCTTTACAAGGCACTGGTGCGCCATCACCTGGAATATGCTGTCCATTTCTGGGCGCCCATTCATAGAAAGGATGCTCTGATTATGGAAGGGGTGCAGAGGAGGGCCACCAAACTGATAAGAGGAATGAATGATCTTAGATATAAAGAAAGATTATGGGAATTAAATATGTTTAGTCTTGAGAGGAGACGTCTGAGGGGGGACATGATTAACTTGTATAAATATATAAATGGACAATACAAAAATTACCGTAAGAACTATAAATCTGTGGAATAGCCTCCCATAGAAGCTTGTCACAGCATCAACAGCTGACAACTTCAAAAAAGGATTAGCTGCTTTCCTAGCAGAAAGTTACATTAACGGTTACTATTAGCTGTTATCAATCCAAAAAAAACTTTCCCCAACCCCATCCCTTGGTTGAACTTGAGGGACATATGTATTTTTGCAAACTTACTAACTATGTAACTATGTCACCTGCCGGCACCGGTGGATGGCATGCTGGTAACCCACTCAATTACCTGCAGCTTCATTTGGGATGCCAGGGTTGCATCAGTATGGGCACGGGTCCTGTTAAAGCCAAAAACCCATACTGGAAGCGGCCCTTCACTCTGAATAAGAGTCTTATATGTTTCCCACACCCTGTACATACAGATTGTCCACATTAAAAATCATCCTACCTGCATCTACTACATGTTATGAGCCTTTAAACAACCAAGATGGCGGCTCATGGAACATCAGGCAGCCTGCAAACAGGAAGTGCCTTCTGACTGGGCTGCTCTGCATTGTGGGATTGCTGACCTTTTCCTGACCCCAGCTCTGCTGTGTCTGAGCAAAGCACAGCTATAACCCGCCCCCTGTACTTTATCCCACTCTTCTCAGTAAGTGTGATGCTTCTGAGTCAAGATGGCGGCGCCTGTATCCTAAAGTCCTGAATAGAGTTGCAGCCCAGTGGGGGAAAGAATAATAAGTAAGTGACTAAAAACTTAAAATATATTAATTTTAGATGCTGGGGAATCGTTTTATAAGGGTTTAGGCTTTTCAATTAATCATGGTGAAGGTCCAATTGAAGGGCCTAAGGTAACTATAGTGACATGGTTTTTATCAATTAGAACTTTTACAACTTTCTGAGAGATCCAATAAACTGTCATGTGTGTTTTTAAATCTTGGATGGAAGTGAGAATTCTCTCCAGCCTTTATTATATGCTTCTTGCACTGACGGGATGATTCCACTTGCCTGAAACATCTGAGAAAATGAGAATTCCCGCTTGCGAGTTGCATCTTGCACCCAGCCAAGTTTTTCGAGATTGCTTCTGAATCGAGCCAATTGATTGAATTGGCACTATTATCTCAGTTGTGTTCAAACAGGTAATGTTAGAGGACTTTATACCTTAAAGACGAGCAACCACAGGCCTGGTGTTTATAAGACTCTAGCGGCGGTGGTTTCACTCTTTGTGGGGCATCCCAATGTATGAAACTGTGATTACTTATAAACTCACCTCACGAGGCAATCTCACAGCACATACGAGGCACGCTGCCACATCCCCGCTATACCTCTATGTGTGACACATACCAATGCCAGGCATTTCTGAATAACCGGCATGGGTATGCAGAGGAGCAAGGGTGCAACCATCCCAAATCGGGATGCCTCAGAAAGGGGGAACAAAACCTGTGATAATGAAAATCTGGGGTTTCGGTCCTCTATAACTGAAAATAAAATGCTAAATAATAAAGTTTCTAGCTTGCAGGGATTTCAAGATTAAAGGGTCTACAACTCCCCCCCCCCCCCCCCAAAAAAAAATATCAGGCACTTACCTTCTCTCTTGGGAAAATAGAAGATGGATCCGCACTTCCTTAAAAAGTAAGCTTCTTTATTGAATCCAGGTTTAAAACATCATCAGCATCTCCCACGCAAGTACAAAAGCAGCCAAAGCAATAAAAGCAATAAATGACACAGGTCAAAAGGATATGGGGTCCTGACGCGTTTCGGGTCCTTCACTGACCCTTAATCATAGATAAAAGTGCCCCAAAAAACCTATTACATATATACAAATAGTAAAGGAAAAGAAAGGACTCACCTGTGACAGCCACGCAGCCACTTACCTTCTCTCCCCTATGTCCTGACCAGGCCACCTGTCGGAATCCTCATTGTTTCCAAGAAAGGGGATCCCAGTGTCTTGCACACTGTTCCTGCCCCTCAAGTCAGTCTTTGTGTTTGTTCACAACCCCCCTCTATTCACTGCAAGGGGGGTGCCAAGGCACTGCCTGGCATGTCCTTTTCATTGCAATTGATTGAGGACTGTGAGAAGTGACAGAGCCGCAACTGTCAGTGAGCATTGGCTGTGGCCAAATACCAAATACCAGAAGACTTATGAGTGGTCGACCAGCTGGAAGCTGCTGCGGGGAGGGGGGGGGGGGAGAGGGTAAGTTCCAAGATAATGCACCAAAAGTTTTCCAATAGACATTTTCCACATATATAAGTAAACAATAAATCCATTTGTGATCTAGAACTCTCACACATTAGACTTTCAAATTGTTAATTATATTATCCTTCAGAATGTTGCCTGAATAAAGACAATTTTCTGAAATCAGTTAAAATACCAGGAAGCCAGTATTTCCTGTTATCATCTGATATATTTCAGATTTAGCAGTATTAGTAAATAGGATTAATGCACTTTCTGTACATGGTGCATAACAAGGTTGTTTCTGTCTGCCAATATTGTTTGATCTGAATCTTTTGCCATGACAAAGCTTTCCATCCATCATTAAATTGATGATGCTGCTTCAACAGTTTTAGAATAAAATGTGTAATAATTTGGAAGCCCTTTTTAATTTCTAAACAGCTTAGGACATGTTAGGTGATAATATACTTTTTATTATTTCTGTTTCATCATGTTACCCGCCTCTCCAGCATTATAAACTAACATACATCTTCACTATCTGCCCCCCTCTTTGCTTATATTGGGCTGATGTGGAGGTAGGGATCAAAGAGACTCTATATAAAAAATTGTTTAATATTAAAAATGAATATAAATATGAATATAAATATAAATGAATATAGAGAGGAGAAGTTACATATACACCTCAAATGAAAACAGATTTCACCAAGCATGTGTTTTTTTTCTACTGGTTGGAATAAAATCCAGGTTTAAACATCCTTTAAACATCTGTCCAAAGCATTTCATGATGTGTAAATGCATCTACAAACATTGGAAAAACTGAAACTACATAGAGTGAGTTTACCTGTATGAATGTTAAAGCGGACCTTCACTCTGAATAAGAGTCTATCTTATATGTTTCCCACACCCTGTACATACAGATTGTCCACATTCTAAATCATCCTACCTGCATCTACTGCATGTTATGAGCCTTATGGAAGCCGCCATCTTATCAGGCAGTTTGCAAACAGGAAGTGCCTTCTGACTGTGCTGCTCTGCATTCTGGGACTGCTGACCGTTACTTGACCCCAGCTCTGCTCTGTCTGAGCAAAGCACAGCTATAACCCGCCCCCCTGTACCTTATCCCACTCTCCTCTCCTCAGTAAGTGTGATGCTTCTGAGTCAAGATGGCGGCGCCCATATCCTAAATTCCTGAACAGAGTTGCAGCCCAGTGGGAGAAAGAATAATAAGTTAGTGACTAAAAACGTAAAATATATTAATTTCAGATGCTGGGGAACCGTTTTTTAAGAGTTTGGGCTTTTCATTAAATCACGCTGAAGGTCCGGTTTAATGGTGTGCCTGCTGAGTCCCTGCTGGTAGCTCTGTACCCACGTGTTCCATGGAAAAAAAAACGCTTTCTCAAGGTGCCTCTATGTAGTTGTCTAATGCCCATTGTGGTTTTCTCTTTCTTGATTAGTTTACAAGTATTAGCACATTGCACTTTATTAGAGCACTTGTTATCTACTGATATTTATGTATTTATTTGTGACAAATTATCACTGGGATTTTGATGGCATGGAAATTTGCATTTGAATTTTGTGATGAATTATTACACTATTGTGGTGGGGATGCCCCTGCTGTGGACTTGATTTTAATTACGGTATATGTTGTTTGTTATGGTCTTAATATAATAAATGTATGGATAATTGATTATTATGTGATTACTTGGGGTGATTGGTGCTGCCTCGGGGTTTGTCTGTCATATGGCAACTGGGGCAACAGTATTCTTATTACATTGATACATTGTGGTAAAGGGACACCTAGCCGTCACCTCACACCCATATATTATTACATTGTGGTGGTGCAGAGTTGTTCTCTTTCTTGTTTGAAATATAAAGATAGTTGGAATCAGTCGGTATCAGCCATGGCTTTAGCATACTTAGCTTGTCAATACATATAGAAACAATATAACTGACTAATAGAAAGACCATTTTTATAATTCATGATGTGAGGGTATACAAATCTAAGTGGTGTATTGTCAGAATTGGGAGTATTAATCCCATTACAACCCTCAGCTACGATAGGGGGGAGAAGTAGAGGGGTTCTGAGCATTAAGCGATGAGCCAGTCCCTAATGGTAATACTAGGCTTGTGTGACATTTTCAGGTTGGGGGCCTTATTTGAAAAAAATAAAAGCAGAAATAGTAAGTTAATATAGGTGCTCTTTCCTCAGAACGTCAGATTTGGGGAACAAAAGTAGTACTGAAATAGGGCAACTGTATAAGAGTTACGCCATTTGTATGTATGTTGGAATCATACTAATATAACATTTGTAAACTTGCCGCTTGATTTTATCATAAAACCCTTGCCGGGCTTATTTATAGTTTTGGTTCTAGCACCTGGTGACCAATCTTAGGTCAGTTCAATGTCTGACCAGTGTGCATATGTGACTGACATAGTGTAAACACCAGAGCTCCAGCACTTCCACATATTATTTACTGCCACATGTGCGGCTTAGTCATAAGGGTTGTTATTTCTTTAAAACACTATTTCTCACCTTGCAGCTCAAAGGGGTACACAGTTATGCTTATACTAAAGGGGGGTGTAATGGAGTCTGTTCTGCGTCTTCAGCGCGTTCATGCTTGTGCACTATATTTCACCATCATGTGAATGGTGATGTGCGTGGGGTTCGACGCAAGCTGCACATGTGTATGCACCGGTGTGTATGCATTGGCGCAAACCTCTGCATGCTTGCCTATGCCTCTACACTGGGTTGGTGTCAGAGCCAGTTAATTAAGCTCTGCAGCACTTACACACTTTGCTACCCAGCCTCAGTACCTCGAACCTGAAGAATACATGATGTCTGTCCCGGTTGTTGACCCCGATTTGTTCCTTGCCTCTTGGATTATACATCTGTTTTCTATATTGCTGAACCCCGACCGGGTTTTAATTGTGCCTGTGTTACCCATTGTTGTCAACCCAGACTGAGTTTTGAGCCTGCTTTGGATTGCTTTCTCACTGCAGAACCTGGACTGAACTTTGACCATGCCTTGGATTGGTTTCCCGTTGCTGAATTTGGAATTGGAGATGACACTTCCTGTTTAAGCTCCATGTCTGCCCTTTTTGATTTGGACTTTTTCAGTATGCCTTGAACATAGTAATTAAAGGTAATACTACTAGTAATGTAGCAATGAATAGGAGACCTAAACATTAATACATAGCACCGCGCTAGAACAACAAAAACAGTAATAAACTACAAATATGTGAATACATGCCTAGTTAAAGTTGCCTTGCGGCGACAAAACGCGTCGGCGGTGGCGAGTGGTGGATCTAATTTTTAACTTGTATGAACTTTCTTCATTATTGGGAACGGAACTTTTATCCCTTTGGACCGTCCATGGTGGTTGTCAGATTCCAGGGCCGGTGAGCTTGGGACTAATCAATTCAAGCTGTTTTTTACTTATTTGTTTGTGAGTGCATTTGGATCTCCTATTGATTAAAGCTGCTGAGTTTTATAGAATTACACTATATCCGGTTTCTGCTTTATTTCATGTGTTTGTGGTGGCATATGGTATAACCTATGCCTGACAACTATATAATTCTAAGTGGATGTGGATGGGAGCTTCTACAATCGTTTAAGAGCATTTGCACAGTGCGTTATTGATTTGATCTGGATATCATCAGGAGTGGATGTATATAGAAACCTTACCCACGTGGTTTAAGATAATTTGAAAAATGCTGTTCTGACTTGAAGCTGGTAAGAGTTTGCACTATCGGTGGAGGATTTCTCTTGCACCTTGTTGCGTGAAGTGCATGCACCGTGGGATATCACACACTGGACTACCTGCCAGCTTATTTTCATTGCTCTGTGTTTATCTTTATTTATTTTTAATTAAAGGTAATAGCTATAAATGCTAATGCATAAGGGGTACTTAGGGGAGGTTCTTTTTACCTGTCTGTTGTCAAGAGGCCAGTGAGCACAATAGGAATATTGCTAAATTTCACTCACCCTGCCCCCATTTGGACTGCATTGGAACAGTGCCTAGTATGCCACTTTGCCCATGAGCTATTCATTCACTATGATGCCTACAGGGGTGGTGTTAAAACCATGGGTCTGCTCTTAGCACCATGGCCAGACAGGAATATCTGGTGAGGATGTGTCAGGAGCATGAGGTCAGATTGCCTAAGCGAGTATTTAAAGTGGACCAGTCCCTTGAGTTGGGGGATATGTAGAACTCATTTAGACAGCGATATCGGCAATCAGCAGAGGCTTCAGCACATCATTGCCAGGGGGAGTGTAGGTACACTTTAACTCATAGACTTTGATCAGGAGTCATCAATTACATTTTTGTTATCAGCAAGTACCATGAAACAAATTTAGCTGATGACATCTCATCATTGACTCAGTCTTCCATCATTATTTTATCAGTGATTGGTACACTATGATAATAAATTTTATCTATTATTTAAGACCGAATAGTGGGCTCTAGTACTCACCTGCTTTTGCTCCCTGTGACTGTGGTGTGTGTTTGAATTGCAGTATTAGACGGAGATGGGTCCAGTCTTTTACCCTACTTCTGCTAGATCCAGACATTGGTCTAATTAAAACATCCTGATAATTATAATAAGTACAACACACACCCACTGTTTGGCTTTGCTATTAAATATGCATAAATATATCATATACAAAACATCAGATAATGACAGACTGATATAAAACACACTTCATTGTTTCATTGTTGATTGTAACATGATGATCTTGTTTTCATCTCCCTTGCTGCTAGAAATGATGCTGCTACATTTAAGGTATTAGTACAAATTGGTGAGCTCAGCACCTGCTGTTATGTGGACAAATAGATACTTTTATTGATTTTCATTTAACTTATTACTCTTTATACATATATATTGGGCGCTGGATTCTTTGTACAGCAGTATCTATGACCGGATTCTAGTGTTTGATGAAGTGTGTTTTATATCAGTGTGTCAATATTTGGTGTTTTGTATATGATATATTTATGCATATTAAATAGTAAAGGCAAATAGTGGGTTTGCGCTGAATTTATTATAATTATCAGTGTATAGAGGAGTTAGGGATTCCCCTATACTGCAACACCCCTTTAAACAATAGAGATATAATTAATGGTGTGCATATTCCTATGTATAATATATCTAATTAAAACATCCGCCACTGTAGACATTTCCTGTAACTATAAACCATAGTGTTGCAGTTACAATCAATGACAATTAACAGAGGATGGAAGCTCCGAAATACAAGGTCCACTAGATTTAGCAGTATGCCATATGTTTTGCACTATAAGACGCACATGACCATAAGACACCCCTAGAATTTAGTGTAGGGAAATAAGAAAAATTGTTGTGAAACAAACGGTGTGCTAAAATACCCTCCCCCATTACAGGCAGTGTGCAGCATCCATCATTAAAGACATGGGCAGACTGATTCATTAATAGCGCCAGGTAGCGGCACTTGAGCGACAGTACGTTATTTTCACAGCGCCCGCTGGCCGCTAGTATTCGCTGTGCTTGGCCGTTGTTCGGCTGTTGACAGCGACTCAGTCGGTGTGCGGTAATGTTGAATACGGGGTTAGGAGTCGCTGTTTGACAGGTTCCGCGCTGTATGGGCGCGCATGACAGCGAATGGCCATAGCGAACGGCTCCCAGCATATTCATTTACAAATCACGCTCCAAAAATTCTCGCGCTGTGAAATGCTTGTTTAAACCCCAGAGCGCTGGCGGCGATGGGTTAAAAGTAGTTTTTAACCCCCAAACAACCATATTTTTTGAGAGAAAAAAAAACATGTTTTTCAAAACATTTTGTAATATGAATACATTAATATCAGACCTGTAATATCAATTATGCACAAATATTTTTTTTTTTTTTTACCTTAAAAAAATATCTAACATTGCAGAAGTGGTCACAGAATTTTTGACATTTAAAAAAAAAAAATATATAATAGCAATTAATTATGAATATTTAAAGATTGCTCCATTGAAATGCATTGGAGAGCGCCAGGTAGCGAGAGGTCATACCTGTCGCTGTTCAAGGTCGCTCGCTGGCGCTGTGGGGTGAGGCTGGAATAATGATGAATGATTCGCTATCTGGCGCTCTGTCAGTCGCTAAGCAGGATTGGCTTCATAAATGTGTGATTGCGGAGGGGAGCCGGCGTTCTCGTGGTGGTGAGCGTCATTACCGTTCGCTCACCATTCGCTACCTGGCGCTATCCCTTGTTAAATAAGGGCCTAAGTAGGATCCCTCTTTAAGGCAGTCATCCCTCATTAAAAGCATTAACCGTCTTCCCTCATTACAGACAGTGAGAAGCATCTCTTATTACAGGCAAGGCATGGCATCCCACATTAAAGGCAGAGTGTGGGATCCCTCATTATAGGCAGTGAGGGGTATTCCTCATTACAGGCATCCCTCGTAAGAAGAAGTGGGGGCATCCCTCATTTCAGGCCGAGTGCAGCATCCCTCATTACAGGCAGTGTGTGGTATCCCCTGTTAACGGCAGAGTACGCCATCCTTCAAAGAAGCAGTGATGGGCATCCTTCATTACAGGCCTAGTCCAGCATTCCTCACAAAAGGCAGTTGAATGTGTGCATGCTGACCAGCATCCAGCCAACGAAGAGGGAGCCATAGGAATGTACATTTTTTTTAAAAAATTTGCTTTTCTATGATGCACAAGCCTATACAGGAGTTATCCATTCCATATACAGAAACCCTACTTCAAAATTAAAATATATATGATTGAATCTTAGTGGGTGGGCTAGCAAGCTTGAACGTTTGCCCAGGTATAACACAATGTAGAGGTTTAGAAGTATTAGTATTGTCTGGAGCTGGTTGGATCATAGCTAGTCTTACACACAGAGTAACTGTGGACAGACCGATTGTGAAACTATTTGTCTTGCACATTAGTGTCTACTGATTTATTCATTTTTATTTTTAATGAAGTTCACATAACTGTCATGAAAGTGTGTGTCAATAATATAGTGATATAAATCTAGAAAGGAGAGACACGAATATGACTCATAGCTATTCATACATTCAGCTCGGGACAAAAATTCATTGTATTCTCCTGGTCAAAAAGGTTTATTTATATTTACTGCAAATTCCATGAACTACTGTATGCTTACTTGCAAAACATGCAAACCTTAACTTGATTGTAAATCCCTTAAATACACAGTAGTAACTTGACGTTTCAGAACTTTTCAATGGTTTTTGTTCCTTTTTGCCCAGTCCCTATTTGCTCCTGCACTTTTTGTTTGGTAAAGTTAAAAAGCTAATCTAGTTGTAGGTTGCAATTCACACATTTTGCTTAGTTTTTGCACCAAACTATTGTCATGATCCCCAAAGTTTTAGTAAGATGCACTCCTATCCATGCTGAAAACAACTTGTTTTCTACAAAAAAGTGATTCCTGTTGTTATGCTAGAAGTAGTTTTATAGTATCCATGCAGGAGATTTTTCTGGCCTTTCATGTATGGCTATAGAAAAAGTCACGCTAGGCCCTAGAGGCGGGGACCTCCAAGCTAGGATTTTTCAAAGGGAGGTATTTTGGATCTTCAAGCTGCAGACCCGCATCCCGTCTGGATTAAATTCCAGATGGGATGTGGATCTGTTCCTGCGGGACTAAATGCCAAATTTGGGATCAAAGCCAGGTGGTTTTGTTCTGTATTATCCCCCTTTCTTATTATTGGGATCACTCACCTTTCTCTTTGCTCTATGTTTGTGTGTTTCCCTGCCTTCAGTGTGTCTTTTTGCTTTTTCCTGTTTGTATACTTTTCTCTATAGGAATACATTACATTACATTATATATCTGATGTTTATTTATTTTTTCTTCCTTTTTTGCATAGAAAAATTGACACAGTGTAATATTGTGTATATATATGTTTAATACCCCTTATAATACAGATGGTCCGTATCTTTCTGACAGAGCTGTGACCGTTATGTCTTTTGTTTTGATTTGGCTGTTACATGTGTATTTACATAATGATACTATGTTTTGACATTGTTGCTACATGTCTATCTGAATAATGATACTATGTTTCTTTTTTGTTAATGATACTGTGTGTATATCATTGTAGCGGTTCACCTCTTCAGCTCGTTTGACGTGCTTTACTTCCGCCCCTTCTCCGCTTGCATGGTGGTCTTTTTTTGCCAGCTTGTGCGCGGCGTGCCTGCGGCCAATGGGATGTGAAAACGTCATTTCTCTCATAACAATTACCCAGTTGCTTGGCTAGCGGGTGTAAGATATGACGTGCATTATGTGAGCCCTAGATCATGAACTGGAGAGGATACACGTGTAAGTCGTTCCTCATGTGATGATATTTAGATAATTAATGCTGCTTGATGACTGATTAGCCACTTATTATGTGTATATATATATATATGAGGGATAATGTTTGGAATAATGTCATGATTAAGGGCATGATGCCCGAAACGCGTCGGCGCTTTTCATCTTTTTAAATATGTCTGTTGTATCGTGTATGGATATGGATTTTTAACTGCACTTCAAATAAACGGGACGTTTTATTTCACAACCGGATGTCGGCTGGCTCCATTTGTTGCTATGGGACAGACACAGTAAGAGGTGAGCGCTCTTGGCCGTGCGGCTCCAGAGGTTGTGGGGAGATCGAGTGGTTCAGAGCTGGCAACCCTTCTTTCCTATGCTAGAAGTATACTGATGATAATAATGAAATGCATAGACATGCAGAGAAATCCTCTCTCCCTAGATTTTCACTTGGGGGGTTATTTAAAAACGGATAGCGGCAGGTAGTGCTTTGTAGAGGCAGTCAGCGTCTGGTAGACGCTGGGCACTGTACGGGAAACCACATTTAAGAAAGCGAATCTGGTGAGCGCCTCTAACAGGGCCATGTAGCGTCACATGTATTAATACAGGCGGCTCAGCGTATAGCGCCGGCGCTCTAGGTTCCAGAGCACGTACATGTAGTACTTGTCGCTCTGTAGTGCTCTGCCATATATTTCAATGGGCTTTCATTAGTTGTTTATAAATAGCGTTTAATGCATTTTTTTTCTTTTTGCTCAAATCATTGTGTGACCTCTTCTGGCCTGCAAACAAACACTTTTATACATTTTTTTTGTTTTTAATATTTTTATGCAGAATTGTATGTACAAGTCTGGCACTAAAGTGTTATTGTCACAGTGTTATAACAATGTCATTCCATGTGTTTTCGCTTTGTTACTGGTGTATTTGTGTTCAAAAACAGACTTTAATCACACAGCGTCTGGCACTCTATGCTACAGCGCCCAGCTTTAGTGCGCCGATGCTGTGTGTATGTAGTTTTTCATAAATATGGTGTGGAGCGCTGAGTGCTGGACGCACTGAGCTGGCGCTACCTCTCGCTCGCTGCAGCGCTGTACGTTAGTGTCAGGAATCGGCGCTTACCTGGGCCCCGTTCCAGCGCTGTCTTCGGGCGCCCGGCCACAGCAGCTCCTGCCCGTTGGCCACGCCGAGCGGCGGCTCAGGCGGCGCCGAGCACGGCCGCTCTCCTTACTCGCGCCCGCGTCACTGTCTCGCGCGCGCGAGCACATAACCTTTATGCCCTCCGGCGGCGCTGCACACAGCGCGCCCGCCGGAGGCTGTAGTAGGGAGGGATTGAACCAAGGGGCACAGGCACGCCCCTTGGTTCTGGCTATGGGCCAATGAGCCCAAAAGAGGTTCTGGGCTACACGCCCTTTTTAGGTTCTGGTCCAATGTGTGTCAGGATTGTAAAATGCACCAATCATCACACTGTTTCCTCATGCCCAATCTGACCTGGTTCCTATAAGATTCACCCCCGTCAGTTGTTCAGTGCCTGTGATAGCGCCTTGTACCTTGCTTTGTCTTGTGATATACTGTGATTGATCTTCGTTGCCGACCCCTGCCTGAACCGACTATTCTCGATCTGATTTCCGTTGCCGACCCCTGCCTGAACCGACTATTCTCGATCTGATTTCCGTTGCCGACCCCTGCCTGAACCGACTATTCTCGATCTGATCTCCGTTGCCGACCCCTGCCTGAACCGACTACTCTCGATCTGATCTCCGTTGCCGACCTCTGCCTTGTACCTTGACCTCGAGCTGCCTCTTTCCTCTGTACCGCTGCAATCTCTGACTTCCCCGTGTCAACCTCTGGCCTGTCTCTGGACTTCCGCTGCACTCGCTCTTAGCCATTGGTTCTTCAGACCTCTAAACCAGTAAGCTCTCATCCTTTGAGCCATTGAAGTCCTGGGGGCAACCGATCCCGGGCAGTCGTATTTTGCGTCCCGGCAAGCGGGGGCTCCTACAGGTGAAGCTGGCTGCGGAGATTGGGGGTTGAGGGCTTACCTAGAGGGCTGGAGTTACCAGAGCTCTTTGCAGTGCCGGAACCTTGCCCATGCAGCTGACAGTACGGCCACTTTCCCCTGCTCCTCTCCTGTTATGCAGGAGTGCACATTGGCAGCTCTACACAGCCTGCCCATCACAGCCAGAGGGGAGAGGAGAAGGCCAGCCACTGTCACCTGGGGCAGCGCTGTCACCTGCACAAGCCAGTTTCTGTCGCTACTAAGAGTGCCTGACGGGGGAGCCAGCATGCAGGTAGGCGACTTACTCACCTCGGGTATCCCCAGCCACTTTGCAGCCGGACAGAGGACACAGATCCTCTGACTGACACTGGGATTCCACCACCTCGCTCCCTGATGCAGGGAGGGGCTACTTGAGGTTAGCGAGGGATAAGGTGAATTTTATTTATTTATTTTTTTTAGCGATTCTTTAAAATGTTTAAAAAACAAATTTTTTAACACGTTTATATAATATTTGATGTTTTGTATATGATATATTTATGCATATTAAGCAAAAACACATGGTGGGTGTGCACTGTATTTATTATAATTATCAGTGTATAGAGGGGTTGGGGATCCCCCTATACTGCAACACCCCTTTAACAATAGAGATATAATTAATGGTGTGCATATTCCTATGTATAATATATGTAATAAAAAAATCCACCACTAACTATAAACAATAATTTCCTGTAACTATTAACCATAGTGTTGCAGTTACAATTAGTGACAATTTTAGCAGTTTGCCATATGTTTTGCACATGACCATAAGACACACTTAGAATATAGTGTAGGGAAATAAGAAAAAAATATTCTAAACCAAAATGGTGTGCTAATGGTGTGTGTGTAAATAGAACAGATTGTCTGAAACTATTGTGAAACTATTTGTTTTGCACATTAGTTTTTGGCAAGATGCCATCAAATCACTACTAATTAATTTCTGTTTAAAATAAAGTTCACATAACTGTCATGAAAGTATGTGTCAATAATATAGTGATATAAATCTAGAAAGGAGAGACACCAATATGACTCATAGCTATTCATACATTCAGCTCGGGACAAAGATTCATTGTATATTTACTGCAAATTCCATTTTAGTTATTCCTTTATATGAACTACTGTATGCTTGCTTGCAAAATATACAAAGATTAACTTGACTTTAAATGCTTTAAATACAAAGTAGCAAGAACTGCAAACTTGACTTTCCAGTGCTTGTCAATGTTTTTTGTTCCTGTTTCACTTTTACAAAGTCAGATTAAAATGGTTCTAAAATAAAAACTTCCACAATAGCCATTGCATCCTGAACCCAACTGGCATCCTGAACTGCATCAGTTGCCTACATAACCACCAGCAGTCAGATATGATGAATGATAATGAATGGGGACAGGGCCGGCTCCAGGTTCATGTGGGCCCCTTTGCGATGGACAGTCGCGGGTCAGGGGTCTATAAATTCCATGCCCAAAACTAAGAAGGGCTGCTTGCCCTCCAACCCTCTATTGGAGCTGTTTTTTAGTTTGGCCCCACATGAATGGGCAAAGTATTGAGTAACAGGGATGGATAAAACAGGAAGGGCAGGAATGGATGGATGGAAAAAGAGGAGGGAGGGATGGGAAAAATGAAAAGGACAGGAATGGCTGTGTAGAGCTGGTGGGGGGTAGATAGGCAGAGCTGGAAGAAAGATATATAGACTGGCTGACCTGGAAGGAAGAGGGGTAGATGGGCAAAGCTGGGAGGACAGGGGTGGAGAGGCGTAGAGCTGGGGGGATGGGGCAGAGCTGAGGGTAGAGGGTTGGATGTGACAGAACTTAGGGGACAGGGCTGTGGGGCAGAGTGGAGGGGACAGGAATGAATGGGGCAGAACTGGGGGGGCATGGATGGGGCAGAGCTGAGAGTACATGGATGGATGGGTCCAGGCTCAGGGGATAGGGATGGATGGGGCAGAGGTGACATACAACCAATGGAGCAGAGCTGAGGAGACAGGGATGGATGGAGCAGAGACAGAAAGGAAGTGTGTGCACTGTGTAACTTGCATTACCTTCTTTCAAGATGTGCGTTACTTCCTGTTGCAATGCTGGGGTCAGGGAGCAGGGTGATGACACGTCTCTGGGGGCAGGGCTTGCAGGGAGACTCAGCTCTACAGGGCGGCACTGGTCCTAGATCAACACACAAGCCAGTGCAGGGCTGAGGTAAGTGACGACCCAGCTCGCTAGGGGGGGCCTGATCCAATGTTAGTGGCAAAAAAAGTTTAAGTTCTTTAACCACATTGTGCCAACTGTCAGTGGGCTAGCCAGGTGCTGACGCCGGGGGGGGGGATTCATGTCAGCAATAAGCAACAGATTGCTTACTGATGTGTTATTCTAGCCAAAATACTCCCTTTACCCAATACTGGAGGTCAAGTTAAATAAATCTCAAAATAACAACAGCACTTGACAAAATGAAAAAATGATGTACCTCACATGTAAAAATTACAGGTAATTTTGGGGCAAGAAATTAGAACAAAGGGGTTGTGCGTTAAAGTTAAAAAGCTATTTTAGTTGCAGGTTGCAATTTACACATTTTGCCCCAAACAATTAGCGTGCTCCCCAAAGTTTTAGTGAGACGCACCCCCCGTCATGCCGAAAACAACTTGTTTTCTACAAAAAAGTGAATCCTGTTGTTATGCTAGAAGAATACTGAGGATAATAATGACATGCACAGCCACTTTCCCCTGCTCCTCTCCTGTTATACAGGAGTGAGCATCTGCACCTCTGCACAGCCTGTCCATCACAGCCAGAGGGGAGAGGAGAAGGCCAGCCACTGTCACCTGGGGCAGCAACAAGCCAGCTTCTGGCACTAGTAAGAGCGCCCAACGGGGGAGCCAGCATGCAGGTAGGTGACTCACTTGTGATCCTCGGCTGTCCCCTGCCACTCTGCAGCCAGACAGGGGACACAGATCCTCTGTCTGACACTGGGCTTCAACCACCTCTCTCCCCGATACAGGGAAAGCCCTTCCCTGTATCGGGGAGAGAGGTGGTTGAAGCCCAGTGTCAGACAGAGGATCTGTGTCCCCTGTCTGGCTGGACTGAGAGGTGATTTTTTTTTTTTTTTTGAGCGATTCTTTAAAATTGTCCAAAAGTAATTTGTAACAAGTTCGCTCTGCTCTAATCAACGCATATATGAGTACATGTATGATATTCCAAACCGATCATAAGAACGCCTGTAGGAAGACAGTATTGCAACAAATGCAACTAAAAAATCTGTCAAATTCCAAGTAATTTTATACATCATGTGGATGAACTTAAATAATTGTAAGTAAATGCAAGCCTCCCCAAAATGTACCTCCTGTCCTGGGTTGTTGCCCCTTTCCACTGCCATTTTGGATAGCAAAGATTTAGTTACATCCTTATAGTTTTGGCTGTATTGCCCTACTTCCTGTTTTAGTGATCAAACAGGAAGAACATCTAACAAAAGCCAAAGCTCTTAATGACCTCACGAGGGTGTCACTGGTCCAAGAACTTAGCATTTTGTGCAAGTTATCCTTCAGTTTTGATGACATGAATGGATTTGATGTCTCATTAACCAAAAACAAGTAAAGCTAACTCTCCACAACGGGATGAAACACATCAAAAATCAGATCTTTAAGATTGCTGCACATGAAGATTCATTTTTAAAAAGGAAACAATACATATGAATAGATACATTGACCCTAATTGGTTCAAATATTTAGACCATCATTCAATAAATCAAAGGTGTCAATTCAGAACTTAGTGAGAAACATGCTTTTCTTTTTTTAGGAGAGAAAACTCATTCACTCAGTCATTCACTTTCCTTGTCTAAATTCTCACCTTGCTCTAAATCTGCCCCAAGTTAGACAATGAAAGTGAATGACAATTTTCTCTACTAAAAAAGACTCACCAGACTATGAATCAACCCCATTGTTGGCTTTGCTGTGTGCTGGAAGTCATGTGTCAGTGTCTGGTAAAGCCAATTGCCAATTGTGATAATTATTTAAGAAGTGTCACTTTTTTGGCCTCAGCGGCACACAGCGTCCGATTTTAAAAACAAAAAAAGGCAGTGCCGATGTGGTCTTCTTATTTACACTAGCACCAAAAAGGGTGCAGCTCTGGGCGCTCTGGTTGAAGCTGCGCCAGATGAAACCTGCCCGTGTAGGTTAAGATCCCATAGAGCACAATGGGCAGAACTGGATTGAAATGTTTAATGCTTATAATTAATATTAGACACATTAATTTGTACAGAACTTGCATTGGGACTTGCCAGTAATTGAAATGCAAGTCCGAGATGTCACTAAATTATTTTTTTGGGGGGGGGTTAAAAAAATTGATCTGAATGGCTTCAGTTCACACCCGAAAGTACACCCAAAGGTAAACTTTCATCAGATCTTTAGCATGAGCCTGTGTAATTTGGACCAAAACTAAATTGCAGCCTAAATGCACTAAAAAGCTTGTTCCCAGTAGTGATTTCTTGTAACTGTAATGATAAACCGCTGAACAGCTCAGAAAAAATACAGCGCCAAAGATTTCAAAGTGGAAAAAAAAAACATAAATATGCTGTTGAGTGCCACAAAAATGGCGGCCCAAAGTGGCGCTGGGATAATTGGCAGCCGGGTCCAACAGGCGCTGACATAGGTCAGCCAATACCTGCAACAACCAAAGCTAATTAGTTAGCGTTCTGCACAGCGACTACTGGCGCCAATGTAGTACACAGCACAGCGCCAGATAAGACCAAAATGCCTGCGCTCCAGAATTGGCGAAAAGCCACAAGAAAGATGCTAAATGGTGCACATTATAAATAAGGTCTGTCATTTATTTTGGTTGTGACTAAGCACTTACATGCTTTCGTAACCCAGTTATTTGCTTTGGCACTAGTTACACTTTTGAACGTTGTGACAAAAACAAGTAACCTTAGAGAATATCTGGCATTAGGCAATGGTAGGAGATGTTAATAGCTCATAGAACAACCAATCTAGATCAAATTTAGCAGCTGGTACATGCTGTTTTGGTTATTTCTTATGTTTTTTTTATATTGAGTAAGTGTAACTTTCAACAATTGGGAATAGAAGTACAAACAACAACAGGGAGATCTCGTACAGTCTTACTAAGTTATTTAAAACATACCTGTCCTCGCCTCTAGCTCTGGGCATGCCTGCGCCGGCCAGTCTGATAGGCCTGGCGTGGGTCCGCGCATAGTTAGAGGTACAGTATGCTTGGGATGTGGCTGTGGCACATATAAAGGTAGACCAAACCAAGAGTCTAACAGACTGGGAGGGGGTTGCTTTGCTCCTCAT
Source organism: Gastrophryne carolinensis (assembly GCA_027917425.1). Lineage (NCBI taxonomy): Eukaryota > Metazoa > Chordata > Amphibia > Anura > Microhylidae > Gastrophryne > Gastrophryne carolinensis. Next base: position 124,489,130 of record CM051236.1, read on the forward strand.
TAATGCAGATGATTGTCATTAATTCACTAAAATAATTGCAATAAGCATTAAAATAGCAGAGCAGCTGAAGGCTAAACCAGCCAAGCTAATATGGCAGGATTTTATGTACCTATGGAAAAATGTGAAAAGCGCCAAGAACACATATAGTAAAAATCTTTTTTCTTATTTATTTCAGGAGGTATCTTTGCTGACATGGCCAAGGCTCCTTCTGTTTGGAGTTATGTGTCCAAAATGCCTCCTGAGCATTTTAAACATCTGTATGGACATGTTCCTCAAGAAGTGAGGCTCCACCTCGGTGACTGGCTGGAAAATCAGCCTTGGTGAGTATTTTTTAAAAATGTACTACAAACAAAGTAGACGAGGTCGACATACATAGTACTATGCTATAGAGAAAATTATATACAGTATTTTTAAATGGTGCAATCCTCTGAATGTGCTGTAGGTACAAAATCTGCACCCAAAATGTGATATTGACTGGTGTTATGATGTTATGGTTACACTGCTGTGCTCCTAAATGGCCTACTGGTTTTAAAGGCCAGGGTTGGGGACTGAGAGCTGAATGAGGAAGTGACTATCCTCACTAAGGAGGCAGAGCAGGGAGCACAGCGCTCCAGCCACTCAATGAAGGGTAAGCTACTGATATTTATTTTTTAACTTTAGACTTGCCAAGTACTTTAAATAGGGCCTATAATAAAAGTTAAATACACTGATATATAAAACATACTAATGCTGGTCATGATTGAGAGGATGCACTTTTTGTTGCATTTACCTTTGATCGGGTCTGATTTGAATGCTGATTTATATTGGGTGTCTATCTCCGGGACGGCTGACACAAACGGGTAGCTGGAGCGCTGCCAACTTTTTCCTCACCAGAGGCTGAGCGGAGCACTCTGCGTGGCCAGTTACATATCTTTTGGGTTTGCCTCCATTCATCCATGTGGTCATGTGGTGCTTCAAGCCACAACTTCCGGCTTAGGAGCATTTGTTGCCAGTTCAGCACCCTTTAATGGAGGAATATTCTGGGCTGCGAGCTCCACAGCCAAATAGTTTGGTATTAAGCTATCTGTCTAGGGGGACATTGCCTCCTTTATGAACTGTAAGGAGATAAGGAGATAAGCAAAACATAGCTCAGAATGTGCACACAATAGGCTGACAGCTAAGTGTTTTGGGTAAAAAGACCCCCCCAACTTGCAGCTTACCTGTATACAACAGCATTCTTAAAGTGGACCAACACCCAGGGGGGATCGGCCCGGGAATCTATAAGATTCCCGGACCGATCAGATCCCTCCCCGCGGGGCATCCGAAATCGGGATGTCCCGCGGGGAGGAACCCCCCAGGAGGCCCACAATCCTTACCTTACCGGCGATCCAACGGCGCATGCGCGAGACGCGGCCGCGTCTCTCGCTTCCCTCTAGCAGGGCGCGCTCCCGCGCCGGCCGTTTTGTGAATGGCCGGCGCAGGCACGCTCCCTGTTAGAGGGAAGCGAGAGACGCAGCCAATGACAGCGCTCTGGTATGCGCGTCCAAGCGGCTTTGGACGCGCATACCAGAGCGGCTCTGAGCGCTGTCATTGGCCGGACGAGGTCACGTGGGAGCGGGGAGAGGTGAGTCAAAATCCTGGGTGTTGGTCCACTTTAGTGTCAGGGTCTCCCATGCCTCTGATCAGCATCGAAAATGCCTCACCCCTTGTGCCCGGAGGCTAATCCATTATGAGGGCAGCCATTGATCTTGATGGACAAAAAGGAGTCACAAATGCAAACAGCTGTTTGTACTCATGCCACTAAAAGTTGTACTGCAAGTGGTAATTCCTGTACAAAATGTAGATTTGTATGGTGTGAAAGGCAGGAAGACCCTCTCCGGGATTCACCGTTGTTTTTCATGTACCACTTTCCATTTTTTAAATATCTCAAGTACCACCTGGCAGATGATTAGATTGAGGTACAGATCAGTTTGGGACCTGGCTGAGTACCACCTGAAAGGATTTTGAGTACCTAATCGTACCACTGGTTGGGAACCCCTGCCTTATAGCATATATGATGTTGATCAAAGAGGGATTTTGATTGTCTGCATCATAAGCTTCATGTCAATAAAATGAATATATATTTTCTGTAAGAGGGTCACTAGTACTATAAGATGTATAGTTATGTGCCAAAATCATACTTATAAGAGCTGGGAAATGATCTTGTGGGTGTGTGGCTGAAAATTATTTTTGCAGAAACACCCTTTGCCAGCAGTTGAAAGCTAGCAATGGAATAAATACAATTTGATTAAAACCTAGGATGTGGGCATAATAATGCATAATAAAGACTCTACAAATCACAGAAAAATTATATAGGCAGGTTGAGGATGGTGCAAAGGTGGGCAACTTGATTATTAAATGGCATGGGTGGTTGCACCCTAAATGTTTTAGTTTAGACTATTGAGACCCTGAGATGGATACTGGGAAGCTGAGCATGTTATAAATGGTGACTATTGGCAGCATCTGTGGCAGTGATTGAGGACCGGGAACCCAAGATGCATGTTGTGTTTCCCTGGAAAAAATACAGGATAGACTGGATATCTGAGCTGGCAACAGAGTGCTGGAGCAGAGGCCGTGGTAGAGAGAGGATTTCTCATCTGTAAATTCTGTCAGTGGAATACTGTAGCTGGAAGTTGAACACTAATACTATGGCACTCAGCTTTCCAGGGATTTCCTCCAACTTAGACACTCCATTCAGATTCCTTATGCTTGGTTAGCTAGGTTCTTCTACAAACCCCCCAGTGTGTCTTACGAGCATGTAGGTAGCTGTGTCCTTAGAGCTCATTGGATAGAATCAGTGGTTGCCTAGGCAGGTAATTCTTGGTACAGGAAGATCTCATACCCCTCTCTTACCCATAACCTTCTGTTGTACCCTTTCTGGCCCTACTCTGTTCAATTCTTTGAAAAATAACTCACCTAAATTCACCTCCATATGAGGGTTTTATATAGGGAAATCCCTCTCTTAAGTTTCTGTTGCATATCTCCTATTGGTCTATCCACTACCTAGACCAGGGCACCTTGAAAAGTCTCCCTGAAAATGAAGCACCTGGTACACCCAAATCCCCTCATCTCAATCCTTAATCTTTTCTTGTATACTCAGACTCACCCTGCTTATTACCTCATTGATCCAGTGTACCATGTTGTAACTTCAACAAGATACCTTCCACTTCTTTTAAACCCATAATCTTCTGTTTATGTACCCATAACCCGGCCCTGCTCCATTAAATCCATTGATTAGGCCTTCTCTATGGTGTCAAATCTGGCTGTTTGGGCAGGTATTTACTTTTACCATGCCAATGTACTATGTACTCCTGCCGCAAGACATATCTTGCATGAATGTAATGTTTAAGCTTGACCCATAAAATACATAATACAAAGAAGTAGTCGGAGCACAAAGACATCCAAAACTATAATATTTTATTTTTATGGTCCAGGTATTTGATCAGGATGCCCTCAGTAACCAGGAAGGATTTGTTCTGTTTGTCAGTTGCTGTCTTTGGGGAAGGGGGGGGGGGGGGGGGGAGTTGCCTTTCCATGATCCAAAATGTTGGAGAGACCTCCACAGGTTGAACTTGATGGACATGTCCATTTCAACCCAAATGAATGTGTACCAGTGACATTATAATATACTGCAAAAACAACTCATTATCATATTTTACTGATGTTTGTATTATACTTATGAGCATCAATTATATATATTCCTAAAATGAGCACAACAAAAATGCCCAGAAAAAGCTTACAGTATGTTCTAATTGAACTATCAGGCATGTAAGACATACAACACCTTAAAGGGACAGTCCAGGCAGAAAAAAACAAACATGAAAACCCACCATTTGTTCTCTGCAGCTAAAACATCCTAATCTGGTTGTTTTAAACTTACCGGATTCCCTTGCAAACTGCTTTGCCATTTGCGGACCAACATGCCCCCCCCTGCCGGCATTAGCGACTTGCCATGACTGTGCCAGTAACACAGTGAATAAAGCAGGGGGCATAATACAATGTCACTGATGGAGCAGAGCCAGTAATACGACACAGTGGCTGCTGGCTATCAGGAAACCCTTGTTATTGAAGTGTTATTGAAATATGAGTATATGTGTTTCATTTTTATGCCCAGACAGATACTTGTATGTTTTTGGTAACTAACAACTTGTAGTAACGCTTTCTAAACAAGCTTTTCAATATAGGAAATGTGAACATTTTGTTAACCTCTATATTCTTCCTTGTTCTTGCAGGGAATATATTACTGGAACGGACTCCTTTTGTGTTGAAACAACTAATTCAATATTGAACAATTTAGTAAAAGAGTTGAAGGGAATAGCAAGCAATTGTGTCAGTGATGCACCATTGGTTTATCAGTTTGTGGAAAATGTTATGGTAAGTGATATTAACAGTGAACGGATAATAGGCCTTGGGCCTGCCTCCATTGTAGTGAATAGAGAAGGTGTGGCTGCATCACTGTTACTGATGTTGGACAGTGTGTATCAGAGAGGGGGCAATGGAACGGATTACCAATCGTGTAAGTTTCTAAACGTTGGAATATGAGCGATCCTCTGCGAGGGATAAAAGCCTACCTACGTTATCACTGATAATTTCAGTCCCCGAGACTTCAGGTCACTTTTCATCCAAATTCAGATTCCTACTGGCATTCTTAATTTTTAAAGCTGCCCAAAATGAAACCAATTATAATGAGAGGCACCACAGGGTACCTATACAGCCCCCAATGTATCATACTATTATAAAACTTGATGCTTCTGCTTGGGATTCACTAATTCAATCTGTAATTCAGACCCAATGGCACCACTGTTGACTATAGAGATTCTATCCAACAATTTCTCAGCTCTATACAGCTTGATGGTGGGCCATACTTTGCAGATTCTCATGGCATGGCCCAACAGCTTTGATGATGCAAACACAAAGCTAGTCTGTTGCACAAGAGTCTGGGTAAGACACTGCTGGCTCCCACTATTGCCCCCCCCCCCCCAAGTCTGCCCAGGTGTGATCTCCATGGCTAGGGTGCATTCTCCTGTCCATAATATGCTTGAAATGCTTTGAGAAGTAGAGGTTATACACATTTTAGTAGAGGCCCCTCTCTTTTGTAGTTTTGTTCAGATTTCTCAAATATTGAGAACAGTTAATATCTGCTGGAAAGGCATTTCGTTGTTATGTAGACTCATGTTAAGTGACTACTGTGAAAACATTATTTTTTCCACAATTATCACATAAATCAGATACTGCTAATTATTTGAAATTAACATTAAGCTTCTTTCATTTTTTTGGGGGGTATACAGGACATATCACAGCGTGACCCAATGATCCTGATTCGGGTGTTCAAGGCCATAAATAAAGGAGAAATGGAAATTGTTTTAAAGCAGGTAGGCTTTTTATTTTTAGCATTTTGAATTGCAGAACTTAATCGAAAAAGAAGGATATGGCCATGTGTCCTTAAACCGGACCTTCACCATGATTTAATGAAAAGCCCAAACTCTTAAAAAACAATTCCTCAGCATCTAAAATTAATATATTTTACATGTTTAGTCACTAATTTATTATACTTTCCCCCACTGGGCTGCAACTCTGTTCGGGAATTTAGGATACGGGCGCCGCCATCTTGACTCAGAAGCATCACACTTACTGAGGAGAGGAGAGTGGGATAAGGTACAGGGGGGCGGGTTATAGCTGTGCTTTGCTCAGACAGAGCAGAGCTGGGGTCAGGGAAAGGTCAGCAGTCCCAGAATGCAGAGCAGCACAGTCACTTCCTGTTTGCAGGCACTTCCTGTTTGCAGGCTGCCTGCAAAAATGGCAGCTTCCATAAGCCGCCATCTTGGATGTTTAAAGGCTCATAACATGCAGTAGATGCAGGTAGGATGATTTTTAATGTGAGCAATCTGTATGTACAGGGTGTGGGAAACATATAAGATAGACTCTTATTTAGAGTGAAGGTCCGCTTTAAGCCCATTGCGGGAACTACTAGTCAACACTAGTCAACAAGATTATATAGCACTATTTGAATGAACATTTACAATTACAGAATACCTGTTTTGCCAAGTACATCATGGATGCACAGGGAATTTCTTTTGACTGGTTGCCAGTGGCAAAACTAAATGTGACTGGGCCCTGGTGCAAACATTAAATGAGGTCCTGTCATGGCTCATACAGTGTCCCTTTACCTGTTCATTTAATTCAATTGGATACAACTAAAAACTAAAGACTGCACAAGCCGAAAAACATTGTGCTTCTTTTTCCATTACATGATTTCAAGTGAGCACAGATTTGATAAATACGTTGGCAAAGCAACAATGACGAGCCTCCCCCCAATCTTTTGGGCCCACGTGCAGTCGCACCCCCTGCACCCCCAATAGTTAGGCCCTACTGGTTTCACTAGAGGGATACAACAGATCCATATACAATTGAGTTACTACTGGAGGGCAGTAATATGCCTAGTTACCAGTCCATTTGTTAATTTGTTTTGCCAGGGTCTACTGCCATTTGGACAACTGGGTGCCCGAGGAGCCCACAGTGGACCTGGAGGTAGTACAAGGGGCATTGAAATGCCTTCCAGGCAGAAGGAATTGCAGTGGTTTGAGTCCTGCCTGGGAAGGGCCATCAAGGATCTTCTTTGTCCTAGCTCTTATTCTAACTTTGTGTATTTGCTGCAGGATTGAAAGGGAAGCCCTAATACTTTTTTCCACTGCTCGGTTTGTTCTTTTTAGCCTGGACTAAAAAGTGGATTACTGTATATTTGCTGACTGCAGTCATTTTGCAGAAGCACAAAAGGATATGGCCTTGACTCATTTGCAGTTGGAAATAAATATCTAAGGCGTGTGTTCTATTTATTTCCCAGGTTTCTCACATTACCCCGTTATTAACATCTGGTGACAATGCACATTGAACTAGTATTGCATAACTTACCGGTATTTAGGACTGGATTCAGCTTTGCATAATCATTGCTCAGGTTATTATGTGCTTATGTAATGTACTTTCTTCGTATGCAGACATGTTCTGTCACTTTGAAAACATGAAGAACAGCACTGTACAAAAGTCTTAAACTTCTTTGGTGGACTATTATATTTCTTCTGTATTAGTGTCAGTGAAAAGGCGTACATTTTAACATAGAGCAGGGTTTCCCAACCTTTTTTCATTGAGCACCACTCACTTCACAATGATCTCAAGTACCACCCCATCAGACCACTTATAGAGACTTCCCCTGGACAATAGGGGTCCAATACTTGCACAACAACGCCAGCTCTTCTGCCAGTAATGCAGTTATACCAAGATGCTCCACTACTGTAGCTTGTTAACTTGGCCACCTGGCACAATAGCAATAGGCCAGGTGAATGGGTCACATCTGGCGGCCTGCAGCAGCTCCCATTCGCCCTGCCTGCCGCAAGAAGTATTGCCAGAAAGCCATCATTAAAGTACAAGGCCTGCAGGTGGCCAATGTAGCTGGCCACCAGTGCAGGGGGTGGTTGGCCTGGACAGAAGAGGGGAAGCAGGTGCATAATGGGATGTGGTGGAGGCCTACCTTTGAAGGCTGGGCGGTGCACAGAATGAGCAGGTGAGTCCCGGAACTGCCTCTGCCGGAACTCTCATGCTGATACTGTGTTGCCACCTGACCGGCATAGGCCGGTGCACAAGGCGTCAGACATGCACCTTCGGCTTTTACAAGTGAGTGGGGTTGAGTGCTTTGCTGCACTGCTTTGGGGATTGGGGGGATTCTCTGCCGCAATGCTAGTTATGGGGTGATTTGGGAGGACTCTCTGCCATACTACCTGTTATAGGGTGATTTGGGGGAATGGATTTCTGCTGCACTCCTTATTATGGGTGTGATTTGGGGGTGCTCTGCTTATGGGGTGATTTGTAGGGGGGGTGCTTTGCTGCACTGCTTGTTATGGAGTGATTGGGAACCCCTGGACTAGAGGTTTACTTAGCAGAGTCCCTGGGGACATCCCAGGTACACAAGTACAAAAACGCATATGATGATTACACATAGTATCACTACACACAAATAGCTCAGCAATAGGTTATTGTCTATGTCTTAACGCAGCCCCTATAATACCATAGTTTAGCTATGAATACAATTCTACAGCCAATGAAACCGTAAGTTTCTTTGTGTTGTTTAATGTGTACTGTCCAAGGCTGGTAAAGGTTTGATTTGAATAATAATAATAATAATGTTTTTGACAATATGTCATAGACAGAACATAGTATAAAAATAAGGCAGAACACATTTTTTCCCTCCAGTATCCACGTGTGGCTGTGAGCTTTCAGGCGGCACAAGAAGAAATTCTGTTCAACTACCGCTGCAAGAAGCTGCAGCACAAAATAAAGGAGACCTTAGTGATACAGCAAAGCCTGAAGGATGCATTTGTAAACTTCAGCAGTCAAGTACAGGATCTATCAGCTCTTCAAAAGGTAAGATGGCAAGAATCTTGTCAGAATACAAGCATTTTTGGTGCTATAGGTACATTTGGCAGCATTGCCATATCCAGAGTCACTGCTGAACAGGTAGGTGAATGTCATTAACAAAAATACATAAACATACCTCCCAATTGTCCCTGATTTGGAAGGACTGTCCCTCTTTTGAGTCCATATCCCTGTGTCCCTCGTTCTCATTTGTCCCTCTGTGAGGTGTAACATGCAGAGCTGAATCACGGGATGATTCATTGCTTATTGAAAGTGTTTATATTGTTGTAAGTTACACCCTTATCCATGAATCAATGAGTTGTTCCTTATTCCACCCTGAAAAGTTGGAAGGTATGCACAATATGTGGCAAGGAGAACATTTCCTGCAGTATTATCAGGTATGGCAAAACCGCATGATAAAAGAAAGAAAGGACTTCCTGTCATTAAACCCAAAACTTTCACTAAAAATGTCTGTACTGCTAAGTCAAAACAATATGTAGTGTTTTTCTTGAAGACTTTTTATTATCACCCATGCAAAAGACACACAATGTGTTACTCCAGTACATTTATTATGTTTTTATTACCAACATAATGTCAAGAACTGCTTAATAATGTCTTAACACCTATCCCTCAGCAATACCTAAGGTTGCCACCTGGTTGCTGTATATTATTTTTACTTTGCTGGCCACTGGCCTGGGGGTTTTTACTGGTAATTGATGATGGGAAAAGTATACCTGCAATAAAAATTGCTAGTAAAAAAACGTATCCCGTCACCACCAAGCTACTAAAGTAAAAAAAAAAAATACCGGCCAGCTGGCAACCCTAGCAACACCTCATGGTGTTATTAATAGATGAAGTCTGGATTATGGGTTATCCTAATTGGTGTAACTGATTGACCTCACTACTTTTTCACAGCAACCATCCTCAGCATGACAATGAACTGTCTCCTGATTTCCCGGCTTTCTGCTCTCTGTTAGCCAGCAGTGTTGCCTGCTGACAGAGGGAGCACCTGATAGAGAAGCTGATCCACTCCTCCCCCCTCAACTCCAATTGCACCAAGAATGCAGGGTAGTATCCTCATTGCTCTGTGATAACAACAGCAACTGCTCACTAAACAGTTGTGTTTGACAATTGTCTTTGGAAATATAGGTGAGACGATTAAACCAGACCAACAGTCTTGCACATTTGGAAGAAAAGAACTCCCCAGCACACACTTGCCCCATCTGTATGCATGACACTGAATCATTGTCTTTACCTGGTAGCGGCCATTTTGGAGCTTTCTTTCCCAGCATCCCAGCCATGCTGCTGCCTGAATTCAACTATCATAACCCCACAATGAACAGCGGCAGCAAACTTCCTCTTTGCAGGTGGCCTGCAGCTCCATGAGACTACATTGTGTTTTTAAAATTGACTATAGGCTACAGCAGGAGTTACAAAAAGGTAAATTAATTTTTATATGCAGCAATCTGAATTGCCCGGATGCATATGAGCACTATCCATTTTAAAGGTGTTGGTTCGGTTGAAGGTAAGGAGTATAATCAGATTTGCAACCAATGTTTCCACTCATGGTGGGCCTCTATTCTTACAGAACTTACCAGTTCATAAATGGGGCTTTAGGACTTAAAGAAGAAGTCCACCTTCATGGACTTTCCCAAAGACCTCAGACCATAATTTGCCTGTCACCCACTCCCATGCCTAAGATTGTTCATCAGCAGCGCTGGTATGATAAGCTGGGCGGGCGAGTGGGCGAGAAAGTAATGACCCTTTACATTCTAGCATCCTGTAAGGTCTAAAAGGATCCTTAGCATGGAGAATTGAATTTCGTAAATTTACTGGCAACAATGGGAAGCTATTTCCTAGAGCTTTTTGAGTCTATTGTAACTAAAATTGTAACCTTTTTACATTTGAATACTGTATATGAGCTGGATGTATTTTGTCCTTTCTTAATATAATATTTCCTGGCAAAATAGAATCCTGAAAACGTGTGTATCCCAATTTTTGATTAAAGGGCTTGACCAGCCAAATAAAATAAAAAAGTCCTACTCACATTTTTTTCAGTGCAGCTTCACCTCCTGGACCTGTATGGACTACATCTTACCAAGATCAAAGATTGTTTTTAGTTTGCCTTTATTCTTTTTTTTTTATATAATAATTCACTCATGGAATGAATAAAATATATAGTTCTACATTATTGCAGAGATGGATAATCCTATTTGATGAATCTTTAAAACTCTTGAAGAGTGTTCAGGATCAAGTCCTTAAAATAATCAGCGTCTGGAAGAGGCGCCAGCAGCTGGCCGGCAATGGAGCTCTATTTGATGAAAATTTGCTTCCACTACAGGACAGGTACCTTGTACTATATAAATCATGCACCGGGTATTGTGCCTTCGTCTGGAAGTAGATGTGTAAACAGTCAATAGACAAATTTTACATCTACCTGTTGGCCTCCTTACATACTGGTTGTGGATATACATTTACATGCACAGCCTATCAGTGTTAAAGAGATGTAGTCCAAGTAAAAAAAATAAGATATATCAAAAAACGTGAGGAACAAAATTGTGGTGCTGAATCAGCCCTAATGGTAGTTAGGTTGAAGTACTTCCCACTGCTGAGCTTCGTGTACTGTGACTGAAAGCATCATTGCTCTGGGCGGGGCTGCTCGGCCACAGAGCAATATGGCCGACTGCATCCAGTTTGTGTTGTTATGAATATTGAGCAAAGGCTTTAGTTTAAAAAAAAACACAGACTGGGGATGGAAGCTGACAACATATACTTCCCTCTGAGTATTGATGCACTTTAAGTGCGTCTAAAGCTCACTTGGCCAGTATTTACTCAGGTTTCACTAAGGGTTGAATACAACCCAGGGCAACCTGATTTGGTTTGTGGTGTGTGGAGTTAGAAATTTCTGAAATCAGAAATTGGGCAAAACACTAAGGCTCTGCATTTGCAGTGGAAATGCACAAACGCAGCTCACAATTGTGCATTGCATTCCCCCCTGCCATGGGGTGCGGTGCAATGGCGGCATGTATATTCAACCCTGCACCATCCCTGGTGGCAGCTGTGGAGGAAGTAGATCCGGCGGAGGTAGTAAGACCTGGAAGCTGCAGGTGGCAGGACCAACAGGTGCTGGGGCAGAGGAATGATGGATACCAAGAAGCTGCCTGCAGCAGTACCTGACCAGAGGATGGAGGACAGCGGCGGAGGAACAGCAGAATGGATGGGGAGGTGAGGGTGAGTATGGGCCTGACACCGCAATGCACCCAAGGTAAAACACAATACACACGCTTTACCTGCGGTGCCCGTAGACTTCTATGTTTTGCAAATGCAGTGTACTGAGTGAATAAGCCTATTTAATTTATTGGGCTATGGTTTCTGGGCGTTTGTGACACATTGGAGTATTTATTCTCCAACGTGAAGCCAACAGCTGGGTGTGAAAGGGGCCTTGCACTGTGGACCAATAACTTTCACTTTTGGTCCATTGACTGCCAGTAACCATGAGGGCATATGCGAGTGGTGAAGAACCATGGCACAGGAGAGTGTTTAGCTCATTTACTGGCTTCAGGGGAATTGCAACTGGCAGGGAGAGAAACTGTTAGCAGTGGCCTGCACCCATGTTTCACTATATTTAATCAATGATGTGACCACACCACCCTATTACCTATCATCATCATAAACCCACCCATACTGGCCCTGGAGTCTAAAAGACTTTAGCATGATCTATTAACCCCATTGCTAAAGGATTATTGAAAAATAATTTAAAAAGTAGATACACTGGTCTAGGGCTTGTCCAAGCAATAAAAATGAAGAAAGTCTATTTATCTCTCATCTCCAGCAGCAGATTGTTGCTATTCCATGGTTTGCAACCCTCCCTTGTATGCTAGAACCTTACCAGCACAGTCGGCCCTCGACCCTGTCACATGCCATCCTGTCATCATCACCTGCTCAATTGCAGTAAATGGAGCAGGCAAGGCCGCATCACTGTCAATGGTAGTGGGGGAAGGGGGCGTTGGGTGGCCACCTCAATGGTGGCGTTGAGAGCTGGACTGCAGGAGATAAAAGGAGTGTAGGTTTTTTGTTTTATTGCTTAATAATAATAACTTGAATCTCCCTGAAAACAGGATATGTAAGCTGTCATGTTTTCAGATTTTTTAGATCTGTGTATTATTTTTCTTTTGCCAGGCTAGAAACTATTTTTGACATATATGAGGAACTTATTCGCATGATCAAAGAATTTGGAACAGGACAGAGAGTTTTACCCCAGGAATTTTTGGATCACATATCTGCAGGATTTGCAACTCTTATTAGGAGGTAAGATCAGCTCCAGGAATTCAAATAAATAAACTGCCCAACTCACTTACTAGTAATTCCCACATTTACCAATTATTGCTGAGAAGTCACATATGTCACACCTGCTTCCTCTACTGATCAGTCACTTCCCACCAGCCCCCTCCTTTAATCTGGCTCCGAACAGGAATGTAGGCAGGCAGAAAAAAAGAGAACATGGTTTGGCAAAGATTGGAATGATACATTCTTATATTTTTCTTGCCTTGGGCTTTACAGGAAATATAAAACAGTAGCAGTATAGTAGCAGTCCTCCTGGTGACCTATCTTCAGACATGAGCTATGAATTTAAAAATCCATTAGACAGGTTAATGTCCATGAATTACAGGTTTCAGACACCTGGTCACAGGTAATGTTTTGATGAGTGTCTTACATTATGTATGTGTGCTGTCTGACCATAGCTGGCTCCAGGTATATGTAGACCCTTTGCCCTATGCATGTATTGTGGCTTTTGCCAACCATTTTATCTACTTTCTAAGTGTAATCCATACCACATCTGGCTAAACCAGCTCCATGAAGTTGGTTATAGTTCCCCCTTGCCTCAAGTCTCCTGTCTCAGTCTCCCATCCTGGCATTGCTGCAAGGTTTTCAAAGAAATTAAATAGGGAATATATACTATACTGTAGTTACTATACTGTAGCTAGAGCCATATAGATAGATCATCTGAAGAATGACAGGGTAGGCAATTTTCCAATCCCAGTCACCAATTCACCCCTAGATGACAGTCTCTGCTGCTGCACTGTATAAGGGGTGCCTGGGGAAGGGGCATATTACATGACCACCAGGGGCGGACTGGCCATAGGGAGACCCGGGACAATGCCCGGTGGGCCGCACTGCTTTGGAACCAGTTGGGCTGCTGCTTTTAACACCCACAATCAAATCCTGCCCCATTAGTCTCTCTCTCAGCCCGATGTACCCTGCCCCACTGTACCCACAAGCCAAGGAACACTAGCCCCCAATGCTATAGCCCATATATCAGGGTTTGGGGGCCTCAGCAGGGATGCCTCGGGCCAGCCAGGGGGTAAAATCCAGGGCTGCTTTTTGGCCCCAGTCCTCCACTGATGACCACCATGTGTGGTGTCATAAGGTGGGTCCTCATAAAGTGCCCAGGTATGCTGGGTACTGGTGTTGACCCTGTGCCTGGTCCTTCCCTACATTATCTATTTCCTTGCTCTGGTGTGTGTGAGTGAGCTAGGGGAATGATTTCTTGTTGTGTTTTTTTTTTTATAGTCTTACAACTCTTCAGGTGTAGCTAATTCCCCAACTCCTAAACTATTTTATATTTTGCAAGAGAATATGACTAAGACTTGTCTTCCATGCGACTGCTGGTATTTGGCGCTCTGGTATATGTATTCAGGTTTAGTTCTGTCTATTTTTTTTGGGTTATAATGAACTACTCATAATCATAGAACAAGGATCTGTTCATAAACATAAAATAAAGAACTGCTCATAAAAATAAAATAAGGAACTGCTCATGAGTAAAAACCCTGTTTTCATTTTCATAACCTCTCTTTTCTGCTTACTAGTAACATTTACAGTATTGATTTATATTGATTTTCTTATTGAAATCAATAGGGAGCTAAACTTTGGGGGGCAATCCTGCCTCTGTGGCTCCCTCTGCACCCCCTTCCCACTCTTCAACCACCCAGACTGTCTGTCAAGGGGCCCCCAGAGGCAGAATCGAGAACAGGACTGTGAAAAAAGAATTGTGGCGGGTGTAGAGGGGGGGCTCTTTAAACTAATGCAGAGTGTGCATTAGGAAGTGGCTGTACACTTACATGAGCCCTGTAATACCGTTGGAGGTCAGCGCTCTTTCTGCTGTCAAATAGGCTAGGTTGGGGCTTCAGAAAGAAGGCCCCCCACTCCCATGAGTGAGGACAATGGCAGCAGTTAGCAGCTCTTCTAGTGCCAGCTGCCAGTGTCCTCACTATTTTACTATTGACTATTTGAACGCTGACTGCCCAGGGGATCGCTGGGCTCAGATAAGTTAAACAGCGCTTTATGCTACTGCACTCTTTAAGTTAAGCTGGTTGATGGGCTGCTCCATCAACCAGCTTTTCTGGGTTTGGATCGTATGCCGAACTCAAACACATTCTTTTGGTTGAAGTCCGTGTTCAGGTTTGGGAAACCGAGTGTGCAAAGTTCTGTACGAACACAAACTCCAGTAAGAGAAATGCTATTAAGCAGTAACAATATGCTGAAGTAAATCATTTTATGAACAACTACACTCTGCAAAGCACACCAGAAATATTGTGTATTTCTCTTTCATTCTTCCAATTATTATTGTAGTTCATTTCTGGTCGACAAGCAACCACCTCAAGTTCTGAAAACACAGACTAAGTTTCAAGCGAGTGTTAACTTCATGTTGGGCTCCAAGATCTTCGCTGGGGTCAGCAAACTGCCCATAATAAGGGCAACTGTTATTACTGAGAAAAAGGCCCAAGACCTGTTTGCAACACCTTCCATTGAGGCACTAAAGTGAGTAAAAACCTAATTTTCACTTAAGGACCACAATATTTTGTTTCAAATAAAATATAGATGACACTGGATCAATTTGATCCGGTCACAGTGGCTGTAGATGCTAATAGACACAGCCCTTTAGGATTTGTCTATACATGCACAGTGCCTGGACACTCAGATGTAGTTAAATGATTCATGCTTAGGTAAAGTGTAAGAGCATGTCACAATGGGAATATAACTATTTTGTTTGATTACAGTGATGTTGCTGGCGAAATAGAAAAAGGAAAATCTGTTTTTGAGTTAAACCAAGCCACACGTTCATGTGGAGCTGTGTTTAAAAACATGGTATGGATACAAATTATTTCATTATTCCCTGTGATTAAAAACAATACCCAAGATTGCAATTCTTCAAGAGATTTTTGCCATCACATGTGTCATCAACTGTAAATGAGCCTTCCTGGTTCTAAATCTCACAGTAAGATATAGGAGGATGAAAAGAAGAAATAATGGATAAACATTTCAGACACGTTGGAGCATTTTTATCATTCCAGCTCAGTACATGGTCCCTCAAGATTTTTCCCCACTAGATCTTTAGATGGAAACTTTGAAACTCAAACAGTTTAATGCAGAAAAGCTGTAACCTTAAAGCATTATATATATGATTTTTGTTACATGCAGAGGTAAAGAGATGTATGTAGACATTAGGTGGAAAGAATGAGGCAGGAGTGAAGCAGGAAAAGGTGAAGTGAGCTAAAGTGGTAAGGGTGAGGTAAGCAGAGGTGAGCAAAGATGGCTGGAGGTAGGTGGATGTGTGATGGGCAGGTGAGGTTGGAAGAAGTGGACAGAGATGAGGTAAGGTGGATTGACATGAGGCAAACAGAAGTGAGCAGCAATAATGGGCAGTGGTGAGGTAAGGTGAGAAAAGGTGAGGCGAGCAGAGGTAAGACAGTAAGAGGTAGGTAGAGGTGGGCAGAAGGGAAAATGTGTGACGAACAGAGAGAGGAGGTGTGGTGAGCAGAGGTAGATGTGAGGTGGCCCTGCATGATGGACAGAGGTGAGGTGGTAAAAGAGAGGCAGTGAGTTGATGAGAAGAGGTTTGGAAAAGTGAGAGAGCAAGAGCTGAGTTGGAAAGAGGTGGGGTGAGCAAGAGTGGGGTGCTCGATGCAAAAGTGAGGGTAGATCTCAAAATTCAGAGACTGCGCTATTAGTTTTAAAGCCTTTCCCACCTAAAACCTTTTGCCTGGTTTTGGACAAGTAACACAATGTGGACAGCCTTTGTCTGCTCTTTGCTAATTATTATGATGCATTGTTTCAGCTAAACACCCACAATATCCAAGATAATGCAGCTAAAGAACCAAAATATCCAGCCTAATAGCAACACGTGTCACCCACCTCTATGAAGAAGTTAATTGTTGCCTCAATTCATACTTCAAGAATTATCGCTGCACTGCTTTTAGTGGGCAGTTGCTTACACTGCAAACAAGGCAAACTCGTCTTTCAAACTTACTAACGTATACAATTAGAGGTTTTGGGGGGCTGCAAATGAGGGCATTGTGGGCAGATTGTGCATCCCTGGTGTAGATCATTGTACCCATCATGCACTGCTTTGGACAGATGTTACAGATGTTATAGGTGGGTCTCGCACAAGCTACTGTAGGGGAAAAGCAGTTAGAGTTGAACATATCCGTGTAAAAGTGGAATGGTACACTCAAAAACGTGTTACCCTTGGATTTTATATCTATCCATAGATGAAAACCACATGCTTGCTAGGAATGTTTTTAGTTGATGAATAGGTAAGTCCTCCTTTCCTTATCTAGCATGTTTTGTGGCTTTGTAGTATTAGAAAATTTCACGATAGAAAATAGAACTTGTTATTAACTCACCTCACAGTAGATTGAAATAATTATTTATTTGATGTGTTGGAATTTTTTTTTCTACCAAGAGGCAAAAAAAATATAACCCAATATTTGAATGGCTGGGGTGGGAGTGAGCACACAACGCCAGGGGATGCAGAGATGGCGCAGCAAACAATGAGAGCCTCCTGCCGAATAATGTTGTCAGAGCAAGCAGCTCTCATTGGATGAGTGCCTGCACATGTGCCGTTTGAGCTTGACGATTTAATTTTTTGGGGGCTTTCTGGGGGGTTTCGCACAGTGGGGCATACAGATTAGGGATGTTCTGGAGAAAATCCAGTGGCCGGCCCTGGGATCCTTTAGATTCTGCCTGCCTCGGGTAGGTGTGATTATCCTGGGTGTGCCCCTTTGATACATACCTCCCCAACGTGGCTCCAATTTCGATGTGTGACCCTTTCTCTCACAAGCCACACCTTAACAATGAGTTAGCCCCCATACCTTGTTTCTAAGTGAACTGTTACACCCAACCTGGATGCCCAGAGGAAATTACTTTATCAACTAACTTTATCCTTAGAATCCCTTTTGATAATGCTCCCTAACCTCAAACACTCAGTTTTAGTCTATTCCTTATACTTCTACTCTTTTTTTTTAATTCTAATTATTCACTAATAGAGCTACAGTAGGACCCCAACCAAGTTGTGCTTTGAAAAATATTGGTTGTCTGGGTACAAGATTTTTGGTTCAGGGAGAACCCCCCTTTCTTAACTGTAGCTTCTTGTCTCTCCTTTAAACTTCCATGTGGTGTCTTAGGAATTGCTGTCTGGGCAATGGCTCTTAGGGCTGGGAAAGTCCTTCAACTGATCTGGTTTCTGTGATTTTCTATAATATAGGACAAACAATCGACAAAACTGCCAGCTCACCAACCACCCAAATCGGCACGGACCAAGGAGATCCCAGGCAATACTCCTAGCAGCAGTGAGAAAAATCCAGTATGTTGTCCAGCCAATCGTGGATTAAAAAATAGCTTTTAATAGTTTAGCTTAAAAAATCATTGTTTCGAGCCACAGCGGGCTCTTAATCATACTCGTATGATTAAGAGCCCGCTGTGGCTCGTAACGCGTCACATGGTCCTCTATCTGCATTGCTTGAGCTACTAGGTGCGGATTGTTATGTGCTTATTCCATACGGGCTGACAATGATTTTTTAAGCTAAACTATTAAAAGCTATTTTTTAATCCACGATTGGCTGGACAACATACTGGAATCTTCTATAATATGCCAATGTTGGTATTAAGTGTTCATTTAACCTCCTTGCAGTGACTATAGTAATTTCACTTATCAATGTAATGTATATATCTGGCAAAATAAATCTAATTCTGATTTCGGAATTGGAAAAAAATGTAGAAATAGATTAGTATAACAATGGTTGTCTTACTAATAATGGACAGTATATTTATAAAGTATATTCACCCACTGAAACATGCATCTTGTAGGAGCTTTGCAATTTATTTTTTCCTTTTTTGTACTTTTCAGACCTTATTACTTATTAGAATGAATGTTAATTATGTAACTTTTTTGTTTCTTGCTGTTAGTTGCTAAAGAAGATAAAACGATGTGAGAGGAAGGGATCTGAATCAGTGACGGAGGAAAAATGTGCTATATTGTTCACTGCTGAAATCACCTACAGTGGTGGTACATATATTCTTCAGGTAACATTGTGTTTTGCAGCCTAATTTACAACATCCACTTTCTGAGAACCTGAACAGATATCATGTTTCAGGGGGAATTCATATTAGAATTTGCACATCTCACATTGTAACTGTGTCACCTCAAACTTACCTCCTCTTAACCTAACACTGAAGAAGATACAAAGGGCATTGGTCATTTCTTTTACACCCCACGCAGCCACTCTCCCTGCCCAAGTACATCAGATGTTTTTCCACTGCCGAGGTCACACCCTCTGGCAATTTTGAAATTGCTGATTGGCTGATCTCAAAATTGCCAGATGACGTTTGGCAGCCGGCTGTGTGGATACTCAGTTTTCTTCTTGGGCACTTGAGCTGGCTGCAAAGGGTTTTGAGTGGATTTAAAGCGCAACAAAACCCACAACAGCCGTCCCTGGAAACTTTTAGATTGGTATTCGCATGCAAACTTTTGTTTGCATTCGAATTGAAGCCCCATGTGAATATCTATTCGCACCATAAGAAAATATATTCACTTGTTGTTGAATCGGCCCTATAGTCACGGCAAACAACTCTGATTGGACAAGAACCAAGCATGCATGGTTGGACCGGGAAGAGGTGAGTAGAACTGGGCAATCCGGGGGGTGCCACACAGTGGGGTACAGAGCAAAACACAAAATAGTCAAAATCCCAGGATTTGTTCCACTTTAAGGAAGCCAGAAAAAAGGCAAATACACACTTCAACATTTCATTGCTGGAAGCGGCCACTGGATTTCGTATTTACCACTCGCATGCATGTCATAAAAACGGTCACAGTCAGGCACACGAAGCATGAAAGCGTGTACCAATTGAATAATCCCCCCCCCCCCCCCCCATTGCATTTTTTTACTTTTTGCATACAGGGGTATCCTGAATAAGGATTTCTTGTGAGGTGGGATTTTGAGTGGACATGCCAGGACATGACCTCTACTCTTTAAATTGGCTTAGGGGACTCCTTATTAGTTTACATGTAGTGTAATCATTTTATACCCCTTCATTAAAAATACAATTCTGTGATTACTCACCTGTAGAATTGGTATTATATGTATACAGCACGTCCTGTTCCAGAAGATATTCCTTACTCTTGGGATATACTCCATTAGATGGCGCTGGACTGCAGAGACAGAAAAGTGGCTCCTCCAGGCCCCACATACACCCGGGACCTCCCACAAAATCCCCAGTATTGAAAAGCAGTTAGCAAGCGACCAGGAGAACTATAACCATTTTATGAAAATTTAAACATAAAAACAATCACCATAAAAAGGTACCTAAAGATAATGATAACAAGGGTGGGGTGGAACAGGACGTGCTGTATACATATAACACCAATTCTACAGGTGAGTAATCACAGAATTGTATTATTAAGTATACAGCACGTCCTGTTCCAGAAGATATTCCTTACACTTGGGACATCCAATAGCAGTGTCCATAAGGTAGGATGGGATCCCCAAAAGTAACAGCAGACATTTTAAGCCACTGCCGCCTGCAGAACCTTGCGGCCAAAAGCAGCATCAGCTGAGGCCCTAACATCCGCCTTGTAAAACTTTGAAAAAGTATGAACAGAAGACCAAGTAGCGGCCTTGCAAATTTGTTCAACAGAAGCTTGGTGCTGAAAAGCCCAAGAGGCACCAATAGCACGAGTAGAATGAGCAGTAAGGCGGAAGGGAGGATCCTTCCCCTTAGCAGAGTAGGCCTGTATCACAGCCTGACGGATCCACTTGATGATAGTGGACTTAGCTGGAGACAGACCCTTCTTAGGTCCAGACGGAAGCACAAAAAGAGCATCAGTCTTCCTGAAAGATTCAGTAGCCACCAAATAGAACTTCAGAGTTCTGACTACATCGAAAGAATGCAAAACCCTTTCCTTAGGGTTACTGGAATTAGGACACAGAGAAGGCAAAACAATTGGGTTGATTCAAAGAAACATGTAACAGCTTGGATTTTGCTCACGATCATCCTATTTTTTACGTCCGCTCGTGCGTTCGTATGAACTTGCGAGTGATTCAATAAGCAAATACGTTTCTATCCTAAAAGATACGTCCGTTCGTATGATATCTCCCGAACTTGCCTCAGTCAGTTGGCAATCGTAAAAATCACGTTCATGTGCTCACCTGTTGCGGCGGCAGCCTGTTTTGTCGGCGGCTTCCATCGTCCAGCTCTTCCAATTACTTGCGTTTGCCTCTGGTTTTCATTGGTTTTTGGCCTCTTAAATTCGTGCGTTCGTATGTTTATAAGATCTTGCGCATGCGCACCCTCAACCAGAAACTTACATCAACCCCGTAGCGGCTGCATCCAACTTCATTTCTCGGTCCCTCAAACTTACCTAAACCCCTTAGCGCCTGCATCCAATTTCATTTCTCGGTCCCTCAAACTTACCTAAACCCCTTAGCGCTTGCATCCAACTTCATTTCTCGGTCCCTCAAACTTACCTAAACCCTTTAGCGGCTGCATCCAACTTCATTTCTCGGTCCCTTAAACTTACCTAAACCCCTTAGCGCCTGCATCCAACTTCATTTCTCGGTCCCTCAAACTTACCTAAACCCCTTAGCGCCTGCATCCAACTTCATTTCTCTGTCCATAAGACGTAAGAAAATCACATAATTTACATATGTCTATATGTTTCTAAGCGTGTTGTTTCTGGTTTGTGTAATTTTTTGGGTGTGTGCATATTAGAAAAGACACATTTAGGAAGGCTTAAAATCTAATTTATTTACATTATTACCTTTGTTTGGTTGTAAATAATAGTTAATTTTTTTTTTTTTTATTTGGTCTCGGTAAAACACATAGTTTTGTTTTTGTTTTTTTTAAACAGTAAAACTTTTTTTTTTTTTTTTTTTTTTTAAAACAGTAAAACACATAGTTTTTTTTTTTTTGGGTCAACAATAAAAAACATTTTTTGTTTGGTTTGACACAAACCTAATATTTTTTTTTAAAAAAATATATAAAATCCTTAAAAACATTGGGACATAGGTAAAAAACAGTAAAACAAAGGAGCCAGGACCAAGGGCACTATTCATCATCCTCTTCTTCATCTGTTGGCCCCAACGTCGCCTGTATGGCCAGCAGCTCGGCCACCAACTCCTTCATTCTTTTTTTTTTACCCGCCAAGGTTTGGGGGATCATCCCTGTAACCAATAGAGAAAGAAACATAAATAGGAGTCCCAGACCGGTTTGTATGCTGGAAATAGATTTAGGGTTAATCAAATACATGTAAATGCATGACATATGTCCTTCTTCAAAGGGATACAGTTAATGCATTTCCCACAGGTAAGTGTTTAAACTCCTTAAACCGGACCTTCAACATTATTTAATGAAAACCAATAACTATTCACAAATGATTCTGCACCACCTCAAAGTTATTTAGGGTTTTTTGGGGATTACAGCGCCGCCATCTGGACTCTGAAGCATAACACTTAATGAGGAGTGGAGAGTTGGATAAAGTACAGGGGAGTAGGTTACAGTGGTGCGTTGGGAATCCCGAGCATAGCTGGGTTGAGGGAAAGGTCATCACTCACACAATGCATGGCAGCACCTTCCTTTTTTCAATCTGTATCCCATGCTGCCTGTAAATATTGCGCATTCCATATTCCCCAATATTGGTTTTGTTCAGTCTAATAACATGCATTAGATGGGTGAAGGGTGTTTTTCCATGTTTCTAATCTGTAGGTACAGTGTGATGGCTAAGTCTTTGGTTCTTAATACTAGTTAGGGTCCTCTTTAAGCTAACGAAGTGCCCACATGAAAGTGTGAACTACACATTGGCTACGCCTTTAGTTATGTGTGTGTTATTAGCTAAGCAAACATTAATATGAATAATGGCATGGAGACTTACGGAGTTGGTGGCCGACAGATGGCTGGTTGGGGCCAACAGGCTGCCCTTGGTCCTGGCTCTGCTGTGAAGAAGTCCCTGGAGAAACATGTGACATTTGGTTAGTACTTGTATAGAGTCACTATTCCCAACATATCTGGCTCCCAGTCTGGCTGACATCACTCACCTTCGCCAGGATCGACTTCAAGCATCTCTGCTGCCTCCTCCTCCACTATCTCACCCGCTCCTGAAGCTTCTACAAATACATAATAAAGGCTAACTTAGTTTTTGGCCTGCCATGTATATCTTTGTGCCTATACATGAAGAGTGACATACCAGAGCCTTCCCCATGCGTGGCCAGGTATGACTCCACGCCCACGCGCCTTGGCCCCTCCTCTGTGGTAAGGTCCAGGGGCTGGTCTGAGGAGGCCACAGAGGAGGGGTAGGTCCGTCGCCCGGGAGATCCACCACCTTCACTCACAGATGCAGAGTCATGCAGCACTGGTCGGCCTGTACGTCTCCGGGTGCGGCGAATTCTGAAATCCATTTCCAACACTACCAAAGAAAAGTCATTATAAATAAAGGCATAACTTAGACATTTGGAACATATAACATGCAATTGCTTCGTACTTACTTGGGAAATGGATCCCAAAAAACCTCCGCACCCGGGGCATGTGCAGACGCTTCAGGTCCGACCAATGCTGCATGATCTGGGTGTGAGTGAAGGTGGTGCTGGTGACACGGTGGATCTCGGCGATGATCTCCCGGGCGATGTCCCTTTTCTCGCACACATTGGGCGCGAAGTCATACCGGCGCTGAAGCATGATCTGAAAAACATAATGGACACAGAGCTTGTACTTTTACACACAGACCCATATGTGTTGCATCACAAGTTGAGTATTTAATGTCATTAACACACACATTTCGAATGGCCGCCATTTTTGGGGAGTGCCTTAAAGAGGACGTTGACTGTGATTGACAGTCTGGTCTTATGTTATATGTATCACACACCATGTACATACAGATAATAGCCAACATCAACAATCAGGCCACCTGCATCTATGGCATGTTAGGATGTTTTAAAGATCCAAGATGTAGCCTAATGCTTAGGCTTTTGGCCCACGTGTGTGGCTTCCCGTTGTGTTTTTATGGCTTAGGAAAACAGTGTTCCGCAAACATCCGCATCAAGGTCCGAGACAGGCCAGGTTTGACAGCTCGCCCCGCTACTCCACAGGTTAATTAACTGTTGCTAAGCCGGAGCAATTGGCCGAATTAGGACATCAGCATAGACAGGTGAAAACGTGGCCAGGCTCGGCCCTTGAGGATGAAGTGTGAGGAGCCAGTGATTAAACATTAAGAGACCCCAAACTAGTTCCCAACGCATCATTTACATTTAGGCCATCATTGACTATTCTATTAAAATGCACAGGCAGCCACTTACCAGCATGAGGATCTCTTCCTGTTGACGGGTGAAGATAGTGGGCGCCATCTTTAGTCTTCTTCCAGGCAGCAGATAAGTGAAACCCCAGCGGTTTCCTGGTTCCGCACGAACGTACGTCCGTACGAGCGCGTAGTCGTGCGCATAGGCGTCAGACGCTGGGCGCATGATTTAAAGGTCCCTGCACCCAAAGCTCATTCTCTTTGAGCTTTTGGACAAAATGGCACCAAAAAAGGCAGCAGCTAAACGCGGCCAGCAAAGCCAGACCTCTGAGGGCCCAACAACCAGGTCCCAGCAACGACCGAAGAAGCTAAGGTCCCAGAAGGCCCAGAAGGCAAGTACCACCTCGGCCCCACCAAGGGACACTGGACCCTCCCTTTCCCAAAAAAGGGCCCCAAAGGCACGTGCCCCTGCGGCCAAAAAACAGGCCACAGCAGCCACCACCACCTCTGCCCCCAGAAGAGGCCGCCCAAGGGAGCCCACACCACCCATGCTTTCAAGCCGGGCACTTAGCCAACCCAGGCCCCACAGCAGTGCCCGAAGCACATCCAGCCCACACAGAAGGGCCCGAAGCCCCTCCAGCCCGCACAGAAGGGCCCGAAGCCCCTCCAGGCCGCGCAGAAGGGCCCGAAGCCCATCCAGGGCCAGAAGCCCCTACAGGGCCCGAACCCCATCCAGGGCCAGAAGAACCCCATCCAGGGCCAGAAGCCCAGCCAGGGCCAGAAGAACCCCATCCAGGGCCAGAAGCCCAGCCAGGGCCAGAAGCCCCTACAGGGCCCGAACCCCATCCAGGGCCAGAAGAACCCCATCCAGGGCCAGAAGCCCAGCCAGGGCCAGAAGCCCCTACAGGGCCCGAACCCCATCCAGGGCCAGAAGAACCCCATCCAGGGCCCGAAGCCCAGCCAGGGCCAGAAGAACCCCATCCAGGGCCCGAAGCCCAGCCAGGGCCAGAAGAACCCCATCCAGGGCCAGAAGCCCAGCCAGGGCCAGAAGCCCCTACAGGGCCCGAACCCCATCCAGGGCCAGAAGAACCCCATCCAGGGCCAGAAGCCCAGCCAGGGCCAGAAGCCCCTACAGGGCCCGAACCCCATCCAGGGCCAGAAGAACCCCATCCAGGGCCCGAAGCCCAGCCAGGGCCAGAAGAACCCCATCCAGGGCCAGAAGCCCCTACAGGGCCCGAACCCCATCCAGGGCCAGAAGAACCCCATCCAGGGCCAGAAGCCCAGCCAGGGCCAGAAGCCCCTACAGGGCCCGAACCCCATCCAGGGCCAGAAGAACCCCATCCAGGGCCAGAAGCCCCTACAGGGCCCGAACCCCATCCAGGGCCAGAAGCCCCCGACCTGGCACCAGCCGGGAACAGAGCCCCCGACCTGGCACCAGCCGGGAACCTAGCCCCCCAAGAGGGCCCCGAATTGCAACCATGACCACATCTACACCTGGAAGTTCGGTGGCCAGCCACGCCAGAACACCCAGTCCCTTGGCCAGTCCAGTCCAGTCATTGGGAAGCCACCAATCCGGCCATTCCCCTACCCAGCCCCAGGCCATAATGTCACCACATGTGTCTGCACACATGGAGGAGCAGCCAAGCCAACCATCTGGCCGCACATTGCGCCGCGGCCAGTTGAGTGGGAGATTCTCCCATGACCAAAATATGGCATTGGCTAGTGGCCTTACATTATACTATGACGAGCTATATGGGAGCAAATCCAAACACACCACCAAGCAGCGCAAGATGGAATTGTTTGAAACCATCCTCCGACAAGTAAATGCAGCGGGGGAAGAGAGGAAAGATGTGTCCCAAATTCAGAAGAAAATCTCTGATCTGAAGTATGCTGTACGGCAAAAAGAAATTAAAAGGCATAATTACAGGTAAATAAATGTTTTCGCTAAATATAATGTTTGGGATGTGCTGTATGCCCCTTTTCTGAATACCAAACGATTTTCTCTTTTCAGCATGAAAACTGGAGGTGGCTTTCCATCTAAATTGGAGTTTACCCCTGCTGAGGAGATTGTGCTTGGACTTCTCCATCCGGTCGCGGTCGGTGGACATGCTGGTCTAAGGGACACAGACTCCCCGACCCGTACCCACGGTGAGTACTATTAAATCTGCATGTTTGCCTGTTTGCTAAATAATCTACAGTTCACTAGTAACAAGATAACGGGATGCCCCTATGGTTTGCCTTGCTTGGCCTCGCACTACTGTGGCTGTTTGTGTCCTCTTTTGGTCCCTGGGAATCACACATTTAGGCCCACAGCCATTATGGCAAAGATCAAATGTCCAATTGTATTGTTAAAGTCATGAAGTTTCGCAAGATAAGTGAGATATTTTGAAGCAATCACAAAACACACATCATTATGTATGGCTTGCCTTTTGGTTGTGTGAGTTGTGTTTGAGTTAACTATTTAATTAGCCACCCACAAACATATGTGACCAAGAGCAGCGAGACTCAACTGGCGGCCCGGGGTCCCAATGCGGGCCTTGCCACCACATTCAAGGACCCCTGCCCAGACAGCCCTGCACTCAGTTACTTCTGTGTTGACGTGCTCAGAGCTGCCCCCTTGATCGGCCATGTAGTGGTTGGTCTCCTGCCCAATGTCATGGCTCCGTGAAACATAGCATTGCAATATGAAGTACTGCCCAGGAAGTGGCATTGCAAGGTACACAGTAACTTATTTAAATTTTCACTGGCCACAATCGTGTCCCGCTGCCCCTGCTCTGGCCCATCTGCCACAGTCCCCCCATGCCCCCCCCCCCACATAAGCCCCATACATTTGTAACAGATTGGCTCCATCCATCACATCACCATCAATACGTTAACTCCCCCCTTTAGACATCCAATCCCTGTCCCCTCAGCTCTGGCCCATCCAGCCCAGCAAGGGCAAGCAGCCTTTATTAGTTGGCACTTTGAAAGCTCCAGCCCCTCCACCAGTGTCTTTATTTTTAACTAGACACCCCCTGCGTCAGCACCATGGCCAGACATTCACCTCTCACCACATACCTTTAAATGGGCGTTTCAAACAATTGTTTGAGTACCCCGGACCTAGCGAATGGTAGGCTAAATCCAAAAATGTGCCCTGAAAGTTGGATGCTGAATGGGTACACTTCATGACTTAGAACTGAGGTCACTTAGCAGTTTGTCCGAGCCATTGCACCTCTGTAAACTTGCGTGGGTTTGAACAAAGGTCACCATTGCTCTAGAGTTGAATAATATTACAAATAGAGCTATATTTGATTACCTATCCAAAAAAAGGTTATGTGTGTGTGTTTACGTGGTATTTTTTTCTCTTCTTCAGCCCAGCATGATCCCTCAGCAAGGGTAAACTCACCCCCCAGTTTGGTTATGCCTACCAGGTCCGTACAGCATCGGAGCCCAGATCAGAGATTTTCGGTAAGTTTATTTATTAGCATAAATACTAACAAGTGCTTAAGAATGTGTTAAACTGTTGAAATCCTAAATTGGGACGCAAACTTAGCCTTTTTTTTTTTGATATGTCCCTACAGACCCGCACACTCATGGAAGAGATCCAGGACATGGAGGAAGATGATGATGTCTCCGTACAGGGCACGTCGGATGAACTCCCCCTGGGTCCCAATTTGGAACTGCTCGATAATGTTTCTCTGGCCAATCCTCAGCAGCAGAGTGAATCTCCATCCATTGTGCTTGCACATGGGGAGACTGACACTACAGTCCCCAGTGTTCACTCTGCTGCTGAGGATTTGCAAAGCAGGCCGGTTGCTGTTGAGGGTACGACACCACGCGGCAGGGCACGCCCAAGAGCCAGGGTAATTGTGCGGCGGACGCCATTACGCCGCCCCACAATTTCCCAGGGGAGGCAGAGTGCCCTGCTTCAATTATGGACCCAACAAAGGGACTCTTATGACGCCCAGCTCGTTACAGAGCGTGAGCAAAGGCATGCCGACATGGTGAACATCCATACCAGTCTACAGGGCATCCTCGCGGAGTTGCGTACCCTCAACAGCAACGTGGCCAATTCAAGTAATGGCATCCAGTCAGCCATGGCTGAGATGACCAATATGCAGAGAAACATTGTGGAGCAGTTTCAAATTCACAATGCTGCCATGGCCCAGGCTAGGTCCCATTCCCATGGACCTCCACCTGGACCTCCACCTGGGTATTATGGGCAGCCACCCTATTAAGCCATGGGTGTGTGGGACATCTTTTCTCTTAACCCCCACTGTATTTACTTGTCCTTTGAGGTTTCAAACAATCCATTTTGTGTTGCTCTGGCAGATTGTGTTTTGTATTTGCTCCCATATAGCTCCTTAGAGTAATGCTTAAGGCCACTAGCCAATGCCATAGGTCTATGTGGAGTTTATCTGGCCACTTATGGCTTTACCTATGTATTTGGTTGGTGCTCCTCCTGTTTGCAGACATGTTTGTGTGACATTATGGCCATGCCCAAATATCCCTGGGCACAGGCAATATTAATGACTGGACTAGGCTGGCCTTTGGACTGGGTGTCCTTGTTTGGTTGTGCCACTCACTTCCAGGTGTAGATGTGCTCGATGTTTTTTTTAATGTTATCCATTTGTTACCACAGATGTATGTGGACT
The DNA here is from genome assembly GCA_027917425.1 of Gastrophryne carolinensis. Classification (NCBI taxonomy): domain Eukaryota; kingdom Metazoa; phylum Chordata; class Amphibia; order Anura; family Microhylidae; genus Gastrophryne; species Gastrophryne carolinensis. Next base: position 124,517,747 of record CM051236.1, read on the forward strand.
GATTTCTGTTAACCACTATAATTTTTCATTTGCAAAGTAAAACAAAAATTTAACTTCCAATACTTGTGGCGTTTTTAGTGGGAAGACTTTTGTAACAGCTTGGCCTAAACCAGATAATTTTGGTTGGAAGAGGTGTAACAATGCACAGCGAAAGCTAAGGAAACTACATGAAATACATTAGGCAACAATTAAGGTCGAAATGTTTTACTTAGAGGTAATGCCACATTAGGGCAAAACAACATATGTTTCCAAAAGGATAACACAGACATACAGAATGGTGAGACAGGGAAAAAAGTTAACTAAAATGCTGGCTGATCAGGTTGGCTCTAACAGATTGGCCAGACTCACTGGGGGGCCCCTCAAAATTCTCGGCTTCATCCTCGACGGCTGAAGAGGGCAGGCTGTCCACATAACGTGGGACACGTTCCAGGATGGCAAAATTGTGCAAAACAGCACATGCCATTATAATGTCGATCACTTTCTTGGGATCATATTGCAGGGCCCCCCCAGTATGGTCAAGGCAACGAAAACGTGTCTTCAGCAGACCAAAGGCCCTCTCCACAACAGCCCGGGTCTTGCGATGCGCACGGTTATACGCTTCCTGAGAGGCATCCTGGGGCCGCAGCACAGGCGTCATGAGCCAGGGTAGAAGTGGGTACCCGGAATCACCTTAAACAGAGAATTAAATGTAATCAAAATTAAAAAGGCAACACAACCAACACCAAAAAATTCACAGATATCATAATGATGTAAGGTAAAGTGTTCCCCAAAAAAAACAGGGCACATTAGGGCCCCCAAAAATTGCACTAAGGTATAACCTAACTAAAAATGGAACTTCTATATACCAATTAATTAACAAACATCTGCACGGCCAAGGGTATTTGTATTTTACATATATTTGTAGTTTTCAGACATGTTACAATTAGGATGCTGCTGAGGGCCTATCCACATTTCTCTTGAAACTACAATGTATGCATTTTAAGTCCACTTTGACATTTAACGACCAATAGTACAAAAGGAGCCAAATGTCAAAGATCCCTAGCCACATTTCACTGGAAACTACAATGTATGCAGTTTAAGTCCACTTTGACATTTAACGACCAATAGTACCAAAGGAGCCAAATGTCAAAGATCCCTAGCCACATTTCACTGGAAACTACAATGTATGCAGTTTAAGTCCACTTTGACATTTAACGACCAATAGTACAAAAGGGAGCCAAATGTCAAAGATCCCTAGCCACATTTCACTGGAAACTACAATGTATGCAGTTTAAGTCCACTTTGACATTTAACGACCAATAGTACAAAAGGGAGCCAAATGTCAAAGATCCCTAGCCACATTTCACTGGAAACTACAATGTATGCAGTTTAAGTCCACTTTGACATTTAACGACCAATAGTACAAAAGGAGCCAAATGTCAAAGATCCCTAGCCACATTTCACTGGAAACTACAATGTATGCAGTTTAAGTCCACTTTGACATTTAACGACCAATAGTACAAAAGGGAGCCAAATGTCAAAGATCCCTAGCCACATTTCACTGGAAACTACAATGTATGCAGTTTAAGTCCACTTTGACATTTAACGACCAATAGTACAAAAGGAGCCAAATGTCAAAGATCCCTAGCCACATTTCACTGGAAACTACAATGTATGCAGTTTAAGTCCACTTTGACATTTAACGACCAATAGTACAAAAGGAGCCAAATGTCAAAGATCCTTGGGTATAAACTCCAAACCAATATATTTAGGCACAAGGAACTTACAGACATCCTAACTAAAGGGAAAACATTCTGAAGGCCAAAGCGAGACAAGGATTTTTTGGGTAAGTTCCTAATATATGAGCCAAGAAAAAGGCAGTTGGACGCTTCTGTCAAGTTTTCCAAAACAAACAGATCAACAAATACAAGATTAATGCCACATTTAATAACACACAAATAGGACACACTTACCAAGCAGCCATGCCCCCGAAAATTCACCTGCCTCAAATCTCCGAAACAACCCAGATCGCCGGAGGATATAGGAGTCGTGGGACGATCCGGGGTAGCCGGCAAGGACACTCATAAACCGCATATCCGGACCAACCACGGCCTGGACATTAAGTGAGTGTCCCATTTTACGATTCCTTAAGGCAAAAACATACAAAAAGGGTAATTGATATTTGACCCAAAAGAATAAATTAAACACAAAACATGTCTGCACTCTATTGGGAAATACTAATGAAAAGCCGAGATAAAGCAGCTACACAAATGAGGGATAAACAAATATGCTGCCGCAAAGGAAAACAGGTGACATGACACGTTGGGCAACATAATAACCAATCTCAATACCTATATATATACTCGTCGGCTGCCCTAGGTACGAGTGCCACATGTGTGCAGTCAATTGCACCAATAACGTTGGGCATGTCGGCCACATTATAAAACCCAAGCTTAATGGCGTTTCTGGCTGCCATATCATCAGGAAAATAAATATATTTTTGAGTTATGGCAGCCATGCCTTCCAAAAATTTAGATAGTGCGCGGCTCAGCGTAGGCTGTGACATCCCCACGGAGAGGGCACCCAGCCTCTGGAACGAGCCGTTCGCCAAAAATTGCAGGCAGCCAAGCATCTTGGTCATACCTGAAATTGCATGCCCCTTCCTTGTGGTGCGGGCTAACCATGGCCGCAGCTCACTATATAATTTATGGAGGGAAGCGCGATTAAGCCTGGTCAGCTCGAACAGCTCAACATCATTCATGCTATCGATGTTCATGCGACGACGCAGGGGCAATCTGCTCTCAGACATCTCGATCAACTCAATGCCAAAAAGCATAAGCCCTTGATGTGCCACAAACTCGCTCCGCTCCATCCTACTCCCGAGGCCAAATAGCTGCCGGCAAAAATTTCGTAAAGCAGCTCTTTAATGGGCTTCAAAACAATTAGCAATCACCTCTCTGAATTGGGCGCAAGCCCATGTGAAGGACGTAAAAAATAGGATCGGACGCAAATAATACGATTTGGACGGGAAAAACACACGAACTAACGCAAATAAGACGATTTGGACGGGAAAAACACACGAACTAACGCAAATTATACGATTCTCGTACGAAATGCGTATGTTCATATACGTCTATGCGCGAACGATCGTACGAATACGAAATGGCCAAAAAAACCAGAAAAAATGACAAACACCCACCCAAACTTACGATTCTCGATACGAAATCACTTAACTTTTGCTCTTTGAATCGAGGGGAATGTCCTGATTGAGATGAAATGCAGAAACAACCTTAGGCAGAAAATCTGGCGTAAAAAAACGAAACACCACCTTGTCCTGGTGTCTCTCAAAATAAGGAGGCTTGATGGGAAGCGCGCCAACTCAGGAACACTCCTAACAGAAGTGATAGCCACCAAAAAGACCACCTTAAGCGTGAGAATGGACAAAGGAGCCCCTTGCAAGGGCTCAAAGGGAGACCCCTGCAGGGCAGATAAGACCAAGTTCAAGTCCCAGACTGGTAACATAGGCTTACGTGGGGGACGCACGTGAGTAACTCCCTGGAAAAAGGTCTTGACCAGGGGATGCTGAGCAAAGGATCTTTGGAAAAAAATTGCCAAAGCAGACACATGGCCTTTCAGAGTACTGAGCTGAAGGCCCATATCCAAACCATGTTGGAGAAACTCCAGAATCCTAGGAATAGAAAACACACGACAGGGAAACGAGTGGGACTTGCACCAGTCAATGTAAGTGCGCCAAACCCTGTAATAGATGGAAGAAGAAGACCTCTTCCTAGCCCTGATCATGGTATTCACCACCAAGGCAGGCAGCCCTTTTTCCATCAAGATGGAGGTTTCAACAGCCAGGCCATCAAAGCCAGCGTTTGTAAATTGGGGTGACATAGGTGTCCCTGAGTGAGCAGATCTGGAACCTGTGGCAGGGCATACTGATCTACTGCCAACTGCACGATGTCTGCGAACCACACTTTTCTTGGCCAACAGGGGGCCACCAGGATGGTTGGCACCCCTTCCTGAACTATCTTGCTCAGCACCCTGCCCAGCAGTGGAAATGGGGGAAACACATACAGGAGCTGGAACCTCGTCCAAGACTCGTCCAGGGCATCTGTGGCCAAGACCAGAGGATCCTGGGACAGAGAGACAAAGACTGGAAGCTTGTGATTGTGACGGGATGCAAACAGTTCCACATCTGGCTGACCCCCAGCAGTGGCACAGGGAGCGAAACACCCTACTGCTGAGGGACCACTCTCCCAGATGAGAGGTCCCCCTGCTGAGGGAGTCTGCCTCCAGATTCCTCACCCCCGGGATGTACACAGCTGAGATGCAGGGAACATTTTCCTCCGCCCAGGACAGTATCAGGGACACTTCCTTGAGGGCCCTCTTGCTCCGGGTCCCTCCCTGATGATTGATGTAGGCAACCGCCATCTGGTTGTCCGAGCAGACCTGAACAGCCCGACCCCTCAGGTGTGGGGTTAAGTGGGCGAGAACCAACCTGATTGCCCTCAATTCCAGAATGTTGATAGGGGCATGGGCCTCCTGAGGGCCCCACTGACCCTGGAATTTCAGGGACTTCCCCCAACCTGTCAGACTGGAATCCGTGGTGACAGTCTCCCAGCAGGGGGCCAGAAAGGACCTGCCCCCCAGCAGGTTCCCTGAGACCAGCCACCACACTAGAGACCGCTGAGGGGACAAGACAAATGCCTGATCCAAGGACACAGGGTCCCGATCCCATACTGACAAGAGGTGAAGCTGAAGAGGCCTCATGTGGAACTGAGCATATGGGACCGCCTCGAAGCAGGACACCAACAGGCCCACCAGCAGCATTCCCTACCTGATGGATGGATGGGGACAAGACAGCAGGAGCTGAACTTTCTCTTGAAGGACCTCCACCTTCTGCTGAAGAAGAAAGATCTTGACCCGAGCTGAATCCAGAATCTTGCCCAGAAAAGACTTCACCATGGAAGGAGACAGGGAAGATTTGGGGTGATTGATCACCCAGCCGAATGACTCCTGTGTGGACACCACCCTCTGAGTGTCCAGCTCTGCCTGATGGAAGGATTAAGAAGCAATAAGCATGTCGTCCAGGTAGGGGAGAATGCGAATGCCCTGAGATCTCAGCAGGGCCATCACTCCTGCCAGCACCTTGGTGAATATCCTGCGGGCCGAGGTGAGGCCGAAGGGCAAGGCCACAAATTGGTAGTACTGATCCTCCAGAGCGAACCTGAGGAACCTCTGATGACCTGTAAAGATAGGAACGTGAAGGTAAGCATCCTTGATGTCTACAGAAGTCATGAAGTCCCCTGGGCGTAAGAAGGTAGGTCACTGCTGAGCGCAGAGTCTCCATGAGAAAGTGTTTGAATCTGACAAACTTGTTGAGAAGCTTTAAATCCAGGATAGGTCTGATGGACCCGTCCTTTTTGGACACAATGAAAAGATTGGAATAATAGCCTTTGCCCCTTTCCTTCAAGGGCACCTGACAGAGGACACCTAGATCTAGAATGCCTTGGACAGCCAGGGAGAGACACTGGGCTGACAAGGGGTTTTGAGCTAAATGAGATTTGGTGAATCTTGGGGGCGGCCAGGCTGCAAACTCTATCTTGTAACCGGAGAATACTACCTCCTGAATCCACCGGTCTGAGACATGACGCCTCCAGACGTGAGCCAAGAGCCGAAGCCGTCCCCCCACCCGGATGGGTGAGGACGCCCCTTCATGCCTGAGGGGGCTTGGGGGAGGACTTAGTCTTGGGACCCCAGGGGGTGCCAGGGCATCCACGTCCTCTACCCCTGCCCCAAAAATCTCCACGGGCTCCAGCAAAGGAAGCTCCTTGTCCAATTCTGGAGCCCCGGAAGGAAGGAGAAAAGGCACCTGAACCCCGAAACGACCAGGGCTGCCTTCTACGCTGAGATAATTTGCCACCCTTAGCAAACAAGTCCAAATGTTCCCCAAAGAGGTGCAGCCCCTTGAAGGGAAACCCAGTGAGGGCCTTTTTGGCAGCATTGTCAGCTGCCCACTGGCGCAACCAGACCGAGCGGCGTATCGCCACCAACAAGGCAGAAGCTCTGCCACACATTCTGATGGTATCATCCAGGACAGAGAGAACATATGCAACAAATTCCTCACAACGCAGAAGAGCTCTATACTCTTCACTACTAGCATCATCAGGGGCCCCATCCAAGAGACCCCTGAGCAGGCTTTTAATAGCAACAGCCGTGATAGCAGAGGCACAGACCGGACGGAGCGCAGTCCCAACACAGGCAAAGGCGTGGCTAGCCAGCTGATCCATGTGCCTGTCTTCCCCATCTCTCAATGTAGTAGTGTCAGGGGAATGCATGACAGATGTGTTAGACAACCCCAGAACTGGTGCATCCACCTCTGGAGGACATGACCAACGTTTAACCATTTCAGCAGGAAAGGAATACCTCTTATCCCAACTCTTTGGTACCCCGGGAAGCCGGCTAGGCCGTTTCCACTCCTTGAGAATCAGATTATTAAAGTGAGTTTGTTCAGGAAACTCCAAACGTGGCTTAACAGTATGAAACAGCTCCCCCTGCTGCCGCGGGGCAATCCCTGTTGGCACAACAGGTCAATAGGGATTGACGCTAGTAAAAGCAACCCGGGATGCCCCAATAACCCGCTAGGGAAGTGGGAGTAATGGTATGTAATAGCCCTCCAATAGGGAGTTAACACTAAATAGAGGGGATAGGACCGGGAGAAACCACAAAGTTTGACCCGCCTGCAAGACATAAGCAAAAGATCCCATAAGCGATATGCAATACAGATATGTACATAAATAAATCAGCCTGCAGGGGCACTTACGCACCGTGATAGTGAGACGCCAGGCACACGCAGCAGAGAATTAAAATGGCGCCCGCATATACCTCGAGGGGCGGGCCGCGGAGACAGTGATGCAAAACGCGTCATCCACAAGGCCCACCCCCCCGAAGAGCGCAAAAAAATGCCCACCTGACAAGACCAGCCAATGATGGCGCAGTAGCGGCTGAGGCGATGTCGCCGCCGACCGCGGAGCGCATTACAAACGTGCGGCCGCGGCGAAAGAAACCAGTGCAATCAATTCAACAGGGATCAAACACAACACACAATATATATAGCAAAGACATGCACCCCCCCCCCCCCCGAGAACTACAAGGGAGAGCGAGAGGGAAGCAACGGCCATTCTAAAGGGAGCCAACTGTGGGGACAGGGGGCGAGGGCCAATAAATGCGGGAGGGGCATCCCATAAGGTTCACCTTGGGCCTATACCGCCTACCCTTTGGTGGGGAACTGTGGTTGGAGCAGCGCTCCTTAGCACCTGACAGCTGTGCTGCCTACCTTCACCCGAACCAGAGCAGCCTGAGCTGGGAGGCAGTAGATGGAAACGGGTGGGAATAGTCCTACAGGGCTGCAGGCTAATAGCCCCACTCACCTGCGAGTAGAGAGAGCCATCTTCAAGTCATCGCAGCCAGGACTGCAGAGAAGAACTGGGGATTTTGTGGGAGGTCCCGGGTGTATGTGGGGCCGGAAGGAGCCACTTTTCTGTCTCTGCAGTCCAGCGCCATCTACTGGAGTATGTCCCAAGTGTAAGGAATATCTTCTGGAACAGGACGTGCTGTATACTTAGAATATAAAGTATTATAAAAGTCTTTGTCTGTGTCTTCTCTACTTGTCCTTGCCATCTTTTTCCGCTGCCAGAGATGACTGAAGCATTTGCCCTAGTTCAGCTTGTTGCTTTCTGGCTTCTCATGCTTCAGCAGGTTTCCTTGATGCCTTCAGTGTTGATTGCAACCTTCCTCTCCATTACTGGCTTGATTGCAGATTTACGGCGGCTTATTGGAGATCTTTATAGGATATTCTTTCATGATTAGAGGAATAACATTGATGAACTGCCTCTAAGGTACAAATGCCTTTGCCCACATAGAAGGAATGGCTGAGAAAACTAGCAGTAAAGATGTCAGAGAACAACTGTCACACCCAGGCAAATGGAGTCACCGGATGTCCCAAGAGGCCTGGAGATTCCCTAGTGCAGAAGTCTAGACATGGGTAGGGGACTGGACAGTGGAATACGGGACTAGGAACATAGAGGATGGAGGACAATAAACCTACCTGCACCACCTATGAGGCAAGCCGACATCCATCTGGGGCGTGGGAGGTCTGGTACTCGATGGAGAGTGCCAACCAACCCAGTTTTTCAGCAGCACTCCTGAAGGTGGGGGCCCCCGGGTGGTCCTTTGATAGTCACATACATAGTAAGGGGAAACACAGACTCAAATGGATGGTCTGGGCCCCAGTGTGGATGATGGAGGGTTTGAGCTCCAAAGCTGGTAATGGCAGAACTGGGCCCCAGTGCAGATAGTGGCAGAACTGGGCACCAGTGCAGACAGTGGCAAAACTGGGCACCAGTGCAGACAGTGGCAAAACTGGGCCCCAGTGCAGACAATGGTGGAACATTGCCCCTGGTGTAGGAATCATAATGAACACCAGGTGAGACTTAACAAGGCAGCTCTGGGACCCAGGGGAGAACCACACCACTCCAGCAGACACATAACACCACAGCAAATAGCACAGTGGCTAGAGCAGCAGATTGAGTGATGGTGGATTGCTGGTTCACCACCCCATTGAAGCCAAACCTCACAACAACATTCTGGACTGACGCAATAACTTCAAACAACATAGACACGTTGAGAAGAACAACAGGGAAAGTAAGAAGACAAAGATTAACAGTTAAAAAATAGTTGTTTTATATATAATGGTTGCTTTTGCCATGTGGACAGGGGACTTGCTGATACTCCTGCCCAATAACCTAGGAGGAGCCCGAGGCCAGCCAGCATGAGTCCAAAGGGCATAGGGTCTGGCATGTCACCAGAGCTGGAAGCCTCTTAACTCTGGGGTACTAGTCCGTATGCCCTCTAGCCTCAGTGGGGGGGGGGGGGGTTGTGCCATCTATTTTTCTCCCATACCCAATGACATCACAGGGTAGAAGCTATACAAGGATTCAAAGCTTTCCCTCCTTTCAATTCTATTCCTCCAGGTTATTCTGTTCCTTGGAGCTTTCAGTGAGAGCAATACCAGCAAGCCAATGTGGTCCCACAGCTGTCTGTGACCACAGCAGAGCATGCTCATGACTCCTAAAACTACCATGACAAACCCTTCTCAGCTCAGCCGCAACCCAGAAATTAGAGCAAAGAAATCAGCTTCACTTAGAATAGATAAGCTATTTACATTTAATCATATATTTTGAAATGTGTTAATTTGCACTGATCTCAATGGGGATAAGGTGGGAGTAATTTAGTGTGTTCCTAGACAGGGATTTTAATGGATTTTGGGCTTAGGAGTATCCATATTTTGGAGAAAAAGCTGAGCAAACCTGATCTGAGCCAAACAGCACTATTTGAGCTACACAAATAAAGAACGTTAATGTTCCTGTTCAATTCATACACTTCTGTTGCACTTGTTCAAAAATCTGAAAGACCTCTTTGACCTGTTCTCTAGGATTTTTCTTTGCCGGTGGTGGTGATAGTACATGGCAATCAAGACAATAATGCCAAGGCTACAATTCTATGGGACAATGCCTTCTCTGAGATTGTAAGTGTTACTGTCTTAAATTCTACAAGTCATTTTTTCTGTTGTACTTGAAATATACTGTAGTTCTAAGCACATTTTAAATGTGACCTTACAGCTTATAGTAGTATAACGAGTTTTTATACGTAAACCTCACTCCCATCTATATTTTCCCATTGGTTGTCCTTAGACACAAAGATATTTTGGACAGGTATATGATTTGCTTCCGATCTTTGAAGGTATTGCTAGAGCAGCTATTGCATAGAACTTAAAAACAAAAGTACTATGGTCTTTAAGAATTTTAATAAGCTCCATTGGTATTTTTATTGTCACCACAAGCCATGTCTTATTCTTTGTAAATCCATTGATGCATCATATTATTTTGTTATCACCTGGTAAATAGGCAACCACCAACCCTAAGAAAAAAAGCTCCCAAGCACCCCCCCCCCCCCCCCCAGCAGAAGCAGCAGCTCCGTGGCAGTCCCGAGCTCAGAAACATCATAGCTTCTGAGAATGAATTTCGCTGTAAGAATGCTCCCAAAAATTTCTTGGGTGCTTGACTCACTGCTCTACCCCACATCAATCACCATGCCTGTGCACAGTCAACCAACGGATGTAGGGCTCACTGGTGGTGAAAGTGGGTGTTAAGTTGGTTTAGTGTCCTTGTAAACCATGACCCTTCCTGACCCATTGTAGGTCTGCTTTAACTGCTCCTGAATGGTGGTTTATTATGCTGGATGGAAGGTTTTTCAGCACTGTGGACAGTGCTCAGCTGGCTATTCATACAGCTTTGTTACAATCTAGGCTTGGCTCATGTTTGGTCATTTTGTTGCAATCTTTTTGAGCATCCTAGAGAGTGGCTGAGCACATTATGTTTTTTACAAGCGCAGTTTAAAGGTTTTTCCTAGCTGCGTCATTGCTGGTGAGCACAGTAAGATGGTCCAAGATGGTGGCTATGGATTTGACTAGTTTTCGCCACTTCATTACAATGGAGGGGGGGGATTGAGAAGGGGTCATACGGGCCCACCTCAACACCACCCCCTCCTAGCATCAATAGATATCAAGGATGCTTACCTTTATGTTCCTGTATGTTCAGCACACCAACAAATCTTCATTCATAGCCTTGCCCTTTGGTCTGGCCTTAGCGCTAAGGATATTTTTTCAAATATACTAGCAACAATAATGGCTCTGATGAGAAAAGATAAATACAGGGGAATATAGGTCATCTTACATTTAAACAATCTGCAAGGGATTCAGCAGAGGAAGCCTGTTCCAGACCTTGAATGGTGATGGACGCTCTGGAAAAATTCAGATTTTGATAAACCACAAATAGTCAGCATCGATCCCAGCTCAGAGGACAACCTTTTCAGGCACAGAGATGGGCACTTACTTACAGAGATGGGTTTTCTTAATCTAGATTATAGGAAGATTGTACAAACAGGTTCAGAAACAGTAACGTTGAACCATTCAACTTGTGGACGTTGAAGGTTCTGAATCTAAAGGTGAATATAAGCAGTGCCTTAAACTCAGCTTCACCTCTGCAAAAGTTTCTCCTATCCCAGTAGAACAGATGTCAGTCAACTCTGGACAGGGTAGTCAAACTTCCACAGGAAGTAAAACTAAGACTAGGATGGTGGTCCACACATTCTAGCTGTTGGATGCTCCCTGCCAATTGCCAATGCAATGGAGGATTCTCAGCACAGATGTCAGCCTAACCGGTTGGGTGAGAGGGTTGGAGAATCTATCAATTCAAGGGAAATGGTTTCCTGTCGGGCGTGCATCTGGCTAAGGGTATAGCTTACGGTGGTCTTGGCTCACGCATGTGTGCTTTTGGATTGGTTTTACAGAGGACTCAGAGTGGGGGGTGTTAAGGCAGCATAGCATCCCGGATCTGGCTGCCCCGGGGGGGGGGGGGGGGGTAATCAGGTGGCTCTGAAGTTTTATAGTCTTTTGATCCACTTAAATTCAAAAGGAGGTTTATTGCTCTCGCCTCATAAGGATTATTTTTTGAGCTGGAAACAAATCTAATCAAGGCTCCTTTTCATATTAATTAAGACATTTTTTGTACTAAGCCTTCACATGCAAAAGAAAAGCTACTTAAAGTTCTACTACGGGCAAAGGTAATCATTACTCTATTACATCAGGCTACATTTGGCACTTTCCTAAACTGTTTTTCTTTTTAAATGGAAGAACTGCCCGAGATATTGGGGTCTACAGTTTCACCTCATGATTCATTTTTTGAAGAAAGTGGGCATGGGCACTTGGATCTATGATGCTGCATAATATTCAGCATAATGGGCGGGGTCTTTAAGATCGCCAGAACTTGCATACGCACCCTGGCTGTGCTTCTCCCCTCTCCCCCTGTTGCTAGACCAGAACCTCCAGACACACTTCCAAAGTGCATGCACGCACAATGCCCCCTGGCACACACTGCCCCCCTTCCAGGACAGGTGGGAGGAGGAAGGTGGGACAGCAAGAAGGTTTCTTCTCACCCCACTGTGTGAGTGAGCGGCGGGGGAGGAACGCGCCGCTGACATCCCCGCTGAGAGGTGTGAGTTCTCCACTGCTGGCTGGCAGGGAGACTGGGGAAGGTGGTGGCAACGGCTGGGGGAGGCGGCAGTGAGGAGGCTGTCAGGGCAGAGCTGGTCTTTAGTCTGGAGGAAGTGGAGGGAGGAGTGGGAGAAGGGAGGGACCAACAATCCCGTCCTGCTCTGCTAAGCTGATTGGAGTGACGGGTTGAAAAAAAGAATGTAATTGCCTGAGCCTTTTAACCCCAATATCTCTCTCATTTCTTCTTCAATTTAAAAATGGAAAACAGTTTAGGACAGTGCCAAATGTAGCCCGACACAATGGTGACAATTACCTTTGCCTGCAGTAGCACTTTAATTTGCTTTATGTTGTAAGAGCTATAAAATGTTACTTTCACAAAAAAAAAAAGAAATTTAGAAAATGATTCCTTATTTGAACAGATAGATGGTAACAAGAAGGGTGAATTGGCTTCTAAACAGATGATCAGTAAGTGAATCAGAATAGCTCATCTGTGGAGCTTATACAGCTAGGGGTAAACAAGTTCCAATTAGGAGTACAACCAGATCTGTTGCTTCCTCTTGGGCTAATAGACATCAGGTAACAAATGAACAAGCTTGTAAAGCAGCCGCATAGTCATCTGTTCATACAGTCACAAAATGTTAGATAAATTGGTATCTGCTGGTGCTGCTTTGAGTGGCAAAGTCTTGCAGACCACTATAGTTTGGTCTCAGTATGTTTAAACAAATTGTATAATCCTGTTGCAGCCATGTTACAAATTAAGCTTTGATTCTTACCCTGTCCCTAACTGCTTTGGGACATCCTATTGTGGGAATTGAACATTCTGAAGTCCTCCATCCTCCACATGACGCAGAAGAAAAGGATGTTTTAATACATTTTCTGCTTCTGTGAAGCATTTTTTTTCTAAGTTGCTCATTGGGTTACGTTATAAAGGTTTATTTCCACCTTTTTTCTTCTGTTTGTTACTAACTGGTAAAGGCTCTTAAGGGCAGGCAGTAGCAAGTAGCACCTTTATTGACAAGGGTCCACAATCCCAGTGATACTGTACAAATCAACATTATAATTGAATATTCTGAAGTTCTGCATCCTCCACAGAAGCAGAACGTGGAACAAAATTCTCTCCCCCATTTAAGGTTGTCTATGGTACAGAACAATTTTTAAGCTGCCCCCCCACCACCACCAACTGAAGGCTTCTGAATAAGACCTGAAGGCAGCTTCTGAAAGATGTCAAACCCAGAAGTACCTCCCATTGGAAATCTCCAGCTGATGCCACCACCACTTATGTTTAGATTTTAAAAGGTATAACAGGCAAGGAGCTGGGGGGGGGGGGGGGGGGGTCAATAAACCTCTGATGTACTTATGACTTCTTTTATGGAGAAAAAAATGCAGCATAGCAGTGCCAAAGGGGGCTGGGGGCTCCCTGTTCTCAGCTCAGGGACTTACTGGGATCAAGTCGTAGAGGACCACCACATGGCTATGGCACTGATCTATGTTTGTGTCCGGAACAGGTGCCCGAGTTCACCAAGTATAATGTGTTCCTATCACTACCCTTTAGTATGAACTACCTTACCTCCTGTAATATTCTGCAGTTATAACTTGTCAGTTTTAAATTAGGGACGCCGGCCCTTCTTCGTGGATGAGAAAGTTCCTTGGAAGAACATGTGTAAAGCCCTGAACATGAAATTCATGTCTGAGGTGGGGACAAAGCAAGAACTCAAACCTTTGCATTTCTGCTCCCTTGCTCAGAAGATCTTTGGGGATAATATCAACTATGAAGAGATTAAAGACTGCATGGTGTCCTGGGCTCAGTTTAACAAAGTACGTAAAATGTCCTTTTGCTTTTATCTGGAAAAATAGGATTTTACCCCCGTTATATAAAATATTTAAATGCGATCTAACATAAAATGATATTGATGAATATGTATTACTTTACATACTGTAAACATCATTTTTTTTTTCAGGAACCTCTTCGAGAAAGAAACTTTACATTTTGGCAATGGTTTGATGGAGTTATAGAGCTCACCAAAAAACATCTAAAAGAATACTGGTCAGACGGGTAAGACTGAAGATAAAACTGCGAGGGTAATTTTAATGAGATGTTTTTAGTAATTGAAAGGGATTATCCATGCTAAGTGTAGAAACAGATAATTGCTTGCCTACCTGCCCTGCAGTAGATTCATCCTGTGTGCTGCTGAATAAAGCTATTGTTGATATTAAACCGGACCAACACCCGTTTTTTCTTTAAGGTGGTTGGTCCGGTTTAAGTCCCTTTTCTGTAGCCCAGCACCTGAATTTTATTTAGTCATGACCACCTTTTTTTAGCATAGAGAATTGGATGTATTTTCCCCTCTGTTGTATCAACCCCTGGACTTTATTTAGTCATGACCTTTTTTTTTCATTGAGAAGGGGGAGCCTTATTTATGAAGCGTCAGCACCACACAGCACCACTATTTTGGCCTCAGCACCACTCACCGTGGGATTTAAGAAAGAAAAAAAACAGTAGCGCAGATGCTGCTGGCGGCTAGCATCTTATTTAAAGGAAAACTCCCTTTTTGTCAGATTTTGGGTTTTCTGCCTTATTGTTTTCCTCTTCTGGGATGTAAAATAAACCTGTGTCAAAAGGAATGGTACAAAAAAACATACCAGTGACTGCTGTAATGAATTTACAAATACATCTATAAAGTGAAAGTGATTGAAAACCATGGGACAGCCAACCTCATGGCTTATTTTCACAGTGGAAGTGGCAAGAAATTGAGGAATATTGGGGTGTTCAGGGGGTTAATGCATACAGGGGAAACTGGCAAGAGGATTCAATTATTTTTCTTTTTACCAAGTTTAAATAAATTTAATGTACAGCTAATTCAATAACATTGTACTTTGTTTTTGGTCTAGATTAATACTGGGCTTTACCAGCAAGCAATATGTCTACAACTTCCTGGGAAGCCAACCTAATGGTACATTCCTGTTGCGTTTCAGTGATTCAGGAATTGGGGGGATTACAATTGCTCACATTGTTCGTGGAGAGGATGGTAGGTGCATATATAACTGTATAAAGTAGATTTTCTGTTCTATCTATATCTATATTAAATTAATGATATGAAGTATGCTTCCAAGACGTCACAATTCATCACAAATTATATACACTGCCTAGCCTGTATGTAGTACCATGGGTCTCTGGCTTAATTACCTGTATTTGCTTGTATTGGAACAATAAGAAACTTTATACACTAAAACCTAATCTAATCCGAAAGATGCCACAGCACCCCCATATTGGCTGCCTGTGTGTAGAATGTGGAAAAGGAAGTTTTATGCCATTTTTGGGGAATTCCAAGGATTTTTGAACAGACAGGATACTTTATTGGCCACTCTGGTCCTAAAAATGTGGTCCAAACCCCACATTTTTAACTAGCATCCCCTGAATTGCTTCCCCATGAAGAGCAGCTTTTGCCATTTTTTTAGAGCTCTTGCTTTACTCTAATACCAGATAATGGTCCTTGTTTTGTCTGTAAAGCCCTGCCTCCTCCATTCATTGCCATTGTTGTGTGTGGCAATGATGTCATTGCCACACCTATGCAATGGCTGACTATCTGTCATCTTACAGAGAGGGACAGCAAAAAACAGTGTTCCAGGATGATTCCAGGATGATTCGAAAAACAAAATTATCCATTTTTAGTTCTATATACTAAGAAGGGAATATCGTCAGGAGCTATGGTTAAATGTATTTCACAAGTTTAGTGGTTGTTGGTCTGCTTTAAGTCTACGTTGAGGTACATTTCCACGTCTGTTGAGAAACTGGAGAAGTTTTTTCCCTTAGAAGTTTCTAGAGTTTCTGTCCTCCTGGGGATTGGGTCGGGCACTTTTGGCCTGGAAAGTTTTGCCACTAAAATTATTTTTATTTAGAAATCATAATATTTAACTTTATGGTTATCACACTAAAGTCTCACTTTGGCTGCAAGCGTTTTTATTTCCAATTGTCTCCCAATGAGTATTAATTGAATGTGCAAGCCCAGACCATCAAGTTGCATGAGAGCAGCCTCCAACGATATTTTTAGGTAGAGCACATTACATTTACCATTATCTTACTGACGCATCAACAAAAAGTGATATGGCTGAAAAAGTTGCACTTTAAACCAGTAGATGGCCCCCTTGTACCTCCCCCTTGTTCAGGAACCACATACTAGAAATCAAATAAAAAACATACTTAAACTGACAAGTGACTGGAGCCTAAGGCGTGTAATTCTCAAGTCTAAAATATTTGATCTAAAAATAACGTAATGTATAATTATAGTTTGATGATTTAACTGCAGAAAAGAGCTGGCAACCAGTCCTTCCTGGTCTACAGATGCAAACACAATTACTGTTCCCGCACAGTCCAATGTAATATGGTAATATCATAACTTTACATTTATAAATCATGGAAGACATCTATTAAATCCCAAGTAAACTTAATTAATAGAAAAAGAACCTGGTAAACCAATGAACCAACAATGTTTTTTTACTAGCTGCCTCCCATGGTTTTAGGATGTATCCATTACATTATTTTATCCTTTTATAATAAACCGTGCTGGCAGTTCTGGATGTGATTATGTGATGCCTTGCATGTCTATGCTGAGGATCCATTTTAAGGTTCAAAGGTTTCATTGATCTGATCTGATTTGATCTGAACTGTTTTGAACCGACTACTCGTAATACAGTAAAATGTTTATGTGTTTCCAGGTTCAGGACAGATTCAAAACATCCAGCCATTTGATGCGAATCGCCTGAAGATGCGATGCCTGGGTGACTGTGTCAATGACCTAAAACAACTGACATATCTTTATGAGAAAGGGGAAAAGGATGCTGTCTTTGGCAAATATTACACCAGTATGTTACAAATAACTAAAGACTTTAGCCGTAGTGGAATAGGTGGTAGTGATTGGTAAATTGGTAGTGTTGCCCCTAGGGAAAGCTTTAACCAACCAATAGAGTCCTTTAGATTGTAGGGACTAGGGCTGGGACTAGGTCTGGCCACTCTGCAGGTAGAAAACTTGCACAACTTCACCTGTCGCTGTTGGTAGTGCTACTGCTGCTTCCTGGCTGTTGCATGCAGAAAGCAGCTGCAACAGGTAGCAGATGTATCCTCCTTACAATGCAATGCATGCAGAGTGATCCGAGGTGAAGCTATATACAACTTGCATCTTGCCAATTCGGTCTGATTAGCCCTGTACTGGATATTAGCAAGAGCTGGGTCAAATCATCTGGGCATGCCACCCACCCAGTGCCAGAAGGTGGTATGCTGGGATGATTTGACCCACTGCAGGGAGGGGCATTTGTACCCTAGCATGTGGCTTACCTGGGAATCCTCCTATTGTCATTGTACAACTAGGGGCCAGGAGGAAATTCCCAATGGAAGCCATGGCCTGGCTAAAATGAAATTAAATTTGGCTGTGCTTACCCTATCCACACCTTCCATCCCCTGATGGTCATTTTTTTAAATGGTCCACGGGTCCCTCTTGCCATGACAGTATGCCACCATGGAGGGAAGCTTATATACAGGAGGAAAGGGGCATGGGGGGGCACCCCAGGAAAGTCCATTTATGTCCCTCCCCTCCAAAAAACGGGCAAATACTTTTGCAGAACTTCCCTCCCATTGACTTTAAATGTATTCTTCATTTAAAAGTACCAAGGGCTTGATACTGGAAACGTTCTGAACCAGATAGTCCCTTGTCTGGCTCATCACTATTTTTTATCCCAGCTTCATGCAAAGAACAGTATCCTTTATGTTAGCGGGTCCCAGGGTAGCATATGGATGGTAGGCATACAATCAAAGGGTCGGATCACTTTAAATGTTTTAGTAGAATAGCTGTAGGGGATGAAATATTATGTCTGAAGTGTACACTATGTGAAATATAACTTTGCCTGTTGTTTACAGTACTCTTTTTTGTTTTTATTCTTTCAGAGGTCAGGCTTGGTGTAGATGGGTATGCCCCTGCGCCTATTGTGGTTACTGTAAATGGGTAGGTTCAATGCTGTATTGACAATACATATGCTAGTGCCTTTCCAGAGGGCGTACTGTAATTATCAAATAATAAGCCTTAAATAAACAGGGCCTTCCAAATCAGGATTGGGGGGGGGGGCATAGGGAGGAGCTAAGAATTTAAATAGACTTTAGGTTCATTTATTAAGGGACACAAAACTGTACACAGTACTTTTAAAACCAAATAATCATTAACACATACTGTGCATTTTACTGTTTTTTCAGTGTTGTACATTCATTTCCCAAAAACTGTATATTGACATTTATGCACATGTGGTAAGCAATATACAAGTCCACAAACACATTGGAGATAACTAATCGAAGAGGACGTCCAATCTGTAAATAACCCTGCCCCCTCCCCCAGGTCTGAAGTCGGACAGGACGGGGGTTACAAAAACAGCTTACCTTGCCTATCAAATTTCCCACAGTGTCTCAGGCCCTGGGCGCAGCCATGTTGGCGAGGCTGCCCATTCACTTGAATGTGGGGCCAGCAAAAGCGCATAGAAGGTGAAGCTGCTCTGAGCAGCCGATGTGCAGCCGCTGCCCGAGTACTGATGGCAGCTCTGGATTGCAAGCAAGGTTCTATAACCCCTGACCTGCCTCATTGCTGGAGGGGGGCAGGGTGAGGTGGTTAACCACAAACTGGATTTCCACTGTAAAATTTGGGGATATTCTCCAAATTAATTAATTTGTTAATAAATATCTGGGCACTCAGTTATGAAAGTCCCTTTAACCCAACACACAGTAGGTGAGGGGATTGTCCAAATATAATTAAAAAGATATGATTATGAGACTTATAGGAACAGGCACATTTACTGTTGGTTGCCACCTTTCAGATATAGTGATACCCACAGGTTTTCTGGTCAATATATTTTTGCCTTGGCTAATCAAATGGCCAGTGTAGTCTTAGATGTTGAGTGGCCTTAAAGTGGACCAAAACTCAAATTCAGTCCACTTGCAACATTCCCATGGCTGCATCTCAATTTGTGATGCACGCGAAGAGAATCACTACTGTATATCTCTGGGATGTTGGACATATTAACATTCTTTCATGTTCTAGCTCTGGTAATGTGCAACTTATAGCTAATGGCGCTGCAGTGACTCGCAGTGTGGAGAGAGCAGCCATTCCACTACTCTGCCGCAACGTCTGCTGACTGTTCCACATCACCACTGTTAGAACCTGGAAGGAGGCGTTTTAGACTAACTGTTTTAAGGTTCAAAAGCCTGGGGCTATACAGTAGATTCACACTGTGGGGCATCGCACATCAGAATTGGGGACATTGTAAGTGGACCAAGGCACTAATTAGAGTTTTGGTCAACTTTGCCCTCTTTAACTGTCTCTTTCTACCTGTTGTGACATAATATGTGTAGTTACCCAATGATAAATACCCTTTCTGCCCATCTGTAGGGGCTGCGTGTTTTCTTCCCTAGCTCATATTTGTCAGAAAAGTAGAATTAATGGAGTTGTGTAACTATATTACTCCTAATCTGCATGCTTTGTTTTGTCAGGAATAGTTCTCAGCCAAATCCCCCACCCGCAAACAACACTCACCAAATCAATGAAGAAGAACGTTTCCCGTATGTATAAGCAGACATCAGTGGTTCTTACTGTACTGTACTGTACTTACTGTACAATTTTGAGGGGCAGCCCTGGAGCCCAGTTCCTCAGCCCCATGTGACTGGCAGCAATCAAACGAGTTTTGCAGGTGAGCTAGCACAGGACTCTAGGGCTGCCTGTCCAGAGAAACACTCTGGATGCCAGTGATCAAGTGGGAGGCAGAGGTGGTAAGTAGCTCTGTCCGGTCTGAGGCTTGATGTTACAGTATGCACAGTGGGGTTTCCCAAATTGGGGTGTGGGTGGACATCCAGTCATTTTTGCTAGCCCTCTTGAACTAGTTATTCAATGTTATTACCCAATGAAGATTCCCAGAGCTTATGTGATACTTGTGTACATGGCCGGATTAAGTTTGGTGGGCACAAAATCTGGTGGGGGCCCCCGATACAGTATTTTTCTCCTTTAAAATAACTGCTTTGCCATTCTGGGCAGGGGGGTTGTGTAGTCGCCCAGCTGGTCCAGCAGCTATGCTTGGTGGCTTATGGGTAGTAAGCAGTCGCCGACTGACAGCTCTGCACCCACCCATCATTGTAGTGTTGCTGACTGAGGCTTGCCCAGATAACTTTGTTGCTGGTCCCATGGCCCGTGAAACGAAAGACTGAAAAACCTCCTCCAGGGCAAGTGGTGGAGGCCCCGGGATGTTTGCCCCCCCCCCCCCATAAGCCTGCTTGTGTAGTACGAATACAGACCAGACATTCTAGGGATATAGGATAGCTACCCAAAACCAAAGTTTAGAGATACAAAATGTCCATCAGACCCATCTCCTCTGGTAATTAACCTGTTGTTTATGAGAATTCACTAGACTCTGAGAACATGTTTTTCAACCTAATACACAGTTCTTGTTATCCTGTTAGCTCGGTAGATCTTTATCTTTACTTGAAGCTTCTCGCACAGAAACATCACTGGGCAATAAACCATCTGAGCTTAGTAAAATTTCACTGAGTTCTAGCAAGTTTTAGAGACATATTTGCTGATGGGGGATGGCCAAACCTAGGTAGCAAAGAGGATAAGAGCTATGGGAGTCATGCTAATTTTTGGTGAAGTCAGTGTGACTTGCAGTGGGCATTGACTGGGTATGACTTGCAGTGGAGTGCAACCGGCATCTTTTTAGAGATAACATACTAAAAGGTGCAAGAAAAAGTTTTTTCCCAACAATTACCTGTACCTGTGATGGCTCATTGTTACAGATGAGGTGCATCATTTTTCCTATGAGGTCAGGGTATTTTTTTCTCTCTCTATGGGCTATGCAGAAACATTTGGCAAATACTTTAGCATAACCCATAGGGTGCTGTTATTTCAAAACTTGAATATCCCTACCTTATTGGATATATGATGCACCTCACTTGCAGATACCAGTGATTTTTGGGAGTAATGTAAGTAGGACAAAATGTTTTTGCACTTTATTGTGTGTTAACACTCAAAAGCTCACCAGGGTGCAGGTTGTGATCCACAGCACGTTTCACCAAATAATAGCATGACTCCCATGAGACCATTGGGGGAGACAGATGCCTAATGCAAGATGAACCGCAACTATGACAGCCAGAGAGTAGTTGGGGGTTCGGTGCCTTGCTCAAGAGCCCTTCAGTCATGATCTAGCTGGGAATTCCATAACCATTAAGCCACGACTGTCCTAAGTATGTCGATGTAGAAATTTTTTAGATTAGGTCTTTTTTTTCAGTTACTTATACAGTGGACAAATGATCTGTTGAATGCAGGCTCTGGGGTAACACACTGACATACCTAAATAAGAGGTATGAACAAGCTATTGATCATGCACACACACCTCTTAATCACCCAGTATTACAGCCAGGGACACAAAAGCACATAAAATATACCATTTTATAAAGTAAAGTAAGTAAACATATATATGTATAAAATATATCCAACTTTTTTTTCGGTGCTTAAGGGAATAACCAACAACCGAACAAAAGCATACAAATAATTGTTGGTGCTGTTCTTCTATTATGTAATATTTGTATTTATACAATATTTTTGTTTTACAGGATGCGTCCAATCTATGATTCACCTGTGGCAAGCCCTGTAATGGCCATTCCTCAAGGGTCAGTATTCAAATGAGTTCCTTATCATCCATTTCAGAGCTTATGTAGTATTATGTAATAAGTGGACCAAACCCCAAGGGATGCAAAATCCCAGGTTTTTGGTATGCTTCAGCAGGCATCCTAATTTGGGATGCCCCTGGAGTGAATTCCATAGTATTGCCAATCTTTTACCTTCCTCCATGCACCTACCATGGATGCGCAGATCTCCTCTGCATTCTAAGCAGCTACAGATAGTGGATATGCCGTCTGGTTCTCAGCAATGAACCTAGGATTGAATGAAAGCTCTCCCCAGGGGAATTCTGCTGATTACACATCTCCCTGCTCCTTGTGTACTCACCTTGAGTCATGGATCATGCCCCCTGGCCCCAGGAGCCATTTTCTCTCTGCGAGCTTTAAAGCGGACCTCCAGTCAAAAAAAATAAATTTAGTAAATTGCTTCTCTTCTTATGATCAGTGGTATAATCAGTTTGAGATTAAGCCAATGCAGACGTTGTGAAATGGCATAAAGATTAATCGCTCTTGAATTACATGGGGGCGGTCATCTTGCCACACCCGTCTTGCTCACACATGAAAATTAGGGGGGATGCTGTTCCAGCAGCAATTCACATCAAATTCAGAGAGATATAGGCCTCAGAATCATGGAGAAGCTTGTCTGTCATTTTTTACACATGCAAACACTGAATAAAAGAGCTGTACTCATGCAGGACGAGGGGGCTCAAAAAAATAAAAAAAACGTCTTACGTCTTACCTTTCCCAGCCATCTTGGATTGACAGAGTGGCAGGTCTGTCACTCAATCCTGTGCAGCAGTGCTTACAAGTGCTTATCTGTCCAGTGTGAATACATCCCAATTTGTGTAACTTGAACCAGGTTAAGGGTAAAAACAAATCAATCCAAAATGGCTGCTACCATTCTTTTCCAACTGTGCCAGGCTGTTGGTATGGTTTAATGGAGTTTCACACAGTGGGGCATCCTAGGTTGGGATGCTACAGGGAGTAGAAATTGGACGGCCATATGGGCAATTCCTGGACAATTCCATATGCCATGGACACGGACAATGCCAGGATGCCCCTCTGTGTGAAGCCCTCTGGGTTTGCTCGTACTCCCACAGCACATCAGCAGGCTGTGGCTACATCCCCAACAAGGTGTGTTAATATTGTATTGTGCTGTACAAAATTTGTCTTTAATTAGGCCCAGACACAACTTTGCATGGGGCCCCAAAAATTATGAGCCCGTCATTAGTAGTAAAAATCCAGGAGCTGGACTACAGAAAAGAGTATGGATTGCAGCAACAATGGCCCTCTACACAATCTTCTGTATATCAGGTACGCAACCAATGACTTGTGTTTATTACCCTTAGTGTAATGGATCACTGGTAATGCACAACCAGGCTTCGGTTGTTGAGGCTTGGCAAAGGCAGTAGTCAAGGCCTACAGCTGGCAACTGAGCAGCCTGTGTTTGGCCGCTTGACAGTTTGAAACCCAGGGCCCCAAGTGGTGTAAGCGGCAAGGCTAAGGCATCAACCTGGAATGGCAACCAGTGCTGATGCTGCAGGTGATACAGATGCAGAAGCTGGTATGGTCAGGTGTGGTTGCAAGGCTCGGCAGCAGATGTGGCCAGATGTGGCAGGGTTGACAACACGTATTTGGTCAAAGAAACGGTCAATTGTGCAACAGGCATAAAATGTGGTCAGACAACAAGACTTCAAGAACAGATCAGGCTTGCTAGTTCCTTAAGGGGAGGTTTAAATTACTTGTTCTCCAGTCAGCTGTTACACCAGCCAGGATGATGCCAGCATTGGCCAGCAATGCCGGACGCTGAACAGCCCCACAGGGTGCCTCACTCTCAGAAGCTGAAGCATCCAGGAAGAGATGCTGTGGGCGGTTGCCAGGCAATGCTGCCCAACGCCAGGCACGAGGAAGATTGCAGTAGTAATCCATCATCTGGAACTACAGGCATACTGATGAAACATAGAACTATAATACGATTTAAATATACCAACTCAAAGGGCATCATGCATTAAACCGGACCAACAGCCTGGCACAGTTGGAAAAGAAAGGTAGCGGCCATTTTGGAGCTTCCACTCCCAACTGACATAACTGACAATGCACAGTAACAGGAAGCCCAGCAGCACTTCCTGTTTGCAGGTGGCCTGCAAATGCATGAGCTGCCACCTTGTTTTTAAATTTGACCCCAGCAGGAGTTAGAAAAAGGTAAATTCCTTTTTTTTGTGCAGCAATCTAAATTGCCAAGGGGAGGATGCATATGAGCACTGTTTGTTGTGTTGGTCTGGTTTAAGTCATTTTTGACTGTAGGTCCATTTTAATAGGGATGTCAACTGGTTCATGTTTAGAATGTAAAGATTGTTTTGATTGACCAACATCTATGGCAAGAAAACTGTAATTGTAGACAGGCAGTTAAAGATATTTATATGGAATACACTGGTTATGCTGTTTAACATGTTTATGTTTTAGGCATTCAGTTATACCACCTATCATACATCCATCTCTACAAGCTACACAACTAGAACCACTCATATTTTCTCCACCTCAAAGGTGAGTAAATTTAACACATGATTTTTTTTATTTAGTAAAATTGAATCAAACCAATTGGTTCACCAGTGGGATTTTAGTTAAAAGTGAATTTGACTATAAAGGAGCAAGTAGAAGGGGATGAGTGGCTGAGTGATGTGCACACACATACTCTGGAACGGGCACTGTGTGGGAGTGTCCTGACCCACCCACCATGTGGGAGCATGCTCGTCTGAGAAGAGGGAGCTGCATCGGCTGCAGGGAGGGGGGTTGTGTCTTATGGAGTGAAGAATATAGTATATAGTAGATAGTATAGTAGAGGCGAAAGTCACCTAGGGAAATGTTGGTAGGCTTAATATAATAGGATAAAAGAGACTGAAAAAAAGGTAAATATCACTTTATTAAAATCAGAAAGTATTTGTACAGTGAGCCAAGAAATTTTACTGCACATTTTAAACCTCCTCTTTTTTTGTTTTGTACTTGGCCAGTTAGTGGTATGAGTGAGCTTTGCTTTGCCCGACCATAGCAGTTTAAACTTAAATATGGGATTTCACTGAGCAGCTTAAAAGGAACAATGCGGCACAGTCGAGCACATATTAAATCACACTCATTTATTTAAAACACACAAATTACTGAAATTACAGTAAAGAAGCAATATAATTGATTTAAATAGGATTTACTATAATTATAAAAAACAGAAATAACCTATAAGATATACCCTATAAGATGCACCTAACCATAAGATGCACCCAGAATTTGGAGGAGGAAACCAAATGGTGTGCTAAAACCCCCCTCCCAATCACCCTATTAAAGACAGTGTGCAGAATCCTCCCTCCAATCGCCCCACTACTGAACCCACATAACAGAGAGTGTGTGTGGCATCCTAAATACAGTCACTGTGTGAGGCATCCCAAATACAGTCACTGTGTGTGGCATCCCAAATACAGACAATGTGTATCGTATTCCAAATACAGACAGTGTGTATCTTATCCCAAATACAGTGTGTGAGGCATTCCAAATATAGACAGTGTGTGTGTCATCCCAAATACAGGCAGTGTGTGTGTCATCCTAAATACAGGCAGTGTGTATGTCATCCCAAATACAGGCAGTGTGTATGTCATCCCAAATACAGGCAGTGTGTATGTCATCCTAAATACAGGCAGTGTGTGTGTCATCCAAATACAGACAGTGTGTGAGGCATCCCAAATAGAGACAGTATGTGATGCATCCCAAATACAGACAATGTGTGAGGCATCCCAAATACAGACAATGTGTGAGGCATCCCAAATACAGACAGTATGTGAGGCATCCCAAATACAGGCACTATGTGAGGCATCCCAAATACAGGCACTATGTGAGGCATCCCAAATACAGGCAGTGTGTGTGTGTCATCCCATATACAGGCACTGTGTGAGGCATCCCAAATACAGACAGTGTGTGAGGCATCCCAAATACAGGCAGTGTGTGAGGCATACCAAATACAGGCAGTGTGTGTGTAATCCCAAATACAGGCAGTGTGTGAGGCATCCCAAATACAGACAATGTGTGAGGCATCCCAAATACAGACAATGTGTGAGGCATCCCAAATACAGACAATGTGTGAGGCATCCCAAATACAGACAATGTGTGAGGCATCCCAAATACAGACAGTGTGTGAGGCATCCCAAATACAGACAGTGTGTGAGGCATCCCAAATACAGGCAGTGTGTGTGCCATCCCAAATACAGGCAGTGTGTGTGTCATCCCAAATACAGGCAGTGTGTGTGTGTCACCCCAAATACAGGCAGTGTGTGTGTGTCACCCCAAATACAGGCAGTGTGTGAGGCATCCCAAATACAGGCAGTGTGTGAGGCATCCCAAATACAGGCAGTGTGTGTGTAATCCCAAATACAGGCAGTGTGTGTGTAATCCCAAATACAGGCACTGTGTGTGGCAACCTAAATACAGGCACTGTGTGTAAGGCATCCCAAATACAGGCAGTGTGTGTGTGTCATCCAAATACAGACAGTGTGTGAGGCATCCCAAATAGAGACAATGTGTGAGGCATCCCAAATACAGACAATGTGTGAGGCATCCCAAATACAGACAGTATGTGAGGCATCCCAAATACAGGCACTATGTGAGGCATCCCAAATACAGGCAGTGTGTGTGTGTCATCCCATATACAGGCAGTGTGTGAGGCATCCCAAATACAGGCTGTGTGTGAGGCATCCCAAATACAGGCAGTGTGTGAGGCATACCAAATACAGGCAGTGTGTGTGTAATCCCAAATACAGGCAGTGTGTGAGGCATCCCAAATACAGACAATGTGTGAGGCATCCCAAATACAGACAGTATGTGAGGCATCCCAAATACAGGCACTATGTGAGGCATCCCAAATACAGGCAGTGTGTGTGTGTCATCCCATATACAGGCAGTGTGTGAGGCATCCCAAATACAGGCTGTGTGTGAGGCATCCCAAATACAGGCAGTGTGTGAGGCATACCAAATACAGGCAGTGTGTGTGTAATCCCAAATACAGGCAGTGTGTGAGGCATCCCAAATACAGACAATGTGTGAGGCATCCTAAATACAGACAATGTGTGAGGCATCCCAAATACAGACAGTATGTGAGGCATCCCAAATACAGGCACTATGTGAGGCATCCCAAATACAGGCAGTGTGTGTGTGTGTCATCCCATATACAGGCAGTGTGTGAGGCATCCCAAATACAGGCTGTGTGTGAGGCATCCCAAATACAGGCAGTGTGTGAGGCATACCAAATACAGGCAGTGTGTGTGTAATCCCAAATACAGGCAGTGTGTGAGGCATCCCAAATACAGACAATGTGTGAGGCATCCCAAATACAGACAATGTGTGAGGCATCCCAAATACAGACAATGTGTGAGGCATCCCAAATACAGACAATGTGTGAGGCATCCCAAATACAGACAATGTGTGAGGCATCCCAAATACAGTGTGTGAGGCATCCCAAATACAGGCAGTGTGTGAGGCATCCCAAATACAGGCAGTGTGTGTGCCATCCCAAATACAGGCAGTGTGTGTGTCACCCCAAATACAGGCAGTGTGTGAGGCATCCCAAATACAGGCAGTGTGTGAGGCATCCCAAATACAGGCAGTGTGTGTGTCACCCCAAATACAGGCAGTGTGTGTGTCACCCCAAATACAGGCAGTGTGTGTGTCATCCCAAATACAGGCAGTGTGTGTGTCACCCCAAATACAGGCAGTGTGTGAGGCATCCCAAATACAGGCAGTGTGTGAGGCATCCCAAATACAGGCAGTGTGTGTGTAATCCCAAATACAGGCAGTGTGTGTGGCAACCCAAATACAGGCAGTGTGTGTAAGGCATCCCAAATACAGACAATGTGTGAGGCATCCCAAATACAGACAATGTGTGAGGCATCCCAAATACAGACAATGTGTGAGGCATCCCAAATATACACTGTATGTGTCATCCCAAATACAGGTACTGTGTGTGTCATCCCAAATACAGGTACTGTGTGTGGCATCCCAAATACAGGTACTGTGTGTGGCATCCCAAATACAGGTACTGTGTGTGGCATCCCAAATACAGGTACTGTGTGTGGCATCCCAAATACAGGTACTGTGTGTGGCATCCCAAATACAGGTACTGTGTGTGGCATCCCAAATACAGGCACTGTGTGTGGCATCCCAAATAAAGACACTGTGTGTGTCATCCCAAATACAGGCACTGTGTGTGTGGCATCCCAAATACAGGCACTGTGTGTGTGGCATCCCAAATACAGGCACTGTGTGTGGCATGCCAAATACAGACAGTGTGTGAGACAGTGTGTGAGATCTTAAATACAGGCAGAAGCATTGAGGGAAGCGGGGGGGGGGGGGGCGGTAATGTATTTTCTGTTTGTGTGTGTCTCTCTCCCTATGTGTTTAGGTCGGCAGGAGATCACTGTGGTGTGGGAGCTCGGGAATGTGAGTTTTTTTA
Source organism: Gastrophryne carolinensis (assembly GCA_027917425.1). Classification (NCBI taxonomy): domain Eukaryota; kingdom Metazoa; phylum Chordata; class Amphibia; order Anura; family Microhylidae; genus Gastrophryne; species Gastrophryne carolinensis. The sequence goes on from CM051236.1 coordinate 124,546,025, forward strand.
TTTTTTTTTTTACAATCGCCTGATAAGATGCACTGACATCTTCCCCTCACTTTTGGGGGGCATCTTATATGGCAAAAAATACAGTATGTGATCTTGTTTTGTTTATATGTAATTATTTTTTTAAAAATGTTATAACATTGGCAATATTCAGAGCTTCAGATACTACTACTGTTTTTGTGAGAAAATAAAATGTATAATGATTTTTGCCTTCATTTTTAGCTGTGACATTTTTTAAATAATTCACGCAGCTAAACATATTGCTCGATTGCATCGTTACACTTTTTTTTATTGTCGGGAACACCTCATTTCCCAAAATTCTATTAAGGTATAGTGGACCAAAACCTGAGATTTTCACTATCCTGAGTTTAGGTCTGTTTAAACGAGCTTCTAAAAAAGTTGAATGGGAGCGTAGACACTTTTTGCGGTTGGTGGCAGCATCTCCTACACGCCTCTATGGCTGGTGTGGTCATGCACAGCCATAGAGAGATGCAGGAGATGCCACTGCCAGTCACACATGGGCTGTACAGGTGCTGGTGATAAGGGACTAGTGGGTTTACACACAGCAGAGCATTCCAAATTGGGATGCTGCATGAGTAGGTATTTCACTGGACCTAGAGTCTTCTAGACTTTTAGTTCCAATTTTGGTCCACTTTAAGACATACTTTGATACTTAATTATTAACATGTGGTCAGTGTATTTCAAGTAAATACATTTTGCAGTTAATTTTTTTTTTCTGAAACTGGCTTTTAAAAAAAATCTTGAGAATCAAAATGTACAGAGCAACAATCTCTTTCCAAACTGGTATAAAAATACTGTTTGCTGTTTCTGATTTTAGCCATATGCCAAGTCCCATTAATGAAAATGGTTACCCAATTTACACCCTGAGCTATCCGGACTTACCCAACTTTGAGTCTCTGTCTACCAATGCCGGGACCTAGTAAGTTGAATATAAGCAATTAACAACTCACCAAAGCTATATATACAGTGTTCAGAAATGTGGCTGTTGTTTGTAGTACATTCATTTGGGGCTTTGTGGCATCTCTGGACTGTCAAAGCTGGCAGTCTGCATGTAAAGCTGCCATGGTAATGTAACTCTAGAGACAGTTGCCTTGTTCCATTACACCAGATTAGCTGCTGAAAGGAATGCATATGTCCAGAAGGGAGGATGAGGATAACTACTGCTGCAAGGTGTCAGCTTGACAAAGATGCTGATCAGGTGGAGTGAAGAAACCAGCAGTATTTTGTACCAGCAGTATTTGGTACTGAATGCCATCACTTGTAAATTTTAAAATCCTAGTGATTAAAGGCAAAGTCCACTTTTGCTGACGAACCTACCACCTGCTCCCGTGTCGCTGCTTGCTCACCTTCAGCGGGCTTTCATTGACTTCAATGGGCAACTCCTTACACAAATACTTGTGTACAGAGGTGCCTATTGAAGTCAAAGAGAGGGCTCTGAGCTTATGCCAAGCTCCCCCACCGGGCCGGCTTCTTACAGTATACTGGCACTGCAGATGAGAGATGCGCACCTTAAAGCAGACCTTCACCCTGAATAAGAGCCTATCTTATATGTTTTCCTAAACCTGTACATACAGATTGCCTACATTAAAAATCATCCTACCTGCATCTATTTCATTTTCTGAGACTTTAAACATCCAAGATGGTGGCTCATGGAGGTGCAGGCTGCCTGCAAACAGGATGTGTCCTCTCACTTTGCCGCTCTGCATTCTGGGATTTCTGACCTTTTCCTGACCCCAGCTCTGCTCTGTTTGTGCAAAGCACAGCTATAACCCTGTTCTCCCTTACTTTTGACCCCTCTCAACTCCTCAGTATGTGATGCTACTGAGCCAAGATGGCAGCGCTCGTATGCTAGAGTGCTGAACAGAGTTGCAGGCCAGTGAGGGAAATAATAAAAAGTAAGTGACTACAACATTAAATATATTAATTTTAGATGCTAGGGAATAGTTTTTTAAGGGCTTGGGCTTTTCATTAAATGATGCTAAAGGTCTGCTTTAAGTGGCAGATAAGAGGGGAGTGTTGTACCCTCTGTCAGGTTCTTATCTGAGGTCTGAAAGTGAACCCTATTAAATTTGTTCCAGCAGCAAAACATGACTCATACCTGCATGAGGAGGCCCAGCAGAAGGAAGAGTTTAGTAGGGCTTATCAATAAATATAAAGCAAGCATGTAGTTCCTCTCAGATAGTATAGAGAAAGCAGAAAGCAGGCTAATAAAACCTTTTGCCTGGACCGAAATTCTGGGTCCGGGGTCCATACACTTAGGGCATCCCGATTTGGGAAGCCCCGCTGTGTGAAACACTGCTCAATAAACATACTGCACCAGTGTTGCTATGGCAAATACGCAACTCTGTGCCAAACTGCCTGTGCATATTAATGTATGGCTGAAGAAACTCAAGATTGGCATGCATAGACCTAAAAGGATGCAAGTGAGGCAGGCCGCACATTCGCAGTGGGTTTGCCAGCAAGGTAACAATATTAGGGTACTGGCGGAGTTTCATACAGTGTTGTTTGTGGTGACCAGGTTAGGGAAGCTGGGAGGCAGCTGTGGGTCACCGGCTTTAAGAGTGGCAGGCCGAAGCCTAGGTTCCAGACAGATGTTAAAGTCCACAGACCCAGATGGTATGAGGGCCCCGTGTCGTAACGCCAGGAGGGTTTGGTGGCACCGTTTACCCTACCAACCGGGGGTCCCAGGAGATCCCTTACTAGGTGTTGGGTAGCAATAACAGGCAGAGGCCAGGTTAGGATCAACGGAACTTTTACTGGCAGTCTAGATGGTACAGTGACAGTACAGATCGGGAGCTCAGGAGCGATCCTGTGGTGTGGGAGACTAGAGGACTTGCTGAGACTTATAGTGCCATTTAAGCTGAATAGCTTACTTGTAAGATTGAAGATGGGTTCTGTGACTTTGGAGATTAGAGCTGAATTGAAGACAGGCTCTGTGACCTGGCATATGAAAGATGATGCTGTAGATTTATCAGCAGACTTGGTAAGCATTAGTCTGGCCCCTTTCTCCTCACTAGCCACATGAGACAAGCCAGCAGCTCAAGCACAGAACTTCTTCCTTCAGAGATCACAGCTATTCTGACTAGAAAATGGAGGAGAGGGCAAGCTTAGGTGCTCAGCAGTCCTGATAGGCTCACCACTTGTCACATGACCCTTCCCTAGCAACCCTTAGTTACAGTCCTAGGTAGTTATGAAATTTCTGGAACTGCACCTGTGAATACATTAACTCTTTGAGTGCAAACTACATAAATTTGCATATAAAACACATTATTACATGAAAACATGAATAAAAGGTTATTATACAGGAACAGGGTATATATATATATATATATATATATATATATATATATATATATATACTGTATGAACACAGGTATATTATACCATATTAGCTACGCAACATAACAGACCCCAAAGTCACAGGGACAGCTGAATGTCGAGGAGACACATATAGAACAGTATTGCAAATGCTGTACTGGGACATTGCAGTGTGACATCCAGGTATTTAAAGTATAATTTATAAGACACAACGTCCTGTTTTGGTCCACTTTAAGGATCCTCAGGAAGCCAAAATCACAAATTGCAAGCTTGCAAGGGCAGAGCCCTGTCTGCTAATGTACTCCTGCATCTATGTGTTACTCTTCTGTTCCGTCTGACCCATAATACCCTGTGCATTATATGCATTGTCATCATTGTTTTATTATAAGTACGTTACTTGTCTTACCCCCCTGTCATTTCTACCTTGTACAGCACCACAGATGGTGCTTTAGATATAAACAATAATAATAAACAATAATAACTGCTGCAAAATGCAATGCTATGGGTATTCTATTAAAGGAGTTGCACAGCTTCTTATTGTCAAATGGAGCTCTGACAGGAAAAGATGAGTGTCTCTCTATTGCAGAGCTGGCTGATGGTGCCAAGGAGAGTGTAGTTCCATTTTAAAGGCAAGATTCGCCAAGTAGCAGTTACCCTTCGGCCTGTAGTTTTTGCTGTAAAGTGCAATGAAAAAATATTGAGCATCTGGTTGTACTGGCTGCTCTGTATGGCCCCCAGCTGCTTCTCTACATTAATAAACATACCGTAGTTTAGCAAATCCAGGTACATAGTTTAGCAAAGGGTTAAATTATGCTGCCTTCTGCTTGCCCCATGCTGTCTGTCAGGGGCGGCATCTTTCACCAGCACATTGCATTCTCTCATAAACCCTCTAGAACTTGCTCCCTTCTGCTGACTCATTTTTCAAAATGAATAGACTTCTGAGGGGACCCTCCAGGGCTGGATTAAGTGTGGTGGTAGCCCCTGATACAGTATTTTTTTCCTTTAAAATAATAGCCCAGCCAAGTAACTTATTGGTGGTTGTCTGGCACCCGCCTACTTCCTGGAACGTCAGATCGAGTCCCTTGTGCCACCCTTGTGCGGGTGTGTGCTGCTGAGGAAGTCCTGCTTTGCCATGCTGGGCATGGGGTAGCCGCCCAGCTGGTCCAGCAAAAAAACAGTCCCCTGCGTTGAGTTGCAGTCGGCTGTGCTTGGTGGTTTATGTGCAGTGAGTGCCCACAGATTGACGGCTCTGCACACACCAATCACTTGCTGACGGCGGCTTTGCTGCCCTAGACTCTCCGTCCTGCCCTGTGGTGGCTTTGGCTGCAGGTTTGCAAAAACAAAAAAAGGCTTGCCCAAGTGCGCAGTGGGCCTAGCTTTGTTGCTGGCCCTGCAGGCCAGTCAGACCATAGACTGAAAAGCCTCCTGTACCAGACCATAACCCAAAGGTTGGTGGAGACCCCCTTTGCAAGGCTAGTGGTGGAGGTCCCTCAAAATCCAGCCCTGGGACCCTCACTTTGAAACATGCATGGTGAGCCATCAGCTACTCCTGGAGAGGCCTGGCAGAGGAGTTATTGAGATACAAAGCAGGCTGAATGAAGGCTGGATGAAAGATGCAGCTCCTGACAGCCAGCATGAGGAAAGCAGAAAACAGGATCATTTAACCTTATGCCTGGAATGACCCTTTAGGATTAACAATCCAGTCTTAATTCTTAAAGCAGACCTTCACCCTGAATAACAGTTTATCTTATATGTTTCCCCCGCCCTGTACATACAGATTGTCCACATTAAAAATCATCCTACCTGCATCTACTGCATGTTATGAGCCTTTAAACATCTCAGGCTGCCTGCAAACAGGAAGCGTCTTCTGAATGTGCTGCTTTGCATTCTAGGATTGCTGTCCTTTTCCTGACCCCCAGCTCTGCTTTTACTGTGTAAAGCACAGCTATAACCCCCCCCCCCCCCCCCCCCTTGTACATTTGCCTGCCTCTACTCTCCTCAGTGATGCTTCTGAGGCAAGATGGTGGCGCCCATATCCTAGAGTCCTAAACAGAACTGAAGCTCAGTGGTGGAAAGATAAAATAAAGTAAATAGCTAAAAACTTTTAGATCCTGGGGAATAGTTTTAAAGCGTTTTTATTAAATAATGCTGAAGGTCCAGTTTAAGTCTTGAAAAACAGCTCCAGGCTGGCAATGAAAGTCGATCTAATGTCATAAAACGACTTTAAGTCCACTTCTCCTGGGAACATCCTGATTTTGTTTTGCCCTCATTCAAAAGATCAGTAGAAAGCACAGAAAGGCCTGGATTACTCTCCCAGGCTATGCCCTTGCACCGCTCTCATTCCCCCATGTGACCTCTGCTGGTCACTGGGGTTTGCCATGCACACGTGGCACCAAACATAATGCACACCCATGAGCCCATCTGGTTGCCAGAGGAGAAGGGGACGAACATAGAAATAAAGTTGTAAAGCTAGATTCTGGGCTTCTTACTAATCATTAAATGGAGAAGCAATTCAAATTTGTATGCCCCACAGAAAGGGATGATATACAGAGCTTATACGGAGGAAGTTTTTTAACCTAACCTGGACCAACAGCTTGGCAGAGTTGGAAAAGAAAGGTAGCAGCCATTTTGTTGCTTGTCCTCACTTGCGAAGATCCTCACTTGCCACTGGTGGTGTGTGTACCACCAATTCCAAATACTTACTTAAGATCCTGCTAAAACCCTTCCTAAGGGAGAATCCCAATTTGGGATGTGCCACAATCCTGCGCTGTACTCACCAATTTCTGAGATCCCATATTGATCCTATCCAAAATGCTCTGCGGTTCAACAGCATCCCTGCCTTGCTTGCTGATGAGGGAGCGGAGGTAGGGTTGCCACCTGGCTGATATTTTTATTTTTTACTTTACTGGCCAATGGCCTTTCGGTGTCGGTGATTGTATTTTTACTGGTAATTTTATTTGCAGGTAAACGTTTCCCATCCTCAGTTACCAGTAAAAAAACAAATACTGGCATTGCCAGGCTAGCGCCCATAAAGTAAGATGAAATAACGGGCTGTTGGCAGTGGGGATGCTGCACATGACAGCTGCAGGATACCAGAACTTGGTCAGTGCACAGCACTGGGAGGGGGAGCGTGTCATTCTGCAGGACATCCGAATTCGGGCCTTCTTCATCTCCTATGACCATGTTCCAAAGTGGTCGCAAGACCACCCTTTCCGTTGGAGCCCCTAGCCTACTAAGGGTTTCAGACAGCCCAGAGACTCTAAGACTGCATGATAAAGTACAGAAAACATAATAGTAATAATTGGGTTGTGTTATGGGGTGTTATGGGGTGAGAGGCTGGATTTTTGTCAATAACCTATTTTGCAATACAGATACTGCAGTAACAATTTCACTGTTAAATTAAAAATCATACTTACCATATACCTTTTCTTTTATCAGTCCGATAGATGAGGTTTTGGCCGTAATCCAAAATGAAATCAGCCAATCCAGCTTTTCCACTTTTGATCATCCAATGGAAGAAGAAAATAGCTGGAGCATGTGACTGTGTGGATCTAAATCTGCTTTCAGTATGTATATTGGGCAAGAGGAGCAGCAATTAACTAATCACTGCCTTTCTACAATGTAACTGCAAAACCCAGGCTGGTTTTTGGTTTACACCCTGTTTATGAGAAATTCCTGGAGCTTCAGTACACATACCCACCGCAAACGGCTACTGATCCCGACAGAACTTGGTTTATCATTTACCGCAGCATATAAATGGTAAACTAAACTTCTATTGTCAGGATCTTCAGCATTACGTTCTGTGAAATGATTCATCCAGCAAGTGGTTGGCTTGAGGAATGCGTGCGAATGAATTCTGAGCCCACACAGCTCAGCCTCCTACCTGCTCTGAGGCTTTCTGCCATTCAGTGGGTTTGGCTTTACGGATTCTGGGGCTGCGTGTAGGCGGCAGTAATGTGGCAATCAGATCTGACCTTTCTCGGCCTTGTGTGGGAGGCCCTTCATGCCACATAATCCTTCAGGCACCAAGCGTTGGAAGGATGTTTGTCACAGCCCCTGATATTACAGCATCACAAAGCAGAACAAGCTTCTCCCAAATGTATTGTTTTATTGACAACCCTTCTACAATATTCTTGTTATGTGGCAAATCATGAAAGCGATGAATAATAGACTCTGTGGGGTATATCACAAGTAAATCATCAATACTCGACTTTTAACAGAAAAGCACAATGCATCAAGAAATAAAATGTATATATCATTTATTAAATATGTGTTATAGTCTAGTGATGAACTTTTCAAAATGACTAAACCCTTCCATAAATAGAGGTCCAGGTCAAAGTGCAGTAAGCTTGACACTTTTGTCTGCATTAGTTAATCTTGCAAAACAATGTCACACTATTTCTTTTTAAGGTCATCTGCAGGCCAAATAAAAAAAAGACGTATGCTCACCTAAACATAACCTTGAACCCACTCAGCACTCCTGCACTCAACGCACGGCAACTGAGAACCTGCTGAGTACTCTGGAACCCCACTGGGGGCTTACAGAATACTCAGGGGTTTTCAGGGGTACTCTGCTTATTCATTTTGGGGTATCAGGGGATTCTCATGCTATTCATTTCTTGGTGGGCTGGGGGATCAATGTTCTGAACATGTTCTGATTTTTTTCACTTACATTATTGCATTGTTCTTTGCAACAATTTCTATTTGTTTCCTGGTCTAAAGGCCCCTTTCACACCTATCCACAAACGCCGCTCCATAGGAGTCTATGGCAAAGCAACACAAACGCAAGGAAAATGCAATGCAGCGCAGTGCAAAAGCACTGTCAAAGGTTCTTAAGGCGGACCAACACTGGCTGGTCACTGCTTGTATAAGACACTGGGTGAGCATCCAACACTGAAGCCCCCCCGCACATACCCTTACCTTTCCCTCGGTCCCCCGCTGGGAACAGAGTGCTGTGTTTGGCCAACGGACACCCACATGGGTAGCGAATGGTGCCATTGTTCCGTCCGTCTGAAAGGTCTGTTTACGGGGGTGCAGGCGGCCAATCACAGTGCTGTATTCCTGGTGGGGAACCGAGGGAAAGGTAAGGTTACAGGCATTCTGGGGATTATGTGGGGGGGGGGCTCCAGCATTCCGCAGAGTGTCTCATATCAGCGGCGACCAACACCCGCACGGCAGGGGCGTTGGTTTGCTTTAAAGGTTAATATTAGTTCTCAATAGTTTAGATATATAATGTTGATTACGGCCAACTCTCAGTGCTGTAGGTGGCTCTTGTGGTAAGATAGGTTAGGAAACCCTGGAATAGGGCAAAATATCAGTATTTTACTAGAACACAACATCTCCAATAATCCTACCCTTATGTGCTCCATGGCACGCCTCCTTGATTCACTAGGAGCGATGGTCTGCATGGGTCACAAGGGAGGTATAGCGTTTTTTGACTGAAACTGTCTCAACAGAACATTTGCTTTTAGTTATAATCTAGACATTGCAATCACCCTTCAAGCAGATAAACAGTCAAAAATTACTTAAACCAAACCAACAAAACAGTGCTCATATGCATCCCTCCCCAGGGCAATTTAGATCGCTGCACAAAGTCCTGTGGTGGTAAGTTTTAGAAATAAAATGGCGGTTAATGGATGGGCAGGCCGTCTGCAAACAGGAAGTGACTGGGTTTCCTGTTAATGTGCTTTTTTAGTTATGTCAGTTGAATCCAGGCAGCAGCATGGCTGAGATGCTGGGAGAGGAAGCTCCAAAGTGGCTGCCACCTTTCCTTTTCAACTGTGCCAGGCTGTTGGTTCGGTTTAAGTGTATGTTTCGGTTTAAAAATGTGGGATGTTAATAGGATATCATTTATCAATAGCCAGAGGAGACAGTTTCCTGCACAAAGCTCTTGAACCTTGGTGCTTTCAGAGGAGCACCTAACCCCTTAGAATACTGGACTTTTCTTTTACACCCTCTTGGCAGAAGGCCTGTTTAATGAACTTGGCAATTTTGCAAGCTGTGGGACTAAAGTCAGTAAAAGTAAAAGTTAGAAGTGAAACCTCAGGATAGAAAGACCTCAAGGCTGTGTCCCACTTTAAAACAAACGAATGCAGGGTAGATTCAACATCAAACCTGTCTAGGGGCGGGTTTTTTTTAGGATTATGCAGTGACCAGAATTAATCCATCCAATATTTACATTACAGCCAGTTTCCACTTGTAATAATAATATTTCACTTCTGGTCAGCCAACTTTTCTTCTTCCCTAACATCAACCTTGTAAAACTTTGAAAAAGTATGAACAGAAAACCAAGTAGCGGCCTTGCAAACTTGTTCAACAGAAGCTTGGTGCTGAAAAGCTCAAGAGGCACCAATAGCACGAGTAGAATGAGCAGTAAGGCGGAAGGGAGGCTCCTTCCCCTTAGCAGAGTTGTATCACAGCCTGACGTATCCACTTGCTGATAGTGGACTTAGCCGGAGCCAGACCTTTCTTAGGTCCAGACGGAAGCACAAAAAGAGCATCAGTCTTCCTGAAGGATTCAGTAGCCACCAAATAGAACTTCAGAGTCCTGACTACATCCAAAGAATGTAAAATCCTCTCCTTAGGGTTACTAGGATTAGGACACAGAGAAGGCCACCTTAGGCGTAAGAATGGACAAAGGGGCCCCTTGCAAGGGCTCAAAAGGAGACCCCTACAGGGCAGATAAGACCAAGTTCAAGTCCCAGACTGGTAACAAAGGCTTACGTGGGGGACGCACGTGAGTAACCCCCTGGAAAAAGGTCTTGACCAGGGGATGCTGAGCAAAGGATCTTTGGAAAAAAATGGCCAAGGCAGAAACATGACCTTTCAGAGTACTGAGCTCAAGACCCAGATCCAAACCATGTTGGAGAAACTCCAGAATCCTAGGAATAGAAAACACACGACAGGAAAGCACCAGTCAATGTAAGTACGCCAATCCCTGTAATAGATGAAAGAAGAGGACCTTTTCCTAGCCCTGATTATGGTATTTACAATCGAGGCAGGCAGGCCATTTTCCATCAAGATGGAGGTTTCAACAGCCAGGCCGTCAAAGCCAGCATTTGTAAATTGGGGTGGCAAAGGTGCCCCTGAGTGAGCAGATCTGGAACCCTGGGCAGGGCGTACTGATCTACTGCCAACTGCACGATGTCTGCGAACCACACTATTCTTGGCCAACAAGGGGCCACCAGGATGGCTGGCACCCCTTCTTGAACTATCTTGCGCAACACCCTGCCCAGCAGGGGAAACGGGGGAAACACATGCAGGAGCTGGAACCTCGTCCAAGACATTGCCAGGGCATCCATGGCCAAGGCCAGAGGATCCTGGGACAGAGAGAGAAAGACTGGAAGCTTGTGATTCTGACGGGACGCAAACCAAGCCACATCCGGCTGACCCCAGCGGTGGCACAGGGAGCGAAACACCCTGCTGCTGAGGGACCATTCTCCCAGACAAGAGGTCCCCCTGCTCAGAGTGTCTGCCTCCAGATTCTCTACCCCCAGGATGTACACAGCTGAGATGCCGCAAACATTCTCCTCCGCCCAGGACAGTATTAGGGACACCTCTTGCTCCGGGTCCCTCCCTGATGATTGATGTAGGCAACCGCCATCTGGTTGTCCGAGCGGACCTGAACAGCCCGACCCCGCAGGTGTGGGATTAAGTGGGCGAGAACCAACCTGATCGCCCTCAATTCCAGAATGTTGATAGGGGCATGGGCCTCCTGAGGGCCCCACTGACCCTGGAATTTCAGGGACTTCCAAAATCCCCCCAAAACCTGTCAGACTGGCATCCGTGGTCCCAGAAGAGGGCCAGAAAGGATCTGCCCCCCAGCAGGTTTCTTGAGTCCAGCCACCACAACAGAGACCGCCTGACCAGAGGGGACAAGACAAAAACCTGATCCAAGGAAACAGGGTCACGATCCCATACAGACAAGAGGCGAAGCTGAAGCGACCTCATGTGAAACTGAGCATATGGAACCGCCTCGAAGCAGGACACCATCAGGCCCACCAGCCTGAAGCACAGCAGGAGCTGAGCTTTCTCTTGAAGGACCTCCACCTTCTGCTGAGGAAGAAAGATCTTGACCTGAGCTGAATCCAGAATCATGCCCAGAAAAGACTTCACCATGGAAGGAGACAGGGGATTTGGGGTGGTTGATCACCCAGCCGAATGACTCCAGTGTGGACACCACCCGCTGAGTGTCCAGCTCTGCCTGATGGAAGGACTGAGAAGCGATAAGCATGTCGTCCAAGTAGGGAAGAATGCGAATGCCCTGAGATCTCAGCAGAGCCATCACTTCTGCAAGGCCACAAATTTGTAGTGCTGATCCTCCAGAGCGAACCTGAGGAATCTCTGATGACCTGGAAAGATAGGTACGTGAAGGTAAGCATCCTTGATATCCACAGAGGTCATGAAGTCCCCTGGGCGTGTGAAAGTCACAGCTGTGCGCAGAGTCTCCATGCGAAAGTGTCTGAATCTGACAAATTTGTTGAGGAGCTTTAAATCCAGGATAGGTCTGATGGACCCATCCTTTTTGGGAACAATGAAAAGATTGGAATAATAGCCTTTGCCCCTTTCCCTCAAGGGCACCCGGCAGATGACACCTAGATCTAGAAGGCCTTGGACAGCCAGGGACAGACTCTGAGCTGACAAGGGGTTTTGAGCTAACCGAGATTTGATGAATCTTGGGGGCGGCCAGGCTGCAAACTCTATCTTGTAACTGGAGGATACTACCTCCTGAATCTACCGGTCTGAGACATGACACCTCCAGACATGAGCCAAGAGCCGAAGCCGTCCCCCCACCCGGATGGGTGAGGACGCCCCTTCATGCCTGAGGGGGCTTGGGACCCCAGGAGGGGTCAGGGCTGCCACGTCCTCTGCCCCTGCCCCAAAAATCTCCACAGGCTCCAGCAAAGGAAGCTCCTCGTCCAATTCTGGAGCCCCTGAAGGAAGGAGAAAAGGCACCTGAACCCCGAAAGGACTGGGGCGGCCTTCTACGCTGAGGCAACTTGCCTCCCTTAGCAAACAAGTCCAAACGTTCCCCAAAGAGGCGCAGCCCCCTGAAGGGAAACCCAGTGAGAGCCTTTTTGGCAACGTTGTCAGCTGCCCACTGGTGCAGCCGGACCGAGCGGCGTATTGCCACCAACAAGGCAGAACCCTGCCACACATTCTAATGGTATCATCCAAGGCAGAGAGAACATATGCAACAAATTCCTCACAACGCAGAAGAGCTCTATACTCTTCACTACCTGCATCATCAGGGGCCCCATCTAAGAGACCCCTGAGCAGGCTTTTAATAGTAACAGCCGTAATAACAGACCGGACGGAGCGCGGTCCCCACACAGGCAAAAGCATGGCAAGCCAGCTGATCAATGCACCTGTCCTCCCCATCCCTTAGTGTAGTAGAGTCAGAGGAATGCATGACGGGTGTGTTAGACCAGTGGTCCCAAACCCTGTCCTCAAGGCCCACCAACAGGCCAGGTTTTGCAGATCTCCACAAAGATGCACAGGTGGAGTAATTAGTGCAGCTGCAGAGCAATAGAGCTGGCTATTTGGAGATCCAAAAAACATGACATGTTGGTGGGCCTTGAGGACAGGGTTGAGGACCACTGTGTTAGACAACCCCAGAACTGGAGCATCCACCTCGGGAAGACATGACCACCATTTAACCATTCCAGCAGGAAAGGGATACCGCTTATCCCAACTCTTTGGCACCCCGGGGAGCCGGCTAGGCCGTTCCCACTCCTTGAGCACCAGATTATTAAAATGAGCTTGTTCAGGAAACTCCAAGCGTGGTTTAACAGTATAAAACAGCTCCCCCTGCTGCCGCAGAGCCACGGCAGGAGGAGAGATACAGAGTACATAAAAAATGTGAGCCAAAAATCTGTCAGTATCATCTGAAGCCCATGGGTCATGCCCAGAATCGGCACCATACGCTCTAGGATGTTCCTCAGACGATTCTGAATCAGAAAACAATTCCCCCTCTTCTAGGGGGTATAACCGGTAACATCAAAAAATTCCTCTGCCTCCATAGGAAAGAGGGAAACACCAGGTGATAAATGCCGCTTCCTAGCAGAAGCCTTACGCGGGCCAGAGCCAGCAATATGTCTCTCAATGCTGGCCACCCGAGCAGCCAAATCAAGTTGAGACTCCCCACTGGTATGCACCTCACTAGGAGTCAGATGTAAGCGTGGGGGGGTAGGCGAAGCCCGAGGGGGCGCAGGCCCAGCCACCGGTAACTCAGACTGTAATGCAAGCATCTGCTGGGCACAGTGTACACACACCCTGACATCATCACACACAGCCGGGCTTGTCCAGAAGGAACCCCAAGCACATTATCCTGAGAAGCCTCCATATGGTGATTATTGTGGCACAATAGGCCAATTGGGATTGATGCCAATAAGGCTACCTGGGATGCCCCAATAGCCCGCTAGGGAAGTGGGAGATATAAAATACAATAGCCCTCCAATAGGGAGTTAACACTAAATAGAGGGGATAGGACCGGGAGAAACCACAAAAGTTTGACTCGCCTGCAAGACATAAGCAAAAAGATCCTGTAAGCAATGTGCAATACAGAGAAATACAAAATAAATCAGCCCGCAGGGGCACTTACGGACCGTGATAGGGAGACGCCAGACACATGCAGCAGAAAACTAAAATGGCGCCCGCATATACCTCGAGGGACGGGCCGCGGAGACAGTGATGCAGAACGTGGCAGCCGCAAGGCCCACCCCCCAAGAGCGCGAAAACGCACCCACATGACAAAGTCAGCCAATGATGGTGCAGCTGCGCCTGAGGTGATGTCGCCGCCGACCGCGGAGCGGAGTACAAGCACGCGGCGGTGGCAAAAGAAACCAGTGCAACCAATTCAAAAAGGGATCATCACATAAAACATATGTTATATATATAAAGACATGCACCCCCCCACCCCGAAATCTACCAGGGAGAGCGAAGGGGAAGCGAAGGCCAGCCTAAGGGAGCCAACTGCAGGGACAGGGGGCGAGGGGCATAAGATGCGGGAGGGGCAACCCATAAGGCTCACCATGGGCCTGTACCGCCTACTGTTTGGTGGGGGACTGCAGTTGGAGCAGCGCAGCCTAAGCTGGGAGGCAGTAAAAGGAAATGGGTGGGAATAGTCCTACAGGGCCGCAGGCTAATAGCCCTGCTCACCTGCGAGTAGAGAGAGCCATCTTCTAGTCATCGCAGCCCAGACTGCAGAGAAGAACTGGAGAATTTGTTGGAGGTCCCTGGTATATATGGGGCCGGGAGGAGCCACTTTTCTGTCTCTGCAGTCCAGCGCCATCTACTGGAGGTATAACACAAGTGTAAGGAATATCTTCTAGAACAGGACGTGCTGTATACTTAGAATAACTGAGCTGAGTTCTTTAAGAACTCTTGGGTGAAGTCCATCTGGTCCTGGAGTCTTATTCACATTTAAATGATTTGGTATTTCTTTGATGATATCATGTTTAGCCAGTTAATAATTTTTTTGGGGGTATTGTTTACAGTGGACAACGCCTAAACTGGTACCTTGCTCCTCATTTGTGTACACAGAGCTAAAGAACCCATTTAGCAGCTCTGCCTTTTCTTGGTCCTCAGTGACCAACTCCCTATTACCATTAATTAGGGTACCTACCTGTTCTGTTTTGGTTTCTTTGAGTTTATATATTTAAAGAAACGTTTAGGGTTGGTTTTACTTTCTTTGGCCACATCGCTTTCTCCTGGTAACAATAACATTTTAGGGTGCCAGGTTTGAGCCCCCCCTCCCATTTCCTTCCCTTCCATATTCTCTAAATTTTTTTCAAAAGTGAATCTGTCACTAGGGAGGCTCAGCGTGATCATTACCACATTTACTGGCTTCTGGGCTCCTAAATCCTGTCTGGCTAAAAAATAAAAAAAAACATAGATACCCCCCTATCCTCTACAAAATCCACAGTCTATGGGTTTATGGGAATAGGTTGCGTGATGTCCTGAGGCAGCCCCACTCATCCAGTCCCATCCAGCAGTTGGCCTGTGAATGGTGGACATGCTTCTGAAAAGTCCCATGCTTGCTATGGGACCTGAGCGCTGAATCAAGCTGGTTTCAAATAAATGTACAACGCACCAACTGATGCAGGGACCCAGAGGTGAGAACCTGTTTTTTTTTCCCCAGACAGTTCCTTTAGGCTCCTTTCACACTACTGCAATGCAATTTTGAGATTATGATTACCACAAGAATTGCTGCCCATAATGGCTTAAGCACCCTGTCACAAAGGCCACGATTGCAGTGATTTGCTTGTGATTCCAATCCATTGAATTAGATCTGCAAACGCCAATCGAGGGCAGATCATGCAAGTGGTAGCTCTATCACTTTGCCCCAGTGTGAAATAAATAATTCTGCAGAATAAATAACAACCACTGGACATGGATCCCGTGTGTGTGTGTGTGTGGTCACAATGCTACCTATATCTCACTTTTGGGGTTCCCAGAAGAATCAGGAAGCCAGAAATTAACAGGCATAAATAATTAAATACATTTTCTATATAAAGATTAAAATAAATGCAGCTGTCGAAAGTAAGATGTAAAATAGAGTTTTATTGTTGTCAAATAACAAAATAAATAATCTAATGTAAAATAAAAGACTACTGCTAGAATTTCTATGCAGAACACATACAAAACTTGGACAGAACAAATACAAGCCATTGGTTAACATGGAGAACATAAGATGAGGCATAACAATGGGTGAGCATTGACCTCTATGAAGCACATGTATTAGGGCAGCAATCACATATAGGATGTCATGTATCAATGTCTGTAGCTAAAATAGATGCATGATCGCATTTACAAACTCATTCTGGTTTTGATAGAAAATGTTTTATAGAATTTTATAGAATTTCCTTGAAAAACGGGCATTGTTTGTTTAAAAAAATCATACATGTGGAGATGTTAACCATGGCAATCAGTAACATTGTCTTTGACAAAAACCCAAATAGTTGCTATACGTAATGTCACCAATTATTTTCTCATTTTTTTGTGAGCAGAGGTCCTATATGGCTTATAGAAGGTACAACCTGGACCGTTACCCTGGCAGTAACACAATTGATCTTCCAAGCATCCTTCAGGCATGAGAGTAGGTTAGCTAACATGTTGGCTAACCCAACCATGGTTAGGCTGCCAGAATTCGTAAATCTTTCTCCTCCATTGCAAGACCAAACTACAGTTGAATCCTTCATAGCATGGCCAACATGCAATTTGCTGCCTAAGGCATTAGACATGTCCTTTGGTATATCTGCTGGCCGATTCCAACAATGACATTAGTTTTAGCCCTGGTTTTAGTATTAGCCCTGTCAGTTTTGGATATATGGCTGATTCAGCCACTCATATTACAAAAAATGCTCTCTTTTTATATTATGTGGTTATTTCTTGTATCTGAATAGAACATCATGTGACTGACAACACATGATGTTCTATTCAGATACAAGAAATAACCACATAATATGAAAAGAGAGCATTACTCTAATAACTAAATGTAGTAATTGTGGTTATTGAAACTTAAGAAACTTCTTTTAGAGGCGTTTCCGGGGTTACAGTAGCTATACCAAAAAGGTACCAACAGGAACTTCCCCTGGCACTGTACATCTCTTCTGTTGTTTTATCTCCTGGTGATATCTTTGATTTATGAAAAGCAATCTACGTGGCTGTGGAGGGAATGGACCTTGATGCTCTTTTACAGTCAAGCTTTTTAAAATTGAAGAGCTTGTCTTGATTCAGAGTGGTTACTGTATTGTATTGTACCGTACAGTGAAGTGAATTGAAGTCTGTTAACATTAGTGAATGCATCAGCATATATGATGTTATGCTGTATATTCAAACTTAGAATTCATATGGCAAAAATAAAAGACTTTTGGAATCAGCAACTGAAATATACTAAAGAAAATGTCTAACTACCAAAGCATGCAATGAGTTGACTCGATTAACTAGGAAGTTACTTAAAATGCAATTTAAGAATGTTACAAACCCTCCACCACTATCATTAACGATAATTGAAAAAAATATATATTTTAATTTCAGAGTTTACATGTACCTTAATTTGGGAATATTTCTTAATGGGATAAATTGTTTCATAGTTTCAATCCTTTCTATAACTTCCGGAAGGATTCTTTTATTCTGAAATCTAAGCTGCCAATGTATAGCTAAGCAGGATTATTGCCCTTTTTTCTGCACACTCATACAGAGAGCAAAGGATGGATCATAAGCACTAGCAAAAACCACTTTATACCACTGACCAGAAAAATATGCTTTCCTGTAATTTGTGTGGGCAGAATTGACAGATATAAAATTCCTGCTATAAAAAAATAACTTGTTTAAGACGTAGAGTCCCATAGAGATCTTCAGTCTGTTGTTATTGTTATATATGTGGGCTAGATGCAGTCCCCAGTTCTGCCCCAAACTTTCCCCCCTGTACTTTGCCCCACTGCATCACACGGCCAAGACATACTGTCCATGCAGTACTAAAGATTCAACACAATGGCTGTGTGACCACATTCATTCTGGAACAACAGAATGAATATCAGGTTCTACAGCAAGGACCTCATGACAGGCTTTAGCTCAACAGTAATGAGTAAAGGGAAGACAGAGATGATTGTATTTTGCAGCTAAACTACATGACAGAGTTTCTGTAAGTCCTCTGCCTCTGTCATGGTCAATATGGGATCCATCCAAGAGTAGGCAACACTTATGGCTCCAGATTTAAGTTCCTGTAAGATGTGACCTCACTCATTTGCTTTAAAATGTGCGTACTGCTTTAATTTTTTAACTGAATACCCCCTAGCTCTATTTTAACACTTAATAAGATACATTTTACTACATTAATAATTAATCGAATGTTAAAAAAAATAACGAACAAATAAGAAGCTTGTGCCAGTAACTAAGTGTTTATATCTATGGTAGAGCTGCTAGTGCATTAAAAGTGCATTGCATTTTGTATGATTAACAACTGTAGTTAGCTTGAAACGCGCAACACTGATTACAGCCTGCTTTATATTTTTATTGGCCATGTTGGAGTTTTAATCCAATTGAATAAACTTGGATGTTTTATAATGTCAGACCTGGCATCTCTACAAACTGCAAGTAATTTCATGGTTGGATACCATAACATAAGGGGTGAGTAGCATGTTGATTTTCCATGTTGGAATTTCCTTTGCATTTTCGTTTTTACTGAACTAGCAATTATGAAACGATATCAAAAAAGTTAAAAACTTCTTATTTTATAAATGATGGACTATCCATGAGATGCTATGTGCAGGTTTGTATTGTTCTACATATAATATCTAGCTGAGCAATGAGCTACTTGGTAACACTTTTTTCTTACGTGTGCAACAGACAAGTATTACGAAATATTTCACAATCCTACCTTCAGGACATATATGGCTAGATTTACGTTTTACACTGACCACATTAAATACGTACACAGGTAAACACATACACATTGGTCTGCCTCATTAGAAACAAGACATTTAGAAACCACCACCATCCATTGAGATATACAGTATTTTTTAAACTTATCCTCACAAATCGCCAGGACCTGTCAGAATATTCTGTTATGTTGGACAGGTGTCTGGCATTTTTACGTTTCCTGTCGTTCCAATTAGTTAGCAGAAAGGGCAAGAACTTTCTGGATTTTGATGTTAAATCGAAAGTAGAATCAGAAATTCTGACTATTTAATCCATAATAGAAATATCTAGGGGAGCTTTCAGAGCTAGGTCCACTTTAACATTCTCTTTATGAGCAGTGACCACTTCAGGAGTAACGGTATGAGCTATGCATAGTATCATAAGATTTTTTTGTATTATGTTTAGCTACATATTTAGGGTTCCACGTTGGCTTCCTCAAATAGAGAAACCACAATCTTGAAACCCTCATGGCCTGAAAATTAGCTAACTATTACATCTTAGTGCTAAGCAGTGCCTAAGTTGTAATGTTTACTATTGTCTACATTTAAGCAAATAATTATTATTGAAATAAGGACCAGAGGCAACTGTTATCTCAAAAATGCTCATCACTAGTCCCGTACAACTGATCGGCCCTATACCAGGAGTTTCTTACTTCCTCTGCCGGGAATCCAGACCTCTGCCTCCTTACATCAATCTCAAACTTCATTTTACTAAAGAGGCATGTTAAGGGCTGTCACCCCCCCCCCCCCCCCAATAGTAGTGGCGCTGCCAGTAAGTTGACAGCCACTCGGCTTTGCGTCACCAGGATACAGCTTCCAGATCACCGATGTGAGTAAGTTTCAATCTACCACTATAGGACAAATCAGCTGTGCAGGACTACTAGTCAGTATCTATTTTTGCCCGGACAGGATCTTTAAAAGGAAAAGTGCACTTTTTCCAAAGACCTCATACCAGAAGTGGCACTAGGTGACCAACTTACCAGCTACACATTCCTGCACTGCTAATCTCTCAGATGCCATGTCAGTTTAAGGAGTTGGCCTGGCAATTGGATGTGGTCTCAGTCCAGTTCAATGGGCACCTCCATACATCAGGAACTTCAAAGTGAGTCAATGGTTTGAAGTCAGTAGGAGCTTCCTGAACTGAGATCACACTCACCCACTGGCTTCTCATACCTATATGGCGGGCAAGTGGTGTCTGGCCCAGGTGGTAGGTAAGGGGATCACCTGGTGTCTGTTGGTACAACTGGTCTAAAGTCCTTGGGAAAAGTCTATGAAAGGGAATTTCCTTAAACAGGACTTCCATTCAAAAGTGATTGGCATCCTCTCATCCTGGCAACATGAAAGTATTCAATTGCCCTGATGAACACTGCCCTGCTCCACCAAGAAGCCCAAAAACAGGCAACCGCTACTTACCTCTTGGTTGATTTTGGGCTGCTGTTCACATGACCATTGTCAGCCATCGGGTTTTGCAGTGAACCACGCAGTTTCTGGTATAGCCCCCCTCACCCAAGGAGTAGATGCTCAGGGGCTATCCGAATCAGAATGCCCCCATGTTGCCAGGGTGAGAAGACTAATTCTAATTTAAATCTAAATAAAGAAGTTGAAATTAGAAGTTGAAATCTGACTTTTGGGTGGACTGACCATTTAATACATAAGAGTCGGATATATTGGTGAGTGTAACTACTAGTCCAATGACATGGGCCAGGCTTTCACAGGAATATATCATGGCATGCAGTAATCATTTCCTCTTCTAACCTTTTACAAAAGGCAAGACAACAATTCACAAGTACAGTAATTTTTGACAACAAAGATACATACATTGTACATTAAGACATAGAGTATTACAGATTATAACAATGACTTTAAGACTGCCATATTGTTCATTATTTGTGGCAGTACTGAATCAGCAACAAAAAACAATAAATTAAAAAGGCATCTAAGGAACATTATATAGATAATGGCAATAAATAACCTTAACATAAAATATAATGAACTAAAACGTTCCTACTGGAATGTATACCAATAATTCTACATTAAGCACTGAGCTATTTATACACAATTAACTGGCTAGAAGAAGAGAAAAAGCTTATTATATATTTTTTAAAGCACTGTATAAATGATACGTTCCCACTTATTCTCAAGACTCTATTGGACACATTTATTCTGTATCGGGGAAGGTCTGCTAAACCAGCTAAGAGCCCAAAAAGAGCAATGTCGCTATCACTGGGGCAGCTCTGTACAGCTTATTGCAGTCAGGCAGTGGGTTAGTTATTGCTCTTTCATGGGGATTATATGCAAGAGGATATTCAGTAGATGCACTAAGAAAATGTATTTACAAACTAAAAGAGAAGGATGCAATAAAAGTATTAGAAATATCTTACATACCCATGGCATCAGCACTTATATACACTGACACCACGAAACTCTGGCAAGGAGATCCTGAGAATAGTAGCAGTAGATTCCTTAGCTTGCTACCAATATTAACCCTCTCAGTTTTGTATAGTCGCCTCATTTCCTCAAGCGATGACCAAAGGATTAGATTAGAGAATGATGTCAACATCAATAGAACTGGTTGGTTAAACTGTGTTAGTGAATGCAGTGCCAAAGTCAGACTGATTGGCTCTTGGCTCCACAACGTATGTCTTAAAGTGGACCAACCATATCCTATGGAAGGTTACATTTAAAAAAAACTCCACTTAGGGTCCTGGTAATGAATTGGATAAAAATTCTCCCAAATGATGAAAAATTAGGTGAAAATAAAGGGAAAATTTAATCTACCTTCAATAGGTACTAATTGCTCCCAGTGTGAGATTGCGAGGAAGGGGTCTTAAATAGAGGGTTTCGAACAATGGTATCCTTTCAGAGACATATACAATAGAATACCTAGGGAAAATGAAAATAAAATCACTATAACAGGGATACCAGGCAGCATTGAGGCCAGAAAGCATCCAAACGGTAATGTACCTGGGGTGGGGGAGCAAACTAGATTGAGTTGTTTTGGGGGGTTTTGGTCCAACCTGTTATAATTTGATTGAACAGTACGAACAATCTTGCGTTACAGTAAAACGCTTTTGCTATGCAATTTATGCATAATCCACCAGGACTCTTGTATAACAAGGTTATTTTACATTTTGTACTGCATGGCCATTTTTCTTCAACCTTTTAGTATAAGAGCCAGAGAAGAACATCCCATTCAAATGATAATGAATTAGGGCGCTCATGCCACAAATATTTGGCAACATTATATAAAGGCTGATAAATGAGACTGTAAATTGTATGCTCAGCAATACTGCCCTGTATCCCCAGTGATGATATGTTCTCATATTGCTAGACCCTTGTCTGCTAGGTTAGTGAGGGCCAGGAGGTGTGCAAGCAAGGAAACCTCCCCCAAGTTTTATATAGACACTGAAATGTGTACAGAATGACCTTTAGAAGCTGGATGTAATGTTTTTTATCCTGCACAGAATAGGTGTTCAAGTCATAGTGCGATTACTTAGATTGCAGACTACACATATTGCTGCTGTATTATCCATGTAGTATGTAAAAGAATATTACCATCAAATCAGGAAAGTTCTTACTATATACACTTCCTACCTCATGCATCGTAAAATCAAGTCTAAAACAACCATATAATTCTTCCCATAATCTGTGCATGGAAGTCCCATGGCCAAGCCCAAAGCTGAAACTTGAAAAGGGACAAATCAGTATATGATGGCTGTCCTAAATGGCTTTGGGTTGGGAAAGAGCTCTT
This sequence comes from Gastrophryne carolinensis, assembly GCA_027917425.1. Taxonomy (NCBI): domain Eukaryota; kingdom Metazoa; phylum Chordata; class Amphibia; order Anura; family Microhylidae; genus Gastrophryne; species Gastrophryne carolinensis. The sequence goes on from CM051236.1 coordinate 124,568,534, forward strand.
GCAATTCTCTATCCTTATTGTTAAACAGATGTTAGATGTGTGTGATCTCCCTCTTATTCTTGATCCTTGCAGTTCCCAGTTCGAAGGTCTGTGATCTGTGGAGAAACTGGGAGGCTCGAACAACTTTCTGATCCACCATCATCACATTCTGCAAAAGAACATTAGGGCTTTAAAAAAAAGACATTGTTTATATGCAAAGATGTCTTGCCACATCTAACACGAGTTTAACCCTCAATAAAAAAAGCATATACAATAGTCATGGATTATGGGTTCACACAGCAGTGCACCCCAGTAAAGGATGCCCCAGGGACAGGCTAGAGGCCAGCCTTGAAGTCTTTTAGACTTTAGTGCCTGCTGTAGGGGGTCATTGGTCCCCTTTAAATCTTTGTTATATACAGACCATTTGCATATTTAGATATTTTTCTTATTAGGTCAGTGAACCCTTTGTGTGGAAAGTAATGTACATGTTCCCTTCCTATGTCTTGATTTGATTACTTATCGCCATAACTCTACTTTCCCTTCTGCTCATCACCTTAGCAGCTAAACTGCTGTCTCTCTGCTTTCTACACCATTTCTGCACCTTACAGTGTAGCACCCTATAAACATTTGTTCCCTCTGTGGAATCCCCCCATATGCCTAATGATGTTACTGGAGGGGGAGAAGCTTGCTTTCTCCACCGAGTGGAAAATGTAGTCAGGCAGTGGTGAATGCCAGCATGTTGCTCCGCTGCATTGCTCGAGGCAACACCAATAGGAATGGGGATGTTGCGATGCTGCTGTATAAAGCTCCAGTGAAGCCACATCTATAATAGTGTGTCCAGTTCTGGATACCTTAGCTACAAAAATATATCATTCAACTGGAATGTCAAAAATGGTGGAAGGACTTAAAAGCAAACCTTAGAGGTCTGGAAGAAAGAAGGGAAAGAGGGGACAAGATTGAATATGTGAAGTATTAAGGCTTAGGAGGAAAGTGTGTTTAAGAGGAAACCTAGGGGACACGACCTGAAGCTTGTTGGATCAAAAATCAGGGACAATGTCAGGATATATTATTTTGCAAAGAGTGTATTGGATGCTTGAAACAAACTTCCAGCAGAGGTAGTTGAAAAATCAACAGTAAGTGAATTTGCCTGGGATAAGCACACATCTATCCTAAGATAAAGAGGACATACAGTATACACATAAGGGCAGCCTGGATGTGGTCTCCCATTGCCTCTATACATCTATGTCCCTCTACCTTACAGCATCATCCTAATAGCAAAGCTCACTTTCTGGTTTCACCCAATATTAACTTTTATATCACAACTCCAGTTTTAAAGTGGCCCAACAACCGCACGTCGCGGGTGCCGGTCTCTGCGGTAATATGACAGACAGGAAGGATCGCTGGAATGCTGGAGCCTCTACGCACATAAACCCCCAGAACACCCATAAATCTTACCTTTCCCTCGGTCCCCCACTCAGAATCCAGCGTAGTGATTGGCTATCAGTGCCGTGTGGATGTTGGTCTGCTTTAAGCTCGACCGTCTAGAATCTCTTTTCCTCCTTTATAGCTGTTGTGCACTTAAACTCTAAGAAGAGATCAAAGCCACCAAACATTCATATTATGAAAGTAATAGGTTATGATGGCAAACCTGAGATGTGAGGTGTTCCAGGCACACACAGGCTAAAGCGACCCAACCTGTCACGTGACACCAGCCTAGCCAGTCGTAAACCTTCATCCATCAGTGTCTGTTGCAGAAGCTGCCTGCTCCATGGTGTGTTGTGAGGCAGAGCGAGTGATAGGTCTGTAGGGGGAGCTCCGGGGGAGGTGGGTATTCTCACTGTCACAGCTAAACATTAATAATGACAAAAGTTAGTAAATCTTTTGCAAAAGCAATGTAAATATATATATATATATATATATATATATATATATATATATATTTATGGTATAATAATATATAACCTAATTTGCGTCTTTAATACATATTTTTACCCAGTAGCACAATGTAAAAAAGAACTTCAGTAAGGTAATATAATATAATACTTTATCATACTAAAATATTCTAAAAAACTGTATAAAATAGCAAAAGGAAGGCTTATACCTAACGCAAAAAGTACTTTAACTGAGTTATTTAAGCAGCAGCAAGCCCTACCTTGTAGGTGGCCATCCATGCTCTCGCCTGAAATGCTGCCACTGTCTTCCTCTATGCTGTGTCGCATTGATGTATTTACAACCTCTGAATCCCCTTGTAATGTTATCTCCACAACCTGCACATAAGATAATAAGAGCATTATGCCACCCTATTGCACTCAACACTTTATGTCTGTGGCCAAAATTCCCTTCCCAGCTCGTTTTCTTGATGGCACTTCAAAATTGAGCCTAGTTAGGCTAAGTACTCTGATATTTTAGTTTTTTCAGACTACTCTATGCAGTGTGATACTAGGGACAATTTGTGTCAGACTGAGACTAAAAATTAGCTTGGGATTTTCATAAACTTTTACTGGGCCATGACCAGCTCACATCTCTGCTGAGTGCCCCCACAAATATGTGCTTTATGGCTAATCAACAAGTGCGCTATAGCATTGCAGAGACTGATCAAAAGCAGGGGTGTATATGGCCACTCATAATGAGAGCAATGGTCATAATAAGGCAGCAAGGAGCTCAGCTAAAGCCCGTCCCACGTGCCTTTTCCTGCAGCGAGTGGTAGTTTTTGTAGCAGGGCTCCAAATTTTGCCCCCTTTTTTTCAGGATCACTCGCTAAATCTGGTGGAATGGCTGTTCCATTCCTCAGCGTTTCCAGCATGAGCGAGCCTGGCAAATCCAACCACTGTAGCTTGCTGGCCATGCTCACACTGTAGTGGTGTGACATTTGGGGGGTGGTCATGGAGGAATGCAGACTTTGCAGAGTTACCCCTGTCCCTGCAGCTTGCCAGGTTCACTCACACTTGAAGCGCTGAGGGACATGGGTGGCCATGCCATCACATTTGTGCGTGGAAATTAAGGATGGAGCCCTGCTCAAGCATCTATGCCCCTACACGCTGCAGGAAAAGGAGGAGAGGCACATGAGACTGCCATTGCCTGTCACTTTATTGAAATACAAAAAAACAGCCCCAAACCAGTTGCTCATATACTGAAATAAATATATATATATTTATATTAATAATGGATAATAATGGATCAAACCCAAACACAATGCCTTCAAACACACATAATCCATTAATAATTACCTTACAGGTTGAGAACATTTAAGTGGCAGAAACCGCCCAGCATATCTAGCATATGATTTTGTGTAAATGTAAATAGGGAAACCAGCCCCACACCCACTAATCATATAATCCATAAATAAATTCTATATTAATAATGGATCAAACTCTGCCTCGATTTGGCACGAACGGACTTTCCTCTTGATTTATGCCGATCAATATTTTTCTGAAACTCACTGTCACTTATCTGCATCCTGACTCCGGGTCCAGCACTGGCAGCCACCAGACCAGAGCGATGGGGACAGCCGGCTCAGACAGTGCCCACTGGCAGCCACCAGACCAGAGCAATGAGGGCAGCTGGCTCAGACAGTGCCCACTGGCAGCCACCAGACCAGAGCAATGGGGGCAGCCAGCTCAGACAGCGCCCACTGGCAGCCACCAGACCAGAGCAATGGGGGCAGCCAGCTCAGACAGCGCCCACTGGCAGCTGCCAAACCAGAGCGATGGGGACAGCCGGCTCAGACAGTGGCCACTGTCAGCCACCAGACCAGAGCAATGGGGGCAGCCGGCTCAGACAGTGCCCACTGTCAGCCACCAGACCAGAGCAATGGGGGCAGCCGGCTCAGACAGCGCCCACTGGCAGCCACCAGACCAGAGCAATGGGGACAGCCGGCTCAGACAGCACCCACTGGCAGCCACCAGACCAGAGCAATGGGGACAGCCGGCTCAGACAGCGCCCACTGGCAGCCACCAGACCAGAGCAATGGGGGCAGCCAGCTCAGACAGCGCCCACTGGCAGCCACCAGACCAGAGCAATGGGGACAGCCGGCTCAGACAGCGCCCACTGGCAGCCACCAAACCAGAGCAATGGGGACAGCCGGCTCAGACAGCGCCCACTGGCAGCCACCAAACCAGAGCAATGGGGACAGCCGGCTCAGACAGCGCCCACTGGCAGCCACCAGACCAGAGCAATGGGGACAGCCGGCTCAGACAGCGCCCACTGGCAGCCACCAGACCAGAGCAATGGGGCAGCCAGCATACAGATAACCGATAGTCACCTTCTCCCTCAAGATCCCCAATGTAGGTGTCCCATGCTGCTCTGCGGCCAGGTGGAGGATTTATATTGCACTGGGCTCCCGCCACCTCACTCCCCAATGCAGAGAGGGGCTATTTAGTGGCTCAATCCCCACCTATAAATAGCTCCTCCTTGTGTCAGGGAGTGAAAGGCCGGAGTCCAGTGGGGGGTGGAGGGTTCCGGAGGCCTGCCAGGCAATAAGGACATTGCTCAGCACTGGAACAAGGACAGAGGTGAGCTTTTTTTTTATCTTTTAGCAGCAAATTTCTTGGGGAGTTTCAGTGAATCTTCCGAATCAAATTTTTAACAAGTTTGTTCAAGATTGGTAACATATGGGGTGCCATTTGCTGCACAGTGGTCAAGAAATCGATCATGTGTTCGGGTTGATCGGGTTGCAAAATCGATTCCTGATCACGATCATACGACTTACGTTTAACTTTATGGTAAGTTAAAGTGGACCAAAACCCAGGATTTTGCGTAAACCCCCCCCCCAGACCGCTGAAGGCAACTCACCTCTTTCTGGACCTACAGCACATGCGCGGCAGCTCATCTAATCAGCTGCTGACGTCACATCATCTAAGCCTTCGTCTAACGTGAGCAGATCCGAGCTCACTGGTGGTCATATCCCCCGCTTCCCTCTAACAGGGAGTGTGCCCCCCGCCAGCCATTCACAAATGCCTGGTGCGGGCACACGCCCTGCTAAAAGAAGGATGCGGCCGCAGCTCGCACATGCGCCGTTGGACCAGGAAACAAGGTAAAGTGTATGGGGTGACCTGGGGGGTTTCACACAGCGGGGCATCCCGATTTTGGATGCCCGGGGGGAGGGAATCAATTGCAGTGGGTTTTGGTCCACTTTAAGTTGGAGAGCATGCTTAGTAAATATTCTGAAATCGCTGTGTAAACCCACATTGTGCAGCTTATTAAGCTGCTTGCAGATGTTATAACTGATGCAGGAAAGTTCACAAACATTCCTGTAGTCATCTTCTTATTTTCCTTTATGGCAGAATTAAAAAAGCCTCTTGTGTGGGAAAAGGACTGTGAAAGTCATTATGATGTCAGATGTTCCCTATTTAGGGATTGTGACTATGGAGCATCTGCATAGAACATTAGTCGTTCAACACTGAAAAATAATATTTGTTCCCTCCTGTACGCAACGTCTAAATGTCTGCATTGCCAGGCGCTCACTGCATTTACATATTATTCACTGACGCCCAGGCAATGACGCAAGTGCCTTTACTAATATATATAATCTACATGTACATTTATGTAAATAGGGTTTACACAACTATATATGTACATCTATGTAAAGCCTATGGGGCACTGAGATATTCCTTCACCGATAAATACATACAACTAAAATGTTTTGTACTTTCCAATATAAATGAACAACATCATGCACTCCAGCAAGTAAAATAAAATGATAATTAATTTATTCTTAGTATGTCACACACCCCGCTTCAAGAATCCATAACATGTGGGTAATATCGTCCTGAAGAGGGCGTTCCTGCAGAGATGATAGCAAAAGAAAGCCCCTCCCTGATCCATAAATACCTGGGACCTCCCACTCACTACCCAGTTTTCCATCTCTGCAGACGGCGAGCAAGTCAGAAGATGATGGCTCCTCCTTGCACAGGGGGATTTCAGGTAGCCGGGGTAACTCCCGGCCTCTTATTTTGTCTATTTCCGCTCGGACCCCTGTTTGTCCCAAAATTTACCTCAGATTACATGCCTCCACAGTCTTGGCTGCTGGCCCGAGCGAGGGTACATTGGCACCTCTGGTGCTGAGGAGCAGAGCTCCACCGTGAGACCCTAAAAGAGAGGGTAGGCGGTCATACCGGGTAGGTGATCCCGGTTTGGGATGCCCCGTCCCTTGACTTTTCCCCTGGGGGGGGGGCCTTCCCTTTACCAACTATGGGGGCTGGGGGTTCCTCTCATAGGGGTTAGCTTTATTCTCTTTCTCTTTATCACTTTCTCTTGTTGATGTGGAGCGTCTGGAAGTAATCCCTCAATGAATTGGTTGCACTGTTGTTACTATGTTGCAGCACCGCGGCTGTCATTGCAGCCGGGTGCCGGGGTTTTTTTCAGTCTGTGAGGTAATTTTTACCTCACACGCTTTGGGGGGGCGGGGCTGGCACTCGGCGCTCTGCCGCGGCCAGCCCCCGTTCTCTCATTCATTTCTCGCCGCAGCGAGCGGGGCGGGTGCTCCGCTAGTGATAGCGGGAGCTCCCGCTGTCATGGCAGCCGGCGCCGCGGTTGTCGGCGGCGCCGGTCTCTGGGCTGGTGCGTGAGGGACTTCTTCCCTCACGCTTCATTCACACTGGTAGGGGGGGCGGAGCCGGGCTTTCGGCGCGTCGCCGCGGTTCCGCCCTCCTCTGTACTGGCGCCGCTGCGGAGCTGAGCTCCCTGTTACTAGGCAGCTCCCTGTTACTAGGCAGCTTAGGGGGCACAGATGAGCTTTGCGCGGGCTGCGCAGACCACGCCCCTGACAAGGCAGTTCTTCTTCTCTTCACTTCACCTCAGAAATCGCCATTGTTCTGAGGCGGATCGTTCACCGCAGCGTTTGTGAGTGGCCCTGTGGGCCTCATTTATTTTTTCTTTTCTTTATCTGTTAAGTCTTATTGTAGGGACTTATGGGTCTCTCTCTGTCTTTTAGGTGAAGGTTATCCAGGAGGATCTTCTGTAGTATTGGAAGGTCTCTCCTGATCCTGGGTCCCTGGGTCCATTTTAGCATCACAAATCCTCCCACTCGGGACATTAAAGGGGCATCCCGGGTTGTCTAACTGGCGTAATTCCCTGGGTCATAGCGACCACTCAAAATTCACCTTATGGAGGCATCCCCGGATACTGGGACTGGGACCCCTTCGGGGCACCCCAAAAAGTGTATGTTGTGTGGGATTTCCATTACTGGGGATGATGTGTTACTGTGTATACCATGTGCACAGCAAACTATTACGCGGCAGTCCGAACCCCAAGCGGCGGGGTCAGCACAGCCGGCCACCTCAACTCCCCCTCCCGCCTTGACTCGTGCCCCGTGTGACGTGGTCATGGGCAGGGATCTGCAATCCGAGATGTGTGCCAGATTGGCTAGCCTTGAGAAAATGCTCTCTAGCTCGGTCGCCCGTAAGGCTCCGTCTAAGAGAAAGCATTTGTCGCCGGCTCCGCCGGTGGATGATCTTGATGACAGAGACAATCTGGATTGGTCTGATTATCCTCAGCTAGAGGAGGGGGAAGTTGATGAGGGTTCAGAATTTTCGGATGATGAGCAGTCTGCTGGCGCTGATGCCGAGCTTTCTGATTTAGGGAGATCCTTGGACTCTCCTCACGCTCTGTCTCTCATGCTGGAAGTTCTGAATATTTCCCCTCCCGAGGAGGCGTCACAGCAGAAAGGTGAATTGTTTGAGGAATCCAGGCCGCGCCTGGAGTTTCCTACGCAACGCCATTTTGATAGAATCATTGACAAGGAATGGGATAGGCCGGCTCGGCTCCCTGGCATCCCTCAGGGGTGGGATAGGAAATATCCCTTTCCTTCTGAGGCGGTCAAGCGCTGGGCATCTCCCCCCGAGGTGGATGCACCGGTTTTGGGGTTGTCTAACTCCTCGGTTTTAAACAGACCTGATTGTTCCACTCTCAAAGATGGAGAGGATAAACGTATTGATCAGATGGCTTCTCATGGCTTTACTAGCATTGGGTCGGCCATCCGGCCTGTGTGCGCTTCGGAGCTAATGGTGTTGGCTACCAGGTCTGTGGTCAGGGACCTGTTGACTTCTTCCGGGCTTCGTCCTGGTAGTAACGAGTTCCTTAGCCTTAAACGGTGTGAGTTGTTTCTATCCTTTGTGTTGACTGCCTTGGATGACACTTTGATGATGTGTGGTAGGACGTCGGCTCTGCTTGTGGCTATTCGGCGGTCGGTGTGGCTGCGCCAGTGGGCGGCCGATTTTATGTCCAAAAAATCACTGACGGCTTTACCCTTTGTTGGTCTACGGCTCTTTGGAGAGACATTGGACTCTGTCACCAAGGGTGGTAGGTTACCTCAACGTAAGAAACAACGCCGCCCTTTTCGGGGGGCGCCTGCCTTTACCCCCTCCTTTCGGGGGGCCAGATCTGGTAGGGGTTCTGCATTTCCCTCTTCCAGAGGAGATTCCGGAAACAGGGGCAGAGGACGTGCCCGTTCTGGATACAGTTGGGGCTCTAAGCCCAAACCGGCTGCCAAGCCGGCTCAGCAATGAGGGGGCGCCCTCACCCATGCGGGTGGGGGGACGGCTGCAGCACTTCTCTCAGATCTGGGATCAAGAGGTCTAGGACAGATGGATCCGGGAAGTGGTGTCTTCCGGCTACAAGCTGGAGTTCGAGCTCCGCCCCCCTTCCAGATTTGTCAGGTCTCGGATGCCGTCGGAGCCTCTAGCGGCGCAGGGGCTCCTGGTGGCAGTGGAGAATCTTCTGGACATGGCTGTCATTTGCCCAGTGCCCCCTTCAGATCAGGGCAGGGGCTTTTATTCCAATCTGTTCACGGTACCCAAGAAGGACGGGTTGGTCCGACCCATCTTGGATCTGAAGTTTCTCAACAGGTTCATCCGGCCGAGGAAATTCCGCATGGAAACGCTGCGTTCGGCCATTCACTCTCTTCGTCAGGGAGACTTTCTGACGTCCATAGACATCAAGGATGCTTATCTACACATTCCGGTTTTTCCAGCACACCAGAGGTTTCTCAGGTTCGTGGTGGAGGATCGGCACTTTGTTTGTGGCACTTCCTTTCGGTCTCACCTCAGCTCCTCGGGTGTTCACCAAGGTGCTAGCGGGGGTGATGGCTCTGCTCAGAGGCCAGGGTATCCGCATCGTGCCCTATTTGGACGATCTACTGATCATGGCCTCTTCCTTCAACCAAGCGGAGTTGGACACCAGAGAGGTGGTGTCCGCTCTGGAAAGGTTCGGTTGGGTGATCAACCACCCCAAGTCTTCTCTTTCTCCGTCCAGAATTCTGACCTTTCTGGGAATGTCTCTGGACACTTCACAGGCCAGGGTGTTTCTACCCCAGGCCAAGATTCTTTTGATTCATGAGTTAGTTCGGCTTCTCTTGTCTACCCCTCATCCGACCATCCGGTTAGGGATGAGGCTGGTGGGGTTAATGGTGGCCTCATTCGAGGCAGTTCCCTTTGCGCAGTTTCACATCTGTTGAAGGTTTGGGACAAGTCTCCCCTATCGCTGGATCAGTCCTTCCTGATGACTCCCCGAGTTCGTCGATCCCTGCAATGGTGGCTGGGGTCGGTCAATCTGTTGAAGGGCAGATCTTTTCTGGCTCCGTGTTGGGAAACAGTCACCACGGATGCCAGTCTGTCAGGTTGGGGGGGTGTTTGGAAGGACCTCCAGTTTCAGGGTTTGTGGGGCTCGCGGGAGGCTCACGAGCCCATCAATGTTCTGGAGTTGAGAGCCATCAGGTTGGTTCTGTTTCGCTTGACTCATCAGTTGAGAGGTCTGCCAGTTCAGGTCCGGTCGGACAACAGAACGGCGGTTGCTTACATCAATCACCAAGGAGGGACTCGCAGCAGGAGTGCCCTCAGGGAAGTGTCTTTGATTCTGGACTGGGCAGAGACCCACGTCCCGTGTATCTCAGCAGTCTACATTCCGGGAGTGGAGAACACGGAGGCGGACTTGCTGAGCAGGGCCTCCTCTCGTCAGGGGGAGTGGTCTCTCAGTCCCAAGGTGTTTCGTTCGATATGTCTCAGGTGGGGGGTCCCAGCGGTGGACCTCTTTGCTTCTCGTCACAATCACAAGCTTCCAGTCTTTGTGTCTCTCTCGCAGGATCCTCTGGCTCTGACAGTGGATGCCATGTCTCTAAACTGGAGGGATCTGGGGCTCCTTTACCTGTTTCCTCCGTTCCCAATGCTAGCCAGAGTGCTGCGCAAACTGGCCTTGGATGGTGCGTCGGCAATTCTGGTGGCCCCAAGGTGGCCAAGGCGAGTTTGGTTCGCAGATCTTGTAAGACTGGCAGAGGATCAGTTCGCCCTGCCTCTGCTGCCGGACCTGCTCACCCAGGGTCGGCTGCGCTATCCCAATTTACCATCGCTGGCTTTGACGGCATGGCTGCTGAAACCGCCATCTTGAAGGAGGAAGGTCTTTCTGACGCAGTGATTCAGACTCTTATCTGTGCCAGGAAGCGCTCTTCCTCTTCTATTTACTACAGGACTTGGAGGGCCTATATTGATTGGTGTGAAAGTAGGTCTTTCTCTTGTCGAGAGTTCTCCATTCCTAGAATTTTAGAGTTTCTCCAACACGGTCTAGATCTGGGGCTCCAGCTTAGTACATTGAAAGGGCAGGTTTCTGCCCTGGCGGTGTTCTTCCAAAGGTCTTTTGCACTTCATCCCTTAGTCAAGACCTTTTTCCAAGGTGTTACACATGTTCGGCCTCCTAGGAAGCCTTTTGTTCCAGTTTGGGATTTGAACCTGGTTCTTTCTGCTCTCCAGGGCCCTCCGTTTGAGCCCTTGAAGGAGATAGCTTTGTCTTCTCTTACCCAAAAGGTGGCCTTTTTGGTGGCTATCACTTCGGTTAGGCGTGTTTCTGAGTTGGCAGCTTTATCCATTACAGCTCCGTACTTCGAGAAACATCAGGACAAGGTTGTCTTTCGTTTCAAGCAGGATTTTCTTCCTAAAGTGGTCTCGGAGTTTCATCTGAATCAGGACATTGTTTTGCCCTCTCTATGCCCAAATCCCAGCGACGACAAGGAAAGGGCATTGCATTCCTTGGATGTAGTTCGTGTTGTGGAACATTATCTGGAGGTTACGTCTTCCTTTCGTAAGACTGATGCTTTCTTTGTGGTGCCCTGCGGGCCTAGGAAAGGTTTGGCTCCTGCCAAATCTTCCATTAGTAAATGGATTCGTCAGGCCATCATTGGGGCCTATTCTGCCAAGGGGAGGAGTCCCCCTTTTCGTGTTACTGCTCATTCTACTCGTGCAGTTGGTGCGTCCTGGGCTTTTCAGCACCAGGCTTCTGTTGAACAAGTTTGTAAGGCTGCTACCTGGTCTTCGGTTCACACCTTTTCCAAGTTTTACAAGGTTGATGTTCGGGCATCAGCGGATGCTGTTTTTGGCCGCAAAGTTCTGCAAGCTGTTGTGGTTTAGGGTTGTGCATTGTTGCCTAGTTTTGGATCCCCGCCCTTGTTATGGACACTGCTGTTGGATGTCCCACATGTTATGGATTCTTGAAGCGGGGTGTGTGACATACTAAGAATAATACCATTTTGTGAATACTCACCTTGTAAAATGGGTATTATGAGTATGTCACACACCCCGCTTCAACCCGCCCTTTTGTATTCAGGATCCTCTTTATTGCGAACTTTGCGTGGTTGTTGTTTATATTTGCCTCTTCCTGGTCCCTTACCTTACTGCTTCTGTATACTGGGTAGTGAGTGGGAGGTCCCAGGTATTTATGGATCAGGGAGGGGCTTTCTTTTGCTATCATCTCTGCAGGAACGCCCTCTTCAGGACGATATTACCCACATGTTATGGATTCTTGAAGCGGGGTGTGTGACATACTCATAATACCCATTTTACAAGGTGAGTATTCACAAAATGGTATTATTTTACAGATTTTGCTTCAGCCTTTAGCCCTCCATGGGGGGGTCTCACTGCCACCAGGCCTGGCCGGGTCTGCCCGTGTTAGCGAGTCCGCCGCCAGCCAATCAGGCGGACGGTGACCTGCGCGTCATTGGTTACTGGGCAGACCTCGGGCCAGGCCGCACGTGCCTTTTCCTTCTGATTCCTTCAGTTGCTGAACAACCGCAGCGTAGCAGATCGGCAGTGGCCCGCGGGGCATAGTCTCCTAGGGTGGCGGTGGGGTAGGAGCTTCTCACCCCTTCCCAGCGGTTATACTTGTATATGGTTTAAATATTTATTATCCTTGTAATGTTATATTATTTTATAACACCACAGACGTCACCAATGACGTCATTGATGGCGTTTCCTAACATTTGCTAGGAAACATGGCAGCCAAACCTTTATTAAAAGGATGATATAAGGGTCTGTCCAGGCAAATTAATAAAAAAAAAAACTCTCCTTTCCCCCCCACAGCTGTTACGTCTTGTACCAGTTGCATGAACCAGGTCCTGAGATCAAGTCCTGCGGTGCACAGAGCTGTTCTTCATTCACCAGCAACCACTCTGTCGTACAGCTTGCGACATGCCCCCTCTATGCTTCCGTTGTAGTGAATGGATTGGCCATGTTCCAGTCACTGTGACCGACACATAAGAGGAAGCCATACAACACATTGCTGGTGAATAGAGAATGGGACAACACGACGTGGGACTCAATCTCAGAACCATAGTACTGAGCATGATTTCTTCCCCATGTATTGCATGATGGGTAAAAGTAAATACACAAATCAGAAAAGCAACAGCAATAAGTAATTTTTCATTTCCATGTTGCTTAGGAAACTCAGCTGTTCTCCCTTCTAAAAGCAAAAAAGAAAAAAGAGTAGATGGAACCATTTTTCCATTTATAAGTAGCCCGCCTTTTGCCATCAAGCATGTTTTTACACATTTTTATTATTAGATCAAAAAAGGCGCCATACTCGGCTTTTGGCCCCCGCTGCTGTTCCATGCTATTCCGGTTAGTACTGTGATGTGCATGACTGCCCCGCCCCCCATTCACAAGCATGTAGGCCCACGTGGTGAGTATGTGTCAGTCAGTAATTGAGCAGAACCATTATATTCACTGCAATAGAGTGGGTGTGACAGCCCTACGTCTACGAGATTGCCAGTGAGCAGGACTCGATCTCCGTAATTGGTACAGTGGATTCAACCGGAGTAGGACGAAGCGGCAGTGAAGGACAAAAGGCGAGTATAAAAAACCCATGTGCAGCCCTCAGCGGGTATCCTCGCACTGCGCATTCACTCTGCAGCACCCAGCAGCCTCCCTTTTCATACAACCCTGCTAGGTGTGGTAGTGGGGACACTCTGTGGGGCATCCCAAATCTGGATGCCTCTAAGGTAAGTATTCACCAGGCCCTAGAGTCTAGAAGCCCAGATTTCACAGGTTTTGGTTCTCTATAAATCAGATCAACACCCATTTATACTAAACTTTTAAACTGATGTTGGTCCAGATGCAGGGAGGTATCCTGATTGCTGAAGGCCCGAGACCAGTTGCAGGGTAGAATTTGACTGGGAGAATGAGGAGAAAGAATAGCAAGGCTTGCAGGGGTTTATTACAAATGTAAACTTTCCAGACAAGGGCCCCACACAGAAAGAGGACCTCTCTCCCGTATATAGCCCCCCCATTAGCCTGACTACACTGTCCACTCATCTTGCAGGGATACTGATTACTGAAAGCTGCAATATGAGTGGACAGTGTAGCCAGGCAGTGGGAAAAGCAAGCAGGATGCTCGGCTGCATAGCTCGAGGCATCACCAGTAGGAAGAGGGAGGTTGTGATGCCGCTGTATAGAGCCCTGGTGAGGCCACAGCTAGAATACTGTGTGCAGTTCTGGAGACCTTACCTGCAAAAAGACATTATTCAAATAGAACATGTCCAAAGGCGGGCAACGAAAATGGTGGAAGGACTTAAAGTGGACCAACACCCAGGATTTTGACTATCCTGGGTTTTGGTCCACTTCGGCGGGGCACCCCGATCGGGGGTGCCCCGCTGTGTGAAACCCCCCAGAAAGCCCCAAAATCTTACCTGTCCCCGCTCCCACGTGACTGGACGGTCCAATCCCCGCCAACGTCCAGGTGGGGATCAGGAACGTCCAGGCGGCTGCCGCCGCCGCCGCCTCCCTCGTGTCACTTTCGGCGCGCGCGCGCCCCCGCCGGCCATTCGCAGACGGCCGGCGCGGGCGCGCGCACGCCTACAGGGGCGCGAGGGAGGCGGCGGCGGCCGGCCGCCGCCGAAGATAAGGTGGGTGATTTGGGGTGTTTGGGCGGGTTTCACCCCGCGGGACATCCCGATCTCGGATGTCCCGCGGGGTGGGAGGTGATCGGCCCGGGAATCTTATAGATTTCCGGGCCGATCACCTCTCGGTGTTGGTCCACTTTAAACTTAAAACTTATCAGGAGAGACTTAAAGAACTTAATTTGTACAGTCTGGAGGAAAGAAGGGAGAAAGGGGACGTGATTGAGACCTTTATATATGTGAAAGGATTGAATAAGGTTCAGGAGGGAAGTGTTTTTAAGAAGAAACTTAATGATAGAACAAGGGGGCACAACCTGAAGCTAGTCGGGGGGAAGATCAGGAGCAATGTTAGAAAATATTATTTTACAGAAAGAGTAGTAGATGCTTGGAACAAACTTCCAGCAGAGGTAGGTCACTGAATGTAAACATGCCTGGGATAAGCACACATCTATCCTAAGATAAAGAGTACATACAGTATACACATAAGGGCAGACTAGATGGACCGTATGGTCTCCTTCTGCCGTCAACCTTCTATGTTTCTATGTCTATTACATCCCTGCCAGGACCTTTCACCGAACACCTCTATTTTTTAAAGGTGGAGAATCATTTGAAAGAATGAAAATCAAGCTGCTAGTTAAACGGTTAGTTTGCTTTTACCCCCCTGATTTTCTGTTAGTATCAGTTAGCTCAGTTACCTCTTGCTTTAGCACTTTGGCTTGTGGTGCACCAATTTCTTCAGGATTTAACCTGGAAAACAAAAATATTAAAAACATTAACATTGATGCCAGTGTATAGGATAGTCAGATATGCATGTAAATTCATTTAGGGACTTCAACCAATACAAAGAGACAAAAGAAGCCCCAAGGCCCTCCAGTGCGACACTTGGGAATATATTGATAAAGGAGGTGTATCGCAAAATTGTGTAATATTAAAAATCCATATAAACACATTGGTTATTGAGAGGAGCGGTAACTTATACACCCGAACTGAATCAAATTCCCATCAAGCTTGTGGATTTCTACTGGTAGGAATTAAATACAGGGGTGACCGGTTTGAGTGTAACGGGGGATCAGAACCTGCTCCTCCTGATTTCCTCTTCATTCCATCAAAGAAAAGAAACAAGCCTGGCTGGATATTTCTTGATGCCGGGAATAAAAGTCTCTCCTCCTGTTATCCAGCATATTTATATGGATTTGTATGATTGGGCCATTTTTTTGCAATAGTCCACCTAGGTATGAAGTGATTGTTTTGGGTTTTGCTAAATATTTTGCTAATGTTTCATAAAGTCATTTAGTACAAAAGCTGAAAATACGATAAATAGGTGGAAATAAGGGTAAAGTGCACTAAGTGAATTTAAATCTGAAATCTTGGATCAAATTGAAATGAAAGCCAAAGGATAAGAGTAGAGATGCACTGAAAATGAGTGAGTTGCAGTGGGATGTTTGAACATACCTGGAGCATTTCAGTGACGCTATATAGGAGCTCTCCCGAGCAGCCTGCCTCGCAAGGGAGAACAGCTCCACCCTGCGCAGGAGCAAGGTGTTATCCCGGATACAGCATTGTGCCGCTGCTTCATTTATGGTTAGCTGAAAAATAGGGGGAAAATAATTGAAACTTTAGAAGATATTAGGCCCAATATTGTATACAGTATAGGCAACACACAGCAATCAATCAGTCTTTGGTAGAT
Source organism: Gastrophryne carolinensis (assembly GCA_027917425.1). Classification (NCBI taxonomy): domain Eukaryota; kingdom Metazoa; phylum Chordata; class Amphibia; order Anura; family Microhylidae; genus Gastrophryne; species Gastrophryne carolinensis. The sequence goes on from CM051236.1 coordinate 124,584,352, forward strand.
TGAGACTAACTAGGTCCAAAAAGTGAAGACACAGAATATGGACAATTTTTTGCCAGTGACATCACATTAGTGATCCATTCAGGATTAGAATTATTAATACCTTATTAAAGTGTGTTCTTCCTGAAATCTAATTATATAACATTTCTGGAAGTCTGTCTTTCCATTACAACTGGACACAGTAGCAAGCCCCCTACAGAGAAAGTGATGTTGGGCTTAAAGTAGACCAAAAACCAAAATCTATAAGATTCCCAAGCCGATCGATTCCCTCCCCCCGGGGCTTCCAAAATCGGGATGCCCCTTGTGTGAAACCCCCCAGGTTGTCCAATACACTTACCTTGCTCCCTGGTCCAACGGCGCTTACGTGAGCAGCGGCCGCATCCCCGCTATGCCCTTAGCAGGGCGTGTGCCCGCGCCAGGAATTAGTGAATAGCCGCCGCAGGCATGCTCCCTGTTGGAGGGAAGCGGGGGATGTGGCCGCCAGCGCGCTCGGGGGCCGATGGCCTTAGGCGACACCTTAGATGGCCTGACATCAGTGGCTCTGAGCGCGCTGATTGAACGAGTGGCCGCGCATGTGCCGTAGGACCGGGAAGAGGCGAGCTGCACTCTGCGATCTGGGGGTTTTCACACAGCGGAGAGGAGCAAAACCCAGTATAGTGAAAATCCTGTATCATCCTTGTACCATTTTCTGCAGTGCTGCTGTGAAGTTTGCCCTTCTTTTAATTTCACTCCTCCTGGACCAGGCAAAAAAAGGGCCTAAGAGCCACTCTGTTCCTTGGTGTTCACAGCATGAAGAGCATGTCAAGTCACAGTGGTTCCACAGCTGTCTCTGACCACAGCAGAGAGCTGCACCACGACATGCCTTTCCCTGCTCAACCACAACCCAGAGAAAAGAAGCAGCTTCGCTTACAATACATAAGCTATTTATATATGATTGAAGATTTTGAGATGCTTTGAAATGCACCAATGTGGATAAGGTGGGAGAGAGTTAGTGTGTGCCTGGACAGGGACTTTAAAATAGAGGCTAAAAAAGATCAAAAGCCCCCTATTTAAAGGGAAGATCCAGGCTAAATATAAAATTAAAGCAAGGTTTCATTACCTGCCCTGAGCTAAGTCAACCTGCTGCGTTACTTCAGAAAGCTGCTGAAGCTGAGATCTATTCTGTAGCCCAAACCCAAGATATTATTTATGCATAACTTTTCTTAGCCTGTTTCCACCCCTCTTGCATTGCCTGTGTCAGCAGGGGAGATCTAACTCAATATGCTGCTTTTCTGTTTCTTTTAACTTATTGTAAAATAAATGACAAATAATAAACCATGTTGGAGACATTTTTACTTTTGATTCTTCTATGTGAGTAGAAACAGAAATGAAACCAGTCAGGAAGAGAGATGATAACACCCCTGGCTTCATAACGTTCTGTCATATACCCTACAGGGTAATCGGCAGCCATAGCTTTACAACTACCCAAAATAATTCAGCACCAAAACTTTTCACGGTATAACAGGCTCGCAGAAATCATCTAACTGGAGGGTAAGACATGATTGCTTTCATTTTACACTTAGCCTCTACAGATCTTTAAGGGTGAAAGTTAAAGGAAAAGAGGCCAATTTTGGGCACCACAATCTTACCTTCTGCTAGCTCTCTCAGGAAACATGTTTGTCTGCGGGTCTCCAAGTGGTCTGGAGTCTAGAACTCTAAGCACAACACTGCCAGGCGGCTAATAGTGGCCGGGTTTAGTCAGGGTAGAAAGTAGGAGGCAAGAGTCCCTAAACCAGGTTTTGAAGCATTTTATCTTGATTTTTTCCTTGTTGAAATTCAGCATTGTTTTTAGCTGTGTGTAACTATAGGGGGTGCAACCACACTGGGACCCAGAAAGTTAGGGGGCCCATCCTTTTGCTACTCTTATTTATCATGTTTGTGCTCACTTGGCATGATTTCCATGATCCACCAGGATCCTATAATATTTAGCTATGCCACTAGCTGTCATACTACAGCTACAACACTTGTTCCTTCTCTCCTAATTGTTTTTCTTGTCTTAGAAAACGCAGCCCCTAAGAATCAAAAGGAAAGTCAAGTGTGGGGATATGTGTGAATCTGGCACAGAGCTTTCACATATTGGAGGCTGCTACTGAGCATTGCTCAACAGATTTTGGCTGAGAATGAGATTAAGAAACAAAAATATAAAATTATTTACAAGGAAATTTGTGGCTGCAACACTTTGGCATTGCTAGTGATGATGACACAGAAGTGACAAGTTCCGCAAAACACCGCCAGTGTAATTCTGCTACAAACCGAAAAGCAACAGAAATGCACGCAGCCAAAAAATGGACAAAAGAGGGAAACATTCCAGAAATCCACACTGCATCTGATGTATTGCAAAACTAGGGTGGCGATATAGCCCCAAATAAAAGGTGAAACCTGAAAGATTAGTGTACTAGTTATGCGGACAATGTTTCTAATTTTTAAGTCTATATAAGAAGATCTGATGTGTTCCTTAGATTCTAAATGTATGCATTGTCCTTTAAAACGTTAGTATTAGATACACTTGACCCACATTGAATGACAAAGATGTCACAGCATGTGAATGCCAGATGTAGCAGAGTCAACTTAGACAGACAGTGTAGAGGAACACAAACTGGTTTTACTGGAACATGCATGAAGTCATAAGGATCATGTCAACATGGTGAATTACACAGAGGCGGGAAAAAAGAAATAAATACGTTCACTGCAATATACAAGAAATACAGAAATGCAAGGAGATACTGCACATAAGTATTGTATTGTTTGCAAATGCACAAAGCAAATAAATATCAAATGGCAAGAAAAAATACAATTCTGTGAAATACTCACCTGTAGAATTGGTATTATAAGTATACAGTACGCCCTGCTCCAGATAGATTACTTACACTTGGGTTATCCTCCGCCAGATGGCGCTGCACTGCAGAGACATGCAAAACAGGCCCCTCAAATACCCGGGGACCTCCCACAAGTCCCCAGCATTGAAAAGCAGTGAACAAGTAACCGGGAGAATTTAACCACCCAAAAAATGGTAACTATAACAATGACAATCACCATATAGGGGATCCAGAATAATGCAACAACAGGGTGGGGTGGAGCAGAACGTACTGCATACTAATACCAATTCTACAGGTGAGTATTTCACAGAATTGTATTATTCTTAGTATACAGTACGTCCTGCTCCAGATAGATTACTTACACTTGGGTTATCCTCCGCCAGATGGCGCTGCACTGCAGAGACATGCAAAACAGGCCCCTCGAATACCCGGGGACCTCCCACAAGTCCCCAGCATTGAAAAGCAGTGAACAAGTAACCGGGAGAATTTAACCACCCAAAAAATGGTAACTATAACAATGACAATCACCATATAGGGGATCCAGAATAATGCAACAACAGGGTGGGGTGGAGCAGAACGTACTGCATACTAATACCAATTCTACAGGTGAGTATTTCACAGAATTGTATTATTCTTAGTATACAGTACGTCCTGCTCCAGATAGATTACTTACACTTGGGACATCCAATAGCAGTGTCCATAAAGCAGGGTGGGATCCCCAACAAAAAAGGTAACAGCAGACAGTTTAAACCACTGCCGCCTGCAAAACCTTGCGGCCAAAAACAGCATCAGCTGAGGCCTTAACGTCAACCTTGTAAAACTTTGAAAAGGTATAAACAGAAGACCAAGTAGCGGCCTTGCAAACTTGTTCAACAGAAGCCTGGTGCTGGAAGGCCCAAGAGGCACCAATAGCACGAGTAGAATGAGCAGTAAGGCGGAAGGGAGGACTCTTCCCCTTAGCAGAATAGGCCTGAATCACAGCCTGACGGATCCATTTGCTGATAGTAGACTTGACAGGAGCCAACCCCTTCCTAGGACCGGAAGGGACCACAAAAAGAGCATCAGTCTTCCTGAAGGACGCAGTGACTACCAGGTAATACTTCAGACACCTGACCACATCCAAGGAATGCAAAACCCTTTCCTTAGCATTGCTAGGATTAGGGCACAAGGAAGGAAGAACAATATCCTGGTTCAAATAAAAAGCAGACACCACCTTAGGCAGGAAATCCGGCTTAAAGCGGAACACCACCTTATCCTGGTGTCTCTCAAAGTATAGGGGCTGGATAGACAGAGCCGCCAGCTCAGACACACGCCTGACCGAAGTAATAGCCACCAGAAAGACAACCTTGAGGGTAAGTACAGCCAGAGCAGCATCCTGAATAGGTTCAAAGGGAGCACCCTGCAAGGCAGGCAAGACCAAGTTCAAATCCCAAACAGGGACCATAGGCTTTCGTGGGGGACGTACATGAGTAACCCCCTGAAAGAAAGTCTTGACCAAGGAATGTTGAGCAAAAGACTTCTGAAAGAAGACATACAGGGCAGAAACCTGACCCTTCAAAGTACTGAGTTGGAGACCCGACCAACTGAGAACACCCGACAGAGAAGAGACCTAGACTCACACCAGTCAATGTAAGCACGCCAAACCCTATAATAGATGGAAGAGGAAGTTTTCTTCCAAGCCTTCACCATGGTCTCAACCACCGAGCCAGACAAGCCTTTCTCCATCAAGATTGAGGTTTCAGCAGCCAGGCCGTTAAAGCCAGAGTTTGTAAATTGGGATGGCGTAAGGGGCCCTGAGTGAGCAGATCTGGCACTCCTGGCAGGACGTACTGATCTACTGCCATCTGCACCATGTCTGCGAACCACACTCTTCTTGGCCACCTGGGGGCCACCAGAATCACTGACAACCCTTCCAGAGCAATCTTGCGCAGGACCCTGCCCAGCAGGGGGAATGGAGGAAAGACATACGGGAGCCGAAATTCCTGCCATGACATGGACAGAGCATCTGTGGCCAAGGCCAGAGGAGTCTGAGACAGGGAGACAAAAGCCTGGAGCTTGTGATTGTGACGGGATGCAAACAGATCCACATCCGGTAGACCCCAACGGAGACACAGGGACTGCAATACCTTGTTGCAGAGGGATCACTCTCCCTGACGAGAGGTCCCCCTGCTCAGAGCCTCTGCCCATGTCAGAATCCGCGACACCTCCTGGAGGGCCCTCCTGCTCCGGGTCCCTCCCTGATGGTTGATGTAGGCAACCGCCGTCCTGTTGTCTGAGCGCACCTGCACAGACAGACCTCTCAGGTGATTGGTCAACTGCTCCAGTACCAACCTGATTGCCCGCAGTTCCAGAATGTTGATGGGTAAGTGGGCCTCCTGAGGGCCCCACCTCCCCTGGAACCGCAGGGACTTTCAGAATCCCCCCCATACTGACAGACTGGCATCCGTGGTGACTGTCTCCCAGGAGGGGGCCAGAAAGGACCTGCCCCCCAGCAAGTTCCTGTGGTCCAGCCACCATGAAAGGGACCGTCTGACCAAGGGGGGAAGCACACAGATCCCGTCCAAGGACGTTGGATCCTTGTCCCATACTGACAGAAGGTGAAGTTGTAGAGGCCTCAAATGGAACTGAGCAAAGGGCACTGCCTCAAAGCACGCCACCATCAGGCCCACCAACTGCATTCCCTGCCTGAGGGAGGGCTGGGGGCACGATAGCAGGAACCTCACCTGCGCAGTTAGAGCTTCCACCTTCTGTTGAGGAAGGAATATCCTTGACTGAATCGTATCCCGAATCATTCTCAGGAATGGGGTCACCGAGGAAGGGGACAGGGAGGACTTGGGGTGATTGATCACCCAGCCGAAGGACTCCAGGGTGGACACCACCAGCTGAGTGTCCAACTCTGCCTGCTGTAGAGACCGAGAGGTGATGAGTATGTCGTCCAGGTAGGGCAGCAGCGTATGCCCCTTGACCTCACCAGAGACATCACCCCTGCCAGCACCTTGGAGAACACTCTGGGAGCTAAGGTGAGGGCAGGCAGGCAGGGCCACAAATTGGTAATGTTGATCTTCCAACGCGAATCTGAGAAACCTTTGGTGTCCTGGGAACACAGGGATGTGAAGGTAAGCATCTTTGATGTCCACCAACGTCATGAGATCCCCTGGGCGCAGGGAGCCAATGGCCGAGCACAGAGTTTCCATGCGAAAGCGCCTGTTTCTGACAAATTTGTTAAGGATCTTTAAATCCAGAATGGGCCTGACTGACCCATCTTTTTTGGGGACTGTGAAAAGGTTGGAATAGAACCCCTTGCCTCTTAAGGGGACCCTGCAAATGACCCCCAGATCCAGAAGGCCTTGCACGGCCTGCATCAAGACCGGAGCTGAGACAGGGTCCTGGGGGATCCGGGACCTGATGAAACTGGGGGGGGGGGGGGTCGCAGAGCAAACTCTATCTTGTAACCAGAGGACACTACCTCCTGAATCCACCTGTCTGAGACGTGATGCCTCCAGACGTGCGCAAAGTGCTGTAGCCGTCCCCCCACCCTGATGGGCGAGGGCGCCCCATTATGCCTGAGGGGGCTTGGGAGAGGGTTTTGGCTTAGACCCCCAGGAAGAGCGTCGTCCTCTGCTCCTGTGCCAGGAATCTGCACGAGCCCCCGCGAAGGACACCCCTTTTCCCTGCTTAGCACCGCGGTAGGGGAGTGAAGGGGGGCCCTGGCCCCGAAAGGGCTGAGACTGCCGCCTGCGCTGGGGTAACTTACCTCCTTTAGCAAAAAGGTCTAGGCGGTCCCCACACAGGCGTAGCCCCTTAAATGGAAGCCCAGTAAGGGCCCTCTTAACAGCATTGTCAGCAGCCCACTGGCGCAGCCAAACCGCGCGGCGTATAGCTACCGCCAAGGAAGAGGTTCTGGCACACATCCTAATGGCATCATCCAAGGCAGATAGGATAAAGTTTACAAACACATCACAGTTAGACAGTGCATTAAACGTATCAGGTGGTACTTTATCAGAACCTTCAAGTACACTTCTGATCAGGGCCCTGAGCGCCACAGACGTAATGGCCGAGGCGCAAACCGGGCGCAGCGCCGCCCCCACAAATGCAAAGGCATGACACGCCAATTGGTCAAAGCGTCGGTCCTCAGCGTCCCGCAGCGTAGTAGTGTCAGGGGAGTGCATAATAGAGGTGTTAGACAACCCTAGAATAGGAGCATCGACCTCAGGGGGCGATGACCAGCGCTTGACCATATCAGCAGGAAAGGGATACTTTCTGTCCCAACTCTTAGGTATACCGGGAAGTCTACTGGGACGTTCCCACACCTTAAGCACGAGTTTATTGAAATGAGTTTGCTCAGGAAATTCCAAACGAGCTTTAGCAGTAAGAAAAAGCTCACTCCTTTGCCTGGGAGCCGCAACAGGGGGAGAGATGGACAAAACCTCAAATATCTGGACCAGCAGTCTGTCAGTATCATCCGGGGTCCAGGGGTCAGAGCCAGAATAGTCATGACCCCTGAGTCTCTCGTCAGATGACCCTGAGTCATAAAACAGCTCCCCTGAGTCCGATGGGGTGTAGCCATACAGATGCAACAACTCATCAGATTCCATAGGAGACGGAGTGGCATCAGGAGTTAAGTGATGCTTTTTAGCGGTGGCCTTACGCGCTAAGGTATTAGCAATCAATTTTTCAACACTGGCCAGTCTAGCAGACACAGGTTGAGAATCCCCGCTTGTATGTAATTCAATGGGGGTGAGACTCAAGCTTGGGGGAGTAGGTGAAGTGAGACGAGGTGCAGGCCCAGCCACCGGAGGGGCGGGTTGCAACGTTAGCGCCTGCTGTGCGCAAGAAACACAGACCCGTGCTCTGTCACCGCTGATAGGTGAGACCCCACAAGCTACACACAGCCGGGCTTGTCCCGAAAGGAACCCCGGTCCCATTATCCTGGAATGCCTCCATATGGTGATTATTAGGCCCAATATGCCAGTAGGGATTGACGCTATAAAGCAACCCTGGATGCCCCAATGACCCGCTAGGGAAGTGGGAGTAATTATACTAGGCCCAACTACAATTACACCGGGCCGGGAGAAGCCACTGGATTCACCCGTCTGAAAGACACAATGAGAAGAAGGGGTGTCAGAGCCATACACAGTAAATAATGAGTATTAAAGTCGCCCGTGAGGGCACTTACGGACCGCCGGAAGGGGGACCGTTACACACGTGCGCGCGCGCGACTGTACAGGGAAATAGCGCCAAACGAACAGAGTGAGTCGTAACGCAGGGCGCGCCAGGCAGGCCCCGCCCCCCTGAAGAGCGCGAAGTCCACCAGACAAGCAGCCAATGAGGACGCAGGAGCGTCTGAAGCGACGCCACCGCCCGGCGCGGAACATCCAAATGAAGGAAGAGGCGCGCACGGCGGCGGCATTTGCAATAGTAAAAAGACAAGTCAGCGCGGCGGTTGACACCACATATACTAGTCCCAACACACATGCCAACAGGCGGTATGCACGAATCACGATACATGCTCACCCACACACACCCCCTCCCTTCTTTCCCTCCCGAAGGCTACAGGGAGAATGAGGGAGGATGGCGACCCTTTGTACAGGGCCCACCGCTACCGGGGTATGGGACAATAATGCGGGAGGGGCATCCCATAAAGGCTCACCATCAGCCTATACCGCCTACCCTTTGGTGGGGGACTGCGGTGGAGCAGCGCTCCTTAAGCACACATGGTGCTGCCTACCTTCACCCGACCAGTGCAGCCCAGGCTGGGAGGCACATCACACAAAGGACGGGTGGGAATAGTTCAACAGGGCCGCAGGCTTTAATAGCCCCGCTCACCTGCGACAGAGTGATACTTCATGTCTTCGCCGTAAGCACTGCTGAGAAATCTGGGGATTTGTGGGAGGTCCCCGGGTATTTGAGGCACGGGGAGGAGCCTGTTTTCCATGTCTCTGCAGTGCAGCGCCATCTGGCGGAGGATAACCCAAGTGTAAGTAATCTATCTGGAGCAGGACGTACTGTATACTAAGAATAACAGTGTCCAAAGCTAACTTGATCCTCTGCTTTGTCTCCAACTTTTCAATGAATTAAGTGCATCAAAGTTATTTAATTACGTGCCCACTACTGGCTTAGACTCCTCAAGAGTATGTCCCAGATGATGGTGCAAATGAAGTGCAATAAAAACTCAGTAAACAGACAAAAAAGAGGAATAGATCCTAGCATGATAACATCTTAAAACCCTACATTTAAACCGGACCTACAGCATCATTTCATGAAAAGCCCAAACCCTTAAAAAAATATTCCTCAGCATCTAAAATTAATATATTTTTAGTTGCTTAATTCCTCCCCCGCTGGGCTGCAACTCTGTTCAGCACTCTAGGATATGGGCGCCGCCATCTTGCCTCAGAAGCATCACATACTGAGGAGAGGGGGCAAAAGTACAGGGGGGCGGGTTATAGCTGGGCTTTGCACAGACAGAACAGAGCTGGGGTCAGGAAAAGGACAGCAATCCCAGAATGCAGAGCGACAGTCAGAAGACGCTGCCTGTCTGCAGGCAGCCTGTGACTCCATGTGCCACCAACTTGGATGTTTAAAGGCTCAGAAAATGCAGTAGATGCAAGTAGGATGATTTGTAATGTGGGCAATCTGTATGTATTGGGTGGGGGAAACATATAAGATAGGCTCTTATTTAGGGTGAAGGTCCAGTTTAATAAATAAAAAATGTACACTCACAAGTAGAGACATAGCGCATAATCACATACAGAGGGTGCCCAGTATATCCAACCCAATCCATAATGGCAGATCAGGAGAGGGAAGCAGGGAGATCTCACACACCACCTCTGCAAAGCGCCACTTAAGCTAAACAGTCACTGCCCAGGCTGTCGCCGCTGCAGCCGCCTAAGTGAAAGTCGGATTGGCGGCGAAACGCGCCATACGCCTGGGCTCCGACTGTTTAGCTCGACTGCCACTTTGCAACTCAGCTTTTCAAACAGGTTTACGAGCCTATGGAATTAGGGATCAGATTAATTGTATTTAGGCCTGACCTAGGAATAATTTTTTTAAATTAAACAAAAAATGGATGTGTGCACACTTATATTTATCGTTTAGAACCTACTTAAACTAAAAACATCACTAACCTCATGCAGGGTGAGTCTCTTTCCTTCCCGTCTTTTGGAGTCACTCCTTCCATAGATAGCACTATGCCTTCTGATCTCCCGCTCCTTTCTTGGCCCTCCATCCACCATGTGAAAGATGTGACCAAGTGATCGTCCCAGTTTTTTATTTATCTTAAGCATGGACCTTGCCTCGGCCATATCTCCACGTGGCAAGGCTTTCATCAGCCTTTCCACACTGTCAGATATAACCTGTACCATGTCGGGGTCTAACTTTTCCCCTCCTGTACCATACTGCAGTCCTCGGCCATCATCATCTTCATCCACATCCTCATCATCCCCTTCATTCTGGTCTGGGGAAACCTGTGCTGTCCAAGATCTGCTGTCAAGCTGTGATGGAGATCTCTTCTCATGATGTTCCTGCTGTTCAGGAACACCAAAACTTGCAATGGCCTTGTTCAGATTTTCTGTATTACTGACAAGTCCATTACACTGTCTCCCGACCCTTCCCATAGCTTCGGATATTTTGAATAAGGGTATGCTGCTACTTAAAGGGATACTTCCCAAAGGTGGCTGGTTAAAAAGTCCTGGATTGGTGGCCCAGTCTCTTAAGGCCTTCTGCAGTCTTCGAACATGGAGGGGCTTTGTGGCCATGCCAACCAGGGACATAATCTCCAAGAATTCATCTTCCCCAGCTTCGCAAAGCTGCTGCACATCATCACCACCCTGCTGGATAAAGGTGTCATAGTAGCCTAGTAAATTTGCTCTCTGAAGGACACGATACAGCTGGAGCTCACCCAGGGTGCGTGGGAGTGAAGATGTGTCTGCACAGATCCTGCAAGAAAGAAACACAACATAAATGATAGAACACTCATATATAAATTAATAGAGTTTAGAAAAAGCAGCAAGATACATTTTTTAGGGTAAACAGCATCCAGATTTTACAATATATTGGGTTGGATTTGCCACTTTCAGGCATTTTTTGCCATTGCCCCACTGTCTGGGGATATACAGGATTTGTGTTGATAGCTTGACAAACTGAAATTCAGCCAACTTAAGTGGCAAATTCAGACGGTGAAAAGTTCTGTAACCCGAGGAATGGATTCATGACTTGAAATTAAAGTCCTTGTTCAAACATGCACATGAAAAAAAGTATACTCATCTTTTTTTTTCCCCGCAGCTCCTCTGTGCAGCGCCTCCTTCTTCATAGTTATGAATGATTAAGAGAAACTAGCGCCTGGCAGCCATAGTGGCGTCCATCAAGAAGGGGTCACACCCCCAAACACACCTACTCCATTTCAAAATAAATCAAAAAAGAAAGACCCCAGGAGGACAAATGTCACAAAGGGCATATAATTCATATCATCACACAGGCTGGTGAAGTGAGGCGTGTGCCCTATGGAACGCATGGCCGGTGCTTAATGATGTGATGTTGTTGTTTTTTTTTTTTTGGGGGGGGGGGGGGGGAGATCTGTTTTTGATTATGTGTGATGGTATAGATTATGTGTGTCCTTTTTGGTTTATTTGCAATTATATTTTGTGCACTGTGTGGTTTGCAGGCATTGATGCACTTTGGATGGACTTTAATATAGGATGTACTTTTGCACTTTTTTTTTGATAGCACAGTGCAGTACTTGCATATATACCGGTATATATCTTTTTTTAGCACTGTAGCACTTTATACATTTTTGTTAGGTATATAGGCAGGACATTTCTAACCCATTGTTACAGTCCAGGGATGACAGGAGACCAACGAACACGTGCACTACGTTCTGTATCTTCAGATTCTAACTTGGAAGCAATGTGGCCAGAGCAGGCTGCCAGCAGGGCGGCCATTCTCCATTCCTACTTAGGTACAACTCTAATAGGTAGATGGGCTTTGAAGCCAAGGCCCCCCTATGCAGTGCACTTGTAGGTGTGAGCCAAATAAGGACTTTTGTTTCTGTCCGGACATAAGCCTGTCAGAGATGTGATATTATATTTTCATCATATTACTCACAGGAACTTTTTGCGATCGTGCTCCTTTAATTCCTAGATGCATTATTAGCACTTAGTGAATTATAGGGTGCACATGGAACATCCTTTATAGAGTTCAATTCCTCCATCTGGGAATATCATATCCAACATGTACCTCTGGCAAGCAGGAAACGCTGTCTGTCCATCATGGAGGGTTTGATGTGAGTAGGGTTGCCACCTGACCATTTTTTGTTTCCTTTCTATTTACTGGCCAATGGCCTGGCGGTGCCGGTATTAGTTTTTTTTTTTTTTTTACTGGTAATTGATGATGGGGAAAAGTATACCCGCAATTACAATTACCAGTAAAAAACAAATACTGGCACCACCAGACCAGTGGCCAGTAGATAGAAAAAATACCAGCCAGGTGGCAACTCTAGATGTGAGCAGAACATTTTGCATGTCAGTGCCATCTTGCTGAGGTGTCATTATATTAATACTGTGTACAAGGCTTTGATCAAACGCACTTTTAAATATGAATTTAAACAAATTGCCTCCCACATACTGACACAGAGTGTATGTTTTGCAGTTCCATAGGCGGTGTTTTACTTAACATTCTACATGAGAGAGCTTGATCATCCAGATGGAAAATAATTACACCCTGCTGCAAAACTGAATCAGAACAATTAAAGACAAGCACACAGCGCCTCTTAATATTTCTACTAGACTCCCACAGGGGTCTGCTTCACTAGACATGCACCCTACCCCAGAGGAGTAGCTAGAATTTCTAGGCACCCAGGGCAAATATTCCAAATGGTGCCCCCACCTGTGCTCAGGGATCGCTTTGGCACCCTCCTGACCTGCTGCACCCGGGACATGTGTCCCCCCTCAGCTACGCCCCTGCCCTACCCAACATGCTGCTTGCTTTTGTCACTTATCCGTAACAATGACCTGACCCAAGTTTGCAACACTTTGGCCTCGATTCAATAAAGGTAGAAAAAAAATGTCATGGTAGTAAAAAATTCAATTCATGAGAAGCAAGACTGAGAATGTCACTGTTACTGAATCACTAGATAAAAAGACAATGACAAGTCAATGGCAGCTTTTACTACAGTGTAGAAAGGAGGAAACAGTTCTCTACTATTCTTAGGAGTAAAAAAGTGCCATTGACTTTCATTGTTTTCCTAGCTGGTGATCCAGCAACAGTGAAATTCTCAGGCTTTTTTCTCATCTTTTACTACCATGAGAATTTTTTTCTACCTTTATTGAAGCGAGGCCTTTATCTGGCTTCTGTTATTCACCCCATTGTTTAAAAGGAGTAAAGGGGGCTTCTTCTAACTCTTAAGAAAGAGTTTATACTGAGATGGTTTAACATATTTAAAGAGGAATAATTTACTCAAACATATATTAATTGGCTCTTGAGAGTTCTACTATACTCTACAGATGAAGAACTGGAATTTTAAAATGAATAGAAACAGTGTCAATATTTAGTTTACTAATGCTGGATGCTGAAGGGGGGCAAATAACGGAGGGGGTAAGGGAAACATTTCATGCTGGGGGGGGGATATATGTCATGCACTGGGGGTAGAGGAAGTGGGGGAGTCATTTCATAAATATTAGGTGATAAGGGAATGATCATTTCATGTTCTACAGGAGAGGGTGAATGCCCTGAGGGACACACTGTACATGTTAGCTTTCTCAGACTTAAAGGGTAAATCCACTTTTGATGGAATCTTTTGTGTATATTTTTTGTGCCAAAACTATGTACTGCGGTTGCTAAGCTGATCCAATATTTTAAATTTTTTTTTTCTATGTTAGCAAATGTGTGTTTTATGGAAGCTGTAATTTGTTGTTATTGGCAACGTACACCAAGAAGAGAGGAGTGAGTCCTGTAAACACAGAATACTGTTGCTATGGCCACTGCTGAGGTGAGGGAGCTCACTCACACTTACACATGCCAATCTGCAGTGTGTAACTATCTGCACTACACTGCAGACACTTGGTGTACGTTGCCAATAGCAACACATGAAAATGGCTTCCATAATACACACATTTGCTAACATTGGAAAACATTAATGCTAGTGGGACATCATTTTACCACACAGAAATTCAATCGAAAGTGGACTTACACGTTAAAGTGGACCAATCACCCACTGTGGCCGTCCTGGAATCTAAAAGGCCCGGGGCATCCTACACCGAATACCCCACTGAGTGACCCCCCCCAGGGCAACGGTAATCTTACCTCTCACTACGCGATCATCAGCGGCTGCATCCCCAGCTTCCCTGTTGCTGTGCTCGCTCCTTGCAGCCAGCCATTCAGATAGACTGGGCACATGGGAGAGCGCACTCCACAGGGGAGCCGGGGATGCAGCTGCTGGCGCACCTATGCTGGCGTGAACTTCAAGTCATGTCCTTATGCTGCGCATTATTATGTGCCGCATAAAGTGTTGATTGGATGAACGTCCACACGCGCATTGAGAACGTTGGAAAGGTTTGTGACAGTGGGCGATATGGGGTGTTTCACACGGGGGGGGGGTCTCACATCCCCAGCATACCTATAGCTAGGCGCGTCCACAGCTAGGGGCGGGGAAAGGGGTGGGGCCAGTGGTCAGTGTGATATCTACATGGAACGAGTGCAGCTGATTGGCTAAGTGTCCGTGCATGTCATTTGATTTTGTGTGGGCTCCCAGGTAATACACACAGCAGAGCATCCCAAATGGGGATGCCCCAACAGAGAAGAACAAAAACCAAAAATACGGCCTACTAACTAGTACAAGTAACAAACCATTAGTGAATGGATAAACACACACTAATGCTTGTTGCTGGATCAACAAATGTTATTCAAAATGGTACAGAAAAAATATTTATTATATTTCTATAATACCAAACACCAATTCATCCCCACAAAAAATGACATAAGTCACCAACCTAATATTAATCTATGCAAAACATAAACCAAAACAAAACTGCCCTTCATGTTGATCAAAACATTAATAAACATCAATAGCTCATCCTGCATCCAACACGTGTATTGTGTGTATTGTGATTGGGACTTCTAGTCCCTTCCTCGGAGGCGAAAGTACCTGCTGAAAACTCCCAACGTTTTATATCCATCAAAAGAAAAATGATTAAATAGATTGATTGTTTTCAAGAATCTGAAAAGCTAAAAAAAAAACACAAAAGCTCTGACTGGAACGTACTCTACCTTCTCAGTGAGCGTCCATGCTGTGCTGCACATAACAGGCACGGCCACATCTAGAGTGAGCAATTGTTTTCAGCATCTCACCCAGTATAAGATCAAAATGATTACTTTCGTTACAAATTAAAAGCTTAAAGTAGAACAAAACCCAGGATTTTGACTATTCAGGGTTTTGTTACCTGTCCCGATTTGGCATGCGCGGCTGTGTTTCAAAAAAACTCACCTTTCTCTGATTATATGGCATATCCGCAGGCTCTTGTCCAGTTTGAGTCATTTGTCATGCATACTGTATTAATGCTCGGCAAGCGGCATGGCAGGAGTGGGTACATCTCCAGACATGGATGCACTCCTGCCCCCAGCCTATTTCAATGCCTGGAGGTGAGAGCGTACCACAGGCCAGATTAATGCTCGGCACTGTGCACGGCAGGAGTGGGTACATCTCCAGACATGGATGCACTCCTGCCCCCAGCCTATTTCAATGCCTGGAGGTGAGAGCGTACCACAGGCCATATTAATGCTCGGTAAGGGGCACCATGCACAGCGAGAGCATCTCCAGACGTGGAAACGCTCCAGCCCCTCAGCCTATCTGAATGGCTAGGGGCAGGTGCGCACCAGAGCCCAGAGATGCTGGGGACGTGGCTGCTAATATTGGTGAGGGAGCCAGGAAAAATGTGACACTGGGGGGGGGGGGGTTGCACAGCAGGGCATACCGATCTGGGATGAAAGCAGCCGTCTCTGGGATATTTTAGATTCCAGGGCCGGCCCTACTGTTTTTTTTTCTACTTTAAAAGGACTGTAAACCCAAATCAACAACCAACCAGGGACTTCCCTTCTCTACCCTGCAACAGCTCTCTGTCGATCCACCGGTCACAGTTTCTGTAAAGGAGGGGCGCCACAAGCATACACCCCAGAACTCTTGGGCCATGACCCTGCTACCTCCCAACAGTCACTGAGCAACTGTGTTCAAGAGCTGAAGATTTGTTGGTCAGTTGGTCGCTAGAGCGATCACTAATACAATCTCTGTTTCCAAAATCCAGTGATCAAGTGATGAACAAGAAATTATTGGTTAGCCAAAATGATACGCCGGCCGACTGATTCATCCTACGATTATCGGTAAATTGTGGTTGCTTTACTGATTTCTCACTCGATAATCGCTCCTTCTAAATGAGCCATAAGAGAGAAGAGAGCAATACAAATTCCATACCCGCTCTCTCCCCATCCCATTTCTATCAGCCCATCATTTATTGTTATAATACCCCTGATTCTTATATCACAGCTTCAAAGTTTACGTCATTTTTCACGTGTCAGGAGAAAAAGAATCGTAACTCTTTTTGTTTCGCCAATAACTGTAGGTTATAGATTTGTATTACGCCTGAAGAAGTGCTTTGAAAGCTCACATTTTCAATCTATTGAGTTAGCCAATAAATTGTATTATCATTACCTGGGATTTTCTGCTAACACAAAAAAATAAATGAATAAAACGTTTTAAACAGGTGTCAGAGGTCCAGGGGGAGGAGAAGGCTGTACCTAATACCTGTTACTACTATGTTATTGTGTGTTATTGATTACAGCTCTCTTGGTGTTATCTCCTGCCAAAAAGCATTCCTTGTATGTATATTGGACTTACTTGGCGGATCAAATAAAGTATTCTAAAGTATTCTAAGGTGGATGTTACGGTGTAGGTGGAAGAGGAGGAGGTAGTCAGCCCTTCAACCACTCACTCACTGGCATAAATATACAATTGCAGTTACTGACACTGCCTGAAAAGGGCAATTATTGAAAATTACTAGCTGACCCTCTCCCTACCTACCTGCCCTGAAAAGGACATTATTATTTTTTTTGTCTCTGGCCCGAACTGTCCCGCACTGCGGCTACAGCCTCTCCTTGTCTAACCTACTTAGTAGCTGTAACATGGGCCAAACCAAATTGACAAGGGTCATAAGAAAGGGGCACAACTCCACAAATACCATAAAATAATATTTTATTCAATGTTACACTATAGCAAAAATAAAAACACACATGCAACACAAAGACACTGTTAAAATCAATTCATCCACTATTCCTGTGATGCTAAAATACTTAGCAATCCATATTATTTTGCTATAGTGTAACATTGAATAAAATATTATTTTATGGTATTTGTGGAGTTGTGCCCCTTTCTTATGACCCTGGTAAATTTGGTTTGGCCCATGTTACAGCTACTAAGTAGGTTAGACAAGGAGAGGCTGTAGCTGCAGTGAGGGACAGTTCGGGCCAGAGATAAAAAAAAAAAATAATGTCCTTTTCAGGGCAGGTAGGTAGCGAGAGGGTCAGCTAGTAATTTTCAATAATTGCCCTTTTCAGGCAGTGTCAGTAACTGCAATTGTATATTTATGCCAGTGAGTGAGTGGTTGAAGGGCTGACTACCTCCTCCTCTTCCACCTACACCGTAACATCCACCTTAGAATACTTTAGAATACTTTATTTGATCCGCCAAGTAAGTCCAATATACATACAAGGAATGCTTTTTGGCAGGAGCTAACACCAAGAGAGCTGTAATCAATAACGCACAATAACATAGTAGTAACAGGTATTAGGGCAGCACGCTCAGTTATCAATATTCAAAGCTGGGCCTGCTATTTTGTAGTACTACCTGGCTGTAACAGAGATAGGACACGTGACCCCACCTCTTATACAGCGGCATTGCTGAAGTTGCATTGGGGTAAAGCTGGTTGATGGGGTTCTCAGCAGCCCATCAACCAGCTTTACTGCTCAGGTGAGTGCCGAACCCAAACACAGACCCAAACACGCTTGTCCCAAACACAGACCTGAACCTGCAAAGTTTGGCACGGACCCAAACAGTGTGGTTCGGGTCTGCTCATCTCTACCTATAATGTATCTTATGATTGCAATATTTTTTCATAGCTTGATGTTTGTACAGAATGTATATCTGCCAACTTGAGAATACAATTGTGCTTACTGTATACAATAGTTTTTTTTTGCAATACTTTTCAATAAAGAGACTGGAAACAAAAGCTGGCACACATCTTACTGGTGGAGCCTGAACTAGAGGCAGGACCATGTGCCTAATCCGGCCAAGGAGTACGCTATCAGAATCAGTGCTCCGACTGGACAAGCACTGGACAACTTATGAGAGATCACTGACTGCCTCTAACAGTCTGTCGAGTGAAGAAGCATTCTCTAAACTCATAGCTTAGAGCTTATATTCAATCCTCATCCTTCATTGTCAGCAAAATACATTTTCTGGAAATGTTCATTGGATATTCGGAAGTAGTCCAACTCTTTGTATGCCATCATTCTACCACTATTAGTTACTAGTACTCCGTAAATTACGCCTGATTTATACCTAAAGCAACTGCTGATCACTAATGAATACGCTATTGTTCATTGACTGTAAAGACAGCGAGCCAAGTAAGAGCTGGAATCTTCCCACGTGTTTATTCATGACTTTACCAAGGCGGAGATAGGGCGTTGTTTGACAAACAGCCCACATAAATCCCACCATGCTCATACTTTCCTGAAAACGTATGTGCAGCATAATACCTAGTGTGAAGATTTCCTTATCATGGATGTAGATATTATCGTATGATTTAATGTTTTATAGCACCTCCATTTTTCCAGCTGTTTTCGACAAAGATCTAGTAGGGCAAAGATTTAAAACTAAGTTAAAAAGCATATGATTTTTAACATCAAAGGCAGCAATAGTCTGAATGTATTTAACAAAATACATCAGTGACAGCAAATTATGTTTTAAACTGGATGCAAAATATTCCTGTGGGTCAACTTTTAACCTCTCTGATACTATATAACCAGAGTTAGTACAGACTGCATTACAACACCCTCCAGGGCAGGAACTGGACCATTCTGCTCTTCAGGACAAAAGCACATTGCTATCATAATGAAAGAAAAAATGTAAAACAAATGTAAAAAAACTAAAAAAGGGAAGTTATTGCACTTAGGAGTGTAGGTCTGCCCTACGAATAATTTGCCAAGAAAGCCTAAGCGGCATACATACCATAGAGGTAGGGGAGGCAATTGCTATGAGGATTTGGCAGAAGGGGGGGTTAATGCAAGCTGCCCCCCCCCCCCCCCCGTTTTTCAGCACATGTGGCAGAAGGGCTCTAGAACTCCAATCAGACAGTGTCAGACTGGGGTGTCTGGAGTCTCTGAGGGACACCTTACAGTTACATGCAAATATTCCTGGCTTTTTATTCTTGGGGCTCATTCACACACATTAAACCTAACTATAGTGTGTGAGCCGTGCTCTTCTGCCATAGAACAGTGACATCAAGCATTACTTACTGCTTTTGCTATCACTATCCCTTTTGGAGATGGGGTGCCCCAAAGGGACCCTCAGTTTAAGGGATTCCCTGTTAACCTGGTGGGCCAATCTGAGCCTGGTTTCTAACTGATTGGTATACTCACTACTACTACTTCATGGCAGGTCATTTACTACCAGAGGACCTCTCTAACTTTTGCTGGGGGGCCCTGTGAAACCTGTAGTCAGTACCATTAAAAGGCACTTGGAAGCTAGAGGAAACAGCAAAAGGCCTGGCAGAAGAGAGACCACTACAAATGACATCAGATGACAAGAGAGTCAACAGTTTGCAAATTCGGCGCCAAAATCTTCATGAACAGTTTAATGCCGCAAAAAACAATTTCCATTTCAGCTGTGAAGAGATAACTTCACTACAAGGGTGGGAAGATCTGGCACACAACCTCCATTGCAGTAAACACACCCCGGATGCGCATTCGTGCACTCCTAGGTGCGCACTACCAGACACGCACGTGCACACTCCCGGAACACATGTGCACACTCCCAAACACATGCACACGCTCTCAGGCACCCATGTACTCACCCCAAGTCGTACATGCGCGCAATCCTAGGTGTGCATACCCGCACTCCCAGATAGACATGTGCATACTCTCAAACACAAGGCGCACTCCCAGGCATGCATGCGCACATTCCCAGACTTCCATGTGCACAACCCGGATGCGCATGCGCACACTTCAAGATGTCGCAGACGTGCATGTGCACACTCACCGATGGTCACATATTCGCACACCCCCAGATAGATAGCTAGGTCAGTGAGCAGGTAGGTGGGTAAGTAGGTAGGTAAGTGGGTGGGTGGCTGGGAAGGTAGGAGGGAAGATAGTTAGCTGGGTCAGTGGGCAGGCAGGTAGGAGGGTAGTAGGTGGGCAGGTAGGTAGCTTGGTCAGTGGTATGGTGGGTGTGTAGGTAGTCAGAGAGTCTGGAGCCAGACAGATTGGCTGATCAGAGAGTGGAGGTAAGTGGAGCGTGCACCCCCTCCCCCAGCTCCAGCCTCAGTGGTGGGGGGGGGGGACACCTCCATCACCTACGCTCTCCGATCAGCCAATCTGCCCGGCCCGTGACTGCACAGGAAAGGGGGTTGGGGGGTGGGCACAGTGACTGCAAGGTCCAATATTTCCCCCCACCCTCTGCATAAAGCTGGAGCCAGAGCCACGGGCCAGTGACCAGATCGGAGATAGGAGGTAGTGCAGCGTCTCCCCTCCGCTCGGCTTCTCTAATGACTTGCACGTAGGAGACTGGGCGTGGGGGAAGGCACCGTTTATCAGGTTTTAACTGTGGCTCCTAGATCACCATCCAAGCGCCCATGACGTGGTTCCGTTATTGCTCGTAGAAGGATCATTGGTGACCTGCATCGGTGGGGAGTGTAAGGAGCCGCAGATGAGGAAGAAGATTTCCTGATTTATGGCCCCAACCCAAGTCAAGAGAAAGCTGGAGCGTGGCAAGGTAAGCTGCTGAATATCTTTTTTTATCTTTGCCTAAAAAAAAATCTCTTTAAAGAAGGACATCAGACCTTTTCTGATGTTCCTCTCTAAAAATCCCTCCCTCACTGCCTTTTGGATGTTGGCGCTATCTAAAACGCCGACATCGGCAGTATTCCTGGCCCCTTTGCACCCCCCCCATAGCCGTCGCTGACTGATCGCAGCGGGCTTAGCCATCCTCTCTTCAAAACTCATGCGCCGCTCCTCAGATCTTGCACTCTTCTGCGCTAAGTGTCATTGCAGCCTATGCAGTGACGCTGCGCATGTGTGAGATCTGAAGGGCGGGGCAACGCATAACGGAACAGCAAGACTGCCCGACAGACCGGACAGGTAAGTTTAAAGTTGTAAATTGTGAGACTGGAGGGCCAGGGGGGGCGACCAAGCCAGGTTTGGGGAGTTTTTATTAATTCACAATACCTGAAATGTTTCTCTTTAATTATACAGGATGCAAGTGGTGCTCCATCTCTCGGGCAGTCTGTATCTATATATGTATGTATATAGATAGGCCTCAGCTCTATTTTAGGGGGGTCCTAGGAGTGGGTGAATGTAAAACCAGAGGTGAGTACATAATGGAGCAGCCTTTATATAGAGAGAAATGGAAATAGCAACAACTGTAATATGGTATCCAGCAGAACTGAAGAAATCAACCAAAGCAAGAATCTTACAAATAAATCTGATAGTTGGAATTTCTCCACACAGTGGAGGTTTTTGAAAAAGATAGAAAAAGAAGGAGGGTCGGTTTGTTATTTTTTTTTATTTAGCCATACCTTGGTGACAGTGGAGTCATTATGGGTAAATATACACTTTTTTGGGCCAAGCAATAGAACTGACGCTGGAGGCCCACTCCACACTTAGATGCAACGATTTCCAGGATCAAACTGTAACTGTATAACTATATAAATGTATAACTGTATAAATAGTATGGCACAGAAACTGTCACAATTTTACACAATTCACCATTAAAGACAGTATCCCAATAACTACTGAGACTGGATAAGCTGTGCTCTCCTGCTTTAGAAAGCAGCCATTCAGCATACAGTACCTGCTGCTGCTCCATTATTATCATCACATGACCCTATGTGCAGCATCACCTAAATACCCAAGACACAAACTAAGAAACAGCAAAAATTAAACAGCATCCTGTTACCACCATATCAACCAGAGCAGGTGCCCATTTGGAGATTGGGATTGATATATATTATATATATGACTATACACGATGAGAGCATCAAATCACTCACTAAGGTTTGTTATAAACCAGAAAGAGGAAGCTTAAAGTGGACCTTCACTCTGAATAAGAGTCTATCTTATATGTTTCCCACACCCTGCACATACAGATTGCTCACATTAAAAATCATCCTTCATCTATTGCATGTTATGAGCCTTTAAACATCCAAGATGGCGGCTTATGGAAGCCGCCATCTTATCAGGCAGCCTGCAAACAGGAAGTGCCTCCTGACTGTGCTGCTCTGCATTCTGGGACTGCTGACCTTTACCTGACCCCAGCTCTGCTCTGTCTGAGCAAAGCACAGCTATAACCCGCCCCCCTGTACCTTATCCCACTCTCCTCTCCTCAGTAAGTGTGATGCTTCTGAGTCAAGATGGCGGCGCCCGCATCCTAAATTCCTGAACAGAGTTTCAGCCCAGTGGGGGAAAGAATAATAAGTAAGTGACTAAAAACTTAAAATATATTAATTTTAGATGCTGGGGAACCATTTTTTAAGAGTTTGGCCTTTTCATTAAATCATGGTGAAGGTTCGGTTTAAATGGCGCTAGAATCCAGAAGGCAACTTCACTGAACAAGGTCCTAACTATAAAGGATTTTAAATACTCTGACATAGACTGGAGCACAGCTGGGTGGCAATGTATAACCACTTTTAATTACAGTATCTCATGCTGAATAAGCTTCACTTGACAAGGAGAGCAGGGAGGGGTGGATTGGATGGACTTAAACCTGACCTCCCCAATCAAGCCGCAAGGCACAACCACTCATGTTTTGTAAAATAGGTGTTGGTCCAGTTTGAGTTAAAACACTGAATTTTATAAAAGCCAAATGAAACCAGCTTGGAGAAGTATTTAAATGGCAAAGCAGGGGGATTTCACACAGTGGGGCATCCTGAGTCTAAAAGACTCTAGCCTGTCCCTAGGGTGTCCGAAATGGGGATGTTCTGCTTTTTTAACCACCCCTGGGCCGATTAATTCCCTACCCCCCGGGGCATCCAGAATCAGGATGCCCCTCTGTGTGTAACCCCCCAAGTCGCCCATAAACTCATCTTCTTTCCCTGTCCAACGCCCATGCGTGAGCAGCGGCTGCATCACCGCTATACCTCTAGCAGGGCGCGTGCCGGCGCCAGCCATTTGTTAATAACCAGCTCAAGCACGCTCCTTGTTAGAGGGTAGCAGGGGATACGGTCGTCAGCAAGCTTGGATCCACTCGTATTTGACAAGCTCCTGGAAGAAGGGGCTCGAGCGGATCCAAGCACGCTTAATGAATGAGCGGCCACGCATGTGCCGTAGGACTGGGAAGAGGCGAGTTTGTTCGGGCAACCTGGGGGGTTTCACACAGCGGGACACCCCCGATTAAGGTTCCCCCGGGGGCAAGGACCAAAACCCTGGATAGTCAAAATGCTGGGTTTTGGTCCACTTTAATATTGTATTTTGTTATATAAAATGCCTTTGATTAGGGCCCCCAGACACAACTTTGCATGGGATGCGCTGCTGAGGACAAGCAATCATTTTTGGCCAGATGTCAGCTTTGTTAGTCACATCACTGTACAACTACTTTAATCTGCTATTGATCACTTTATTTTCCCCTCATTGGTTTAGGCAACTTGGGCAAGATTGATTGTACATGATCACCGACAACCACAGATCTGTAGCATTCCTCTTAATTTCTCAGATTAATTTCCTCCATAAAAATGATTGATTGCGCAAAGAGAATCCAGCATTGCTTTGTGACTGATATCATCATTTTTGGCAGTGGCAGTAACTAATTGTACACAATCACACCGATGTCTGATTCTTTCATGGACAGATCTTTTTAGTCTCTAAACTTAAAATGCACCAATATTATTAACTTTAATCCAAAATCTTAAAATATGAAAAATATATATTTATATTGATACATATGATCTACAGCAGATGTAGTAAAACATAATATAATTACTGTAATATCGTTTTTTTTTTCTATAATAATGACATTGCTCATTTTGCTTTTTTTTTCCAAAAAACCTTAGCCAATCTGTGTTTGTACCTTAATATATTGGCAACAAGTCTCATCGCACTGGCCAAAGCTGTGAAGCATTCATCCAGCTGGCAAACAACAAGCACAACTAGATTACACATCAGAACGATTGCAGCTGTATGCCAATGAATGAAGTGGTATCACACAATTGTCACATGTGCTTAAAATGAAAATAAATTGTATAATCACACAATTGTCACGTGTGCTTAAAATGAAAATAAATTGTATAATCACACAATTGTCACGCGTGCTTAAAATGAAAATAAATGGTATAATCACACAATTGTCACATGTGCTTAAAATGAAAATAAATTGTATAATCACACAATTGTCACATGTACTTAAAATGAAAATAAATTGAATAATAATAATAATTATTATAATTGCCAATAATAATTAATAATCTATACTATATAAAGGCAGCATGGTGATTCTATGCAAGCAGTAAGCAAACAATAGAAATATACAATTAATTAACATAGATACATGGCTGTTAAAGTGCATGATGAAGGACCATCAGTATAGAGTGTTACACTTTTCTAACTTACTTGCCTTGCTTTGGATGGCCGTTTCAAGTCGTCGGATCTGCCAGCCCTCTCCGCCATGTAGGGGAATGATTTGTATGATATAGACGGTATCCTACAAAGCGTGCGGTAAAAACTTTCAATATGCAACGGCTGTAAATGAATTTTGCCTGTCCTATTCTAGTCTATACATAAAGATCTTCCATAGTGTGTGGCCCCAGCTGTCCCTACTTATCCCTGCATCTATCTATCTGTGTTCTGCTGCTGAAGCCGTCGTCCCTCTGTGTCTGGCTCGCTTACTGATTTTCTCTGGGTTCCCCTCGCCTGAGCTCTCGCTGCTGTTTTCCACCCACATACACATTGCAATAAGACTCTTTTTCTCTGTATGTCAGAGTCTGTGTAGGAGGACTGGGGGAAGGGCTGAATCATCTATCATAGCCATGCAGAGCACAAAAATGACCATCCTCTATCAATTTCTGCTTTATGATGAGCAAGGCGCAGCAGAGTGGGGTGTGCCTGCCAGGCTCGTGTCACTTAAAGGGTAATTCCACTTTCAACAGGCTTCTATTATTATGTACCAAAATGGTGTAAACAAGGTGCTGAGCTTATCTGTTTTTTTTCTTTTTTATGCTTTTGCAACTCTATGATATAAAAGAAATCTATTTTCTGTAGCAGCAATGTGTTTCTATCAGTAGCGTACACCAAAGTGGTGTTTTGAAGCCCATATCAGCGAATTCATGACCTTGACTTGCTAATCACCCGATTGGCTAACAGATGACAGGTGTTACTCTGCTCTAATTCAAACTTTGCAGGTAGGGGATCACAATCTCATGTTCCGCTAGCTAAAGAGTTACTGGAAGTGTTATCACCTGGGGAGGTTGTTACGTGTGTGATTTGACGATGAGCTCACCTGTTATAGTGGAAGGATTCTGGGACTTGTAGTCACTCGAGGTCAGGAAAACCACGCCCACTTTAGGATCACAGACACACAGGAATATAGAAAACAACATGCTGATAAATAAATCACAGGTATAAGGAAGGGCACAAATGATTGTTTTACTTCCCAGAAGAGGAAAACAATAAGGCAGAACACCAAAATCCTAACAAAAACCCAACCTAACATTTAATGTGTGGTTTCATTTTACTAAGGAGAAATGCCCAGGCCACAGAAAGTGATTTCTTAAAGCGGTCCTTCACTCTGAATAAGAGTCTATCTTATATGTTTCCCACACCCTGCACATACAGATTGCTCACATTAAAAGTCATCCTACCTGTATCTACTGCATGTTATGAGCCTTTAAACATCCAAGATGGCGGCTCATGGAACATCAGACAGCCTGCAAACAGGAAGTGCCTTCTGACTGTGCTGCTCTGCATTCTGGGATTGCTGACCTTTTCTTGACCCCAGCTCTGCTCTGTCTGCGCAAAGCCCAGCTATAACCTGCGTATAACCTAAGTGTGATGCGGCGCCCGTATCCTAAAGTCCTGAACAGAGTTGCAGCCCAGTGGGAGAAAGAATAATAAGTAAGAGACTAAAAACTTAAAATATATGAATTGTATATGCTGGGGAATCATTTTTTAAGGGTTTGGGCTTTTCAATAAATCATGGTCCGGTTTAAAGGGCCACTATCATCTGCTCTGGCGATGAGTCTTGTGTGTTTTCATCAAAGACACTTCTCTGCCTCTCAGCTGATAAATCCGTTACTTTCACCTACTGCAAAGTAAACACAGCTGACTGTCCGTTAGTTTGTGATTAGTGTTGGGCAAACCCCTGTAAGTTTAGATTCGGCAAGTCGGGCCAAACTTTGAGCAAAAATTACGTTCCGGTACCTGAACTTGACCCAAACTTTGGGACCCAAAATGACAGATGTCCTTTTCTGGCTGAAAAGCGTGTTCGGGTTTGGCAAGTCTGCCCAACACTATGGCCTCAATTCAATAGAGTTGAAATAAATTCTCATGGTAGTAAAAAATTCAATTCATGAGAAAAAATCTTCACTGTTACTGAATCACCAGCTAAGAAAACAATGAAAGTCAATGGCACTTTTTTACTCCTAAGAAGAGTAGAGAACTGTTTAGTCCATTCTACAATGTAGTAAAAGCTGCCATTGACTTTCATTGTCTTTTTATCTAGTGATTCAGTAACAGTGAAATTCTCAGGCTTTATTCTCATTACTTGAATTTTTTACTACCATGTGAATTTTTTTCAACTCTTATTGAATCAAGGCCTGTTTGTGATACATATGCATCTGAATGTAACAAGTTTAGCCTGCAGCAGGAGAAAGTAACTGATTTATCAGCTGAGAGGTAGATGAAAATACATACAAGCTTGAGTGAAAAGTACTTACTCACATGGGCAGGTTGGTTGGTATACAGGGAAATCAGTATACAGGGAAGCCAAGCTTACAGATATTATGCTTGTTGGTGCTGAACCTGAATGACTACTTGGGATAGAAGATAGGGGGGGCAAGTAGCGTTTGACACCCTTACATGAACCAGTGCGCTTATACATACCACCCCCAGGGCAAATCAGATTGCTGCACATAAAAATAATATTACCTTTTTGTAGGTTCTGTCATGGGGCGATTTTACCTTTAAAATGGCTTCCTATGGAGCTGCAGGTAGCATGTAAACAGGAAATGATGCTGGGTTTCCTGCCAAAATGCATTGTGGGCTGCAGGCCTCCTGCAAACAAAAAGTGCTAATGGGTTTCTTGATGATCTTCATTGTGGGTTGTCAGTTAAATCCAGGCTGCAGCACAGCTGGGAAGCGGAGAAAAGGTAGCCTCAGGGGTACTACAAAATGGCTGCTTCCAAGATAAAATCAGTGATGCAGCAGTTCAGCTTTGAGTGCATGCAGAAGCTAATGTAAGTGCTGACAATGATTCAGTATCATGCATGCAGATGGGGCAAGGGAGTTTTGGGAAGTTTGTTCTTTCAAATGTGCCATGCTGTTGGTCCAGTTTAAGGAGCTCTTTAAAGGCATTTTTTTATTTCTTTCTTAACAGTATAATAGGGATGATTCAGTAGTGTGACAATTATTTTCTCACTTTTTTGTTGAAAAAAAAAAAAGTATAATGATTTTTTTTTCCTTTCCTTTACTGCAATTCAGCACTATTATCAGCTGTGCAAATGTTTAAATAATTGCCACGGCAATTATTTTAATCTCACAAAAAAACACAGAAAATAAAATTCTCCTGGTGCTAAAATCAGCCCTTATATGGGAATCCATATTATGATATGAAGATCTTGATGTTTTCTCAGAGCCGCTCTACCCTCACTGAACCCAGTGCAAGCTTTTTGGTGTATTTCTGATGCATACTGATAACTAATGGGCCCAGTCTAGGAGGGCCTGACATATCTGCTTAGATATCTGGCAGGTGTATAGTGGGCTGTAGAGTGGGCTAGGAAAAATCTGTAAGGCGACATTGCCCTGGAGTGTGTGTGGGTGTGAGTATGTGGGTGTTTTTGTGTCTGCGGTGTGTGGTGTGTGTGTGTTTGCATGCATGAGCTCAATGCAGCTCCCTGGTGTGTTGGCGGGTTACTGACACAAGAAACAGCTTTGTTAAACCTTTGCACAACTGAGAAGATCTAAAAGAGATGAAAGTCCATGTGTATCCCTCTGCTTGTTACCACCTGGAATAAGACAATCTCATGTCTTATGGCTGTTACTGCTATGAAACAACATATAAGCATTTGTGTCTGTCTGCAATAACAATGACAGGACACCTTAAAGCAGACCAAAAGTAAAAAAAAAAAAAAAAAAAGCAAGTTCAGTAAATTGTACCCCTAAAGCCCCATTTTGGTAATCAGTGACGTAAACTTTACTCCATGCAGATGTTGTGGAATAGCAGGCAGATTCTATACTGCATGGCAGTGGCCATCTTGCCACTTACAGCTTATATAAAAATCCAATCTCACAATTGCCTCCTTTATTTTTAGTAGAAAGCAACTGTGATGACTCATTGCTCTGCTGAACACCTGAATGAATTGTATAATTTTAGAAGATACATATTATTTATACTGACTGAATGGGTGTGCAGTAAATCCAAAGTCTGCAGTAAGCAGGGATAGAGAAACATTGTTGCAACTCTCCCCTCAAAAGGTTACACACACACAATCCTTCTAGTAGCTAGTTATTCAGAACGTCCAGAACATCTGCATCTCAAAGAGTTTTTGACGGGGGGCGGGGGGGGTCTTTAGGGGAGCAATTTACTAAACTTTCTTTTTTTTACTAATATATTACAGGAATTTATAAATGCTCAAAAGGCCCCAAATGCTGGTTATTAAGACCGAAAATTTGAATTCCGGAGAAGTATAAAGGATCCAACAACTGTAAGACATAAAAATGCACAAAAAAAATAATAAAAACAGTAGCTTACCTTACCAAACTTCATTCCAGTAATGTCCCTCCTCTCAGGTAGGTGCTTCATGGGCCACCTACCCGCTCGATCGTCTGCTTGCCTGCCTCCTCCAACTCGATAGGCTAGCCTGGCTACCTAATCAGTCAAAAAGACCCCCCTGACCCAATCGCCCCCTGAATGCCCAATCCAACCCCCCACCAGATCGGCCAGCCCAATCAACCCACATCCTTCCGTTTGATCCACCCACCCAATCAACTGGCTTGCCAGATCATCCCCCCCACCCAATCTTCTGATCAACCTGCCTGACAGATCGCTCAATCAACCTGCTTGATGGATCGCTTGATCAACCAGCCCTCCCACTGTTTGGGAGTGCATGCAGGTGTTTGGGAGTGCATGCAGGCGTTTGGGAGTGCATGCAGGTGTTTGGGAGTGCATGTAGGTGTTTGGGAGTGCATGCAGGCGTTTGGGAGTGCATGCAGGCGTTTGGGAGTGCATGCAGGCGTTTGGGAATGCTTGCAGGCGTTTGGGAGTGCATGCAGGCGTTTCGGAATGCTTGCAGGTGTTTGGGAGTGCATGCAGGCGTTTGGGAGTGCATGCAGGCGTTTGGGAGTGCATGCAGGCGTTTGGGAGTGCATGCAGGCGTTTGGGAGTGCTTGCAGGCGTTTGGGAATGCTTGCAGGTGTTTGGGAGTGCATGTAGGTGTTTGGGAGTGCATGCAGGCGTTTGGGAGTGCATGCAGGCGTTTGGGAGTGCATGCAGGCGTTTGGGAGTGCATGCAGGCGTTTGGGAGTGCATGTAGGTGTTTGAGAATGCTTGCAGGTGTTTGGGAGTGCATGCAGGTGTTTGGAAGTGCATGCAGGGGTTTGGGAGTGCATGCAGGTGTTTGGGAGTGCATGTAGGTGTTTGGGAGTGCATGCAGGTGTTTGGGAATGCTTGCAGGTGTTTGGGAATGCTTGCAGGTGTTTGGGAGTGCTTGCAGGTGTTTGGGAGTGCTTGCAGGTGTTTGGGAATGCTTGCAGGTGTTTGGGAGTGCAGCAGGTGTTTGGGAATGCATGCCGGTGTTTGGGAGTGCATGCAGGTGTTTGGGAGTGCATGCAGGTGCTTGGGAGTGCATGCAGGTGTTTGGGAGTGCTTGCAGGTGTTTGGGAGTGCTTGCAGGTGTTTGGGAATGCTTGCAGGTGTTTGGGAGTGCATGCAGGTGTTTGGGAATGCTTGCAGGTGTTTGGGAGTGCATGCAGGTGTTTGGGAGTGCATGTAGGTGTTTGGGAGTGCATGCAGGTGTTTGGGAATGCTTGCAGGTGTTTGGGAGTGCATGCAGGTGTTTGGGAGTGCATGTAGGTGTTTGGGAATGCATGCAGGTGTTTGGGAGTGCATGCAGGTGTTTGGGAGTGCATGCAGGTGCTTGGGAGTGCTTGCAGGTGTTTGGGAGTGCATGCAGGTGTTTGGGAATGCTTGCAGGTGTTTGGGAGTGCATGCAGGTGTTTGGGAGTGCATGCAGGTGTTTGGGAATGCATGCAGGTGTTTGGGAGTGCATGCAGGTGTTTGGGAGTGCATGCAGGTGCTTGGGAGTGCATGCAGGTGTTTGGGAGTGCTTGCAGGTGTTTGGGAATGCTTGCAGGTGTTTGGGAGTGCATGCAGGTGTTTGGGAATGCTTGCAGGTGTTTGGGAGTGCATGCAGGTGTTTGGGAGTGCATGCAGGTGTTTGGGAGTGCATGTAGGTGTTTGGGAGTGCATGCAGGTGTTTGGGAGTGCATGCAGGTGTTTGGGAGTGCATGCAGGCGTTTGGGAGTGCATGCAGGTGTTTGGGAGTGCTTGCAGGTGTTTGGGAATGCTTGCAGGTGTTTGGGAGTGCATGCAGGTGTTTGGGAGTGCTTGCAGGTGTTTGGGAGTGCTTGCAGGTGTTTGGGAGTGCATGCAGGTGTTTGGGAGTGCATGCAGGTGTTTGGGAATGCATGCAGGTGTTTGGGAGTGCATGCAGGTGTTTGGGAGTGCATGCAGGTGTTTGGGAGTGCTTGCAGGTGTTTGGGAATGCTTGCAGGTGTTTGGGAGTGCATGCAGGTGTTTGGGAGTGCATGCAGGTGTTTGGGAATGCATGCAGGTGTTTGGGAGTGCATGCAGGTGTTTGGGAGTGCATGCAGGTGCTTGGGAGTGCTTGCAGGTGTTTGGGAGTGCTTGCAGGTGTTTGGGAATGCTTGCAGGTGTTTGGGAGTGCTTGCAGGTGTTTGGGAATGCTTGCAGGTGTTTGGGAGTGCATGCAGGTGTTTGGGAGTGCATGTAGGTGTTTGGGAGTGCATGTAGGTGTTTGGTAGTGCATGCAGGTGTTTGGGAATGCTTGCAGGTGTTTGGGAGTGCATGCAGGTGTTTGGGAGTGCATGCAGGTGTTTGGGAGTGCTTGCAGGTGTTTGGGAGTGCATGCAGGTGTTTGGGAGTGCATGCAGGTGTTTGGGAATGCTTGCAGGTGTTTGGGAATGCTTGCAGGTGTTTGGGAGTGCATGCAGGTGTTTGGGAGTGCTTGCAGGTGTTTGGGAATGCTTGCAGGTGTTTGGGAGTGCATGCAGGTGTTTGGGAGTGCATGTAGGTGTTTGGGAGTGCATGTAGGTGTTTGGTAGTGCATGCAGGTGTTTGGGAATGCTTGCAGGTGTTTGGGAGTGCATGCAGGTGTTTGGGAGTGCATGCAGGTGTTTGGGAGTGCTTGCAGGTGTTTGGGAGTGCATGCAGGTGTTTGGGAGTGCATGCAGGTGTTTGGGAATGCTTGCAGGTGTTTGGGAATGCTTGCAGGTGTTTGGGAGTGCATGCAGGTGTTTGGGAGTGCTTGCAGGTGTTTGGGAATGCTTGCAGGTGTTTGGGAGTGCTTGCAGGTGTTTGGGAGTGCATGCAGGCGTTTGGGAGTGCATGCAGGCGTTTGGGAGTGCATGCAGGTGTTTGGGAGTGCATGCAGGTGTTTGGGAGTGCATGCAGGTGTTTGGGAGTGCATGCAGGCGTTTGGGAGTGCATGCAGGCGTTTGGGAGTGCATGCAGGTGTTTGGGAGTGCTTGCAGGTGTTTGGGAGTGCATGCAGGTGTTTGGGAGTGCATGCAGGTGTTTGGGAGTGCATGCAGGTGTTTGGGAGTGCAAGCAGGTGTTTGGGAGTGCTTGTTTGGGAGTGCTTGCAGGTGTTTGGGAGTGCATGCAGGTGTTTGGGAGTGCATGCAGGTGTTTGGGAGTGCATGCAGGTGTTTGGGAGTGCATGCAGGTGTTTGGGAGTGCTTGCAGGTGTTTGGGAGTGCATGCAGGTGTTTGGGAGTGCTTGCAGGTGTTTGGGAGTGCATGCAGGTGTTTGGGAGTGCTTGCAGGTGTTTGGGAATGCTTGCAGGTGTTTGGGAGTGCATGCAGGTGTTTGGGAATGCTTGCAGGTGTTTGGGAATGCTTGCAGGTGTTTGGGAGTGCATGCAGGTGTTTGGGAATGCTTGCAGGTGTTTGGGAGTGTTGGTTTGCATACATGTGTTTAGTAGTGTGGGAGTATGTGCATGTGTTTGGGAGTGCATGCAGGTCTTTAGGAGTGTGTGGGTGTGGGCATATGTTTGGGAGTACAGGGTTGCATGCATGTGTTTGGGAGTGTGCACATGTGTTTGGGAGTGCAGGTCTAGGCATCCAATGTCGCCAAGCAAAAGAGAGAGAGGAAAGGAGCACAGCCAGGGTGCTGGATTTCCATCTCTTACAAACCCCGCCCATTATGCTGCATCACAGCTCCAAGGGCAGGCCCACTTTCTTCAGTAGAGAAATCGTGGGGTGAAACTGTAAACCTCGGTTTCTCTGCCATTTCTTCTTTAAATTTAAAAATGGAAAACAGTTTAGGACAGTGCCAAATGTAGCCCGATACAATGGTGTAATCACTAGCTTTGCCTTTGATATTATTTTGAGAGTTACTTAAAAAACAAAATGTAAAAAGTTGTCACATCTGGCGAAAGTTTGGTACAAAAACGTTGAAATAAAACATGAAACAGTCCTAACTTTCATGAGATATTTTAACACAAGTTTACTGAATCAAGGCCAAAGTCTTGCAAAGACCAGCCATGAGGAAATAGAATGGGGCTTCCAAGGCCACATGGCTGTCAGGCATTTCC
The DNA here is from genome assembly GCA_027917425.1 of Gastrophryne carolinensis. Taxonomy (NCBI): domain Eukaryota; kingdom Metazoa; phylum Chordata; class Amphibia; order Anura; family Microhylidae; genus Gastrophryne; species Gastrophryne carolinensis. Next base: position 124,617,498 of record CM051236.1, read on the forward strand.
TTTGCCTTTTGGAATAGATTTGTTCTGTTGGTGTGCGGTCCAGACACACCACCAGATGTTCATCCCCATTCACAACTTGAGACATCACTGTTTCCAAGCCCACCCTTTAGGTTTTTCTCAGTACCAGCAAACTGCACACCATGGGTAAAGCATGACATTGCGCAGAACATCAATTGGCTTGGCCCTTGGACTAAAGTCCCCATGGAAGACCAATCAAGTACCCATGGGGAATCCTGATTCAGGATGGCCCACTGTATGAGACCCCCATGATCACCGGACAAACACTCCCCTTTCCAGCAATCCCACATCGTTTTTGTGGAATGCATCCCCGGCCTCCCAAATTGGGATGTCCCAGGAAAGAATAAAACCCTGAAAGGTCAAAATCCCGGGTCCACTTTAATCCTCAACCATTAACACATACATTGTCAGTCTCCAAGAAACATGTTTTTTAGCCATTTTGTGTCATACCTCCAAGATCTGTACCCATATTCTTGGTGGAATCCTTTATGGTCTGCTCTCCTGCTTCTAGGTCTGCATCCAAGCTCCAAGGTCTTCATCCCTGTACATGTCTCTTATCTATGTAGAACTCAGACTTGTTTTAGGTCAATGCCCTGCTATTGGTCTATGGCTGGTCCCAATGCCCTGCTTCTGCTCTAGTATATGGGCCAAAGGTGCCACATCCTGCACTTGTTTTTGGACTGTCACTGGCTCTGATATCTTGCTTGTGGTACAGCTCCAGCTTAGAGTTCCTCCTGGCCAGTACCCCGTTACCAGCCTGCGTCTTTCTCTAGAATCCTGTTCCTGGTCCTTGCATGGCCCAGAGGTCCTATATGAATCCGGGTTTTCCAGAAAACATATTAAATAAATGCCAAGCGTAGAATCCACAAATGGGAGCAACAGTGTGAGGCAACATTCAACCAAAGCGATGGCCAGCAGATCACTTTCTAAGAAGATTACATAGGGGGTCTAAAACTTTTGGCAAAGCAATTTGGAATTACTACTAAATCAGCAAAACATGGAACAATGTTACCTATTATTTACAGAAAAAAACTTTACATCCTTTGGAATATATTAACATATAATATTGTATAATAATAACACATATAATAGCAAATCATAGGTCATAGGTTGTTTAATCATACAGTTCCAGGCACCACTAAGTGTTAATGAAGATCTGGTACAGTAGGGAAGCAAAGGACCAAAACAGACATCATGTTGTATTTTAGACTGGCTGGAAGCACAGAGGTGAGTGGCAATTATACTCTCTAGTCATCTCATTCCGCCTCCAGGCAGAACCACTAATTGGACTTCTATTTTGAGCATATTTGTAATCTGAAACTCTTTGCCTTATCTTATGATATTCCTCAAAAAAGGAGATGCTAATCCTTATATATACCTGTTTTACAAACCACTGCTAAAATATATATCCTAAATGAGGAGCTTTTAGGTGTAAAACATTTTATAGCAGAAATCTCCAACCACGCCTTTGTCATCCTGATCTGCCACTAGCCCCAGGCCCCCTCATGCCACGGGCCTGGAAGCAGCTGCCTCCCCTGACTATATAGTATGTACGCCCCTGCTTTAATTTATTAATACCCAAACTTCAGAGTTAATTATAATAAAGCTGTTTGCAGGAATAGCAGATCTCAGTACCAAGTACAAGCTTACTGTAGATTAGACTGTTGTGGGTTTAATGCCCACTGGAGTGGAGCTCTGAATCAGACACCTACTGCCTACAATTGTGTGTCTTGAAAATGTCATTTCCTTTCCTTATTGTATGCTTGCTTGTATTGTATGTACATTATTACATGAGCATTGTGCCTTGATTGTATTGCCTTGGCCTAGAGGTCAAGGGGCCTCTCTCGTGCTCTTGAGAAGGGCACCTAACCCCTAACATTCTAGCAGAAACCCACTAGGCACATGTGAACTCACTGGTGTGGGTAACTGGTGGGTTTGTGTTTGTTCTGACTGAACGAATGAGTTAAATGTGTGCGCAAACACACAATAGGCAAATAAAAACACATTATGATTATATTATTTTTATTCTTCTATTCCAGGGTTACTCAACCACTTCTTGTAAAGGTCCATTTATAGACATCTGGTGAGAGGTGAAGGTCTGGGCAGGGGGTCGTCATGGGGGGGATGGATAGCACTGGGGGGCACCCCAAGAATCCTATTGGGCACTGGGGAAAAACAGGGAGGCCAGGGATTGGATGGGCAAAACTGGGAGGACAGGAATGGATGGTGCAGAGAGACTGGGCTAGCTGATGGGACAGGGATGGATGAGACAAAGAGACAGAGAAACAAAGCTTGTGTGTACCTTGCAATCCCATTTTCCACCTGTACAGTACTTCATATTGCAATGCTAGGTGCCAGGGAGTCATGCCGCTGGCAGAGAGATTAAGCACTACATCGTCGATTAAGTAAAGGGGGCAGTGCTGAGCACAGCAACACAGAAGCAACTGGATGTAGGGTTCTCAGGGCAAGGGCCCGGAAATCTGGCACCGAGGTCAGCATTCGGACCCTGGGCCGCAAGTTGAGTATGGCTGTTCTATGCTATAGTCACTTTTCAATTGCAATGTGTCCATGTTGTAATAAGGGATAAGAAGAAAACTGCATAGCAAATAAAGTTTACTAAACTGCTTCTCATGACACCAACGGCACATAAATGTCATTGACACCCTTCTGCTCCACACCACTGTACATTGGTGGTCTTCTTATGCAATCCAGGCACATTTAGCTACACTACCTTTTCCCCTACTTTTCAGATACAGATCAGCAAGATGGGGACGAGTCATAAACAGAGTGCTACTTCAGCACTCTACATGAATACGAAATGAACAAATGTAAAGTGCCAAAAATGGTGGCAGTCACAGGGGTTTTTATAGAGGCGATCTCAACAAACATTGCATACCAACGAGGCAATTAGGAATCACCTTTCTTTGAGGTCTGAGGGGGGTATAGAATGCAATCATGACTGCTCCACCATTTCTGCTGACAGCATTGTTCCCACAATATGTGCATATTAAGTATCTGAACTTTAAGCGGCAAATTGGTCCTTTATTGGCCCAGGAATGCAGAAGAATCGACTAAACAACCCCTGTCATGCACCAAAAGAACAGATCCTGTAACATAAACATCTTTTCACTGTCCTTTAGACTTTTGATGCATTAATAGGGCCTAGTCTTTTCTTCTCCTTTTCCATGCTCTAGTGCATGCAATTCAACACCAGTTCAAATGACTACTTCTTTTTTGGGGTAGATATGTCTTTCAGCAAAAGTAGTTCTATACAGTGGACTACACGTTGCTCAGTTTTAGTGTCTTGAATATTGAATATTGCTCTGTTCTCCTCAAGAGCAGTTAAGTCAAATTTACCAAAATATTCGGGATTCAGGATGCCCTGAGCCCAAACTCCGACCTATGGAAAGCACATGCAGCAGCCAAATGCCCCGAATTCCATAGCAATACCCACTAATGTCTAAGGGACATGGTGCTTATTAAAGAAAAAGAAACATTATGTGTGTCACCAGGTGCAAAGAAAGCATAGTAATGGGTGTCAGCAGAAGTGTACTTACATGTCACATACAAAATGATGCCCACAAGTAGGTTTGGGTCACTGTATTTTTGTTATTAGTTATTTTTGACTATCCTGGGTTTTGGTCCACTCCCCCGGGACACCCCTATCGGAACCCCCCAGATCTCCATATAAAACTCACCTCACCCCGCTACTACGGCGTATGCGCGTCCGCTCGTTCAATCAGCACGCTCTGAGCCGCTGTGGTATGCACGTTAAAGCGGCGTCAAAGCTCAGCGGCTCCAAGCATGCTGGCGGTCACATCTAACGCTTCCCTCTAACATTTGTGAATGGCCGGCACGAGATGCGGCCGCAGCCCGTGCATGCGCCGTTGGACAAGGATTCAGGTAAGTGCAGCGGGCGTCCTGGGGGGTTTCACACAGCGGGGCATCCTGATTTTGGATGCCCCACGGGGAGGGATTGGATTTAATCTTAATCTATAAGATTCCCGATCTCCCTGGGAGTCGGTCCACTTTAAACAAAGCATTGCACACCACAGTTTTTGTGTGCTTGGGAGATAGCTTTGAGACATAAAGAGATGCATTGCATGGCTCCGCCTACTCAATAAGAGTCATGGTAATTTGATGGTTCTTGATCTGTATTCGCCATAAATTACAGAATATTTTCTGTTTGAATAAAGAGCCTTTGACCTTTTGGTTTCTTTTAGCCCACTAAATTAGGTCAAACAAGGTTATTTTTGAGACTACATTTTGGTAACAATATATCTCTATATCTGAAAAACAGAAGGTCCTTGTAAATTTCTTCACAAACAAAACATCCCCACCCAGAGTAGAAGCAGAAGTATCTTGTAGGCAGGCCTTTTTCTTAGACAAACAGTTTAGGCTCGATTCAGAGAGACAAAAAAAAACTTCCGTTTTAGTGCCGATCTGTTTTTTTTGTGAAATGTTTCCGTTCTCGTATGAGTGTACGAGCGATTCTATGCATGCATTGAAAACCTTCTGTAAAGTTTCCTTCCGTCCGTTCGTACGGCAGATTACGAATACAAGGATGTCATTTTCCAGCGTGACTTTTCCATTTCATTTTCACATGTTACAATGTAGGCTTTCATTTTTGCCCTTTTCCCATCGTATCCTCCAACGAATCCTTTACGTTTCCCGTTCGATTCTGTTTCCCTTTTTCAATAAATATTCGTCCAGACGGAAATCCTTACGATCTTGCACCTGCGCACTACAAACTTAACTCATTAAAGTGCTCGCCTACATATTTGCCACCCTCACTTCTACTACAATGTTTAGCTAAATCACTTAGCACTATCCTCCATCTTCCCTTTTGGACCTTTAAAGCTCCCCCCAACCACTTAGCACTATCCTCCATCTTCCCTTTTGGACCCTTCAAGCTCACCCAAACCACTTAGCACTATCCTCCATCTTCCCTTTTGGACCCTTAAAGCTCACCCAAACCACTTAGCACTATCCTCCATCTTCCCTTTTGGACTCTTAAAGCTCACCCCAACCACTTAGCACTATCCTCCATCTTTCCTTTTGGACCCTTAAAGCTCACCCAAATCACTTCTCGGTCATGTGAATATTCATCTTTAAATATTTCTGGGCCCATTAGTTTTGTGTTAATGTATTTTGTAAATGAAATGACACTGTAACATTTTTTTGGGGATTCCATCATAAAATCTAAAATTTTTAAAAATTTAGAAAATTTCTAATTTTTACAACTATAAAAAACAAAATACATAGCAATGGCAGGCCACAGAACATTATTTTTCATCTGTGGTCCCCAACGAGTTGCGCAGCTCCTGCATCTCGCCCACCAACTGAAGGACCCTGACACTCAGTTGTGCCACTCTGGCACGTATGGTCCCTGTTAAAAAACTTAAATTAAAATATTGGTATAACCTTGTTGGGGTCATACTGCAGTGCCCCCCCCCCCCGTATGGTCCAAACACCTAAATCTGGACTTCAAAAGCCAGAGGGCCCTCGCCACCACGGGACGGGTTTTGCATAGTGCCCGATTAGAGAACCCCTGGTCCGCATTCTGCAGGCAAAGAACGGGTATCAGGAGCAAGGGCAGGAGTAGATATCCAGAATCCCCTGAAAGAATTTAAAAATACTAACATAAAATACACATTCTAGGCTACAATATTGATTAACATGTCATCAAGGGCTAAAAACAGCCATAGGTTAAGTCATGAGTCATCAACTATATTCATTGCCATACAGTGAAAATGGCTTGATGGAATGTGAGCAAACTTACCCAGGAGCCATCCACCAGATAATTCTCCTGACTCAAACTGACGAAATAAGCCGGAGCTCTGCAATATATAAGCATCATGGGACGACCCTGGATGCCCTGCAAGAACACTGAGGAATCGCATAGCTGGACCAAAGACTGCTTGTATGTTGTGTGAGTGGCACATAAAATAATTACACAAAGCAAAGGTAACCGACTAAAACAATAACTCCTACAACAAATTAAGATTCAAGTTCAACAATCCAAATATAATTCACAAAGGACATAAGTCTAAAAAAATATAGCAATTATATGGATGTGTGGGAAAATAAATGTTTACATGCTAAGGACTAATTAAGGTCAGCATTAAAATGCATCTAGAAGGCATACATGAAATGTATTGATTTAGGTATGCATTGCTATACAATTTATGGCCTCGGCCATGCTGATACATGCAATGCCTTGGAGCTAAAGGCGCGCAGACTCCTCCAGATAGCCGCAAAACATGTTCAACAATAGCAATCCGAGCCCTCAAAGGTCCCGTAAGTGGATCGGAAATTAAACGGATTTATAGGGTGGTGGTCCGTCGGAAATCAGCTCTCTGAATCAGACGGAAACCCATCCCAACAACGGAAGTTATCTGAACGAACGAAAAATTTCCGATTTTGTTTGGAAAATGATCCGAACTAACGGAAATGTTCCGATTTGCTTCCGTTCATCGAAAGCGCATATACACATTCTCCCGAATGCTCGTACGAATGAAAAGTGAACGAAAAAAACAAAAAAAAGACTAACACCCACCCAAACTTTCACAGACAGCTACGGAAGTCCAGACGAATGTGTCTTTGAATCGAGGCTTTTGTGTCTTAAGACAAGGGCTTTGTGTCTGAAGGGACTTCAGCAACTTACTTCTTTCAGAAATTCCTAAGGTCCCAGGGCAGAGGCAGAATTATCTTGCAGGCAAATCTTACACAAAACAGAGCTTTATGTCTGAAATGTACAAGGGAAGGCCCTTACATCAGGTTCCTAGGCTAGAGGCAGAAGTCCCTTTCATGGAATGGCTTGGTCCTTTTTGTCAGATTGTCCCCTATCAACAGCCACCTCATAGAATCCTAAGAAGGTGGTGTTTTGAGATATCCCATCTTGGGTCTTCCACTCTACCAGATCTTCTAAGTGCTGTCCCCAGTCCATTCCAGTTTAGTTTTCAGACACGTTGAGAATCTGAAAAAATCTGGAAATTGTGGTGCCTTTAGGGTGGTCTGTATTTACCAGCAGTTTGCCCAAAATAGATTACTTGCTGCAACTAACAGCCTCAAAGAAACTTGCCCTGATCATTGCCAGACTCAACCCCTCATATTTCTGCTTGCCTGTTTGCAGCCAACTCAGCCCCGAAGCAGAGCATGTATATGAGTGTCCACCAATGATATCTAATCAGCTGATGGATGCATGACTTATCCAGCCCATATGGCTTGCTGAGCTTTCTCACACTGGGATTGCTGAGGGACAGAGGACACAACCACATTTGGAGTATGGGCATCGAATAATGAAAAAGAAGGGAGGCACGAACTTTGGAGAACTGCTACAACACGCTGCAGAATATGGAGGAGAGGCATGTGGGACTGGCTTCAAGTGAGCTCCTGTGTAGGACAGAACAGCTGCAGGGCAATGTGTGTATGTTTTTTTTTTTGGCCTGGACAGACTAAAAGTGGAAGAAAAGTAAGTGGACCAAGACCTGTTTTTTCTCCCCCCCCCCTTTCCCAATTTGGTTCTCATACCTCGTTCCATGCTTCCATGGCACATGCACAGGTTCCCAGCCAATCAGAATAGGCTGCCAGGTATATTGATACCTGGTAATCGATTTTTAATGAATGGATTGCCTGGGGCACCTTCCACTGCCCGCTCCCCCCAGGAAAGGATTTTCACCCAGCCCTGGAAACTTTTAGACTCTGGAAACTTTTGGCCTTCTGGTCCACTCTAAGGATGACCCGGAAGTAAAATCACCATAAGTAGACCAAAATGTTTGACTTTTAGTCTGCTTTAGGTGAACCTGTTACCAGGGAATGCAATTGGAGGCTTCAGTAGGGTAGCCCCCTATTAGAATCACAAGACTGGTCTAAATTTTTGCAGAAAATGCTAACTTGATAGGGGGTAAGGCCCCATATGAAAAAAAATGATTGCAGAAACTGTGCATTAGATGGTTTATTTATGTGCGGTTTGTTCAGAGGGGGTACTTTAGAGGCCTTGCACTTAATATATAAGTGTGTTTTGGAGACCTCACCTGCAAAAAGACATTATTCAAATAGAACGTGTCCAAAGGCGGGCAACAAAAAGGGTCGGACTTAAACGTAAAACTTATCAGGAGAGACTTAAAGAACTTAATTTGTACAGTCTGGAGGAAAGAAGGGAGAGGGGGGACATGACTGAGACCTTTAAATACATAAAAGGATTGAATAAGGTTCAGGAGGGAAGTGTTTTTAAGAAGAAACTTAATGATAGAACAAGGGGCACAACCTGAAGCCAGTCGGGGGGGAAGATCAGGAGCAATGTTAGAAAATATTATTTTACAGAAAGAGTAGTAGATGCTTGGAACAAACTTCCAGCAGTCACTGAATTTAAAGATGCCTGGGATAAGCATACATCTATCCTAAGATAAAGAGAACATACAGTATACACATAAGGGCAGACTAGATAGACCGTATGGTCTCCTTCTGCCGTCAACCTTCTTTGTTTCTATGTGTGCAGCTGGCTGTTGGAAGGTATTGCCTATTTGTTGCAACACATTGGCTTTACCGGTGATTTGTTATAAACCAAGCAGCGGTGGTTTATTTGTAGCGTAGTGTAAAGCCCAGGCTGATGGCTATTGAAAGTGCCCCACCGCCCTCAGTGTTTTTGTCAGCCTCGCTGCTATCTCGCTCTCCCCTCCACACACACAGGCTATTTTCAGCCTGCTATATTTCATGTGAGTGCATCTACGTGTCCCTGTGCCTACACTCTCCCCTGACGCACTTCCTTCCTCCCACAGACCAAGAGATGGTCTCGCTGCCAATTCTGAAGTTTTCTCCCCACCCACGGCCTTTCATCCCTGTGGGACCCCCAAACATCCACAAGCCAGAGACAAAGAGTAGGAGGAGGAGGAGAGCAGTGAGCGAGAGGCTTCAATTAAAGCCCGTTGTGTGGGCTTGTAAATTATGTGTATTTTCTGATGTCACATTTCCAAACTGTGTAAACGTATATAGCCATCCATTTCTGCAAGTAATGTTAACTCCTGCATGCCTAGAATCTACGCAGAAGACAAGTGTTATACATATACTGTACTATCAGAAGCCTTTCCATTGCCTAGTAATTCCCACTAGTGTAGATTCATTCCTCTATTTTTTTCCCCATAAACAGTGTAATCCTTTGTGACAGCAGACTTTTCCTAGAGATATACCTTGTAACAAACAGGTGCAAAACTTGATTAAAATACTCTCTGCCACAATGGCATACAGAAGTTTTACAGGGCTCCGCAGCAAAAAAATACCATTTTGTGATTACTCACCTGTAAAATGGGTATTATAAGTATGTCGCACACCCCGCTTCCAATATTCATGACATGTGGGTTATAACCAGTAGAGGGCGAACATGACATGTGGGACATCCAATAGCAGTGTCCATCAAGGGTGGGGATCCCGATACGGCAAGAATGCACAAATTTAAACCACTGCCGCTTGCAGAACCTTGCGGCCAAAAAACAGCATCCGCTGAGGCCCGCACATCAACCTTATAAAACTTGGAAAAAGTATGAACGGAAGACCAAGAAGCAGCCTTACAAACTTGTTCAACGGAAGCCTGGTGCTGAAAAGCCCAAGAAGCCCCAACAGCACGAGTAGAATGAGCAGTGATCTGAAAAGGAGGAACCTTCCCCTTGGCAGCATAGGCCCCAACAATGGCCAGGCGTATCCATCTACTAATGGTAGACTTGGCGGGTGCCAAACCTTTCCTGGGCCCGGAGGGCACCACGAACAAGGCATCCGTCTTAAGAAAGGGAGAAGTAGCCACCAAATAGTACTTCACACAACAAACCACATCCAAAGAGTGCAAAACCCTCTCCTTGTCATTGCTAGGCTTAGGACACAAGGAAGGGAGAACTACAACCTGATTGAGGTGGAAGGCAGAAACCACCTTAGGAAGGAAATCTGGCTTAAAACAAAATACCACCCTGTCCTGGTGTCTCTCAAAGTAAGGGGCCTGAATAGACAGCCGCCAACTCAGAGACACGCCGAACAGAGGTAATAGCCACCAAAAAGTCAACCTTTTGAGTGAGCACAGAAAGTGCAACATCCTGCACCGGCTCAAAAGGAGGCCCCCGGAGGGCCGACAGAACCAAATTCAAATCCCAAACAGGCAACAAAGGCTTTCGAGGGGGCCGCACATGAGTGACCCCCTGGAAAAAAGTTTTAACCAAAGGATGAAGAGCAAAGGACCTTTGAAAGAAGACCGCCAGGGCAGAGACCTGCCCTTTCAAGGTACTAAGCTGGAACCCCAGGTCCAGACCGTGTTGAAGAAAATCCCAAATCCTAGGAATCGAAAACACCCTGCAAGGCAAGGCCCTAGCCTCACACCAATCAATATAGGACCTCCAAGTCCTGTAGTAGATGTTAGAGGAAGATCTCTTCCTAGCCCTAACAAGTGTCTGAATCACAGCATCAGACAAACCTTCTTCTTTTAAGATGGAGGTTTCAGTAACCACGCCGTCAAAGCCAGCGTTTGTAAATTGGGGTAACAAAGTTGACCTTGAGTGATCAGATCCGGAAACAGGGGCAACCTGTACTGATCTACCGCAAGCTGTACGACGTCTGCGAACCAAACCTGTCTTGGCCACCTTGGGGCCACCAGAATGGCTGGTGTACCCTCCTGAGCCAGCTTGCGCACCACCTTGCCCACCATGGAGAAGGGGGGAAACAGGTACAGGAACCCCAGATCCCTCCAGGCAAGAGACATGGTGTCCGCTGCCAGGGCCAGAGGATCCTGAGACAGAGTCACAAATGCAGGAAGCTTGTGATTGTGACGTGAAGCAAAGAGATCCACCTTCGGAATCCCCCACTTCTGACAAAGGGACCGGAATACCTTGTGGTCGAGAGACCATTCCACTCGGCGAGAGAATCCCCTGCTCAGGGAATCCGCCTCCGTGTGCTCCACACCAGGAATGTACACCGCTGAAATGCATGGAACATTGCTCTCCGCCCATGAAACTTCCCTGAGGGCACTCCTGCTGCGAGTCCCTCCTAGGTGATTGATGTAAGCGACCGCAGTTCGATTGTCTGATCGAACCTGAACCGGTAGACCCTGGAGGTGATGCGTCAAGCGTGACAGCACCAACCGATAGCTCTCAGCTCCAAGACATTGATGGGGGTGTGGGCCTCCCGAGGACCCCACAGCCCCTGGAACTGATGTTCCTTCCAGAAACACCCCCCAGCCCGACAGGCTGGCATCCGTGGTGACCGTCTCCCAACAAGGGCTCAGAAAAGACCTGCCCCTCAGAAGATTCCTTGGTTCCAGCCACCACTGAAGAGACTGCCGAACCAGGGGAGACATCAGAAATGACTGATCCAATGACTGCGGACATCTGTCCCAAGCCAACAGTAAACGGAGCTGAAGCGACCTCATGTGGAACTGAGCAAAGGGAACTGCCTCGAAGGAAGCCACCATCAAACCCACCAATGTCATCCCTAGCCGGATAGACGGACGAGGGTTGGACAGGAGAAGACGTATCAGATCTTGAACCATCTGCACCTTCGACTTAGGTAGGAACACCCTGATCTGAACGGTATCCAGATTCATGCCCAGAAACGAAATCCCCCTTGACGGGGATAGAGAAGACTTGGGATGGTTGATCACCCAGCCAAACCTCTCCAGCGTCGTCACCACCGACCTGGTGTCTAGCTCCGCCTGTCTGAGAGAGGATGCCGTAATGAGGATGTCGTCCAGATACGGCACAATGCGAATGCCCTGGGCTCTGAGGAGGGCCATTATGCCCGCCAGCACCTTGGTGAACACCCTTGGCGCCGAGGTCAGCCCGAAAGGAAGGGCAACAAACTGAAAATGCTGATCTCCCACCACAAACCTGAGAAATCTCTGGTGTGCTGGAAAGATAGGTACATGAAGGTAAGCATCCTTGATGTCTATGGACGTCATGAAGTCCCCCTGACGAAGAGAAAGGATGGCTGAGCGCAAAGTCTCCATGCGGAACCTCTTGGTTCGAATAAACCTGTTGAGAAGCTTCAAATCCAGAATGGGTCTTATGGATCCATCCTTTTTGGGCACTGTGAAGAGGTTGGAATAATAGCCCCGGCCTCTCTCCGAGAAAGGCACCGGCATATGACTTCCTTGTCCTTGTACTGCCAACAGGAGCCCCTGCGCAGCCCGGGGAACTGAGGGCACCCGAGACCTGAGGAATCTGTGAGGAAGCCGGTACTCGAACTCCAGTTTGTACCCGGAAGAGACCACTTCCAAGATCCATTTGTCTGTGACTTCCCGGGCCCAAACCTGGAAAAAGTGTCGCAGCTGTCCCCTCACCCGCAAGGGTGAGGGCGCCCCTCATTGCTAAGCTGGCTTGGCAGCGGGCTTGGAACCCCAGGCAGGTCCAGGACGAGCACGTCCTCTGCCTCTGTACCAGGAATCACCTCTGAAGGTAGAGTAGGCAAAACCTCTGCCTGCTCTGGCACCGCGAAAGGAGGGATTAAAGGAGCCTGCCCCCCAAAAGGAGCGACGCTGCTTCTTACGTTGTGGTAACTTTCCCCCTTTCGCCACCGAATCCAATTTATCTCCAAACAGCCGCATACCCAGGAAGGGTAGCCCGGTAAGTGATTTCTTAGCCGCAATGTCAGCCACCCACCGCAAACCAGACCGATCGGCGAATAGCCACTTGCAACGCCGAGGTTCTACTACACATGCATATTGTGTCATCCAAGGCGGATAAAACAAAAGACATGAACAATTCGCACCGCTTAAGGGCTGCGAATTCATCACTGGCCGGGTTAAGCTGGGAACCACTCAACAGGTCCCTAACCACAGACCTGGTAGCCACAGCCGTGAGCGCAGACACACAAACAGGCCGCAAGGCTGAACCCACACTAGCGAAGGCAGGGTAGGCCATTTGGTCAAGGCGCTTGTCCTCACCATCTTTTAGAGTGGTGGCGTCTGGAGAATGTACAACAGAGGTGTTGGACAATCCCAGAACGGGCGCATCGACCTCAGGAGGGGACGACCCGCACTTCACTGCGTCCACCGGAAAGGGATACTTCCTATCCCACCCCTGAGGAACACCGGGGAGCCGGCTAGGTCTCTCCCATTCCTTAAGAATCATGCTTTCAAAATGATTCTGATTTGGAAACTCCAAGCGAGGCTTAGAAGTCCCAAAGAATTCCCCCTTCAGCGGAGAGGACTCCACTGGAGGAGAAATATCCAGCACCTCAAATAAATGGGCCTGGACCCTGGGGGTATCAACGGCATCCCCCTGCGTCTGCCCCAAACAATTCCCCCTCCTCAAGCGGGGAACAATCAGACCAGTCAAGGGAAACATAGTCATCAACATCCAGAACCGGCGCGGCCGGTGACAAATGTCTTCTCTTAGCTGGGGCCTTTCTGGCCGCAGAGATAGAAATCAATTTCTCGATGTTGGCCAATCTAGCACATACATCAGATTGAGACTCCCCGCTAATGACAGTGTCACTTGGGGTACGGATAAGGCGGGGTGGGGTAGGAGATGAGGCCGGAGGCACGGACCCAGACGCCTGGGACCCCGACTACCGCGTTATGGCCTGCTGAGCACATGGTATGCAAACCAGTACATTATCCCCCGTAAGGGATACCCCACAACCCACACACTGCCGGGATTGGCCCGAAGGGAGCCCGAGCCCGGTATCCTGGGGAGCCTCCAAATGGTGATTTTAAGGTAGTCGCCCAGGACCAGAGGGAATTACGCTACTAGAGCTACCCGGGATGCCCCTTCAAGTCCCAAGTGGGAGGATTTTTAGGAACCCAATTTAAACTCCAAGGGACCCTAGGACCGGGAGAACCCTCCTTTTTTCAACACTAGATAGGGAGTCCTCCTGAAAGACACAATCGAAAGGACCCATAAGAATGTACAATCATGCACACACCATACTCATATGTCGTATACAAAACAATATATGCAAATACATATAATATACATATAAATATATAATTTTAAACTAAAGGCCTAGGAAGCTGCTCCAAGCGCTATAAAGCGGGGTGCAGCGCAATAAGTAAATAAGGAAGGGGCCCACAGGGCACTAAAAACCAAAAAGCAATGGCGTCCGGCCAGCAGCTCCAGAAGAGAAAGGAAGAAGAAGGGCGGGCCAGCACGGATCGCGCTCTGCGCCTGGCCCTGCCCCCTCCCCTCAGCGAGGAACGCATCTCCCAGCCAGTGGCGAGGCTCCGCAATGGCACCAATGATCAAGGGGGGCGGGCCGCGGTGAGCGAGCCAAGCGCCCGGCCCCCCCACCGGGCACCTGAGGGGAAGAAGCTCCCCCACCGATAATGTCCGTCACATACGGCAGGCCCCGGATAGCTAATGACTGGCCAGTTAAGGAGAGACAGTAAAAACATGCACAACAACACACACAATACCCAATTAAAAGTTATGGGAAGAGAAGGGCCCCCCCCCCCCAAAGAGGGGCACAGGGAGACCCGGGAAGGGGGGATTCCACACCACCAGGTGGAAGGAACAGAATAGGGACGGGGCATCCCAAACCGGGATCACCAACCCCGACGCCGCCTACCCCTTAGTATGGGGTCTCACGGGGGAACATGGCTCCCTGTATACACCACTAAGGTGTTGCCTACCATTGCCCGGACCCACAGCCTAGGCTGGGAGGCATTATGAGGACTTAAATAAAAAGGTCCGGGCAGCAATAGAAACAATTGGCCGGGGGTAACCCAGCTACCTGCAAGGAGGAGATACAGCCATCTTCTGACTTGCTTGCCGTCTGAAGAGAAGAAAACTGGGGAATGTGTGGGAGGTCCCAGGTATTTATGGACCGGGAGGGGCTTCTTTTTTCCTGTCATCTCTGCAGAAGTTCGCCCTCTACTGGTTATAACCCACATGTCATGAATATTGGAAGCGGGGTGTGTGACATACTTAGAATATATGGTTATACCCTGAGCCCCCCCCCCCCACAAAAAAAAAGAGCAGATACTGAAGAAAGTTTGCATGGGCCCCCTTTCTGCAACAGGCCTTGCCTCTATGATATGTACCCACTTCTCCACAGCATGAAACCCCCTGGTTTTCTTATATGCTCACTTTGATCCCTTAGCGCATGCGCGGGTCTCTAGCACCATCCTTGCTTTATTTACTTGCCATAACTTGCAGACTTAACCCTTTGAGTGCCAGCCTACCTGGAGTTTTTGTCCCCCTTTGTTGCCAGACCATTTTGCACTATTTTGCGCTCCCCATGTTCAAATGTGATTTTTGAAGGGATTTCCAGGGATTTCCCAGGAAAATGATATATTGTTTTTTTCAGCATAGTCTGGCTTTAACATGACATTTCTTGTTTGTCATTTTCTAGGGGTATTCTCAATATTTTTGGGTGAAATATGTGAAAAATAAAAAATCTATTTTTTACAATTTGTAGTGTTTTTTTGTAATAAAAAATCTTATTGCGTATGAAATACCAATTTCTCCCAGTTACAGCGGTACCACATATGTATAGGTAGACACCCTTTCCTGCCCAGGAGACTCCCCCAAACTGAAACAGTGCTTTAGGGGATTTTCAGATAAAATACAACTGCGATATGCGCTATGCGCACCTTGCAGTTTTTCCAGAAAAACAACCCTTTACATTTGAAATACCCCCAACAAACTATATATATTTTCTGGAAGTACACACCTCAAGCTTTCTAGGTGTACCAGGCTTGTTGATGTGGCCAGAGTTTTCTGGAAGTAATCCCTCAATGTAATCTTTGGTTGCAAAGAGTTTCCCTAAAAAAAGGATAAAAAGCAGAATCAAAGCCACATTTTCCTAAAAAAAACTATATACAAACAAGAAAAAACAAGTTTAATCCGAAAAAGCAACATCCCCCGAACAGAACGATACCCAACATGCATAGCTACTGTCAAGGGAAGAGTTGCCAAACACCCCAAAGTAAAGCATGTGCGTAACGGCAATTTTACTTGAAAGTTTCAGCTCTGCAGACAAAGTGCACACCTTGCGATTTTTCAACCAAAACAACCCTTTACATTTGGAATATCCCCCATAAACCATATATTCCCTGAAAGTACACATGTTAAGCTTTCTAAGCATACCCAGCTTGTTGTAGTGGGCTCATCTTTCTGGAATTAATCCCTCAAAGAATTCTTTGGTTGCGCAGGGTTTCCCTAAAAAATGTATAAAAAAGCTGAATAAAAAACAAAAAAAAACTTTTCCTAAAATATAAATATGCAAACAAGAAAAAACAAGCTAAGTCTGAAAGCGCAAGGTCCCCCAAAACATAACTATACCCAACATGCATAGCTACTTTTAACCCTTTTAATTGCCAGCCAACTTGAGATTTTGTCACCCTCTGTTGACAGGTCATTTTTCCTCATTTTGCGCCATTTTTGCTGGAATTTTCTGGAAAATTATATATATATTTTTTTTGCAGCAGAGTTTAGGTTTTAACATGAAATTTCTTGTTTGTAAATGTTATTCTGTTTTTTACAATATTATTATTAAGTAAAAATAAATAAAAACATTTTTAGAAAATTGTCTCCTTTTATTTTAAATAAAAAATTTATTTTATTAAAGAAAACCATATTGCATGTGAAAGCCCCATTTCTACCGATTAGAACAGTACCACATATTTATCGGTAGCCCCGGTTCCTGCCCAGGAGAGCCCCAAACTGAAACAAGTACTTTATAACATTTACAAATAAAATACAACTACCATCCACACTACAAAGGGTTAAATCGAGACAGGGCGCAGGGGCCAGCTTTTGTGGCCCCTGGCCCTGCAGGCTACAAGCCCACATAGCCCATGGCCACGGGCTCTTCTGCCCCCCCCCTGGGCTTTGGGGAGGCAGGTAATGGGGGTGCTGGGGGTTAATGGCAAGTCACCCGCTAGCCGCAGGTGACTTGCCAGCCCCCAGCCTTGTGAACTGGTATAGGGATCTCATGGACTCCTTACCAGTTCACAAGGGGTTAAGTGTAAAAAAAAAAACACACCACACACACAGAGAAAAAAAAAATATATTTTTTTTTTACCTCCCATCCATCTTGCACTGTGTCCCTTCCCAATCACTGGCTTCTGCTCACCTGCTGGAAGCCTTTTATAGCTGCTGGGTGACAGAACATAAGGGCTTAATTAAAAAAAAAAAATTACAGTGTCGACCCCATTTTTGGGGGATTTTTAAGGGTTAAAAACCCTTAGAAATCCCCAAAACAATGACATGGGGTCCCCCTTACCCAAAGTAACCAGCCCAGGACCAGCTATGCAGGGCTTGTAGAAACAGGGCGCAGGGGCCAGCCTTTGTGGCCCCTGGCCCTGCAGGCTACAAGCCCGCATAGTGAACTATAGTGAAGCCTTGTGAACTGGTATAGGGGTCACATGGACCCCTTACCAGTTCACAAGGGGTTAAATGTAAAAAAAAAGACAGACACAAAGAGAAAAAAATGATCTTTATTTTTTTATTTTTTTTTTTACTTCACTCACCTCCGATCCTCTGTCTCCCGGCGATCTCTGATGACAGCTGACAGTCTGCTCGGGTGTTTGGAGGAGAGAGCCTGGGGAGGGGGGGGCGATCACAGCCCTCTCCCCCTCCCCACCTCTCTTCTCCAAGCACCCGAGCAGACTGATTCTTAGTCTCGCTGGTCTTAAGAAGTCGGCTGCTGGTGACATCACAATGGGGGCAGGGCTAGCAGTCGCGATCCAGGAAGTGGGGGGGGAGGGTGATTTGTGCCCTCTCCTCGCCACGGAAGAGCCTGGGGGGGGCGATCGGAGGTCCCCCCAGTGAAGAGGAGACCCGTCGGGAGGCAGCGCAGGTAAATGTCATTTTTTATTTTTTTATTTTTTTTTACAGTTAGCAGCTGCTGCTGCCGAAGCGGGGGGGCGCGATTCCGGGGGCTCTCCTGGAGCCATCCGAACCCCCACAGGGGATCGGATGGCACCAAATTAAAGAGGAGACCCGGCCGGATACAACGAGGGGTCAGGTGAGTATTTTTTATTTTTATTTTTTTAACTAGCAGGGGGGAAATTCAGGCACGTAGATTCTACGTGCTTGGCACTTAGGTGAAGTAGAAGCGAGCACATAGAATCTACGTGCTTGGCACTGAAAGGGTTAAACCGGACCTTCAGCATCATTTAATAATGATAATTTGGTAATACTATTGCATTTATTTATTCATACTTTTATGTATATATACTAACCTATTTTTCCTCACAGGATCGCGGAGAACATTATTATTTCATCATTATTTACTCCCCCTTTTAACCTGCCTATTTTAACAAAACTTTTTTATCCACAGTGCACCTACACTAATCTTTTCTCCACCTAGGCCCACACCTAAGTTAGAACAGATTAACCAATCTACATTTAATTAAAAGCCCAAAACCTTAAAAAACAATTCCCCAGCGATCTTAAATTAATATATTTTACGTTTTTAGTCGCTTACTTATTATTCTTACCCCCACTGGGCTGCAACTCTGTTCAGGACTCTAGAATATGGGTGCCGCCATTAGAAGCATCACATACTGAGAGGAGGAAAGGGGGTGGGAAGGTGCAGGGGGACAGGGTTATAGCTGTGATTTGCACAAAAAGAGCAGAGCTGAGGTCAGGAATCCCAGAATGCAGAGAGGCATATTCAGAAGACACTTCCTGTCTGCAGACAGCCTGAACTCCATGGGCCGCCATCTTGGATGTTAAAAATAGTAAAAAAATGCAATAGGTGCAGGTAGGATGATTTTTTTATGTGGGCCCATAAAGATCAGTAAACAAACACCTGACAGTGACAAAGGTACAATAATTACAAACATGCAACATTAGTACAAACACCGCGCTAAATGAAAAATAAACAATACTTCAAAGTCCAACTTCAAGTGCTCAACGTGTAGTAGTCCTTAATCCCAAAAGAACCAATTATAGAAAAGCAATGCTGTTTGAAACACAGAGCAACCTTCAAATTAAATAAGTGCAAGGATGGTTTCTATCCCACAACGCGTGCACCTCCACACGTCCAACCAAAACCACCACCAATAGTGCAGATCCTTACCGACTAAGGAAGATAACAAAAGCCTTCAAATACGTCCACAAGTGGGTAGTAGGCAGGTCCTATCTCCAGATGTATTGCTCACCAGCATTCACGGGTCGATCAAGCCAACCAATTACCGGGAGACAATAATAAACAAAATCTCGTGTAACTCCGTTAGGACCCAAGACAATTTATTAAAAATGTAAAATGTGCACTCACAAACAAACAGTTAAAAAACAGCATTCGATCATAATAAGGCGACGCTCATCTCACCGGCCCTGGAATGAAGCAGCTTGTGCCAGCAGAAGGGTTGCATCAGCCATAAAATGAAAATGTAGGTACCACAATGTAAATAGTTCTGCCACCGCCACCGCCGACGCATTTCGTCGCCAAGGATAACTTTAACTAGGCTGGTGGTGGGCGGAAGGCGGAAGACTAAATACTAAAGCCAACAATCCCACAATCCAACGGGGAGAGGATCATGTGACCCTAGTTACTGAGTCATGTGATATAACTATTAAGCCCCAGGGATAATAAATTTCAACCCCTGGAGTTAGGCTGTAAATTATGACCATAAGCCAGTGTGTTAATCCACTGATATAATGAATGCGGCAAATCCAACTGACCTTTTCAAGCCAGTCATATTGCCGTCGGGGCGATAAGCCACGCCCCCAAACCCGACATCACAAACAGCGAGCCAGCGTCACGTGACATGGAGCAAAGACAAGCGCTCCACAGTTCACATCCGCCGTCAATCTCAGACGGCAGCGGGGCAGACCAGGAAATACGATGCGCTCCAACGCTCCAAGTCACGTGATCGCAACTGGCGGTCACGTGATGTTAACATGCGAATAACGTAAATAACTGACAGCCACACAGCGCAGCCGCGCCAGCCAGCTGTCACGCAGAGGCCCTAGACAGAAAACACAGGCAGGTACATGACAGCCACACAGCTCAAAATACGTATTCGAGAACATATGTATAATGTAAGGCATGGATTTGAATCCCATAATTTGTCAGCTCACTTTAAGGAGTGTCACAATAGTGACCCTAGCCTTATTTCATTTGTGGGGATTGATAAACTAGAACAACACTGGCGAGGTTCAAATCTGGTAAGGGAACTATCTAAGAAAGAGGGTCAGTGGATCTATACTTTGGGTACCCTACATCCATTTGGTCTGAATGTTGTTTTTGATCTGAATTGTTTCATTGATTCCTCATAAGGCTGATTTTAATTGTTTATTTTCTCCTGCTGTTTAATCATTATTCATTTATTGTTTATTTACTGTGCTCATTTCTTAAGTGTCATGTAATATATTTGTCTGACACTGGAGTGAAGCAGCTTTACCACAGTTGGCTTTATTTATGGATTTTACAGGAATTCTTAATTCTTGATCATTGCTATCCAATCTTGAGTTGTTATTATGTGACAACTCTATATTTTATTGGTGTAGTTTCCATATTATATCCTGCGGCCCAGAGTTGGTGCCCCGCACCTTTATGCTTATTTTTGACCCATTTGGTTTGGGCTGCTTGTATGGCAGCCCGTTGGCGCGAGAGCGCTGTGTGGCTGTCATGTACCTGCCTGTGTTTTCTGTCTAGGGCCTCTGCGTGACAGCTGGCTGGCGCGGCTGCGCTGTGTGGCTGTCAGGTATTTACGTTATTCGCATGTTTACATCACGTGACCGCCAGTTGCGATCACGTGACTTGGAGCGTTGGAGCGCATCGTATTTCCTGGTCTGCCCCGCTGCCGTCTGAGATTGACGGCGGATGCGAACTGTGGAGCGCTTGTCTTTGCTCCATGTCACGTGACGCTGGCTCGCTGTTTGTGATGTCGGGTTTGGGGGCGTGGCTTATCGCCCCGACGGCAATATGACTGGCTTGAAAAGGTCAGTTGGATTTGCCGTATTCATTATATCAGTGGATTAACACACTGGCTTATGGTCATAATTTACAGCCTAACTCCAGGGGTTGAAATTTATTATCCCTGGGGCTTAATAGTTATATCACATGACTCAGTAACTAGGGTCACATGATCCTCTCCCCGTTGGATTGTGGGATTGTTGGCTTTAGTATTTAGTCTTCCGCCTTCCGCCCGCCACCAGCCTAGTTAAAGTTGCCCTTGGCGACGAAATGCGTCGGCGGTGGCGGTGGCAGAACTATTTACATCGTGGTACCTACATTTTCATTTTATGGCTGATGCAACCCTTCTGCTGGCACAAGCTGCTTCATTCCAGGGCCGGTGAGATGAACGTCGCCTTGTTATGATCGAATGCTGTTTTTTAACTGTTTGTTTGTGAGTGCACATTTTACATTTTTAATAAATTGTCTTGGGTCCTAACGGAGTTACACGAGATTTTGTTTATTATTGTCTCCCGGTAATTGGTTGGCTTGATCGACCCGTGAATGCTGGTGAGCAATACATCTGAAGATAGGACCTGCCTACTATCCACTTGTGGACGTATTTGAAGGCTTTTGTTATCTTCCTTAGTCGGTAAGGATCTGCACTATTGGTGGTGGTTTTGGTTGGACTCTTTCATCGTGTGGAGGTGCACGCGTTGTGGGATAGAAACCATCCTTGCACTTATTTAATTTGAAGGTTGCTCTGTGTTTCAAACAACAAACACCTGACAGTGCCTCTACAGGGGGCTCAGCTTCAAAAGAATCCCTGCTACAATTCTCACCTAAGGCTGAGCCAGAAGGTCTAACCCTCCTGTGGGCCTGATCCTAGAGGACATATTGGCTCCAGCACAGTACATGGAATTATGAGTTAGCGGAATTATGAGTTACTCCCAAGCCGATCACATATTTGAAATCTGCAAATCATAACCGCATACATAGGTTTTATGTCATTGCAAGACATTAAGGATCTGAAATATGGGGAACAAGGTTTATGCGCATTTTCCAGTGTCTGGTCTCATAGTGTGCGTAGCGTGCAACTGGGTCTGTTGACACCAGGATCGGAACTTTAGGAACTTCCTCCACTGAAAAGTTATACCACATATAGGGGGTTAAGCCCTCTCAAACCGCAAACGCAACTGATCGTCAAAGCGAGCTTTAGGGGAGCAAATTACTACACTTTATTTTCTTGACTAGAGGTCCGCTTTAAGTAATTTTACTAGGGTAGGTATGCCATTAATTTTACAAAAATGAAATGAGTAAAAAGGACACACTGCTGATTACTGACGGCATAGAGTTGGTAGCTTGGATGACTAAGCTCCTATAGATGCACATAGAAAACTGTAAGGTGCAACGTGCCTGCAGAACAAAAGCTGTCTTAGCAGGTGCGTGACGTGAGTCACTGCCCACATACCTATTACTCAGGGACCTGAAAGCATCATTTTCTTGAAGAATTTACCAATCACATTTATTTTTTTTTGGGGGGGGTTATACGTCTTTAATTCTCAAATAAAAATCTATTTAGCTATCACATGAAAACTTAAAAATAAACGCTAAATACAAATGACATTTACCTAACACATTATACATTATATACAATTGTGTGGGGAAAGAATAAAGGGCCATTTTAAGGGATTAACATTGGTCTGTGGCCTTGTGAGATGTGGTCTCACTTGCTAGTTTAGTTATTAAAGGAACCTTCCGTAATTTATCAATAATGCTTGCATGTTTCTGGGAGGTGGTGGCCACTAACATCCCATTCTAATTCTAGAATCGATACGGAGGTGGTGCAGATACAGTCCACATAGGTGGTATAGTAAATGGTCCCATGGTTGTCCGACTCCTGTGCTGGGGAGTTGTTTTTTTTTACCCTCCCTGTCTCTATTTTGGTAATGGTGACTCCTGGCAGTGGCATGAAAAGTCCAGAGTCCAATAAAGAGGTGGAACAGGGTGCTGAGGTGCACCAAATTAGTGAAGCAATAATCTGGAGGTGGCGAGATGATGTCTGTGCCACTGTAAGTGGCTGGATTGCTTCTGTACTCAGGCCACTCCATTGCAGTGAAGAAGAGTCGGCATCTGTGTTTCCATGGACAGCAGGCATGTGTGTGTTAGCGAGCGGCTGGATCAGGGTGCAGGGGCGGTGGCATGGTGTGAGCCTTTGGCTGCAATGATAGGAGTTACAAAAAGGTAAATTAATTTCTATGTGCATTAACCCTGGGGAGGGATGCACTTGGGCACTGTTTTGTAAGGGGGTTTGTCTGTTTTAAGGAATTGTTGGATGACCCGGTGATCAGAGTCTGTGATCTGAATATTCAGGATCTAAGACCTTGACCCCCCCCCCCCCCCCCCGCAAGAAAAGACAGACTGCAAAGAGAACAAGTCTGGGTCCTACAAACCGTGTGCAAGCAAGCCCTAAGTCTAGTATAGGAAAAGTCAAATTCAAGGAGCAGGAGATGTTGAGGAAACAGAAGGGGCTAGAGTGGTTAGTAATCCAATGCTAGATATTGAAAAGCCAAAACAGGTGGTCATCCAAAGCCATGGGTCAGGACCTAAGCGAAAAGTCAGCAGAACCAAGATCGAGCAGCGATTTCTCAGCCAACAGGAGCAGGTGACAGGTGTTAATTCAAAGATCTGCAGACATCTTCCCTGTGCCTTAGGCCTCCTTTTGCTGGCCGTGTCGCAACAAGAAGAATCCTGAACATGCAAAATGGCATCTATGTGTGCACAACACATATGGCAAATCTGGGGTTGCCACCTAGCTGTTGTCCTGGCAGTGCCAGTATTTGACTTTTACTGGAAATTGTGGGTATACATCTCTCATCCTCAACTGGTAAGTGAAAAAAAAATATACCGGCCAGATGGCAACACTAGGTGAATTGCACCGGTGCAATAGCGAACCCAGCGAATCACAAACTTCAGACTCCACTAACGCAAACCAGCCTACGGACCACCTCAGAAACCACACATGAGTAAAAGCATTTCCATGACAGTCCCATTGAGCATTAGCTCTCACCAAACCCTACTCAATAATATTCAGACATGACTACATCCAGTCTACCCACTACGGTTACTGATCATATCAAAAACTTCGAAAAAGCATCAGGAGGTAAGCGAGTCATTTAGAGCAAGTTATTTGCAATTACCAAAGACATACATTTTACATTAGTCAGACGTGAAAAGTTCACATTGAATCTTGTTGGTGTCTGTTTCTCGTTCAGAAAAAACAAAACTCGGCACCAAAACTAAATTGGACCAAGACCCTTACAAGAAACAGGGCCCCTGACTATGTCATTCACCAAGTTTTCAAAAGAGAAAGTGACCGCATCCCCTGCATCTTTGGGCTGTGCACGCTCTCTCCCCAGCCATTCAGCTAAATAAAATTAAACTTGCCTTCCCCCCCCCCTACAGCTCCACCATGCAGCGCCACTGTCTCCATACTTACTGATACCGGAGGACGAGTGATTCCATCCTCCAGCGCTTGTAGAGATGGTACGCCATGTACATTGCAATAAATGTAGTAGGTGCATGGGTGTGGAAACAAGGCCACACGGGAGCTGCTATCCAAGGTCACAGAACTGGAAGACAAAATTGCTGGATCCCTGCCCTCGGTAAGTATGATGATGTTGGTGCTGGATGGAGGAGCTCCATAGGTACACCAGACATAAACAGACAAGCTCTGGGGGACAAAAGCTTAGTATAGGACTTAATTGTGTTTAGTTCTGTCTTAAAGAAGACCTAAATCTTCCCCGGCAACCTTGTGTCAGGAAGGGTCTTGGTCCAAGGCACCAGAACCACCTCCTCATTATGCTGATTATTATGCAGCATCACAGAACCAAGAACCACACCCAGTTCCTTCAGAAGAGAAATCATAATGTGAATCTGTAAACCTTGATATCTTGGCAGAAAAATATTTAGGAAATGCAGAAAAAAACTGAAGGTAGACAAGTGAGAAACAAGAGGACAAATGTTGAAAAGAGATCGAAATGTGAAAAAGAAGAGGGGACAAATGTGGAAAAACTATCCTACAAAAAATTGTGAAATAAAGTTACCTGGTGTGAGATCCCGGGGTTCGGCTGATGCCTGGCTGGTGGCTGGCGTAATTTATCACCCTGCCTGCAGTTCTGTCAGCTACCAGCAGATGTCAGTTGAGTCCTGGCTGCTCTCTCTCCCTCTACTGCTGCACCTGGTGTGAGGCCTATTTAAGTGGATCCGCCCTTACCTGGTGCAGCAGGATTTTGTTTATCCGTCTGTTTGTGGCTGTGCATTTTGGTGCTCTGAACCTGAATCACTGTGGGAATCTAGTGGCAAGCAGGCCTCTCTCTGGCTTCCCTGAGACTGCTTGGCCATTCGCGATCCTTGCCCTCCATGCAGCAGGCCTCCTATCGGCTTCTGGAGGCCACCGCCGCTGGGTCCCACCGCGAGTCTGCTGCCAGGTCCCTCAGTGAGTCTGCTGCCAGGTCCCTCAGTGAGTCTGCTGCCAGGTCCCTCAGTGAGTCTGCTGCCAGGTCCCTCAGTGAGTCTGCAGCCGGGTCCATCAGCGAGCCTGCAGCCGGGTCCCTCAGCGAGCCTGCAGCCGGGTCCCTCAGCGAGCCTGCAGCCGGGCTCTGCTTTGGCTCCACACCCGGGCTTTGCCCTGAACCCGCACCCAGCCCTTGCTTAGTCCGCACCCGGGCCCCACGGCATGTCATCCGCCACCAGGCCCCATGGCAAGCCTGCAGCCGAGTCCCTCAGCGAGCCCTATACCAGGGCTCTGCCTTGGTTTAGCACCCAGGCTCTGCCCCGAACCTGCACCCTTGCTCTGAGTCCGCATCCAGGCTCTGCCCTGAACCTGGACTCTGGCCTTTCTCTGAGTCTGCACCTGGGTTAGCCCCGAACCTGCACCTGGGCTTTGCTCTGAGTCCGCACCCAGGTTCTGTCCCGAACCTGCACTCAGGCCTTGCTGCACTCAGTCTGCACCTGTGCTCTGCCCCGAACCTACACCTGGGCCTTGCTCTGAGTCCGCACGCGGGCTCTGCCCTGAACCTGCACCCGGACCTTGCTCTGATTCCACACCCGGTCTCTGCCCTGAACCTGCACCCGGACCTTGCTCCGAGTCCGCATCCCGGGCCCTGTCTTGAATCTGCACCCGGGCCCTGTCTTGAACCTGCACCCGGGCCCTGTCTTGAACCTGCACCCAGTAGTCTAAGAGATCTGAAAATCAAAGACAGACAAAGCTCCAACCGGTAAATCAGTAAGAAAATTCTTATGTCTAGCAGAGTCCCGTGGGGTTCTAAGATCCTACAGAACTCTTATCATATCCATCATGATGGGCTGACGTTCCTTACTCACAACTTCATCGGTAAAGGGCTTGCAAACAGGCTTCCTATAGGAATCTAGTACCTTGATCGGGCATCTCCTACTTATATCCTTAGACTTAGAGCCCGTTTTAGTCTTGGACACTTCCTTAGAGGGTGTGCCCATAAATAGGAAAGGGACTTACAGGAGCAGAGCTGGACCCCTTCTTCCCAGACTGAGCAGCCAACTGAAATTGGATCGATCTGTTTGGAATGATGTTGATCCGCAGAAGAGTCTCCCATAGTAGATGATAGAGGCAAAGGGACTTATAAGGATTCCCAAGCCTGATCTGCCATTCTGAAGTCTGGTGTGGTTTAGAGGTGCCCCTCCCCAAGGCTTAATAAATAAGCAAGCAGAGATGTTCCTAATTGCTGAGTTTATTAATCCTCTGATGTAAAATGAGAAGGAGGCCAGAAAAAAACATTACCATTAGCATTGTGCTTTCCCTTTAAGCCGAGAGCACGTGCATCAGATGGGTCCCGTGGTGGAACTAGCACTGACGTCATCGAGCGCCGCCGGGTGGAATCGCCCCCCTGCAGTAGATCCCCCCCCCCTTCCATCAGGCCGAATTCAAAAGCATAAGAGGTGCGCACATACCGCAGCCTGACCTCCATCCAGCGAGCTTCACAGACTTGCACTAGTGGGCAATAAGACAATGCAGCCCGAACGCCCACAGCCACACATCCTGCCGGTGCCTTGCAAGCCGCAGGCATTGGAAGCCTGGGCCGCCATATGGTGTTGGAGGAGGGAGGGGTCAGTGGGAAAGGAAATAGGACCCAGCAATCCCCCGACAATTGCACAATGCCTCAGACCGTAGCATACATGGTCTGAGGCTAGCGCTGCACCCCCCCTCCCCCCCTGCTGGCATATAGGTCAGAGATAGGGACATCTGGCCTATCCCCTGGGTCCCTGGCAGGCTTTCTCCAAGGCCAGGGAATGGGTCAACCCAAGCAGACCCACAGCGACCAGATCTACTTAAACCGGATAATCAGCATAATTTAATGAAAAGCCCAAACTCTTAAAAAAACATTCCCCAGCATCTAAAATTAATATATTTTACGTTTTTAGTCACTTAGTTATTATTCTTTCCCCCAACGGGCTGCAACTCTGTACTCAGGACTCTGGGATATGGGCGCCGCCATCTTGACTCACGAAGTATCACACATACAGAGGAGAAAGGAAGGGAGGGAAAGGACAGCAATCCCAAAATGCAGAGCGACACGGTCAGAAGACACTTCCTGTTTGCAGGCTGCCTGATGCTACATGTGCTGCCATCTTGGATGTTTAAAGGCTCATAACATGCAGTAGATACAGGTAGAATAATTTTTAATGTGAGCAATCTGTATGTACAGGGTGTGGGAAACATATAAGATAGGCTCTTATTCAGGGTGAAGGTCCACTTTAAAGAGGTCATGGGGAGTTAGTAAAAACTCCCCAGACATGGGTTGCCCGGCCCCCCTGCCCCTCCGGTTTACAAACCTGGTAATGTTAACTTACATTGCGCGAGGCATCCCTCGGCTCCCCCGCCATCCTACGTCGGGCGCCGCCTTGGAACCCCGACATACACTGCGCCACCCCTCAGATCTTGTGCATGCTCAGTGTAATTTTATAGGCTGATCTGAGGAGTGGCGCGGGACATTTGGATAGAGGATGACTATAGGTAATGCCAGCTAAGCCTGCAGCCTTCACTCTGGCTAAGGGGGGGAGGGGGTGGAAATGGGCCAGGAATACTGCCGGATGTCAGCGTTTTGGATAACGCTGACATCCAAAAGACAGTGAGGGAGGGGGGGGATGTTTAATGAGGAACATCAGAACATATTCCCTAGGCCTGGCGCACCAGGCTGGTAACCTGGAGGGGGGGCACATTTTTAAAGAGGAACATCGAACCAAAAATAAAAAGGTGCAGATTCCCCCCCCCCCCCCCCATTGGCCCCCACTTAGCTTTTGGATGTCGCCAATGCCTGCTGCGGTGACATCCGGCTGCTTCAGGGCCCGATCCATACCCCGCCACCTGCTAAGCCGTCGCTAACTGACAAGCACGGCCTTAGCAGTGTTCGCTAATGTCCCACGCCGATATCACAGCTCTGCAAAGTCTCGAGGGATATCGGCTGGCTTAAGATGGTGCCTCCCATCAGAAGGTCCTCCCCCTATGTTCCTCTTTAAATTAAATAGTAAAAAAAAAAAATCAAATTGGGATGCCCCTGAACACGAGGAGTATGAAAAATGAGTGTTGGACCACTTTAAATTGGACCTATCACAAGGATTTCTTCACATGTGCGGGCTCTAACCCAATCAGTGCAGTATGCACCCCCCTACGCTGGCACTTAGGCAGGATGGGGGGTTAGAAAGGCAAAAAACCCTTACGTTATCCAGGCGAACAGGGGGGTTTCACACTGTGGGGCATGGAACAAAAACCAGGAAAGTCGTAATAACCATATACTTCACATTCACATAAAAATAATGTATCCATTTAATTCAGAGCATGTTTTAATGCCAGTACAGATACATAACTGTGACAGTGTTGCCCCCTAGTGGCAAAGTAGTAAATAGTACCTTTATTGCAAGCAGAGTAAGAAACTGGCACAGGTGCTGTATAGGTGCACACTCATCATGGTCGGACCTGATCATCAAGATTCAGAGCCCAAGTTGCATTGTCTTCCCCAGGGTCTTTGTTGGTTCAAGAAATCCTTCAGATTGTAAACTCGCAAGGCAGGCCTCTCCTAATGTATACCTGCATCTACATGGTCGATTCAACGCTGGTCGAGTTTTTCCAATTTCCCATTCTGAACCCAACTTGCATGCAGGAATTCTTGCTTTCTCACCTGATTCATGGACAAATGCGAGACAAACCCGCATATGTGAGAAGCATCCAAGAAATTCTCACGTTCATACAAGATTTTACAGCTTGCATGACAGTTTACTGAATCACTATCAGCAAGTTTCATTTCATTGATGAAAACCATGACAATATAGCCTGTGACATAGTGCCAGATTATATATATATATATATATATATATATATATATATTTATTGCCAGATGTCATTTTCATTGATAAAGACCATACAGCTAAAGTGGTAAGTCCTTGTCGAATGAACAGGCAGATGCTACCAAGGGGGAAGATACATATTCAAATGACATTCGTTTGGCAACTCCCACATAAGTCACATCCACCCATTACCGCTTTTATGACACCAAAACAGGGGCCCCCAATCAGTGTCATGTGGCACGTTGGCTGTCTAGGGATAATGCAGAGGGCCAAGCATGCTGGCTTACTTAAAGCGGACCTTCGCCCTGAATAAGAGCATATCTTATATGTTTCCCACAACCTTTACATACAGATTGCTCACATTAAAAATCATCCTACCTGCATCTAATGCATGTTATGAGCCTTTAAACATCCAATATGGCGGCTCATGGGACATCAGGCAGCCTGCAAACAGGAAGTGCCCTCTGACTGTGCTGCTCTGCATTCTGGGATTGCTGACCTTTTCCTGACCCCAGCTCTGCTCTGTCTGAGCAAAGCACAGCTATAACCCGCCCCCCTGTACTTTATCCCACTCTCCTCTCCTCAGTAAGTGTGATGCTTCTGAGTTAAGATGGCGGAGCCCGTATCCTAAAGTCCTGGACAGAGTTGCAGCCCAGTGGGGGAAAGAATAATAAGTAAGTAACAAAAAAATTAAAATATATTAATTTTAGATGCTGGGGAATGGTTTTATAAGGGTTTGGGCTTTTCAATAAATCATGGTGAAGGTCCGGGTTAATTCTGCAGCTTCCAGTGCTGCATTTAGTTTCCCACCGTCCCTCTCTGTATCATTCCTGTGTAGTGTGACAGAAAATCACGTGTAGTGCAGGGGTGCCCCGCAGTGTGAAACCGCCCAGGTCGCCCGAACAAACTCACCTCTTCCCAGTCCTATAACACATGCGCGGCTGCTCGTCCAATCAGTGCCCCTTTGTCCAGGAGCTCGACTAATACGAGCGGATCCGAGCGCGCTGACAGGCACATCCCCCGCTACCCTCCAACAGGGAGCGTGCCAAGCCGGCCATTCACAAATGCTTGGTGCGGGCACATGTCCTGCTAGAGGGATAGCGGGGTGCGTCCGCTGCTCGCGCATGGGCTGTTGGATCGTGAGAGAAGGTGAGCTTATGGGGGTGTTTCACGCAACGGGTCATCCAATTCTGATTGCCCCTGGGGGCTCCTTGGGCCGATCTCCATGGGTTTTACTCCACTTTAATTTCAAATGTGGCTTGCAACCGTCCCTAAGTTCTGAAAGAGGCTTCAAAGGTTGGAGACCCTTTCCTTCTAGTTCGTTTTTAGAAAGTGGACCAGAAATCTGGTATTTTGTGTATTCCAGGGGGAATGCCTTGCTGAGAAACCCCTTAGTTAACCAATAATCTTACCTCTCCTGTGATCCCATGGTGCATGGCCTGGCATCTTCTGAGGAGGCGTCACTTATACACTCAGTATCAAGAAATATACAGCCAGGCTTGTTTCTTTTTTTAATGCAAGGAAGAGGAAATCAGGGGTGACAGGTTCTGTCCCCCCCCCCATACATTCAGAAACCTGCCACCCCTGGAGAAGAAAACCACAAGCTTGGTGGGAGTTTTTTTTCAGTTCAGGTGTATAAGTGAAACCCCTCCTCCCCTCTCATTAGCAGACATGTTTTTATGGATTTTAATATTACACAATTTTGTGATACAGCTCCTTTATTTGATTGGCAAAGAGTTTTGCTTACAGCAGTTGGAAGCAAGAGCGGCGTGCTCCCACCCCCAATCTATCTGAATGGCTGGACGCGGGAGCGTGCCTCAGCCCAGAGAAGCAGAGGATGTGGCTGCTCTTGCTCCTGAACGTTTACATCCCAGATCAGGCTGCAAGAAAATGTGAGTTTTGCGGCAACCCATGCTGTGGGGGGGGGGGGGAGAGCTCACACAGTGGGGCATCCTGAGGGGCTGCTAGTTTAGGTTTTGTTATGCTTTAATGGCTGACAAAAAAATGGATGGCAAAAAAAAACACTTACCTTTTCTTCCTCTGCAGCCTATTATTAGGCACAATCCCCAGCCCTAGAT
Source organism: Gastrophryne carolinensis (assembly GCA_027917425.1). Taxonomy (NCBI): domain Eukaryota; kingdom Metazoa; phylum Chordata; class Amphibia; order Anura; family Microhylidae; genus Gastrophryne; species Gastrophryne carolinensis. The sequence goes on from CM051236.1 coordinate 124,648,799, forward strand.
GCAGAAAGACTCCAGGGCTGGCGGTCTCTCCATGAGGTATCCAGAATTAGGATGCCCTGTCGTGTGAAATCCCCAGGTTCAACTTGTTTACTTACCACGCCAGCAATCCTAAGGTGCATGTGTGGACTGTGGTAGCTTTGCCAGGCCTATCTGAATGGCTGGTGTGGCTGAATACAGCCAAAGAGGAGCACCTGAAAGGATGGTGGGCTAATTACAATCAGTTCCATGCTGTTCATTCATATGCCGAATGTGGAGAGTCCGCACATGCGCTGTGGAATTGCAGGCGTGGTGCATGAACAAGGCAAACTGGGGGTTTCACACAGCAGGTATCCCAGATCGTGATGAGAGACCAAAGCCTGGGATTTGGTACATTTTCAGTCCTAGTCTGGTTTACTCAAATACAGAGATCAAGTCCAGTGGTGTGGCATTCTACTTACATTCAGCAGTGGCCACCCTGTATGAGTCCTGACAAGACCCCAATTAATGTTCACACCGGGCACCAACACAATTAGTTACATTATACCACATTCACTCATTTGCTCTCTTTTCCACATTCTCTCCTTTTCTTCCTTTCCACATTTCCTCCTTCTCCCTCATTTTTCTTTTCCTCATTCCTTCGCTCTCTCTATTCCACATTCCCTTCCCTTTTCTCTCCTTCTCTTTTGCACATTCCTTTCTCTCCACCTTCCTCTTTCTTTTAGAGATTTCATCCTACTATTTTTCTTTCCCGCATCCCCACCCTCTTTTTCTCTTTTACTATTTTTCTTTTCATCCTCCTTGCTCTCTTTCGCTCCTTCTCTTGTCCACATTCCCCAATTCTCTCTCTATTCTCCTTATTCAGATTTTCTCTCTTTCTTTTACATTCCCTTTCTCACTCTGTCTTTTCCACATTCCTTCCCTTTTTTGCTCTTTTCCACAGCTTCATTTCTTTATCTTGTCCATGTCTTGTTTTTGTTGTTTTTTGCCTTATGTCAGTCTTTTCTTTCTGAACCTCTTCTAAATGCTGGCTTTATTCTCCTCTCCCTCTTTGCTTCTCTCTTGTCCAGAGTATGTTGGGGGGAGGGAGGGCATCCTGAAACATAAATACATAATATATATATATATATATATATATATATAAACAATTACTTTTTATTATTAAATATAATATATAATATAAATACATATTTTGCCTGGAGGGATTGTGGGGGAAAAAAATCCACTACAGCTTATCCAACTTTCTATGACAAACGTGCAGCCCTAATACAGACCCTCTGTGGTGCGCCGTCTCATGGTGATGACGTAAACAGGCAGCGAGAAGTCCTGTTGGCTGTAAAGCGCTTGACGGAGTGGCTGGTTTGCGTTCCATGACTCGCTTTGGCGTCGCGTTCAAGTCAGCGGTTATGGCGGGAGAAGCGGCTGGAGGAAGCCGGGAGCGGGGCGTGATGGTGGCAGCGGTGGTGTTCGTGCTTTGCCTGTGTCCTGTTGTGGGTGCTGCCACTATTCCAGGTAACGGGGAGCCCCCCTCCCAGCATCCTTTCATCGCCTGCAGAGGGCGCTGCTTGTTTTACGCTGAAAGCTGAGTTCCAGGCAAAGCGGACATGTCGCTGCTTACAGTGGGGAGGAGTGTTGTGTTTGTGAGCCGTCTGTGACCTCTGGTGGACTGTAGCCAGAAACCAGCCCTGGCCGGCCTGAGACATTTCTGCTGGGGCTATACACATTGGGGGCTGAGGTTCCTTGACTTGTGGGTACAGTGGGGCAGCGTACAGGGGCCTGAGAGGGCAGAGATGTATTGTGGGTGTTAAAATCAGCAGCCCAAATCGCCCACCGGGTATTGTCCCGACTCTCCCTATGGCCAGTCCGCCCTTGTCTGTGAGGCCAGCACCTAATAGTGCTTTCTGTGCCATAGAAGCTACTTCTGGGTGGACCCAAAGGATTTCTGATGGGCTCTTCCTGCTTGGTCACCACATAGGGACCCCAGACTCAAATCTCTCCACTGGGGTCACAGACAGCAGAATAAGTACAATAAAAGTATAAGAGTGGGATAAAGAAAAAAAATTCAAGCTGAACTTCAGACGTGCTGCGCACTTCTGGCCCATCTAAATGGCTGGGATGGGAGCACGCCCCACCAGGGATGAGGCAGTACATGCTCCATTAGAGTGGGGAAAGGTGAGTTTTTGGGGGCGCCTGGGGGGTTCCCACAGCAGGGCATTCTGAATATTAGATTTATTAGGATTCCGCACACCTTACAGTTCTCTAAGCAGTATGATCATTAAACGTCTGTGCGAAATACTGTGTCTGGTTACCCTACCAGACATGAGGATACCAAATATTTCGAATCAGTAATCCACACCACACAATAGGTCTGTTCAAACTGTCAAGTATTGTATTCAAATTGTGATTATATACAAAGTATGTACAGTGCGAACAATCAATCAGAACATAAATATAATCCTCACTATGGATATGAATATATTGTTTCTGTGGCTACACAGGTACCTGTGGAGATAAGGAATGTGCAACAAGCTCAAAGTGATGGGTTATGGGGTACCCTAGATGCCAGTCTCCAATCATAGTGCCTGCCTGTACAAAAAAATAGAGACATGCCACCTAATGATGTGCCAAAATCAGGGTGGAACTAATAATGCAAGAGATGTTTTAAATGTAATGCCTATAATCCACAGATGGGTATCTTACACTATGGTGAAGGTTATATAAATGCACGGGTGAATGTATGCTTTAGTCAATATTGGAGGTGAAGACACGCGTTTTTTTTTTTTTCTCTATGTCACTGAGTGAAACATACATTCGCATATATCAGCTTCAGCATTTTATTCAGCAGCACCTCAGAATGAATAAATGTTATGGCAGGTATAAAAACATTGCTTTAATTTAGCTTTAGCCTGGACATTCCCTTCAATTTTATTGCTCGAATCGGACAAAGCTGGATGGGTGGGTGTAGCGGTTAAATGACAAAATGTCTGCTATAAACATACTTACCTTTGCCAGTGGTCCTGCTCTTGTGTCTGGCCTGGATTGTGGTGTCATTGCAATGCGAACACAAGAGATATAGCCAAAAATAACAGTTCCAGTAATGGTCAACTACAGGAGGTCTCTCAGGAGGTCTCAGCAGCAGCGGACTGCCCTGCTGGCTCATGTATGCTCTCATTAAAGTTGACCAAAACTCAGGATTTTGACTATCATGTGAAACCCCCCCAGATCGCCCGAACCTAGCTCACCTTTTCCCGGTCCCACGGCGCATCTAAGAGCAGCCGCTCTGACTGCCGCATCCTCCGCTTCCCTCTTGTTAATGGCCGGCGCAGGCATGTTCCCTGTTAAGAGGGAGGCGGAGGATGTGGCTGTCAAAGCCGCTGTTCTTAGATGCGCAGTGGGACCGGGAAAAGGTAATCTGAGTTTGGGCGATCTGGGGGGTTTTGGTCCACTTTAATGTGTACAAGCCTGTCTCACAAACGGGGGTGGGGAGCAGGAGAGTGCGTCCAGACCAGCCTGTGGTTGCTCGTCTGGAGCACGTTCAAGCTGATCGAACCACTCATTGCTGGGGGGGGGGGGGTGTAAGGTGAGTGCCTGTTTTTGGACAACAATTAAGATTGTTTAACAGTTAGATTTGACGTTTTTCCACCTTTTTCATAGTTTACTGATTAGATTTTCAAATGTTTAACTTATCTAAAATGTATTATTAAGGGACAGCAGTGCGCATCATTGAAATAAAGGAGGGCAATTCTGCTATCTACAACACCTCACAGAATTTCTGCTATAAGAAACTCCATGACCCAAAATGGCATGACGTTTGGACTAGAGTGCAGGTAAGTGTTTGCTACTGCTGATTCTCCAGAATATTCATGTGTGGGGTGGTTGGAGCTGTGTGTGTGGAATCATTAGTAAGCTATGCCTTTGCTCAGAAAATGTTTGGAGGCTTTTGGGGGGAGGGTAAGGGCTCATTTGAAAATTAAGAGCAACAATGTAAACTATGCATTTGTGTACTGTTATTTTAGAGGGTTAGATTTAGTGACTGCGCTGTGCAGGGAAACACTCAATTTCTGCCACCTTATCTTGTGGAAATAGTGTGAAATGAGCCATTTCGAAGCATCTCAAAAACTATGAATTATATATAAATAGTAGAGGTGTCTGAAAAAAATTGATCGAGTATTGCAATATTTCATTCGCTCATTTATTCTCAAAACATCCTTCGGGCAGCATATGCCTGAGACCTCCAGGCTCCTCCCACCAAGGGGAACACGTGACCACCAGACAGAATAAAGTATTGACTCCTCCCTCCATTCCCCAGTTGTTTTCGTATTCCTCTGTCAGGTAGGAGCCAGACCAGTAGCTCCTGGACCGGTTGGTTTAGGTAAGTATTATTCCGGTACTATGGGCCTGTTCTAGCGGGGGGGGGGGGGGGGGGGTCCATTTCTCGGCCCCGAAGGTTTTTTCACTTTTACCTGGGGCCGGGATACCCTATGGGATTTTAGGCCAGATCCCATTCTTTGATTTATTTCAAAGGGGGGTAAGTAAATTTGTTCCCTCTTACTGAGGATGAGTTTGTGGAAGAAGCCGGGGTGACCGGACCCCATATTTTTTAAAAGAAAGTTTTTTTTTTTTTGTTTTTTTTTTTTTTTTTGGATCTAATTAAAAAATTTTTTTTAGGCAATCTGGAAGTTCCCTGAGGATTTGGTTGCTCTGGGTTCTTTTTTTCACATTTTTTAATTTAAGGGCTATGTACCTTTTAAGAGGCGGGGAAGAGAGGGAATGACACGTTCTCTCTCTCTCTCTCTTCCCCGCCTCGCTATAGCTTCTGCTGCTGCTGACTAGCGGCGGGGGGGGGCGTGGGATCGGAGGCCTCGGTTCCTTCCTTTCCGGGGGGCTTCCTGCGGCAGCGCGGATCCTTGCATCCGGATCCTTCTTCCTGCTGCCAGCGGCGGCTCGGGCGTCCAGCGGCGGTACGGGTTCGTCAGGCGGGTCCTTCTTCCAGGCAGTAGGTAACCACGCATGTGTGCGCTCAGCACTTTTTTTTTTTTTGGTAAAATCCCTACAGGAAATTAGATCCAAGGCTTCTTCCTCCCGGGCTGCTGTCACATCCCGGTGCCCGGTGATTTTTTTCCTGCTTTTTCCACAACACGTGCTAGGGGCAGCACAGTGTTTTGGTACATGTATATTATGGCCTCCCCTTAATTTACAGGGTTAAGGGTTAATTTACAAATTGTGGGATTTTGCTCCTGCCTCATCTAGGCGGACTTAGGAAGCATATCCATTGGTGCCTCATATCCAGAAGCTTGGCAGACCACAAGGATGACATTTAGATCGATCCTACTGGGGATTCCTCCACAAAGATGCCTCATGTGGACCAGGATTCCTCCAGTATTCCGTCGGCTGCCGATTCTGGAAGGACGAGGCCCAGCTTTGCCGGGTAAGTCACTTTTATTTATTAATAGTGTCTGTTTTGGGCATGTATAGTTAAATTTAAATATGGCTATCGCCCCTTTTTTTGCTTATGTCTCTTAATCTTTGATCCCAGACTAAGCTCACAGAAATGTACCTAAATCCTCTTCTTCCGGACCTATTCTCCATAAGAAAAGTAGGAGTGGTCCCAAGGATAAGCTGTGCTTTTTAGATTCCTATATGTAACCCCTCTGTCAACAGACAAGGTGGTTGATGAATAGCGTAATTATGATCTTTTGTGGATCATAATAGACCAGATGACTTCCTCACTTTGGGGCCAGAAGGTTCCAGAGGGTTCGGGTAATCAGGTGTGTTTTTTTTCCTGACTTAAGGTCCCTTTTTTGATCCCGCTTATTATCCAGTCACATGGGGGAGTTCTTCTGGGGGAAGATCAGGCCGGTTTTATGGCTTTAAACAGAGGAAGGTACTATTCCCTCTGGGACATTTACCTTTCCTTTCTTATGATTTTCCTATCCTTGGGGATAGAAGAAAAAGATTCAGGCCCAAAGTGTAATCATGTTGGGCTTTATCCAGATTTGGCGCCTGACTCTTCATGTTCATTCCTTTTCATTATTCTTGAAGGATATGATTATGAACGATTAGAAAGATCCGGGAATACGGCCGATAAGAACATATATTTTCTGCCCGATCTGGGCCGCCTGTTGAAGGAAGTGCTCTTTGGAGCTCCTTTGGTTAGATGCTCCTTTCATACAGGGGCACTGCTAAAGAACCCGGGGGAACCGTCCTCCTCTGCCTCTTCTGCTAGAAAGGAGGGTTTTTAAAGTGGACCAACACCGAGAGGTGATCGGCCCGGAAATCTATAAGATTCCCGGGCCGATCACCTCCCACCCCGCGGGACATCCGAGATCGGGATGTCCCGCGGGGTGAAACCCCCCCAAAAAACCCCAAACACCTTACCTGATCTTCGGCGGCGGCCGGCCGCCGCCGCCTCCCTCACGCCCCTGTAGGCGTGCTCGCGCCCGCGCCGGCCGTCTGCGAATGGCCGGCGGGGGCGCGCGCGCGCCGAAAGTGACGCGAGGGAGGCGGCGGCAGCCGCTTGGACGTTCCTGATCCCCGCCTGGACGTTGGCGGGGATTGGACCGTCCAGTCACGTGGGAGCGGGGACAGGTAAGATTTTGGGGCTTTCTGGGGGGTTTCACACAGCGGGGCACCCCCGATCGGGGTGCCCCGCCGAAGTGGACCAAAACCCAGGATAGTCAAAATCCTGGGTGTTGGTCCACTTTAAAGGTTCCACTCGGTCTGGAACCTATTGACCCGAACCCGAGGAGCTATGATGCTATGTCTCGGGTTGGGGCCTGAATACCTTGTGTTGCCCCTTTCCATTCCAGGGGCATAAAAGAGGGGTTTCACGTGGAATTTACTTGTATCCCACGGTCAGAGTCTTGGTCTCCCCTATACCCGTGAGGTTGGAGGAATGATCAGATATTCAGAAGTCTGCTAACCTTGGGGGCCAGGGCATATCCCAGTTCCCTCTCACCAGCAAGGCAGGGGTTTATTCCTCTATCTTTCTGGTGGTGGAGGCTTTGGAGGGAGATTAATTCTGCTTTTTAGAATTTCAGTCTCTATGTTCCATCGGACATTTCAAATGGTTTTTAAAACATTTTTTAGTGAGAGACATGCTTCCACTGGGTTGTTTCATGGTCTTAATCTGGGGAATGCCTAGCAGGTTCCTGTGAGCCTCGGGCTCAGTCATTTTTCGGATTCGCAGTTGGATATTGCGCTTCCAATGTATTGCTCCCTTTTCGGGCTGGGATCAGTCCGAGAATTCTACAAGGATTTTGGGGCAAAAACTGCGGGCATATCTGAGAATGAGAGGAGTCTGTGGCAGCTGACCTGGACTATCTGCTATATATTTTTTTTTTTTTTTTGTCCACTTCAGGATCAAGATGCCTTAGAGCCTCAGTTCATGTTTAGAGCTGTGTATCAGCTCGGTTGGATTCTAAACCTTTAGGGTTCTAGTCTGTTTCCCTCTCAGATAATGATTTTTTGGTCGGAAGTCAACAACTTCTTCGGACTCTCTCCTTCTCAAAGGTTTTTGGCCCTTCAGGAAACCATGGATTCCTTTGTGCCAGCATCTCTAATAACACTAGCCTTGAGGGTGTTAGGACTGTTGACATTGGTCTTCCCGCAGTAAGGTGATGTCACTTGCTTTTAACCCTTTCAGTGCCAAGCACGTAGATTCTACGTGCTTGCTTCTACTCCACTTAAGTGCCAAGCACCTAGAATCTATGTGCCTGACTTTCCCCCCTGCAAGTTAAAAATAAATAAATAAAAAATACTCACCTGACCCCTCGTTGGATCCGGCTGGGTCTCCTCTTTAATTTGGCGCCATCCGATCCCCCGGAATAGCGCCCCCCCCCCCATCGGCGGCAGCAGCTGCAAACTGTAAAAAAAAATAAAATAAAAAATGACATTTACTTGTGGCTCCGATCGCCCCCCCCCAGACAATATATAATTTTTCTCGGAAATCCGTTCAAAAATCACAGTTGAACATGTGTAGCGCAAAATAGTGAAACATGGTCTGGCAACAGAGGGTGACAAAAGCTGCAGGTAGGCTGGTACTTAAAGGGTTAAAGGAGCACTATTGCGAGTTTTTCATGGGAACTTAGAATTAACGGTAATTTGTATATAGGTAAGTGATGGGGTAAGCAGTACAAGTATAGTTAAAAAGTAGGTCTATGTTGTGCAGCTCTAAAGTGGCAGACGGCTGTAAGTATCGGCTGGGTGTCGGGGAGCGTCAGTGGTTAGTGTGCTGGTCTATGAAGCACAGCATTGTGAGTTCATATCCCAATCCCTACAATTTTATTTTTTTGTTTAGTTTAATTCAGAATTTTGTATTTAAATCCTGTTTTTATTTTTTGCTCTACACATTTTATTTTGACAGTTTTTTTTCATGTTTCCTCTCTTGCAGTATCTTTCGGTTTACCATTTTCTCTTTCATATTCGTACAACAAGTTTTTCCATGTATTTTTTCAGCTTTGTGTGTTTTGAGCGAAGCACAACCCAGGATTTTCACCTGGAGTTTTATTTTGTGCCTCTAGGGGCATCCCGACTTGGGTGCCTCGCTATGTAAAATCCCCCAGTTTGTCGTGAAAACGTACCTTTCCCTGTCCCATGGCCCATGCATGGGCTCTCATCCAATCAGTGCTGTTTGCTTGGCTGGCTCTGTTTGCATGCAGAGCTTGGCAATTGAGAGCTTGAGCAGCAACATCCCTGGCCGCCCACCCTATCTAAATGGCTATCTGTGGCAGTATGCCTCAGCCCAGAGATGCTGAGGATGCAGCTACGGCTATTTACATTGCCATTGGAGCCAGGAAAAATGGTGGGATTTGTGGTGACCTGGGTGGCTTTTCACACAGTGGGGCATCCCGATATAGGATGAGCCAGGGGGAAGCCCAGTGGCCAGCACTGGAGTCTTTTAGACCTCAGGGTCGGCCACGCAGTGTTTTGTTCCACTGTAATACCTTTTATATATACCTGCAGTCATTCAAAGCAGAATTTCAGTCGTTTTCAGTCAGTTTAGTTTATTTTGTAAAGATATTTGAGTCACCTGGTGATCTCATCACAGAAGCAGCACCTCACACACACAGCTGTTACCACCTAGTACAGAGCCTGCCTGTGAGGAAAGCTGTTGGTAGGAGACCAGTGGGCTAAATGATGCAGCTCACTGAATAAAACCCAGCAGATCCCCCCCCCCCCCATTCAGCAAATGCACTGAGCCATTGTCATTATACAATTTAAAAGTAAGGTATATATTTTTTCCTTTTTCTATTGCCACATTATTTATACACATGTTAGAAGCTATTGTGTGGCTATTTAATTATTTATCTTTCTTAATGCAAATTTTTGCTATAGTGCTCCTTTAAGTACTATGAGGTACATGTCCTGAGCAGCTGGTACGGCTCCCGGAATGAGTGGGAAGATAAAGTTTCACGTCTCGGTCAAGGGAGGCTATAGCTGGGACCCCAAAAGAGAGGTTGGTTACTGCAGATACCTCTGCTTGGGGTTAGGGAGCCGTGGCGAAGAATGGCAGATGAGGTTAGACTATGCTACGACAGTAGCATACATTAACCATGAGAAGAGAACAAGGTTCATCGCTGAATGGGGGTTGCATTAGAAATCTTTTTTGGATTAGATGAAGACCTGAGTCTCCTTCAGCTGTAGGATTGTTGCATCATGTGGCAGTTTTCTCCCTCATGTCAGAATAGTTAGGTCAATTTTAGGGTCTTCTAAGAGATCGTTCGGATCTATATTATTGCCTCAGCAAGTAGTCACTAGCTGACCAAACATTTTTTCTGGATCCGGCAGTAGGGGGCGGACGCTTCAGCCCTTGCACGGTATTTCAGTCTAGCCTAGGCACTTTACGGTTAGATTGGTGTTATCCATTCGGGTCCCTAGGCCACCTCTAATCTGGCGGTCTTTTTTCCCTAGGTTGCCTCTAACCTGGGGCCGTCCTCTAAACCGGGGCTGTCTCTAACCCTGGGTCTCCCCAGGTCCTGGGCTTTTTTTCTAGCCCTAGACCGTTCCTAGCCCTTGACCGTTCCTAGCCCTAGGCTTTCTCTAGCTCTAGGCTGCCTCTAGCCCTGGGTTAGTCCTTATTTTTTACCCGAACAACTTTGGGGTTAAGGTATTCATTCAGTATCAAGGGGTTCCCCCTTTTGAGCCTTTTTTTTCCCAGTTCCAGTATTCTGAGCGTTTGCTTCTTTAGTTCTCATCGGATTTTCCTAGATGCTAGGAATGTTCTTTCTGTCGGTACTGAGGAGGAAGCTTAAAAATGATATTTTTATACACATTTGGGAAGTACCTTTTCATGGACGTTGTAACTTTGAGTAAGGACAAAGAGTGTTCTAGTCGACTTTTTCAGGATTTGGCTTTTCTAGTTTATATAAGGCGTTATGGTATCGCATCTCATTTGACAAGAGGTGATGCTACATCTTGGGCTGAGCAGGCGAGCTATTGCAGCCGCTTGGTCCTCAGCAAGGTGTTTTTTTGCTAGACGCTATCTAGAAGGATCAGTCTTGTGGCAGAAGTGTCCTCCATTCTGTTCTTTCCACCCAACGAGGTAGTACTCGCCTATCTCTCAGGCGTATGCTGCCCGAAAGATGTTTTGAGAAAACTTAGTTAGGTACCTGGTAACTTTTTATTTTTCTAAACATCTGAAAGGGCAGCATACACCGGCTTCCCTCCCTTATTTTTTCTGTGGAGTTGGTTTATGTATGGATTATAGATTGGAGTTGTGGGTCTGTTTCTTTTCTCTCTTTCAGATCTCTACAACAACTGGTTAATGGAGGGAGGAGTCAAGACTTTATTCTGGCTGGTGGTCACGTGTTCCCCTTGGTGGGAGGAGCCCAGAGGTCTCAGGCGTATGCTGCCCTTTCGGATATTTAGAAAAAAAGTTACCAGGTACCTAACTTAAAGCGGTCCTTTACTCTGAATACGAGTCTATCTTATATGTTTCCCACACCCTGTACATACAGATTGCCCACATTAAAAATCATCCTACCTGCATCTCCTGCATGTTATGAGCATTTAAGCATCCAAGATGGCGGCTCATGGAACATCAGGCAGCCTGCAAACAGAAAGTGCCCTCTGACTGCTGCTCTGCATTCTGGGATTGCTGACCTTTTCCTGACCCCATCTCTGCTCTGTCTGAGCAAAGCACAGCTATAACCCGCCCCCCTGTACTTTATCCGACTCTACTCTCCTCAGTAAGTGTGATGCTTCTGAGTCAAGATGGCGGCGCCCATATCCTAAAGTCCTGAACAGAGTTGCAGCCGGGTGGGGGAAAGAATAATAATAATAATAATAATTGACTAAAAACTTAGAATATATTTATTTTAGATGCTGGGGAATCATTTTATAAGGGTTTGGGCTTTTCAATAAATCATGGTTGAAGGTCCGGTTTAAATTGTTTTATTCTTAGTATACAGTACATCCTGCTCCAGATAGATTACTTACACTTGGATATTACTCCGCCAGATGGCGCTGGACTGCAGAGACATCGAAAATGGGCTCCTTCCGGCCCCTCAAATACCCAGGGACCTCCCACAATCCCCAGATCTTCTCTGCAGTCTGGACTGCGAAGGACAAGATGGCTCTCTCTTCTCAGGTGAGCGGGGCTTTTAGCCTGCGGCCCTGTAGGACTATTCCAACCCGTTCCATTAGTAATATGCCTCCCAGCCTTGGCTGCGCTGGTCGGGTGATGGTAGGCAGCACCGCTGTCAGGTGCTTAGGAGCGCTGCTCCACCTCAATCCCCCACCACAAGGGTAGGCGGTATAGGCATATGGTGAGCCTCTATGGGATGCCCCTCCCGCACTATTGCCCCTTGCCCCTGTCTATCGGTGGGCCCTATATTAAGTGGCCGCTGTCCTCCGTCGCTCTCCTTGTAGCCCTCGGGGGGGGGGGGGGTGTATATGTGTATTGGCCTTGTGCTTCACTACATTTTTTTTATTATGCTTAGCGTCAGTCGCCGCGCTGACTTGTTTGCCCCTATTACGCCGTCATTGGCTGCTTGTCACGTGTATGGCTTCGTGCTCTTCAGGGGGGCGGGCCCGGCTTTTGGCGCGTTCCGCGTCACTGTCCCTGCGGCCTGCCCCTCGAGGTATACCCGACGCCATTTTTTTCTTGGTTCCGGCTGCTGCGTGACGGGCTTCTACTACCGCGGTCCGTGAGTGGCCTCGTGGGCGGCTTTATTACCGCTGTTATTTATTGTACGCTTACAGCCCCCCTTTGCTTATGTCTTTCAGACGGGCCAAACCCTCTTGGCTTCTCCCGGCCCTACTCCCTCTATTTAGTTGATTAACTTGTGAGGCCTAGTGTTAATTACTCCCACTTCCCTAGCGGGTTATCGGGGCATCCCGGGTTGCTTTATAGCGTCAATCCCTATCTGCCTATTGTGCCGCTATAATCACCATATGGAGGCGTCTCAGGATAATGTGCTTGGGGTTCCTTCGGGACAAGCCCGGCTGTGTGTAGCTTGTGGGGTGTCCTCTATTAGTGCTGACAATGCGCGGGTCTGTGTACCTTGTGCCGAGCAGGTGCTTGCGCTGAAATCTGGCCTTCCAGTGGCTGGGCCTGCGATTCGTTTCACTTCACCTACTCCCCCAAGCTTAAATCTCCCACTGAGTTGCATACAAGTGGGGATTCTCAGCCTGTGTCTTCTAGATTGGCTAGTGTTGAGAAGTTAATTGCTAATACCTTGGCACGTAAGGCCTCTACAAAAAAGCGGCACTTAACGCCTGTTGTCACTCTTTTCCTTATGGAAGCTGATGGGTTTTTGGAACAGTCTGGCTATACCCCTTTGGAGGAAGGGGAGCTATTCTCCGACTCAGGGTCATCTGATGAGAGGCCTAGGGGTCATGACTATTCTGGCTCTGACCCCTGGGCCCCAGATGATACTGATAGACTGTTGGCTCAGATTTTCGAGGTTCTGTCTATTTCTCCCCCTCTTGCGGCCCCCAGGCAACAGGGGGAACTTTTTCATACTGCTAAGTCAAGCTTGGAATTTCCTGAGCAAGCCCATTTTAATAACCTTGTGCTCAAGGAATGGGAACGCCCCAGCAGGCTTCCCGGTGTACCAAAGAGTTGGGATAGGAAGTATCCCTTTCCAGCTGATGTGGTGAAGTGTTGGTCATCCCCTCCTGAGGTGGATGCCCCGGTCCTAGTGCTATCTAACACCTCTGTCATGCACTCCCCTGACTCTACTACCCTGCGGGATGCTGAGGACCAACGCATTGATGAGCTGGCGTCCCATGCCTTTGCATGTGTGGGGACGGCGCTGCGCCCGGTCTTTGCCTATTGTGGCTGTGGCTATTAGGACCCTGCTCAGAAGTATCCTTGATGGTGCCCCTGATGATGTGTCTAGGGAGGAGTTTAATGCACTCTCTAGTTGTGATGTTTTTGTGACCTATGTCCTCTCTGCCTTGGATGACACCATTAGAATGTGTGCCAGAATCTCTGCCCTTGTGGTGGCTATACGTCGCTCGGTTTGGCTGCGCCAGTGGGCTGCTGACAACGCTGCCAAGAAGGCCTTCACTGGTTTTCCCTTCAAAGGACTACGCCTGTTTGGGAACCGCCTGGACCTGTTTGCTAAGGGAGGCAGGTTACCCTAGCGCAGGCGGCAGTCTTGGCCCTTTCAGGGGTCAGGGCTCTGCTAGACAAGGGAGGGGGGTTTCCTTTACTGGGGCCCGAGGAGACTTCTGGGTTAGGGGCAGAGGACGTGGACGTCCTGGCTCCTCCTGGGACTCCAAGCTTAAGGCCTCTCCCAAACCCCCTCAGGCATGATGGGACGCCCTCACCCATCCGGGTGGGGGGATGGCTTCAGCACTTTGCTCACGTCTGGAGGCTTCATGTCTCAGACCGGTGGATTCAGGAGGTAGTGTCCTCCGGTTACAAGATAGAGTTTGCTGTCTGCTCCCCCCCCCCCCCCTCCTCAGGACTTTGTGTCAGCTCAGGATCTAGTGCAGGCAGTGCAAAGCCTTCTGGAGCTGGGGGTCATCTGCAAGGTCCCTTTAAGAGAAAGGGGCAAGGGCTTCTATTCCAACCTCTTCACGGTGCCCAAAAAAGATGAGCCAGTCAGGCCCATCCTGGACTTGAAGATCCTCAACAAATTTGTCAGGTGCAGGCATAGTTGGATACTCAGCTGGTGGTGTCCACCCTGGAGTCATTTGGCTGGGTGATCAACCACCCCAAGTCTTCTCTGTCTCCCTCCTTGGTGACTCCCTTCCTGGGAATGAATCTGGATACAGTTCAGGCAAGGATTTTTCTTCCTCAGCAGAAGGTGGACAGTCTAATTGCGCAGGTCCAATTCCTGCTATCTTGTCGTCATCCCTCCATCAGGCAGGGAATGCAGCTGGTGGCCCTGATGGTGGCGTGCTTCGAGGCGGTCCCTTATGCTCAGTTCCACTTGAGGCCTCTGCAACTCCACCTCTTGTCAGTATGGGACAAGAACCCTGCGTCCCTGGACCGGGTCTTTGCGTTTTCCCCCCCTGGTCAGGCGGTCCCTCTCGTGGTGGCTGGATTCCAGGAACCTGTTGGGGGGCAGATCTTTTCTGACCCCCTCCTGGGAGACGGTCACCACGGATGCCAGGGGGTTTCTATAAGTCCCTGCAGTTCCAGGGGAGGTGGGGTCCTCAGGAGGCCCACAAACCGATCAACGTCTTGGAGCTGCGGGCGAGCAGGTTGGTTCTTGCCCAGTTGACTCATCACCTTCAAGGCCTGCCTGTTCAGGTGCGCTCGGACAACCTGACGGCAGTTGCCTACATCAATCATCAGGGAGGGACCCGGAGCAAGAGGGCCCTCCAGGAAGTGTCTCTGATCCTGAACTGGGCGGAGGCCAATGTTCCTGCATATCTGCGGTGTACATCCTGGGGGTGGAAAATCTGCTAGCAGACTCTCTGAGCAGGGGGACCTCTCGCCAGGGAGAATGGTCCCTCTGCAACAGGGTGTTCCAATCTCTGTGTCACCGTTGGCGCCAACCAGATGTGGATCTGTTTGCGTCCCGTCACAATCACAAGCTCCCGGCCTTTGTCTCCCTGTCCCAGGATCCTCTGGCCTTTGCCACGTATGCCCTAGCAATGTCGTGGCAGGACTTTCAGCTCCTGTATGTCTTTCCTCCATTCCCCCTGCGCAAGATTGCTCTGGAGGGGGTGCCAGCAATTCTGGTGGCCCCCAGGTGGCCAAGAAGAGTGTGGTTCGCAGACGTGGTGTAGCTGGCAGTAGATCAGTACGTTCTGCCCAGGGTGCCAGGCCTGCTCACTCAGGGTCCCTTACGCCATCCCAATTTAAAAACTCTGGCTTTGACAGCCTGGCTGCTGAAACCTCCATCTTGATGGAGAAGGGGCTGTCTTCCTCGGTTGTGGATACTTTGATTAAAGCTAGGAAGAAGTCTTCTTCTTCCATTTATTACAGGGTTTGGCGTGCCTACATTGACTGGTGTGAGTCTTAAGGCTCTTACCTGTCGTGTCTTCTCTATTCCCAGGATTCTAGAGTTCCTGCAGCATGGGTTGGAGATGGGACTCTGAAGGGTTAGGTTTCTGCCCTGGCTGTTTTCTTCCAGAAGTCCTTTGCTCAGCATTCTCTGATCAGGACTTTTCCAGGGGGTTACTCATGTGCATCCCCCACGTAAGCCTATGTTGCCTGTTTGGGATTTGAACTGGGTTTTGTCAGCCTTGCAGGGTGCTCCCTTTGAACCTATGCAGGATGCTGCCCTGGCCATTCTTACTCTCAAAGTTGTCTTTTTGGTGGCTATCACCTCTGTTAGGCATGTGTCTGAGTTGGCGGAGCTCTCCATCCAGCCCCCCTACTATGAGAGACACCAGGACAAGGTGGTGTTTCGCTTCAAGCCAGACTTTCTGCCTAAGGTTGTGTCTGCCTTTCATTTGAATCAGTACATTGTTCTTCCGTCATTGTGCCCTAATCCTAGTAATGCTAAGGAGAGGGTCTTGCATTCTTTGGATGTGGTTAGGTGTCTGAAGTACTATCTGGTGGCTACTACACCTTTCAGAAAAAATGATGCTCTTTTTGTGGTCCCTTCTGGTCCTAGGAAGGGTTTGGCTCCTGCCAAGTCTACTATCAGCAAATGGATCCGTCGGGCTGTGATTCAGGCCTACTCTAAGGGGAAGAATCCTCCCTTCCGCCTTACTGCTCATTCTACTCGTGCTATTGGTGCCTCTTGGGCTTTTCAGCACCAGACTTCTGTTGAACAAGTTTGCAAGGCCGCTACTTGGTCTTCTGTTCATACCTTTTCAAAGTTTTACAAGGTTGATGTTAGGGCCTCAGCTGATGCTGCTTTTGGCCGTAAGGTTCTGCAGGCGGCAGTGGTATGACCTGTCTGCTGTTACCTTTGGGGATCCCACCCTACTTTATGGACACTGCTATTGGATGTCCCAAGTGTAAGTAATCTATCTGGAGCAGGACGTACTGTATACTAAGAATAATACAATTCTGTGATTACTCACCTGTAGAATTGATATGAGTATACAGTATGTATGCTCCACCCCCCCCTTGGTTTTACATTATCTCGGATCCCCTGTATGGTGATTGTTCTCATTGTTATAGTTACCAGTTGGGTTTGTTTTAATTCTCCCGGCTTCTCGTTCACTGCTTTTCAATGCTGGGGATTTGTGGGAGGTCCCTGGGTATTTGAGGGTCCGGGAGGAGCCTATTTTCGATGTCTCTGCAGTCCAGCGCCATCTGGCGGAATAATACCCAAGTGTAAGTAATCTATCTGGAGCAGGACGTACTGTATACTCATAATATCCATTCTACAGGTGAGAATCAACTCTGACCCCCCCCCCCCCTCCCTACAGTAAAAGAAAAGTAAAAAAAAAAAAACTCACTTGACCCCTTGTTCAATCCGGCTGGCTCTTCTCTTCACCCAAGGGCCTTGGCCCCGAGCCCCCCATTACCTGCCTCCCCAAAGCCCGGGGGGCGGGGGCAGAAGAGCCTGTAGCCATAGGCTATGCCGGCTTGTAGCCTGCAGGGCCAGGGGCCACCAAAACCCCTGCACCCTGTTCTACAAGCCTCCATAGCTGATCCTGGGCTGGTTATGCTGCGTAAGGGGGACCTCACGACATTTTATTGGGGATATTTAAGGGTTTTTATCCAGTTCCAAGAAATGGGGTCCCACCCCCAAGGAAGGTCATTTCATTAAAATTTAATATTTAAATATATATTGTTTTGCCAGATTCTTGCCAATTCACACCCCTAATAGTGTGTTCTAAAGTAAAGCTGCTTTCTTCACTTCAATATCTGGTTCATGGCGGTGCTGTGAAGGGCATGTCATGGGACAGCTCTGAGTTATGACAATGCTCTGCTGTCATCACAAAATGCTGCGGGACCACTGTGACTTGCCATGCTTGCTCAATCTAAAAGCACTAAGAGACAGGTGGCAGTTTTTTTTTTTTTTTTTTTTTCTTCGTGTGGGCCTTGAGGAATGAAATTGGAAGGAGGCAAATCAATGGACCTCTGCTAAGGCTTCTACCTGGCGCTGCAGGAAATGGCATGTGGAAAAGGTATCATGCGAGCCACTTGCTGCCCTATTAGGTTTACAGTCCCTTTAAAAACTACAGCAGCCATTCTACCACCCAACCCCCTCTCTTCCACCTTCTGGGTTTCCTAATTTGAAATTCCTGTCAATTCAGGGTTTGGGTTTCATGTGTGGCCCCTCCTTGAGGCAGTGCCAGTGGGTGGAGCTTATTTCACTTTGGTGTCAGCAGGGGGCAGCATCCCAGCCAAAGCTGTGCAATTGCAGGAATGGACTACAGCAGCCTGCAAGAACAGATGTGGGTCTTTGGGTCAGATCTCTGTAACTTCTTTTGTTTTAATTAGAGGTAAAAACTGTAACTCTGATTTGTTTATATGCAATTGATGGTCTTTTCCAGTACTGTTCTGGCTTTAATGTGCTCTCTGGTTTTGCACTACAGATAAGCGTGAACAGCACCAAAAAGATACAAGTCACTCAGGTTGATAGTGAAGATGAGCTGGAGGAAATGGAGAGCTTCAGTATCCTCAATTTCATCTACTCTTTCATAAGAGAAAAATTAAATGACACCGACATCAATGTGGATTTGTACAGCAATAAAACCTGCATCAAAGTTAATGTGATTGAGACAGACACAAGATATAGTGTGGTCTTCTCTAGGGGTAAGTTTCTTTTCTAGTTTTGTGTTCTTTATTATTTAATGTATTTTTATTATTTAAAGTTGTGTAGCTACCCTGGTTATTTACTACCCTCTACTGCTCTGATCCAATAAGTCCATGTCTGGGCAACACAACAAACAGCATATAGTCGCCTACAGTCCCATACAGCTGAATTGCATGATGTCGGTAGTTAAAATCTTCCCTGCATTGGCAATCTTGTCCCTACCATCCCGGCATCATTGCATCAGTCACAATGACTACCCACTCCCGCTCTATTCACTACACTGCAGAGGCTGTGCCAGCCCTCGGACATGGCCCCTCTGTTGAAATGAATGGAGCATTTGTGGATAGTCATTGTGACTAATGCCAGGAAGAAGCGAGGAGGCAGCAACAGAAACACAGGCCGTGGTCTTGATCTCCGGTGGTGTGGTAAGTTACAAACCCCCGGCTGTGTGGAACACTAGGTGAGTATGTAGGCTTTGTGTCCATTTAAAGGGACATTTCAGGGGAAGGGGTTAAATTATGCTTTGTTTTCCCCATGCTGGCTGTCGGGAGCTTCATCTTTCATTCTCCACCACTTTGCACTACCTGATGAACCCTATACTAATTTCTCAGGGTCGCTCGGGAGGAATTGACTTCTAAAGGGACCCTCGCATTGAAACACTCATAGATGATTCCTCTTCTGCTGCTGAGGGGGCCCTTCGCAGAGCTGCTTTCCCGCGCTGGCTCGTAATGAAGGTGAGTATTACGAGCGTTCTGCTAGGTTATCTGCGCGGGGGCTCCAGCGTTCTGGTTTGTAGAAAAAAACGTGTGTTACGGTTTAAGTAACATTAAACATCCTGGATAAAAGATGTCAGCTCCTGACAGCCAGCTTCTAAGCCTGAAAATGCTTTATTGTGCTGGTACCAAGCACTTGGCTGGCAAGTCATCAGACCTCCTAGCACTCTGATACACCCCCACCCTTGCTTTCAGGGGGGCTGTCACATGCAAGTGAAGCAGCTTCTGCTTTAAGGCTAGTAAATCAGAAGGTAGTTCTAGCTTAGGTGGTCCTCTGCATGAAAAGTGGACAATGCTTCAGGGCATTGAGGTTGGCATATCCCAAGTGACTGATTTACAAGAATGGAAGGGCTTTTTATGCTAGAAGGTGGAATCATTGGGCAAACATTAATCTCCTGTTTTCCCAAGTGGGACGGGGGGGGGGGGGGTTGCGCAGTCACAGTGACTGACTGCTGTGAGGGATGGCTGGAGAACTTGTGGACACCCAAATCAGAATGCTCTCCTGGAAAGATTGCAAGCAACAAAAGGCGCTAGGGTTAGTCCAACTTCTACCCTAGGGGCATTCCAAACCCACCTAGACCTGGGATACCCCAATGGTTATATGTAGAAGCAGTATGTATTGAATTGCTGTACCATGGCACCAGGATATCAAAGACTAAATGTATTGCTGAAATTGTGTTTTTAAAATTTATTTCAATTACTTTATAGGCTTTGACCCCAAACTTTTTGTGGTTTTCGTGGTTGGTCTTCTTTTGTTTTTCTATGGAGACACACTCAGTAGGTAAGTACTACTGTTTTGCTATTAGTCTTTAGGTTGCTAAATAATCTCTTGTTTGGGCTAGTCAGACTTTGAATCTTTAAACATTGCCTATAACCAGAGATGCATTCCAGTCCTGCATAAGATGCCATACAGCACAAAACCTGCCCAACCCATCATTGCCTCTTCCAAAGCTTGGAGGACTAAGAAACCATAAGGTTTCAAAATGGGTCACTAGCACTTTCATTGCCTTACTTTGTGGACTTTAATTGAATCTCTTGAAGCATGTGATGCAGGCGCTGGAATTCCTTCTCCTGGCTTACTTAAAGCGGACCAAAACCCATACTTTTTAAACTTAACGCCCCCTGAAATGCTTCCCCATGAAGAGTATATTTTGCAAATGTTCACTAATCCTGCGTCACTCTAATGCCAGATAATGCCTGTTTTACCTGTAAAGGCCCGTCTCCTGTATTCATTGCCACTGCTGTGTGGGGCAATGTTGCCATTGCCACACCTATGCAATTACTGATCCAATGCCATCTTAGATCATAGTCCTAGTTTTCGGTCAAAACTGTAGGATGGTTAATTTGAGAAAAATAAACCAACATTTATTTCTTGTTTTATTTCAGGGTGGCTTTAGAATCTAAACTCTCTAGGGCTTCTGGTTCATTTTGAAGAGTAAATTAGTAACTACCCGCTGGGAGTATCCCAGTTCTAGGATATCTGTTTCCTGAATATCTCCCTGACAGCTGGTACACTAACCAATCCACGCAATCCAGCCACTGACGGGGGACATACCTGTCACACAGACTTCTGGCGCTGGATCGGCGAGTATGGCCGCTGTGAGGGGGAGTATTCAGACAGTGGTCATTCCAAATCAGGATGCCAAGTGGTAGAAGGTACTACAGAGGGGTGGACCTGCAGTAAATTACACTGCCTAGTTAACCAACCCTCCAGTGACTTTTGAATGGTCATGTAATGCAACAAATCAGCTTAAGCCCATGTCTGATGCCTGGAAGAGCAGGACACCCCTGAGCTACCAGGCTGCTTGAATTTTCAGTATCCTGCATTTGGGTTCTTGTTTGTTGGACATCCTGCTTTGGGATGTCCTGATGTGTGAAACCCTCCAATGTGCCCACAGCTCGTACACGAGCTCTCTTCCAGTAAGCGCTGTTTATCATGCTTTCTTATGTTAATATTTAAACAGACCTCTGGCATAAGCTGGCATAAGCTAGTGTGAGCAGGCACATCCTCTGCCTCCCTGCAGTCTGCAACGTGCTCCTGCCCCTTTAGGAGAGCACCTCAGCTGCAAAGAGGCTGGGGATACAACCCCCAACCTGGTGTAGGGACATTGGAAAGGTGAGTGATTGCGGGGGTTCACAGAGTGGGGCATCCTCATTCGAGATGCCCCAGGGGGATTTGTTTTTGGGGTTAATTATATGATCTTATTTTTGGCAACACTTTGTATAATATGACGGCCGCCATTTCTGTTCATGACAAAATAGTAAGAGTTGTGGATATGTTAATCCCAGCCACTATTTACCTGCACGTTAGTAGGATACTCCAGTATTTTTCAAGCATTGCTGCCTTACCACATTTAATCCTATTGGTCTTTGAGCAATCTAGCTGTATGCATAGTGTTGTGTGGGTAGTGGGAGGAATAGGGTTTTTTTTTTTTTTAATATATTGATGATCTGTGTGTACAGTCCTGAGATTGGTTGTCTCTCTATTTTGCAGAAGCCAGATCTTCTACTACAGCACAGGAGTGAGTGTGGGTGTGGTGGCATCATTGCTCATTCTAGTATTCATGCTTTCCAAATTGCTGCCCAAGGTAATGAAATGTACTGTTTTATTTTTCTGTCGGAGGAGGGTGTCCCCTTTTGGAGATGGCATTTTTTGCTGTCTTCTTCCACTGGCTCATCAGGAGGCTTTTATGTTTTGGTGCTTTTATATAGTGATCTGTATAGTAACGCACACCACACTAAGTATAATGCCAAAAAAAGGTTATATAGATGCTCAAAAAGTCTGAACTCACATACAATGTTATACAATGCATATGCTTGTATGCCTTCTGTACTGTAATGGACAATTTAAAATTGTAATAAACAGAGAAAAATCGATATCTCGATGACCTGAGTGAGCAATATGCTGTATATGCCCTGTTACAGTATATCAGGCAAAAAAAAGGCCTAATGAAGCCACTGGGTAACACTGCTCCCTGGTGGTTGAAAGTGATTAATGGCGCTCTAGTGAATCAATTAGTGTCATTTCATCAGGGAGTAAGCAGTATGCAAAATAGTGCTGAGGAAGAGGTTTAACCGCCTCGAAACGTTCCTCGATCGATTGCTTGTATGGTTAACATTGCTACAAACTGAGGGTAATCTCCATTGTCATACTAACCGATGCATTTGAGCGCTATTTGCCTGATATACTGTAACAGGGCATATACAGCATATTGGTCACTCAGGTCATCGAGATATCGGTTTTTCTATATCGCTCACAATTTTAAATTGTCCATTACAGTACAAAAGGCATACACGCATATGCATTGTATAACATTGTATGCGAGTTCAGACTTATGTAATAATATGTGAACTGAGAACCATTTTTTGAGCATCTATATAAACTTCTTTTGGCATTATACTTGTAGTGTGGTGTGCGTTGCTATACAGATAATTTTGCAGACACGGATGGTCCCATTGGGTATGGGGACCTGGTAACGGCACCCATGATTGATAATCTCCTTTTAAACTTAGTGTGCTTCTTCCTCAAACCCATTTTTGATGTATCTTGCTTTTATATAGCAACACATGTATAGTTTAGCTGCAGTATAGCGTCTAGCAATGCTTTAATTCATATAAAGGCTCAGCAATTCTAACCCTAACAAAATGACTCCCGTTCCAACATATTCCCTGTCCCCGGTACATACCGATTTGGGATACCCCTCTGTGAATTTCTCCATTTCAGTTTTACTCCATCCCACTGGCCATTCGTGGGCGCAGGCTTACAAAGCTGAAGGGGGGCGGCTAGCCTACCATTCAGGATCCCCCTGCATATGAATGAGCAACTAGTAAACCTGATTTTCTGGCACATGCTCTGCACGTGTGCCACAGGGTTATCGGTAAGGTGAGCAAGCAATCGGAGGGATTTCACACAGTGGTGCATTTAAAATCAGGATGTCCAAGGGAAGAGGGACGAAACCAGAGGAAAGAAAAACTTTTTGCTCCTCTTTAGCGTCATGGGCAGCGTTGGATTGCCTGGAAAACACTCTCCTTCTGGCTTTCCCATGGCTCGTCAACCACTCATGCTACATTCATACTTTCTATAGCCGACTTGATAGACCGTTCTGATAACATTTCTGACTAGAGCATGGATGCAGCTGTTCACGCCCTTGTACCCGAGCCGGCCATTCAGAAATGCCTGGCGTATATACGTGCCTCAGAGGTATAGTAGGTATGCAGCCGCACATGTATACCAGGTCATATTCTAAGTATGTCACACACCCCGCTTCAGGTTACTAAATCATTAAACATGGGTTATACTCACCGCTAGGTGGCACTGTTTGCAGAGAAGTCCAGAAAACAACAAGCCCCTCCCGGTCTATACATACCTGGTACCTCCTAACAATTCCCCAGTGTTCTTCTCTGCAAGGTGGCGACAAGACAGAAGAAAGAAGTCTCCTGCTTGCAGGTAGCCGGGGTAACACCCCGGCCCCCCCCCCATGGTCTATTTCTGCCCGGTTTCTTTTTGTTTTATTCCTGATTATTTGGTAGCCTCCCAGCTTAGGCTGGCGGCCGGGCAAAGGTAGATGGCACTTAAAGTGCCTAGGAGATTAGCTCCTCCGCTCGTCCCCATATTATGGGGCATAGCGGTATTCCGGCCGTGGTGATCCGGATGTGGGATGCCCCAGAGTTTAGGTAGGTCAGGTCCCCCTTTTTGGCCTTCTCCCTGTGGCTTTTATTTTTTTATGTGTGTGTGTCAGTGTTTGTGTTACTGCAGGCCCGTCGGCCCGCCTGGCTCTTGCTGGTTGGGGGGGCTTCCTTAGCCCCCGGGACGGTTGCTTTCGGTGTTCGGGGGGGGGGGGGGGGGGGGTCGGGCAGCGCAGTGCCACCGGCCCGCCGCCCATCTCCGGAGGTCAGGCGCCATTCTCTGGCGCCTGCCTCGCGGTCTAATCTCCAGGCGGTGGGCGGGGCCGGGCGGCGCGATGCGCCACCGGCCCACCTGGCTGTGGGGGCGCCGAGTGTCATTCTCGGCGCCCGCCCATTCTGTGGCGCCCGCTGTTGGCGCGTTTCTGGAGGGATGGGCGGGGCCGCGTGCTGCGCGGCCCGCGCCGTGTCTTGCGGCTTGGTGAGGGGCGGGGCCACAGCGTCTCCCGCTTCTGGCTGGGCCCGCCCCTCTTCTCCACACATATATATATATATATATATATATATATATATATATATATATATATATATATATATATATATATATATATAAATTATTTATTTAGATTTATATGCTCTATGCAGATTCTTATGTCTCTTCATTGTTATAGTTATCCAGGCTTATGGTGTACTTGGTTGACGGTTGTCTTTTGTTTTTCAGATCCCGGGATCCCACGCTGCAGGGCTCTCCCGGTCTTAGATACCTGGCTAGTTGGGGGGGCCATTGTTTTAATTGGGTTTTTTTTGTGTCCAAATTCCAATTTTTGTGAGCTTATCTATTTAGTCACATAAGTACTGAAGGGGCATCCCGGGTCGCTTTAGGCGTAAATCCCCGGTTTACTGCATATACCATAATTTCACCATATGGACGCTACCAAAGATACTGGAAATGGCCCTTCGGGGCAATCCAGGCTCTGTGGGGGGTGTGGGACTCCGCTCCCAGGGGATGATGTCATTATTTGTATTCCATGTGCACGGCGGAACATTGAGCGCCAGTCTGGCACCCCGGTGCCCGGTACGTCCTCGGCCGCACCATCTCCCTCCCCTCCTCGCCTGTTCCGGACCCCGTGTGACGTTGTCGTGATTCGCAGTCTGAGGTTTGCGCCCGATTGGCCAGCCTCGAGAAGATGTTTTCCGCTGTGGTCGCTCAGAAGGCTCCGGCTAAGCGGAAGCACCTGTCTCCGCCTCCACCGGACTCAGATGAGGAGGTTATTGAGGACCTGGATTGGCCGGATCGGCCCCTTGAAGAGGGCGAGCTTGTTGAGGAATTAGAGGATCCCGAGGGCTAGCAGTTGCTGGGTGCTGAGGGTGACCAGACTGAAGGGCCCGTCCTGGATACGCCTTCCATTCTGACCCAAATGTTTGAGGTTTTGGATTTGGATCCGCCTGAAGCTGCTCCTCGGCCTAAGGGTCAGCTTTTTGGGGTGTCCAAGCCGCGCTTGGAGTTTCCCAGTCAACAGCATTTTGAGGACGTTGTCCTTAAACAATGGGAGCAACCTACACGTCTCGTTGGGGTGCTGCCTAGCTGGGATAGGAAGTATCCCTTTCCGGCGGACTTGGTGAAGCGTTGGTCTGTCCCTCCCGAGGTTGATGCTCCGGTTCTGGGACTATCTAACACGGCGGTTGTTCATTCTCCTGACACGACTTCTCTCAAGGACGGCGAGGATCGCCGGATTGATCAGCTGGCCCGTCATGGTTTTGTCTGCGCGGGTTCAGTTCTGAGGCCCGTCTGTGCTTCGGCACTTTTGCTGCTGGCGGTTAGGTCTATCGTCAGGGATTTATGTACGGATCTTGATCCTACTTGTGCTGAGTTTCTTGCTCTTAAGCGTTGATTCCTTTTTGTCTTTCATTCTGGCCGCCCAGGATGATGCCATGTTGATGTCGGGCAGGGCTACGGCTCTGTTGGTTGCCATTCGCCGTTCAGTGTGGTTGAGGCAGTGGACGGCTGACTTTAATTCCAAGAGATCGCTCACGGCTCTTCCCTTTCTGGGTCTGAGGCTTTTTGGTGAAAAGCTGGATTCTGTTGCCAAGGGAGGCAAGTTACCTCAGCGCAAGAATTTTCGTCGTTCCTTTCGGGGGGCGGCCCACTTCAATCCCTCCTTTCGGGGAGCCAGAGCTGGCAGGGGTGCGGGCTTCTCGGCTTCCAGGGGTGCTAGCTGGAACAGGGGAAGAGGCCGTGGCCGTCCCGTTCACGTCTGGGGCGCCAAACCCAAGCCAGCTGCCAAGCCCGCTCAGCAATGAGGGGGTGCCCTCACCCTTAAGGGTGGGGGGACGGTTGCGACTCTTCTCCCGGGTATGGGACCAGGAGGTCTCGGACAGGTGGATCCGGGAGGTGGTGTCGGCCGGCTACAAGCTGGAATTCGAGTCCCGCCCTCCTCCAAGGTTTTTCAGGTCTCGTGTCCCTCCAGATCCCTTGGCCGCACAGGGGCTCCTGGCGGCGGTAAGGAATCTTCTGGAGTTGGCAGTCATCTGTCCGGTCCCGCCTTCGGAGGTGGGGCGCGGGTATTATTCCAATCTCTTCATTGTTCCCAAAAAGGATGGGTTGTTCCGTCCAATCCTGGACTTGAAGTTTCTCAACCGGTTTATTCGTCCTCGGAAGTTTCGCATGGAAACCCTTCGGTCTGCGATCGCTTCGCTTCGGCAGGGGGACTTTATGACGTCCATAGACATCAAGGATGCATATCTTCACATTCCGATTTTTCCGGCCCATCAGAGGTTCCTTCGCTTTGTGGTGGAGGACCGGCATTTCCCGTTTGTAGCTCTGCCGTTCGGCCTCACCTCGGCTCCGAGAGTGTTCACCAAGGTGTTGGCGGGAGTGATGGCCCTGCTCAGAGTTCAGGGGATTCGGATTGTGCCCTACCTGGACGATCTTCTCATCATGGCGCCTTCCTTCAGTCAAGCGGAAGGGGACACCAACACGGTGGTGTCTATGCTGGAGAGGTTCGGCTGGGTGATCAACTACTCCAAGTCTTCTCTGGTTCCGGCCAGGGTGGTGACCTTTCTGGGGATGTCCTTGGACTCTTACCAGCACAGAGTTTTTCTTCCTCAGGCCAAGGTTCTTTTGATTCAGGAGTTGGCTCAGCTTCTTCTTTCCAATCATCGCCCGTCCATCCGTCTAGGGATGAGACTGGTGGGGCTGATGGTAGCTTCGTTCGAGGCAGTTCCCTTCGCGCAATTTCACACGCGGACGCTTCAGCTTCATCTGTTGGCATCTTGGGACCGGCGACCGGGATCGTTGGATCGGTCCTTCCGGATGTTCCCCCGGGTTTGGCAGTCTCTACGGTGGTGGATGGTTTTGGACAATCTCTCGAAGGGCAGGTCATTTCTGATCCCGCTTTGGGAAACTGTCACCACGGACGCCAGTTTGTCAGGTTGGGGGGGTTTTTGGAAGGATCTTCGGTTGCGGGGCCGGTGGGGTGCTCAGGAGGCTCACTTACCCATCAATGTTCTGGAGCTGAGAGCCATCAGGTTGGTTCTGTCTCACTTGACGCAGCATTTACAGGGTCTGCCGGTTCAGGTTCGATCGGACAATCGGACGGCGGTTGCTTACATCAATCACCAAGGAGGGACTCGCAGTCTGGGTGCCCACAGAGAGGTGTCTCTGATCCTTGTTTGGGCGGAGACTCATGTTCCTTGCATCTCAGCAGTGTACATTCCAGGAGTGGAAAACACGGAGGCGGACTTTCTGAGCCGGTGTTCGTCCCGCCGGGGGGAGTGGTCTCTCCATCCCCAGGTGTTTCGGTCGCTTTGTCTCCAGTGGGGGACGCCGGAGGTGGATCTGTTTGCCTCTCGCCACAATCACAAGCTTCCGACATTCGTGTCGCTATCTCAGGACCCTCTGGCGGCGGATGCCATGGCTCTGAGCTGGAGGGACCTGGGGTTTCTTTATCTGTTTCCTCCGATTCCCATGCTAGGCAGGGTGCTGCGAAAGTTGGTTCTGGAAGGAGTTCCCGCCATTCTCGTGGCTCCAAGGTGGCCAAGGCAGGTGTGGTTCGCCGACATCGTTCGTCTGGCGGTGGATCAGTTCGATCTGCCTCTTCGGCCGGATCTTCTCACTCAGGGTCAGCTGTGTTACCCCAGTTTACCAACGCTGGCTTTGACGGCTTGGCTGCTGAAACCTCCATGTTAAAGGAGGAGGGTCTTTCGGATTCGGTCATTCGGACTCTTATCAGTGCCAGGAAGAGATCCTCTTCTTCCATCTATTATAGGGCTTGGAGATCTTATATTGATTGGTGTGAGGCTAGATCTTTGCCCTGCCGGGTCTTTTCTATTTCTAGGATTTTGAAATTTCTTCAATCAGGGCTGGACTCCGGTCTTCAGCTGAGTACTTTGAAGGGGCAGGTTTCTGCTTTGTCTATCTTTTTTCAGAGGTCTTTTGCTCTCCATTCTTTGGTCAAGACTTTTTTCAGGGGGTTTCGCATCTGCGGCCTCCTAGGAAGCCTTTGCTCCCTGTTTGGGATTTGAATTTGGTCCTTTCTGCTCTTCAGGCTCCTCCTTTTGAGCCTTTGCAGGATATTGCTCTATCTATGTTGACTCAGAAGGTTCTCTTTTTGGTGGCCATCACTTCGGTTCGGCGTGTTTCGGAGTTGGCAGCCTTGTCTATTCAGGCTCCTTATTTTGAGAAACATCAGGACAAAGTGGTTTTTCGTTTCAAGCCAGACTTTCTCCCTAAAGTGGTCTCTGCTTTTCATCTTAATCAGGACATTGTTCTTCCCTCCTTGTGTCCTAGGCCTGGGAATGACAAGGAGAGGGCGTTGCATTGTTTGGATGTGGTACGTTGTGTCAAGTACTATTTGCGTATTACGTCTTCTTTTCGTAAGACTGATGCCTTTTTCGTGGTGCCCTGTGGGCGTAGGAAGGGCTTGGCTCCGGCTAAGTCTTCCATTAGCAAATGGATTCGTCAGGCGATTGTTGGGGCCTACTCTGCCAAGGGGAAGGATCCCCCTTTTCGTGTTACTGCTCATTCTACTCGTGCGGTTGGAGCGTCCTGGGCTTTTCAGCACCAGGCTTCTGTTGATCAAGTTTGTAAGGCTGCTACTTGGTCTTCGGTTCACACTTTTTCCAAGTTTTACAAGGTTGATGTGCGGGCCTCAGCGGATGCTGTTTTTGGCCGCAAGGTTCTGCAGGCTGCAGTGGTTTGAGTTTCTGCATTATTGCCTGGTTGGATACCCGCCCTTTGTGGACACTGCTGTTGGATGTCCCATGTTTAATGATTTAGTAACCTGAAGCGGGGTGTGTGACAAACTTAGAATAATACCATTTTGTGATTACTCACCTGTAAAATGGGTATTATAAGTATGTCACACACCCCGCTTCACCTGCCCTTTTTGGTATCATGGTTCTTTATATGGTGAAGTTTTTTAGTTACAGTTGAGGGTTACCTTTGTTGGTTTCCTGGTACCTTGTCTTTATTGCTGTTTGAATTACTGGGGAATTGTTAGGAGGTAGCAGGTATGTATAGACCGGGAGGGGCTTGTTGTTTTCTGGACTTCTCTGCAAACAGTGCCACCTAGCGGTGAGTATAACCCATGTTTAATGATTTAGTAACCTGAAGCGGGGTGTTTGACATACTTATAATACCCATTTTACAGGTGAGTAATCACAAAATGGTATTTTTGGGGGTTTACAGGGCAAGGCATCCCAAATTGGGATACCTCGTGGATGAGGATATTGGCTGTTCTTTATCAGTCAGATATAATGTGGGTGGGTAGCACAGCACTACATTTTTAGATGATCTGCCAACTGACACAATTTGAGTCTAGTGGTGATTCTGCCTACTACATTTATTATTATTTATATAGCGCCATCAACTTCTGTAGCGCTTTACATGGTATGATTACAGACAGGGTAAAACATATAGTACAGAGAACAATACAAAATTAGATGCCACAGGTTAAAACCAAGTGTTGTGAGCACAGGAGAGGTAGGGAGGAGTGCCCTGCCCTTGTGGGCTTACAGTCAGATTGGATGCTAGGCAACATTAGACTGTAAAATACAATGCCTAGCCTCCAATCCAAAAGAGTAGCTGTACACTGTGAGGGCTTGTTTGAGCATATTTAAAGCGGTACAAAAAACAAGGTATTCTAAGTATGTCACACACCCCGCTTCAAGATAATCATTACATGTGGGTAGTATGGTCTGAAGAGGGCGATTTGCAGAGATGATTGGAGGAAAGAAAGCCCCTCCCAGTCCATAAATACCTGGGACCTCCCACTCATTACCCAGTTTTCCATCTCTGCAGACGGCGAGCAAGTCAGAAGATGATGTCTCCTCCTTGCACAGGGGGATTTCAGGTAGCCGGGTTTATTCCCGGCCCGCTTTTCTCTCTATTTCCACCCGGTTATGTTTTTTATAAGTCCCAATACACATGCCTCCCAGTCTAGGCTGTATCCCGGGTGAGGGTAGAATGGCACTTTTAGTGCTCTGGAGCCATGCTCCACCGTGAGACCCTGTACCAGAGGGTAGGCGGTTATCCGGGCTGGTGACCCCGGTTTGGGATGCCCTGTCCCTTGGCCCCCCTTTCCTGATGCCCTTCTCCTGTGGTGGTGGGGATAAAATGTCGGGGGCCACCTTTTTTACCTCAGAGTTAGGATTTATTTATTGTGCATTGTTTCACTTTTAACAGCGGCGCTGCTGCTACTGGCGCCAGAGCTGAGGAGAACTTTTCTCCTCAGAAGTTGTAGTTGGGGGGTGGGGCCGGCTGTTGGCGCTGGCTTGTCCCCCTGGCTTTACTGTTTTTTGTTGTGGTGACTACCGCAATGGCCGCGGCGCGGTTATTTGCGCTGGCGGTTCCATTAATCTTGTGAGGGGAGATCTCCCCTCACGCGCTGGCCACAGTGGGCGGGGCCGGGCGATTGCGCGTCGCCGCGGCCCGCACCCATTACATCCCTGGGGTCTTTGTGGTTACCGGCGCCGCGGCTGCTGTTCTTGCCATGGCGCCGGTATATGTGTGCGCTATAGTGTTTTTCTGAGGTAATTTACCTCACACATTTTGCCATTAGGGGCGCAGACCCACTGCGGAGCCCGCTTTCCGCTCTGTAAGGGGGCGGAGCTACGCATATCGCGCGCTCTGCGCTGGCCACGCCCACAGGCTCCTCTCTGCCTCTGTGAGCTGCGTGTGTGGTGGACGCCATTTACCTCACGCAGGAAGGCACAGTGAGTGGCCCTATGGGCCCTATATATATATATTATATTTACTTATATGTAACCCTTTATATCCGGCAGTCTTTCAGGTAGAACGCCTTAGGTTTTAAGGGGTCTTCTTCCGGTCCTTGGGTCCCTGGGTTAAATTCCATGTTAAAATCCTCCCACTTGGGACAATTATAAGGGCATCCCGGGTTGCTTACTAGCGTAATTCCCTCGGTCATTGCGACTACATATAAGTTCACCGTATGGAGGCATCCCCAGATACCAGGCTCCCCTCGGGGCAATCCCGGAAGTCAATGGGCTATGGGGTATCCCTAACAGGGGAAGACGTATTTCTATGTATACTATGTGCACAGCAGTCTATTACACGGCAGTCAGAACCCCAGGCGTCTGGGTCAGCACCGCCGGCGTCATCCCCTTCCCACCCCATCTTGGCCCGTGTCCCGTGTGACGTTGTCACGGGTGGGCAGTCGCAATCTGATGTGTGTGCTAGATTGACTAATATTGAAAAATGTATTTCTTCTGCGGTTGCCAAGAAGGCTCCAGCTAAGAGAAAGCATTAGTCACCGGTCCCACCGACATTTGAATATGACGATGAGGATCGCCTGGATTGGTCAGATTACTCCCCTCTGGAGGAAGGGGAGCTATTTGACGAATCGGATTATTCGGACGACCAGCTATTCGTTGGCGCGGACTCTGAGAAGGGGTCAGGGAGTTCTTTGGATACTCCTAACGTCCTTGCTCAGATGTTTGAGGTTCTGGCTATTTCTCCTCCAGAGGTTGCTCCTCATCAACAAGGGGAGTTTTATGAGGAATCCAAGCCGCGCTTGGAATTCCCTAATCAAAGGCATTTTGATAAGATTATTTCTAAGGAATGGGAGAGGCCGGCTCAGCTCCCAGGCATTCTTCAGAGTTGGGATAAAAGATATCCTTTCCCTTCGGACGCGGTTAAGCGCTGGACGTCCCCCCCCCCCCCCCCCCCCCCTGAGGTGGATGCACCAATTCTGGGGTTATCCAATTCAGCCGTTTTTGAATAACCCCGATTGCTCTTCTCTTAAAGATGGAGGGGATAAACGAATTGGCCAGATGGCTTGTCATGGTTTCGCCAGTATTGGGGCAGCCATACGGCCCTTTTTGCGCTTCATATCTGCTGGTGGTGGCTACCAGGTCGGTGGTCAGAGACTTGTTGTCATCTTCCGGTTTGCACCCGGACAGTGATGAATTTCTGGGACTTAAACGTTGTGAGTTATTCTTGTCTTTCATGTTAGCCGCCTTGGAGAGCTTCTGCTCTGATGGTGACTATAAGGCGTTCAGTTTGGTTGCGCCAGTGGGCGGCCGACTTTGGGCCAAAAAAGTCGCTGACGTCTCTCCCATTCGTGGGGGAGAAAAATTGGATTCAGTAGCTAAGGGGGGTAAGTTACCTCAACGCAAGAAGCAACGACGTCCCTTTCGTGGGGCGGCTTCTTTCAATCATTCCTTTCGCGGATCCAGAGCAGGAAGAGGTTTCGCCTTTCCTTCCACTAGAGGAGATTCCTGGAATAGGGGCAGAGGACGTGCCCGCTCAGGATACAACTGGGGTTCATAACCCAAAACCTGCGAACAAGCCTGCTCAGCAATGAGGGGGCGCCCTCACCCGTGCGGGTGGGGGGACAGCTGCGACACTTCTCTCTGATCTGGATTCGGGAGGTTTCGGACAAACGGATCCGGGAAGTCGTGTCTTCCGGCTACAAGTTGGAGTTCGAGTCCCGTCCTCCTCCGCTTTTCTTCAGGTCTAGGGTGCCCCCGGACGCACCTGGCGCACAGGGGCTTTGGGAGGCGCTTTTCAAGTCTTCTGGAGATAGAGGTCATCTCGCCAGTGCCCCTATCAGATCAGGGTCGGGGATTTTACTCAAATCTGTTCACGGTCCCCAAAAAGGATGGCTCTATCCGGCCCATCCTGGATCTGAAGATCCTCAACAGGTTTATCAGGCTGCGAAAATTTTGCATGGAATCGCGTCGTTCAGCTATCCACGCTCTCCGTCAGGGGGACTTCATGACGTCCATAGACGTCAAGGACGCTTTCCTCCATGTTCCGATTTTTTCCCGCGCACCAGAGATTCCTCAGGTTTGTGGTGGAAGATCGGCACTTTCAGTTTGTAGCTCTTCCTTTTGGTCTCACCACAGCTCCAAGGGTTTTTCACCAAGGTGCTCGCTGGGGTGATGGCTCTTCTTAGAGCGCAGGGAATTCGCATAGTGCCATATCTGGACAATCTCCTCATCATGGCATCATCATTCAGCCAAGCGGAATTGGACACCAGGACGGTAATATCCACTCTGGAGAGGTTCTGCTGGGTGATCAACTATCCCAAGTCCTCCTTTTACCCGTCCAGGATAGTATCCTTTCTGGGAATGTCTCTGGATACAGATCAGGCCAGAGTGTTCCTTCTTCAATCCAAGGTTCTTTTGATTCAGGAATTGATTCGGTCGCTCATGTCCATTCCTTGTCCGACCATTCGACTAGGAATGAGACTGGTGGGGTTGATGGTGGCCTCCTTCGAGGCAGTCCCCTTTGCCCAGTTTCACACGAGGACGCTACAACTCCATCTATTGTCTGTCTGGGACAGATCTCCTCTGTCGCTGGATCAATTTTCTGATGTCTCCCCGGGCTCGCCGACCACTCAGGTGGTGGCTGAACTCAACCAATCTGTTGAAGGGCAGGTCTTTTCAGACTCCTCGTTGGGAGGTGGTCACCACGGATGCCAGCCTCTCAGGATGGGGGGGCTTCTGTAATGATCTGCAATTTCAGGGGTTGTGGGGACCCCTGGAAGCCCACGAGCCTATCAACATTCTGGAATTGAGAGCCATCAGAATGGTTCTTTTTCGTCTGACTCATCTCCTGCAGGGCTTGCCGGTCCAGGTTCGGTCGGACAATCGGACGGCGGTTGCCTACATCAATCACCAGGGAGGGACTCGCAGCAGGAGTGCCCTCAGGGAAGTGTCATTGATTCTGGACTGGGCGGAGAGCCACGTCCCGTGCATCTCGGCAGTTCACATTCCGGGAGTAGAGAACTCGGAGGCGGACTCTCTGAGTAGGTGGTCAGCCCACAAGGGGGAGTGGCCTCTCAGTCCCAAGGTGTTTCGTTCAATTTGTCTCAGGTGGGGTTCACCGATGGTGGACCTCTTTGCCTCCCGTCACAATCACAAACTTCTGGCATCTGTGTCTCTGGCAAAGGATCCGCTAGCCTTCGCGACGGACGCCGTGTCCCTGAACTGGAGGGATCTGGGTTTTCTGTATCTGTTCCCTCCGTTTCCCATGGTAGCCAGAGTAGTGCGCAAGCTGGCTCTGGAAGGAGCGTCAGCAATTCTGGCGGCTCCAAGGTGGCCAAGACAGGTTTGGTTCGCAGACGTGGTAAGGTTAGCAGAAGATCAGTTCGTTCTGCCCCTGCTGCCGGATCTGCACACATAGGGTCATCTACGTTGCCCCAATTTACCAACGCTGGCTTTGACGGCGTGGCTGCGGAAACCTCCATCTTGAAGGAGGAAGGTCTTTCTGATGCGGTTATTCACTCTTATTAGCGCTAGGAAGAGGTTTTCTTCTTCCGTTTACTATAGGACTTGGAGGTCTTATATTGATTGGTGTGAGACTAGGGCTTTCCCTTGCAGGGAATTCTCTATTTCTAGAATCCTGGAGTTCCTGCAACATGGTTTGGATCTAGGGCTCCAACTTAATACTCTGAAGGGGCAGGTGTCTGCCCTGGCGGTGTTTTTCCCCAATATCTTTTGCACTTCATCCGCTGGTTAAGACCTTTTTCCAGGGGGTTACGCACGTGCGGCCCCCTAGGAAGGCTCTGATTCCGGTTTGGGATTTGAATTTGGTTCTTTCTGCTCTTCAGGGTCCTCCCTTTGAGCCCTTGCATGATATTGCCTTGTCTTCCCTTACTCAGAAGGTGGCCTTTTTGGTAGCTATCACTTCTGTTCGCCGTGTTTCTAAGTTGGCGGCTCTGTCTATTCAGGTCCCGTATTTTGAAAGACATCAGGACAAGGTGGTTTTCCGTTTTAACCCGGATTTCCTTCCTAAGGTGGTTTCTGCCTTTTCACTTAAACCAAGACATTGTTTTGCCCTCTCTGTGTCCTAATCCCAGTAACGAAAAGGAGAGGGTCCTGCATTCCCTGGATGTGGTTCGAGTTGTGAAGTACTATTTGGTGGTAACGTCTGCCTTTCGTAAGACTGATGCCTTCTTTGTGGTACCCTCTGGGCCCAAGAAAGGTTTTGGCGCCCGCTAAGTCTTCCATCAGTAAGTGGATTCGTCAGGCCATTGTCGGGGCCTTTTCTGCTAAGGGCAGAAATCCTCCCCTTCGTGTTACAGCTCATTCTACTCGTGCGGTTGGGGCTTCCTGGGCTTTTCAGCACCAGGCCTCTGAGCAAGTTTGTAAGGCCGCTACCTGGTCTTCTGTTCACACTTTTTCAAAGTTTTTACAAGGGTGATGTTTGGGCCTCAGCGGATGCTGTTTTTGGCCGCAAAGTTCTGCAGGCTGCAGTAGTTTAAGTTGTGCTTTATGCCTTGTTTTGGATCCCCACCCTTTATGGACACTGCTTTTGGATGTCCCACATGTAATGATTATCTTGAAGCGGGGTGTGTGACATACTTAGAATAATACCATTTTGTGAATACTCACCTTGTAAAATGGGTATTGTAAGTATGTCACACACCCCGCTTCAACCCGCCCTTTTGTATTCTGGATCCATCGTTTTGTGAACCTTGCGTTGTTATGACTAATATTTGGCTCTTCCTGGTCCCTTACCTTACTGCTTTCTTTATACTGGGTAATGAGTGGGAGGTCCCAGGTATTTATGGACTGGGAGGAGCTTTCTTTCCTCCAATCATCTCTGCAAATCGCCCTCTTCAGACCATACTACCCACATGTAATGATTATCTTGAAGCGGGGTGTGTGACATACTTACAATACCCATTTTACAAGGTGAGTATTCACAAAATGGTATTTTTTGACTTTCCCAGGTTTTGTTCCAGTCTCCCTTTCCGGATTCCCGATGTGTGAAACCCCCCAGTTCGCCCAGTTAAACTCTCCTCTTCTCGGTCCAATGGGGCATGCGTCAACGCTCAGCCAATGAGAGCCATTTGCTATGTTTACGTCTTTTGGCAAACGGGATGCCCTGGGGGAAAGCCAGCGGCCTGGAATAATTTAGAATCCAGGCTGTCTGCTGGTAGGTTTTGTTCCACTTTAAGCATATATCTATATATAATAAAAATGAATGTCCGTCTGCCAGTCTGTCTGTCCTCTATAGACTTCCGAATACCTGAACCATTTGATCCCAAATTTGGCATGCAGGTACATTGGGTGCCCGGGAAGGTTAGAGCGAATGTCCCGTCCTTGCCAGATGTACAGGAGAGGAGGGGGATGGTGAAGAGTGGCCCAAAGAACTGAAAGGGAGAATCTCCACACAAACGCACAGGTGATCTATTTAGTACTGCTGCCATGAAGGTACAGATCCAAAGAATCCAAATCTGAATCAGTATATTGATCCCCCAAGTATATACATTATATACGTACAAGGGATGCGTCAGCAGTATTCAAGCATATGGATATGAAAGAACAAGAGGCAATATCACAGCCAGGCCTGTTGGTAGCTCACGAGGAAACGGTTGGTAAAAACAGACCCATAGAAATAAATGGTTGAATGTTCTGGAGATCACATTTTACCTCACAAAAATGACCACACCCCCGTCCACACACACACACACACACACACACACACACACACACACACACACACACACACACTATTACCTCATGAGAGTACGTTTTTATTCCACGAATTCCACTGATTAAACAATACTGTTTAAACGATTACAGTTTCCTGGTGAGCTATCATTTACAATGACAATAAACAAGGCCCAAGGCCAATCACTGCGGGTGGCTGGCAGAAATCTGGATTCTGCATGTTTTTTGCATGGACAGTTGTATGTTGCCTACTACAGAGTTGGATCAGGTAAAAATCTTTTTCTATGCCCCTGGCAATAAAACTGCCAATGTTATTTATGAACAGGCTCTCTCATAAAGTATTGACATGACATCTGTTTGGTTACTAGGTATGTAGGATGTTAAAAGCTTTTAGTTTATGTAAATTGTAACGTAAATGAATATTAGAAATAAACAGTGCATAACTGTCTGGGTATATGGGGCCTCTGGCGATTTCCCTGTTAACAAACAAAAATAAGGGCACCCTGGCCACCCTTGGAACAAATTTAATTAACACACTGACACTTTACCTGGGCAGCACCGAATACATTTTCTATGCTTGTGTTAAAGTGGACCAAAACCCAGGATTTTGACTATCCTGGATTTTGGTTCTTTCCCCCGGGGCACCGCAAACAGGGGTGCCCTGCTGTCAGAAACCCTCAGATCACCGAGCGCAGTTCACCTCTTCCGGGTCCTACGGCGCATTCACGGCCGCTCGTCCAATTGGCGCACTCAGAGCCGCTTACATTGCGGTGTTTAAGCCTTCGTCTAAGGCCTGTGGCTCCGAGCGCACTGGCGGCCGCATCCCTCGCTTCCCTCTAACAGGGAGCACACCATAGAGGGATAGCAGGGATGTGGCTGTGGCTCGCGCATGGGCCATTGGACCGGGAAGCAAGGTAAGTGAATGGGGCGACCTGGGGGGTTTCACACAGCGGGGCATCCTGTTTTTGGATGCCCCGGGGAAGGGAATCGGCCCAGGAATCTTAGATTCCCAGGCTGATCACGCTGGGTTTTGGATTTTAATGGGATGGTGTGACATGAGTGTAAATACTCACTTTTATGGAGTCTGTGGAAACGGTGGGTATCCTGATGTAGAAAATCTACATTAGGCTATTCAAAATTAACATGAAGTTCTGAACCTATTTGTTGTGGCCTGCGACCAGTTTTCAAATCGCCTAAGTGGCCTGCACTCTTCAAGAGGTTTAGAATCCCTCTATAAAGATTTTAAATTCCTTACTGGGTTTCACATTTTAATTTTTTTTCACAATGCAGAAGAAATAACTTGTTTACACTGTGCTGATGGTCTTCTCCAGGGTGCAAGTTCTGATCAGTCACATCATATAAGCTGTCAAGGCTGTGTGGTGTCAAGGCTGCAGGAGGTTAGGGGAGTATGAGGATCATTTTGTATGGTACTTCTGCCAAGGTGATGTGGGAAACACACAACACTTTTATTGCATTTATTTTATTATTGCTTCTTTCTTTAGAAAGGCTCGTTCTATATGCTGTTGATTGGTGGCTGGTCATTCTCATTGTATGTTATTCAGCTTGTGGCTAAAAACTTCCAAGGGATCTGCACAGAATACTGGCAATTTCTTCTAGGTATGTAAAATGTTTTACTTTATGTATTGATATCTTAGTCCTTGCTCAGGCAATTATAATAAAAAGAAAAACTCCACACTTCCCTTTTGTGCCCCACAGCTCCTCTGTGCAGTGCTGGTGTTTTCATACTTACCGAGGGAGATGGAGAACGAGCAATGGGCAGACTTGGCGGTGTCCAAGATGGTTTCTTGCCTACTCTATTAATTGCAACGGAGGAGGCATGCCGAACCATCCTTGGTATAGTCCCTCCATTGCGATTAAAAAGAGTAGTAATGTGTGGGTGGAATCGAGGCACCACTGACGCCATCGTGACTGAAGAGGGAATAGCTGGGTCCTCATCCTCAGGAAGTGTAAAGATGTTGGAGCTGCGGGGGATAAAATGTGAATATAGCTTTTTTTTTTTTTTTTTTGGACAATTCCCTCAATTATTTTCTATCTCTTGTTGTTCTCCCCTTTTTAGAAGACACCTGTCTTGATGTTTAGTTAGTGTCACAGGCTAGTGTACAATAGGTTACCTGGGTTTCTTGTTGACACAGCTCTGTCTTTTTGCATCTATAAGGTGGGTGCTGCCTATGGTTGTCTATTACTGCTTACATTTATGGTGATTTACAAACCACAATACAGATGGCTTACAGATGTTAAAGCAGTCCAAAAGTCCGCATGTGTCTTTGGACTGAGGAGAGGTGAGTGTTACTGAGCGAACTGCAGGGTTTAACACAGCAGGGCATCTTAAACCGGAGTGCCCCAGGGAGACAGACCAAAACCCGGGATAGTGAAATCCAAGGTTTTGGTCCAGTTTTAAAAAGAGATGACTATACACACAATGCTTCACTGGTAAATAAGTAATTCTGATTTATAGGTGTTAAAGGACTTCTTATAACCTCAGGCTAAGGACATTCCTGTCTGCTAAGATGCTTGCTTTCCCCCTCACCAGCATACAATGTAACCGCTACATTGCTGTTTACTCTAGCTGATAGAGATTGTTACATTGTACTGGTGAGAGGGAGAGGAATACCCTAGCATTTGTGGAATGAAGGGCTCCTCAGCTCAGAGGTGATGAGATGGTACTTGTCCTTTTAAAGTGGACCAACACCCAGGATTTTGACTATCCTGGGTCTTGGTCCACTTCGGTGGGGTACCCCCGATCGGGGTGCCCCGCTGTGTGAAACCCCCCCCCGAACTCACCTCTGTCCGCGGCGACGGACAAGCGGCTCCTCCTCCGCCGCCGCCTCCCACGCGTCCCTGTTGACGCGCGCGTGCCCGCGCCGGCCATTCACAGACGGCCAGGGCGCGCGCACGTCTAGAGGGGCGCGAGTGAGGCGGCGGCGGCCGGCCGCCGCCGCCAAAACTAAGGTAAGGAGTTTGGGGTGTTTGGGGGGGTGGGGGAGGGAGGTGATCGGCCCGGGAATCTTATAGATTCCCGGGCCGATCACCGGTGGGTGTTGGTCCACTTTAATGCATGTAGGTTCAGACTATCCTGGGTCTTGGTCCACTTCGGTGGGGCACCCCCGATCGGGGTGCCCCGCTGTGTGAAACCCCCCCCCCCGAACCCCCCGAACTCACCTCTGTCCGCGGCGACGGACAAGCAGCTCCTCCTCCGCCGCCGCCTCCCACGTGTCCCTGTTGACGCGCGCGTGCCCGCGCCGGCCATTCACAGACGGCCAGGGCGCGCGCACGTCTAGAGGGGCGCGAGTGAGGCGGCGGCGGCCGGCCGCCGCCGCCGAAACTAAGGTAAGGAGTTTGGGGTGTTTGGGGGGGTGGGGGAGGGAGGTGATCGGCCCGGGAATCTTATAGATTCCCGGGCCGATCACCGGTGGGTGTTGGTCCACTTTAATGCATGTAGGTTCAGACTATCCCTGAACCTTGAGGAAAAAGTGGTTTAAAATGGACCAAAACCCACGGAGATCGGCCCAGTTGATTCTCTCTTCCCGGGGTATCCAAAATGGGGATGCCCCAATGTGTGAAACGTCCTGGGTCGCCAGTAAACTCACCTTTGCCGGTCCAACTGTGCATGCAAGAGCCGCGGGCGCATTCCCGCTATCTCTCTAGCAAGATGCGTGCCCACACCAGGCATTTGTGAATGATCAGCGCAGGCACGCTCCCTGTTAGAGGGTAGCAGGAGATGCTATATATATATATATATATATATATATATATATATATATATATATATATATATATATATATATATATATATATATATATATATATATATATATATATATATATATATATATATATATATATATATATATATATAATAT
The DNA here is from genome assembly GCA_027917425.1 of Gastrophryne carolinensis. Taxonomy (NCBI): domain Eukaryota; kingdom Metazoa; phylum Chordata; class Amphibia; order Anura; family Microhylidae; genus Gastrophryne; species Gastrophryne carolinensis. The sequence goes on from CM051236.1 coordinate 124,689,107, forward strand.
ATATAATATATATTATGCTGTTGCTGCACTAAAGAGTTTATCCAATTAAAAAAAAAAAAAAAAGTGCCACCACCTTATTAACATGTTCCTTTTTCTCTCTTAGGCTACATGTGCATCATTGGTTTGCTCAGCTTTGCTGTATGTTATAGATATGGACCTCTAGAAAATGAACGCAGTATAAATCTTCTCAACTGGACCCTGCAACTGATTGGTCTTCTGTTAATGTATGCCGGCCTGCAAGTTCAAGAAGTTGCTCTGTCTATGATTGCTATGGCTTTTTGCACAAAACAGATTGAATACCCTGTGCAGTGGATGTACAGCCTTTACAAGTAGGTACCCTAAATGAGGTTTGCAGAATTGATTCTTGGAATGCGTTTTCAGTCATTTTAAAGTAGATCTCACGTAGATCGGCCCAGGAACCTATAAGATTCCCAGGCTGGTTGTCCCCCCCCCCCCCCCCCCCCGGGGCATCCAGAATTGGGATGCCCCACTGTGTGAAACCCCTCAGGTCGCCCATAAACTCGCCCTCTTTCTCGGTTCGATGGCGCATGCCTGAGCAGCAGCCGCATCCCCGCTATCCCTCTAGCAGGGCCCGTGTTTATATCTTGATAACTGTTACAGGTAACTTTTTTTTGGGGGGGGGGGGGGGGGACACATTTACTTTTACTTATTGATGAACATAGTTAAAATCTGTCTCATTCCATAGATTTAGCGATAGTGATCCTTTAAGGACCCTGATGGGTCTGAAACACTTCAACCCTTTTTTGTCCATTTATTGCACATTCCTAGCCAGACTTTTAACCTGTTATAATAAAGGTGATGTTTTATTATACCAGCTTGCATCATTGCTGGCTATCCTTGTACAAATACAAAAATCTAAGGTGGTGTAGAGGAGATAGAGACAGATGCACAAAGTGGGGTAACTCATGAGATTTTTTTTGTTTGTCTGGAGCAGCCACTTTACGGATTTGCAACTGCTCATATTGTCAACACAGCCAATCAATTTCAATTGTGTATTAATCACTGTAATCGTTATGTGCTTGAAATGTTTTTAATAGGTTTAGTTACCTAGTATCTGTCCATATAAACTGTTTGAATTTGCAGAATGATATGCAAGTCCAGAGTGAAGCCCAGCCCACCACGTCTTCTGACTAAAGAGGAGTACCAGAGGCAGGGGGAAGTGGAGACAAGGAAAGCATTAGAGGAATTGCGGGAGTATTGCAGTAGTCCAGACTCGCAAGCATGGAGGATTGTCTCTCGCATCCAGACACCAAAGAGGTAATCACTGAGGCAACAGCACTCGGCACTTATCCCAGCGAAGTGCTAATAACAATCAATCACCCTGTATGCCGAGTGCTCGGTGGGGCACATCAGGAAATGCAGGCATGATTTCTGGTGGGCCAGCCAATGATAGTACTGCAGCCACATTTTCAGAAATATATAGAGATATATATATATAATATATATTTTTTCCGGTTATTAATTCTGACACTTTTGCCTTTCATATGAATGTAGCTGCATCAACTCCGGGGCATACAAGAGAGGAAGCTAGGTAAAATGAAATATGTCTCGGGGGAGGAAGAAAGCTCCCGCACCAAAGTTAGATGACAGACTGAAGCAGCCAACTATAATCTAATGTCTGTGGTTTCACAGATAACGAGAACGATTGCTAAAGGGAAAAACTATGACGCCTGATTAGTTGTGTGCCAACTTTATTTTATACCTTATCATAAATGACTATTAAGATAATGGTAGTTCCCCATTCTTCACTTAAAATGGAAGAAAAACAGGAATTTGACTTTCCCTGGCTTTCTTCCTTTCCCCTGGGGCATCCTGGCGACGTGCATGCTCCAGCCCAAGCCTATCTGAATGGCTGGAGCGGGAGCGGTCTCATGTCGCCGGGGATTGAAAACTATGAGAGCCAATGACAGACAGCTCTCATTGGTCGAGAGCCCGCGCATGCGTCGTAGGAACAAGGAAGTGGTAAGTGAATAGTAGCATTTTTTTGGAGGTTTCAAACACTGGGGTATCCTGATTCAGGATGCCCCAGGGAAAAGCCAGCGGCCGACCTTGCAATCTTTTTCAGTGCTGGTGGGCTTTGTTCCGCTTTAAAGGGTGAGTCTAGCCAGTTAGCTCGAAACATCAGAACAAGATACTTGGGAAAAGCCTGCTGGTCCCGCTGGTAGGCTGCTCGCGGTCACTTGGGAGCATCACTGCTGGCCCCAATTCTGATAGGCTGTGCCGTGGCCGCCGCAGAAGAGGCCCGGAAGTGGGGAGTATCCCGGCACCCGGTTTATTATTTTAACGGTAGCAATACGCAGGGGGCAGCCCAGATTGTGCAGACCCACTGCTAAGTAGTACTGCGGAACTACAGTCATTTTTAATTGTAGTTTTGCTTTAAAATGCACCTGTACTCAGGGAGAAGTTTATGCTATCACATTCCATCCCCAGGAAATCTAATTGCCATTATAGGGCTGATTCAGCACCAGGAGATTTTTTTTTTTAAATGCTTATATTCTAAGCATACAGCACGTCCTGCTCCAGTAGTAGTAATAACATGTGGGTAATCCTCCGCCTCCGGCGCCGTGCACTGCAGACATGTAGAAAACAAGCTCCTCCCGGCCCTACATATACCGAGGGACCTCCCACAAATCCCCAGATTTCTCTGCAGTGCTGGAACTGCAAAGACATGAAGTATCACGCTCTCGCAGGCAGCCCGATGCCCTGCGGGACTATTTCCGCCCGTCCTCATTGTGAATTAAGGCCTCCCAGCCTGGGCTGCGTTGGTCGGGTGAAGGTAGGCAGCACATAGTGTGCTTACGGAGATAGTCTCCACCGCAATCCCCCTCCATAGGGTAGGCGGTTAAGGCGAATGGTGAGCCTTCAGTGGATGCCCCTCCTGCGCTAGTGCCCCATCTAACGGTGAACCCTCTATTCGGGCGACCTTCCTTCCCAGATTCCCCCGTTAGTGGGGGGAAAAAGATGGGGGGGGCGTGTTTTTGATGGCCTACTCCTTGCCCTAAGTACACTATAGACGCTTTACTGCTACCGGGTGTCAGAGTGCGTGTCACTTGCTTATTTTTCAACTGACCGCAGCGTTTTACTGTGCTCTAGGCGCATACAGCAGCACTGTTGGGGAAGCTACGCCGTTTTTTTCAACTCTCCTTACTTCGTCAGACTTCTTCTCTGAAGTGATGCTGACGTATCTACCATTCTCTCCTGATTCTAGCTTCGCGCTCTCTTGGGGGGAGGCGTGGTTCGGTCTGGCGCGTTTTCGCTGGGCGCCATTTCCTTCTCGCATGCGCGTGGTGAAGAAGGTCCTCCCCTCGCAGACCTGTAAGTGCCATCATGGGCGATCTTTTCCCTAGCTTGCTTCTTCGCGCTCGGCTCTGACATCCCTGTTCTCCTTGTGTCTTTCAGACAGCGGTCATCGGTGGCTTCCCCCGGCCCGACGTAGCGCCCGGTCCAGACCATTTTTCAGAAATTACTCCCACTTCCCAGCGGGTTATTGGGGCATCCAGGGTTGCTTAAAGCGTCAATCCCTACTGGCATATTGAATTTAATAATCACCATATGGAGGCATCCCAGGACATCGCGAACGGGGTCCCTCTGGGACAAGCCCGTCTGTGTGCAGCTTGTGGGGTTTCACCTAGCAGCGGTGACAATACACGGGTCTGCGTACCTTGTGCTCAACAGGCGCTAGCCGGTCTCCTCACCTCTTCCGAGGCTGGGCCCGCACCTCCCTTACTTCCCCCTACTCCCCCAAGCTTGAGCATAACCCCCAATACTAGTGGGGATTCTCACGCTGATTTGGCCTCTAGATTGGCTAGTGTGGAAAGCTTTATTGCAATGTGTGATGCTACACCGCGCTTCCAGATTATATAAGTAGAAGAAAATTAATTAAAGTGTACATAAACCTCTCAAAAACAGCTCAACGTGCTAGAAAAAATCCCAATAATCCAAAAATAATGTAAACAGAAAAAACACAGAGCTAGTCGATTTTAGATATGGTCACTCCACTAACTCTCTAATGAGTAATGGAGTGGCCATAAAATAGTCCAAACATATAATAGTCCAACAGTGAATGAGTGAACAGCTATGATGCAAATAAAATCTTCTAACATCCACTTCCCAAGGTGCTTGCTTATAATTCTTCTGTGTGAATCACCCCTTATGTGCAGATCCTTACCAGAATGACATCATAGCAAAGCCAGGGTAATAATTAAATGGATCTCCTCCCAGTGTTGCTGAATCGCCAATTTCAAAGGCTCATCCACATCCACTTAAATCTCCAGATAACCCGTCTTAATCATAAATTCTCAGGGTATATCAATGGAAAAATGGTCCATACATGAAGGGAGAAAGAATGTATAGCGAAACTAGTGCAATACCATTAAAAAACTTTTTAATAAAATTCAAAGCTAAGAATCACACTCACATTTCTTTAAAAAAGAAACAGCATATCAGCTCACTGCACAGAGCATAATGGATGAAGCAGATCTCACCACCCGCTGTTAATGTCCCCGTCGGCCGATGCAAAGAACTCAACAGATGGTGGATACTTCTAACAGAGGCTCGTCCTTCCTCCTCCTATCATCCAGTTTATATACCGCCAAAATTTATTTGCATCATAGCTGTTCACTCATTCACTGTTGGACTATTATATGTTTGGACTATTTTATGGCCACTCCATTACTCATTAGAGAGTTAGTGGAGTGACCATATCTAAAATCGACTAGCTCTGTGTTTTTTCTGTTTACATTATTTTTGGAAAGCTTTATTGCTGGCTCCTTGGCGCGCAAGGCTACTGCCAAGAGGCGTCATTTGAATCCTGAAGCTACTATTCTCCCTGTAGAATCTGATGATTTACTGCTTTCCCATGCTCAGTCCCCATCAGAGGAAGGGGAACTGCTCTCTGACTCAGGATCCTACGAGGACGAGTCCAGGAGTCAGGAGGAGTCTGGTTCTGAACTTTGGTCCCAGGACGACATTGCATGAAGGGGCGCCCTCGCCCGTCAGGGTGGGGGGACATCTACAGCACTTCGAGCATGTCTGGAGACGCCTTGTCCCAGACCGGTGGATTTAGGAGGTAGTCTCCTCCGGTTACAAGATAGAATTTGCTGTGCTGCCCCCTACCAGGTTCGTTGGGTCTCGGATCCCACAGGATCCTGCCTCAGCTCGGGTCTTGATGCTGGCTGTGCAGGACCTTCTGGAGCTCGGGGTCATGTGCGAGGTCCCCTTAAGAGACAGGGGCATGGGGTTTTATTCCAACCTGTTCACGGTGCCCAAAAAGGACGGGTCAGTCGGACCCATTCTGGATTTGAAAATCCTAAACAAGTTTGTCAGAAGCAGGCATTTTCGTATGGAGACTCTGCGCTCGGCCATTGCCTCGCTGCGTCCAGGGGACTTCATGACATCTGTGGACATCAAGGACGCTTACCTGCACGTTCCGGTGTTCTCAGGGCACCAAAGGTTCCTCAGATTTGCGCTGTTGGATCAGCATTATCAGTTCGTGGCCCTGCCATTCAGCCTTACATGGGCTCCCAGGGTCTTCACCAAGGTGCTGGCAAGGGTGATGTCTCTCTTAAGACTAAAGGGCATATGCGTGTTGCCCTACCTGGACGATATTCTCATCACCTCTCAGTCTCTGCAGCAGGCAGAGCTGGACACTCGGTTGGTGGTGTCCACCCTGGAGTCCTTCGGCTGGGTGATCAATTACCCAAAGTCCTCTCTGTCCCCCTCCTCAGTGACCCTGTTTCTGGGGATGATTCTGGACTCAGTTCAGTCAAGGATATTCCTTCCTCCGCAGAAGGTGGAAGCTCTGACAACCCAGGCGAGATCCCTGCTCGCGAACCCTCATCCCTCCATCTGGCAGGGAATGCAGTTGGTGGGCTCGATGGTGGCAAGCTTCGAGGCGGTGCCCTTTGCTCAGTTCCATTTGAGAATCCTACAGCTTCACCTTCTGTCAGTATGGAACAAGGACCCAGCGTCTCTGGACGACAGCTGGGTGATTCCCCCCTCGGTCAGACAATCCCTTGCGTGGTGGTTGGACCACAGGAATTTGACAAGGGGCAGATCCTTCCTGGCTCCCTCTTGGGAGATGGTCACAACGGATGCCAGTCTTTTGGGCTGGGGGGGATTCTGGAAGTCCCTGCACTTCCAGGGGAGGTGGGGCCCTCAGGAGGCCCATCTACCCATCAATGTCCTGGAACTCAGGGCGGTCCGATTTGGTGCTGGAACGATTGACCCAGCACCTGAAGGGTCTGGCGGTTCAGGTACGATCAGACAGCAGGACGGCCGTAGCCTACATCAATCATCAGGGAGGAACCCGGAACAAGGGTGCTCTCCAGGAGGTGTCTCTGATTCTAACTTGGGCAGAGACCAATGTACAATGCATACCGGCTGTCTACATTCCGGGGACGGAGAATCTGCTAGCAGATGCTCTGAGCAGGGGGTCGTCCCGTCAGGGGGAATGGTCCCTCTGCGACAGGGTATTTCAGTCACTGTGTCACCGTTGGGGTGTGCCGGACGTGAATCTCTTTGCGTCACAATCACGAGCTTTGTATCCCTGTCTCAGGATCCTCTGGCTCTGGCCACGGATGCCCTGTCAATGTCTTGGAAGGAGTTTCGGCTCCTGTGTGTTTCCACCAATTCCCCTTCTGGGCAGAGTGCTGCGCAAGATCGCTCTGGAAGGGGTACCCGCGATTCTGGTGGCCCCAAGGTGGCCAAGAAGAGTGTGGTTCGCGGACGTGGTTCAAATGGCAGTAGATCAGTACGATCTGCCAAGGTTGCCAGACCTTCTGACTCAAGGGTCTCTACGCCATCCCAATTTACTAACGCTGGCTTTGACGGCTTGGCTATTGAAACCTCCATCTTGATGGAAAAGGGTTTGTCTGCATCTGTTGTGGCTACTATGGTGCAAGCCAGGAAGAAGACTTCTGCTGCCATCTATTATAGAGTATGGCGTGCTTACATTGACTGGTGTGAATCCAGGTCTCTTCCCTGCTGGGAATTCTTAGTATCCAGGGTGCTGGAGTTCTTACAACATGGTCTAGACTTAGGTCTTAAGCTTAGTACCTTGAAGGGCCAGGTTTCGGCCCTGTCTATCTTCTTTCAGAAGACCTTTGCCCATCACTCTCTTATCAAGACCTTCTTTCAGGGGGTCACTCATATGCGCCCCCCTCGGAAACCTATGGTTCCTGTTTGGGATCTGAACTTGGTGTTGTCGGCCCTGCAGGGGTTAATGGCAAGTCACCTATCCATGAGGCCGCTCTAGCTGTGCTCACGCTCAAGGTTGTCTTCCTGGTAGCAATCACTTCGGTCAGACGGGTGTCTGAGTTGGCTGCTTTGTCTATTCAGCCTCCCTACTTTGAGAGACACCGGGATAAGGTGGTGTTTCGCTTCAAGCCAGACTTCCTGCCTAAGGTTGTGTCTGCATTTCATTTGAATCAAGATATTGTAGTTCCTTCCTTGTGCCCTAATCCTAGTAACCCTAAGGAAAGGGTTTTGCATTCCTTGGATGTGGTCAGGTGTGTCAAGTCTTACCTGGTTACCACGCAGGCCTTTAGAAAGACGGATGCTCTCTTCGTTGTGCCTCATGGGCCTAGGAAGGGTTTGGCTCCCGCCAAGTCTACCATCAGTAAATGGATTTGTCAGGCTGTTGTTCAAGCCTATACTGCTAAGGGGAAGACTTCCCCCCCCCCCCCCCCCTTTCGTCTTACTGCTCATTCTACTAGAGCTGTTGGGGCTTCTTGGGCTTTTCAGCACCAGGCCTCCGTGGAGCAAGTTTGCAAGGCCGCTACTTGGTCTTCTGTACATACCTTTACAAAGTTTTACATGGTTGATGTTCGGGCCTCAGCTGACGCTGTTTGGCCGCAAGGTTCTGCAGGCGGCAGTAGTTTAGACTGCTTGCTGTTGCCTTCTGTTGGGGATCCCACCCTTCTTTATGGACACTGCTATTGGATGTCCCACATGTTATTACTACTACTGGAGCAAGACATGCTGTATGCTTAGAATAATACAACTCTGTGAAGTACTCGCCTGTAGAGTTGGTATTATACGCATACAGCATGTCCTGCTCCACCCCACCCTGTTTTCACCTTGTTCTGGATCCCCTGTTGGTGATTGTTATCTTTGATATTTTTGCCAGTTTTGGGTGGTTGTTTCTCCTGGCCTCTCTTTCTCACTGTTTTTCAATGCTGGGGATTTGTGGGAGGTCCCTCGGTATATGTAGGGCCGGGAGGAGCTTGTTTTCTACATGTCTGCAGTGCACGGCGGCGGAGGATTACCCACATGTTATTACTACTACTGGAGCAGGACGTGCTGCATGCGTATAATACCAACTCTACTTTTCCTCACCTTTTTTGGTCATTTTCTTCTTTTTTTTTTTTTTTTTTTTTTTTTTCTTTTTTTCCTTCACAATAATGCAGTTCAGCATTGCTTTTAGCTGTGCAGAATGTTTAAAAATGTGCATAGCTAAAATGGTGCTAAATTGGACGAAGCAAAAAAATCATTATAAAAAAATGTTTTTCTCACAGAATTATCATAGTGTTAAATCAGCGGTAATGTGACAGTTTAGCTGTAACTGAACTAATTTCCAGAAGGCTGCCATTCACCATAATACTACTGCCTGTTAGTCTTTTAACCCTTTAAGTGCCAGCCTTCCTGGAGATTTTGTCACCCTTTGTTGCCAGACCATTTTGCACTATTTTGCGCTCCCCATGTTCAACTGTGATTTTTGAAGGGATTTCCCAGGAAAATGATATATTGTTTTTTTCAGCAGAACCTGGGCTTTAACATGAAATGTCTTGTTTGTCATTTTCTAAGTGTATTCCCAATATTTTGGGGTGAAAATTGTGCAAAAAAATTAAAAAAAAACCTATTTTTTACAATTTGTAGTGTTTTTTTGTAATAAAAAATGTTAGTTTGTCAATAAAATCTTATTTTATGTGAAACCCCAATTTCTCCCGGTTACAGCGGTACCACATATGTATAGGTAGACACCCTTTACTGCTCAGGAGACACCCCCAAACTGAAACAGCGCTTTAGGAGATTTTGAGATAAAATACAACTATGCTATGCAATATGCGCACCTTGCAGTTTTTCAAGAAAAACAACCCTTTACATTTGAAATACCCTCGACAAACTATATATTCCCTAGAAGTATACACCTCAGGCTTTCTAGGCGTACCAGGCTTGTTGACATGGGTGCAGTTTTCTGGAAGTAATCCCTCAATGTATTCTTTGGTTACACAGGGTTTCCCTAAAAAGTAAAAAAAAAGCTGAATCAAAACCATTTTCCTAAAAAAAAAAAAAAAAAAAAAAAAAAAAAACTATATGCAAACCAGAAAAAAAACTGAAAATCTGAAAAAGCAACATCCCCCAAACAGAACAATACCCAACATGCATAGGTAATGTCAAGGAGAGAGTTGCCAAACACCCCAAAGTAAAGCATGCGCATAACGGTAATTTTACTTCAAAATTTCAGCTCTGCAGACAAAGTGCGCACCTTGTGCTTTTTCTACCAAAACAACCCTTTACATTTGGAATATCCCCCATAAACCATATATTCCCTGAAAGTACACATGTTAAGCTTTCTAAGCGTACCCAGCTTGTTGTAGTGGGCTCATCTTTCTGGGAGTAATATCTCGAAGAATTCTTAGGTTGCACAGGGTTTCACAAAAAATTGTATAAAAAGCAGAATAAAAAACACCTTTTCCTAAAATATCAATATGCAAATAAGAAAAAAACAAGCTAAATCTGAAAGCGCAAGGTCCACCGAGCAGAACAATACCCAACATGCATAGGTACCTGTAACCTTTTAACTGCCAGCCTACTTGAGATTTTGTCACCCTCTGCTGACAGGTAATTTTTCACCATTTTGCGCCATGTTTAAGTGTGATTTTTTGCAGGAATTTCCAAGAAAATGGCATATTTTCTTTTTGTGGCAGAGTTTAGACTTTAACATGAAATGTCTTGTTTGTATTTTTTTTTACTTTTTTTTTTATATATTTTTAAGTAAATAAGTAAAAAAGAAATATATATAATATTTTTTAAATTGTCTCCTTTATTTTAACAAAAACATTTATTTTATTAAGGAAAACCATATTGCACGTGAAAGCCCCATTTCTCCCGATTACAATGATACCACATATGTATCGGTAGCCCCCCGTTCCTGTCCAGGAGATCCCCTAAACTTAGAGGAGCACTTTATAACATTTACAAATAAAATCCAACTACTATCCACATAATAAAGGGTTAAATAAAAAAAAATTGGTGTGGGGTCCCCCTTCACGGGGGGGGGGGGGGGGCACCATTTCTTGGGGGAATATAAGGGTTTTTTTTGGGAGGCAGGTAATGGGGGGTCTCGGGGTTAATGGAAAGTCACCCACTAGCCGCAGGTGACTTGCCAGACCCCCAAGCCTTGTGAACTGGTATAGGGGTCCCATGGACCCCTTACCAGTTCATAAAGGGTTAAAAGTAAAAAAAACAGACCCACTTTTTAAAAATAACTTTATTAAAAAAAATATATATATTTTTTAATACTTAACCTCCCATCCATCCCTGTGTCCCACGCTGATCACTTAGGCTTCTGCTGTCCTGCTGCTGCTGGAGGCCTTTTATACCTACTGGGTTACAGGTAACAAAGGGTTAATTTAAAAAAAAAATGACATAGGGTCCCCCCTCCTAGGGAGGGGGACCCCATTTTTTTATTTTTAAGGGTTAAAACCCTTAAAGCCAGTGACCAGCTATGGGGGCTTGTAGAACAGGGCGCAGGGGCCAGCTTTAGTGGCCCCTGGCCCTGCCGGCTACAAGCCGTCATAGCCTAGGGCCACGGCTCTTCTGCCCCCCCCCCCCCCCGGGCTTTGGGGAGGCAGGTAATTTGGGTGGCCTTGTGAACTGGTATAAGGGGTCTCATGGACCCCTTACCAGTTCACAAAGGGTTAATAGTATTAAAGGACAGACACAGGTTTTTGTAAAAGTTTATTAAAAAAAAAAATTTTACCTTTACTCACCTCCGATCTTCAGATGCAGTGTCCCGCGGCGATCTGATGCAGGTGACAGCTGGGCAGAGAAGGGGGGAGGCAGGCGATCGCCTACCTCCCTCCTTCTCTGCCCAGCTGTAACCGGCATCTAACAGCAGAACTGCCGGGTGCCCCGATGACACCCGGCGGTGATGTCATTAAAATCCAAGATGGCGGCCTCCATCGGAAGCTGCTGCGGAGGGAGGGTTGTTATGCCCCCCCTCCAGAAGACGGAAGAGCCGGGGGGGGTGATCGGAGCAGCCCCCCCCCCCCCCATGAAGAGGAGAGGCGGCGGGCACGGAGGTGAGGTGTTTTTTTTTTTTTTTTTTACAGGCAATCCCGGCTGCTGCTGAAACGGGGGGGGGGGGCACCCTATTCCGGGCCCTCCCCTGCAGCCGGAGGAGCCCCAATCGGCGATCGGAGCCCCTCTGGCTGAAGAGGAGACCCGGCCGGATCGAACAAGGGGTCAGGTAAGTGACTTTTTTTTTTTTTAGTTTTTTTAGCTGTTATTGGGGAAAGTCAGGCACGTAAAATTTACGTGGCTAGCACTTAAGTGACGGAGAGGCAACCACGTAAATTTTACGTGGCTGGCATTTAAAGGGTTAATGAATATTGTGCAATGGCTTTAGTAAAAAATGAAACACAGGCTGTTTGTGGGCATTGGTACTGGGGAGGGAAGGTGACAACATAAACTTCCCTCTGAGTATAGGTGCCTTTAAGTAATATGCAAATGACAGGAAAAACAAAACTGTATATAGGACCTTAACTTCAAGCTGCGCTAACGAGAACAGGTAGCCTAAGGTGTTTGTAGAACTTACAGGGCTAGGTGAAGAAGACTTATCTGGCAGGGAGGCACCATGATCACGAAGGTGGTTCTCCCAGGGGAAAACGGGACCTCCTGGAAAGCCGCTTATGGTTGTGGCTATATCCCCTGCTGGGTACGTTTCTCTGCCTTGTGGCTGAATAGAGTGTTGGGACAGTCTTTATCTCACGGGATCATGACCAGCAGAGGTTGATGTGAGGAGGTGGAAGATGTCACTCTTTAGCAAATGGATTGGTTGAGACCTGCACTTTTGTCTGGGAATGTGCTTGAGGGGGAGTGGTGACCCCCGATGGGAGACGGCTGGCCATCCAGGTATCCGGCCACTAGCTGGGAAACTCTTTGAAACCGTCTGCTGTTGCCCCCTGGGGTGGCGCCCAGGGTGGTTATAAGGTCTCCATGTTGGCTGTCGAAAAACGAATAGTAGTAGGTTACGTATTTTCTTATGTTGCTTCACTCAACTAGGTGAATTTGAAGGGACACCGCACAGTGATTAGGAAGGTGCTACCCCACAGGTACATTTCATGTAGTACTGCTGGTTACCTGGCTAGAGAGCGTTCTGGGGTGTGGCGCAGGAGGATCCTGGTTTTGGGGGGGGGGGGGGGGGTGGCAGTTCTGATCGCTGGGTTCCAGGTGCTGAAGTTATCCTTGACTTTAAATTTAGGCTTTAACATTTACACCTTATAAGGCAGGGTTTTTTTTCTACTGAGCTACCCATTGTGAGCTCCAGGCCATTCCTTTTCTTCTGAATCTTGTTTTGCCAATAATTAGGTAAATGCCTACTGGTCCTTACTACCTGCTCAAACGCACCCCTGCTATTGTCTAGGAGAGAGACCCAAGATCATTTTTTCTTAATGTCCTTAAACTGGACCTTCAGCATCATTTAATAAAAAGCTTAAACCCTTAAACTATTCCCCAGCATTTAAAATTAATATATTTTACATTTTTAGTCACTTATTATTCTTTCCTCCACTTGCCTGCAAACACTGTTCAGGACTTTAGGATATGGGCGTTACCATCTTGCCTCAGAAGCATCACATATTGAGGATCGGAGAGGGGGCAAAAGTGCAGGTGGGCTTTGCACAGACAGAGCAGAGCTGGGGTCAGGAAAAGGACGGCAATCCCACAATCCGTCAGTCAGAAGACACTTCCTGTTTGCAGGTTGTTTAAATGCTCAGAAAATTCAGTAGATGCTGGTAGGATGATTTTTAATGCAGGCAATCTTTGCGGGGTGAGAGAAACATGTAAGATAGGCTCTTATTCAGGGTGATGGTCCGGTTTAATTTTTTTTGGATACCGCTTGGGGAGGGATTGGGTAATCTTCTGCCCTGCAGAGGAAAGGTTCATCTGAGGAATGGGGATAGAGGGCAGACTTTCATGTACTGATCCGAATCAAAAAAGGCTATTAACATTAAATTAACATTAAAAAGCGCTGGTTACATTAGGTGCTTGTATACCACTTCTTTCTCGTAGTTTACCTGCATACTCTGGAGACTGCTGGCATCCAGGCTGCTCTGGCAAATCTACTTGCCAAGTATAGTAGTTGTATTATTGATTGCTAGCTGTGGAATTTGATGTTCAGACTTGTCAATTTTAATGTCACTTTTTACCACATTTGTACAAGATAAACCTAGAGTTAGATGATATACACCTTATGTACACACAGCCCAGGCACAGTAAAGTGTTGTACACCAGGAAATCCAATCTCTATGCAGATCTGTATTATGTTTTGAGTGCAGTTTTGGCATTCCCGCATTAAGTTGTTTAGTTGGTTTATATATTCTGGATTAAGAAAGACAGCTCTATTTTGAATTGGCAAATAATGAGTTGTTGCTTAGCAAGCTCCATAAAGTCATTAAGTATAATTGAATAAATACCTCTGTACAGCTAAACTGTTGAAAGGATATCGATTTGCCTCTTAAAGGGACTTTTCATGCAAAAGCTTAAATAAAATAAGCAGTTTAACTTCTTAAGCGTTTCTCCAGCGCTGTGCCTCCAATCAGCTTGGTACCGTGATTGGGGAAATCCACTTCCTCCAGCACCACCCTGCCTACGTGGGCCACCAATACTAGCTCAAGGAGCTTGTCCAGACTATGCCCCATCTCTATTGATTGCTTGAATAGTTCTCTGAGCTACCATTCAAGCCCAGCTGACCCCCTCTTCCCTGCCCAGCCTCCTCCTAGTAAGTCCTCGTGCTCCCAGCACCAACAGCTGCCTACTGTGGACCAAAGCCAGCTCCAAGGGACACGCCCACATGCTAAAGAAAAGAAAGCAAGGTAAAACTGTAAACCTTGATCTCGGCCATTTCTGCTTCATTTTTAAAATGGAAAACCGTTCAGGATCGTGCCAAACATAGCCCGGCACAATGGGCTAACAATTGTCTTTGCCTTCTCTGTCACTTTAAATGTTGTGTTTTCTGCCTGGAACGTGACTGGAGCTACTAAAGCAATGCATAGTATAAATGTGCCTGCCTCACTTTAAACCAGACCAACACCCTTACAAGAAACCGTGTGCAACCTATGCCATATAGCACCATATGCACCTTTCCCCAGGGCAATTCAGAATGCTGCCATTTTAAAAATAAAATGGCGTCTCCTGGAGTTGCAGGCCACCAGGAAGTGCAGCTGGGTTTCCTGTTACTGCGCATTGTCCATTATGTCAGTTGAAACTAGGCAGCAGGTACCAAAAAAGGCCACACTTCTCTCACAGCCCAGGGTACCAGTGCTGATTTCAATTCAGTGCAAGTGCTCAGGGCTGGGAGAGAAGTGAGTCAACCTGCTGCCAATGTCTGCTACTGGCACCCAAGCTGAAACCGTGGGGGCTGCAAGCTGGCTGGTTGGTGACCTTTTGTTTTCTAATCTTTGGCTCTTGTAAGACTTAACCTGCTAGTCTGACCCAAATCTATTGGTTACAATTCTATTGAAAACATGTGAGCGGGCAAAAACTATGCATCAACTGTGTTTAGCTTTTAGTCTTTCGCTCTGCTGCCTCTATCCTCACAGCCCCACAGCTTCACTCACTTCCATTTATTCTACCTACTGCACATTGCTCTCCCCAACCAACTTCAATTCAAAGTCATGAGGGAGCAGCAGGTTCCTTCAGGGGCAGGCAGTGCACCATGGCACCATCCTTTACTGAGGTGTTCATCAGCGGTGGATCAACAAATGAGATCAAGCAGCCTTTTTGTTGCAGCTGACAGCAGGCAAATCGAAGTGGGTAAAGCTGTGTGGCTCCAGGGACCAAGGCAGTAGGTAAGTATAGGCTTTATTCGGGTTGAGTGGTCTTCAGTTTATCCTGCTCTGCAGCATATGTTTTCTTCACGTTTTGACATTGGTTGTGTAATGAAATACAAATCTTATTGCTTGCTAGGTATTCCTACCCTGAACATTTGAGAACCAGGAAAGAGAGACGAGAAAGGGAGAACATGGTACTTCATTTTTGTATCGTTGACACCACTTACATTTGCACTATATTACACTTAATATTTTGGTTTGTGTATACACAATTACCACAAACCTGTGACAGATGTAACTATTATAAACCATTATAAATGCACTAGTCCAGCTCGCCTGCAAGTATGGTTCCCTTAGACAAAGTGAATATATGTCCTGAAAGGGAAGACTGTCCCCTTGCCCCATTTCCTATTTCTTTCCTGATCTCCGCTTGGAGGAGCAGGCGCTGGCTGCAGTACCGTGTTCTTGCTACATGTATTAAGACGGCTTGGGGTAAACTGGGTAGCACAATGCTCGGGGAAAGGAGGGTTATTTAATCTCTTCCATTCCAGGGCACCACCAGTAGCAACATGTGAGTTAACCTCAGCCTTAGGCAGGAACTGCAAGATAAAAAAAATTAAAAAAAAAAAAAAACACTAGCTTCTGCTGGCCTATATAGGGGCAGGCTGTGGCAGGACCTCCATAGTCCCTTGCGACAGCAAGAAAAGAACTGAGAAGATGTCTGGATTTTTTTTTTTTTTGTTGCTTACTGGTAGCAGGGGCTTTGGCTATGTCTCCTAGCTCACCAGCTGCAGCATTCCTGGGGACTCCTGTTAGATACATGAAGTCTGTTTTTAAGCCGATAGCGCGGGGCCGTGCAGAGTGAGGGGAGCACGCATGGGTCCAGGTAAGCACTTTGGGGCTCGTCTGAGGGGTTTGAGCCTAGAGGATCAGGCCACCGCTTCAGCTGATCTCTGGGCCTTACATGATGGCCCTGTTTCTCCCACTGAGCCCCAGTCCCTATACCCCCATGACACCCTGCGAGAGATGTAGTCTGCCTTCCCCGTGGCTGCTGGGTGGGGCCTGAGCTAGGTGGTCAGTATCACGCTCCCGGAACCACAATTTACCACTTGGACAACTCCAGCTCTCTTGGTAAGGACCTCAACCCCCAATCTCCGCAGCCAGCTTCACCTATAGGAGCCCCCGCTTGCCGAGACGCAGAGCACGCCTGCTCGGGATCGGTTGCCCCCAGGACTTAATGGCTCAAAGGTTGAGGTCTTACGGTACAGAGTACTGGAGAGCCCGCGGCTGGAAGTGGAATCGGGTAGCCGGTATGTGAGCGTATGGTGGGAGTCCAAGGACAGGCAAGGGTCGGCAACTGGAGTGAAGATCAAGGATGGTCAAACAAGTGAGGGTCGGCAACAGGAGTGGAGATCACGGATGGTCAAACAAGCGAGGGTCGGCAACAGGAATGGAGAGCACGGATGGTCAAACAAGCGAGGGTCGGCAACAGGAGTGGAGATCACGGATGGTCAAACAAGCGAGGGTCGGCAACAGGAATGGAGAGCACGGATGGTCAAACAAGCGAGGGTCGGCAACAGGAATGGAGAGCACGGGTGGTCAAACAAGTGAGGGTCGGCAACAGGAGTCTGGATCAAAATCAGGGATTAACAATGGCTAGGGTCTAGGCGCTATCACAGGCAACCACCAACTGCGGGGAAAAGAGCTTTATAGGGACAGACATAAGAGGGAAGGAATTGTGATTGGTGCACACAGGATCATGATAATGATTGGCCAGAACAAGGAGTGCACAACAGGAGGGGGCGTGTCCCCCCACTGAACCCAGGGCTCATTGGCCCTTCAGAAGGAATAGGGGACGTGCCGGCCAGCTGGGCTCATAGGCCCTTTAACTGAAAAGGGGGCGTGCCCCTTTTTAATTTATTCACCTCCTCCGGCGGCCACGCTGAGTGCAGCGCCGCCGGAGGGCATAGAAGGAACGTGCTCGCGCACCCGCCGGACACGCCGGCAGGAGAAGGAGGGGGCGCGCCCGGCGCCTGGATGGCGGGGCGACGGGGACACCGCTGGAACGCGGCACAGGTAAGCTGATCGTGACACTACCCCCCCCCCTTCATGAGGGGCCTCCGGACCCTCACCAGGTTTCCCCGGATTGTCACGATGGAATTTTTTAATAAGAACTTTAGCATGCACATCTTTTGCCGCAACCCAACATCTCTCCTCAGGACCGTAACCAACCCAGTCAATTAGATATTGTAAAGAATTACGGAGCTTGCGCGAGTCAAGAATTTTGTTTACTTCATATTCTGGTTCGTTATCTACAAGAATAGGCGGCGATGATGGACGCGGTACATTCTTGGCTGGTTTTAGCAGTGACACGTGAAAAGAATTTGGGATTCTCATGGTTTGCGGGAGTTGAACCTTAAAGGACACGTTGCTTAATTTCTGAATAATGGGGAAAGGGCCAATAAACTTGGGCCCTAACTTACTGGACGGTTGCCGCAGAGAAATATTTTTTGTAGAAACCCAAACAAAGTCCCCAATCTGAAGCGCGGGTTCTTGAGACCTGTGGCGATCGGCGAACCTTTTGTATCTAAGAATAGTTTCTTTCAAAGTCTGCTGGACGCGGGTCCAGATGTTCTTCCGCTCTTGGAGCCAACTCTTCCAATGCCGGTAAATTGGAAGGGGACCCAGAGAGAGAGGAAGCCCTGGGATTCCTCCCAAGATTGCAGAAAAACGGAGAGACTTTGGTACTTTCACTCGGCGCATTATTGTATGCAAATTCCGCGAAGTCAATATATTCTGACCACTGTTCTTGTGCGTCGGAAATGTAACACCGCAAATACTGTTCTAGACTTTGATTGGTTCTCTCAGTCTGTCCATTGGTTTGAGGATGGTAAGCAGAAGACAAAGATATCTGAATCCCCAAGCGAGAACAGAAGTTCTTCCAAAAACGCGAAGTAAATTGCACACCCCGATCGGAAACTATATTAGATGGTATGCCATGGATACGGAAAATGTGCGAGATAAATAACTGCGAAAGCTCAGGAGCTGATGGTAGCTTAGATAAAGGAATAAAATGTGCCATCTTACTGAAACGGTCGACGACCACCCAAATCACAGTGTTCCCATGTGAGAGAGGCAAATCTACAATAAAATCCATAGAGATATGAGTCCATGGTTCTTTAGGAATCTCAAGTGGGACTAAACACCCACTAGGGGCCTTGTGAACCCCCTTACTTCGTGCACAAACAGAACATGCGTCAATAAAGGTAGTTATATCACGGCGCATAGTAGGCCACCATACAAGGCGTCGGGCTAAAATGAAAGTTTTACGATTTCCTAGATGTCCAGCAGTTTTGGCATCGTGAAACTCGCGAATTACATCGGAACGCATATGCGGTGGTACAAACTGACATCCTAAAGGTACATCTACAGGGGACTCATTCTGAAATGGTGCCAGTGCATTCGAAAGATCAGGAAGCAAGGCCCCAATCACACATCCCACAGGCAAAATAGGTTCACCCATATCACCCCGATCCTTACAATCCCCAAACAAGCGGGACAGAGCATCCGCTTTAGAGTTTTTCACTCCTGGCTTAAATGTAATTATAAAATTAAAACGCGAGAAAAATAATGCCCAACGGGCCTGACGAGAGTTCAGTCTCTTAGCTGAGCTAATGTACTCGAGGTTTTTGTGATCAGTATAGACCGTGATCGGATACAATGACCCCTCCAACCAGTGACGCCATTCATCAAAAGCCAGTTTAATCGCCAATAACTCCCTGTTTCCAACATCATAGTTCTGTTCCGCGGTACTAAATTTCCGTGAGAAGTAGGCGCAAGGATGCAAACGATCAGGATGACCAGAGTATTGAGACAACACCGCCCCCACACCCAACTCAGATGCATCTACTTCGATGGTAAAAGGTTTATTAACGTCAGGGTGAACTAAAACTGGCGCCGAAGTAAAAGCCTGTTTTAGAGTCTGGAAGGCCTCATTGACCGAAGATGACCAGTTTACTGTGAAGGCGCCCTTGCGAGTAAGGTTGGTGAGAGGAGCAACAATCTTGGAGAAACCCTTAATAAAGCGTTGATAGAAATTAGCGAAACCTAAAAAACGCTGTAATTCTTTTAAAGTCTTGGGTTGTACCCATTCCCGCACCGCCGAAACTTTCCCCGTATCCATCTCTAACCCCTGGCTAGAGATTATATAACCCAAAAAGGGAACGGTGGTGACCTCAAACATACATTTAGAAATCTTTGCATACAAGTTATTCTCTCTTAGTTTTTGAAGTACCATTTTCACATGCAGTCTATGTTCGGACAAAGACTTAGAGAAAATGAGGATATCATCCAAATAAATTACCATGAACCTGCCCAAATAGTCTCGGAAGACGTCATTAACGAAGTCTTGGAAGACCGCAGGGGCATTACAAAGGCCAAAGGGCATGACTAGATATTCGTAATGACCATCTTTAACATTGAATGCAGTTTTCCACTCATCCCCTTGTCGAATACGAATCAGGTTGTAGGCCCCCTTCAGGTCTAACTTGGAGAACACCCGAGCTCCTACTACTTGATTAAATAAATCCCCAATCAAGGGAAGGGGATACCGGTTTTTAACCGTGATCTTATTCAGGGCTCTGTAGTCTATACAAGGCCTTAAACCACCATCTTTTTTCTCCACAAAAAAGAAGCCAGCCCCCGCAGGTGATGTTGAAGGACGGATGAACCCCTTGCTTAAATTCTCGGAGATGTACTCCTTCATGGCCAGTTCTTCCGGCCGAGTGAGATTATAAACCTTCCCTCTAGGAGGGATGGTCCCGGGGAGCAGGTCAATAGGGCAGTCATAGGGCCTATGAGGGGGAAGGGAATCGGCAGAACGTTCGGAAAAAACATCAGCCCAATCTGCGTAAGGCTGAGGCAATCCCTGTGGCAGCATCTGAAAACTTTTGAGGGCAGTGGAAAAACAATGTGTCTTGCAGTGATTACTCCACCTCACTAAATCCCCAGTCTGCCAGTCTAAAATGGGGTTGTGGAGTTTTAACCAGGGATATCCCAGTACTACCGGGGTTTCAGGACAGTCAAAAACCAAGAACTCGATATATTCAGAGTGAGAAGAGCCAACGATTAAATTGAGAGGTGGGGTCTTGGTACTAACCGGACCTCCCTGGATGGCCTTCCCATTTATGGCTAGAACCTGTAGAGATTTTCCAAGGGGTACCAGCGGAATCCCCAGGACGGAGATCATGCTCCGGTCCAGGAAATTACCTGCAGCTCCACTGTCGATAAAGGCGGATACTGCCCGTTTGGAGGGACCCCAAGAAAGCTCTATGGGGATTAACATTTTATTCAAGTGAGAGTAATTAATTGACTCACCTAGACCAGTACTCCCCTCCTGATCTAGGCGAGGAAGTTTCCCGCCGGGTATCCCTTGTTAGGACAGGACCTAGCAAAATGTCCCGGATTCCCACAATATAAGCAGAGACCCATGGAGCGTCTACGCTGCTTCTCGTCCTGGGTAAGACGAGCTCTACCGATCTGCATGGGTTCTTCCAGTGAGGAAGAAGGTGTGTTTGCCCCAGGGGAAGGGAGTGGGTTGGAGGACTGAGATGGCTTAAAGGACGAGGAAGTCCTAACCCTTTCCCTGGCTCTCTCCCTAAGACGCCGATCTATTTTGATGGAGACCTGCATTAGCTGGTCTAGATCTGCTGGTGTAGGGAAATTGACCAAAGCGTCCTTGATACCCTCTGATAGACCCATACGGAACTGGCTACACAGGGCTGGGTTATTCCATCTGGAGTCTACTGCCCACCGCCGGAATTCAGAACTGTAATCTTCGGCAGTATTCCGACCTTGCTTCAAGGCCCGAAGCCTATTTTCGGCTGTGGACTGCTGGTCTGGGTCAGCATATAACACACCCATAGCCTGAAAAAAGGAAGTAACGGAGTGCAGGGCCGCATCATCTGGAGGCAGGCTAAAGGCCCATGATTGGGGATCTCCTTGCAAAAGGGAGATAACTAACCCCACCCATTGGGTCTCGGTGCCCGAGGACCCAGGTCTCAATCTGAAGTACAGCTCGCAGGAGTTTTTAAAATTGGAGAATCTGGCTCGGTCTCCAAAAAAATTCTCTGGTAACGGGACCTTCGGCTCCGACACGTGAGGTGGTACAGCGGATGCAGGAATCTGCCTGGTTTCTTGATTGGCCACTCTCTGGGCAAGTTGATTTATAGCTGTGGCCATAGCCTGTACTTGCTGTACCAGGTCATCCATGAAGGCCTGTGATAATATCACGCTCCCGGAACCACAATTTACCACTTGGACAACTCCAGCTCTCTTGGTAAGGACCTCAACCCCCAATCTCCGCAGCCAGCTTCACCTATAGGAGCCCCCGCTTGCCGAGACGCAGAGCACGCCTGCTCGGGATCGGTTGCCCCCAGGACTTAATGGCTCAAAGGTTGAGGTCTTACGGTACAGAGTACTGGAGAGCCCGCGGCTGGAAGTGGAATCGGGTAGCCGGTATGTGAGCGTATGGTGGGAGTCCAAGGACAGGCAAGGGTCGGCAACTGGAGTGAAGATCAAGGATGGTCAAACAAGCGAGGGTCGGCAACAGGAGTGGAGATCACGGATGGTCAAACAAGCGAGGGTCGGCAACAGGAATGGAGAGCACGGATGGTCAAACAAGCGAGGGTCGGCAACAGGAGTGGAGATCACGGATGGTCAAACAAGCGAGGGTCGGCAACAGGAATGGAGAGCACGGATGGTCAAACAAGCGAGGGTCGGCAACAGGAGTGGAGATCACGGATGGTCAAACAAGCGAGGGTCGGCAACAGGAATGGAGAGCACGGATGGTCAAACAAGCGAGGGTCGGCAACAGGAATGGAGAGCACGGATGGTCAAACAAGCGAGGGTCGGCAACAGGAGTCTGGATCAAAATCAGGGATTAACAATGGCTAGGGTCTAGGCGCTATCACAGGCAACCACCAACTGCGGGGAAAAGAGCTTTATAGGGACAGACATAAGAGGGAAGGAATTGTGATTGGTGCACACAGGATCATGATAATGATTGGCCAGAACAAGGAGTGCACAACAGGAGGGGGCGTGTCCCCCCACTGAACCCAGGGCTCATTGGCCCTTCAGAAGGAATAGGGGACGTGCCGGCCAGCTGGGCTCATAGGCCCTTTAACTGAAAAGGGGGCGTGCCCCTTTTTAATTTATTCACCTCCTCCGGCGGCCACGCTGAGTGCAGCGCCGCCGGAGGGCATAGAAGGAACGTGCTCGCGCTCCTGCGCGAGCACGTGTGCAGATGCCGGACACGCCGGCAGGAGAAGGAGGGGGCGCGCCCGCAGCCGCGCGAGCTGCCGCCCGGCGCCTGGATGGCGGGGCGACGGGGACACCGCTGGAACGCGGCACAGGTAAGCTGATCGTGACAGTCAGGCTCCCTGTTGTCAGTGTGTTTTATTACTACTGCTTTTGGAGGAGGAGGCTGCATCGTCATGAGGGGGGAGTGACCATGGTCATGCGGCCTGCCTATTGGCTAACTCGGAAAGGGGGTGGGCCGGCTGTGTCTATGACACTGGCGGGGTCGTTGCTTTGGCCCACTCAGGCCTTACAGTGAAGGACGGGACGAGGGGGTGGGATGACTGCATTTGCAAGGTCTGCAGCTCTGCCCTCCACCTCACTAACGGTACAAGGCAGTGCCATCTTGTGCGGTGCCCTGGATCGTAGCTTGACAGCTCCTGCACTGCCTTCCTGTTGTGCTGGGCTCAGTACCAAATCCAGCGCAGCTGCTGTCCCACAGTTTTCCCTGGTCAGGTAGGGCTCCTTCTGGAGGGGCAAAGCCTTTTGACTTGTATTCCTTTAGGAATCTGACATTGTTCTTGTTGCAGGGTAGGGGGGTCCAGAAGCTACTGACGTTGGCCGGTTGGTTGATCTCTGCTGCAGGGAGGTCTGACCAGTAGTCGAGAGGCAAGAGGGTGTGGGGACCAGCACACCAGCTGTATTGCTTAGCAGTTTAATGCCTCCGACATGGTAAAATGACTGCTCTGGGGGTTTCATATATTAACAGTGGTGCCGCATGACCCATGTGCCAAGCATGCCTGACCTCGAACAAGGGACCCCTGTGCGCGGAGTGCACTTACCACCCTGTCCCGCCTTATGCAGGTAGCAGTTTCCACACCTCAGTCGGATTGTCCAGTTTCCCTTGCGGCTTCCGGCTCATACTCGTCTGAGCTGCCATGCCAATATATGTCCCAGGGTCCCCCCACGGAATGGCGGATAGGGTGGCTCAGCGGTAGAGCATGGTTAATGGCCTTCTTCAGCATCCCGAGTCTCTCTGCCCATCTGGGCGGGAAGGCTACGGTTAACCATAGGCATATTCAGATAGATTCCTCGGGGGGGTTCTAGCTCCTATGTCGAGGACCTATTTAGGGGTTCAGGATCTAGTTCCGGCCAGTGGGAGGGGGTGGTGTTGTCCATCAGCGGAGAGGACCCAGAAGCCGCGCATACGCCAGGTAACCCTCCGGATCACCTGACTGATCAGAATGAGGAGCTTATTGAGGCATATTGGAGGTTCTGCACCTCTCTACTCCTCGGCTAAAGAGGCAGATGAAGAAGGGTGAACCCTACAAGCGTCAGAAGTTTTTTCCCAGCCTTGACTGTTCCAACAGGCTGGAGTGGGAGAAACTGGATAAGCTTCAGTCTCTTTGTAAGGCCCTGGACACCAAGTACCCCTTTCCGGATGAGGCAGTCAGGGTTTGGTCTTCACCACCTGAGGTGGACGAGCGGCTGTCTGGTCTAGCTCGGCACACCATTATCCCTACTTCGGATAGTGCGGCCTTGAGAGTCCCGGCGGATAGGAGGTTGGACCAACTGGCCAGAAATGCGTTCTCCATGGTGGGGTCGGCCATGCACCCAGCTTGTGCCACGTCCGTGGCATCTACGGCAGGCAAGGTGTGAATGAAGCAGCAGAGGAGGCGTTTGCGACATGAAGGTTCGCGTTCCTCTGCACTTCGGTTGAACTCCTTTGCTGTGGAGGTCTTCAGATGCATGGTGCTATGGATGCCTCTGGTGGCTAGGGGGGCTAGTTTTGCTGGTCACCTTGCGTTGCATGATCTGGCTGAAAAATTGGTCGTCCCACACTTATTGGCCTCCCCTTTTCAAGGGGGGGGGGGGGCATCTTTTCGGCGAGCCTCTGGATGGCCTGTTTTGGAAGCGTGGGAAGTCGACTAGGCTTCCACAAAACTGAGAAACGGAGGACCTTGTTTCGCTGGTCACCAAATTTTCGTGAGGTTCTACAGACTTTAGACGCCTTGAGGATTTTTCGGGTAAGCGAAAGCCAGTTGAAACCTAGACCCCCAAGGGGCCAGTGGGGCCTAAGCCCCCAGGCAAGCCCTCTCGGGGTTGACTGGATGCCCTCACCTGATCGACTGCGGGGACAACTTTTGCACTATGCGCTGGTGTGGAAGGAACAGATGTCTGATGCCTGGGACCTGAAGGTTGGTTTTTCCGGATACAAGATCGAGTTTGATACCAGGCTTCCACAAGGGTTTGTGGCATCCAAGCCTTCCCACGTTGCGAAAGGGCGGCTCATGGCTGCACAGTAAAGGGGTGGAAAGGGGTGATGACCTGTGCCCCCCTCAGAGCAGGACTGTGGCTTCTGCTCAAAACTATTCGTTACGCCCAAGGACAGGACGATTCAGACGATCTGGGATCTCCAGAGTCTGAACAGTAACGTTCGGGTGCGGAATTTCTGCATGGAATCTCAAGGGTCTGTTGTGACATCACTGGCAACTCTAGATGTAAAGGATGCCTATCTGCATGTCCCAATCTTCCCTGGTCACCAACAATACCTGTGCTTTGAGGTGGGTGCCAGATATTTCCAATTTGTGGCACTGCCGTTCGGACTGTCCACTGCCCCGCAAGTGTTCACGAAAGTCTTGGCGGTAGTGATGGCACTTCTGCGGAGGCAGGGTGTGCCCATCGGCACCATACCTGGACGACTTGCTCATCTAAACCCGATCTCTGACAGAGACACTGTGGGATGTTCTGATAATCCTGTCCACGCTGGAACCTTTCAGGTGGGTGATCAACTACCCCCTAAGTCCCAGGTGGGTCCCTCCATGTTGGCACCTAAGTATGACATTGGATACTCTTCCTGTGCATGGCTCCAGGTTCTCTCTTAGCAGATGTATCAGACAGATGGTCAAACAAGCCTACGCCTGCAAGGGAGAGGAGGCGCTCTTCCAGGTCACCACTCGCCCCACCAGGGCGATTGCCACTTCTTGGGCTTTCTAACACCAGGTGTTGGTGGAACAGGTCTGCAAGGCAGAGACCTGGTCGTCTCTCCACACCTTCACCAAGTTTTACAGACTTTGTCAGGTCATCTGGAAATTTTGTGTTTCCCCAGTAAATTTTCCTTTCTCCTCCTTTAATTCTGGGGCACCACACCCGCCCTACTGTTATATTACCACTGTGTCGGTGGCAGTTGATGTCTTCTACATGGTTTTAGTTTTGTTGCGGTTTTCTAGTTGTACACATTATGCGCAGGTTGGCGGTCTCCCCTCCTGGGGCTGTGGCTGAACTGCTTTTTGATTAATTTTAGTTTTCAGTTTAGAATATACTTACCACTAGGCCACAACTCCCCCATGACTGTAACAGAAATACACAGCCTTCTCAGCCTTGGTGTAGTTGTCATGGTTATTATGTATGTGTGTCGAATAGTTTATACTTTTTTACATTTGTCACAGGTTATCTTTAAGAGAAAAGTAACCTCTCACTCGGGTCTGCACCAACCAAAAGCAGGAAGGTACAGTACAACCAACTAGTTGTGGGCGAGCAGGTGGAGTTTGCATAGCCACTATTTTGCATAAATGGATTGCATTTGACGGTTGCTAGGATGTTTAAAGCTGGTAGTGAAAGAATACTTGTCCAACAGTTCGCCGCGTATCTCTGGTAGACAAACCCTTTGACAGGTTACATCACTTTCGCATTCTTTGGTAAACCCTGAAGTCCAGTCTAACTGGACCCTGGTGCCAGCAGCCAGGCCCAGCCCTGCCTACCCATGCTGAGCTTGATTTTAGCCATTTAACCTTACTAACAAGTTACTTACCTTACCCAACGAGTTACATTGGGCTGTACTCCTGTTGAGAGCAGTGCTTCCATGATCTAAGACACTGTTCAGTCTGGACTGGCCTAGTTAGTCCATCAGTGCTGAAAGGCTACAGTACACTAATTGGCTTACTTGGCAGTCAGTCTCCCTGGTTGTTCGCGGTTGTTTTAGATGCACCAGGCGGAGGAAAAGGAGTGGGGCAGCTGCAGCAGGGTCCAGTTGACTAGATTTCTGCTCTGATTTAAAGCCGATTAGTATAAAAACACAACGCACATTCAATGTGAGTCTACCTCCATTGGCTTGAGTCAAATAAAGACTACCCTGTGGTAATTTGTATCATCCTTTTTTAGGTTCGCTGATTTTGTGGAAGGCTCATCTCATCTAATCCCAAATGAGGTGTCTCAACATGAACATGAATATGGACTTGGTGGCTCATTTTTTGAGGATCAGCTCTTTGGGGAGGAGAGTGACTTGGACATTGAGGACGATGAAGAGATGGACTATGACAATCAACTGCACTTACACAGGTCACCCCGCAATTAATGTGCTCTGCCTTTGCACTTAAGAGCCATAAATGTCTTTGCAATGGAACTCATGGAAGTCACTGCTTGATGCGGGAAGAGAGATTTTCCTAATCCTTGCCACCAAAATATATTGTTTTATGAAACAAATGTGCTTAATGCCATGTCTTCCTGATGGTTCCTGACTTTGCACTCCTAAGTGCCTGTATGCAACAGGTCAAGCAACCGGAATTCTCCCCAAAGTGCTCAGAGCATGTCATTTATTGGTAGATGCACACGGACACCACAATTGTCCTAAATTACAAAGGGATTAAATGTGAATTTGTTTTTGTTCTGAACCAAAGATGTGTTTTTATAGATGTTTTTTTGAATGTACTGTATGTGTTAGCTGCACATTTCAAGCTGCCTGTGAATTGTAAAACAGATTGGAGATTTCTGATTTCAGTCGCCTCCATGCTTGGGCTCTTTGTATTGGAACATGCTGTTCAGCTGCAGACAGTTGGTGCTGACACTGTATTACGGTTTCTATTTTACAAGGGTAGGAGAACCCGGAGGAGGCATGAACTTATGAAGCAGAATGATTTATGGGAGCCCGTAGTGAGGGTCATACCAGTGCTAATCTCTGGAAAGGTGCCCGACTGTTGTGTATCCCTTTATCATTTGATATTTGGTTAAATCCTGGAGCAAAAATGCAATTTGCTCAGACTGTTTACTGACTATTCCTAGCGGAATGGCAGCTAGTGTTTTTAAAGGGGTAGGTCAACAATGGCAGCCTAGATTTAATCCTAAAAATTGTGCAGCTGCCTGTTTTTTAAAAAACCACACTATGATGAAAAATATGCCTACTTTGGGGTGTAGTTTTTGCCCCTTCCAGTTTCATTAAAGGGCTGTAAACAAAACTAAATGTTTTGTGGGTTTTTCTCCCCCCCCCCCCCCCCCCCTTACAATATAACTTTCCTCCCATCCACCACTACCTAATCGCTGGTTCTGCAGCCTGTGCCCCTTTTATGACTGTTGTCTCAGCCCTAGCAGAATGTTCCATCATTAATTGGATATCCTGTGAGGGTTGGGTAGTTTACTTCAGGGAGGACTTCAGCGTGGGCACAATAATTAAAATTTATCAATGTAATTTGAGGCTTTAAAGTCCTTGTCTTTACGCTTCACTCTCCTTTTTGCCCTCCTGCAGATCGTTCTAGTCTGATCAGCCCCCCAGGGCCCAGACCCGATTGTCATTCACATCAGCCTTCACAGTGGCCAGCTCTCCCCCCACCATCAGTCACGGTCATGCTGGCACCTCCCCTTCCAGTCACTGCAAATGGGGTGGGGGGGGGCAGATCTTGAAACGCCGCTCTGGACAGGGGGCTCAATATGACGTTCAGATAGGCGACACAGTGCCAGACTAGAAGCATCTATCTTCTGGAGGCATAAAGTGAGTGTGGGTGGGGTTGTTTTCTATCCTGGATAATTGCTTTTAAAGCTGACTCTTTACTGCAACCACTAGATCCAGTCTTGTCTGCAAAGTCGCTGTGAAAACTAACTGATGGTGATTAAAATCTCAGGTTGATAAATTGAGCTGTTTTTTTGTATTTAGTATTTTTATACTTTAAGGTGCTAAATAATGAAACCATTGACATGTAATTTAGTTTTGATTATGCATTTTGTACCGGCTACATAACTACACCCCATGTATATAACAGTTTGTAAAATGTGCTAGCGTCTATATCAAAAGCTGTGATCTCTGGCATTCTACCGTCTCATTGTGCCTTATGTAAGTTAAATGTATCAAGTAATTGTGTAATATTAGAAATCCATCTAAACATCGGCTAATGATAGGAGGGGGTCCGTTAAAGTGGTACAAAACCCAGCTCACTCTGCCTGGGAATCTATAAGATTCCTGAGCCAATCGATTTCATCCCTCCCTCCAAAATCTGGATTGCCTTGCTGTGTGAAACCCCCCAGGTTGCCCCGTTCACTTACCTTACTTCCCAGTCCAACAGCGCATGCGCGGGCCGCGGCCACATCCATATTATCACTCTATCAGCCAGTGCAGGCATGCTTCTCTGTTTCACACAGTGAGGCACCCCGATGGGTTGGGGGGGGGGGGCAAGGACCAAAACCCAGGATAGTCAAAATCCAGAGTTTTGGTCCACTTTAAACAGCCAAACTGAATAATGCTCCGGCCAAGATTGTGGGTTTCTCTTCTCCTAGTAGGAATAAAATCCAGGGGTGACAGGCCTGAGTGTATCTGGGGTCCCTGAACCTGTGGACCCTGAGTTTTCTCTTCCTTCCATAAAAAAGACTGGCTATTTCTTGATGCCAGGTGTATAAGTGAGCCCTTCCTGCCATCCAGCATATTTATATGGATTTTTAACATTGGGACATTTTTTCACAATAGTTCTCATTTAAGAAAAGCACTTTAGAATATAATGTAATGAGACACTTAGAAGTAATAGTGTGTCATTACATTATAGTCAATTCAAGGACAAATCTGCACTGAAATGGGATGCGACAGCGGCTCGCAGTCTGCTAGCACAGTCCTGGACAAAATAATATTTTTGGTTGGCGGCCTTCAAGCACATCTGGTGTCTGCTTAACGTTGTAACGTGAATATTGTCCTTTTTGCTGCAATTAAGGGGGCACACTAACTTATATCAGCAAATGTGTAAAATTAAGGTGTGTCCATAAATTTCTAGCAATAGTATATAAGCTGAGAAACGGTCATTTATTCAATACAGCCCGTCAGGGATAATGGAAAAAAAATGGCTGAAATTCCTAAATGCCTTTTCCTTTTAACATGCAGTATTGGCTTCATTAATCTACAACAGGGGTTCCTAACCAACCCAAGTGATACTAACTGGTCCAATGGTGGTGTTCAAGATCCTATAAGGTGGTACTCGGCAAGGCTGTAAACTGACCCCAACCTGATCCCCTGCAGTCTATATTTTGCCCACGCTTGATTTGCTCAAATAGTCCAAAAACTCTTCCAATATGTAATAAAGGCTTCATGTGCATTTAATGCCTACCACCCAGGAGGTAATTGGTTTAATTAGAGAATGGAAAGTGGTACTTATTGAAGAAAAGTTGCAAACCCCTGGTCTGCACTATATGCACTGGAGCGCAGGGCGGGGAGACCTACGTTAGGATTAACCTTGTATTTACGAATATGCAGCATTGGTTGATCGATGTTCTTTTAAAGCAGACCAAAAGCCATATTTTTAACTGGCATCCCCTGAATTTCTCCCCCCATGAAGAGTATGTTTTGGCAATTTTCAGTGCTCTTGCCTCACTCTAATCCCAGATAATCCGATGTTTTAACTGTAAAGCTCCGCCTCCTCCATTCATTGCCACTGTAGTGCGTGGCAATGATGTCACTGCCACACTTATTATGCAATGACTTATCACCTGCTATCTTACAGAGAGGGACAGCAAAACAAACAGTGTTCCAGGACAATTAGAAAAGCAAAAATTTCTAGTTCTACACCATAAGAAGGAAGTATCAGCAGGGGCTTTGACCAAAATTATTTCACAAGTTCACAGTGGGTTTTGGTCCGCTTCATAAATATGTGATCCCCAGTGTTTACCTGTTCCATCCTTAGAATCAGGTAGTGGTACAATTGCATCTTCACTTGTAACAGAGATTTTATTTACAAAACCTTTCATAATGCTGTGTGTGTGTGTACAATTTATATACAATATATATTAAAATTATTTGTGATATATTTTGTGTTATTGGACGTAATTTCATTTTCATCATCCCTTATATTAAATACTGCGAACTGGATCTAATGCACGCGTGGAGGCTGATTCACTACTAGCACCACGTGTTGCCAGATGAGCGTCTGTATAGCGGCGCTGAGAGCTACCGCTAGTAGATAGCGTAAGAGGGTATTGGGCACTGTAACCTAGCGCAGCGGTCGCTCTAGTAAACTGGCTGGAATTGATGAATATGATGTGTGTTGAGTGCTCTGACAGTATAACGCTGCAGCGAGTGAGAGGTAGCGCCAGTTCGGCGTCGGTGCTGTAGCATAGAGCGCCAGACGCTCTGTGATCAAAGTCTGTTTTTGAACACACATACATCCGTAACAAAGCGAAAACACATGGAATTACATTGTTTTAACACTGAGACAATAACACTTTAGTGCCAGACCTGTAAATACAATTCTGCATAAAAATAGTCCAAAAAAGTGTTTGTTTGCAGCAAGGAGAGGTCACACAATGATGAGCAAAACAAAAAAATGTATGGCCATTGAAATGTATGGGAGAGTGACACTGAGCGAAAGGTATTATGTGGCGCTCTTGAACCTAGAGCGCCGGCGCTATATGCTGAGCCGCCTCTGGTAATACATGTGACGCTACATGGCGCTCACCAGATTCGCTTTCTTAAATGTGGTTTCCCGTACAGCGCCCAGTGTTCACCAGATGCCGCCTGCCGCTACGAGGCACTACCTGGCGCTAGCCTTGCTTAAATAACCCCCAAAGTGTCTTTAAACCAGACCTTCACCATCATTTAATGAAAAGCCCAAACCTTTAAAAAAAATAAATAAATAATCCCCAGCATTTAAAATTAATATTTAACCTTTTTAGTCGTTTACTTATACTTTCCCCCACTGGACTCTAGGATACAGACGCTGCTATCTTGCCTCAGAAGCATCACATAATGAGAGGAGGCAAAAGTGCA
Source organism: Gastrophryne carolinensis (assembly GCA_027917425.1). Taxonomy (NCBI): domain Eukaryota; kingdom Metazoa; phylum Chordata; class Amphibia; order Anura; family Microhylidae; genus Gastrophryne; species Gastrophryne carolinensis. The sequence goes on from CM051236.1 coordinate 124,720,490, forward strand.
GGGGGCAGGGAGTAGAGCCATGGTCCGGAAAAGGACCGCAATCTCAGAATGCAGAGCGGCACAGCCAGAGGACACTTCCTGTCTGCAGGCAGCCTGAAACTCCATGAGCTGCCATCTTGAATGTTTAAAGGCTCATAAAATGCAGTATATGCAGGTAGGATGATTTTTAATGTGAGCAATGTATGTACAGGGTGAGGGGAAGCATATAAGATATGCTTTTATTTAGGGTGAAGGTCCGGTTTAACTAAGAGGGCACATGCAGGTGATTTGCAGCAGACCTCTCTGTATGGTGGTGGGCCCAGAGTGCAGTTGTGTTTCTTGTGCCAGAACGGGTAAGCGCAGGTCAGTCCCAGTGCTCCTTCCATGATGCAATCTCATTTTTTCTTGGTATCCGGCACGGGTGGCTTCATCTTCAATTCTTCACTATTGGGTTAACCGCCACAAGGTGGCGCAGCTGACTGCAAGAAGACTTGTGGCTCCTCCCGGACCATAAAAGGGCAGCAAATTACCCATAACTCCAGTGTTTCCTTGCAGTCTAGGCTGCGAAGACAGAAGATTGTGTCTCTCTGGATCATCGCAGGCGGGCGGGGTATCCCAAGCCCGTCGGCCCTGCAGGCCTATTCCCACCTGTTCCGGACCCATCCTGCCTCCCAGCCCCGGCTGCGGTTCAGGTGAAGGTAGGGGAACACCTAGGGTCGGGTGTTTCACAGAGCTATGCTCTGGGCCGCAGACCCTGTACCCAGAGGGTAGCCGGCCATAGGCTATGGTGAACCTATATGGGGGGGGGGGGGGGAAACCAGCTGGGGATCACTCATGCCTGATATTGTATTCCCACATGCTTTATTTGTGTGTGACCGTGTTTTTCATGTTTCACTTTTTTTGGACTGTTGTGGTGCTTGGTGTCTGCTGCGTTGCTGGTACTCTTCGGCGCCCCCCTCTAAACCTCCGGGCGCGTGAGGAAGGAAAATGGCGCCCAGAGGTTCACGCGCTGCGGCGGGGGCGCGTGAGGATGCTATTTGCTTCATCGCAGTGCGCCCCGCCCCTCGAGGTGCCGTCTGCCTCTTCCCTCAGCGCCGTTTTCAGTAGCGTGGGTGTTCGCTGCTGGGGTCACGGAGCTTCAGGACGCGCTCCGGTCTGAGACGTGGATTTCTGTTTCTGCTGCACTTGTTCCTCTTCACTGGTCTGCTGCCGTATCCGCTTCTAAGGTCCCTTCTGCTACGCTGCTGCGCCTAGTCTGGTAGTCCACTCCTTTTTCCATTCATTTGTGTATGATGATATGCATGTGCTGTGGGACGCTCAATATTTGTCCCTATTTGTGTCTTTCAGGCGGGTCCCTCATTACTTGTGGTTTCTCCCGGTCCATCCCCCCCCACGGTTTTTTATGGATTGCTGTGGGGGGACTCGGGGTTTGGGCCATTAGCGCCTGTTGCCCACGGATTCCCATTTTTTTACTTAATCACCATATGGAGGCTTCTGGGGATAGCAAGCTTGGGGCCCTTCGGGGCGGGCTCCGCTGTGTCTTATGTGTGGTACATCCCCTTTGAGCGGTCGCAGCGCGGTTTGTGTCCCCTGCGCCCAGATTGTTATTGTGGAACGGGATGGAGCAAGCGTTACTCTCCCCAGCCACATTCTACCTACAGCATCGCCGACACCCCGCGTCTGCATTTAGCCCCCAGCGAGGGGGATGCCAGCAGAGAGTCTCATTCAGACCTGGCATTACGCGTGGCAATTGTCCCGTCCAGCCGGCGGTAAGGCCTCCAGTAAGAAGCGGCCTATTCTCTCTTTGCTGATGATTATGCTTATGAGGCCTTTGGTGACCGTGACTACATCGAGGAGGGTGAGTTATTCCATGATTCTGACTCCTTCGGCGCTCCTCGATGACACGGATAGGCTTTTTGTCTGCGTTTTTTGAAACTCTGCACATTGTCCCCCCGAAGGCGGCCAAAAAGAAACGGGGAGCTTTTCCACCCTGATAGACAGCGCCTGGTGTTCCCGGAGCAGGAACATTTTTCCAAGATGGTGTTTAAGGAATAGGAAAGGCCTAACAAACTGCCCTTTGTGCCCAAGGGGCTGGACAGACGGTATCCCTTTTCGGAGGACTTGGTCCGTCTTTGGTCTTGTCCCCCGGAGGTGGACGCTCCTGTCCTGGGGCTTTCCAATACGTCTGTTATGCCGTCTCCGGACACTACTACCTTACGTGATAATGCTGATCGGCGCATGGATCAACTTGCCTGCCATGCCTTCACCTTTGTGGGGGCTGGTCTGCGTCCCGTCTGCGCCGCGGCCATTGTCTCCATTGCCATTAAAAAGAAGGTAAAGCGCCTTGTTGAAGCCCGCCCGATCCCGCAAGCGAGCGGACGAGTATAAGGAACTTTTGGTTTGCGCTGACTTTATTGCTTTTGTGCTCTCAGCCATGGACGATGCTGTAAGCTTGGCGGTAGGGCTTCGGCCCTGCTGGTTGCTCTCTGTCGGTCTATTTGGCTGCGGCAGTGGGCGGCTGATGCTACCGCCAAGAAATTCCTCACCGGGATTCCCTTCATGGGACTTCGTCTTTTTGGGGAGCGTCTTGATCTCTTGGCCAAGGATGGCCGACTCCCTCATCGCCGGAAGCAAACACGGCCCTTTCGGGGCTCCTCTTCCTTTCGTCCCTTCCGAAGGGGACGAGGTTCTTCCTTCCCTGGTGGTTGCAGGGACTCCTGGGGACGAGGCAGATCCCGTGGTCGCACTGGTCTCTCCTGGGGGTCCAATCCCAAGTCCCCCTCCAAGCCCCCTCAGGCATGAGGAGGCGCCCTCACCCTGCCGGGTGGGGGGACGGCTTCTGCTTTTTGCTCACATCTGGAGACGGCACGTCTCGGACCGGTGGATTCAGGAGGTGGTGTCCTCCGACTACAAGATAGAGCTGGCAGCTTAGCCGCCCCCAAGATTCCTTCAGTCCTGGATTTCCAAGAACCCCTTGACGGCGCAGGGCCTGAGGTTGGCTGTCCAATGGCTCCTGTCGTCCGGGGTGATTTGTCCTGTGCCTCTTCAGGAACGGGGTCGGGGGTTCTATTCCAATATTTTCACGGTGCCCAAGAAGAATGGTTTTATGAGACCTATCCTGGACCTGAAGGGTCTCAACAGATTTGTCAGGTTCAAACACTTCCACATGGAGACCTTACGGTCGCCAGTGAGCTCCCTTCGGCCCGGCGACTTCATGCCCACTGTGGCTATCCAGGATGCCTATCTGCACGTTCCTATTTTTCGGGGACATCAGAAATTCCTGAGGTTCGCCTTGGAGGAACCCTACCGTTCGTTATCTCTTCGGCCCCTCGGGTGTTTACCAAGGTTCTGGCGGGTGTCATGGCCCTCTTGCGGAGCCAGGGCTTTCGTATTCTTCCTTACCTGGATGACTTGTTGATTGCCGCTCAATCTCTCCAGCAGGCCGAGAGCGACACTCAGAAGGTGTTGTCCACTCTTGAGGAGTTTGGTTGGGTGATCAGTTACCCCAAATCCTTGTTCACTCGGTCTCTGGTGCGGTCCTTCCTGGGCTTGACGTTAGACCCCTCTCAGATCAAGGTGTTCCTCCCTCAGAAGAAGGTGGAGGGTCTTCAGTCGCAGGCGTGGGACTTGCTGTCTTGTCGTCTTCCCTCCATCCATCTGGGGATGCAGTTGGAGGGCCTCATGGTGTCTTGCTTCGAGGCAGTTCCCTTCGCCCAGTTTTACATGAGACCTCTTCAGTTGAATCTTCTATCCGTTTGGGATCGGAAACAGGAGTCCCTGGAGCAGGAATTTGCTCTGTCCCCTCTGGCCAGACAGTCTCTCTCATGGTGGCTGGACTCGAGGAATCTTCTAGTGGGCAGATCCTTTCTGCCTCTGTGCTGGGAGATTGTCACCACGAACGCCAGTCTGTCCGGCTTGGGAGGGTTTTGGCAATCGCTGAAGTTCCAGGGTCAATGGGGCCCTCAGGAGGCTCATGTTCCTATCAATCTCCTGGAGCTGAGAGCGATCAGGTTGGTTCTCTTCCAGTTGACTCCCCATCTACGGGGTTGTGCGGTCCAGGTCCGCTCGGACAATCAAACGGCAGTTGCCTACATCAATCATCAGGGTGGGACTCGGAGCAAGCGAGCCCTCAAGGAAGTGTCCCTGATCTTGTCTTGGGCGGAGAAGAATGTTCCCTGCATTTCGGAGGTTTACATCCCAGGGGTGGAGAACCAAGAGGCAGACTCCCTGAGCAGGGGGACCTTTCGCCTGGGAGAATGGTCTCTCAGCAACAAGATCTTTCACGCCCTGTGTCGCCGCTGGGGTCAGCCGGACGTGGACCTGTTTGCATCCCGTCACAATCATAAGCTTCCAAGATTCGTCTCTGTCAAGAGATCCTCTGGCCTTCGCCACTAACGCTCTAACTATTCCTTGGACGGAATTTCGGCTCCTTTATGCATTTCCTCCCTTTCCTCTGCTGGGTCGTGTGCTGCGCAAAATAGCCCAGAAAGGGGTTCCGACCAACCTTGTGGCCCCCCCCACTGGCCGAGAAAGTGCTGGTTCGTGGACATAGTTCAGATGTCAGTGGATCGCTTCGTCATGCCCGACGATCCAGGGCTTCTCACTCGGGCTGCCGCGCCATCCCAATTTACAAACTCTGGCTTTGACGGCTTGGCTGCTGAAACCTCCATCCTGATGGATAAGGGGCTGCCGGCCTCGGTCGTCAGTACCATGATTCAGGCTCGGAAGAAATCCTCTTCCATGATTTATTACAGGGTCTGGCATGCTTATATTGCCTGGTGTGAGTCTAAGTCTTTTCCTTGTCACACCTTTTCCCTTTCCAGGATTTTGGAATTTCTACAACATGGTTTGGATTCGGGTCTACAACGGAGTACCCTCAAAGGACAGGTTTCGGCCTTGGCTATTTTTTTCCAAAGATCCTTCGCCAATCATAGGCTTATCAAGACCTTTTTCCAAAGAGTTACCCATGTACGTCCACCGCGTAAGCCTTTGCTACCGGTGTGGGATTTGAACTTGGTGCTTTCTGCTCTTCAGGGTCCCCCCTTTGATCCCTTGTGCGATGCTGCTCTGTCCTTTCTGACTCTGAAGGTGGTCTTTTTTGGTAGCTATCACTTCGGTGCGTCGCGTCTCAGAGCTGGCGGCACTTTCTATGAAGCCGCCTTATTTTGAGCAGCATCAGGATAAGGTGGTGGTCCGTCTCAAACCGGAATTCTTGCCCAAAGTTGTCTCTGCCTTTCATCTCAATGTGGACATTGTCTTGTCTTCCTTGTGTCCTGGCCCTTCTAATTCTAAGGAAGGGACTCTTCATTCTCTGGATGTGGTCAGGGCGCTTAAGTACTATCTGGTTGCTACTGAGTCTTTTCGGAAGTTGGACTCTCTGTTTGTTCTCCCTGACGGGCCTAGGAAGAGCTTGCCCCCAGCCAAATCCACTATCAGCAAGTGGATCAGACAGGCGGTGGTGCAAGCGTACTCTGCCAAGGGGAAGGAACCCCCTTTTCGTGTTACAGCTCACTCCACTAGAGCTATTTGTGTCTCTTGGGCTTTTCAGCACCAGGCTTCTGTTGAACAGGTTTGTAAGGCCGCTACCTGGTCTTCCATTCATACTTTTTCTGAGTTTTAGAAGGTTGACGTTAGGGCCTCAGCTGATGCTGTTTTTGGTCGCAGAGTGCTTCAGGCGGTAGTGTCATGAACTACGTACTGTTGTCACTGGAGATCCCACCCTTCTTCTTGGACACTGCTTTTGGATGTCCCAATAGTGAAGAATTGAAGATCAAGCGACCCATGCTGGATACCAAGAAAAATAAAATTCTGTGATCACTCACCTGTAGTATTGATTTTATGGGTATCCAGCACGGGTTGCTTCATCCCACCCTTGTTCTGTTATCCTTTTTTTTGCCTTTTTATGGCGATTACGTTGAGAGTTATATTGGGGCTGTGTGATGTAACATGGTCTCTGCCTCCTGGTTTCTCTGTATTACTGTTTTTCAACACTGGAGTTATGGGTAATTTGCTGCCCTTTTATGGGCCAGGAGGAGCCACAAGTTTTCTTGCAGTCAGCTGCACCACCTTATGGCGGTTAACCCAATAGTGAAGAATTGAAGATGAAGCCACCCGTGCTGGATACCCATAAAATCAATTCTACAGGTGAGTAATCACAGAATTGTATTTTCACTCTGCATCAGCAACAAAGGCCTGCAGAGTATATATATATATATATTGAAACCCCCCATGTCCCATAAACTCACCTCATCCCCCCTATCCATCTAGCAGGGCCCATGGCAGGCATCCTGTTGAAGGATAGCAGGGGACGTGGCCGGAACCGTGCTCGGATCCGCTTGTGTTAGCCAAACTGACATGAGCGCATCCGAGTGCGCTGATTGGATGAGAGGTTGTGCATGCCCCATAGGACCAAGGAAGGGTGAGTGCGATTGGGTGACCTGGGGGGTTTCACACAACGGCCCACTGACAAAAACCCAGGATAGTCAAAAGCCTGGGTTTTGGTCCACTTTAAGGCTATGTCCACACTATGCAGCTGCAGATCAGGTGCTTTTTGCAGTTGTTTTTTTTTTTTTTAAATGCATTTTATTTTTGCAGTTCCATAGAAAGGAAACAGAATACACCTGTTTGGTTGGAACACAGTCAGCAGGACTTTTGGCTATGTTCCAACCATACTGTATCAAAACGGAGAGGTGTGAATGGAGCCATAGAGCAGTGGTTCTCAACCAAGTACCCCCTAGTGACAAGACGCTCCAAACAAGTATCCCAAAAGGGGTGACTAATTATTAATAGTGGCAAAATAAGTAGGCCATAGGCCTCCTGACACTTTTAAAGCAAGAAGGGACTAGGTTTCCCTTGTGAAATAATATACCAGACCAGTCAGACTCCCCCGAAGGTTTGTCCCGGAACACGTCCGCGTGCCCCCTGAGGTACTGAAGATTGAAAGACTGTGCATAGAGCAACCTCCCAGGTCTCCCAAGTCTCCCAAAAACGCACCTTCTTGTTAGAGGGTAGCAGGGGATGCGGCTGCCAGTGCCCGGATCCGCTCACATTAGACGAGCTCTAGGACCAGGAAGGGTTGAGCTTGTTTGGTCGACCTGGGAGGTTTCACACAGCAGGGCACCCCCTATTGTGAAATAATATACCAGACCAGTCAGACTCCCCCGAAGGTTTGTTCCAGAACACGTCCATGTGCCCCCTGAGGTACGTGTACTGAAGGTTGAGAGACCGTGCCATAGAGGATTCATTACATGGCTTTTTCCTCATCTGCATAGGTGTGAATGTAGCTTTAGCAGGGAGTTAAAGCAGGCCAAAACCTACCAAACTTGTGAAATACATTACAGCTAAAATAGGTGCCATTATCTGGGGTTAGAGTTAAGCTGGAGTACTAAAATTTGGCAAAAGGTCCTCTTCACGGGGGCAGCAATTCATGGGACGCTAGTTACAAATGTGGGTTTTGGTCTGCTTTAAATATAAATGTTTTATACACATGACATTCAATGCAAAAACTGCACATTAAAAACTTCTCCACCTTAATATTTTGAAAGGGTGGATTTTTCCTCACCATCCAAGACTTGGCAATAGGGGCATTATGCATGGCAGACTGAATCAAGGAAGCATGGTACTCAATGGCCAATGATCAATGGTGAGGGCGAAGGCTTTTGTTTAAAGCGGAAGATAAACTTTTGACAATTTTTAGTGCTCCTGCTTGACTCTAATCCCAGATAATGGTGCCTGTTTTAACTGTAAACTCCACCTCCTCCATGTATTGCTCTGCCACCTCCATTCATTGCCACGGTTGTGTGTGGCAAAGACTGAATGCCTGACACTCACACCAAGAGACAGCAAATAAATCGGTGTTCCAGGACGTTTCAAAAAACTAATATATCCAATTATAGTTCTACACACTAAGAAGCGAGGGGCTTTGGCCAAAAGTATTTCACAAGTTTGGTGGGTTTCGGTCTGCTTTAACTCCCTGCTAAAGCTACACTCACACCTGCCCAGATGCAGAAAAAGCCATGTAATGTATCCTCTATGACACAGTCGCTCAATTTGCAGTAAACATACCCCAGGGGGCACACGGACGCGTTCTGCGACAAACCTTCGGGGGAGTCTGACTGGTCTGGTATATTATTTCACAATAAGGGGTGTCCTGCTGTGTGAAACCCCCCAGGTCGACCCCAAAAACTCAACCCTTCCTGGTCCTACAGCGCATGCGCGGCCACTCGACTAATCAATACCGAATGTATTTCACAAGTTTGGTGGGTTTTGGTCCGCTTTAAATCCAGAAGGGGAAACACACAAGGACAATGTAAAACTATTACAAGGCTAAAAGCTCCTGCATCCTGTGTGAAGATGCAGACGTGTTCATTTAAAAGTGGATGTCCACTTGCGGGGCTCCTGTGTTGTTTCCTACCACAGCCACACAGACATGGCTTCCCCCGCTCTGTGCACGAGCCTGTAAACTACACTGGAGCCCAGGCGAAGGGAGTTTTTTTTTTTTTTTTTTTAACCTCCTGCCTCCCTGCCCTAGCACCAGGGGAGGGGTTGGGTTAAAGGGTAGACTTCACTTCTGCTTTAAAGGAAAAATCAACTTTCAAAGGAATTTCATATATTTAAAGTGTATATTTTTGTGTGCCTAAACAATGTCCTCACGAAGGTGCTGAGCTTTTTTTTTACACACCACTGCTGCTGTGCTTGTGTAAGGTAGAGTGAGCTCCCCCACCTCAGCAGCAGCCATAGCAGCAGTGTTCTGTGTGTACAGGGCTCACTTCTCTAGTCTTGATGTACTGACTCGGTGAACAGTTGGTAATCGCAAAGGGGGGGGTGGCAGCCGCTCAGACCATTTTATAACTAACCTGGGAGGTGCACGTTAGCAGGGCAATTAGTACACACAAGTCTTAAAGGAGCCACAGCACTCAACCCTGTCAGCTTGCAGGCCAGCCTATAATCTGTCTCTAAACTTGGTTAAAAACAGAGGACTCGGTCACACACATCTGCAGAAGTATGCTTAAGCTGCACCACTACGCCAAAGTGCCTCTGTGGGGTGCAGTCCTAACTCTAATCTCTGAGAGCCCATCTGGGACATACAGTGCAATAGATAAATTGGGAGCAGGCTTACCTGAGGTTGCCCTAAAGTTGGTAATCGCAACGGATTGCAGATAGTGGAAAATGCTTCCATAAAACACACATTTGCGTCTCGGTATGTCAAAAGGCATCTTTTTGGCACACACAAATATGCACTTTCAAAAACGCCATTGAAAGTGGACTTGAAATGTAAAATAGACATTTGTGTTAGGGTTGTGCCCCTAAACCTCTGCTAAAGTGGGAGTTGCTTTCCTGGCCTTGAGTAAAGACCTTAGTATAGCTTCTGCCTACAACCCCTAGAATCCTTCCACTGACGAGGGTGAGCTCATCAGCGATTTTGGAAAAATAAAGCAGCAGTAATGACCTCTCCAGGGGAGAATGCTGCCAGTAACCCTTTAGCTACTGAGGCACACGATTGTGATCCCTTCATGTGAAGAGGCTGAATTAGAGCAGGAAGGGTTAAACCTGCGAGCTCAGAAATGTGTCTCAGCCAATCGGATGATTTGCAAGGAAGTCTCTGCTATGTACGGCAAACACACCAGTTGACATATTGCTGCTACAGAAAACACTATAACGTTTATAACAGACTTACATACAAATAAGAGGGAAAAGGCAGATAAGCTCAGCATCTTCTGGACATCATTTTGGCACAAAATAATAGGAACTTTAAAAATACTATTGACTTTTCCTTTCACGCCGTCTGTGACATTCAGGTTTATCAGAAAAAGATGGCACTTGCCAACCAAATGCTGTTTCCTGTGTTATTTTTTTTTATATGCACTAGCAAGAGCTGATGTACAGTGGTGTGCTGAACCACTTTGCAACCCATGCAATTGCATAGGACCCCTCCTGTCAGGGGGCCCCAGCTCTGCAGAATGCACATTAGAAACATCTGCATCTTGTTGCTTATGCAAACAATGGCCTCGATTCTATAAGAGTTGAAAAAAATTAAATTCATGAGAAAAAAGCATGAGAATGTCACTGTTGCTGAATCACCAGCAACAATGAAAGTCAATGGCACTTTTTTACTAAGAAAAGTAGAGAATTGTTTCTACACTGTAGTAAAAGCTGCCATTGACTTTCATTGTTATCTTAGCTGGTGATTCGGTAACAGTGACATTCTCAGGCTTTTTTTAATTAATTGAATATATTCCAAGTGTGACATACACTCCGCTTCAATAAGTCTTGACAGTTGGGTTATTCTCCAGTAGAGGGCGAACTTCTGTAGAGATGAATGCAAAAAAGAAGTCCCTCCGGGTCCATAACTACCTGGGACCTCCCACCAATTCCCCAGTTGTCTTCTCTGCAGGGAGCGAGCAAGACAGAAGATGAAGCTTCTCTTACTTGCAGGTAAGCCGGGCTCGCACCCGGCCCCCTTTTTTGTCCCTATTGCTGCCAGGACCCTCCTAAATTGTCCCTGTATTGAGCCTCCCAGCTTCGGCTGCGGGTCCTTGGTAAAGATAGGAGCACCCTCTGGGTGCTGTAGGAGCGCTGCTCCACCGTGAGACCCCACCACGGGGTAGGCGGTGATCCAGGTTATTGGTGATCCTGGTGTGGGATGCCCCGTCCCTACATGCCTATGGCCTTATAATGGCAGGGTTCCCACTCCCCCTTCCGGGTCCCTTACTCTCCTCCGGGGGAGGGGGGGGGGCTGACTCCCTGTCCTTTATTTGTGTATGTGTGTTTGTTCACTGTTACTCAAGTGTATGTGTGTGTGTGTGCTTTTACGTTCGACCCGTGCGCACGCTCTCTTGCGGCGGCGGGCCGGTTCTCTCATGGTCGACTCTGCGGCCATATTGGCCGGGGAGGGAGACCTTCTGCCTTCCTCGGTGAGGGGGGCGGGGCCTGGCGCTCTCGCGCGTCGGCCCGCCCCCTTGGTGTCGTCGCCCGGCTCCAGCCCTATCGGCTGGAAGCACGGCTTGGGGGGGAATCCCGCGTCGGAGGGGGGCGGGGCCATGCACTGGCACGCTCCGCGCTGGCCCGCCCCCTTCTCCCTCTCCTTGTATGGACGCCATCTTCTCGTGAGTGCCCCATACGGGCTCCTTTAGCTGGTAACCTAATCTTATACTCTCTTTGCAGTACATGTCGCCGGGCATTATTGTGCCCATTGGCTACATACATCGGGGGCATATATGTTTATATGGATATATTCATAGTTCGGTATATATATATATATATATATATATTTGTATGTGTGCCTATATGCCTTTTAAATTGCTATGCATGGCTGCTTGGCGATCTAGACGTGATAATTATATACGCAGTCATATGCCTGTATATGAGTATTTCAGCTGTGTGACTGTAATATCTATGCTAGGGCATCCCTTACTATGTGACCTATTTTGTGTGTTACAGGTGTCCCCTTATAAGTGCATTTTAAGGTGTCTCTCCCGGTCCTGGGGTCCCTAGATATAAATAATGTCCATCCCTAAAATCCTCCCACCGGGACTTTTAATGGCCATCCCGGGTTGCTTATACGTAATTCCCTACAGTCTTGCGACTGACCACAAAAATTCACCATATGGAGGCTCTGCAGGATACCAGGCCCGGGATCCCTTCGGGACAATCCGGCCATGTGTGGGGTATCCCTTACGGGGGAGAATGTGCTGATCTGTATACCATGCGCACAAAAGGCCATAACGCGGCAGTCTGGTACCCAGCCTTCTGGGACGGCTCCTCCCGCCTCATCACCTTCCCCTCCCCACCTGATCCGTACCCCAAGTGACATTGGTACTAGTGGGGAGTCGCTTTCTCATGTTTGGGCTAAGTTGGTCAGCATAGAGAAAGTGATTGCTAGCACGGTGGGCAAGAAGCCCCAGGCTAAAAGAGACAGTTGTCGTCGGCCCAGCCCTTGTGGGACACTGACGCTGAATCCACCGAATTGTCCGATTATTCCCCGCTTGAGGAGGGGGAATTGTATCAGGATTCAGAGGCTGACTATGTTCAGCCTGGGAATTCCAATGCCGGGCAGGCGCTGGGGGATGCCGTTGTTACGGCCACTGTTTTGACACATTTATTAGGGGTGTTGGATATTGATCCACCTGAGGCGCCCCCTCTTAAGAAGGGGGAATTTTTTGGGGGCCCACAAGGCCCGTCTGGAATTCCCTACCCAGGGTCATTTTTATGCGCTGATACTTAGGGAATGGGAGAGGCCCTGTCGGCTCCCTGGTGTGCCTCAGGGATGGGATAAGAAGTATCCCTTTACGGTGGAGGCGGTCAAGCGTTGGTCTTCTCCTCCCAAGGTCGACGCGCCTGTGTTAGGTTTGACCAACTCTTCTGTACTGAACACCCCTGACGCCTCTTCCCTTAAGGATTGCGAGGACAAGCGCCTGGATCAGATGGCGTGCCACGCATTTGCCAACGTGGGCTCGGCCCTGCGACCGGTTAGTGCATCTGCCATGGTGTCTGTGACAGACGCTCTGTCTTTTGGATGTCATCACTATTCAGTTGCCCACCGGGTCATTCACTGGCCTTTTCTTAATTAGGTCATTGTAGTTTGGATTGTATTATAAACTGCCTTTGTGTTAATTGATTACGTCACAGGCAATGGCATTGTTCTGATTGAGTGTATTACAGACGCCTATTGTTTTGCTGATTGCGTCACCGGCAGAGTTGGTCTGTGTATTTGTCATGAGGTCCACGGGGGAGGTCCCATTGCATGGAGACTTGTGTATATAAGGCCTAGAGTGGCACTAATAAAAACACTTCACCTTCACCCTCAATACTGAGTTCTGTCTCTTATTGGGGGAAACGCTATATTACAATTCACTAGCCCTTGTAAGGGCTGTTCCTGGTTCCTCACGGACGACTCTGGAATTCCAGCAGCACCTCTTACGATTGGGAAAAGGACGTCTCGGGCGGTGAAGCCCTCCGGCGATAAGGGTTATCGCTACAATTGGTGGCAAGCGGTTGGATGGTCCTTTGTACCCAGAGAGAGTGCTACCCTGATGGAGAGTCAGTAGGACAAGTTGAAAAGGCTGACCCTGAAGGATCTACTCGAGAGCCGGGGAAGGTCAGCTAGCAACCGCCCACGTCGGGAACTGATAGCCGAGCTGATGGAAATGGATCATGCAGCAGTGAGGACCGAAACCAATATAGAGATCGATGAAGACGCTGCTCTCGTTCAAGCGGTTCGGAACAGATTGTCGGTCTATGGCCCGAATCCATCACAGGAACTGATCGACCGAGTCTTCGCCGCAGCGGAGGCAGAGGCCAGTAAGCGAAGGGAAGATCGGCGACTTTCAACCCAGCAGCCTCTCAGCCTCAGTTACACTGGGGGGAGAAAGATTCCATTTGCAGCATTTAAGTCCTTCCAGGAAAGTGACGACGAGATTGACGGATTTTTGGCCGATTTCGAACGGCAGTGCGCTTTACACCGGGTACCCACGGAGGAATGGGTCACCATATTATCAGGGAAACTATCTGGGAAAGCTTCCGATGCTTTCCGGGCCATCCCTGATGCGGACTTACCACACTACCATCTGGTAAAGGAGGCTTTGTTAGCCCGGTACGCTGTCACCCCGGAAGCCTACAGGCGACGATTTCGGGAATCCCAAAAGAAGGGAGGGGATTCTTACACGGAGTGGGCATGTCGCCTCCATCGTACAGCATCACACTGGGTCACTGGATGCAAAGCCACGACCGCTGAGGATGTACTACAGTTGTTTTTACTAGAACATTTTCTCAATGCCCTGCAACCAGAGCTAAGAGAGTGGGTACGTGACCGGAGGCCTCTAACGCTACCTGAGGCTGCTCGTCTAGCCGACGAGTACACTGATGCTCGCCGGACAGAACAGTCCGCTCCAAAACCACAACCTCCCATCAAATTTCAAGCACCTGTGGCTTCCGCGCCAACTCGTTACTCTGGGCCACATAGGCCAGCGCAGCAACCGAACCTCTCCACAGTTCAGTGCCATCGTTGCAAACAATGGGGACATTATCACAGTGATTGCGCCCTAGAGCCTCCCCGAAACACGCGGGGGCAAAAGCAACCTTCCACCTCCCGTACTCCTGTGGCACACTGTTTGGAAGCTGAGAGCAGTTCGGAAGAGTATCTGGGGGTACTGTATGAAGCTGATCCCGTACAAGCGGCCATCCAAGACAACCGACAGCACCATTGCCAGGAGGTACGAGTCAATGGGCGCACCGCGCAAGGATTACGCGACACCGGAGCCACACTTACCTTGCTCCAACCTCATTTGGTCAAGAACAAAGACCGAACTGGACACACCGTTGCAGTAAGGGTGGCGGGAGGAGCTGTGTTTCGACTCCCCACCGCCCGAGTACATCTTGACTGGGGCGCTGGATCCGGCAGGGTACAGGTGGGACTTATGGACAACTTACCAGCAGAAGTACTATTGGGAAAGGATCTAGGACCAATGACTTCTGCCTACGCTACCTCTGGACCAGCCAGCGTCAACCCTGTTACAACCCGGTCTCCAGCCCGAGCTGCCGACTCCAGCCCACTGGTCGGGGAGACCCAGGGGTTTCGTCTGCATCACGTCATGTCTGTTACACAAAGTCAAGAAGAGGATCAGCCATCAGGTTACGTCCTTCCAGAAGGGAAACGTATGCCAAACACTATTTTTGTTGGGGGCATTGGCCGTCGGATTAATCAGCCTGAAATTAAGGATGTTTTTTCAAAGTATGGCGCTGTAAAGAATGTCAAAATTATTAGGGATGCCTCTGGCGTTTCTAAGGGTTATGGTTTTGTCTACTTTTACGATGATGTAGATGTGCAGAAGATTGTGGATTCTCCGATCAGCTTCCATGGAAAGAGATTGAAACTTGGGCCAGCTATAAGAAAGCAGAGCACCTGTGCACACATCCAACCAAGGACTTTGGTGCTGAACTCACCAACGCCACAATATCCCAATGTTTGGACCCCACCCATGACCGATTCCTATGTACAGCCCACGTCAATGTTTAGCCCTGTTACTCACTATGTGCAGACTTGTCCTTACACAGAACTCTGCCCATAACAAGAGTCCGGACAGCCCCACGTTAACCCGAACAGGGTCAATCCGGGTCTGCCGGGTGTTCCACAAAAAGGGGGCATTGTGACAGACGCTCTGTCTTTTGGATGTCATCACTATTCAGTTGCCCACCGGGTCATTCACTGGCCTTTTCTTAATTAGGTCATTGTAGTTTGGATTGTATTATAAACTGCCTTTGTGTTAATTGATTACGTCACAGGCAATGGCATTGTTCTGATTGAGTGTATTACAGACGCCTATTGTTTTGCTGATTGCGTCACCGGCAGAGTTGGTCTGTGTATTTGTCATGAGGTCCACGGGGGAGGTCCCATTGCATGGAGACTTGTGTATATAAGGCCTAGAGTGGCACTAATAAAAACACTTCACCTTCACCCTCAATACTGAGTTCTGTCTCTTATTGGGGGAAACGCTATATTACAATTCACTAGCCCTTGTAAGGGCTGTTCCTGGTTCCTCACGGACGACTCTGGAATTCCAGCAGCACCTCTTACGATTGGGAAAAGGACGTCTCGGGCGGTGAAGCCCTCCGGCGATAAGGGTTATCGCTACAGTGTCGCTTGCTACCAGGTCTCTTATCAGGGACTGGCTGAATAACGCTCAGCTGGATCTAGCTAGCGCTGAGTTCGCTGTACTTAGGAAGTGCGAAGTGTTCATGGATTTTGTCATGGCTGCGGTAGAAGACTCCATTGTCGTGTGTAGTAGGACGTCAGCCTTACTGGTGGCCATGCGCAGACTGGTCTGGCTCCGTCAGTGGACAGCGGACGTTGGAGCCAAGAAGTCACTCACAGCTCTTCCCTTCTTGGGGGCGTGGCTGTTTGGAGATAAATTGGATGCTGTTGCTAAAGGAGGTAAGTTACCTCAGCGGAGGAAGCAGCGCCATCCCTTTCGGGGGGCGGGCTCGTTCACTCCTTCCTTTAGAGGGGCCGGAGCGTCTAGGGGTCTGGCCTTCTCGGGGGTCAGGGGCTCGTCCTGGAACAGAGGCAGAGGTCGGGCACGTCCCGTGGCTGCCTGGGGTTCCAAGCCCAAGCCTGCCGTTAAACCGGCTCAGCAATGAAGGGGCGCCCTCACCCGTAAGGGGGGGGGGGGGGCGGCTGCGGCTCTTCTTCCAGGTCTGGGCCCGGAAGGTCACAGACAATTGGATCTTGGAAGTGGTCTCCTCCGGGTACAAGCTGGAGTTCGAGTACTGGCCGCCCCCAAGATTCTTAAGGTCTCGGGTGGCCTCGGACCCTCAAGCTGCGCAGGGGCTCCTGTTGGCAGTGAAAAGCCTTCTGGAAATGGGGGTTATATGCCCGGTGCCTCCGCTGGAAAGAGGCAAGGGTTACTACTCCAACCTTTTCACGGTTCCCAAAAAGGAGGGTTCGGTGAGACCCATTCTAGATCTCAAGGTTCTCAATAGGGTTATCAGAGCCAAAAAGTTCCGCATGGAGACTCTGCGCTCGGCTATCAATTCCCTTCGCCAAGGGGATTTTATGACATCCATAGACATCAAGGATGCGGTTCTGCATGTTCCGATTTTTCAGGCACATCAGAGATTCCTCCGGTTTGCGGTGGGGGATCAACATTATCAATTTGTAGCTCTTCCCTTCGGTCTGACCTCGGCACAGAGGGTCTTCACCAAGGTTTTGGCGGGCGTAATGGCTCTGCTCAGATCTCAGGGCATTCGCATTGTGCCTTATCTGGACGATCTGTTGATTTCTGCTTCTTCCCTTCAGCTGGCAGAACTGGACACCCTCCAGGTGGTGTCGACCCTGGAGAGGTTCGGGTGGGTGATCAACCGCACCAAGTCTTCTCTCTCCCCGTCTCGAGTGATTTCTTTTCTGGGCATGAATCTGGATACCAGTCGGGCCAGAGTGTTTCTGCCCCAGACCAAGGTGCAGGGGATTCAGGACCAGATCCGTCTTCTTCTGGCCAGCCCTTGTCCCTCTATCCGACAGGGGATGAAACTGGTGGGCCTGATGGTGTCCTCCTTCGAGGCGGTGTCCACTTGAGATCTCTTCAACTTTTCCTATTGACGTATTGGGACAGGAGCCCACAGTCTTTGGATCAACCTTTCAGGATGTCTCCCAGGGTTCGGCAGTCATTTCGGTGGTGGCTGGACTCGAGCAATCTGGTGAAGGGCAGATCCTTTCTGTTCCCTTGTTGGGAGACTGTTACCACGATTCGGGCTGGGGAGGTTATTGGAAGAGTCATCAGTTCAGCGGGGTGTGGGGTCCCTAGGAGGCTCACACCCCCATCAATGTATTGGAGCTCCGAGCCATTCGTCTGGTTCTGGCTCGGTTAACCCCACAGTTACGGGGTCTTCCGGTTCAGGTGCGTTCGGACAACCGAACGGCAGTGGCCTACATAAATCACCAAGGAGGGACTCGCAGCAGGAGTGCCCTCAGGGAAGTCTCTCTGATCCTGCGCTGGGTGGAGAGCAATGTTCCTTGCCTTTCGGCAGTCTACATTCCGGGGGTGGAGAATACGGAGGCGGATTCCCTGAGCAGGGGGTCCTCTCGCCACGGAGAGTGGTCTCTCAACCCCGAGGTCTTTCTGGATCTTTGCCGCAAGTGGGGGACTCCGGAGGTGGATCTCTTTGCCTCGAGGCACAATCACAAGCTTCCAGCGTTTGTGTCTCTTTTCCAGGATCCCCTGGCCTTGGCAGTGGATGCCTTGTCTCTGGCGTGGAAGGACCTGGGTTTTCTGTATACCTGTTTCGACCTGTCTCCATGCTGGGCAGGGTAGTTCGCAAACTGGTTCTAGAAGGGGCACCAACGATTCTGGTGGCTCCAAGGTAGCCAAGAAGGGTTTGGTACGCAGACGTCGTAAGGATGGCCGTAGATCAGTGCCGGCTTTCCTTGATACCGGACCTGCTATCCCAGGGTCATCTACTTTACCCCAATTTACAAACGCTGGCTTTGACGGCCTGGCTGCTGAAACCTCTTGAAAGAGGAAGGTTTGTCTGAGTCGTTCAGACCCTGATTAGAGCTAGGAAGCGGTCCTCTTCTGGCATTTACTATAGGACTTGGAGGTCCTATATTGATTGGTGTGAGGCTAGAGCTTTGCCTTGCAGGGTTTTTTCTGTACCCAGGATTTTGGAGTTTCTTCAGCATAATCTGGACCTGGGGTTCCAGCTTCGTACTTTGAAAGGACAGGTTTCTGCTCTGTCTGTTTTCTTCCAGAGGTCTTTTGCTTTACACCCGCTGGTTAAGACTTTTTTCCAAGGGGTGGCGCATGTGCGGCCCCCTCGAAAAGTTGTAGTTCCTGTTTGGGATTTGAATTTGGTTCTTTCAGCTCTGCAGGGTCCTCCTTTTGAGCTGCTACATGATATTGCTCTTTCAGTTCTCACTCAGAAGGTTGCATTCTTGGTGGCGATTACCTTGGTTCGGCGTGTCTCTGAGTTGGCGGCTCTGTCGATTCAGGCCCCTTACTTTGAGAGACACCAGGATAAGGTGGTTTTTCGTTTTAAACCAGATTTCCTTCCTAAGGTGGTGTCTGCTTTCCACCTCAATCAGGATATTGTTCTCCCTTCCTTGTGTCCTAAGCCTAACAATGACAAGGAGAGGGTTCTGCACAATTTGGATGTTGTTCGCTGTGTGAAGTACTATTTGGTGACTACTTCTTCCTTCCGCAAGACGGACGCCTTTTTCCGGGTTCCCTGCGGGCCCAGGAAAGGTTTGTCACCTGCTAAGTCTACGATTAGCAAATGGATTCGTCAGGCCATTGTTGGGGCCTATTCTGCTAAGGGGAGGACTCCCCCTTTTAGGGTCACTGCGCACGCTACGCGTGCTGTGGGTGCATCCTGGGCTTTTCAGCACCAGGCTTCTGTTGAACAAGTTTGTAAGGCTGTTACTTGGTCTTCTGTTCATACTTTTTCCAAGTTTTACAAGGTTGATGTGCGGGCTTCAGTGGATGCTGTTTTTGGCCGCAAGGTTCTGCAAGCTGCAGTGGTTTGAGTTAGTGCATTCTTTACTGTTTATGGTTCCCACCCTTGACGGACACTTGGATGTCCCAACTGTCAAGACTTATTGAAGCGGAGTGTATGTCACACTTGGAATAATACCGTTTTGTGATTACTCACCTTTAAAACGGATATTATAAGTGTGACATACGCTCCGCTTCACCCACCCTGTTTGATATTCTGGATCCTTTATATGGTGAACCATTGGTTTTTTGTTAGAATTGTTATATTTGGTTCTTCCTGGTCCCTTTACTGCTATCTTACACTGGGGAATTGGTGGGAGGCCCCAGGTAGTTATGGACCGGGAGGGGCTTCTTTTTTTGCATTCATCTCTGCAGAAGTTCACCCTCTACTGGGGAATAACCCAACTGTCAAGACTTATTGAAGCGGAGTGTATGTCACACTTATAATATCCGTTTTTAAGGCGAGTAATCACAAAACGGTATTTTTACTACCATGAGAGTTTTTCTAAACTCTTATTGAATCGAGGCCATTGTCCTTGATTCAGACCCCCAGACACAAGCTTGCATGATAAGCCCTGCTGATGTAACTATCACAGGCACACAATATGGTGGATGTTAAAAGTGGGTGCAGAGCAGTGTATATTAGCTGTGAGCTTAATTTGGCTTTTATGTTAATATTCCTTTTTTTTATTTCTATAATCATTTTCTTGGCGCCGCGTCGCTCCAGTGGTGGGATCACAGTGCTGAGGCAGCGGCTGAGGGAAATACCAGGAAGCCTACGCATGACTCAGACATTCATTGCTGCTATAATCTCTCACAGGCGCCTTTCTCTCCCCACTGAGTGCCATGAGAGGATTCTGCTGTCCTGTTTATGCTGCCAGCATGTTATCATCAGTGTCACTGAAGTAGAAACTGTTTTTGAATTTATTCAGCGCTGCTTAACCACAGCAAAGACACATTTGTGAGGTAAAATGTTATGTTCTTTCCTGTCATGGAATGGAGGTGGAAGGGGTTAAAAAATGTTAACATGAGTGGAGAAGTTTTCATTCCTCAACAGACTCTTGGTTCGCTGCAAAACTTTCCCAGTGGTATTCCGAATTGGGATGCCCTGCAATGTGTAACAGTACAGAAAGCACTGTGCTTTCTCTTGGGGGCCCACGGCCATTAAATGCATTCCACATTCACGGGATGCCCCCTAGGGAAGTAAGGCGGCGGGCTGATTGTTTTATTTAGACTTTGGTCTGCTTGTATCTGCTAATATGTTCTAAATGTATTATGTCTTGGCAGGCCTGGTATAATTAGTAAGCAAGCATACGGTTTTCATTACTGTACACTTCATGTTCATGCCGCGTAGGCACTTTGAGGGCTTGTGTCCCCTTTCTGTCAGCGACTAAAGGATGAACTGCCCCCCCTTTAGCACCTACAGTAAAATTAATATGCAGAGTGCAATTGAAAAAGCTACAGAAAGCAAATGCTATACCATTGTGTCGGGCTACGTTTGCCACTGCCCTAAACTGTTTTCCGTTTATTTTAAATGGCTGAGATATCGATGTTTACACTTTCCCTTATGATTTATTTTCTGAAGCAAGGGCATGGGCATGGTCCTCGAAGCTGTGATGCTGCATACTAATCAACATAATGGTCTGTAAGAGCCCGAGAACTTGCTACAGACTAAGGAATACTCATTACCCTGGCTGTGCTCCTTCCTATCTCCCTGTTGCTAGGCGACATTGAAAGCCAAAACCAGCACTTTCACTTGCGCATGCATGCACTGCTACATGTGCACTCCCTGCGCATGTGCGCATTACAATATAGGAACGTGCATGCGCACAATCCCACATGCATGCACTCTCACACGTGCATCCCCCCCCCCCCCCCCCCCGCATTTGCCTGCACTACCACTTGCATGCACACACTCCCACATGAGCAGGAGTGTGTTCCCACAGCACATGCATGCACTCCCACACGCTCACGGGGGGGGGGGGGGGTGCACTTGCTGCCCCCTCTCGCTCCCAATGACGGTGATTGATGCTCTCGGCTGTCATGACTGCCGGCTGTCCCCGCTCTCTGATGCATTCTCAGTCCACCTCACAGAGTTGCAGTGGAGGCATCAAAGAGTGGGGACAGCTGAGAGCAGTGCTGCTTGCCGCCATTGTAACTGCCCGGCGCTCAAGGTGGGTGTCGGTGTGATTACTGTGAACAGGGAAAGGGGTGGGGTACACATAGGGGAGAATATGCAGAATGTGCATGGATCTCAAGCTGTGCAAATTTTGATGGGCTGCCCTGTGCTATTCGTCACAGAAACTATGGCACTCCCCCTCCATTCACTGCAATGGGGGCATGCAATACTTTCTGTGAAGAATGGAACTGGGGCAGTCCATTGCAGTTGAACAGAGTGCAGAGTGGCTTGACAATGCATGGAGGCAGTCTGTCAGATGATGTTCCACAGCCCCAGACCATCTGTTGCTTCTCTTGTGTTCCTGGGGCATTTGGGCAATGTCTCAGTCTCCTATATATGATCCTGTCTAGCTTTTGATGGGTACCTGGGTTGGTCTGGGTAGGGTTGCGTTGCATCTTAAAAGGACTCTGTAGGCAACATACATAAACTGTCATTAAGCAGCTCACCTCACCATGGCTGCGGTCTCCCTTCCTGTCATAACACTATTGCTCCTGAAAGTAGAAACAAGACAAAGAGTAGAGCCACACCTCCTGAATTCCTTTGCCATAGACCATCAATAATAAGGCTGAGCTGGTGGTCTGAAGCTCTGCATCATCAAACTGTGGACACTGGGAGAGAGAGAGAACAGCCAGATGATGAGAATGCCTGTCTTACAGACACCGCCCATAATGCTGATTATTATGCGGCATCACAGAGCCAAGGCCCACGACCAAATATCTCAAAAGATAAATCATAACGTAAAACTGTAAACCTTGATATCTCGTCCATTTCTTCTTCGATTTAAAAACTGAAAACAGCTTAGGTCAGTGCCATACGTAGTCCGACACAATGGTCTAACAATTGCCCCTGTACCTCCCCCAGATATGATTATGTGAACATAACTGGAGATGAAGTTCTGCACTGGCCAGCGATGTCAGAACCACCTAGTGTTTGATCCCCATGTTCTCCGTAATCTTATAAAAACACTGGCAGGATCTCATCATAACTTGAACAGGATTTATGAGAAAAATGAATGTGAAATTACTTTTTTGTTCTACAATAGGCTCTGAGGTTATGGTCACCTTGATAAACGAGGGAGGTCACTGGAATTTATTGCTCTAGGTTTATTTTGCTAAGAGATAATGACATTTACATCCCCTTCTTGGAATGGAATGCAAAGGTGGTGGGGGGGGGGGGGTGATCACCGACTGCAGAGCTAAAGCTTTTTACTCCTGAGGGAAATATTTCATCACATCTCCCTTAACAGAAAAATGTCATTTTATAATAGAAGAATCACCCTTTTTATTTTAGTACAACTGTATATAAAGCTACAGCTCTCCTTAAAAAATGAAAAAGAACAATCCCAATAACCCATTTTAGCTTGACGTGGAGTGTGGAGTGACGTGGAGACTGTCACCTTGTTTGATCATCAAAGATTTTGTATCCTTAGCTTTATATGCAGATGTTACACCATAAAGTAAAGAGAAAATCTTCCACTCTTAAATTACATTATTTATTAAAGCGGACCAAAACCAACTAAACTTGTAAAAAACATTTGGCCAAAGCCCCTGCCAATACTCCTTACTTAGTGTGTAGAACTAGAAGTGGATATTTTGACTTTTTGAATTTTCCTGGAGCACTCATTTATTTGCTGTCCCTCGGTGTGAGATGGCAGGCGATCAGTCATTGCATCGGTGTGGCAATGATATTGCCACACACAACAATGGCAATGAATGAATGGATAGGGAGGCAGAGCTTTACAGCTAAACCAAGGGCCATTATCTAGAATTAGAGTGAAGCAGGAGCAGTGGAAATTAGCAAAAGGTACTCTTCATAAAAATGTGGATTTTGGTCTGCTTTAAAGGCCCTCTAACTTTAAATAAAGATGATTTAAAGAGGAATTATTCTCTCACTGTTTAAAATGGGGGGTGGGGGGTCTGTATGTTTACAATAGTTAAAGTGGCCCAATCACCATCCTGGTAAATGATCCCTGCCCCATGGGCATACTGATGTAGGATGCCCCCCTGTGTGAAACTCCCCAGAGCGCCCACTTTCACTCACCTTTACCCATTCCCACAGCACATGCGTGGGTGCTCGACCAAGCAGCGCTTTATGTAGCGCATACTAATGCACGGCATAAAGCCACTGATTTGAACTTCGCGCTGGCATAGGTGCTCTAGCGGGCGCATCCCCGGCTCCCCTGTGGAGTATATGCTCCCGTGCGCCTAACTGAATGGCTCGGTGAGGGGAGTGCGCATGGCTGCAGACTTTAAAGGTGGATCCTCTCTTTTTCCACTTTGAAATACACTTGCTGGCTAACGATGATCATCTATCAACAGATTACTGGTATTCAATTTTTATTTTACAAAAAAACAACTGTTCGAATTGCACTCGAATTTGCGGAGCCGAACTGAATTAGCTTAATCTTGGGCAGATTTACCTGAATCTGAAGGCCAAAATTCGTCACCAGCCAAGTTAGCTTGATCCTTGTTAGGGTAGACACTGCTTTAAGGGGAAAAAAGAGAAACAAGCTGCTGGAGTCTATGTCAGAGGCAAGCAATTCATATAGCATACTCTTCACTGGGATCCATATAGACCTGGTTCCTTTTATAAAAGCGGTGGCTTGCCATCGTCTCTGAAGTTATGCCCTCACCACTAATCCCCCTCTTACCTAAATTACCATTACATTTGTGCTGTACACCCATTTTATCTGTGGCCCCATACCAGCTCTCTCTTGCTTTAATGTTTTTGACACTTATGAGCTTCAGATGCCTCTCGTGTCACCTTAGATGCTTTACATTTTTTTTACACACGTGCCATAGGATGGCCAACTAGGTGGGTATACAAATATGCCCAAAGGGGCTTCACACAGGAACAAAAACCTGGAAAGGTTGAAAACCAAACTTTTTTTCTTTAGCGTAAACAACTATAATTTTAACAATCACAAGGCACTCTCCAGGCAAAATGTAAAAAACATGACTGAGCAACTTACTTCTTCATACTTCATACTTCTGCAGCAACCTCACAGTAGCACCTAGAAGCAGATACTCGGACCTAAATTTTGGTACTCCCCCTCATTCCCCCAGCAGTAGACCACCAATCATAGGGTTTGACTTGTGGTCTATAACTTGTGATTAGATGTCAAAGTATGTTGATATAAACACGCTGCCTGCTATTGGAGAGTGGTCATGGGCTGTAAATCTCAAAAATGAATGAAAACTTTAAAATACGTTTTCTCCTGTTTGCTGTGAATGATATGGTCTGTATAGTTGCCTGGACAAGCCCTATACCTCCAATGCAGCACATGGAGGTGGGAAGGTCAAAAGCCTCTCCTATACAGCTAAATACCCTATGTACTTTCACAAATCCAAAAGTCTATTTAACAGCATTACCTTGTGAGTTAATTATATATGAGCAGTGGAGGAATTGACCTAGTTAATGGTCAAAAATGCAAAAAGCATTTTGGTAAGCAGTTTGGAGTGTCGGTAGCCGGCACAGCTTGTTAAAATGTTAACAGTTGTTGGAGATCGTTTGGTCCAGGCTAATTGGTTACTAATGAAGGTGGGTTGTAAGAGGGGTGACTTCACCCTCCTCCTGCACACACTGACTGGAGCTGCTCATGCATTGTGTTGCAGCTGAGAGGCACTTTTCGCAAGTTTTTCCTTATTAACCGTCAGGAATCAGCATTCTCTGCTTCAAGTCTGAGTGCATGTGCGAGAACAAACATTTCATGTGCAGAAACATGCGTACATGCGAACAAGTGAATACACCTGCAAGAACACGCACCTCATTGCACTGATTCAGTCAGATGCAGGCCTCTTTCCTCTATAAAATGGCAGATGGGACACTTCAATGCTGTGTTTTCAGTTTGCTTGGATCCTGTTGCTGTGCTGTATTCCTTGAGACCTGCTTCCTGGTTGTGACTCCGGCCTGAACCTCGACTCTGCTCCACCGCTTGTGACCCCAACTCCAGCTTGAACCTCACCTCTGCTTCCCTGCTAGTGATCCCTACTCTAGCTTGAACCTCGAATTTGCTTCTCTGCTTTTGACACTAACCCCAGCTCGTCTGACTATGGCTGCCTGACCCTTCACTGAGATGACTTTTCTCTCAGGGAACAAACCTGGTTTTGCCGGCAGCACAGTCTGACCCTCCATGCGTTGGGCTACAATGACAACCCAGACTACCACTAGACTCTGGTCCCCGGGAGGAGGTTATCTGCTCTCTACTTGAGCTCCACTTGTTTAGCTGCATCCCACAGCTTCTCCAGAGGCTGTTTCTGGCAGCCGCAATAATTAACATACAGGTCATGAGGGTATCTAACTGATAACTGTCCTATAAGCCCCACTGGGTAGTCAACAAGCAATGCTATACCTGGAAAAGACATTGTCTTTGTTTTTTTGTCCTTATTAGTACCAGCAACACTTTTTTTGCTGTGGTCCGGATGGTGGTGGTATTGCCATCCTTTTACAGTAATATTTAATAAATGGAATTGTGTAACAGGTTGATGAATTAGCCGTCAACTCTGTTAGAGTAGTTTTGGGAGAACATATAGTGTGTCCCACGGGTTATAGTTGGGGAAACAGAAGGTTTCAGAAGGTGAGTAGAATGGGCTGCAGAAAGCAGATGTAGACACTAGGTGTCACTCTTGCTACACAGGGAAAAGTGGTAGGGCCCAGAAGTCAGGCAGAAAGAGATGGTTGGTTGCAGTCCTTTATATAAGGCTTGGCAAGTCTGGGCGGAGTGTTGAGTTTACCTCTGATTAAGAACCCCTCCGTATATGGGACAGGAAAAAGGGCTGATGTGTGCGATCCCTGGGTCTTGGTGCACTGATTCAGGCTGTGGGACTAGAGAATCACACTGGACTGACGTACTGGAGACACTTTGGACTGGCCGGCCGCAGTAGTACCCCCTCTAGAAGGGACGCTCCTCAGGCAGCGTGAGGAGGATAGCACTGAACTGAAACAACCTGAGAGGGACTGGAAAAATGGAGACCCTGAGTGCCAGGAGGGTCTGCTGTGTAAATAACTGTGCCAGTGACTAAAGACTATTTCCTGAACTGGAACCTGGTGCCGTTTTTCACATTCAAGTCGACCTGAAGCCAACAGGGGCTCACTATTGGCATCCCACTGAAAATGGCAAGTACCTTGTCTACCCTTCCCCAGGCCTCGCATGCCCCCTTTGCAAATGTGGCCCTGTCTGAGGCTCTCCTAAGGCATACCCAAAGCCCCTTGGGTGTCCTTGTTAAAATTAGTGGTCCATGCATGGGTCTGATGGCTTTTACAGTCACCATTAGTAAGTTAATAACACGGCCAATGACCAAGGCTTATTTCTGCACGGCCATCCACATGTCTGGGTCACAACACATTACGATTGGGTCCTCTTTTTATTCCAGGCTTCAGAGATTCTATATTTTAGGGGTTTGATATTTTGGCTGATTGTCTAAGCAGTTTGGGAGTCTGTTTATTTAGCAGGGCCCTACTGAATCATATGTAGCCACTTTCTTATTGTGGGCATCCACACTCATTTTGGGACAACCCCAGATTCATTCCTGTATCCCTAGTGAATACCTGAGAAATATTTTATAGTAATCACAGTAAAATGCAGGTTGTAAATGCTTTCTAGCATAGGTGTGCTGGAAGGTGAATTGAACTTTACCCTGCAATAACTGTTGATCGAGGGGGTACTTTGTTCCTCTCTTGGAACTTGTGTGTACAATTTCCTCAGATTTTTCTGCATGGACTTTCCTCACAGTGATATAGAATGCAATGCTGGGTGGGGCGAATATCATAGCTTTGAATCTGTAACTGGAAACTGAA
This sequence comes from Gastrophryne carolinensis, assembly GCA_027917425.1. Lineage (NCBI taxonomy): Eukaryota > Metazoa > Chordata > Amphibia > Anura > Microhylidae > Gastrophryne > Gastrophryne carolinensis. The sequence continues at coordinate 124,747,427 of CM051236.1, forward strand.
ATACCTAGACTACAATTCCTATTTATGTAATGCCATGCAGAGGAAAATAAGGAATATATAACATTGTAAACTCACTGACCTGAGAGAAAACTTTGAGAAATTTCTGTGTACTTGTAAACCAGTGTAGGAAATGCCCAAATGTGGTTAGTCACCCCCCCCCCCCCCCTTGTTGGCACTTCTCGGCTCAGTGGCATCCCCACTCTCACAGCCAGGGGGTCTTAAAGTGGACCAAAACAAGGGATTTCGACTATCCCGGGTTATGATCCCTGCCCTGGGACACCCCCATTCAGGATGCCCTGCTTTGTGAAACCGCCCAGGCCGCCCAGTAAAACTCATCTTTCCCTGGTCCTACGTCACATGTGCAGGCTCTCATCCAATCAGCTGAGCAGAGCCAAACATGCCAGGGACCGCATCCCCACTACCCTCCAACAGGGTGCATACCCGTGACGGTCCTTCACAAATGTCTGGTGCAGGTGCACACCCTGCTAAAAGTATAGCTGACTCCAGCCGTGGCTCACTCAAGGCCATTGGATCAGGGAGGGGGTAGGTTTTTTAGGGAACTTGGGGGTTTCACACAGCAGTGCATCCGGAATCTGGCAGCAAATCAAATGGCCCTGGAGTCTTATAGACACTTTTGGTCCACTTTAAATGTCTGCTGGGAAGGGAAGCAGGCTGCTGTGGTTAAGCAGAGCGTTTTCTGCAGATGATGAATGAGTGCCACACATGCATCATAGGATTAGGGTACATATACAGGGTCCCTGAAGGTTACACACTGATGGGCATGATTCCAAATCGGGATGCCCCTAGGACAGGCTCTTTCAGACTCTAGGGCCAAACATTTGTCACCAGAAAAGCAGAAAAAGTTGGGTCAGCTTGGTTAGGTGAGTTTTACGGCACACACATTTTTTCATTGAATTGATCACTTTATTTGCTTGTTTAACTGAATGACAACTAGCTTTATTATGCTCCTATTTTCTTTATATTGAGCTTTTTGGTTGCACTGGTCAAATATTTGGTGTGAATGTTGGAATATGTGACTTTTTATCATTTTATAACTATTATTTCTTAAAACGTGTGAACGGATAATATATCAAATGTTATATGCAAATGCAGATTGAATCTTACAGAAAATAATCTGAACGATTAAAATGATTAAATGATCCATCTAGTCAAAAATTTAAACCTTTGAACACCCCTTTTTTCTTCCTGCAAATGCTTCTGTGTCTGGTTCTTTAAAACATACCTGTCCTGAAGATGTTACTATCTCTTCGATTATCCATCCGCTTTAACCCTTTAAATGCCAAGCACGTAGTTTCTACATGGTTGCTTCTCCTACAGTTAAGTGCGAAGCACGTAGAAACTACGTGCCTGGCATTTCCCCTTACTAGTTAAAAAATAGATAAAATAAAACACTTACCTCTGGTATTCATGTAAAGATGGGGCTCCCCTCTTCCTCCGGGGGGCACCCGATCCCTCCCCCGGCGTCTTCGGTCTTCAGAAGGGGGGTGAAACCGTCCGTCCCCCCAGTTTCGAGCGCTGACCGTTATCTGTAGAAAAAAAAAAAAAACAATGACAGTCACTCACATCCTCGCCCCATCCCTCTGCGCCGTCTTCTCTTCACCAGGGGGGGGGGGGCGATCCCCCCCCTGGGCTCCGCAGGCTTCAGGTGAGGACCCTCTTCCGGGTCCTCACCGCTTCTAATGGCGGCGATGGCCGCCTCTTGGCGCCGCCTTTTGTGGGAGGAGCGGGATGATGTCACCTCCGATCCTGGGTCCCTCATCGCTGTCCCGCGCCGCTCACTCAGCTCCGGCATCTGTCAGATGCCGGTGGTGATCGGAGCAGGGCGGGTGTCAGGTGAGGAGCCTCCTCTCCTCTAATCCACCCTGCGCCGATCACTATCGGCATCTGACAGATGCCGGAGCTGAGTGAGCGGCGCGGGACAGCGATGAGGGACCCAGGATCGGAGGTGAGTACTGTAAAGAAAAAAAAATAAATGTCATTTTTTTTATATTTTACTTTTAACCCCTTGTGAACTGGTAAGGGGTCCATGACCCCTATACCAGTTCACAAGGCTGGGGGGATGCGACTAGCAGGTGACTTGCCATTAACCCCAGACACCCCCATTACCTGACTCCCTTTCTACAAGCCCTGCATAGCTGGTCCCGGGCTGGTTACTTCGGGTAAGGGGGACCCCATGTAATTTTTAATTAACCCATTATGTTCTGTCACCCAGCAGCTATAAAAGGCTTCCAGCAGGTGAGCAGCAGCCAGTGATTGCCGAGGGACAGAGTGCTCCAGGATGGATGGGAGGTAAGTATTAAAAATAAATAATAATAAAATATTTTTTCTCTGTGTGGTGTGTTTTTTTTGCATTTAACCCCTTGTAAACTGGTAAGGGGTCCATGAGACCCCTATACCAGTTTACAAGGCTGCGGGATGGCAAGTCACCTGCGGCTAGTGAGTGACTTGCCATTAACCCCCGGCACCCCCATTACCTGCCTCCCCAAAGGTCAGGGGGGGCAGAAGAGCCCATGGCCACGGGCTATGCGGGCTTGTAGCCTGCAGGGCCAGCGGCCACAATAGCTGGCCTCTGCGCCCTGTTCCTACAAGCCCTGCATAGCTGGTCCCGGGCTGGTTACTTTGGGTAAGGGAGACCCCATGTCATTTTTTGGGGGGATTTTTAAGGGTTTTTAACCCTTAAAAATCCAAAAAAAAATGGTACCGTTCTAATCCGTAGAAATGGGGCTTTCACATGCAATATGGTTTTCTTTAATAAAATACATTTTTATTTAAAATAAAAGGAGACAATTTTCTAAAAAAAATTTTTAATAATAATATTGTAAAAAACAATAAAATTTACAAACAAGACATTTCATGTTAAAACCTACACTCTGCTGCAAAAAAAAAAATATATAATTTTCCTGAAAATTCCAGCAAAAATGTTGCAAAACATGGCGCAAAATGGGGAAAAATTACCTGTCAACAGAGGGTGACAAAATCTCAAGTAGGCTGGCAATTAAAAGGGTTAATAGTTCCTCTGCATGTTGGGTATTGTTCTGTTCGGGAGACCTTGCGTTTCAGACTTAGCTTGTTTTTTCTGGTTTGCATATTTATATTTTTTTATTCAGCTTTTTAATACATTTTTTAGGGAAACCCTGCGTAACCAAATAATTCTTTGAGGGATTAATTCCAGAAAGATGAGCCCACTACAACAAGCTGGGTACACTTAGAAAGCTTAACATGTGTTCTTTCAGGGAATATATGGTTTATGGGGGATATTCCAAATGTAAAGGGTTGTTTTGGTTGAAAAATCGCAAGGTGTGCACTTTGTCTGCAGAACTGAAATTTTCAAGTATAATTACCGTTACACACATGCTTTACTTTGGGGTGTTTGGCAACTCTTCCCTTGACAGAACCTATGCATGTTGGGTGTCGTTCTGTTCGGGGGATGTTGCTTTTTCAGATTAAACTTGTTTTTTCTTGTTTGTATATAGTTTTTTTAGGAAAATGTGGCTTTGATTTTGCTTTTTTATCCTTTTTTTAGGGAAACTCTTTGCAACCAAAGAATACATTGAGGGATTACTTCCAGAAAACTGTGGCCACATCAAAAAGCCTGGTACACCTAGAAAGCTTGAGGTGTGTATTTCCAGAGAATATATAGTGGGGGGTATTTCAAATGTAAAGGGTTGTTTTTCTGGAAAAACTGCAAGGTGCGCTTAGTGCGTATCACAGTTGTTTTTTTTCTGAAAATCCCCTAAAGCTCTGTTTCAGTTTGGTGGAGTCTGCTGGGCAGGAAAGGGTGTCTACCTATACATATGTGGTACCGCTGTAACCGGGAGAAATTGGGATTTCACACACAATAAGATTTTATTGACAAATTACCTTTTTTATTACAATAAAACACTACAAATTGCAAAAAAATAGATTTTTTTTTATTTTTTTGCACATATTTCACCCAAAAATTATAATACACCTAAAAAATGACAAACAAGATATTTCATGTTAAAGCTCAGACTATGCTGAAAAAAGCAATATATAATTTTCCTGGGAAATCCCTTCAAAAATCACATTTGAACATGGGGAGCGCAAAATAGTGCAAAATGGTCTGGCAACAAAGGGTGACAAAAACTCCAGGTAGGCTGGCACTTAAAGGGTTAATGCATGCATAGCTAGTAAATCATAGTATAATACTACCGATACTCTATATGCACTATACAATTTATTATGCAGCTCCCTGTATGTTATGAATTTGTGTGTAAACAGAAAGTATTTTATTCCTGTCTGTCTACTAATTGCTAGGTTTGAGGTCAGTCTTGCCACTGCCTATTGTACTAAAAACATACCTAATTAGTGACTACACACAAGTGAATAACCCATAAAAGGGCAGGGATGTGAAATTGGGGATTAGGTGCCTTTCTCAAGGATAATTCAGTGATGTCATGCTTCCTTACCTCTAGGCCATGACTGGTCCATGGCTTGTCCCATAAATTGGTTTACATTCAAACTTAATACCAAAAATGATTTGCCACTTAACTTATATGGAATTTGATAGCATCTTGCCAATACCATCACAAGACTTCTGAAAGCCTTCTTGTCATTTTGGTCCTAAATATTTGGTGTTTTGTTCCATGTGAACCTAGGTATGCATAACTCCCTATTGGTGGTTTGATGAGAATGCTGGGGAACACTGTGGTTAACGTATTGCTTATCAACAGTTTTACCTGTACTTAGACCCACATGGCCTTTGTCAAAATGAAAATGACTGAAATGCACCCCTAAATGTTGAAGCAAACCACCAGGCAAAAAGTCAACACATAGTAACTTGCTCCCCTAAAGTGAACCAAAACCCAGCCATTTTTATGTATTTATTTTTTTATTTACTGGCCAACATGCCCCAAGACCCGGTTAAGCTATTTCCGCTAATAAAACTTACCTTTGAACCTCCTGTGTAGCATTGCATCTGTTTCTTTTCGTCACCGCCATCTTGGATTTTGGCTTAGGCGGAAATGAAACTCTGACCTTTCCCCTGCTCCTTCTTCTTGAAATCTCGGTCATGCACAGTAGCTATCGGAAGTGCCGCTTACATCATGAGCGAGCGGCGCTTCCCTGTACTGAGCGGCAGAGCGAAGGAGCAGAAGAGGAGTGTACATCTAAGGAGCAGCACTATCACTCCAATGGTTGTCTATGAGATGGTGGGCAGGACTTCCAGTATCTGAAAATGCGAGGACCAGAAGTATGCGAGGGTCATCAAAAGGTAAGTCTGCCTGTATGTTGAAAAATGTGGTTAAAACCCACGCTACAAAGTTTTTTTCCTTTTAACAACTGTCAATTTAACAAATAATTGAATAATTAGAACTGCTCCACGTGTTGAATCCTCCTATCCCAAGTATGGAGTACAAAGCATTTACATATGTTAAAACACAGAGCAAAAATGGTTTACTTAATATTCTCTAATCATATGGCACTGGCCCCTTACTTGGTCCTTATTTATATGGTGTTAGTACTAAAAGTCCTCCACATCCATACAGGGTGATGTTACTAAGTCTACTGACAAGGTTATGGTGTAGTAGAAGTTCTTCTGAGTTCACCAACTTATACCGTCACCGCAGTGCCCATCACCAGTGCTAGGTACTCTTACCAGCTGGCAGGTAATATGAAGCTTTTTATTTTAACTCCTCTGAAGTCCTTCCTCTATATGGATGTTCCGGTTGCAGGTAGCAGGGGCTGGTTACATTAGGATTCCAGCAATGCAGGTTGGCTTTTCCAGAATGGCGATCGAGAGGAGATGGAGATTCGTGGTTGCTCTATCTGGGCTGTGGAATTAGTCTGTGATAGTCTGCGAGATCGCCTCTGCAATGCCATCTGTGCCTGTATGTTAATTGTTTTTAGGAACACTTGTTTATTTGGGTTTTGGTCCACTTTAAACACTAAAACCCCATTTGCCATTGACGTATGCTGTTTAACCCCATGCAGATGTTGTGAAATAGCTGCACTAGAATTACATGGAAGCACCCATCTTTGCTAGCCTTTGCTAGCATACCAGCACACAGCAGGGATATTCCTTATGATCAGCCCAACCAGCCAGAGAGAGATTTTATCCTCACAGAATGTTACAAGGAGATAAAATCTCTCTCTAGCTGGCTGCATTGATTTAGCATTTTTGCAGCATGACTGCAGTGTACCTGTGTTTCTCCACAAAATGCAGGCTGTCTGAAGTTTGGAATTTTACTATCTGCACAATTGGAGTGTAACTATGTATCAATGTAAGTCAATTGCCCTGGCTTCTCAGAGTTGTTTATAATTTTGATACAATGTTTTACGAGCTTTCTGAGCAGTGTTGATTCATTACAAATGCCTTTTTACATCTGGCTACAAATAAAGCAATATTTCACAGAGATTTAGGATAATTTTTAGAAGCAGGGCTGTCAAAAGTGTGAAAAGATGGTTGCCCCCATGCAGTTCATCAGCTTAGAATCTGCCTGCTACTGCACAACATCTGCATGGAGATAAGCCTTCTCAAATAGTTTGCATGGCTGATTGCAAGAGAGAGGGTTTGGGGAAGCAATTTACTGAACTTACATTTTTGACTGGAGGTCTGCTTTAATCCTATGTAGCTGTTGTGATAATTATATTCAAACTCCTGACCTGTATGGAAGCTACACTTCTGAGAGCCCTGCTTCTACAGTCAAAATGGCCTTAAATTTCTGTTCATCACCTGAAGTGGATATACAGTCGTTGTAATGACTCTTCATTGGTTCTAAAGCTCCTAGAAACTTTGTAGCAAATATAATTATAGCTTCTTCCATAAACAGCATTCCTCTGCTTCACCTTCTATTTCCTCATCTGCCCCCAAGGCTGATGGCATCTCATATGTGACTGTTACCAGAATCAAACAAAAGTTTGCTGTGGCTTGATGGACTGTTTACAAAGAAGCTCCCAGCTTAGCTGCAGTGTGTCTGTATGCTGACAGAGGCTTTCAACCTTATGTGCAATCAAGTGTGTTGAAAGATGGCCACTCCCATGCAGTCCTGGAGCGCAGTATCTGCAAATATATTACACAACATCTTCTAGCAGTTAAGCCCTACCAAACAGCAAATGCCACTAATCATCACTGGGGGAGTGGGGGCGCTGCTTTCTGCTTTCCCTATGCTGGCTGTTAGGGGCTGTATATTTTGTTCACCAGCATTTATTGATAAGTCCTACTGAACTTGCTTGTTTCTGCTGGCTCAATCCCCTCACTGAAATCACTTCTGAGGGCCGCTACATTGAGTTATTTTCTACTGCTGAGGAGACCCAGCAGAAAGGTAGACTAGGAATTATTAGGAAATAAAATAGGCTGAATTAAAGATACAGCACGTCACACTAGCAATTGGAGAGCAGAATGCAGGCTAGATTAACCCTTTGTCTGAAATGTCCCTTAAAAAAAGCCAAACTTATATTGCTAACTGGAAATCCCTGGCCATGGATTGTTCCCACTGTCGCTGCCCGATTTATCAACCGGTAACAAACATTTGAGACTACCTGCCACTCCGATGAGGTTAACAAAAAACAATGGAAGAGAGAGAGGGGAACCCTCTGTCCCTAGTTTCACAAAATCTGTGGTTTGAGGATTGGACTTCCCAGCCATCATAGGACATACAAAAGGGAATGTTCCGGCAAACAAAAAAAGTCTATACTCCCCATTTGTCCCCTGCAGCTCCTCCATGCAGTGTCGGCATGTTCATACTGAGGACAGAAATCCAGTGATTCCATCTTCCAGCATAGTGGCCTCACATGGTGGCGGCCCTGGTGCCTTGTTTCCCCCACACACCTACGTTATTGCAATGGAGGGGAAGTGCCAAAGCATATTTGCCATGTGCCTCCTCAGCATGCCTACACCATTTTAAAGTGGACCAAAACCCAGGATTTTGACTATCCTGGGTTTTGGTCCTTTCCTCCGGGGGTGCCCTGCTGCATGAAACCTTCCAGATCGTCAAAGCCAACTCACCTCCTCCTGGTTCTACGGCGCATGCACGGCCGCTGGTCCAATTAGCGCGCTCAGAGCCACTGACCTCACATTGTCTAAGCCTTTGTCTAAGCCAGCAGCTCTGAACGTGCTGACAGTCACATCCCTTGCTACCCTCTAACAGAGAGAGTGCCCTGCTAGAGGGATAGCGGGACGCAGCAGCAGCTCGCGCCTGCGCTGTTGGACCAGGAATCAAGGTAAGTGTATCGGCGAACTGGGGGTTTCACACAGCAGGGCATCACGATTTTGGATGCCCCTTGGTGGGGAATCAATCGGCGTGGGAATCTTATAAATTCCAGGGCCGATCGTTGTGGGTTTTGGTCCACTTTAATGAATGGAGTAGGCGTGTCAGGGGTGTAAAGCCATCATGATGTGTTTCATCTTGTCTGCCCAGTGCTAGGCGATGGAATCACTGATTCACCCTCATTGATAAGTATGAGGGCAGTGGCTGGGCTGCGGGGCACAAATGCTGCATATAGACTTTTTTATTTTAATGTCTGGACAGGGACTTTAAAGCAGAACAAAACCCTGGTTGGCCGGACCAGGAGTTTAACATACTCCATGGCCAGCTACTGGTATTCCCCTGTTAGGGATGCCCCTCTGTGTGAATCCTGCCTGGGTCGCTGCAGAACTCACCTTGCACCCTGGCTCCCACAGAAAGGTAAACAATGCCAGCCACATCCTCAACGTCTATGGGCTGAGGCAGCTCCCACACCCAAATATTCAGGTAGGTTGGGGGCAGGAGCACTCCCCAGTCTAAAGGGAAGTGGAGATGCGCCTGCTGCCACGCTCTGCAAAGTAGAGCCATATGTCGGGAATGCATGGCATATGCACAGCACACAGCGCCAAATGGACGAGAGCAGCATGAGCTGTTTGACTGGGGAAAGGTACAATTTTATGGGCAATTCAGGGGGTTACACATAGCGAGGTATCCTATATTGGGAGGGGGACAAAGATAAAATAAAACCTGGGATAGTTAAAATCATGGGTTTTATTCCGCTTTAAAGTGATTGACCACCAAAATCAAAAACAAAAGGATACTCACCTTTTGCCATCAGCAGCTCAGGAACTCACTGATCACTGGATCAAATCCCGCACCACTGGCCCAAACACCAGTCAGCCTTTTCAGTCCCTACAATGGAGGGACGTGTTACACCTCAACACACCCCCTACATTGTAGTGAATGAAGAGGGCGTGGCAGAGGGGGAGTGAGCCGGAAACAACATGGAGGCACTGCGGGACTTGATCCAGTGATCAGTGAGTTGCTGAGCACCACAATCAGAACTATCATCTTCGTGGAACAAAAGGTTTGTACCCCTGTGTTTTTGTTTTCATTTTGGTGGTTAAGGGTCAAATGTTTTCATTAGCCAGGACCTCGGAGGAAAGAGATTTAGGGGTATTGATTACTGATAGCTGCAAGATGAGTGGACAGTGTAGCCAGGCAGTGGGAAAAGCAAGCAGGATGCTCGGCTGCATAGCTCGAGGCATCACCAGTAGGAAGAGGGAGGTTGTGATGCCGCTGTATAGAGCCCTGGTAAGGCCACAGCTAGAATACTGTGTGCAGTTCTGGAGACCTTACCTGCAAAAAGACATTATTCAAATAGAACATGTCCAAAGGCGGGCAACAAAAATGGTGGAAGGACTTAAACTTAAAACCAGGAGAGACTTAATTAAGAACTTAATTTGTACAGTCTGGCGGGAAGAAGGGAGAGGGAGACATGATTGAGACATTTATATATGTGAAAGGATTGAATAATGTTGAGGAGGGAAGTGATTTTAAGAAGAAAGTTAGTGATAGAACAAGGGGGCACAACCTGAAGCTAGTCGGGGGGGAAGATCAGGAGCAATGTTAGAAAATATTATTTTACAGAAAGAGTAGTAGATGCCGGGAACAAACTTCCAGCAGAGGTAGTTGAAAAATGGACAGTCAGTGAATTTAAGCATGCCTGGGATAAGCACACATCTATCCTAAGATAAAGAGTACATACAGTATACACATAAGGGCAGACTAGATGGACCGTATGCTTGTAAACAATTGTGATCAGCCGTACCTGTTAGAAATCATAGTCCTTGATGTTGATAGTCACAGAGATGGCACGGCCATGAGCGCTCCTCTCATAACAACCTGGTATAGCAAAGACGCCAGCCAATCTCTGATTTAAAAATGGACCGTATGGTTTCCTCCTGTCATCAACTTTCTATGTCACTTTGTTCACTACAGTGTCTATCTGTCAGTGGCCTGGATAAAAATAAGGAATTAGTTTCATTAGTACTAATATATATATATATATATATATATATATATATATATATATATATAATTTTATTTTTATTTTTTTTTAATTTTTTTTAGAATAAAGAAAATGCAGTAGCTGGAACTTTTTTCTGAGCATGATTGAGTTGGATGGAGCGGTTTGCAGTGTGGGCAGCCCTCAGGTAGGGGGTGTTCCAGTCTAAGCTAGCAATAAGGAAATAGGTGTGGTAATGATGACAGAGCTGAGCTAGGCTCTAAGTGCTCCCAGTCATTATCTCCATCTGCCAGACACCATGGACAGCTCCATGTGAGCACACACACACACACAAGGATTCTGCTCCAGTGATTCGGTTTTGTTGGCCCCCTGGGACCCCTGCCTATCCGTGGGAGCGCACAATTCCACTCCAGCAACTTCACAGGAGTACGCCATTCTGCCTGGTGAAAAGGTTAGTGCCATTCTGCTTTGATTTTCCACTTTCCCGAGCGATCCGAGCAAAGTACAGCAGATCCATAGTTCAGCTGCAGACTACTTCCTCTTTCAGGGAAAACAGAAAACAGTTTTACATTCCATTCTTTGCGCCGAAAGAAAAAAAAAACCTCCTAATGTAAACTTAGGAGAACTCTCTTTAAGCAAACAAATGAAAGAATGTGCATGTCCTCCGAGATGTCGTGAGAAACTCCTACATGTGAGCTTTGCAAAGGATTGTTTATGTAGTACCATCATCTTATACTTTTTCTTTTTCTGAAAATGTGATTTACAGTAAACTAGACCTAGTTCAGTACAGTAGCGGCGAGATCTCTGTTCTTGTAAGTTTCTAGTCCAGAGAGGAGGGAGGAAACAATAGGGAATGGAGGCATCAGTGTGCGCCTGTCACAGCTAAAGCAGTGCCTGAAGTATAATCCAGATAGGTGAGATAACCAGCCACTCCCTTTAAGCAGTAATACGTTTGATTGATGTGTAAAAAAACGATTTCACATGCACAATGGTGGGACAACAGGCTCTTTCTTTCAGGAGTCAGGCGACAATTCCCTGGGGAGGTTTACCAGGAATGAAACAAGGGAAGCTGGAGCTCATTTGTAGAAGTTGCTGGGAGCCAGCAATTAGGTTTCATCTTTTTTTTAAATGAAAGCAGGAATTCGAATCATCATCATGAAGAACAGCTCTAGTTTCTCCCCAGTTTTCCTTATCCCTTAAAAATCTTTATATATATATTAGATTATTTTAAAATATTTTTGTAGTTTTCCTCTGCATTCTTTGTTGTAGTTTTCCCCTACATTCTTTGTTGTAGTTTTCTTCTGCATTCTTTGTTGTAGTTTTCCCCTACATTCTTTGTTGTAGTTTTCTTCTGCATTCTTTGTTGTAGTTTTCCTCTGCATTCTTTGTTGTAGTTTTCCCCTACATTCTTTGTTGTAGTTTTCCTCTGCATTCTTTGTTGTAGTTTTCCCCTACATTCTTTGTTGTAGTTTTCTTCTGCATTCTTTGTTGTAGTTTTCCTCTGCATTCTTTGTTGTAGTTTTCCTCTGCATTCTTTGTTGTAGTTTTCCCCTACATTCTTTGTTGTAGTTTTCCCCTACATTCTTTGTTGTAGTTTTCCTCTGCATTCTTTGTTGTAGTTTTCCCCTACATTCTTTGTTGTAGTTTTCCTCTGCATTCTTTGTTTTAGTTTTCCCCTGCATTCTTTCTCCTCCAAAGTGTCTTCCTGTCTTGCAAATTTTCCTCCCCCAGCACGTGCCCCACAGGAAGTGTCCAATGTGAAGACCCAGATTTACTGCGCTCAGACACAGCACATTACATATGCTCCCCATTAACCGAGCACGTTGCTTCACAGAGGCGCATGTGGCCTGCAAAGAGACAGGCATGGCTAGATGCTTTGGCTCTTGGGCTGGAGCCAGACAGGAAAGTGCACACTAAAGGAAGAAAAATGATTATTACTCCAAATTATTTCAATTTTTTTATTTAACGTATTTATTACATACATTAAATAGTATTAAATGTTAAATTAGTAATAAATAACTGCTGATTTTAAAGGCTGCATGGGCAGAAGATTCTATATTTTCAGAGAACCTTCCTGCTTTCAACTCCTAGTCTCGTACTTCCACCAGCTATTACTTCTCCTGGTGTTGCCTCAGGCCTGGCTGCCTGGACATCCTCCTTTATTCCTGATTCTGCCACAACAAATCCTCAGAATGTATGGACCTGGCAGAATCATTCGGAATCTAACTACAAAATGCACTTTAACCCCCCAACTGTTTTGGACATGTTTTGCCCTTTTGATAAAAGGAGCTTTTAGGTTTGGTTGAGCAGGCTGTTGCCCATTACTGCCCCCTGGGCCTGTGTGCCAGGACCTCGTACTCTGCACTGTGTATGCAGCTCCCCCTTCTATTGGACAATACATTTTTGGAACATTTTTCTTTTTCATTAGGACATTTAGGGGGTAAAGGTGCACATATTTATTTTTGAATGTAATTAATACTTTACTGACATTTTAATTTGGTGTATGAGCACCTCAGATTGTGCTCAAATGTTTAAAAATGCTGCTAAGGCACTTTAACCCCCTATCAGTTTTGCCCAAGCTGTGCTTGGATATTAAAGTGCCTGTCCAACCAGATGGCTAATTTTTAAAGTCTCCTCTGCCCTGCCACCCTCCCCTGGCACTAAGGCAGGGTGGGGATTACATAAAAAAACACTTTCCTCGGGCAAAATCCAGCGCTGAAGATCGCTCAATTCCAGTGCTGGATGCCGCCATCTTTGTTCCTTTAACTTTACTAAGCATACCAGCGTTTGACTGTATAGACATTGAAACTGTTCGAAGAATAGATAGAGTTAAATATACAAATGTTATTAGTCCTTTCAATTCCTTTTAAAGGAATACATTGAATTTTGGCCCAACCTCTGTATTACTAGGCTCACCAAGCCTGTAACTTTTTAGTTGATATCAGAAGATGTATTGCAACGATCAATGCTGGTGAGATATTGCATTGGCACTGGCAAATAGTATGACTGTGTGTGAAATGGTAAAAGTGGATGTGGGAATGTTTGTTCAGAAGCAGGTCATTCATCATCAGCCCTCCAATCAGTGTGTAGCCATAAATTGCCACTCCCTTTATTACTATTAGTCCGTGTAGTATGACAATTTGCATGCAAGCCAGCAAGTAGGCAGGTCCATATTCAATAATTTAGTTCATAAATTAATGTTGTACGCAGAGCATCTTCTAGGCAAAATAGCTCTTAGTGTGGAAAGGACAAAATTCTGCCCCCTCCTGGCACTTCCTGTGGTGCTGCTGCTGTCTCATACAGGTATGTGCCATGCTGTGCCTCTACCCTAGCAGCAGACGGTGCCCCCTCCTCATGACTGAGCCCAATATGGGGGGATGAGGGGTCTGTTTAATGACCTACACCACTAATAGTGGCCTTGACCCATGTGCAGAAAACAAGATGGCTGATAAAGGTGCCCCTAATGGCCCTGCTCACCCTCCCCTAGAAACAGCCCCGATCTTATCTTATAAGCCTCAGATAGTTTGCTGATAAAAAGGGACTAGTGACAAGTATCACATGTGTGCAAACCTAACAATTCATCTGGTTTGCATGTTGTGGACTGAATATTTTTATTAGAAAATAATGCATATTAAGTAGCAACATTTTATCAAATTAGTTAATTAAAAATCTAAATACATGATTTACTTTTTATATAATCTGTTTTATTAAAGACCAATAAACAGGAACAAACCATAGGGGAGAGCCCCTGATTCAGTACAGTACAGCAATCGTGACATGGAAATATGAAGTGCGCCATAACAAAATGAAGTTGACTATAGCTACAGCGTGATACACGAGGAACATCATGGCTCCTCAGGGGCCCCCAAACCTCCCACAGCTCTATACATCTTGGTGCGTGAAATTATAGAACAAGAAAAGCCACGTCAGTCCAACAGTGACTAAGAGAGAGAAAAGCTGAGACAAAGAAGGGGGAGGAGCGGTAGGAGTGATGGGTAATTTCTGGACAAGAACCATTATCCTGATCCACTTGTGCCACCATTTTGGCGCCACATCCCACCGTCTATTCCCGGACCCCTTGTTGCTGCAGGATTCTCCCAACAGGCCCAAGTCACTATATATTTGTCCCTAAGTCCCTTGTCCCCCAGAATAAGCTCTTCCAATTGCCTAATACGTTCCAACGTCACCCATTCCTGCAGGGTCGGGCTCCCCTGTGTTTTCCAATGCCTTGGGATCACTGTCCTTATTGCCCATGATTTACTTTTGACGGACTTGTAAATATTTGTCCCTACACAGACTAATACTTGAAGTCTTGTTCAAATTGCCATGTCAGAAATTTCAATTTGGGAATTTTCTGTTAGAACTGGCTTGTGAACAACCGCTGGAGGAAAAACTTCCTGGTCATGTGGGGCAGTCTGAAAGAGACGGCACTATTACATGACTGTAACACAGGAGACTGCCTTGTTAGAAACAATCATGTGAATGGCTGCCATGTGCATTGCCCTTGTTTTGATGTCAAGCCCTTGAAGGTTTCCCGTGAGGCTTTCCCTTCGCAGAATCAGGTGACAGCTTAGAGCAGGAGAAGGAGATGTTTTCCCGCTAGAGGTCCATATGGCCATGAAATAATTTATCTCAGAGAGTGGGCAAATGCATTCATGCAATATCCAACAACTAGGATTGCCACTTGGCCGGTGTTTTTTTTACTTAACTAGCCACTAGCCACTTTTTTTATTGGTAATTGAAGATGGGAAAAGTATACCCACATTTACATTTACCAGTAAAAATACAATGATGGCCACCATCAGGCCTGTGGCCAGTAAAGTCAAAAAGAAAATATTGGCTAGGTGACAACAGTGTTCCCCAACCAACACGGTTCTCTTCAAGGTCCACCAACAGGTCATGTTTTGTGGATCTCAACATAGCTGTATGCATCTATGTTGAGATCCACAGAACATTGCCTGTTGGTGGGCCTTGAGAATGAGGGTCTACAAGGCTGTTCATGCCTGGATGTGCCTTTGCTTGGCTTTATCAATATATAGATTTCAACAAGGTTCATAAAATACTATTTAAACCCTTTAGCCTTTAGATGGTGTAAAGTCTGAACAACCTGTTTATAACCTGTATTAGGACAACGTGGGAAGAACTGCCATGTCTGCATATCTGGCATGCCATAAAGACATAAACATAACAACTTGAAAGATATTCAAATAAAATTCCATCCAAAGTCTGTTTGATCTAAAAGGATGATTTAGTGTTCCAAAGATGTAAGCCCTGTACCCGCTATGTAGCCCAGAGTCACAGCTGTCTAGCTGAAGAGTAATTTGCACAGGAAGCAGGCAAAGTACTTTACATTAAATTGCTGTATACACAGACCGGGCTTTTATGATATTAAAGTGGACCAAAATCTAGGATTTTCACTATTCTGGGTTTTGGTTCTTGCCCCCAGGGCACCCTGATTGGGGATGCCCCGCTGTGTGAAGCCCCCCAGGTTGCCTGAACGAACCCACCTCTGTCCGTGCTACGGCGCATGCGCAGCCACTAGTCCAGTCAGCATGCTTGGATCCGCTCCCACCTCTTCATCTAAGACTTCGTCTAAGGTGAGCGGACCAGAGCACGCTGTCAGCCGCACCCCCCACTATCATCTGACAGGGAACCTGCCTGCCCTGGCCATTCACAAATGTCTGGCGCAGACACGCATCTGCCATAGGGACTGTGGGGATGTAGCGGCTGCTCGCACATGCGCTGTTGGCCTGGGAAAAAAAGGTGAGTGTCTATGGACCTGGGGGGATTCACATAGCAGAGCATCCCAGTTCTGGATGTCCGGGAGAGGGAATCAAGCGACCCTGAAATATTATAGATTTCTGGTTTGATTTCCGTGGGTTTTGGTCCACTTTAAAGTGCACCTATAAAGGAAGTCTATGTCATTACCTTTCCTCCACATCCCTGTGCCCCAAAGCAGCCTGTGTTTCTCTTTTTACTAAAGCTTTTGCCCAATATTGATAAAAAGACTAGCATGAAGTAGTTATGTGGTGAATGGCAGCCATATGCTAATTACTGGTAGTTCAGTTACAACTAAACTGTCACATTTTTTTTCTCGCATTTCTCTATGAGAAAAATATTTTTTATAATGATTTTTTTCCTTAGTGCGATTTAGCACCATTTTAGCTGTTCACATCTTCAAATAATTTGCACAGCTAAAAATAACACTGAATTGCACGAGAAAAATATAATAAAAAAAAACATTCTCCCACAAAAACAGTAAGAAAAAAATTTAATCTTTATTTTTTTTCTACATTGAAATTTAGCTTTTTCTTAGCTGTGCACATTTGCAGAGCTAAACATAGTACTGAATTGCACTGAGGTAAAAAATCGAGATACATTTCACAAAAAAATTATCACAGTGCAAAATCAGCCCTGATGGCAGTTAGGTTGAAGTGCTCCTCATTGTTGAGCTGTGTGTACTGTGACTGAACGTATCATCACTGGGGGCGGGGCTGCTCTGCCAGGGAGCAATATGGCCGACTGCATCCAGTTTGTGTTATAATTATTGGGCAAGGGCTTTAGTAAAAAAAAAAAAAACACAGGCTGTTTTGGGGTACTGGGCTGGGGATGGAAGGTGACCACATAAAGTGGGTCTGAGTATAGGTGCACTTTAACTTGTAGTATTTTTTGTATGCCTTTTGTAATAGTATGTCTTCATGTAGCATGAGGCTATGCATAGGGACCCTATACTGTTTTTGCTTATAAAGCATGGGTCCCCAACCCTTTACCCGGGAGCCACGTTCCACAAGTCACCAGCTGTCTGCTGGACCAGAACACGTTTAGAAGCCTAGAACCTTATTGAGACTAAGGGGGCAAGGTCTCCTATCTCAGCAGCTTCCAGTCCCAAACACATCTGTGTTACAATTCTGCCATTTAAGGTCTGGTGGCTTTCCTTGTGACAAAATGAATTGCAAGGTTTGAGGCTTTCAAGTAGTTCATGGCATTGTTGTTTGGTATTCTTCGGTCTAGTCACATCAGATGTGGCTCCCAAACATCTTCTCAGTGCTGACTGTGGCTCTCATGTGAAGGAAGTTTAGAGACCTCTGCTCTACAGTGTTTCTTTTAGATCTAGATTAATACATCAGGAACTTTCCATTTTACGAGTCTTAAATCTTCAAGCAAGATCATAAATCCCAGAAGATCGTCATAAGTTCATATGATCTCATTCCCGAATCTACCCACAACAGGTATTATAGGGTAAAGGCCCCACCAGCACACTTGACCCCCTTTCTTGAGAAATCAGGATACAGGTATCTCTTCTTGTGGCTTGTTGAAGGGATCCTACATGATCCAAAAATGTTGTACCCTAATATCTTAATAAAAACATTGCAAAGATTGCTGCTGGCATCTGTACCCCGCTTTGTATATTGTAACAACATTATAGGCTGCAGCATCATTCTTAAACTATGCTTAATACAAAGTGTGCAATGATACTAAAAAAGACATGCAACTCCATAATTAATCTTGGTGGAACGAAAGGAACTGACTTGGTATAAACATTATCAATAATATGGTGTCACGTAGATTAATCATTGCCAGATGCATTTGCCTGTGTCTACTTCCAGTTGATCTAAGTATGTTTCAGTTTAGGTAAATGCTAGGTCCACTGGATGATCATTATGGCTATCCTCTAATATTGACCAGTCTACTAAGCAGAAATCTAAGATAAAAGTGCGCTGGTTCATAGAATGTAGCAAACAAATAAAATAGATGACAGCAACTGGTCAGGTGTTTTGTTTTCTCAGCCTATCTTAAAGTGGACCAAAACCCAGGATTTTGACTATACTGGGTTTTGGTCATTGCCCCCCAATTGGTGGTGCCCCACTGTGTGAAATCCCCCAGGTCACCTTTTCCCGGGCCTATGGCGCATGCGCGCCCGCTCGTCCAATCAGCACGCTCGGATCCACCAATGTCACATCGTGTAAGGCGAGCATCTCTGAGCATGCAGAGGGACGCATCACCTCTAACAGGGAGCGTGCCCGCGCCGGCTATTCACAAATGCCTGATGCAGGTTCTGCTAGAGGGATAGCGTGGATGCGACCGTGGCTCGTGCATGAGCCGTTGGACCAGCAAAGACGGTAAGCGTATGGGCGACCTCGGAGGTTTGACACAGCGGGGCCTCTCGATTTTGGATGCTCTGGGAGGAGGGAATAGATCGGCTCAGGAATCTTATAGATCACCGTGGGTTTTGGTCCACTTTAAGGCCCTTTCACACCAGGTGATTGCAGCTGATGGAGCTTGCAGTGCAAGTGTTCAGCGCTTGTGAAGGCAATACCAATCAATGAAGTGAAATAGCAGTGGCCTCCAAAAGGCTTTTAAGCCCTCGTTCACACCTGTCCAGAACCACATCAGTATCTGCAATGGCCCCTCTGTGGCCCCTTTCATACCTCTCTGGTGCAGCAGAAATGAGAAAAAATCGGCCACAAAAAATCCTGCCTTCTGCGTCCGGGTCGCAAACGCATCCCATTGGAAAGGGATTGTGGTAGAACACAAGCGCAAACGCAAACAAGGGTGAAAAAGCAAAACATAGTCCCTGCTGCAAAACCCATGTCGCAAATGTGACCGGACAGGTGTGAATGTAGCTTTAGAGGCTGAATATGCCCATAGCCAAACATAGGCAGTATTTCAAAGGTGATCGTGGGGCGTTAGTCTTGAAAGTGCGATCACTCTGCAATCACCTTGGTGTGAATAATCCTGTAAAATGGAAGCAAACCTGTGAATGCGTTAATATGCAAAAGGACCGCAGTCTGCATTTTTTGACCTCGTATAATTTGAATGTTAGGGCCACTGATCCATTCCCTGAGCCCTAAGTGCATTGTCCTCTGGTGGAGCTGGGAATTAATAATGCACTTCGGATCTAGGTCAGTGCTAAATGTGACCTATATTTTGTTTGCAAAATCTGGGTGAAAATATCTTGTCATTTGTTTTTGTATTTTTTAAAACGTCTATCTCCCTCCTGAGCTATCATCCCAGCTCAGGGCTGAAGGCACTCCTGGAGCAGCATAGAGGCTAGTATCCCTTCGGAGATGGAGGCCGGCCACGCAGGCCTGTACACCTCGGTTTACCAGCCCATATGCCTGGTTCATGAGCTAGTAGGCCTGCTTTTAAAATGTTAAAAAAAAGCAATAAAAAAGGGAAATGGCTGCAAATTATTTCAGCTGAATTTTCCACCCCATAGAATTTAATAGTATCCAAGAGTACCAGAATATCTGGAATACTTTGGCTCATTTGGTGTGTCCAGCTCATCGTTACTGAAAGGGCCTGCTTCTGGTTTGCTAAATTGCTGGGTGGAGAGTTGGCCAGGTTCTCAGCAGGACTGTAATAGATTAAGCCTTTCCCAACAGTATGTCCTGAATACAATGATAATCTGCAAGTGCCTGGCCTTCTACATGTTGCACACTCTCTTTACAAAGAGTAGGCCTATGGACAGAAAGTCTGCAGGCAACTTCCTATGTATGCACGATAATGTTCTGTACAGTATATATGAATAATAGATATTATAATAGAATTTCCACTAAAATATTAATCTACAATTCACACCATATTATTAATTGCCTGCCTTTGGCCTGGAATATGGCAAGTTGCTATAGGATGTAGCACCATCAAACGTAGCTTCGCGAGAAATAATAACAACGTTTTTTTTTTTACTGGTACCAGGGGTCACAAATTTGTTAATGGACCACTCTGCTTTTACAGGGGGGGGCTGCCCAATCCTAACAGCATCTCCCCTGGGCCAGCCTATGCTGGAATAACAGATTATTGCTATTGCAACCTGTTTTTTTTTTATCAATTACTATGTTCCAATGTCTAATGATCTCAAATACCATGACAAAAATGCAGATACAAAGTTTTCATCAACTTTTGGACCAAATTAGGCTTAGCGAAAGAGGGAAAGTATAGCTGGTACAGATCAGTTTGCAGCCTTGTCGTGCCGAGTCCCACCTAATAGGATCTTGCATATCACCAGTGGTGCACATTATTCTTCATGGAATATTTTGGTAGATATTAGGCTAGTTATTGCTGGCTAGCTCTGAGGACAGGCAGTTAGAGTTAAGCAATTCTTTCCTGTCAAAATCCTGTTATGTTTGTCTCTATTTTCTTCCAGTAAAAGGAAACAAAAAGCATGCAGTAAAGTAATCCCTCCTCTTGCTATAAAGCATGTTTATACTGTTTGTGCCATTAGATTATTTTGGTGATAGAGCTCCATTAAAAGGCTTATACAGCCAAAAATATAAAATTTTTATACCTTGCCTCGCAACTTTTGAGAACAGGAAAGAGGGACATCTGCATCGGTGTAGCAAAATTTTTGCAATTAATCCATGCCCCCAGCCACACCCCCCATACACAGAGTTCACTCCCTATACACAATTAACCCCTCATACACAAAGTTAAGCCCCCCAAAAAGCCAATTGTAAGGTCTTACCACTAGGCCAGCCAGCTGCCACAATGCGGTCCCATTAAAGAGATGCCCTGTGTCCAATATCGATCACTCACATGGCCGCATGACTGCTGCACCCCAGAGGATGATGCAACATCCTCGGCATCCTCCCGGCCGGCGGGACAGGTGGTAGTGGTGCAGGGCAATGGTACAAGGCCCCAGAAGTGAGATTGTCCTGTGAAATCAGGACACTTGGGGGTATGGACTCCAGTCCGGCTTCACTGCACAGATCTGCTGGTGTAAATCTTACTGAAAGCCAAGATTGACCACCATTTCCTCTTCGCTGTTAGATAATGGCCGTGGATAGGTCTGGTTTACTTCTTGCAGCAACTTCATTCATTGCAATTGAGGGAGCATATCTGCTTGACCCACCCCCAGCACCCTTCTTGGACCAGAGAGGACCGACAAGGTGTTCATTCCTTGCTCTTGGTAAGTTTTAAATCAATGGGTCTGGGTGGTGGAGCTGCACTGGAGAATAGCTGTTATTTTTGGCTGGACATTCCTTTTAAAGTGGACCAAAACCCACACAGATCGGCCCAGCAATCTATAAGATTCCCAGGCACATCGATTTCATCTCCTGGGGCATCCAAAATTGGGATACCCTGCTGTGTGAAACCCCCAGGCCCCCCTATACACTTACCTCGTTTGCTGGCCCAACGGCGCATGCGCAAGCCACGGCTGCATCACCGTTATCCCTTTAGCAGGGCACATGCACGCGCCAGTCAGTTGTGCATGGCCGGCACGGGCCAGGTGGAGAGGGAGGTGGAGGTGCAGGGTGGTGCGGGGGTGGAGCCTCTGGCCTTAGATGAGGTCTTAGACGATGTGATGTCAGCTGCTCCGAGCACGCTGATTGGACGAGTGGCCATGCATGTGTATAGAACTGGGAAGAGGTGAGTTGGCATCGGCAATATGAGGGATTTCACACAGCGGGGCACCCCCGATCGAGGTGCCCCAGGTCAAAATCCTGGGTTTTGGTCCACTTTAAGTGTTTCCTAACCAATCTGCGGATTAGATTTTTTAAAGTTAAGCTTACTAATGTAGTCATATGGTTGGTGTTATAAAAACTGGTCCCCCTTGTCCTGGAACCCTAGCAGTGTCTCTGCACCGCAGCCACATCCTGGCACACCTCTAGACGTGCAACACACCCATGCCCGTGACAGCTAGGATGTGAGCGGGGGGTGCTGCTGGCGGCACACTTCAGCTCCCTTCAATGCCACTTGACTACTTAGCCGTCCAGACGGCTTAGCCATCAGCGAAACCAAAGGGAGTGGAGTGATAGCGAGTGTGCTGATTGGTTGAACGGGCCTCTCAGCCAATCAGCACGCTCATTCTCACATGAGTCTGTGTCGTGGGAGAGACAGGAAGGTGGGTGACCTAGAGGAATAACACCCTGAAAAATGAAAATCGGATGTGTTGTTCCTTTTTAAATTATGAAGTCCAATTGGCTGCTCTGGGCAACTACTCTAAGTTTGCTGTAGCATCTCAAAAGCAGGGCCGGCTTTACCATGGGTCCTGGTGGGTCCATGGTCCCAGGCGGCACTTTAAGGGGGGCGGCACTTTGCTGGCAGCGGCGGGAGCATATTTGGCGGCGGAGGTGGGCGGCAGCAGCGGGCAGGAACATTGTGACTGTGGCCAGGGCCATATTTGCCACCAGGCACAGCAACCATTTAATAAAAAAAAAAGAAACTTGCATGCAGCGATGCCTTCTTCTTGCCCGCCGATGCAGGGAGGGCGGCAATCCTTCTATTACTCCCCCCATTTTCTGCTCTTTGCCTCTACACAACTGTGCGCGCAATCCCCAGCCCAGCTCTGCCTCCGCCTCCCCCAGCCCATTCCAGCTCCGCCTCGCCTAGCTCGCCTAGCCCAGCTCCGCCTCCACCTTCTCCAGCTCCGCCTCCGCCCAGCTCGCCCAGCTCCACCTTGCCCAGCTCCCCCTACCGCCCAGCCCAGGTCCGTCCCTTCCAGCTCCGCCCCTCCCCTGCTGGCAGCTGCCACCTGTCTCCTTCCTATGACAGGAGCGGCGTGTCAGCTAAGTGCCAGAGTCGGGCGTGGTTTCGGCAGACTCTGTACACGCGTGGGGGAGCACCTCCAAATTTGCCAACCTTAAGGTAAGTCTTACCGCCTGAGGGCTGAGGGGGTTAAATTAGGGGGGGGTGTAGAGTGGACCATCCGCCGGGGCAGGGTGATCAAGTGACCTTGGGGCATCCCTTTCCAGGATATCTGTACAAACCAGTTGATTTCCCTCTTTCCAAATGCCCTCATTGCTCTGAGTATACTGCTAACACTCCCTGTAACCGCAAGTGGAGAGCGAAGCTTTTCAAAGCTGAAGCTAATAAAAACTTACCTGCGCTCCACAATGACGCAAGAAAGCTTGGTGGGCCTGGCAACAATATCAATTGAACCTGAACTAACCCAAACAGTCCACCTGAAGGAAGCAGTATGTTTAATGCAGCCAAGAAGGCACGGAAAGCACCAATCTGATTTCATGTATAGTTGATTGCAAAGTTTTTGCTATTGATTTTGTCTGCCCATGACAAGCTGTTTTTCTATTTATTCTATGTTATTTATTTAAATAGAGTTATATAAAAAATCCTGAGGTTCAAAATAATGTGGTGTTTTTTTTTTTCATTGGGGGGGGGGGGCAGCATTTCACTCTTGGACCCAGGCAGCACAATGTCTTGGATAGTGAATAGTGGCCTAGTGGACCAATGCCAAATACTAGTAACCATAATGATTGATAGTAAGTCATCATCATTTTCCGATACCTGCAGATTACCCAGCTGTATAATACCTGGAATGTTTCAGGATTACATAGCCATATGTTAAGGTTACTACACATTTGACAGGCTATAGTGAAATCTTATCAGTGTCAGTGGAACAGCCCCACTATAGAGGGCTAGCAATAGGCGATAACACACACTGACAAAACCTGATGGGAGGAGGGTAGTTACAGTGTGATCTTTGTTCACTTTTTATGTGTTTATGGCTTGGAAATGGCAGATCATTCTCCGGCTGTATTTGAAGCGATAGATAAGATTACTTTTATTGCAGTGCCCAAAGAGTCAAAGGTAGATGGAGATTCCAAAGACTGAAACTCTGAATAACATTTAAAGCGGACCAAAGCCCACATTTTTAACTAGCATCCCCTGAATTGCTCTCCCCATGAGAAGTAATTTTTGCCAATTTTCACTGTTCCCACTTCATTCTAATCCCAGATATTATCGCCTGTTTTAAAGCTCCGCCTCCTCCATTCATTGCTACTGTAGTGTGCGGCAATGTCATTGCCACACCTATGCAATGACTGATCACTTGTCATCGTAAAAGAGGAACAGCAAAAAAAAAAAGTTCCAGGACATATCTATTCTAGTTCTACACCCTAAGAAGTGAGTATAAGCGGGGGCTTAAGCAGGTATTTCACAAGTTCACTGGGTTTTGGTCTGCTTAAAGCACAGGGTTTTGACAGGACAAAGCTTTGCATTACCTCGCTAACTGAGCTACTACTAATTTGTTTTATTTGAAATTTGAATTGTGCATAGATTATACCGCAAATAATACAGAAAACCCCCAACCTCCCCAACTCCAGCTCACGCCATCCCCACTCATACCCATTAATTCGCCATGTATGGTATATGTTACATACATACAGCACTAGGAAGTTTTTGTGGCAAGAGACTAACCAATCAACATCTGGGTCCTTATGAGAATGACCAGGTCAGCCATGCTTATCACAGCCATGCCCGGTGCAGCTAGAATATTATTGCTGGACCAGCCAGCCTGGGGCTTTAAATAAGATGGGGTGGATATATTCTCTATTATGTATGTATAGCTGGATTGTATCTCACTGGATTGTAGCCAATGTTTGTTATCATATATGTACATTTAGATAAACTCTCTAAAGTGGGTCAAAATCCTTGTGGCCAGGCCCTGGAATCTGAACCTCAAACCCAGCTGCTAGCCTGCATCCTACACAAGATGCCCCACTGTGTGAAACCCCCCGTGGCCACCACAATCTCATGTGATTCTTGCGGGTCCCGAAATGTGATCACCGCTTAAGCCACATTCCCGGCTACTCTTCGGCCGCTCCCACACCCAGCCTTTCTGTATGGCGCGCGCCCTAACAGTGTGCCGGGGATGCGAACAGCTGGCTGCACCTCATCACAGCAGCACTTTTAACTCTCTCAAAAAGTCCTGCAGGGTTTAACTTCGGCAGTGGAAAAGCCTGTTTTCTTTTAAACTGGTCCATCGACGAGCCAACAGCAACAGATTGAGCGGTGGACCCATTTTTGGGTTTGCATCCACTATAAATGATTACTGGGAGACTGCTTATGAAAGACATGGTCTGCATTTATTTCATACATTCTGGCTTCCTCACCTTGACCTATAAGAGTTGGGTTCTTTGCATCTATTCAGCTCTAGATGCCATTTTTGTCTTCGGTGGGGACAATTATGGTGTAACAAGAGAGTCTGGGTTTTTTAAGTGCACTTCATAATGTAAAATCATCCCTCAAATAAATAATAGGAATATCAGAAACACTTCTTATATTGTTACATGGAACTCTACACTTTTCAATATCTATTTAGTCAAATCTGTAAAGGTGATCTATTTTTATATTTTTCCTTGCAGGCCTTTTTTAGCCTGCAGTGTCTAATTACATATTACCTTTACTTCCTTTAAATGATATATCATTGTCTGCTCTGTGTGTAGTACAGAAGCTATTGTTTTCATATTGTCAGAGGGTTAATTCCGTTTTAAACTGATATAATAATGGCCAACACAATGCAATCTTTGTGGAATGTGGTTCTATGCCTTACCAGTCTTTGTAGCCAGAATCAGAGTTTGGTGGTTTGGATCGCTAAGGGTTGGATCATGATCCTCTATCTTGTTTTGTGTCTGTTACTTCATTACTTGGATTAAGATGAAAATCATTTGTGGTCACTGCATTGATGCAACATAAAAACTGCATATTAGCAGGAGAAAAAGGTCCGTTCAGAATGTGAGATTCCTGACCTGTCACATCACTCAGATGCCAGTGGCACCCGTGGCTTTCAGCTTTCCGCCTGATTCTTGTGTGGGTAAAAGTAGTAGTAACCTTTGCTATTAGTTAAACCCGACCTTTACCCTGAATAAGAGCCTATCTTATATGTTTCCCACACCCTGTACATACAGATTGGCTACATTAAAAATCAAAAAACCTGCATCTATTGCATTTTTCTAGGGTTTAACATCCAAGATGACGGCCCATGGAGTCTCAGGCTGCCTGCAGACAGGAAGTGTTTTCTGGCTATGTCACTCTGCATTCAGGGACTGCTGTCCTTTTCCTCAATCCAGCTCTGTCTGTGCAAAGCACAGCTATAACCCGCCCCCCTGTGGTTTTCACCCCTCTCCGCTCCTCAGTATGTGATGCTTCTGTGGCAAGATGATCTGGTCCTGAACGGAACTGAAGCCCAGTGGGAAAAATAATAATAAGTTAAGCGACTAAAAACTTAAAAAAAATTATTGTTAGATGCTGGAAAATAGTTTTTTAAGGGTTTGGGCTTTTCATTAAATGATGCTGATGGTCCGGTTTAAAAGAGTCTTTAGGTGCAATAAACAATCTCCTAACAGTCATCCTGATTTGGGATGTCCAGCTCCTTAATGATCCCCCCAAAAAAAAACTGTTTTATTACTCACCAGGTCTCCATGCTCCTGTCACCCCCTGCAGTCTTGATGGTTTATAGACATTGCCAAGAGCCCAAGATTTTCTTACTTGCAGCCTCCTGACAAAATCTGTCCCCATGATTGACTGCCAGCGATTGCTAGGGTGTGGGTGTGTGGGAGTGTGGGTGCGGCGAAGTCAAATCCAGGTAGACATTAGTGGTATAATAGGAACCAGCTTTACTGGAACATGAATAGAGTAAGAGAATGTCACCTTAGCATGGTGGCTAACACAGACAGGGAAAAGGGAGTCATAGAGCCCAGCTGAATATACAGGCAACACAACACATCAGAAAAAGAAGGGGGAGTGCTTTCATAATCCAAGTGCCAGAAGCTGCCAACTGAAATGGCAGGTGAGCATAGCTTTATTATAGCTTAGTATTATAGCCAGTGTTCCCTTTAAGGTGCGCGGGAGCGCGGCCGCGCACCTGCTTCTGCCTCCCCGCTCACAGCATACTTCAACCCGCGCAGCAACAGCTGTGAGGTTGAGACGAACTATGGCTGTGGCAGTATTCTGAATAGACCCGCCCCTCGTATGACGCAAAACGAGGGCCCGTCCTGCCTTCCTTCCCTGGGTGATTGGCAGCTGGCAAGAGCCAATCGGGATGAACAGCTGAGGCGGCAGGATCACCCCCTCGAGGACCGATGTCAAGGCAGTATGGAAGCTTTACATACACTTGCGAATGTATCTAATTGTGCATGTGTCAGTGAGAGCAGGAAGAGGGACCTGTAGTAGTAATGTGATATACTGCACAGCGTGCAATCACTGTTATAAATGCAAGGAAAAAAATAATGGCTAGGCATGACATGGGTCCTGTACATCTCCCCTCCTCTGTCCCTTGCTGCTCAATTTACATATGACGTTTTAAACCAAAGTCGAACACTTAGAATGCCCCCCCCCCCCCATCATCACCCGGCATTTCTCTGCCTAACGCGGTAGAAGAGCGGAGAGTCAGTAATATGCATCTGCCATGAACAGGAAAGAGAGCATGTGTCAGTGCTGACATTGCTGCCACTCCTATCTGTGATTACACAAGGTTAGCTCTCCTACCCTCCGTTTGCCTTTTCACCCCCTCCCCTTCCCCAGGAACTGAAAACTTATCTATAGCTCATTGTAGTGATGGCTGTTCAGGGATTTATGCTGCCAACATAAAGGCTCAGACAACACAAGGGATCACACTTTCAAAACTCCATGTGTGTGAGAGAGGTGTGATCCCTATTGTGCTCCTGTCCAACCAGACCCTGTGACCCCTTCACTGCCAGGGAGGGTATTGTGACATGCTGTTACTTCTAACTGATCCCCTATCAACTGTCCCACACACCAACCCTATCTGCATCCTATGTATCTGTACCCCAACCCTATCTGCATCCTATGTATCTGTACCCCAGCCCTATCTGCATCCTATGTATCTGTACCCGACCCCTATCTGCATTCTATGTATCTGTACCCCAACCCTATCGCCACCCTATGTATCTGTACCCCAACCCTATCTGCATCCTATGTATCTGTACCCGACCCCTATCTGCATTCTATGTATCTGTACCTCAACCCTATCTGCATCCTATGTATCTGTACCACAACCCTATCTGCACCCTATGTATCTGTACCCCAACCCTATCTGTACCCTATGTATCTGTACCCCAACCTTATCTGCATCTTATGTATATGTACCCCAACCCTATCTGCATCCTATGTATCTGTACCCCAACCCTATCTGCACCCTATGTATCTGTACCCCAACCCTATCTGCATCCTATGTATCTGTACCCGACCCCTATCTGCATCCTATGTGTCTGTACCCCAACCCTATCTGCATCCTATGCATCTGTACCCGACCCCTATCTGCATTCTATGTATCTGTACCCCAACCCTATCTGCACCCTATGTATCTGTACCCCAACCCTATCTGCATCCTATGTATCTGTACCTCAACCCTATCTGCATCCTATGTATCTGTACCCGACCCCTATCTGCATTCTATGTATCTGTACCTCAACCCTATCTGCATCCTATGTATCTGTACCCCAACCCTATTTGCATCCTATGTATCTGTACCCCAACCCTATCTGCATCCTATGTATATGTACCCCAACCCTATCTGCATCCTATGTATCTGTACCCCAACCCTATCTGCATCCTATGTATCTGTACCCGACCCCTATCTGCATTCTATGCATCTGTATCTCAACCCTATCTGCATCCTATGTATCTGTACCCCAACCCTATCTGCATCCTATGTATCTGTACCCCAAACCTATCTGCATCCTATGTATCTGTACACCAATCCTATCTGCATCCTATGTATCTGTACCCCAAACCTATATGCATCCTATGTATCTGTACACCAATCCTATCTGCATCCTATGCATCTGTACCCCAACCCTATCTGCATCCTATGTATCTGTACCCCAACCCTATCTGCATCCTATGTATCTGTACCCCAACCCTATCTGTACCCTATGTATCTGTACCCCAACCCTATCTGTACCCTATCTATCTGTACCCCAACCATATCTACATTCTATGTATCTGTACCCCAAACCTATCTGCATCCTATGTATCTGTACACCAATCCTATCTGCATCCTATGCATCTGTACCCCAACTCTATCTGCATCCTATGCATCTGTACCCCAACCCTATCTGCATCCTATGTATCTGTACACCAACCATATCTACATCCTATGTATCTGTACCTCAACCCTATCTACATCCTACTGTATGTATCTGTACACCAATCCTATCTGCATCCTATGTATCTGTACACCAATCCTATCTGCATCCTATGTATCTGTACCCCAACACTATCTGCATCCTATGTATCTGTACCTCAATCCTATCTGCATCCTATGTATCTGTACACCAACCATATCTACATCCTATGTATCTGTACCTTAACCCTATCTGCATCCTATGTATCTGTACACCAATCCTATCTGCATCCTATGTATCTGTACCCCAACCCTATCTGCATCCTATGTATCTGTACACCAATCCTATCTGCATCCTATGTATCTGTACCCCAACCCTATCTGCATCCTATGTATCTGAATTCTATTTATCTGTGCCCTAACCCTGTCTGCCCTATATGAAGCCCAGACCATGCAACGTAAAAATCTTGTAGAGTAACTCTTCCACCTTCTTCTGTTCTTTGCATTTTATCAGATTTTGTTTAGTGGCATTGCCCAGCTCACTCGCTTATCCGCACAGCAACTGCTGAGGCTTAGAGAGAACATTGATTATAGCTTTAGTATAGCTTTATTCTCTAAGCCTAGCCTAAAATGTACCTTTTTCACAACCAAAACCATGCCCTGCGGCACTTTTTGAGAGAGCCTATTGCCTCTCATAAAGTGCCACTGTGACTAGAGTGCATTTTGCTAGCCACATGCCTGTCACGCTGTTCAGAAAGGCTGGTCGTGGGAGTGCTCATGGCCGCAGGGAACCCGGGGATGCGGCTGCCAGCGGAATTGTATCGTGAGACCCGCTGGGATCAGGAAAGATCACCAGCGCCAGGGGGTTTCACACAGCGGGGCACCCAAGGGTAGGCTAGTGGCCGGTCTGGAATCTTTTAGATTCCAGGGCCTGGCCACGTGGGTTTTGACCCACTTTAAGGTAAGCATAGCTTTTTTCAGTAAGCCTAGCCCAAATTGTGCCTTTTGGAAAAGTAATAACTCTGTAAAGTTCAATATTAGTTAATTATTAAAGACAAAACAGTATAACGGCCACCGTTGATTTAATATTTTATTCAACAATCAGTTCAATTAATCAAAACATAAGTGCTGTTCATAAACTAGACAGTAATTCATAGGTGAAAGAGCTAAAATGTAAAACAATGAACTAATCAGATATACTGAGTACAGTATATATTAACAACCCAAACAAAACATAATTTTTACTTAAAATATGAAAAGGAAAACTAAAGCAAAACTATCAGGTTATGTGCCAAAAAGTGGTCCTGAAGCTGGCTCTGACCCCAACAGAGCATGCTCAAAACTCATAAAGCTGTAACATGCACAGCCAGACTTAGGGGGTTATTTAAGAAAGGATAGCGTCAGGTAGCGCCTGGTTAATGAGAGGTAGCGACAGATAGCGACTGGTCAACGCCAGACACGGCACGCAATTCCACATTTATCAAGCAGAATCTGTTTAGCGACTGGGATAGCGCCATGTAGCGTCTAATTCATCATTTTCAAAGCCTCTGCGCACAGCGCCAGCGTTCAGCCTTGCACAGCGCCAGGTATGACCTCTCGCTACCTGTCGCTCTGCCATACATTTCAATGGACGAACCTTTTCTTCACTTTAAACAGGTTTTTTTTTTCCCCAAAAAAATCACAAATAATTCTGTGACCTCTTCTGGCATTGAAAAAGCTGTTTTTTCCATTTTTTTACATTTTTTAAATATTTCTTCAGAAATGACATTACAGGTCTGGCATTAAAGTGTTCATGTTACAATGTTGTTACAATGTAATTCCATATGTTTTTGCTTTGTTACTAGTTGATAAATGCTTGAAAACAGACTTTAAACACACCGCCTCCTGCGCTCTGGGCTACAAACAAGTATTTTTCAGCGCCAAAGATTTGGGAGGCTGTTTTTTTCCTGAATATGGTGTGAGTCGGTCGCTATGAGCAGTCGCTAACATGTGCTCCCATACAGCGCTGTACTGGTCAAATAGCGACTCCTCACAATGTACAGTATTCAACATTACTGAACAGCGACTGAGTCGCTATAAAGTAGCGACCCACGGCTGAGCACTGCGACTACTAGCGGGCGCTCTGAAAATGCTACAGACGCTCATCTGTCGCTACCTGCCGCTAATGATGAATCAGCCTCTTAGAGGTTATAATGAAGGAGGCAGGTTTGCATAAGGTATTCTGAATGAGATTCTAAGATGCTTTGAAATGGCACATTTTACACTGTCCCCAAGGGTAAGATGGAAAGAATTGAACGTGTGCCTGGACTTTAAAACATAAAGTATTTATATGAACATAATTACAGGGAATAACTTGATTACACATCACTCCTAGTGAGTAGGCGGATTAATGCAAATCACCTCATCATGTTAGTTTGATATTTCAAGTGCTCATAAATTCTGAGTGTGCAGTGTTTCGCTCTCGCTAGTAAAGAGGAGCAAAACTCCCCTCGAGTCTGTAGAACTTATGGGGGGGTTGAACTACCTCTTTATGGGACATCCCGAATTGGTGTGTGAAACCCAGAGGATTGCCTGAGCCACTCACTTCTCTTATGAGCCCGTGCCACAGCCGCACCCCCAGTCGCAAACCTGTGGCAGGCTTTCCTGAATTACTTGCGCCGGCAGGCCCACCACTAGAGGCGATGAACACTACCAGAGGCGATCACTCCATTCAGATTTTTGGCAAAGGAAATCTGAGTAGAACCAGTGCCACTTATTGGCTGAGTGTCCCACTTATATGCGTTGGGAATGAGAAACAGGCGATGGGCAATTCTGGGGATAAACACAACAGCGCATTCCAAATCAGGATGCCCCGCTGAAGAGCAGCAATATAGACAATTTACAACCATGTGTCCTTGTGGACGTATTTGGGGATTTTGGCTCTTGGCAGAACCAAGCCAGAAGTCAGAGTATTTTTTGCTCTATAAGACACACCTAGGATTTGGAGGAGGAAAATAAGAAAAATAATATTCTGAACCAAATAATAGGCAAGGTGCAGAATCCTCCAATTACAGGAAGAATGGCATCCCCCTCCCATTCCCAATAGGCAGTGTGGCATTCCCCCCATCCCATTCCCATAGGCAGTGTGGCATTCCCTCTCCCATTCCCCAAATAGACAGTGTGGCATCCCCCCTACCATTCCCAATAGGCAGTGTGGCATCCCCCCTCCCATTCCCATAGGCAGTGTGGCATCCCCCCTCCCATTCCCCATATAGGCAGTGTGGCATTCCCCGTCCCATTTCCATAGGCAGTGTGGCATCCCCCCTCCCATTCCCATAGGCAGTGTGGCATCCCCCCTCCCATTCCCCATATAGGCAGTGTGGCATTCCCCGTCCCATTTCCATAGGCAGTGTGGCATCCCCCCTCCCATTCCCCATATAGGCAGTGTGGCATCCCCCTCCCATTCCCTATATAGACAGTGTGACATCCCCCTCCCATTCCCCATATAGATAGTGTGGCATCTCCCCCTCCCATTCCCCATATAGACAGTGTGGCATCCCCCTCCCATTCCCCATATAGACAGTGTGGCATCCCCCTCCCATTCCCCATATAGATAGTGTGGCATCTCCCCCTCCCATCCCCCATATAGACAGTGGGGCATTCCCCTCCCATCCCATCCCCCATATAGACAGTGTGGCATCCCCCTCCCATTCCCCATATAGACAGTGTGGCATCCCCCTCCCATTCCCCATATAGACAGTGTGGCATTCCATTCCCCATATAGGCAGTGTGTGTGCCCTGGCCGCCACACACACACACACACACACACACACACGGGGGGAGTCTTACTAAGCTCATTTTATTTAGCCCCTCTTTCATTTAGCCTAATGTGTCTTTCTCTAAAGTGGCTTGTGACCATAAACTGATTTCCCAAATGAATTCCCTCAAGACCCACACATTCCAAAGAGATTTCCTAAAATGTTCTGCTAGATCTTTTCCCCGATAACATGCACATTCCAACCAGGCAATGACGTCCCATGTTTATTTAATCTTCCCACAAGCCAACAGCATAAGGAACCTAAGCTATAGAACACTGTACCATGAAAAGTACTGGAGAGCTGGGAAGCTGAGGGCACCAATTGGAGATGTGTAATGCACACTCTTTAGTGCTGCTAATAGTCTTTAAAAAACTAAATGGCTGATCCAATTTCTAAAATAAATGAATAAATATGACACAGATGCATTCTAAAGGAAGGAAATGGAAACAGTCTTCTTTCTTTTAGATGGCAGCATGAGAAGGTTTGGCACATACAGAGCTCTGTTTGCCAATTGCCAGTGCCAGTCTAATCACAAGTAATAAGAAAACAGGGAGTATAAAGAGTATAAATAACATATAATAAAAAACTTAGAGCTCTATTGTACAGTGTCTGCTCACATCCTTTCATTATTCTTCAACTTAATGATATGCTTGGCATATCTCCTGCTCTCAGAATATGTTAAGGGGATAAAAATACATTTACTGACCTTCATTTACCAGCCACTTTTAGCCAAAAATTTTTTGTGTGTTAGATAGAGTGGGAATGTGTTTAAAGATACAGCCTTACTTGGGGTTTGGTCACAGGAGGCAAGTACTTTTTTTTAAGACTTTAGTTATACTTTTACAGTAAAAAAGGACCAAACCCCTTTTGTGTCAGTCTGTCTAAAAACAGAGATCACCTGTTATGTCCCAGAGTCTAAAAAACTGCAGGAACCCCCTTGGATTTTCTTTTGGACATATTTGGCAATTGAATGCTTGTACACACATAGGAGTTATCCCTCTGTATTTAACCCATCTGTGCAGTGAGAAACCCCAGCACAGTGCACACATGACCAAAGCAGCGCGCTGCCCTAGCAATGGCACCTGGGGGTTTGCTCAAGAGAACTTCAATCATGGCCAAACCCATGCCTCCCAAGTGTCCTTGATTTGGAGGGGCTGTCCCTCTTTTGAGTCTATGGCCCTTATTTATGAAGGAATAGCGGCAGGTAGCGACTGGTGAGCGGCCGGTAATGACGGTCACCGCCACGAGTACGCCGGCTCCCCACCACAATCACACATTTATCAAGCCGATCATGCTTAGCGACTGAGATAGCGCCAGATAGCCACTCAT
This sequence comes from Gastrophryne carolinensis, assembly GCA_027917425.1. Classification (NCBI taxonomy): domain Eukaryota; kingdom Metazoa; phylum Chordata; class Amphibia; order Anura; family Microhylidae; genus Gastrophryne; species Gastrophryne carolinensis. The sequence continues at coordinate 124,781,633 of CM051236.1, forward strand.
TCATCATTATTCCAGCCTCAGCCCACAGCGCCAGCGTCCGACCTTGAACAGCGACAGATATGACCTCTCGCTACCTGGCGCTCTCCAATGCATTTCAATGGAGCAATCTTTAAATATTCATAATTATTTGTTATTAATGTTTTTTCTTTTTTTCAATGTGAAAAATTCTGTGACCACTTCTGCCATGTTAGATAATTTTTTTAAGGTAAAAAAAAAAAATTGTGCAGAATTGATATTACAGGTCTGATATTATTGTATTCATATTACTAAATTCTTTAAAACATTTTTTTTTTTTGTTTCCAAAAATATGGTGGTTTGGGGGTTAAAAAACTACTTTTAACACATCGCCTCCAGCGCTCTGGGGTTTAAACATGCATTTCACAGCGCAAGAATTTTTGGAGCGTGATTTTTTGATGAATATGGTGGGAGCCGGTTGCTCTGACCAGTCGCTATCATGCGCACCCATACATCGCGGAACCTGTCAAATAGCGACTCCTAACCCCGTATTCAACATTACTGCACACCGACTGAGTCGCTATCAACAACCGAACAACGGCCAATCACAGCGACTACTAGCGGGCGCTGTGAAAATACTGCTACAGTCGCTCAACTGTCGCTACCTGCCGCTATTAATGAATCGGCCTCTAAGTCCCCCTGTCCCTCGTTGTTCTTCTCTGCCCTTCTTTAAGGTGTAACATGCAGATCTGCATCAATAAATGATTCATTTGTCTATTCAAAGTATTTATATTGTTGTAACTGTTACATTCTATCTCCTATCCATTAATCAATGAGGGGACGTGGCTTCATTTAACAATTGTCCCTTTTGCCCACCCTAAAAAGTTGGAAGGTATGACCAAACTGGGATTAAAAACTGCCACCCCCTGGTCACAGGCCCATTAGACTTTGTCTGCCCCTTGGTTTGCCTGTAATCTTACCTTTTCTGCGATCCCACACACATCTGGACCTGTCAGCCCTGCGCGCATGCGCCAGCTCACATTGAGTCTGCGGGGCATGAGGGTGCGCAAAAGCAGGGCATGCTTGCAAGAGGTAAGATTATCAGCAGCTGTAGGGTTTCATGCAGCAGAGCATCCCAAATCAGGCTGCCCCACTGGGGACCAACTAATATTGATGAGTTTTGGTCCTCTTTAAAGCGAACCAAAACCCTGGAAGCCCAGCTCTAGAATCTAAAACACTCCAGTTCCAGCGTTGTTTCATTTTAGAAACATAGAAACATAGAAGGTTGACGGCAGAAGGAGACCATACGGTCCATCTAGTCTGCCCTTGTATGTGTATACTGTATGTAATCTTTATCTTAGGATAGATGTGTGCTTATCCCAGGCATGTTTAAATTCAGTGACTGTTGATGTTTCAACTACCTCTGCTGGAAGTTTGTTCCAAGCATCTACTACTCTTTCTGTAAAATAATACTTTCTAACATTGCTCCTGATCTTCCCCCCGACTAGCTTCAGGTTGTGCCCCTTGTTCTATCGTTAAGTTTCTTCTTAAAAACACTTCCCTCCTGAACCTTATTCAATCCTTTCACATATTTAAAGGTCTCAATCATGTCCCCTCTCTCCTTCTTTTAATATGGACAGAGGTGAATGCTGATGGGACGAGGATCTGTGCATGTGCCATGGGAGCATGGAGTAAACAGACAATTCTGGGGGTTTCAACTTGATACAGGGCAACACCTGAAACGCGCCGGCACTGATGGTTCCACAGAAAGCTTTGTTTCTGGAACTATGGACTTTGAATTGGTTTTAAACCAATTGATTAAAAGCTTATGTTTTATCTTTACTGTCCAGGAGAGCTGGAACTCCCCATTTTTACCAGTTTCACACACAGGGGCATCCTGAAATGCAAACTAAAACCCAGGGTTTTGGTCAGCTTTAAAACTGATTAAAGTGAAAAGGTTACTGAAGATTACGTCCCCTTTTCTCTATAAAAATACATCGCTAACCTGCACTGTAACTATCTGATTTAGGATGCCCGACTGGGTGAGACCCCGATGGCGGTCCGTTATACATACAGTACCTCACTGACGACCCCACAGTGCAGACGCGGCTCTGCTCCAATCAGCTTTTTTGACTGTGCAAATAAATGAACTGCTAAAAAAGCTGAATGGGAGCTTAGCTCAATTTGTGATTAATGGCACACCCCCTCATTCCTCTGAGCCTGATGTAACTGAATGGCTGGTGCTGTCATGCATAGCCATAGAGTAATAAGGACATGTGCCATCAATACACAGACTAGAGGGATACAAAAAATCAGACACATGACCTGTGGTTGGGAATTTAACCAGACCTAAAGTCCACTTTAAGAAAGCACTTGTTACCTTGTACCAATGATTTGGGGTATTTTTGCAATTTTTTTAGTTCACTATAATAAGCCCATTGTGATCTCTCCTTAAGTGCCTTGTCCCCTCTATTATGGTGCTCCCAATCCTTACTTACCTTACAGCCATCAGTTTTGCCTTATTAAATAACCCCAATATTAATTTATATTTCACCCCTTGATGAATACACTACGTATACATCAAAATTTAGATAGTATGTTTAACATGTAAGCAGTACAATTCAAACCCCTTAAAACACATAATCCTACGTAGGAAACAGCAGTTTATACGTATGTATAATCTAGTTAGCAAGTTGCTGGAGGAGATAGTGTAAATTATCTCTCCATAAATATGATAGGCAGGTGGATACACATTGAAATAACAGCAATGTCCCAATAGTTTACAATACTAATACAAGTATAAATAAATAATTAATTACTAATACAAAATCACCTTACCTGATTAAGAATGATTGACAGCAACAAGTATACAAGGTAAGTGGTGTCTATTCTGGCATGAGTCGTGGGTCACCACTTCCAGTCAGTGGTGTAACTACATTCTTATGGGCCCCAGTGCAAACTCTGGACTGGGCCCCTACACACACAACCTTCTTTGTCTATGCCCTCCTCAGTTTCAAAAATAAAAGAAATTATGCTCTTTCCCCGTCATTGTCCTTCAATATATATGGTTATATATATATATATATATAGTAATAATATGGCCGCTGTGGGAGGGCCAGAGACCTTGATGGTGGCTGCAAGGGGGCTAGGGGCCCTGATGGTGGCTGCAGGGAGGCCAGAGGTCCAGATGACGGCTACAGGGGAGTGGGGGCAGGAGCCTTGATGGTAGCTTCAGGGGGAGAGGGACCCTGATGGAGGCTGGAGGAGGGGCAGGGGCCCTGATGGTTGCTGGAGGGGGGCCCGGGGCTCTGTGTGGTGGCCGGAGAGGGGCCCGGGGGCCTGTGTTGTGGCTGCAGGAGGGGGTCAGGGGCCCTGATGGTGGCTGCAGGAGGGAGCAAGAGGCCCTGATGGTGGCTGTGTGTGGGGGGGGGGGGCAGGGGCCCTGATGGTGGCTGCAGGGGGACCAGGGGCCCTGATGGTAGCTGCAGGGGGACAGGAACCCTGTAGATGAAGTGGGCATGACCAGTCAGTGTAATGGCTGCAGGGGGTGGTCTTTGGTCCCCTGTGCCCACTGGTGAGCTGTGGACAAGTGAGTAGCAAAAGCAATGTCTGGATTCAAATACTTGGTGGCAGGACCATCAGTATATATCATTGCTTACTATATGCTGCTCTATATAGTGATGGGCAATGGCTGGAGTGTGAAAAGCATCCACATATGTCTGTTGCATCCTGTACCTACTTTAAAACTTCCCCTTACCTGGTCTTGGTCCATGGGGTCTAAATGAACCTACTCAACCACTCACACCATCACTGGGCCCTGCAATAGACAGATACTGACTTTTTCTATCAGAGAAACTCATGTGTGGCAGCCAAACCTCCTCCGGGATGCAGGGGACACTTTAGTGTCCAGCTACTTCATGTCCCCATGCAAATGTCAGGGCCTGATTTTGTGGTCTAACAGACACTGTGCTAGGGCTTTCACGATGAGTGAGCTCAGCAAGCCATAGTAGTCCCATAGCGCTCTCTGACCACCTCTGCTCAAAGAGGCTTCGCTAAGAATACATAGGTTATTTACATTTAGCAGAGATTTTCCTTGATAGGAACTTTAAAAGAGACCTAAAGTCAAATTTGATGGTCCACTTTAAAAGAACCAAAGCACAGCAACCCTACATGGGGCACTCCTCGTGTCAGGATGTTTTTTATTCATTAGGTTTCCGCACGGGGACTTTAATTGTTTCAAGCTCGTAGTGATCCTTTGACAATTCATGCATTGCTTTGCATCCTGGATTTAATATCCTTCCTCCCATGTGGACTGAAGCTGCTTTTCCGGATGTAAACTGCAGGAACTATAATAGCAATTTATGGTAAATTAACAATGCAGAAGAAAAAATATCCTAAATACAGAGATCATTGTGAAGGGCGAGAACACGTGCATGTCTCTATTACTACATAACTGTGTGCAGATGCACATAATCAATATTCTGAAAGCAGCATTAGAACAGGAGAGAGCCATCCTGTCCCCTGCGTTTTCCTGTTGTATATAATCCTTCACAGAGGACAATAATAATGTTTTGTGTCTCCTTCTACTCGGTTAAGTCAGGGCTGCCATCACGGTAGTACAAACTGTATGGGGCCCAGATGCTCATGGGGCCAAGTTGGGAGCCCTGTAGTTAAACACCTGCTTCCGCGCTTTCAAGAAATCCAGGTGCTTCCTACTTTCTACCTGCATCGTAACACTGATCAGTCTTTCTCCTGTTTCTTGTGGCAGATATTTTGTCCTTGGGTAAAACTTTTCATTGCCCATTAAACTGAGGTCTGCTGAAGCCATTTTGGCAGACCTTTTTCTTATTGGCATTACTGCTATGGCAGGAACATGTTGCCCTGTCAGCAGCAGTTCTTCATTGTCACACCACAGAAATCCATAACAAAATATGTAGGTCCCATTGCCTAAGGGACCCTGATATTGAGGTTGTATGGGGTCTTGGTACATCTAGGACTGTTAGGAAGTCAACTGTTCCCGTAGAGTCTCCTGTCTCTAATCAGAGTGATACTTATACAGTGTGTGTGTGTGTGTGTGTGTGTGTGTGCGTGTGTGTGCGCGCGCGCGCGCGCTAAAAATTCATTGTTACTATGTTCCAACCACTTGTATAAACATTTGTTCTCAGCATTCTTATACACAATTCCATCCCCCATCAGAATCATATCTTAGCACAGGTGCTCCTAAATTGAAGCTCACAGACTGCCTGGGGTCAGTGGGTTGAGCATGCGTAGAACTGTGCTGGCTTACCTGTTTCTGTGTCACCACACTTGTACCAGCTTTCATCCTTCACCTGGCTCAGGTATGCAACACAAGAGTCACATGATATGACACAAGGAGGCTGGCAAACAGAGTTCGGTGCTGAAAGATGCAGAGACAGGTAAGTTGACACACTTCTACTGCTCAATTCACTTGACCCCAAGTAGTACTGCAGCCAAGGCTCTGCAAAGTGTGGTTCTGGAACTCCTTTTGGAGATTGCTGATCAACTTGTAAGAGGAGCAAGTATTTTATGGGGCAGGGAACCATGCTCACTTGGCTACAGCAGGAATCTTGTGATGTACACTGCCTGAATGCAAACTGAAAATGGCTGAAAGAAAGAAAGTAGGAGCTGCTTGCATCACAGCTAGACTACAGGGGCCAAGAAGGGACAAAGGACAGTAAAAAGCACATTGCTCAGCCTATGTAAATAAACACTATAGCAGCCATTTACACCTTTTTAGATTTAGAAAAACAACATTACATAAAAAATCATAATAAAATAATAATAATAATATAAATGCATCCAGCAGTGTAACCTGAAAAATATAAAAGACAAAATATAAAAGAGAAAAATATGCTACGGCGAAAACAGTAGCAATTAACCATGCACTGGTCTGGTCATCAGCTGGTCTTAAACCAGACCTTCACCATGATTTAAAGTGGACCAACACCCAGGGGTGATCGACCCGGGAATCTATAAGATTCCCGGGCCGATCACCTCCCTCACAGCGGGACATCCGAGATCGGGATGTCCCGCGGGGTGAAACCCCCCAAAACCCCCAAAAAACCTTACCTTATCGCCGCCGCCTCCCGCGCGCCCCTCTAGACGTCCGCGCGCCCGCACCTGCCGTTTGTGAATGGCCAGCGCAGGCGCGCGCCCTGTAAGAGTGACGTGCGGGAGGCGGCGGCGGACTCGCTGTCTTGTCCGTCGCTGTCACCCGCTTGTCCGTAGGCAGGGATTGGACGGCGCGGTCACATGGGAGCGTGGTGAGGTGAGTTTTTGGGGCTTTTTGGGGGGTTTCACACGGCGGGGCACCCCCAATCGGGGTGCCCCCCCGAAGTGGACCGAAACCCAGGATAGTCAAAATCCTGGGTGTTGGTCCACTTTAATGAAAAGCCCAAACCCTTAAAAAACTATTCCCCAGCATTTAAACTTAATATATTTTAAGTTTTTTAGCCACTTATTATTCTTTCCTCCCCTGGGCTGCAACTCTGTTCAGGACCTTAGGATACGGGCGCCGCCATCTTGACTCAGAAGCATCACACTTACTGAGGAGAGGAGAGTGGGATAAAGTGCAGGGGGGTGGGGTTATAGCTGTGCTTTGCTCAGACAGAGCAGAGCTGAGGTCAGGAAAAGTTCAGCAATCCCAGAATGCAGAGCAGCACTTCCTGTTTGCAGGCTGCCTGATGTTACATGAGCCGCCATCTTGGATGTTTAAAGGCTCATAACATGCAGTAGATGCAGGTAGGATGATTTTTAATGTGAGCAATCTGTATGTACAGGGTGTGGGAAACATATAAGATAGGCTCTTATTCAGAGTGAAGGACTGCTTTAAGTCCACAGAGATGACTTTGTGATGGGCTCTGCTGTGTTGCCAGTGTGTGCTGTCTCATTAGTAAAGAACCTGTTAAATTCAAAGTCATTACTGTGTACAGTTTCCACTTTTTCCAATGCTGGCAGTATATGGATGGTAGTATAGTGTTACAGTCTATGTATTCTGTGGTCAACTGTCTCAGCAGCATTTTGCCTTGAATGGTGAATAGCCTTCAACCGGTTGACGTCTGAAATGTGAAAGTTTCCTGCTGTCCCATAACAAACTTAGAGGCCGATTCATCAATAGCGCCAGGTAGCGACAGATGAGCGACTGTAGCGTGATTTTTTCAGCGCCAGCCAGTATTCGCTGTGCTTGGCCGGCATTAGCTTGATGACAGCGACTCAGTCGGTGTGCGGTAATGTTGAATACGGGCTGGGGAGTCGCTGTTTCACAGGTCCAGCGTTGTATGTGAGCGCCTGACAACGAATGGCCAGAGCGAAAGGCTAGCTTCATATTCATCAACAAATCACGCTCCGAATGTGCTGTCGCTGTCCATTCCTTGTTTAAGCCCCAGAGCGCTGGCGGCGATGGGTATTAACTAGTTTTTAACCCCTAAACAACCATATTTTTTGAATGTAACATTATACATGTTTTTAGAATCATTTTGTAATATGAATACATTAATCTCATACCTGTTAGATCAATTCTGCACATATTTTTTTTTTTTTTTTTTTGACTTAAAAAAAAATCCTAACATTGCAGAAGTGTTCTCCGATTTTTTGACATTAAAAAAAAAAAAAAAAAAAAATATTACCAATTAATTATGAATAATTATAGATTGCTCCATTGAAATGCATTGGACAACGCCAGGGAGAGACAGCTCATACCTGGCGCTGTGAGGGAATTTGCAGCGGCGCTGTTCGGTCCAGGCGGCTTCATGATGAATGCCGCGCTAGCCGTCGCTCTCGCCGGCGCTAGCCTCATTTTGCTTGATAAATGCGTCATTGTGACCGCCGCCGGGCGTACTTGAGTCGGTAGTCGCCGTTAGCTGCCGCTACCTGGCGCTCGTCAGACACTACCTGGCGCTTGATGAATAAGGGCCTTAGGCTGTGTTGCATAGGAGAAATATCAAAACTAAGACAGAATGTTCACCAAAGAAAAATGTCTGCATTACCTTCTGGCTGTTGGAGATAATCTAGTGAGGTTTGAGGTTTGTGGCAGATAGCATATCCTGTGATGTGTTGAGAAGGTCAGTGGTCTCATCAGTTGTGGGCAAGGATTTAGGACCATCCTGCATGTAAAAGTTAATTTTAGCATACTGACAAACATCAGAAACAAACTCTTCTCACCTTCTGGGTCCACAGGTTGCTACAGCAGGAGAGGTGTTGTTGGCAAGACCATGCACCTTCATTCTGAAGTCTGTGACCTACTTGTCAAAGTCTTTGTTAGGTCATTTCTCTATTGGAAAACTTTTTGTTTGCTACTTTGAGGAATTCTTTTTCTGCATGTGCCATATTGTTGTCACTGGTTGTATTAAGCACTGTTGTCCCAGGTCGTCATCCTGAGACAGGAAGGTGTTGTCTTGAGGTTCTTGCTGATGCCTACTGCTGCTCAGCTTCTCGTGCACACAGTGATAGTATGGGCTTGGCTCAAGAAAGTAGTTGTGAGCATTTAGCATGATGTGGGTCCTTAATGAAGCGACTTCTGTAGACTTCTTCATTTTGTCTATGCAAACATTGCCTACGATGAGCCAACCTAGATCAAGGTCATCATTGAGCAAACGGAGCGCCATGTAGTCTATTCATCTGCTAAGATTGCCCGGCAGCCCTAGTACACATCTTAGCTATAGAGCTATACAGTGCATCAGTGTGTGTGTGTTACTGCAGCTCAAATAGAAGCAAGCTTAGCTCTGCCAGTGTACATCCAGCCTGTCTGTGTTGTTGCAGCTTGAGAAGCCACAACACAGCTCACAATAGAGCTCATATGAAAGCGATTTACATCTATATCTATGCCTCCATGAGCATTCACAGCATATTCTACAAGTAAGTGAATCAGGGTCATTTCTTATCAGCTCTTTTCCTGTGCTTTGTGAGAGGCCAGCCATCTTTTTCAAGCAAGTGTTTAGCTCAATATTGTATTTATTTTGTATCACTCATTGAATGTCCATGAGCTCAACTCCCTATGACATAAACACAGGTGCTTTCCTGGCAGTCTGCCAGCTCACAAGTTGTTACATTTCTTCAAAACATCACAGCAGCCCAGATTGTATGCATTCAGAACAAAATACAGACCCACAACTCAGCTATAAAATCAAATTGAAAGTGAAAGAGAATCTTGAGACCATGAATCAAGAACTGGTTTCTAAGATCACACAGCAATGGGAGACCATATAATCCCATCAAGTTACTCTTGCACAGACTGCTAATAATGTGTTACTACCAGAGGAAGCTCTTATACAACTTTCCACACTTTATGAGAATTACATGAAGTTAACTCGGAAATACATTGCTTCTTTACAGATAATTAAGTCAGACCATTCATTTAAAAATTGGAAAACCACCAACAACTTAACTCTGAATGAGACTGCTTAAAGTGGACCAACACCCACCCCTGTATAGATTCCCGGGCCGATCAGCTCCCTCCCCGCGGGGCATCCGAAATCGGGATGCCCCGCTGTGTGAAAGCCCCTAAAAACGTACCTTATCGGCGATGGACTAGCGACGGATAAGCCGCGCGTCCCTCTAGCAGGGCGCGCACATGCGACGGCCGTTTGTGAATGGCCGGCGGCGGCCCTGTAAGAGGGACGCGCGAGAGGCGGCGGTGGTGGCGGCTTATCCGTCGCTTGTCCGTTGCCGATAAGGTAAGCTTTTAGGGGCTTTCTGGGGGGTGCCACGCGGAGGTGGACCAACACCCAGGATAGTGAAATTAAAGCCTATGCTCAAGAAAGGATAGGACGACTTTAAGAAACTGCTTCTCACATCTCTAAGGCCACCAGTCATTGCCATCTGGTGAGTCAGAATAGTAGAAAGACTGTTGACTGCTAGAGGGAGCAGCGCACATATGTACTGCCCGAAAACTGAAAATGGCTGAGAGACCGGAAGGAGGGAGGAGCTGCTTGCATCACAGCTAGACTACAGGGGTCAAAAATGGACAATGGGGGGCAGTAAAAGGCACATTGCACAGCCTATGTAAATAAACGCCATGGCAGACATTTACCCTGGGCAAAATGAAACACAGGCTGCGGGACATGACACCTGTGTGAAACCCCTCAGATCGCCCACATCACTTACCTTTCTGCCATTCCCACAGAGTATGTGTGGGGCTCTTGTAAAACCAAGAGTTTATACCATGCACACCCAACCTCAAAAGCCCAGGACGTTTTTCTGAGCTTTGGAATCGGCTGTCAGCTTTAGAGTCTGTGAAAATGCCAGAAAAAAATGAAGCAAGCTCACCTTACTATGTGTCAGTGTTTATTGTTTGCATGCTAATATATTCACCAGCAGTCAATAGGATTCCTGGTGGGCATGCATGACTCTGTCCATACTTGCCTAGTGAAATCCATCAAAGAGGGAGAAGGTTTAAATGCTTGATTTTGGGCATTTCCAGGTATAGTTTTGTGGCTGACCTGGGAAGCCCTGGGAGTGGGTAATGCCAGGTCCCAAGGGGGATTTTTATGTCTTAATATTTTAATTTAATTTGTATAAAGAAATTAGAACTGTAAAAACATAGTAGTAATACAAAGTAGCAATACATCTGACACTTTAATAAATCACTGGCTCAGATTTGAACTATTTCACTGGGCGCTACTAATCTACAACACATTGCTCTACAATGGCAAAATATAAAACAGATATAAAACAAAATAAGATTAGGGGAAAGAGACACCATCCCCCATACTGCATATTTCTGGACATTAAATGATGAAGGGAATAGGGTGTCCCCAGGGGGAATTTTGTATCGTCAATTAGCCAAAAGATCATCTGGAAATTCTTGCTGGGGCAAGATATTATTTTATCAGGACTATATAAACGGCCTCTGGGCAGTGACAATAATTGAGCAAAGAGAGATTACAGACCATGGCTATAAATTAGGAAGAGGCTGCATTAATATTAGAGTACAGAAGGAAGATCGGCTAAGGTCAGAGAACGTCTTTATAACATACAGATTCTAATGGAGGCAAGGAGCACATAATTAATAAGAGTATACATTCAGTGCTCAAGTTGAACATATCTATCCATTAAAGCTCCTGTACAGACAGTAAAAAAATAAATGAGACATACCTGCCAGCCTGCAGGCTTGATCCCACGAAGGCTCTCTTGTTGATTGACAGCAGGTTTTTTTGGGACTGAGCGAGGCCAGGAAAGTAGTGTGCTTTTGCACAGGAGACCTGGGCAGCCTGGACTGTTCCTTCAAGTCTGATAAAGACAAAAACAGAAGAAGTAGTGAAACTGCTTCCATAAAACAAACATTTGCTAACATACACACACACACACACACACACACACACACACACAAACACACACGTATAATTACAATCACACCCAGGCAATTATAAAGACATATGAGGGAAAGTAGGAAAATTGATGGGGGGAAATGTTGAGAGATAGAGAAAATGTATAAGACAGAGATTGGGGAAAGCAGGAGAAGGAAATAGATGGAATTCTGAAAATAAAGCCAGATAGAACATGGACATAAGAGAAAGAAAAAGAAAACACATACGAGACGGAAAGAACATGGAAAAGAGAGAATTACTGAAGTAACATGGAAAAGACCGTGATAAGGAAACGAGGATGTTAGAAAGCGAAAGAGAGAATGTAAAAAAACAGATAAAGAAGTAAAGGTAAAAAGAAAGAAAGACATAGAGAGTTGGGTGGAATATGGAATAGGAAGATGGTGGGAAGGTATAGTAAAGATGGAAGGAATGTGGAAAAGAGGAGAACAAACGTGCAAATGTGAAGGATCATGTGAAGAAGATATTAAAAACAAGGGCATAGAAAACAAATAAAGGTAGAATGGTCATGTAAAAAAAAGACGGAAACAGGCAAAAGCAGGAAGTTGGAGATGAATTATAAGCAGGGCCGTATTTGGTGTTCCTGGTGCCCTAGGCAATTTAAGGACTTGCGCCCTCTTTTTTTTAAGTTAGGTCACGGTCCATATTAAAAAAAAAAACTGTAAGGGGAAAGGGTGCAATGGGTTAGATGCAGAGAATATATGTGTAGGAGGGCACAAAGGGGGAAATGCAGAGGAGCAGACATGCAAGTTCCATCTTTTACTGCGTTCTGACATACAGAAGTCACATGACCACACCAATGGAGGGGCCAGCGTTCAACCCATTGCCTTCCCCTTCACACAAATACACTCTGCATCCTTCTGTGGCTGGGGGGTGTTTGTTAGGAGGCATTAATGTTCTGGCTATATGATTTAATTTCTTTTCTTTACTACAGTAGTAAGGGCAGTGTCCTCCCCCCCTTCCAGGTTACCACCCTAGGCACGTGCCTAGGGTTGCCTAATGGTAAATACATCCCTGATTATAAGAAGAAAACACCTGCTAAGCCAGCAGAGAGCATTTCTGTAATGGGGTCTCCTAGAGGCCCCTTGCAGAGTAATTTGGCCACACAGCTTACACACTCTAAAGGCAGGCCATGTTATTCCTACACTGGACAAGAAGCTGCACAATTCTCCATAGGTGGCACAGCTGAAGGTCCACACAGTGCAAGATGCTGCAGACAGGGTACGTGTCAACTGGACATTTTTTCAGCCTGTTAGAGGGCAACATCTTGGGGTGCTAGTATTGCTTACCCGCATGCCCATCCTCTGAGGCCTCGGAATCCTAGGAGGCCTGAAAATTGTGCAAAATATTAACCCTCCCATATTCCTGGCAGCAGTATGCGTGTGTTCACAACAGGCAGGTTTACATGTGTCATGCATGGCATTGTGCACTCTGCCCAGCAAATGCCATTAGCGGTCAGAGATTGTGGCAAGGGAGTGTGGATTTACAAAATAGAAATGTTTATTTTAGAGCTTTCATTAGCGGTTCTTGTGGGGGAGCATTGCAAATTAGAATTCCTGGGGGATGTCACAAGATCCGCTGTATGAAAAGAGTGCTGGAGGTCCGTTTTAAGGGAAAAGTAATCTTATACCTACTAGGCCTGTTCATGCATGGTACCAGCAAAAGTGAGACATAAAGTGTTTTCCTTAAGCCAACACATGCTTGATTATTTGGGACATTTTTTGCCTTTCATTTCTTTACATAATTTAAGGCAGATAATCTTGAAAATTCTGTAGCTTTACTAACTAAAACATCCTGCTCAGAGTGTAAGGTGGCTGTAAGGAGCCTTAAACCCCACTTTTTCCCCATTTGGAGGTGCAGTTTATTTATTGGCTATGTGAGGCATTGGTCTGCTGATACAGCATTACAGTGGCCAAGGTTGTGCGCTTTGAACCTTCTCTTAAGCCTACTCATCACTGTTCTTTTACAACTGTTATTGCCGAGCAGAGTCCAGCCGTTCAGTATCACCCTCCCCATGTCAGCTGTCACAATAACACAGTGTTGCTATGTGTTCACCTATTATACATTGCTGCTTCCTATGAATTGCATGCAATAAAAAATTATCACTGTAAATAAATGAATGAGGACACACCTTTGCATATTATGCATTCAACATGTTGGGCACCCTGCCTCTAATGTACCCCTGCTATGAAGAAATGCATGTATATAATATCAGTGCTTCTAAAAATATACCTCTAATTTGAATAAATCTGCCACTGGGAAGGCCCTGGGTGATAGTTACAGGCTTATGTGCTTGCAGCACTAGGTAGGCCTCTATCGGGGTTGACAGGCTGGTCTGCCTTTTTTCAGAAGATTATCTGTCTACTACATAGAGAGCCATGTAAAGGAATGGCATTGACCTCTGGACTTCCCCTACCCACACCTTTTAGCTGCTGCATCAAAACCCTTAGTAGGGCCGTTGTCAGAACTGGGCACATTTGGGCAAGTGCGTGGGGCCTCTTGGATCCTCAGGGGCCCACTCAGGTTTTGTGATAATTCCCTGGTTGGCTCTCATGTGCAGACCTCATCACAACTGGCCTTAGGACCAAGGGAAGATCAGGGGCAATGGAGGACAACATAGGGGGCATCTCAGAAGGTGACAGAAAACAGAGGATGATCGGCAACAGCAGTGGACTCTTCAGAGGCAGTAGGTAGCAAGGACCAGAAGACAGTGGTGAACAGCAGTTCGAAAAGCAGTAAGTACTTGAGGACAATAGGCAAGAGTGAGGAAGGTGACAAAGGACCCAGGGCTGGCTCCAACTTTCCTTGGGCAAGAGAGTGTACAGCTTAGCGGTGTGTCACATCACATTTCATGATATGCTCCTCTGCCACTGATCACAAAGAGTGAAGAAGATGACAAAGGACCCAGGGCTGGCGCCAACTTTCTTTTGGACAAGAGAGTGGACTTCTTAGGGGTGTGTCACATCACATCACATTTCATGATATGCTCCATTGCCACTCCTCTGCCACTGATCAACAGTCCTCATTGGTTTCTCCAAAGCCACCAATTAACCTCTAGTCCCTACCACTTTCACTGCTGCCTCTTTACCTTCTCAGCTGTCACTGATCACCCTCCAGTGCTTACAGTTCTCTTCCTTGCTGGTCATCAACCTCCAAATCTTTGTTGCCTTCTTCTCTGCTGGTAAGACATTGCTGCCTATCTTCCTCTTGCCCTGCTCTCCACTGCCACTTAAGGGCCCACTACTGCTGCCAACCATTCTTTGGTTCTCGCCTCTCGTTCTCTTCTGAGCTGCCTCCACTTGCCTTTGATTCCTTGCTCCCTTCGTTTATTGACGCTGATTATCCTTTGGTGTTGGGGCCAGCTGTGAGCAGGTCTGCCCTAGTGGCCCAGGAATTGCTTGGGTATACAAGCCGGCCATTGAGCCTGCCGTGCAAGGACCAGATGATGATCTTTTTTATAACAGAAAGGTGGAGAGAAGTCCACCTCTTAATGCAAGAAAAAGTGGTCATGAACAAATAAAATCCTGGGAATAGGCTACAGTGGCTAAATCTCAACAACAACTTCATTCAGCAGCAGGTAAATAGAGCAGTACTTTGTTTTTACACTTAACCTGGATAATACTGGCCTGGATTAAAAGTGTTTAGGATCACACAGAATGACACATACAAGCTGATGGTATAATACACTGCCTTTGTACAACTTAAAACAATGATAAAAATGATTTGTTCAAACTTTTTCTTTGTTTATTTTCCAGGCTCACTGACAAAGATGGACTTCAATTCCTCCTTTCTAGATGGCACGGTTGGGGTAGGGGATATGATTCTGCTGGACACTCTCTCTGAAGAATCCCTGCTCCAGAACCTGAAGGAACGATTTAAAAATGATGAGATCTATGTAAGTATAGATTGTCTCTATAGTTGTTTCTCCAGTACATTCAGTATTATCCACTGCAAAACAAAACACATGCTTTTGACTATCCCTGGCTTTGTCCCAAATTGGGATGCACTGCTGTGTGAACCCCCCCCCAGAAAACCTATACAGACTCACCTCTCCTCTGTCCTAAGATGTGTGTTCTTGTCCAATCAAAGGCATTTTCTGTTTATATGTAATGCTCGGCAAATGGCTGTGTTTACATGCAAAGCTTCGGCCATTGGGAGCGGGTGCATCCAGAGCAGCGTGCGTGCTCCTGCCTCCAGCCTATCTGAATGGCTGGGGGCGGGAGCGCACACACACAGCCCAAAGATTGGGGGATGTGGCCACCGGATGTTTACATCACCAAGGGCGCCAGGATACAGGAGTTCTGAGGCTCCCTGGGTGGGTTCAAACAGCGGGGCATCCCGAAATGAATGCCCTCTTTTAGAATGGTACCCTAAATATAATGCAACATAATTATTAGTGCATTGGACACAGGCTTTTTTTCATTTTTGTGTCATATTTTGCATTGTTCTAGCTCAGCACTAGCTGCACTTTCTGTGCTAGTTTTTTATGTAGAATCTATTTCTATGTGTATCTATATTTTTGTCTATTTCTATTTCTATATTATGAGGTGTGGGGAGGGTGTGTATCAAGACTACCTTTGTGATTACCTTCTCATTACCTATGTTTATGATATTCAGCTCTAATATTAGATTATAATACAAAGACATACTGTGGCAGCCCCCCAGTCCAGGGCCGTATTTGGTGTTCATACTGCCCTAGGCAAGTGCTGGCGCCCCTTTTGTTAAATAACATTGAGCTGGGCCAGCTGCAGGTTTATGTGGGCCCTTGGGCGATAGAGTAATAGTGGGCCCCTTGCGGTGTGGCATGACTCCATACATGGCGAGAAAGTTGCAGGTATAGTATATACAGCTAAAGAATAGAAAGAAAAAAATAATAGATGGGATGACAGAAAGAAAGAGCAATAAGGAACATAAGAATAGAAGGAAAAAAAGAAGCAGAAAAGAAAGAAGGAATGACAAAAAATAAAGAAATAGATACAAAACGATATAAGAAATAAATGCAAAGAAACAAAGAACAAAAATACAAACTGAATGACAGAAACAAAGAAAGAGAATGAATGCATGGTAGAAACAAAGAAAGAATAAACGGAAAGACAGGAAAAAAGCAGGTAAGACAGAAAGAGGGAATGAAGAAAAAACCTGGAAGGAAAGAAAGAATAGAAGGAATAACAGAAAAAGAGAAGAAAAAACAGAAAGAAAAAATAGAAGGAATGACAGAAAAAAAAAAGGAAGAAAAGACAGAAAGAAGGAATAGATGGT
Organism: Gastrophryne carolinensis; assembly: GCA_027917425.1. NCBI lineage: Eukaryota > Metazoa > Chordata > Amphibia > Anura > Microhylidae > Gastrophryne > Gastrophryne carolinensis. The sequence continues at coordinate 124,798,189 of CM051236.1, forward strand.
GAGTAGGCCAAACTGGGGGTTCGGATTGTGCTTTTAGGACAGGCTGCCCTTCTGAAATGCAGGACCACATAAAGGCTGAATTCAAACCTTTGTGTCTTTTAAATGTGTGCAACATGCAGTTTGTGCACTGATTTTAAACCGGACCTTCAGCATGATTTAATGAAAAGCCCAAACCCTTAAAAAACTATTCCCCAGCATCTAAAATTAATATATTTTAAGTTTTTAGTCACTTGGGGTCGCTGGGGTCAGGGAAAGGAGAGCAAGCCCAGAATGCTGATCGACACAGTCAAAAGACACTTCCTGCTTGCATGCTTCCTGATGCTCCATGTTTAAAAGCTCATAAATGCAATAGATGCAGGTAGGGTGATTTTTAATGTGAGCAATTTCTATGTACAGGGTGTGGGAAACATAAGATATGCTCTTATTCAGGGTGAAGGTCCGCTTTAAGGTGTGTTTTCCTAAACTGGCTTTACAGCCATTTTGTTGTCATGATAATATTGTATTGTTTTAAAGAGAAACACACTGTTCAGCTTAATATGCCTGTAAATTACACCAAAAACAAAGCTAGTAACAGTTCTTCAAAATACACAGATGTGAATGGTACCCTAGATATAATGCAACAGAATTATTTGTGCATTCAATGTGTAATTGTAAGCTGCATTTTAGCATTCAAATAGCATTTCTACTGTGGCTATATATATATATATATATATATATATAGAGAGAGAGAGAGAGAGAGAGAGATATGGAAAGGAACAGCCAAAAACCTTCATTCAATGGTCCTAGAAAGTGAATAAGCCACACCCCATAAACCACACCCCAACAACGCCTATCACCCTGTGAACTGGTCTTCAAGGTTGGTCTCTTTCATTCATATGCATGGCATAGACTACTGATCGGACAAGAGCCTGCGCATGCTTTGTTGGATCACTGGTGGGGTGAGTATAGCAGAGTTACAGAGGGTTTAAAACTTTGGGGTATCCCAAAATTGGGGACAGAGACCAGAAACTGGGATGGTCAAAATCACTGATTTTTGGTTCACTTTAACTTGGTCCATCAAAAGAAAGTATTTATTTTTATTAAAAAAATGAACCTTCATCACAGCTGAAGTGTTGGGGGGCATCCTGATTGCAGATCTCCCTTTTACTCTCTATTTAACCCCCTAACCCCGCTACGCAAAAGTGCGTTTGTTCTTACCTCGTCCTAACTCTTGTGGTAAAACCAAGCCCTTTGGCGGTCCACGGCAGTCATGTGGTCCAAAGTCCTCTTCCTGGTTTTTGGAAGCCTCCAGATCACACCAATCACGATGCCCAGTTTTGCCTAGGGAGCAAGATTGTATGAAAAACCAGGATGCCTCCTGCGCTGTGACCAACACCAATTTTTATATATAATATAGATCTTTTAAAAATGTATTAGCAACAGGGCCAGATTGTGGTGGAGGCCCCTGGGTACAAAATCTGGCGGAGGCCCCAGATACAGTATTCCTTTCTCTTAAAATAATAGTCCAGCCAAGTAACTGGTGGTTGTCTGGCAGCCTTGTGCCTCCCTTAAGTGGGTGTCTGCTTTGCCATTCTGGGTGGGGGGTAATGTAGTCTCCCAGCTGTTCCAGCAGAAATCAGCTTCCCAGCATTGAGCTGCCAGCGGCTGTGCTTGGTGGCTAATGTGCAGTGAGCTGCCGCCGATTGACAGCTTTGCACCCACCCATCACTGTAGCGTTGCTGATGGCGGCTTTGCTCCCTCAAACTCTCCCTCCTGCCCTGTGGTGGCTTTGGCTGCAGGTTTGCAAAAACAAAAAAAGGCTTGCCCAGGCTCGTGGTGGCCCCACTGCTGCCCCTTGGCCCATCAGTCCAAAGACTGAAAAGCCTCCTGGACCAGACCATAACCCAAAGTTTGTTGGAGGCCCCCTTTGCAGGTCAAGTGGTGGAGGCCCCCTTTGCAGGGCAAGTGGTGGAGACCCCAGGGAGCGCGCACCTTGCCCCTCCTCATAATCTGACCCTGATTAGCAATAAAGATTACAGAGAAGGGAACATGGATCAATGACCATCATCCATAAAGCTCTGGATACATACCTTCCAACTTTTCACGGTGGAAAAGAGAAAACAATTTTTAAATTAAGCCACACCCACTCATTGAGGAATGGATAGGGGATATGCTGTAACAGTTACACCAATATGAACACTTAAATTAACTTTTAATTATTCATTTATTGCTGCAGATCTGCATGTTATTCCCCAAAAGAGGGACAATGTGAACAACCAGGGACAAGGCGGCATGGACTCAAAAGAGGGACAGTCCCTCCAAATGAGGGGCAGTTGGGAGGTGTACTGGATAGTATACAGGGCCTGTATTGTCACATAATTGTTCATCTCCCCTACCTTCCTGTGTACTGTTTGCCCTTCTATTTGAAAATAGTAACTTGTAAATGAGAAGTTTATTTTGATCATATTAATGAAAAAAAAGGTATAAATTCCCTATTTGAATAAAATATATAATACAATCAGTAAAGTCTTTCTGGGAATTAGAATCGAAAAGAGTCAGCTTTTAGAATGACTTCATCTGATCTTCATATAATGATGTATTATTCCGGTTAAAAAAGAAACCTTAAGTATATATCTGCAGTGAGCACAGCGGCACATTATTGCAGGGTAGACGTCTGTGTGGCCCATTGAGCGGCATTACTGAGGCTGACCTATGCTACAGTGATTAGAAACTCTGGGCTTTAACAGTGTGGCCTTGACACTGACTCGATCCTGCCACGTTCATATCTTTTAATGAGATCAAATAGATGAGCACATTCTAATGCAGGTTTACATTGAGCCTTTATACATATATTTAGAATATATATATATATATATACACTGTAAATATACATTTTTTAAATAAATTTATATTATATAAACATTACCTTCAAATAGTGTCCAACTGGAGTATCTTGGGCCAACCAAATTATTCTTGGGACCCAACCTTCAGCTTTATAGAAACACTAGGGAACCACAAAAGTGGACCAAGACCCACGGACGATGGCCCTGGAATCTATACAATCTATCTTTTGTCTAGCCGATATTGACAAGCGCATGTGGCATAGGAGGAAAGGGGGATAGGGGAAAGGTGAATTTTACTGGGTAGCCTGGAGTGGGTTCACACAGTGAGGCATCCCGAATCGGGGTGCCCTGGGGACAAAAAAATCCGAGATAGTCAAAGTCGCGGATTGGTCGATGTTTAGATGATAGAATATGATGGGCAATGTTTAATAATTAAATACCAAAAATAAACTCGCAGAACACTTCAGGTAAACAAGTGTGTTAGGCCCCCTTTTCTTTACATTGAAGTAGAAATAGAGGAATAAAACTGTGCCCATAATCACCCCATAATAGGCATGTGGTGCAGAATCCCTCCAAATTACCCTATAACCAGCAATGTGCAAACCCCTTTCCCAATCACCCATAACAGGCAATGTGCAGAATCCCCCCAAACATCCATAAAAGGCAGTATGCAGACCCCCCCCCCCTCCAATGACTCCATAATAGGCAATGTGCAGAATCCCTCCAAATCCCCCATAACAGGCAGTGTGCAGAATCCCCATCCCCCCATAACGGGCAGAATGCCCCTCCCCCAATCACCCCAGAACAATCAGTTTGCAGAATCCCCCCTCCAATTACCCCATAATAGGCATCGTGTAGAATCCCCCCAAATCACCCACAACCGGCATCCTGCAGAATCCCCCCCAAATCACCCCACAACAGGCAATGTGCATAATCCCCCTATCACCCCAACAAGCAGTGTGCAGAATCTTCCCAAATCACCCCACAACAGACATCCCCATCACCCCATAATACAGCACAGAAACCTGGACAGTGTGGCAATTGCATTTGAATTATCAATGACATTCTTGCAGACTAACTGCATGTTTACCAATAATATATTATAATACATATATATATATATATATATATATATATATATATATATGTATATATAGTGCTACAGATGCATAATGTTTTAGGGAAAGTGAATAAACAGATGTATTAAAATGTATAGTAAAATTCATTAAAGTGTATCATTTGCTATACCTGACCTTCTTTTTGAATATGTATTTTTGGTGTCTAAATAAAATGTTTTCCTCCAGACTTACATAGGAAATGTAGTTATATCAGTGAACCCCTACAAGCAACTTTCTATCTACACCCCTGAGAAGATTGAAGAGTACAGAAACAGTGTCTTTTACCAGCTGAAGCCACATATGTAAGTGGGAATTGAAGTACGGGGGGGGGGGGGGGGGGGTTGTCTAGAATTCAATTCAGTTTTTTTAGTGGGGTAGCTTTCAATCAAGTCATACTATTGTAAATATGTAAACCATATGCCATATGCCATATATCCAAACCATATGCCAGTCAAATTTTGTTCTTTACACGATTGTGGGCACTTCTTGAGTTAGTCCAACATGAAAGCATCCCTGATTTTTGGAAAGACTCGGCTAAGACTATGGATAACTGTAAAATTTTGAAGAGTTTTTAGCAAGGTATTGATGACTGTCAAGGTCCTGGGCTCTAGCCCTTCTCATGCACCTCAGCTAAGAACATGGATGGTCGTGCAATCTTGAAGGGTTTTCAAGAAGGTAGCGATAGCTGTCATGGTAGCTCTGTAACATCAGGGGGTTTGTGATCCTCCCTATAGACAAATGTTGAAGGCCCCTTTTCAGGTAGAAGCCATCAGGTCCCCAGGAATGCTGTTGGTAACCCCCCAGAAGTTTGATAGATATTGAACCTTCTTTCCTGAGCATAGAGTTCAAAATGTCTACAGTGAAATTTTGTTCTTCCAGATGAATAGAGGCTGATTACTGTCTCATGGTCATCTGTTCTTGTACTGTGTGTGTTTTGTTGCAAAAGGTGAGGCTAAAGATGGTCAAGACAATCCTAACTGCTCCAGAGTGGCCCTCCAGGTCCTTATATGCCAATATGGCATTGGATGGACACTGGAAGCTGTCAGGTCTTTTGGATCAAGGTCATCATTTGCATCTAGATGTATTGTCTGTGTTAGCTTGGTTTTCAAAACCAGAGGCTTAAAAAATAAAGGATTGTCTTCTCCTGTATAAAGTACAGCAGAAGGCCACATCCTTTATAGGTGATCCAAGTTCTAAATTGGCTGATTTGGCAATGGCTGATTATTGTTTCTAATGTAAGATTTTCAGGCATAGTTCCTCGCCTGTTGTGCGTACATGTTCCTTCATTGAAGGAGCTTGTTGTTTGGTGTTGCCCTGTGTTCTATATTAGGACACCCCCAATGTAAACAAGTAGGTGTGTAAAAAAGTAGCAAAGGATTAAGAGTGGATTTGAGTGCATTAACTTGATTGTACCTTGATTAATTGTGATGCTGCAACCCCTGTGATGAGCTATGTGAATTCCAAATATTCTTTGCTCCCAGCACTCCTCTATTCAGCTTTTTATGCTGTGAATGTTCCTTTAAAGTTCTGGTCCAGGTAATAAGAAAAATAAGTCTATGCTCTCCCTTTGTTCCCCACAGTTCCTCCGTGCAGCGACGGCATCTTCATACTTACCGTTGAGGGAGAAAGAGCACTTCCATCCTCCATCACAGGGCAGACCTGGTGGCATCCATCAATATGGCTAACACTCCTACTCCATTTATTGCAATGGAGAGGAGGCGTGCTGAACTCGTTTTGGAATGCCCCCTCTGCGCTGTGCTGAATGGAGTAGGAGTAACAAAGCTCCAGAATCACTGGTCATTAGTAAGTAGGAAGATTCCGTCACTGCATGGGGGAGCTGCGGGAGAATAATGGACATGCACAGAGGAGCTGAAGACATTTTTCTTGTTTCTTTCTGGACTATACCTTTAAATTCCTGTAAATTTCAGACATTGTAACTAAGGGCCTTGGGGCAGCATGAAGACACAGAGTACAGGACAGGGGAGACCTCATTATCTATCACCACTAGAACACGCTGCTGCTGCTGATCATTGATTGTTAGAAGCAAGGGCCTTCGATTGAGAGAACAGAAAATATGATACTGTTTCTAAACTTCCTTTGAAAGCTACATTAATTATACAATATTAGTAAGAGACTTTCTTTTTCATGCTGATGCCGACTTTAGCCAGAACTAGTTCTAACTCCGACCCCACAGCCCAGCTAACAATAAAAAAAGCATTTGCATAATCATTTTCCATGATTAGTTTGAGAACAAGACCACAAGTTTACTCTAAAATAAATGATACTAATTGGTGGTAAGTTTATCTATTCCTGCACATACATACAAGTGTAGATATATGTTTTCACTAATCTATATGTACACGAAAAGGTATACAATGTTTCCTATTACTACAGAGCTATGTTACAACATGGAAGTTGGAAGTTAGTTTGCATACAGTGAGCTCTGTTGATCACTGTGTTTAAAGTGTCACCTTACCCTATAGCTGCAGGTATAGCACAATAACAGCTGCACTCTAGTAAATATAACTGACTTTGTAAATTACCAGCCTCACGGGATCCGTAGTTTGTGCTATTTATATCATGATCCCAGCCGTCACATTCACAATTCATTGCTTAGGGAAAAATCAGGGACATGCAGGGCAAGCTGATGTTATTGAAGAGGACCAAACCTTCCCTAGGGCCATCCTCGGCAATGGGGCATCCCAATGGATTTGCTATATGAAAATCTCCTTGGTTCACCAGCAGTCTTACTTTTCTGCCAATCTCATGGTGCATAGGTGGGTCATCCTCTGCTCCGACTTCAGGCAAATTGTTTCATAGTTCCAAGGGAGCAGCCTCCGTCTAGCCTTTCATTCAGCTTTCACTCTTTAATGTGCACAGCTAAGAATGCTGATTGGAGAAGAGCGTGCGGGAACTGCAGGGTTTCACTAGGCGGGACATGGACCAAAACCCAGGATAGTTAACATACTGGGTTTTGGTCTTCCTTAAAAGAACCTACTGATAATATCTATGATTAAGTGTTTTCCTTGAGTATAGTTGCAACCCTTAAATGTATAAAGCAGTTAAAAATATTAGTAACTCCAAGGAAACAAAAATATGTACTTTAAAGAGTTATTTATACCCTACTTGCTAAAAATGTACAATACAAAAAAAAACTTCATAACATTCAGATATTTTTAAACCAAAGGGAAAAAAGAAGGAATCTCTTTCTCCTAATTTGAAAAAAACACCCTTTAATGCAGCCATGAATTCATAAAAACATGCTGGTGCTGTCCCAGCGATACAAAATCAGACACAGCGGGAAGGAAATAGAGCGTTTGGTTTCTCAATAAGTGGATAATTATTAGGATTATCACCTTAGAACACTATAATAAAGGACATCTGTCAGCAGATTGTAAAATCAAATAATACTTACTCACCTCCTCCAGATCTGGTCTCATAAAAGGGTGTGGTTTTTAAGTTGTAGTCCCCATTTTATCCCAGTTTAACTGTTGCTTCTGAATTCTTTCTTCTACCTGCATCACAGTTTGAGCAGCTCCATTCCGGTTTTAAGGGGATACTCTCTTTCCTTGTCTGCTTACTTAATATTCAAGCATGGTTCATTGTCACTGCCATTCATGTTTTACCACTGGGTTCATGTTTCTCTTTGGCAGTGAACTGTGTAGGCAGGGGCGTAGCTGGAGGGGCACTTGCCCGGGGTGCAGCAGGTCAGGGGGCGGGGGGCCTGAGAATAGGTGAGGGGTGTCATTTCGAATCTGTGCCCCGTGTACCAGAAAGCCTAGCTACTCCTTCATGTGTAGGAATAAACAGGAAGAAAGAGAGGTGTTCACAGAAATATAGCTTCTCACACTGTGATGCAGAAAGGGGGTAAAGACAAAGAGGAAAGAAAAAATATTTTCTTTTGTCTATCCACTCCATGTGGGCCATAATCTCCCCTACTCGGTCTGATCTCCTCTTACCTCCCTTCTTCCCCTGGGCATTGGAAAATAGAAACATGCACCTCATCAGTGGATGGCTCACAGCTTTCTCCAACACCTTCAATCCTTAACACGGGGAAGTAGACATCACACAATAGCTCCCAGTGAATTTTTGTATCCTAGCTGGATGATCTATGGAAGTGACTTACTGGCTAGGTTCTCTGGAATCCCTTCCTCAACCTTCATAGTGCTTCTAAACCCCAAACCCTTATTTTTTCTCTAACATTCTTTGTGCTGCATTCACCACTTAGACTAGAATTCCACCAACACCTGACAATGGGCACATATATTGGTTGTCATATGTTAAATGCCCTTCGAAGATTAACACCACCTGGAATTTTTCTTCCCAGTGTTGTTCCCCTCAAGCTGGGGCTCGCCTCAGCTAAAGGTATAGTGGGGATGCAGCTTCAGCCCACACATGCACCACATGATGATATGTTAGTATACTGGGAGATACCTGAGATTTTGCACAGTGGGGCATCCCAAATTGGGACATCACAATGCTGAGGAAATCAGCCTCCCTGGAGTGTTTTACACTGCAGGGAGCCCGTTGTTCCTCTTTAAAACTAGGGGCATTTTCTGGTACTATCTGCAATGTCCAATACATCAAAGCAGCTTATCAATAGTTACTGCTATTATTTTGCACAATGGTGATAAGACAAACAGCTTTGTGTACTGCTGTTTTTGGCTGTGTGAATAATAGCAAGTGATTTATTGGGTAAGACACATTGGGCGCAATTCTGACAGAAGTACGGTAATAAAAAAGGTTGGTGTGTGGCACAGATAAGCAAAGATGTTTCTTGTTACAGCAATGAAGCAAAAACCCTATTGAAGCTCCCAGGATGTGGGGTTAACATAACACTGGGCTTGTGGTTTCTGGTTTATTACAAGATAGCTGGACCATTGCCCAGGAGATAGTGGCGCAAGAGGTCTACCAGTTAACCTGCACTCGCCAGACCCATTACTATTTCCATTACTTGCTTTCTCGCAGAAGTGCTCTGAGACAGCAGTGTCCAATCTATAAAGCTCTATGCCTAATTGCATTGTGATGTCTGGGCAGTCTAATCTGCTCTCATACCCTGGTGAATCAATGAGAAGCAATGCTGAGCGCTATCCATCTCACAAAGTCACCATCAACATTATAACCGCTGTTCAGAGCCATAGACCAGGTGCCAGATTGTGAGTTCCCATTAGGGTTGATAGCTCCCATTAAGGCAGTTATCAGATGTTGATTCATTTATTCCAAGTGTATAAACACATGGAAGTTTATCAGAATTTGAGCCATATTATATACATTACACTGTGGTACAACCATAAAACACAACAGGAATAAACAAGTACATAATAAACAATTAATCTTACACTCGTCCACTGGCTGTCCATTTCTATAGTCATTTCTCAACCTGTAGTACACGTCCCCAGGGGGTAAATGCCACAGCTTGAAGGGGTACACCATGATTTTCAGGGATGCACCAACATGGTAGATCTGATGGGTTTGATATATCATTTTAACAGTGATAAATTATTCCTTCTTGTTTTAAAAGTGTTACAATGCCTGTGGCCTACTTATTTTGGTAACATTCATAAGTGATCCCATACGTGGGGGTACTTGGTTGGAATTCTTTTGTAGCTAGTGGGTACTTGGTGGAGTTTGCTAAAGGGTACTTGGCAATAAACAGTTGAGAACCACTGATCTAGAGGGTAAAAAAAAACATTCCTGAAGTTACCAGCAATGTTAGTGGCTTTAGATGTAAGCCTCTGCATGAATAAATAGATCATCCAACATCGAATGGTCTGCTATGATCTTTGCACCATGTTCACAATTCTCTTCAACCAACTGTCCTTGCTGTTGGCTCCCCCATACCAGACCATCAATGATGCTCACACGACAGACTCTACATTAGCCCTGTAGAACATGGTCAATAGCTTTATTGATGAACCATAATTTCTGAATTGCTACCATTGACTTTTTTTGCTACCATGGCTGCATGTATTGACTTTTTTAAGTCACTGCTGAATTTTTTTTAAAGCAGGGCCAGCTCCAGGTCTATGTAAGTCTTTGGGCGAGAGTCTCAGTCAGTCCTTTTGATGTGTGTTACCTCACATGTCCCATCACTCTTCAGTTCCGTTACCATAAATGCCATCATCTTCTTTCATGATTGCCATCCAATCCTCAATTCCTCCACTGCCTTATATTATAGTTTTGTCCTCGCTGCCCTCTCCACTGCCACCAATCTTTTGCTATTCCTCGCCTCCTTTTTCTCCTAGTTCTTCACTCCTGCAACTGAAGTGCTGCTCCTGGTTGCTGTGAACTGGTCCTCACCACTGTCAACTGGTCTCCCCACACCACTGCCACCAATTGTGCAGAATTAGTGCAGCAGCACAGTGCCACTCACCTGCTAACTGGGCAGATGTAGAGTGAAGAGTGGAGAAGGATGCTGGCAGGTGGAACAGTTCTTCACCATTGACACCTCTACTCCTTCGTTGAAGATAGTACAAGGCTTCATCAGTATGGTCAGAAAATTTCACAATCTTGACAGGGTCTTCAGTGGATGTCCGGTCATTTGTATAACGAGATAGGAGGAAGGGTGGCAACATGTATCCTTGTAGAGCATAAATCTGGCTTTTCATTTTTTTAAAACTTCGCCCGAACTACCAGTAATTTGACGTACAGAGTTCTCTCCACTAAAAAGCTCCTAGTGTTGGTGCAGGCACTTAATGCCCTGGTCTCAATCCATATTCCCACATTCTGCACAGTTACAGTATATGCATTTCTACTTATAGAATATTGGAGATATATTGCAGCCTGAGAGACAGCCCAAATGGCTCCCCGAGAGAATTTTTAAGGTACTACATCAGTTTGAGGAAAACATCTTTTAGACTCCAGGGCCTCCCGAGTTCCAGTCTTTGGGGCACCCCGAATTGAAATGCCCCACTGTGTGAAACCCCCACAAACCCCCTGGAACACTCACCCTCTCCTGGAGCCATCACCACCTGCATTCTGGCCGCATCCCCACTCACTCCTAGCCGTGTGTGTGCCCAGCCTTCCTGAATGGGCAGCACCAGCACGCCACAGCTGCAAGGTGGGCGGGGGTGTGGCTGGCATCCATGGCCACTTAGCCGTCAGCGGCGCTGAAAGGAGCCAATGACAGCGCGTGCGCCGCTCAGCCAATCAGCGCAATCGCTTTCGTCCAAGACTGCATGGTGGGAATGGAAGGAAGGTGAGTGAAACAGGGCGACCTGGGGTTATACAACAGTGGGACATCTGAATTCGGGATGCGAATGTAAAATTCCGGTGTTGTTCCTCTTTAAAAAATGCAGAATACGATGAGTTTGAGCTATCTTTCAGACTGATGAGTCTCAAAATAGAGCATCTTTTCACTAAATATGTTTTCTCCCAAAAATAATTCTACGATGGGACGTATGTCAGCTCTCTATCCACATCTAAGTGGAGAACTTCATGCATTCACTAGTGAGAATATTAATATTACAAAGAAAATATTTAATAGACATGAAATGGATCTATCAGCTAGTCACCCTCAGGGTTGTCTCCCCTATAAGGCCAGCTTCAGGGAGTGCTGGCATTACTGCTATAATAAAAAAAACAAAAATCCACTTGCTTGTACTTTAAGACCCCGTAACGTGCGTTAGGGGAATCCACTTTTATGCCGCGTATTACATTTCAGGATGCCAAAGGGGAATCTGTGCAGAATGAGGGGGAAATTTATTATTTAATTTCTGGGTGCATATTTATGTTATGGGGATGGAGGGGAGTTCTGTGCACACGTTGAGGGGGCAGCCAGGGTTTTTTTTTTTTAATACATTCTGAACTGCAACGTAAGTTAACAAATGGTGATGCAAGCACCAAAAGTGCCTAGAGCAACACTAGATAATGGCCCTGGTCATCCCCGCTCTTTGCAGTAAAAAGCCATTTAAAAAAAAAAACTCCCTATTGTAGTTTTAGGTGGACCTAAACTTTCCCTGGCAAGCACTAACCCTCCTACTCTTTCTGCTGGTGAGCCCTGTATTTTAGAACAACTCAACTTCTTCTCATGGAGTCCAGCCTCGGAAACAACTGCACACTGCAATTGCAGAGGTGTTGCTGCTGCACATTTGTACAGCTGATCTCTGCCCCCGCCAAATGGAGCTTTATTGGGAATAGTTGATTATCCTATAAATTCATGGCTCACTGATGGGTTGAGGGCGTAGGTTAGCCTAGTTGGATAGTGTCCCTGTGGACCAGGAGCCTCCCTGGCACAGTGTTGCAAAGAAAAAAATTAGGTCTGCATTAACAATCCAAAGCAAGTTAGAACAGCCATGACATGACAGCCTTTCAGGCTTCCTCTGCAGCCAGCAGTGAGGAATGGGTTCGGAAGGGTTGATTGTGACACAGTCTCTAAAGACCTTTGTACAGCCGCATAGCGAGCTTGTGACAGCTTCTGCTGACATTTAGTGGGTGTGTTATTGAAACAATTCAGAGAAAAAGGCAGCACAGCAGAAATTCTTGACTTTGCTACAGTGTTGCCATATGCATTTAAATCCCAAATAAAAAAGGAAGCACTTAAAACAATGCCATGAAGCATCTAAGTAGTTAAAGGTTCAAAGATGTGAGAGGTTCTGTATACATCTACTATCAGTGATACCTGATTCAGAAGAAACATATTTGTATAATAACCTCTGTAAACTGAAGATGCCAAGCTGATGTCTAGATTTCATTTTTCTCATTTTGTGTTAAATGAGGGGTGTATAAACTTTTTTGTTATAAGGGCCACATTGGCAGATTCAGGTCTTAAAGGGGCCACAGCACTCAACCCTGTTAGCTTGCAGACCAACCTAAAATGTGGCTCTAAACTTGGTTAAAAACAGAGGACTCGGTCACACACATCTGCAGAAGTATGCTTAAAAATGGTCTGAGCGGCTGCCACCCCTCCTTTGTTTCTCATGGTATAAGTAGCATCCAGGGTGACAGATTTAGTGTATCAGGGGTGACAGAGCCTGTCCCGGGATTTCTTCTTCTTTCTATTAAAATAAAAAAAACAAGGCTGGCTGGATATTTCTTGATGTGGAGTGTATAATTCACCCCTGCCCCCACCATCCAGCATATTTATATGTTTTTTTTTCACTGGGCCATTTTTTGTAACAGTGATACCTTAAAGAGGGGCACCACCGGTAAAACTCACCCTTCTGGAATTCCCATGGCACAGGAGCGAGCGGGCAGGCAGTCAGTCAGTCAGCACGCTCGGCTCCATTCAGCTTCTCTGCATCACACTGATAAAAAGTGAATGGAGTGCGAGCCGCCGGCAATATTCCTGCGCACCTCTAGCTGGGGACATGGCCACTACATCCATTCACAAATGCCTGGCACAAGTAACTAAATGGTATAGTGGGCTGCAGCCCACACATGTGCTGTGGGATCCGTGGCTTTGCTAGTGAATGTGGTGATCACTGGCATTTCACACTGGGAAAAATTGGGATGCCCCAGGGAGATTGTTTTTGGTTCCAAATGATATATGCTTTTATGTTCATGCAGGGGTGAGTTGGGAAAAGTGAGGTGAGCAGAGGTGAAGCAGGGAGAGGAGAAGTAGGGAAAGGTGGGTAGATGTAGGCAGAGGTGAGATAGGTAGAGGTTAGGTGGAGAAAACTGGGCAGAGGTGAGGCAGAAAATTGTGAGGTGGACTGAGGTGTGGTAGAAAGAGGTATGATAGGTATAGGTTAGGTGGGCAGGGGTAAGGTGGAAAGAAGTGGGATGAGGTGAGGAGAGCAGATGTGAGGTGGGAAGAAGTGGGCAGGAAAAAGTCAGGTAAAGGTGAGGTGGACTATGCAGAGATGCCAACCTGACCCATTCCTGCAGGGTGATTTTTCTCCAGTCCTGCACTTCACAATGACAATTTACCTCAACACACCTGTATTTAGATAATTAGAACTCCTATTCAACTCAGTTAATTGGCTGAGCCCAGGTGTATTCAGGAACATGATCAGTGCTAAGTGCAGGACTAGAGAAAATTCACCCTGCAGGAATGGGCCAGGTTGCCGTCACTTGCTTAGATGTAGTGAAAAGAGCTAAATTGATGAGGTTGGAACGGGTAAGATGACATGAAATGGACAAGGGTGAGGTGGGAGGAGGTAAGATGGCTGAAGGTGTGCTAGAAAGAAGTGGACTGAGGTGAGGACAGCAGAGGTGAAGTTGGAAAACGTGGGCAGAGGTAAGGCGGGAAAAGCTGAGGTGGGCTGAGGTGTGGTAAAAATAGGCAAGATGGGTAAAGGTGAGGTGGGCAAAGAGTGAGGTGAGGAGAGCAGAGGGAAGGTGGGCTGAGGTGAGGCGGGAAAAGGTGAGGTGGGCTGAGGTGTGGTAAGAAATAGGCAAGATGGGTAAAGGTGAGGTGGGCAAAGAGTGAGGTGAGGAGAGCAGAGGGGAGGTGGGCTGAGGTGAGGCGGGAAAAGGTGAGGTGGGCTGAAGTGTGGTAAGAAATAGTCAAGATGGGTAAAGGTGAGGTGGGCAAAGAGTGAGGTGAGGAGAGCAGAGGGGAGGTGGGCTGAGGTAAGGCGGGAAAAGGTGAGGTGGGCTGAGGTGTGGTAAAAATAGGCAAGATGGGTAAAGGTGAGGTGGGCAAAGAGTGAGGTGAGGAGAGCAGAGGGGAGGTGGGCTGAGGTGAGGCGGGAAAAGGTGAGGTGGGCTGAAGTGTGGTAAGAAATAGGCAAGATGGGTAAAGGTGAGGTGGGCAAAGAGTGAGGTGAGGTGAGGAGAGCAGAGGGGAGGTGGGCTGAGGGGAGGCATGGAATGGTAAAGTGAGCTGAGGTGTGGTGGGAAAAGGTGAAACAGGAAATGGTGAGAAGTGTAGAGGTGAGGCAGGCAGATGTGGGCAGAGGTAAGAGGAGGTGAGTTGGGCAGAGGTGCCAGAGGCTGCAGGTTGTGCATCCCTGTGTTATAGGGACATTCCAGGAAAAGGGTTAAATTGGCCTGCCAGGGGCTGCATCTTTCATTGACCAGCACTTTGCATTTTCTGATGAACTCTACTGAACTTTCTTCTTACTGCTGACTTCTTATTCTCAGCCTGCTCAGTGAATTCACTTCTAAGGAGACCTATACATTGCTCTGCTGCTGAAGAAGGGAAGGGGGAGGAAGCTCACTAGGGCTTATAAAAAATATGAATCAGGCTGAGTGAAAGATTCAGCCCCACACAGCCAGCATGGGGAGAACAAATAGCAGGCTAAATTAACCTCTTGCCTGGAATGTGCCTTAAACTCTGTATTCTAGAATGCTAATATGGCTTCTTGTCTGGGAATGTGCTGTTAGGAATCTACTCCACCTTGCAGAAGAATGCAACAAAGACATAAAGTGGCCAAGCAAACAGCTACAAGCATCATCTAAAGAGGCCCCACAGACATCCACACAGATCTTTGATTTATACCGTCCTCACTCCTCACTACTAACTCATTTATATAAATATATTCATGAATATATACATATTGTATGAAGAATAATACCGCCTAGCATTCTACAAGGTTAGTATGCTAGTATTTTTTTGTTCTTCTAACTAAAGTTGACCAAAACCCATGCCCCAATCTTATAGATTACAGGGCCGCTGGATTCCCTCCCTCTGGGGCCACCTGGAAACTCACCTTCTTTCCTGGTCCAACAGTGCCATGCGCGAGCTGCGGCCACATCCCCGCTAGCCATTTAGCCCTTTTAGCATTTGTGAATACCCTGTTAGAGGGTAGCAGGGGATGCGCCCGCCAGTGTAAGATCTGCTTGCATTAGATGAGCTCCTGGACAAAGGGGCTTGGGCGGATGCAAGGGCGCTGATTGGACGAGTGGCCATGCATGCATCGCAGTACTGGGAAGAGGTGAGTTTGTTTGGGCGACCTGGGAGGGACAAGAACCAAAACCCAGGATAGTCAAAATCTTGGGTTTTGGTCCACTTTAAAGGAGGTCTAAAATCCATATAAATATGGTGGATGGCAGGAGGTAGGGACAGCTATCATTAAACACCCATGACAATTAAATTCTAATATATAATAGGCTAATAAATAAGCAATATTTGATTGATATCCTTAGTACTGTACTGTCACACTTGAAGTTTAAAACATAGCACGTAGTAAGCAGAAAGTTTTGAATGTGAGCAGAAAGTGACAGGGCTTAGCAGCTTGTCAGAGGAGGGGGACAGCACACGTCTGCTCAAAAAGCTTTCAAGTACATTTGGGTTTCCTCAGACACACAGATCACACACCTTGACCCATCCTAACTTTCATTTGGTGCCTGTCATTCCTTAAACACCTATCACAGCTATGTTTGTGTGTCAGGAAATGACAACTAGAACACATGATAGGAAAAGGCTTGAAATTTGTGTCTTAAAGTGGAAGTCCAGTGTCCATGTAACCCGTCCTCCTGCGCCCCTCCCCTAGAGCTTAGACAGGACAGGGAAGTTTCTGGTCTGCCCATTTATTTGGATGGGTGGGGGTGTGCAGAGTGCAGAGTGGCCAGAGCACCGATGATGGATTCCAGGTAAGGTAAGGTGTTTTTCTTTAATTGCACCCCCCCCCCCCCGTTTTGCTTACATGGACACTGGAGTTCCAGTTTAAGAAACAGCACTGTGCTTAAAGGGACAGTCCAGGCAAAGCCAATAATACGGCAGCAGTGAACTCACATGGAGCCTGTCCCATGAATCTCTCCTCCATTTCCTGTGATACATTGTGGATGCTGTATCAGGCCTGTAAAGTTTGCCCATTATCATTCTGTTCCTCCATGACCACCTCTAAATTTGGCGACTGCTCCCCTGTCCCTCAGCGAGCCTGGCAAGCCACAATGGTCGCTGTTGCCGGGCTTGCTTGCGCAGGGAGCGCTGGGGACAGGGATGGCTGTGCGAACGTGGTCATGGAAAAATGAAAAGAAGGGGCAAAATTTGGAAACCTGCTACAGCATCAGGCTTCAGGTGAGCTGCTTGCTGCCTTATCATTGCCATTGCCTGGGCTGTCCCTTTACTAGTGGCTTGAGGCATTTTGCCCTTAGAAAGCCAGGCCATGTCTATTGCTTGGTGGGTAATTGTAGCAAGTAGACATTATGGCAGTTAGATAACTGTGGCAAGTAACAGTTCTAACAGGTTGTAGCCAGATACTCTATACGCAATATTTGTGGTGGGTGACATGGAGGGATACTCACTAGAGTGTACATCTTTAAGATACTAAATGCTTACTGTATGTGCATTTCCAGGTGCATGAAATAACGGCATCTACCTGTTATTATGGCATCCTATTACAAACAATATATATGCCAACCTTGGTCATTCAATAGTTTACAGTGGCAACACGTGATAAATGAGAGGAGATCCTTGAGTCAGTTTAATCAAGTCTACATATGCAGTGTGCGTGCTGAACCCACCCTCAGCACTCCGGTACAATTTTTATTAACATTAGCACCATCTGAAACTGGCTGCCTTAGGCACAGGCTAATATGACCCTGTGTGTAAAGGTTCACAAACTATTGAAGATGGCATCAGAACTGGGAGAATCTTAAACCGGACCACCAGCCTGGCACAGTTGGAAGAGAAAGGTAGCGGCCATTTTGGAGCCTCCTCTCCCAGCATATCAGCCATGCTGCTGTCTGGATTCCACTGACATAACTGACAATGCACAGTAACAGGAAGCCCAGCAGCACTTCCTGTTTGCAGGTGGCCTGCAAGCCCACAAGTGGCCATCTTGTTTTTAAAATTTACCTTAGCAGGCCTTGGGGAGGGATGCATATGAGCACTGTTTGTTGTGTTGGTCTGATTTAAGTCATTTTTGTCTGTTGGTCAGCTGTTCAGCTTTAAAGTGGACCAAAAGCCAGGATTTTGACTATCCTGGGTTCTGGTCCTTGCCCTACTGCCTAGAACCCCCCTAGTTGCCGAAACAAACTCACCTCTTCTGGGTCCTACAGCGCATGCGTGGCCACTCATCCAATCAGCACGCTCGGATCCACTGACATGCCTTTGCATAACCCTTCATCTAAGACGAGCTGCTCCGAGCACGTTAAAGGCCGCATTCCCCCACTACCCTCTAACAGGGAGCATGCCTGCACCAGCCATTCACAAATGCTGGCGTGGCCACGTGCCCTGCTAGAGGGACAGCGAGGATACGTCCACGGCTCGCGCTTTTGCCCCTGGACCGGAAAAGAAGGTAAGTGTATGGGCGACCTGGGGGGTTTCACACAGCGGGGGATCCAGATTTTGGATGCCCTGGGGGGAGGGAATCGATTGGGTCCCGGGCTGACCCACTTTAAGGGGCATTCCAGGCAAGCAGATACTGACACTTCTAGATTCTAGCATTCTGGCTATCTACCTCCTAGGCATATCTAATCATGCCTCACATCTCATAGTAAGATTACCTATAGCCAGTGAAATAGGCCAAACATTTTAAAGAGCTCAGAAGCATTATCTATGGAAAATCTATTGAAAAAACACAATCCCAAAATAAAGACTGGGACCAACTAACAGACGTATTCGAGTATCTTCATTGTTACTTAACCTTTCTTTTCTCATTGGTTTCCAGCTATGCAGTGGCTGATGATGCCTACAAGTCATTACGTGACCGCGACAGAGACCAGTGTATCTTAATCACTGGGGAGAGTGGAGCCGGGAAGACTGGTATGTTATTTTATATTTCATGCATTTATTATACATTGCCTGAGGTGATGGTAAATTCAAGACATGCGGCAAAGTGTTTTTTTTGCAGTCCCCATTTCTGTCTCAGAATGGTGGGAAGGGGGGCAGTGACGTAATTAAATGTGACAGGGCCCTGGTGAAAATATTAACCGGGGCCCTGTCAAGGCTCATACAATAAACCTTTTTTCTGGGCTTCATCCTTATGACTGCTCGTCATACCGCCATACTGCCAAGAGGGTATGGAGATGGCTATCAGGAGCAAATCATATGTGGCTGGACATCTGTTCTATCATCCAAAGAACACTAATCCTCTCTGGACAACACATTTGCTGATTCAGCACCGTGAAAATGTTTCCCTCACTTTTTTGCGAGAAAACATTTTTCATAATGATTCAGCACCATTTAAGCTGTGCAAATTATTTAACATAATAAAATGGTTTTTTCACAAAAAATATGTGAAAAATGATTAAGGTGCTCTAATGTTTTGTTTAGATGTGAATTACTCTAATTCTGTTGATCAGTGCATTCAAATGAATTCTTCCATGATTCAATGTTTCATGACAATAAAACCTGCATACTTTGAATAAAGTACTGGTAACTATATTTAGGTGCTGTGTAATGATTAAAATTACTCCTGATAACATTGAGTTTCCTTTCCTATTTGCATTGATAAATGTTACTTTCACAGAGGCGAGTAAACTGGTGATGTCATATGTGGCGGCTGTATGTGGAAAAGGAGCAGAAGTGAATCAAGTGAAAGAGCAGCTTTTGCAATCCAATCCTGTTCTGGAGGGTAAGTAACGGAATATTTCTTGGACAGAACAATTTCAGAAATTGTGGTTACAATTATAGAAGGCAGCAATTTAGAAGACGGACAAGCAGCTGGTTTCATTTTTAATTTTTTTTATAAGCAGTATAAAAAGCATAAGACTAAATATGGTGTTTAACGGTATGCTTCTTTGTGTGGTCTTTAATTATTTCTAATCCATGTTTAAAAAAAAGCCTTTAGTATTTTAAAGCTGCTGAGGATGTGAAATAGATGAATCTGTATCTTAACCATGTGGCCACCTTTTGTAGACAAAACTTTCTGAACTTTGCATGAAGATGAAGAGGTATATATTTCCCACTGCATTGCCCATTGGCTTATTGCAGCACAGCCATGTTGTGATGCTATAGCATGAGGGGAAGGCTGGGGGGAGAGGACAAGGGAGCCAGGTATGGATGGGGGTTGGAAGCAGCAGTTGAGCTAGCCTCAAAGCAGTGCAGACATTCCCCCTCCCCACTGGCCCCTACTTACCTTCTGGATGTCGTTGCTGCCTGCTGCGGTGACATCTGGCTGCTTTGGGCCCCAATCCACGCCCCCGACATCTGGCTGCTTTGGGGCCCAATCCTCGCCCCCGCTGCCTGCTTAGCTGTCTGTAAATGACAGTATGGCTTTAGCCGGCCTCTGCAAAGTCCTGTGCCGCTCAGTAAAATCTCACAAGATTTCGTGCAGCTCCATCGCATGCCAGCCATTGTCACATTGTCACACGAGGACCGTGCGCAGTGCCTGATGGGATACAAGATGGAGTCGCCCGTTGGAAGGTCACCGGAATCCGAGGGACCCAGAAGATGGATCCCCTGGGGAGGTGAGTAGAAGCTACTCAAAGTTGAAACCAGAGGAGGGCATTGGATTGGTGAGGTTTGGGGGAGATTTAACCTCCCCCAATGTTCCTCCTTAAAAGTAGTGCCTTAAGGTTAAAGGAACACCTGTAGCTGATCGTCCGGCTCACAGGCCAATATGGTGTAAAACACCTTCCGGTGGTTTGTATTGACCCTTTTTTCCACACTAGGTTTGGCATGTGATGTCCAATTTCACTTACATACCATTCTTCCAATGAGATGTGATCTATCATTTCAGCAGAGGTTCACCTCCATGCACCTCTTGCTGTAATTTCAGTTCACTGTTGTTCCACCAACCAACAGGACACAAAATGTTGAACAGTGTTGATATCTCAGTCCAAGCACATAGCAATCTGCCGGAGTGATAAACCAAGTTCCAAGTTCAAGGATTCTGTGCCTCTCTGACTGTGACACCCATGCTCAGCCTGCGGCCCATGGGCCACATGTGGCCCTCAGAGCTATCTGATGTGCTGTGGGAAAAGTTGGAGGGGTAAATAGAACTGACATTTAGGTAGTTAAATAGGGGTACAGCAGTGATGGGAGTTTGCATGGGGAGTGATATAGAAGGGGCACATTGGCAAATAAAGGTGACAGCGGTAGCATTGAGTGCAACACCACCCCTGAGTAATAATATAATGAATTCATGTGGTAATAGTTTTTATAGAGCTTACATGGGTTGAAATTTATGAACATGGTGTAGGGCTGTTTTTTTTTTGGGGGGGGGGGGGGTGATGGTAAACACCCCACTTAAGAGGCTATGGCGCTAACCTGTAGGTAACAAAGAGAGTGGGCTAAATGTTTGGTTCTAGTGCCTCCACCCAGAATAGGGCCCTTGCAACCATTTACCTAAGTCACTCACTGACACAGTCAAGTATAACAATACTATGAACTTTATGTAGTTTAACTTGGCAATAGAAATGAATCATACACAGTAGAACACAATGAAAGGCCCAGCTGGGGCTTTAGTTAGTCTGTGGACATATACCCGGGTATATATAGTCTATAGCTAAATACCTCCAGGAGAAAGTCAGCACAGGATGAATGCTACAGGGGCCCCTGATCTTGACTCGAAGAGAGGATTCACTCTTGACAGGCAGGAGTCGATGATCAGACAGTCAAAGCTCTCCACAGGGCACACAGCAGCTGGACATGCAGGTCAGATGGCACTTAAGAAGTTCAGGAGCAGCTACCAATGATCCCCCATGTGGCACCATCAGCTGCACGTGCAGGTGAACAGTGTAGTAGTCTGTGAAGGGACCCAGGCTCCACTGTGAGGCTGTGTATGCAGGTGGTAGAAGCACAGCTCGTGGCAGCAAGCCGTGTGCTCAGTTCTCCTATCATACAGGACGTCTGTCCTGTATTTATAGTCTGATACATTCAGAAAGGGGCTACAAACCCCAACTAGCAGGGTCAGGAAGTGTACCATCAGTAGCTAGAGAGAGAGTGATCTATGATCTCCTGCAGTCCTGAAATGTTCCAGTTGTAACTCTGTGGTAACTAAGCACTTCCCTACAATGGTTAAGATTTGAAACTGACAGGGGAGGGCTATAAATAAGGGACCTATATTTTAGTGAGGTAAGCCAATGGGCATGTGCTCTTCTAGCATTTTGGGATTGTTACATATGTAGGGGTGTGGTAGAAGGACATACGAGCGAGTGGTGACAGTGAGTTTCCGGAGATCCTGTGGTGGAAATCATCAGTATGCTAATTCTGAACCTATTCATTGTGGCCCGTGACCAGGTTCCAGATCATTTAAGTGGTCCGCGCTTGTCAAAAGGTTGAGAACCCCTGGACTGTGACAAGTGTTGATAACTAGCACATTGATAAACATTTATCCCACACCACTTGATCTAAATTTTACGTTTCTTATGGCTAAAAATCTTTGCTTTGAATGTGGCTTTTATACCCCTTTCATGTGCCACAGAT
The DNA here is from genome assembly GCA_027917425.1 of Gastrophryne carolinensis. Classification (NCBI taxonomy): domain Eukaryota; kingdom Metazoa; phylum Chordata; class Amphibia; order Anura; family Microhylidae; genus Gastrophryne; species Gastrophryne carolinensis. The sequence goes on from CM051236.1 coordinate 124,820,331, forward strand.
TGGAGCTAGGTGCTTGAAAATGTGATCCTTTGCTGATCTTCCATACCAACTATGTCGTATCAGCTACTTTTTCTGTTTACATAGCCTTTCAGCCTCTCCTTCTTGATTTTGCAATCTCAGTGTTGAGGAGTAGAATATTGTGTTGTGATTAATAACAAAATGAAGACTCTACTTTGCTATTCCATGATGTAAGCAGGTGTAGATAGACTGGCTTAGAATCTGACTTCATCTGCCTCAATATCGAGACTTGTCCTATATAATGCTCTATAGTAATGGCCAGCACTAATGCAATTGTAGCTCCCTGAAGAACTAATGCTTATTATTATTATCTCTCGGGATGTGTTAAAGCTTCACCTTCTCCAAATAGGGATGAGCAGGACTGGAGGAATTCTAGTAGGTCTGGGAGTGGTAAGGACTGGGATTGTCCTAAATCCTAAATATTCTTAGTGATCACTAAAGGAGAAAATATGTTTTTTTATGTTGTGGGCCACAGGAGACATGAAGTCACTGTGGTGGTGGTGGTATTGCTTTACTGTACCTCATACCAGAACAGAATTCCTAACTTTTAGACAGTGTACAATTACTGCAGCGACCAATTAGACATTACACAGGGATTTCTGCAAGGACAGCACACAGTGATTCCTACTTGGAATATAGGCTTGAATCAGCCCCAGGTGAGAAATCTCACTCCTTTTTAAGGGAGAAAACTGCCATTCAGGTTCATTGTCTACCTTGGAGCAGATTCAGCAACTGATGTACATTTTGAAAGTTTCTCTCCTAATAAAATTAAGTGAGTTTTCTCACCTGGCGCTGAATCAACCCCTATATGTTATGTGTGAGTCCGACATTAGGCAGTGATTGCAAGTATATATTGTGATTATGTTTGAAGACTATGGGCCTTATTTATCAAGAAATAGCGACAGATAGCGCCAGATAGCGACTGGGGAGCCGGCCAGTAAAGCCAGGTACCGCAACTAGAACGCTGGCTCCCCTCCACAATCACACATTTATCAAGTCGATACTGCTTAGCGACTGAGATAGCGCCACCTAGCAACTCATTCATCATTATCCCAGCCTCATCCCACAGCGCCAGCGAACATCCTTGAACAGCGACAGGTATGACCTCTCGCTACCTGGCGCTCTCCAATGCATTTCAATGGCAGAATGTATTTTAATTAATAATTATTTTTTAATACATTTTTTTTTTAAATTTCAAAAAAAAAATCTGTGAACACTTCTTCCTTTGAAAATGTATTTTTTTGGGATTTTTAAAAACATTTTTTTTTTTTGCAGAATTGATATTACAGGTCTGATTTTAAACTATTCAGGTTTGAATATTATTTCAAAATCATTCCATTTTTTTTTTTTTGGTTAGGGGGTTAAAAAACTACTTTTAACACATCGCCTACTGCGCTCTGGGATTTAAACATGCATTTCACAGCGCTAGGAATTTTTAAGGCTGATTTTTTAATGAATATGGTGGGTGCCGGTCGCTATGTCCAGTCGCTATCATGCGCTCCCATACAACAGCGAACCTGTCAAATAGCGACTCAGCATCTTGTATTCAACATTACGGCACACCGACTGAGTCGCTATCATCCACCGAACAATGGGCAAGCACAGCGACTACTAGCGGTCGCTGTCAAAATACCGCTACAGTCGCTCAACAGTCGCTATCTGTCGCTATTAATGAATCAGTCTCTATGGCCTCGACTGCTCCAAAGAAGTAGAGAACATTTTAGTCCGTTTAATACTGTACTAAATAGTGCCATTGACTTTCATTGTTCTCTGGTGACAGTGAAATTCCATTTGATCTTCCAGATTCCTAAAGTAGCAGCAGACAAAAGGTGCAGGTGTATGCTAACACATTGCACGTTAGTTATTGACATCCTTTGGGATTGTCTACTATGTTCAGTCTTAACGCAAAGTCAAAGCAAAGTGTATTTTTGAGGCACTAGCTTAAGGTTAGGAATGGGAAATCAATACTGACATTTATGAACAATGGGGGTCATGCTAATTATATGGTGAAGCCAGGGTGACTTGCAGTGAGGATTCCAACCTGCAATAGAAAATGTTTTTTTTTCCATTTTTAAAGTTTGGAAACAACAGCACCCTGTAGGGTATACAAAAAATGTGGTGAATTACTCAGCATAGCGCATAGGGTGCTGTTATTTCCAAATATAAAACACTTTTAAAAAATTACTTACTTCATCTGTAAAGATGCCCCATCACAGGTACAGGTTATTTTTGGAGAAAAAAAGGGATACAGGTTGTAATGCACACCACAATGCACACTTGAACAAACTCACACTGGCTTCACCAAATAATTAGCATGACTCCCAATGAGTCAGTGGAGGTCATGCTAAAGATTTGGTGAAGCAAGTTTAAAGTGGACCAAAACCCACATTTTTAACTAGCGCCCCCTGAATTGCTCCCCCGATGAAGAGCACCTGTTGACAATTTTTACTGCTCCTACTTCACTCTAACCCCATATAATTTTAGCTGTAAATCCCTGCATCCTCCATTCATTGCCATTGTTGTTTGTGGCAATAATGTCATTGCCACAACTAAACAATGGTGTCAATTCAGAGCCAAATGAGAATTCTCACTCCTTTTTTAGGAGAGAAAAGTGCCATTCACTTTCATTGTGTACCTTGGGGCTGATTCAGAGCCAGGTAAAAATGTACACCTGGTAGACAATGAAAGTCAATAGCAGTTTTTTCTCCTAAAACCTGGCTCTGAATCGACATCAATGACTGATCCACTGACATCTCACAGAGAGAGACAAGAAAATTAACAGTGTTCCAAGATGATTCGAAAAATGAAAATATCCATTTCTAGTTCTACACCCCAAGAAGGGAGTATTGGCAGGGGCTTTGGCCAAATGCATTTCATAAGATTGGTGGGTTTTGGTCCGCATTACATTTGGGTGCAAATTCCTGCCTGTATTTTTGTGAACTTTTTAATTTTAACACATAAAAAATATTCAATTTTTTTTCTAAAAAAATCACCTGCACCTGCAATGGGGCATTATTACAGGTGATGTACATCATTTTTCCTAATGAGGTAAGAATACTTGTTTAAACCGGACCTTCATCATCAGTTAATAAAAGGCCCAAACTACTCCCCAGCATCTAAAATTAATATATTTTATGTTCTTTAGTCACTTATTATTTCCCCCACTGGGCTGCAACTCTGTTCAGGACTCTAGGATATGGGAGCCACCATCTTGCCTCAGAAGCATCACATACTGAGGAGAGGAGAGGTGGAGGATTGCAGTGGGGTGTGTTACAGCTGCGCTTTGCACAGACAGAGCAGAGCTGAAGTCAGGAAAAGCAATCCCAGAATGCAAAGCGACACAGTCAGAAGACACTTCCTGTCTTCAGGCAGCCTGAGAATCCAAGGACCGCCATCTTGGATGTTTAAAGGCTCAGAAAATGCACTCGTTGCAGGTAGGATGGTTTTTAATGTGGGCAATCTGTATGTACAGGGTGGGGGGAACATATAGGATAGGCTCTTATTTAGGGTAAAGGTCCATTTTAAATGTTTGGAAACAACAGCACACCTTTTCAAAAAAGTATACTTAATGCATTGGAAAAAGTAAACCTGTAAAAATGCCCCATTATTTTCTAATTGCAGCTTTCTTGTGTGTTAAAATTATAAAGCTCACCGAGATGCAATCTGTAACTCACCCAAATGTGCTCCCAGAGTTGAACTTGCCTCACTAAATCTTTAGCATGACCCCCAATGACTAACATGTAACAAAGATGCAACACTTTCCATTGTTCAGTGACCAGGGGTGTACATAGATTTTGCAGGGCCCCATAGCAAAAACCAGAGTGGGCCCCTCCTAAAAAAATTGCTATTCCCCAGCAGTAACATACTTACAGTGAAGTGCAGGAACTGCAGCCTTGGTTTCTGAGTGGACCAGTCAGTCAGAGACCAGGTTACCAGGTAAACCCCTGAAATGTGGGGCCCTTTGGTGGTACCCATGGCAGAAGCAGTAGGCTATGCTAGATATCACTGATCTATGGCAGGAGAACACAGGTTATCAACCCGCAAACAATGTGTGCAAAAGTCCTAAAAATAAGCCAGTAATATTTGCATGTAACTGTAAGTTGGGCTCCCAGAGTCCATTCCCCTTGTAAACCCGGGTTGGTGAGGTCCGGTGAGGTCCGTTTCTTCCTTGGGTGCTCGTTTCTCTCTATACAAAGGGTGACAAGAGGAATGGTGCCCTGCAGAACCTATAGCTCTGCTTTTAGAAAGCACACAAATACTGTATACTGCTGTGGCCCAGTCTGCTGCTGTTGTCACAAGTGGGGTTAGGCAGCTTGCATTGGGCCCCCGTCTGCCATGGGCCCAGTAACAGTTGCCTTCCCTGCCTCTATGGTATGTAGGCCCATGTCAGTGACCCTCTGCTTAGGTATTATTTAACCATGTCTTAGCTTTATGGCTGTCATTTATAACTCTAACGGATACCTCTTCTTTAACTGCAGCTTTTGGAAATGCAAAGACCATCCGCAATGATAACTCTTCCAGATTTGTAAGTTTTCCTATTAATATGTATATGGATATACACTGTGTATATACTGTGTGTGTATATAAATATATATATATATATATATATATATATATATACGCTAAATATGCTCTTAAGACAATTATATTAGAAAGGGTAGAAAGTCAAGGACATAACTGAAGATCACAAGTAAAAAAAAAAATATTGATGGGGCCCATTGGCCTTAGATACAGGCCAAAATTGTTTGGTGTTCATAGAATTTGAACTCCTAGTAATTTTCTCCAACTTCTTGTGAAATTAACTTCTTGTAAATGTCATGGTTGTGCCTTGTGGATGAATACAGTGCATTTTCATTCATTTATTAAAGAGGAGCAACCACCAGCCTAGAGTCTCTAGGGCCAGTGGTCTTGTTCTTTGTGGGGCGATTCCCCAATTTGTTAAATCCCAGGATCACTGAGTTTACTTACCTCGATAACGATGCCACAGTGCATTTGCAGTCCGCAGTAGCATCCCTGTGGCTGATGCACACTTGCATGCCAGTCTTATGTAAATGGCCACACACCGGAAGGGAAGAGGCTACGGTGATGCATGGCACCACATGCAATATCAACTGGTCTTCAGCCAGTGCATAGGCTGCTGGAGCTCCGCAGTAGGATATCGGTGGTGCCTATTCTGACCCTATTCAGGCATTTCTAGCAGCTGGACAGGTATCCCACTGTAGAATGGTCAGAGGTTGGGGGATTAAATGGCCCCTTTAACAAACTAATACATTTTTGAGTGAAAGAAGAAGTCCTCTTTAGCTTTAGCAAATCTTTTTAGATAATGGCAGGGGTTCCTTCTGGCTAACCAATGTATTATATGCCAATGTTCTTAAAGTGGACCAACACCCAGGGGTGATCGGCCCGGGAATCTATAAGATTCCCGGGCCGTTCACCTCCCGATCTCGGATGTCCCGCGGGGTGAAACCCCCCCAAAACACCTTACCTTATCGGTGGCGGCGGCGCGCGCCCTGTAAGAGTGACATGCGGGAGGCGGCGGCGGACGCGCTGTCTTGTCCGTCGCTGTCACCTGCTTGTCCGTCGGTGGGGATTGGATGTCGTGGTCACGTGGGAGCGTGGTGAGGTGAGTTTTTTGGGGTTTTCTGGGGGGTGTCACACAGCGGGCACCCCCAATCGGGGTGCCCCCCCGAAGTGGACCAAAACCCAGGATAGTCAAAATCCTGGGTGTTGGTCCACTTTAAGGAGTTTACAAGACAGTCCGGGCAACATAATAAAAACAAATACTTAATGAGTCCCTCACCATCAACCACGCCTCAGTGACAAATGACCCCCCCCCCACGCCACCAATCACAATGCCTGCAGTGCACCCATTCTGTTCACTGCAATGGAGGGTGTATATCAGGACTCGACATATCCCCCTTCTTTGCCATGAATGGAGGTGGCGTGCTGCATCCTTGTGACTGATGGTGGGGGGTGGGCACTTGTCTGGAGATCAGGCTAGGACCATGCTTGACTCAATCTCACTCAGTCTGGTGAGTTGCTGATCAGTAGTATGAGAAGGAGTGATCTGCTGTGACTAACAAAGGTAAGTATCTTTTTGATGGTGGCTGGACAGTTTCTTTAAAGTGGGCCTAAAGTCAAATAAGACAAGGGCCAGTAAAAAGCCTGGTGGAGGGGCCATGACTGGGCTAGCGTTCCATATGCCCTGCGTCATACCTCTCACCCACCAAATAACGAGTCCAGACCACCATGTCGTTGGAAAGATTAAATTTAATCGGCCACAGCCCAAACATATATAAACAACATTATGCAAGCAGTAAAGAGTCCCCCCTATTGTTCCGGGTCTCAGAAGCCTAGGATCTCAAGAATGACGGGAAGGGGAGGGAACAAAATTAACATCCCGACCCCCACCAAGCGGAAGCCAACATAAACTCGGCCGCAAAACCTCCTAATCGGGCTAACCGCCAGTGACCAAAAACATCCCCTTCCCTACCAGAACCCCAACATCCGAAATTCTTTAACCAACTCGTCCTGGCCGGTTTCCATGGAAACAGCCGCATACCCTACCCGTGGAAATGCTACCTCAGACCCCAAACCCGAGAGGAGACCCGCCAAACGGCTGTGACAAATACAAACCAAAATTCCACAGAAAAAGAAAAACCAAAACTTAACAAAGATAAATAACAATACATTAACATATATACAAAGTATGACACCTTCTCCTTTTATTTATTTATTTTTTTTTTTCTTTTTATAATAAATAACAATAATACAATTTTTTTTTTAACACATATCCAAACCCCCCCCCCCCAGAACTGTGGCCGAAAAACCCAAACATAACCAAAAACAGGGCGGGAGGGTGCGACTGCTCGTCCATCCAGCCGGGGGTCAAAGAGGAAGGGGAGGGGGACAAACGTCCCTTTTATACTCCCCCCTCCCCCTTGAGGTCACTTCCCCCAGTGACCACTCCCCCCATGGCTGGTCTGCCTCCGGACGGAACGCAGGCCAGTCATGTGGGCTGCCCTCCTTAAGGGGACGGCGCTTTCTGTCTGGGTCATGGACGCTGCCTGGCTGGCAAAGGACACATGAAGGAAGTTGCTGCAAGGGTGAGGTTTTTTTTTTTGTTTTTTAACTGTGAATTGGTAAATTTTCCAAGGGACCCCTATACCAGCTCATAGGGTAGTGTTAGCTGGAGCTATTGTATCTCCAATGCCGGATACTGAGATCTATCCGTCCGGAGGACTTGGGAACAGAATAGACCCAGCTCATCACTGCTACTAAAACATACAGAATGATATTGTTAACCCTCTGAACCTTCATAAACATTATTTGTACAGTTTTCTTATGCTGTTGGAGTCTTTGCTGCGAATGAAACTGTGATAAATGATAATTCTTTTCTACTGCTGTGTCACATTCTCTCATTATTTATTTTAGGGAAAATACATGGACATTGAATTTGACTTTAAGGGAGATCCTGTTGGAGGTGTCATTAGTAACTGTAAGTATTATTTTAGTAATGTGTATGCACTTGTATAATACATTGAAAGAGGAACAAAACCCACTGGGCTGGCCCTGGAATCTAAAAGATCAGAGCCCTTTGCCGAAGGATGTAAATAAGGGCTCTGATTGGATGAGAGCCTGCGCATGTCCCATTGGACCGAGGAGAGGTGTTTTTACTGGGCAAACTGGGGAGTGTCACAAAACAGGGCATCCTAATGTGGGATGCCCCGGGGGCACGGAACAATACTTGGGAAAGTCAAAAGCCTGGATTTAGTTCCGCTTTAATGGTTCTTGTGTTCTGTACATACTGTAATGGCCCTGATCTATTAAAGCTTTGCCATCCTGCACTAACCTACATTATTGTCCCCTGGATGCGGTTTCAGACTGAAGGAAAACCATATTTACTACTGTGTTTAATGTGTATGCATTGGTATATATCATTAAAAGAGGAACAAAACCCACCCAACCTGGCCCTGGAATCTAAAAGATCAGAGCCATTGCCAGAGGATGTAAACAAGGCAAAAGGCTCTGATTGGATGAGAGTCTGCGCATGCCTTGTTGGGCAGAGCAGAGGTGAGTTCTACTGGGCAAACTGGGGGGTTTCACAAAGCAGGATATCCCAATATGGGATGCCCCAGAGGTACAGAAAAAAACTTGGGAAAGTAAAAATCCAGGATTTTTTTCCGCTTTAAAGAGGAACATTGGACCTAAAATAAAAAGGAGCCGATTCCCCCCCCCCCCCCCCCCCATCGGACCCTACTTACCTTTTGGGTGTCACCACTGCCTGCTGCTGCAACATCTGGCTCCTTCAGGATCCGATCCTCTGCCCCACCCCGGCTTACCCGTCTGTAAATGACAGCACGGCTTTAGACAAGCTCTTCAAAGTTCATCCCATTCATGGGCACTGCGCAGGCGCGAGATCGGGGGCCGTGCACAGTGCCTGATGGAATGCAAAATGGCGCCGCATGTCGGGAGGTCGCCCGGAATCTGAGGGACCCAGAAGATGATGCCATGGCCAGGTGAATAAATAGTGCCCAAAGGTAAAACCAGACGGGGGGCGGCAGACCAGGGAGGTTTGTGGAGGTTTTAACTTCCCTCAAGTTCCTCTTTAATGGCTTTTTGTGTTTTGTACATACTTTAATGGTCCTGATTTACTAAAGCTTTGCCATCCTGGGTGCAAGTGCAGAAAAACCATGTTTGCTACTGTGAGCTGAGCAGGGCCCAGGGATAAATATTAAATGTCATTAAAGTGGCTTGAAACCCAGGGGGGATCGGCCCGGGAATCTATAAGACTGATCAGATCCCTCCCCGCGGGGCATCCGAAATCGGGATGTCCCGCGGGGAGGAACCCCCCAGGAGGCCCACAAACCTCAGCCCCGTTCCATCAGCGCATGCGCGAGCCGCGTCTCGCGCTTCCCTCTAGCAGGGCGCACTCCCTGTTAGAGGGAAGCGCAAAACGCGGCCTGCAGCGCTCAGAGCGCATACCACAGCGGCTCTGAGCGCTGTGATTGGCTGGAGCGGTCACGTGGGAGCGGGGTGAGGTGAGTATTTCTGGGCTTTCAGGGGGGTTTCAGACAGCGGGGCACCCCCGATCGGGGTGCCTCACCGAAGTGGACCAAAACCCAGGATAGTCAAAATCCTGGGTGTTGGTCCACTTTAAAGCAACATTGTATTTATTTAGTTTTAACTGATTGAGATACTATTATGGTACTTCTGCCATATTATGTCACATCAGTGCAAATTAGAGTAGTGAAAAATATCATTCAGATTTTATTTAGCATGTTGCTGCACCGCTAATGTTTCAGAGAATGTTTCTTACATTGCAGCAACATGCACCAGTGTAAAAAAAATATAGAGAAATTCGATTTTGTAGCACTCTAATTTAACCGATGTGGCATAATCTGGCAAAAGTGCTTAAACCGGACCTTCACCAGGATTTAATGAAAAGCCCAAACCCTTACAGAACGATTCCCCAGCATCTAAAATTAATATATTTTAAGTTTTTAGTCACTCACTTATTATTCTTCCCCCACTGCAACTCTGTTCAGGACTCTAGGATACGGGCGCCGCCATCTTGACTCAGAACCATCACACATACTGAGGAGAGGAGAGTGGGATAAAGTGCAGGGAGGTGGGGTTATAGCTGGGCTTTGCACAGACAGAGCAGAGTTGGGGTCAGGGAAAGGTCAGCTATCCCAGAATGCAGAGCAGCACAGTCAGGAGGCACTTCCTGTTTGCAGGCTGCTTAATAAGATGGCGACTTCCATAAGCCGCCATCTTGGATGTTTAAAGGCTCATAACATGCAGTAGATGCAGGTAGGAAGATTTTTAATGTGAGCAATCTGTATGTACAGGGTGTGGGAAACATAGAGATGCTCTTATTCAGGGTGAAGGTCCGCTTTAATAAATCAGGCCCCTAGTGTCCGAATTGGGGAGTGCAGGGGTATGTGGTAACCAGCTGATCCAATATAACTAGTGATGGGCTTTGGATCTGGTCTGTAACTAAATTCCACCTGGCAAATTTGGCTCGGGTCACCCCATATCAGTCCTGGTCCGGCGGCTGTCATCTTCCTTATGCCGCTGCCATCAGTAGTGAGTAGGAACACAGGTACCCCCTTTAAATTCCTTGGTGGCCTGCCTCAGATAGAACCTTCTAAATCACAGAGGAGGAGTCTCTGTGGAATCCCCCCATGTGACTAGTGATCACTGGAAGGGAGGGACATGGAGGGGATTTCCTGGGGTATGGTGGGGGGACACTGCCCCACACCACATACTGGATCTTATAGCCAGATCCCAGGACCTAGTACCTGCTTCCGTGTTCCCACAGTTCATATGACTGCCAGCAGCCCTTAAAGCCGACCTTCACCCTGAATAAGAGCATATTTTATGTGTTTCCCACACCCTGTACATACAGATTGCTCACATTAAAAATCTTCCTACCTGCATCTACTGCATGTTATGAGCCTTTAAACATCCAAGATGGTGGCTCATGGAGCATCAGGCAGCCTGCAACAGGAAGTTCCTTCTGACTGTATCACTCTGGATTCTGGGATTGCTGTCCTTTCCCTGACCCCAGCTCTGCTCTGTCTGTGAAAAGCACAGCTATAACCCCACCCCCTGCACTTTATCCCACTCTCCTCAGTATGTGTGTTGCTTCTGAGGCAAGATGGCGGTGCCCGTATCCTAGTGTCCTGAACAGAGGTGCAGCTTGGTGGTGGAAAGGATAACAAGTAAGTGACTAAAAACGTATTAATTTTAGATGCTGGGGGATTTTTAATTTTTTAAGGGTTTGGGCTTTTCATTAGATCATGCTGAAGGTTCAGTTTAAGGTTTAGAGGGTTGGCTTGCACAGGGCTGTGCACCCGACCACACACAAACACCACAGGTTGGCAGCAGTCGCATGGGTTGTGATCTTCTGGCCGTACCAAAGGATTGTGGAAGGAGGTAAGCGCAGGGGCAGGCGATGGCGCTTCCCCAGTGATGCCCTTTCCTCCTATTTGGCTTCTCTATTCTATATTCTATCTGTATAAGATATTTACCAGGATGGTGTAACTTTAAAGTGGATTTTAACTCTTTATCTGGGTTTTGGTGTGTGCCACCAGACTCCTGATTTGGGATGATACCCCAGTTTACTCCCTCTGTTTCAGGTGTTATTTTTATATATTATATTATTTTTTTTAGGGCAACAGGGTCAAACCTTGGAACTCTCTTAGCAGTAGCAGATTTAATGGGGGGGGGGGGGGGGCATATAGGTCACTGTCTAGGATGGCAGGGAGCCTATCCACTTTCTGTATTTGTATATGCAAACTAAAACGTATATGCAATGTTTAAACGCGCGTACGCAAATGTATATGTAAAACTGTATATGTAAAATATGAGGCATTATGGAGCAGAAACATATTTATTTACAGGGTATTCGTTTGGCTGAGGAGTCTTCTTTTGACTTTCACTTCACATTTTTTCCTTTTTCTATGGGGGGGGTGCACGTAAAAAAACACCTTGATCCCTAAAAGTACAGGTTGTGGCTATTCATCAGCATTGTTATTCTGCTGTAAGACTGAGCTCTGATGGCACACTCCCTGCCTTCAGTCACCAGGATACAGGCTCCCACTGATTGGAGGGAGAGCGTACCACCTGACTGACCACTCTACAATGCAAATCTCAGCGGTGATCTGTCTCAATTCACAGGAGCCAGCCAGGGAGCAGCTGTGTAATCTGTGGCTGAGCAGATTTTTTGGAACTGCATATTTTACAGATTGGGGGGGCATGCTTATTTGTATGGGAAGTATAAGGATTGAGCAGATATTCGTCTGCCCCGAGAATGACATTGGGGATTCCTAAGGATTAGGAGGGTATTCATTTTGGTTGAGGATAGGCAATAGATATGGTTTGTGGGGATTATGGGGATATTTATTTGGCTTTGGAGATAACTAATGTATTGTTAAGGGGATAATATTTATGGGGGATTATTATTATATTACTACTGTAATTATAAAGCTCCATCATCTTCCATGGCGCTGTACAATGTGAAATTACAAACAGGGTAAAACAACTAACTTACAATACATGACAGAAAAGCACAAATCCCCAGTCATACTGAAATACACTAGGAGAGCTGGCCCTGCACTTATAAATTGGGTCCACCATCAGGGCTGTACAGACAAGCGCTCTTAAAGTGGAACAAAACAAAGGATTTTGACTATCCTGTGTTTTGGTCCTTTCCTGGGGGGCACCCTGATCGAGGGTGCCCTGCTGTGTGAGACCCCCCCAGGAGACCATGCTCACCTCTTCCCGGTCCCAGGGCGTGTCTAAGAGCAGCGGCTCTGAGCGCCCTGACGGCCCCATCCTCTGCTTCCCTCTAACAGGGAGCGTGCCCGGCTGGCCATTCTCACATGCCCTGCTGGAGGGATAGTGGGATGCGGCCGCTGCTCTTATGGGGCGACCTGGCGGGTTTCACACAGCGGGGCATCCCAATTTTGGATGCCCTGGGGGAGAATCAATCGACATGGGCCAATCAAGGTGGGTTTTGGTCCACATTAAATGTGGGATGCTACGCTGTGTGAAACCCCCAGGTCACCCACTCTAACCCACCTTTCCCTGGTCATATAGAACATACCCTGCCTTCCATCCAATCAGTGCGCTCGACTCAATCAGTAGGCTCATCTCAAGGGGCCAGGACTAGCCGAGCATGCTGGCGGCCGCATTCCCGCTACCCGTGGGTTTTGGTCCACTTTAATAGGGTGAGACATGAAAGAGGGCCCAGCTATCATTCAGTCCCACAACATCTTTTGCTTGACCTGCTCTGGGCACTTCCCGCAGATGAATCATTTAGCCTAGTACTGGCTGCAACTAGACTTTACCACTCACCCACCCCTCTCCAAGCTTTACTCACCCCCCCAGCTTCATTTATCCACCACATCTTCCAGTTCCAATCATCCACCCCCCCAGCCAATCTCAGGCCCAGAAATGTAGGTTACTTTGGGCCTTAAAGTGGACCAAAACCCAGGATTTTGAGTATCTTGGGTTTTGGTCCTTGCCCCCAGAGCACCGTGTTCAGGGGTGACCCGATGTGTGAAACCCCCCAGGTTGCCGAAACAAACTCATCTCTTCCCGGTCCTACGGCGCATGCACAGCCAATCGCCCAATCGGCGCGCTCGGATCTGCTGATGTCCTTTCATCTAAGCCTACATCTAAGGCCAGCGACTCCGAGCTCACTGATGGCTGCACCCCCCTCTAACAGGGAGCCTGCCCTGCTAAAGGGATAGAGGGGATGCAGCCACGGCTCACTCATGCACCGTTGGACTGGAAAAGAAGGTAAGTGTAACCTGGGGGTTTCATGCAGCGCGGCATTCCGATTTCGGATGCCCGGGGGGGGAATAGATCAGCCCGGGAATCTTATAGATTCCCAGGCTGATAGCTGTGGGTTTTGGATCACTTTATAGTTAGCCTTGGTTGTTTTCTAGATTTAGGCCCTTATTTAACAAGGGATAGCGCCAGGTAGTGACTGGTGAGCGAACGGCAATGACGGTCACCGCCACGAGAACGCCGGCTCCCTTCCGCAATCACACATTTATCAAGCCGATCCTGCTTAGCGACTGACAGAGCGCCAGATAGCGAATCATTCATCATTATTCCAGCCTCACCCCACAGCACCAGCGAGCGACCTTGAACAGCGACAGGTATGACCTCTCGCTACCTGGCGCTCTCCAATGCATTTCAATGGAGCAATCTTTAAATATTCTTAATTAATTGCTATTAATGTTTTTTTTTTTTTTTTTTTTTTTTAAATGTCAAAAATTCTGTGACCACTTCTGCCATGTTAGATATTTTTTTTAAGGTTAAAAAAAAAAAATTGTGCAGAATTGATATTACAGGTCTGATATTAATGTATTCATATTACAAAATGTTTTGAAAAACATGTGTTTTTTTTTTTTTTAAAATATGGTTGTTTGGGGGTTAAAAAACTACTTTTAACCCATCGCCGCCAGCGCTCTGGGGTTTAAACAAGCATTTCACAGCGCGAGAATTTTTTGAGCGCGATTTGTTAATGAATATGCTGGGAGCCGTTCGCTATGGCCATTCGCTGTCATGCGCTCCCATACAGCGCGGAACCTGTCAAACAGCGACTCCTAACCCCGTATTCAACATTACCGCACACCGACTGAGTCGCTGTCAACAGCCGAACAACGGGCAAGCAGCGAATACTAGCGTGCGCTGTGAAAATAACCCTACTGGCGTTCATCTGTCGCTACCTGCCGCTATTAATGAATCGGCCTCTTTGTGTTATTCCTTTGGGCTAAGATGTGGGTCAGGGCAGTTTGCAATCCGGGTCACTACTGATCCAGCTCTGCCCTTTAAACTTGATGAGTTAAAGCAGAACAACACTTAACACAATAAGAGCTGTCCCTCATTAATCAGTGGGGGAGGACATTCGATTGCTGGATGCCCCGCACCACATACCATCTGAAGATGCTGAAACCCTCAGCCATGATATTCAACAGTTGTGGAATCACTCCAGCCGGCCAACCGATCGAATCGCCAAGGTGACCATTGCTGTGGTGCTCCTGATGAACTTCACTGGCTGGGGAGATACACGATGCAGCATGGGATCTAGGAAGTAGGTGAGTAACAGCACCAGAGAACATGATGCAGCATGGGATCTAGGAAGTAGGTGAGTAACAGCACCAGAGAACATGATGCAGCATGGGATATAGGAAGTAGGTGAGTAACAGCACCAGAGAACATGATGCAGCATGGGAACTAGGAAGTAGGTGAGTAACTGCACCAGAGAGCATGTTTTCCTGGCCATCCTTTGAGTGATTTTCTTTTTAAAGTACAATTTACTCATCACCAAATTGAATGTTTTGTCTGGATGTCTTGGTTGTGTCCTGTACAAATGACATTACAGTACTACATTGAGATTTGTTTGTTTCCTCTTATTTTTCTAGCTGCTTATTCTCAGCAGGAAGTATCATTTCCTTTTTGAGTGGGATGGCAGTGCTTTAACTATTCTTGCCTTAATGGATAAAGCATAAGACAATGCATGAAAGAGGCTGCGCATGCAGAGAAGGATATACATATACAATATGTATTCCAGCAGCTGTGTCCTGTATCATGAAATAACACCCCTAGTTACCTACCAAAACTTCCTCGTGACACATTGCAAGTTATCTTCCTTCACGATTGTCCTTTTGGACCATTCATAATATTGTTAGAAAACTTCAGTCTTTTCTAAAAGGAAGCACTTTGATTTGAATAGGAAGTAGAAGGGTCACGTCATCAGACATATTTAAAGGGACAGTACAATCTAAATAACTCTTGTGATTCATGGGAACAACCATGATGGGATTATTGCATCTACCACCTATTGACTTCTATTGAAAGGAGAAGGGAAGGTGAGTGAGGGAAAGTGCTTTGTAATATGCGTCTCAATAGAAGATAGAGCAGGTCCTCCCATTGGCTGCTCTCATGAACCACAAGAGCCCTTTAATTGCAGTCTGTGGCCTTATTGGGTAACACAGATACCAGCAGCCGCTGGTACATACGTTACATTGTAAGGAGCCCTGTGCAAGACTGCTGGATTGTGCCCCAAGTGCAAAACAGAATTAAGCCCCCCAACCATAAAAATACATTTACCCCCCCCCCCCTTCCACCCTAGGGCAAAACGCTTGTTGCCCTTATTTAAAAAAAAAGCAATTTACCCCCTTCCGGGCCAAATGGCACCAGTCCATAAAGAAAAAAACTTTCCCAAAAAAAACTGGTGCCCCATTATGGGCCCTTAGATTGATGGTGCCCCAAAGAGTGCCCAAAGATTTGTTCATACATCACTGGTATAATTTAAAGGAAAAGAGGATCTTTCCTAGATCTGAAAGTATTAACACAACATCCAACACAAGAAATAACAGATTTACCCATCACTCCTTACAGTGGGTGGATACATCCATCCAAGGCCCTCAAAAATCAGCTGAGTGTGCAATGCCATGCATTAGCTTAAAGTGGACCAACACCCAGGATTTTGACTATCCTGGGTGTTGGTCCACTTAGGTGGGGCACCCCGATCGGGGGTGCCCCGCTGTCTGAAACCCCCCCAATCGCCGCAAAAACTCACCTCTCCCCGCTCCCACGTGACCTCGTCCGGCCAATGACAGCGCTCAGAGCAGCTCTGGTATGCGCGTCCAAAGCCGCTTGGACACGCATACCAGAGCGCTGTCATTGGCTGCGTCTCTCGCTTCCCTCTAACAGGGAGCGCGCCTGCGCCGGCCATTCACAAAATGGCCGGCGCGGGAGCGCGCCCTGCTAGAGGGAAGCGAGAGACGCGGCCGCGTCTCGCGCATGCGCCGTTGGATCGCCGGTAAGGTGAGGATTGTGGGCCTCCTGGGGGGTTCCTCCCCGCGGGACATCCCGATTTCGGATGCCCCGCGGGGAGGGATCTGATCGGTCCGGGAATCTTATAGATTTCCGGGCCGATCCCCCCTGGGTGTTGGTCCACTTTAACATTTACACAGCCAAACACCTTCCACTTGTGGACACGTTTTAAGCTTTTGGCATCAGCACAAGGCTGGAAGAATTTGGCTGTATGCAGGGCCAGATTAAGTGTGGTGGAGGCTCCTGCATGCAAAATCTAGTGGACATCCCAGATACCGTTTATTTTTTTCCTTTAAAATAATAGTCCAGCCAAGTAACTGATTGGTGGTTGCCTGGCACCTACCTGCTTACTAAAACGTCAGATCGAGTCCCTTGTGCTTCCCTTGTGCAGGTGCGTGCTGCTCGGGAACTTCTGCTTTGCCATTCTGGGTGTGGGGGGGTGTAGTCATCCAGCTGGTCCAGCAGAAAACAGTTCCCTGCATTGAGCAGCCAGCAGCTGTGCTTGTTGGCTTTGCTGCTCTTGACTCTCAGTCCTTCCCTGTGGTGGCTTTAACTCAAAGGTTGGTGGAGGCCCCCTTTGCAGGGCAAGTGGTGGAGGCTCCAGGGCGCGCACCCCTCGCGCCCCCCTCATAATCCAGCCCTGGCTGTATGATGTCTCAGACTTGGTGAGTACCAAACAGAGTCACAAGGCGCTTACAACTCTGTTTTGGCATAATATACACAGCCAAGCCAGTTCACCCCAGAATAAAGCCTTCTGTATGCAATAGATGCAATGCTGTGCTGTTCCTTCTCTTGACAAAAAACAGCTTAGTAATTAGAAGAACTGTATGTTTCCTGCAGACCTGCTGGAGAAGTCTCGGGTGGTCAAACATGTAAGAGGAGAAAGGAACTTTCATATATTTTACCAGCTGCTGGCAGGTGGAGATGCTGCACTTCTAGGTAAGGACCAAGAATATGTATTTAGAATAAATGTTGTATGTACAGGGACTATATCTACATATTGTTGCATGTACTGTTTGCCTTGTGGGTGATAAATGGCCAAATCCTTGGTTCCAAGTATGGGATTCAACTAAAATCCAGCATAGAGTCAGAAATGTACCTACCTCCTGTGCTAAGCCTGATTTGGGGTTTTAATTAGTCATAATTCCCACCTTTCTCTAGCATTATAGCTGCTGGTATGTTTCTAGCCTGCCCTCTCTTTTCCAGGATCTGGTAGCGGAACCCTGCCAAACACAACTTACCCTGAAAGTGGACTAACAGTCAAAAATGACTTAAACTGGACCAACACAACAATCAGTGCTCATATCCCCCCTCCCCGGGGCAATTTAAATTGCTGCACCCAAAAATTCATTAACCTTTTTCTATGTCCTGCTGTGGTAAATTTTAGAAACAAAATGGCTCATGGATCGGCAGGCTGCCTGCAAACAGGAAGTGCTGCTGTGCTTCCTGTTACTGTGCATTGTCAGTTGAATCCAGGCAACAGCATGGCTGAGATGCTGGGAGAGGAAGTTCCAAAATGGCTGCTACCACTATAAAATAATTAAGGTGGCATTTAATGGTGGAGCAAGTGTAATTGCTGACAATGATTCAGTATCATGCATGTAGATGGGGCAAGTGAGTTTTGGGGAATTTTCTTTTCAATCTGTGCCAGGCTGTTGGTCTGGTTTAACTGCCCATTCCCTCCTTTTTTTTTCTTTTCTCACCTGGTTTGTTTCTGGTTGAGTCCACCCCACCCCAATGATAGTCAGCTGCCGGTGCATTCAGACCTGTGCCCGAAAGTCCCGAGAGTCCTCTGGGCTTTTTTTTTCTCCTGACTTTTGGTCCGCTTTAAAGAGGTAGTCCAAGTATTTTGTAACATTCCACCCACCCCTGCCCCCTGTGCTAAGCCCTAACTTTAAAAACAGGGAATCTGCATGAAAGCTGAAGCTGGCACCTTGAGACAGACGCCTAATCCCGTGCTTCTACTGGTCTGTCACTCAAGTCACAAAAAAGGGGGGGTTACAAAAAGCTTGGAGTTCCTCTTTAAGACTCTTCCTTAGAGATGAGTGAATCTTCTGAGATAAATTTTGTGCCAATTTGAATAAAAATAAAAAAAAGATTTGAATAAAAATATGACCATGAGGTTGACTTGGGATCAGAAAAGTTTTGGTCAGTTCAGTTAACTTACGACAGGTAAAGATACTCAAAACCCAGTGGCAATAATTGTGCAGCATTACCTGCAGCTCAGAAGCTGTGGCATGCCTCCAAAGATTTGGACTTTTTTCACATGTATTCCTACAGCTACTCTGTGCCTCGGTGTTCTCAGTCGTGAGCAATCATCAAAATCTGCTGCATTTCTTTAAGCAACAGGCAATGTGGAGACAAACTTATAATTAAAGAGGCGTCTCAGACTGATAGGACTTCAGGTCTGCTTAGGAACCCTACTTGAGTGTCCCCTGGGCCTGCTACTAATATGTAAGCCTGGCCAATGGGCTTAAAGTGGACCAACACCCAGGATTTTGACTATTCTGGGTTTTGGTCCACTTCGGCGGGGCACCCCCCAGAAACCCCAAAAAACTCACCTCCCCCCGCTCCCACGTGACCGCGCCGTCCAATCCCCGCTGACGTCCAAGCGGGTGACAGCGGCGTCCAAGACAGCGCGTCCGCCGCCGCCTCCCGCGCGTCACTCTCGGCGTGCCCGCACCGGCCATTCACAGACGGCCGGCGCGGGCGCACGCACGTCTAGAGGGGCGAGCGGGAGGCGGAAGCGGCGACGGATCAGGTAAGGAGTTTGGGGTGTTTGGGGGGGTTTCACCCCGCGGGGCATCCCGATCTTGGATGTCCCGCGGTGAGTGAGGTGATCGGCCCGGGAATCTTATAGATTCCCGGGCCGATCACTCATGGGTGTTGGTCCACTTTAAATACTTTCCAGTTCCACGTTCCAGAGATACATTTATAGTGAACCAAAACCCAGGACTTTGACCATCCTGGGTTCTGGTCCTTGCCCCCAGGACCCCCCGATCGGGGATGACTCGCTGTGTGAAACCCCCCAGGTAAGTTACGTGTCCCCGGT
Organism: Gastrophryne carolinensis; assembly: GCA_027917425.1. NCBI lineage: Eukaryota > Metazoa > Chordata > Amphibia > Anura > Microhylidae > Gastrophryne > Gastrophryne carolinensis. The sequence goes on from CM051236.1 coordinate 124,839,766, forward strand.
CCTACGAGTATGTGGGGCCTCCTGTCCAATCAGCTCCCATCCACTCGTCTAGGGATTATTCAAGACTAGGCTCCAGCCGAGTCTAGCAAAGTCCTGACAAGCGAGCCTGAGTGCGCTGGTGGCCGCATCCCTGCTACCATCTAACAGCGAGCATGCCCACAATCGTCATTTACAAATGCCTGGTGTGGGTGAGCGCCCCGCTAAAGGTATAGCAGAGAGTGGCGCCACTCGTGCATTTGCCGTTGAATTGGAAGGAGAAGGTGAGTTTACTGGGCGACCTGGGGGGTTTTACACAATGGGTATCCCGAATCTGGATTCCCCGAGGGGAGGGAGTATACCTGCCCTGGAGTCTCACAAACTCCAGGGTGTGTTTTGGTCCACTTTAAAAGCAGACTTATCTTCAGCACTTATCAAAGTAAACAGTCTTTTAAACCTCTAGACAATTTTAAAATTAACAGCATGCCACTGCTCTGTGTAAATTCTCATCCGCTGTTTTTCATTACCGATATGCTTTCGTATGTTTATTTTTAGGAAAACTTAAACTGGTTCCAGACCTCAGCAAATACGCCTACTTGAATAAGGATCCTAATAGCTTATCTGGGATGTCTGATGCAGAAAACTTTAAAATCGTTAAGGTAGACTATTACTATAGCTATATGATATTTCATCTATGACCGCGTTATACTCATTATTAACAATGGAGGTCCTTACTGCTTTAGCCTACAGCTGTATAGTGACAGCAATGGATCTCAACGGCTCCTAAAATGGGGATTTACAGGCAGGTGGAGTAGGTGGGTTAGTGTCCCCATCCAGTGATGCCTGTGACCCACCAGTAGAACAGACTCTTCGGGCCCACCCCACATTTAGATGCAAGTATTACTGGCTTATATTCGGGGCCCTTGCATAGAAACATCATGCAAGATTATATTGTGTCTGTGTGTGCAGTTGGGAAGCCACAAATAAGTTCTACATAGAACAGGCATTGGTGATAAAGGCTCACCAGGGGGATTTCCTGGTAACCCTGTCAGCCAGTCCAAGCCTTGGATTGACCTACAGGTTAAGGCTGGGGGGGGTGGATTATTTTAAAATGGACCTAAAGAATAACTGGTTATACAGTATATCTATATATTTTTATAGGATGCCATGAAAATTATTGGGATCTCAGATACTGAGATAACATCAATCCTGGAAATTGCTGCAGTTGTTCTGAAACTGGGAAATATTGAAATTAAAGGACAGCATCAAGCTAATGGAATGGCTTCCTGCTACATCACCAACACACAGGGTGAGTGCAAATACCAAGAAATGTTTCTGTATCTCAAAAAAAACAATGTACATTATACATCTAGGTGTACTAATGCAATCCAGTTTAGGATAATGCGAGTCCATCTCTCGGTCCAGCAAAAGGTGGTTGTGGATGGCTATAGAACAGGGGCTAGAAATCAGCAACAGCAGCCTTATACAGCAGCACAACAGAATGGAGCAACTGCATGGGAAGAAGGAAAAGGAAGAAGATAAAATCTTTCTCATGCAGGCTGCACTGGTGAAACGATCAGCTGATCCAGGCTACTCTCCCTCTCTGAGGGATGCTGTGTGTGAGGGAAGCTTTGTAACTCTATATATCTCTATATGGGCAGCTGCTGCTGAGCAATAAAACTGATTTTATTTTAAAGAAGTTGTATTGTGAAGTTTAATAAGTGTAATATTAAAAATAAAAAAATAATGAGAGAGGATGCCCCCCTCCCCTCCTTCCAGCATATTTATACGGCTTTTTATCATTGGACCATTTTTTCGTGATAGTGCTCTTTAAGAGCTTTCTGAGCAGCGATGAGTCCTTACAGCTGATGGTCTGATGGCTTTCTACTTCTGGCTACTGATAAGGGATGATTGCAAGAGATTAAAGCCAATTTTGCCTGTGGGACTGGATTTTTCAGAAGCAGGGTTCTCAGGTATGTATACCCGCTCCCATGAAGCTTAGCAGTGCATCATCCACATGTTATTTCACAACATGTGCATGGGGTTAAGCCCACCCAAAGAGCTCATGTCGGTCTGCTTTAAGAGCTTACGGGATACGTAATTTAAAGAGGAACACCATCCAGGTTTTTTACTAACCCGGGTATTGTTCCTCTCAGGACATAGCAATTTTGGATGCCTTGCCATGTGTATCCTTAAGGATGACCATTAAAAACATAACTTTCGATGATCTCACTGCCTGCTGGCTGCTTCTCCATTCATCCCTAGCTGAGGGCGTATTCGCAACAACTGTTCACAAGTGCCTGCTGCTGGTCCAACTCCCCTAGATAAACATATAACGGGGATGCGGCCTGTGCATGCACCACGGGATTGCTGGCTATGTAAGCATTCACAGCGATCCCCTCGATTCACACAGTGGAACATCCCAAAACAGGATGCCTCAGGGATTGGGAATTGCCCATCCCTGGAGTCTAAATGACTTGCAAGCCCGATGTTCCTTTTATAGGATAACAATTACTATGCTTTCAACCCATGTTTATCTCTTTTTCCAGATGTGAAAGAGATCAGCGCCCTGATTGGCCTGGATGCATCTACACTGGAAAATGCTTTCAGTGTCCGAACTGTAGAAGCCCGACAAGATAAAGTAGTTACTACACTGAATGTAAACCAGGTATGGAGTCTTACTCAGAAGCCTAATCTACCATATAGTGATGGCCACTTGTCTTATACCATAAGATACACTTTACCTCTAGCAGCCATTGTACTGCAACATCTAGTAACATGTTGTTGTTTGTATAGAACAAAGTTTTCTTATTCTGGCCAAATATGTTGGGATCTGCTGGTGTATGTCTGCCCAGGATGGTACAGGGTACAGCTAGGGAATTAGGTGGTGTTTCCAGTCCTTTAGCTAAAGGGTTACTAAACCCAAAATAGAAAAATAAAGCACTTCCCTTCTCTCCCGTACAGCAGATCCTGGGCTGGTCTCCCACTCCTGGTTACCGAGAATAAAAGGTACAGCAAGCATACGGCCCAGAATTCTTTGGGCCACGGTCAGTGCTTGCTGTCGGTTGTGGCCCCACCGCTCCTGCCAGTCACTGTGTCTGTACAAAGCCACCTCCATTGTAATGAATTGATGGCGCTGTGCACAGACACAGTGATTGATATGCAGTGAAATCCACTCACCCCCAGGAATTCTGATTTGGGATGCCCTGCTCGAAGAAGCCTGAAACTGAGTAGAACAACTTACTCATACCAGGATCTATTACTGGCCATGGCTGATGTAATTTTCACAGGACTATCAGCAACCCCACTGGTTGTCAGCAGTCACATGGGACTTGACATCAGCACAGACACGGATAATTGGCAAGTAGTTCTGCACAATTCCAGGCTTTATTTTACTATTAGCATGGTGGGGCATACCAAATCGGGATAACCCGGGGTGGGGGGGGGGGGGATATGAGTGGACATATAGTCTTTTTTTGTCTTGAGGTCTGTTTAGAGAAGGTATTGTAATCTAGAGAGAAGGATGATAATTTCGCTTTCACGCAATCATTACAAGGAAATAAAGCTAGTTTATGTACCCACGGCAGGATGTAATGTGCGTCAGACTTTTACTTGATCCACATCCTGATCTGACATTCTATTTTAGGGGATTTATGCCCGGGATGCTTTGGCTAAGAACATGTATGACCGACTCTTTAGCTGGCTGGTGCAGAGGATCAATGAAAGTATAAAGGTTTGTTTTTCTTTCTCTCTTTTATCTTTATCTTCTGTTTATTTTACTTTATAATTGCTCTATAACAAAAATGAAACTTGGATTATAAACCTAACCTTCTTCATAGAATAGGTTTATATGTTTCCAGGCTAAGAAATAAGCCAAATGGCTTATTGGAGGGGCATGTTATATAATGTTCAATATAATTTGTGAGACCTAACCCATTTTGTGGTTGAGCTTAAATATATATATACATGTAACCACCTGGGTTGGTGTTAATAATAGCACAAATTTGAAAAAGGCCCACAGCCGAAATAAGTACGTACATGTTATCGCAATACAGCAAGATTAAATAAGAACAAACTTATTTTGATACTCTGTCTTCTGACATTAGTATATTGTTGCAGTATGTTCATACAAAAAAGAAATTATAAGGGGCTGATGTAGTTATAAGTTGGAGCCACTTTTATTATCAATCATTTGTATTGAATTTACATTTTGAAAGATGCACAGTATTATAGCACGGCAGCTATTGATGGAGCCACTTTTGGAGAAACTTAAACCAGACCAAAAGCTTGGCACAGTCAGAATAAAAACTCCCCCAAACTCACTTACCCTATCTGCATGCATGATACTGAAGCATTGTCAGCACTTACATCTGCTCTTGCATCTACTCACAAGCTGAAACTCCTCCTCACCGATTTTCTAGTTTTAGTGGCCATTTTGGAGCTTCCTCTCCCAGCACCTGGATTCAACTGACATAACTGATAATGCACAGACAGTAACAGGAAATCCAGCAGCACTTTCTGTTTGCAGACGGCCTGCACATACATGAGCCACCACAGCAGGAGTTAGAAAAATGTAAATTCAATTTTATGTGCAGCAATCTAAATAGCCCTGGGGAGGAATGCATATGAGCACTGTTTGTAATTTTTTTTTTTTTTTTTCTCAACCCCTCAGCTCATGTAACTTATGTTGAGTTCATTTTGGCCATTAGTAACCCGGCTTATCAGCCATAGCTCCTCCATGGAGAGTTTGTTACTTAGCCACATCTTCATCAGGGTGTTAGATATATGATAGTTAATTACACTCCGCCCCCCACAACCCTTCTCCAGCTACCATTTTGATTTAAGATTTAGTAGTGCATCGCATATCTTTGTCAAGGCTTCATGTTGCTCCCTGTACTTTATTAAGGAGATCTCAGCCTCAATAATAGAAAGAACCATCCCCCTCCATGACCTAATGTCTGCGGCAGGTGCCTTTCCCCAATGTTTAAGGATTGCTTTCTTTGTTGCACAATTTACAATAAGGGCAGCTCTTTTAATAGGGGTTTTGCTAAGTGTTTCCTTTTCTCGCAGAAGAGCCTCTTGGGCATCTAGGTCAAAATCTTCCCCCAATAATGGTTTCAGCATCAAAATTACCTGTTTCCAAATAGGTTTGATAAAATCACAGTTCCCCCGAATATGGAGTACCGTAGCTCCATTCTTATTGCACCACCAACACTCAAATGGTGTAAATTTACTGTTGTAATCTGCAGTATAGAAAAACCTGCCTATAAATTTCTGGGAGAAAATATGAAGACAAGAGTCCTTTATCAATAATGGGATTTTGAAAACCTTTTGCCAATTTAATTAATTTCTGTTTATGTTAAAGGATGCCTCCCATTTGTTGGTATAATTGGGAAGTGATCTTGCGTTGGTTATAGTAATAACCCTATAAAAGTATGCTAAGTTCCTTGACTGAATAGGGATATTTAGCAATAATATTAGTAAAGGGTTTACCAAATATGGAACAGTAGGAAGTCTTAACGTTTTGAGATAGCTATCCGCTTGTAACTGTTAATAGAAATTTAGGGAGAATGGTGGCTCTATCCTTGGCATAGGGGCGGTTCCTAATTCTGTAAATGAGGCAACTGGTCCCCTAGACATGAGATGATATGATCTAATATGACCCAACTTACTCTGACCGAATTCTGCTAGGAAGTCTGGATTTAATAGAGAGTGATGTATATAAATCCGGAAAAGGGATGGGTTCTTTCTATAGGATCTTAAGGTCTATATAATTGCTCTTACAGATGGGTGTTTAACCTGCTTCATCAATTCAGATAGTATTTTTGGATTAAGTGAAGTTATCCTATCTAAAAGGTTTTGGGGCATTTCCAGCTGCAGAAACTCCATACCCGGATGTAATTTAAGTATTTTTTTACTGTTGGTTCGCTTTAGTATGATATTTATTAAAAGTCTGATTTTGTCTTTGTCTTTAGGTGTCTGAATTCCAGGGGAAAAAAGTGATGGGTGTGCTGGATATTTATGGTTTTGAAATTTTAGAAGTAAGTTTGTCTTTTCCCTATTCATTTTGCAAATATTACTGAATGGATGTTTGTAGACCTGTACCCACAACCTTTAACCACAACCTGCCTTGGTTTGTATCTATGACTCCAGTTAACTATTTAATAAGGAATGATTGTTAATAAAGGGAAATGAAAAAAACTATTCGCCTTTTTTCCCTTGCAGCTGTTCTCAGTCAGTCACAGTGTCTGGAGGCCACCCATTCAATTTATTGCATTGGAGGGGATGTGCCAGGCTTTGGCATGCCCCTCCATTGCACTGCAGTTGGTGTGCTATAAATACTGTGACTAATGCAGGGGTGGCTGTTTGTCTCCTTCTAAAAAGTAAGATGGGCCTATGCGCCATGGCACTTGATCCTAGTACCCATTACATTTTGTGCAACCAGAGCTAATAGGAACGGCTGTGGGGAACAAAAGGTGCGTCATTCGAGACGCTCGGCAGGGCCCACACCGCAACGCCGGCTTCAGGCTGGCAGCGCTAAAAGCTGTAGGGCAGTGTTCGCAGCGCACAGTTCGTCTAGGAGCGCCGCAAGCTAATATATATTTTTAAAAAAGTACGCTCCAAGAGGCGCTCCAAAAATAGGATTTCAGGCACGCAGCGCCTGTTGGAATCCCCTTTTTTAATTTTTTTAGGGTCCTGGATTTTTTTTTTATTTAAAAATAGGAATTGCATTAGGAACACTATAAAAACAGGACATAGCTTCTCACGGCCCAAATCACAAGTTTACAGCGCAACACAAAGGTTCTAAGAGTTCATCCAAAAATAATCCCAACCAGCCCAGGGATCCCTTGGCACATTCACCAACCCCCCAAAAAATGCTTAAATAATTATAACCATCCCAGCCCTTTGAAATGTCTGTAATAAGGCCACACAGTGCAGTGCCTGGTCCTATCTGGCACTGTAGGAAACGCCGGCACTCATCCCTTCGTCTGCGTTTTTGATAGATGTGACACTACCTGGCCATATCACAGGCGCTTTGCCTTCTTGAACGTCAGGTGAATGACCTGACACTAGGCCACTATGTGGCCTTAGCCTTTCTTAAATAACCCTTTTAACAAAATCTCCCCTCATCTTTTTGTTTTACCAAAAACATTAAACTGTTAAGATAACATTACCAAGCAGCCTGTGGCCAATTCCTTACCCACACCTCTATGCATAGAGGCTAGAGTGCTGTCAATTGCACTGTTTTAGTCTATAGATTCAAAGATTAACTCCCTAAACCACCCTAAATTCCATTTGATCCTCTTTATGGAGCATGCCGAATCGTGATGTCCTGCTGTGTGTATTACTGAGGATCTCCTGGAACACTCACCTATGTGGTGATCCTACGCTGAATCCTATATGTTTAGCATAGGTGAATCCGCTAAGTGAGCGGGGCAGTGGCTGATGGGCTCAGAATGGCATAGTAAAAAGCTGTATGCAACGTGCTCTGTGATTGTCAATGGAAACAACAGAAAGGTGAGTTTTTGTTGATCCCGGGGGAATCACACAGTTGGGCATTCCAAATTAGAACACTTCAGCCAGGAGGCACAAAGCCCAAGATAGTATTGATTGCAGGTACTAAAAACTGCTTCCATAAACACACACAAAAAAAAAGATAGGCTCCTTGGGGCGCAGAAAAATGTACACTTTCAAAATGTTCATTGAAAGTGGCCTTTCCCTTTACGAATAGATATAAGTATAGATATAAGTATAAATAGTGCAATCGCTTTTCTGCAGGACTAGGAATGCTAAATATAGATCACGCAGTTACATTTTGGCTGGAAAACAGTTTTTCCACAGTGTAAATTTATATGCTAGAAACAGGCAGCTTTCCTTCTATTACAGACACAGGAAAGATGTGTTTTGAGTTAGAGTTGTAATACTTTAATATAGTACTTTTAGCAGTATTTTAGCCCTGCCTGGCACAATAGTCAGGGGACTTACTATGTAATACGGCATCTTAATGCCTTATAGTAGAGCCGGAGGGGCCCCCACAGCTGTACTGTAGCAAGTCACTCTATTTGAAGCCTGCCTTAAGCTCAGAGGCTCAATATGGAAGATTTCAGGATGGGGCCCCCAACCACACTTCAACAGTATTAGAGACAGAATGAAAGTATAAGCTAAGGAAGTGACTGGAACATGATGGAGAGATTGAGATAATGGGAAAGATGAAGAAATGAATGTTAAGGGACAGAGGAAACACTAGAAAACATGGGGAGCAACAGGGAGGACCGGAAAAGCAACAGAATAGAAAAGAATGTGAAAAAGGAGAACAAGACAGAGAACGGGAAAGAAAGAAAGGGAATTGTGATAATAAAATACTAAGATGCAGGAAATGTGAAATAAAGAGAGAGACAGAGAGAATGTGACAGGGAAAGAGAGTGAGGATGGAGGAAATGTGAAAAAGAGAAGGATGAAAGGAATATAGAAAAGAGAAAAATGAAGGAAATGTTGAAAGATAGATGGAGGACAGAGGGAATTTGGAATAAGAGATGGGTGAAATGAATGTGGAAAAGAGGGGGGGATGTGGAAAAAGGAAAGATATAGAATGGAATGTGGAAAAAGAGGGGGGGTGTGGAAAAAGGAAAGATATATAATGGAATGTGGAAAAAGAGGGGGGGGTGGGAAATAAACTCCAATTCCAGAGGGAATGTTAAGAAGAGAGAAATACAGGGGGTGGGTACAAAAAACAAAGGCAAGCTATGTGGAAAAAAGAAAAAGGAGAGAATGTGGAAAGGAGAGAAAGAGGGGGGTAATATGGAAAAGAGAAGGAGACAGAGGCAATGCAGAAAAAGGAACACAGAGAAATGTGAAAAACGAAGGCATGTGGAATATGAAAATGAGAGAGAGGGAGAGAAGTAGGGAATATGGGAAAAAGAGGGGGACAAAAGGAAGATGAAAAACGGGGGACAGGGCAAAGTGGAATAGGGTGTTATTCAGCATTGCCACATAGAAAGGGATTTAGGGAAGACCTGCTGAGCCAGCCGAGAGCTATCTCCTCAAGATGCCTCCTGGCACCCCTTTGCAGAATGGTGCTTTGGGCAATCTCACGGGCTGCGCACCCCAAAAGCCAGCTATTACTTTATTACAGGTTTGATGTAACCTATATGCTGTGTCCTAAACATTCACCTGGTTACAACCAAGCTCAGTTTCCCCAGCTCACTCACACATGCCTCCTGTTATATAGTTCCTTTTAGGGGCTGATGCATGACATTGCTCCCAGTAACATCACATGAAACCCCAGCACAGAACATGCTGCACCTCTACAGCATAGTCACTGTGTGACTGTATGCAGGCTCTGTATAGGATATACTGTCCTGCATCTCATTGTGCCTGGCTGCAGACATATCTACATATATATCGTGCACATGTCACAGACATGCTTGGCAAAATCCCGATTCTGGTCCACTTTATAAAAAAGAAACGTCATTTGATTATATTTATATTCATGTGTTTATAATTTTACGTTATCCAGGAAAACAGCTTTGAACAATTCATTATCAATTACTGTAATGAGAAGCTGCAACAGATTTTTATTCAGATGACCCTAAAGGAAGAACAAGAAGAATATGCCAGAGAGGTAAATAAAATGATACATTTAATGTATTTTCTATATTTTATAGATCACTGGAAGACTGTAACATTTTATGATTACATTAAAAAAATCTTTAAAAAACTCTGTACTATTTGGCACCAGGCAACGGGTAACTATAGAGGAGGCATAGAAAGTGACCACATTGGGGTCCATGAGATTAGGAGGCTCCACCATTTTTGGTCTGCCCCCATATTTATCTGATTTGTATTGGCTTTTTATATGTTATTGCCTCTTTGTAGCCAATTCAGTCCTGGGGGAGAGTGAATATGACAAGAAATAGGTTAGAAAGAGCCATGTATTGTCTGCACTGGGATCTCCTTAAATTTAGGTATGGTTCTGACACCAGACAAATTGCTTTAGAAGTTAGAAAGTAACGTCTTTTTGACATAACTTCCTCTTTAAAGTGACACAAAACTCTCTGATGTCCCGTCCCCACTGTGCCCCCAACCCACCCTCTCCACCCATGTATCCCGAACAACGTTACAGTGGTGACGATGGGCACATCCCTGGCTTCTCTCTAGTCTCGGAAGTGATCCCGTCCCAGCCTGTTGGAAAGGCAAGCTAACCGGTGACCTGGGGGGTTTCACACAGCGGGACATCCTAATTTCAGATGGAACAGTCTAGTGACAGGCCTCTGGGACCGTGCTGTGCGGTTTTACAGCCACTGCAAGTGCATGTTGAAAATACAAAATCTGTACATAGTGTACGAATTTGGATGCATCACATGTATTTATTTATTTCAATTAGGGAATTGAATGGACTCGCATTACTTTTTTCGACAATGAAATCATCTGTAATCTCATAGAAGATGTAAGTAACATAGTTTTTTCCTCACTTACAATAAATATATATTCTGAATTGTTGATATGGTATTCCCAGATGTATGAAGAGGTAGGCACCCTTTCTTATCAGCACTTCATGCTATGGAGGCCAGTAAACTAATATGCACACTTGTGGCAACCGCACAAGCTCCAGTGCGCAGATATTTCCTGCACTTTACTTTGTGTACTGTACTTTAGCTGTAGGGGAGCCCTAAATAAGAAGCCTACTGATGAGAATGTTCCTTTGTAGAGGGGTGCTCATGGTTCTCAGTAGGAGTCTCCATGCACAGGACATGCCCACCAGCAGGCTATTCTGCTCTCGTCTTCTCATGGCAGGCCTGCGGGATAGCCACCAGTGGTGCTGTAGCAGGTGGAAGGTGATAACACTAAAGTAGACTTTTCCTTGAAGCTTTTAGATGTTGTGGGCAATCTGCTGGCTACAGTGTTCCTCTGGCTACATCTGGGTGGGAGAGGCCTAATTGTTGTATTGGAGGAGCCCTGCCAGGTCCTTTTGCATATTCATCCTTAGACTTCATATTTACGAAACCTATTGTGGGCAATCTGCTGGCTATAGTGTTCCTCTGGCTACATCTGGGTGGGAGAGGCCTCATTTTTGTATTGGAGGAGCCCTGCCAGGTCCTTCTGCATATTCATCCTTAGACTTCATATTTACGAAACCTATTGTGGGCAATCTGCTGGCTATAGTGTTCCTCTGGCTACATCTGGGTGGGAGAGGCCTAATTGTTGTACTGGAGGAGCCCTGCCAGGTCCTTCTGCATATTCATCCTTAGACTTCATATTTACGAAACCTATTGTGGGCAATCTGCTGGCTATAGTGTTCCTCTGGCTACATCTGGGTGGGAGAGGCCTAATTGTTGTACTGGAGGAGCCCTGCCAGGTCATTTTGCATATTCATCATTAGACTTCATATTTACGAAACCTATTGTGGGCAATCTGCTGGCTATAGTGTTCCTCTAGTTTGGGACCTTAGGGGTGTTCTTAGTACTGCATTCATTTTTTGTTCTGATCATCTCAAATCAGTCCTGATGACGCCAATTAGTTTTCTTCTAAATAACTTCCTGTCTTCAGTGACCAAACTGTTTTTAGACATGTTGAATATAAAACAAACCTCCAACAAAAAAAATGAGTTGGACCTTAAAGTGGCCATATACTCACATAAACACATTGTAAATGGGTTTCTAATGTCCCCTTGTAAAATGTCCTTCAATATCCTTCCACCTTGGGCATCCCCTTTGCACTGTTGGTCCGGCTCCTGTGAGCAGTAATATACAGTCTCACACTCCTGTTAGTTTAGGGGCCAGTTGTTGTAAGCAGGAATGTGCAGCTGCAGCTGGCCCAGCAGACTAAGGAATGCCTGAGGTCGTGGGACATTGCTAGACATCAAGGAGAGAGCTTCAGGCCATTAAGGGACTAGAAAGGAACTTCCGGCAAATATTTTTACAATCTGTAACAAAAAGTATTTTTCCAGTATGGTCTGTTTGGTACTCTGGAAGAGGTGTAGGATCCGGTTAACAACAATTTACTACTGTGTGTATAGGACCACAAAAAATAAGTCTGGAAAAAAATAAAAGCTTTACTTGTTTTACCAACCTGGAGACTTGATCCCTTTTAGTCCAATGGGTTGTCCAACCCTATTTCTAGAAGTGGTCTCTGTGTGGGCCCCTGCTACCAGACATGACAAAGCAGGCTTGGTGCGGGGGCACCGCATAGCCATCCACCTCTGATATGCTTATAAGCAAGGGACAGGTAAAAGTGTGCCTGTGGGTGTTGGGAGCAAGTACCAAAGCTGTTCACCAATTTAACCCACAGGTCTCCAAGAGATCAAGCATGCGGGTAGTTTTTTTTCATTTTAGGTTTTTAATATATTAAAGGGACAGTCCAGACAAAGGAAATAATAAAGGAGAAAGGAGCACATCGGATTCATGTCCAATGTACCTCTCCTCCGTTTCCTGCAGTGCTGGCTAGAAGCTGTAGCGGGGATCAAAAGCTTGCCGCTCTTTTCCAATCCAATCCTCCATGATCACACTCTAAATTAGTTCACTGCAGCTGCTTTCCATTGGTGCGCCAGCCACAGTGGTTACACAGCTGGCTCTGACCACAGCAGAATATGTGGATGACTCATAAAGCCAAGACATGCCCTTCCTAGCTCAGCCTAGGAATTGAATTGAAGCCAGAAGCTTTGTTTAGAATGCATAAGGTATTCACATATCTTCAGAGATGTTAGGATGCATTGCAATGGCTCATTTTCCCCTGTTCCCATGGGGGATAAATGGAGGAGGATGTTAGTCTGAACATGAACATTAAGCCTTTGACTGAACATTTATCTATTCAGGTCCTCATTAAACCCCCATGATGGAAAAAAGAGATGAAAAATAGGACTATTAGCAAACCTCCACCTGTGATATAAAAGGGCTTACTTAGCCATTGTGGCTGGTTAGTGGAGGGTTCCTAAACCAACAATTTTTCCATAAGGTGATGGGAGTGGGCCTCTCTAAACCCTTGGTTCCATTACCCCACCATATATTGAATCAAATAGATAATTAAACTTTAACAGATTTTATTCTTATTTTTCAAGGCTAATAATGCCAGAACTTGACTGACTTGACTTGACTGAACATACCTTGTACTTTTCTGGCAGAACACCAAAGGCATTTTAGCAGTACTGGATGAGGAGTGTCTGCGCCCCGGAAGCGTCTCAGATGCCACCTTCCTAACCAAGCTAGGCAAAGTATTTGCCAACCATGCGCACTTCAAGAGCAAGCTTACCCAGAATACCAAACGTATCACCGACGCCTCATTGCCCGACTATGCTTTCCGCATTGAACATTATGCTGGACAGGTGAGAAGTGACAAACACTGCTCAAGTACTCCCTATGGTTAACTCAACTTAATGTCAACGTAGAGAATATTATTTCTAGGAACATCGTTAGATTTGGAACTGCCTACTAAACAAAGGGATTTTCAAAAGAGTTGCTCTGTACATCTGACATATTAGGCTTGATTCAGCACATTTTGAGATTTTCTAGTTCCTCTGCCAAATCACATGCTCGCATGCGAGAATTATCGCTTTCTTAATTGATTCAGGGACATATGCAAGATAATCTTGCACGTGCAAGAAGCATGTGAGAAAGCCGTGAGTGAACGCTTCCTTCCATGCCAGATTTTACAACTCACAGTCGTTATAGTTGTTGTATGCAAGTTGTAGCTTTTTTTAATTGAAAAAAGGCCATTTTGCAATGAAAATGACTGCAGGTAGTTTATTTTTCATTACAATACAACCTTTTAAAAAAAATGGTGTGCCACTCCCCAAAAGCCAACCAGCCCCGACCAAGCGTAGGGGCTGGTGACCCAGGTCTGAGGCTGACCTCTGGCCCTGCGGGTATACCAGCTCCTATGCCCTTCGGTCCACTTTAAGATGCCTGTAGCAATACTGCTTCTAGTCAATACTGCTAGGATGACTTACTGCAATGCTTTTCTGAATTTTATGTGAACTAGAGAGGCGGTGCTGCCCCTCTCCAGCAAAGCTGGCCTCTCTGTTGGCTACATGGACTCATGTCACTAGGAAGAAGAGCCACCTTGATAATTATTAAGTGCAAACTGACATGGCTGTAATGTCTCTGTAAGCAGGTCAGTATTGCTGCAGGCACCTTAAACCAGGGGCACTTTTTCGACTGAACTTTTAAAGTGTATATTTTGGTGTGGCAAAATGAGGTCTTAAAGCGGACCAAAACCCACTGACCTTGTGAAATACATTTGGCCAAAGCCCTTGCCAATATTCCCTTCTTTGAGTGTAGAACTTGCTTTTCAAATCGTCCTGGAACACTGTTGTTTTTTAGCTGGCTTTCTCTGTAAGTTGGCCGGCGAACAGTCATTGCATAGATGTGGCAGTGACATCATTGCCACACACAACAGTGGCAATAAATGGAGGAGGTGCCACATAAGCTAAAACAGGCACCATTATATGGGATTAGTAGTGAAGCAGGAGCAGTGAAAATTGGCAAAAGGTGCTCTTCACAAGGGGAACAATTCAGGGGATGCTAGATAAAAATGTGGGTTTTGGTCCGCTTTAAAGATGCTGAGCTGATCTAGCATTTTTTTTATTTTTTCTAATGTTAGCAAATGTGTATTTTATGGAATCCGTTTTCAATATCTGCAATCTGTTGCTATTGACAGCGCACACCAAGTGCATACTTGGTGAACGTTGCCAATAGCAACAGATTTCAGATAGTTGCACAGAACACTGCTGTTGGGCATGTGTAAGGTTGAGTAAGCTCCTTCGCCTCAGCAGTAGCCATAACAGCCGTGTTCTGTGTGTACAGGACTCATTTATCTCTTCTTGGTGTACAGACTTGGTGTATGTTGCCAATAGCAACCAAGTGCAGGTAGTGAACATGGCTTCCATAAAACACACATTTGCTAACACAGGAAAAAATAAAATGAGCACCATGAGCACATCCTTTGGGCACAAAAAATATAGACTTTAAAAAATTAAATCCAAACACAAAAAAAAAAAAAGAAACATATGACTGATGACCATCAACAGTGGAAAAAATGGGGACGTGAGCTTTGTTGCAAGTCACTTTTTTTCTTCACACATTTAAATGCTATCAGTTTCTTTTCAAGCTGTTGGTGATATTAACATTTTATGATCTGATTTGTACAGGTTACTTACAACACTAGTGGTTTTCTGGATAAGAACAATGATCTGCTCTTTAGGGACCTTTCCCAAGCCATGTGGAAGTCCAAGCATGGATTGCTAAAATCTCTGTTCCCTGAGGGCGATCCAAAGAATTCTTCCCTGAAACGACCGCCTACTGTTGGTTTCCAGTTCAGAGCCTCAGTGACGACCCTTATGAAGAATCTGTACGCCAAGAACCCCAACTATATCAGGTCATTCTAAAAAATACTTTCCAATCTATTGAGTAATCCGTATACAATTAAGGACTAGGTACCAATTTATTTTCAACTTTAAAAGTACTGTAAGAGGTTGTATGCATTTATGAAGTATATTAATTTTAAAGTGGAACAACACCCTCCCATGATTGGCCCGGGAATCTATAAGATTCTCGGACCGATCAGACCCCTGACTGCGGGGCACCCTGATCGGGTTAGTTAATGTGTGAAACCCCCCAGAAACCCCTAAATCCCTACCTTATCCTCGATCCAGCGGCGCCCGCCGCCGCCTACCGCGCGTCCCTCTAGCAGGACGCGCACCCGCGCCAGCCGTTTGTGAATGGCCGGCGCGGGCGCGCGCTGTGTAAGAGTGACGCGTGGGAGGCGGCGGCGGGCGCGCTCTTTTGTCCGTCGCTGCCTCCCGCTTGAGAGGTGAGTTTTTCGGGGTTTCTGGGGGGTTTCACACAGCGGGGCACCCCCGATCAAAATCCTGGGTGTTGGTCCACTTTAAGCTATAGTCAAAGAGAATATAGGTCGGGTAACACCTCCACCCCACTACATTAAGGTCCCTGTGAAGCCTAAAATCAGTCCAAAACAACACTTTTTGCAATCCAAGACTAAGGCAGCCATAGGTCGCTAGTCCAGCTCACAGTCTATGACCGATGGGGTTCACTGGACTGAAAGGCAAACGCATAGGTGGGCAGAGGTGAGAAAGGAAGGTGTGAGGTGGGCAAAAGTGGGCAGGAAAGGCAGAAAAAGGTGAGCAGAGGTGTGTCGATGTAGGCAGAGGTAAGATGGGAAGAGGTATGTCAGGCCGGAAGGGTTGAGGTTATCA
Organism: Gastrophryne carolinensis; assembly: GCA_027917425.1. Lineage (NCBI taxonomy): Eukaryota > Metazoa > Chordata > Amphibia > Anura > Microhylidae > Gastrophryne > Gastrophryne carolinensis. Next base: position 124,855,949 of record CM051236.1, read on the forward strand.
GATTTGGCAGAGAGAAGGGGAGTTGTGCAGAGGTATGGTGGGCAGAGGTGAGATGGGAAGAGCAGTGAGTGTTGGACAGAGGTGAAGTAGGAACAATTGAGCAGATGCTCTAATGGAATCCATAGGCTGGTCTGACTTATTTTTCAGAACAGTTTGGGACATTTATTTGAATATACTGGAAGGTGGGGGCCTCATTTAAAAAAAAATAGGTGCTGTAGCTTTCATAAGATCAGCTTTGGTGACATTACTCAGACGGCTCCGAGCTCATCGGCTCCGAGCGCGCTGATTGGACGAGCGGCCTCGCAAGCGCTGTAGGACCGGGATGAGGTGAGTTTCCTCAGGCGATCTGGGGGGTTTCACGTAGCGGGGCACTCCCGATCGGGGTGCCCGGGGGAAAGGACCAAAACCCAGGATAGTCAAAATCCTAGGTTTTGGTCCACTTTAAGGGTTCCTAGGGGCCAGGCCGATCCTGCTGGGTTTAAGCCCACTTTAAGCACATTACTCACATTACAGGCAAAGCTAATTGTTACACCATTGTGTCAGGCTACATTTGGCACTGTCCTAAACCGTTTTCCGTTTGCAAACTGAAAAAGAAATGGCTGAGCTATCGAGGTTTACAGGGTCTCGTCAGTATTTCTCTTCTGAAAAAAGTGGGCGTGGCCCTTGTATCTGTGATGCTGCATATTAATCAACATAATGGGCGGGGTTTGTAAGCTTCACAGAACTTGCATAAGACACCCTGGCTGGGCTTCTCTTCTCCCCTCTCCCCCTGTAGCTAGGCGACATTGGAGCCTGGACCACTCCCAGACACACTCCCAAAGTGCATGCCCACCCACACTCCCAAAGTGCATGCACACCCACACTCCCAAAGCGCATGTACACCCCCACTCCCAAAGCGCATGCCCACCCACACTCCCAAAGTGCATGCCCACCCACACTCCCAAAGTGCCCACCCACACTCCCAAAGCGCATGTACACCCCCACTCCCAAAGCACATGCCCACCCACACTCCCAAAGTGCATGCCCACCCACACTCCCAAAGTGCATGCCCACCCACACTCCCAAAGTGCATGCACACCCCCACTCCCAAAGTGCATGCCCACCCACACTCCCAAAGCGCATGTACACCCCCACTCCCATGCATACCCACCCCCACTCCCAAAGCGCATGCCCACCCCCACTCCCAAAGCGCATGCCCACCCACACTCCCATGTATGCCCACCCACACTCCCAAAGCGCATGCCCACCCACACTCCCAAAGTGCATGCACACCCACACTCCCAAAGCGCATGTACACCCCCACTCCCATGCATACCCACCCCCACTCCCAAAGCGCATGCCCACCCACACTCCCAAAGTGCATGCACACCCCCACTCCCAAAGCGCATGTACACCCCCACTCCCAAAGCGCATGCCCACCCACACTCCCAAAGCGCATGCCCACCCCACTCCCAAAGCGCATGCCCACCCACACTCCCATGCATGCCCACCCACACTCCCATGTATGTCCACCCACACTCCCAAAGCGCATGCACACCCACACTCCCAAAGCGCATGCACACCCACACTCCCATGCATGCCCACCCACACTCCCATGTATGTCCACCCACACTCCCAAAGCGCATGCACACCCACACTCCCAAAGCGCATGCACACCCACACTCCCATGTATGCCCACCCACACTCCCAAAGCGCATGCACACCCACACTCCCAAAGCGCATGCACACCCACACTCCCATGCATGCCCACCCACACTCCCATGTATGCCCACCCACACTCCCATGTATGCCCACCCACACTCCCATGTATGTCCACCCACACTCCCAAAGCGCATGCACACCCACACTCCCAAAGCGCATGCACACCCACACTCCCATGTATGCCCACCCACACTCCCAAAGCGCATGCACACCCACACTCCCAAAGCGCATGCACACCCACACTCCCATGCATGCCCACCCACACTCCCATGTATGTCCACCCACACTCCCATGTATGCCCACCCACACTCCCATGTATGTCCACCCACACTCCCAAAGCGCATGCACACCCACACTCCCAAAGCGCATGCCCACCCACACTCCCAAAGCGCATGCCCACCCACACTCCCAAAGCGCATGCCCACCCACACTCCCAAAGCGCATGCACACCCCCACTCCCATGCATGCCCGGACTCCTGGGGACGGCATGAAAAAACTGAACCTGTACATATTGTACCAAACAAAAATGTGTCTTTGCTCTTGTAGTCGAGAGCCATTTGACTCCTGACATCTAATTATTGTTTGCCATTCTTAATATAAATAATAAAGCAATATTGCAGCAACTGGCCCGGAATGAATTATATATAAAGTAACATAATTCTGCCAGTAATTATTCCCTATAACCGGAAATCAGGACAAAGGAGCTTGGCAGTTGAAAGCTTTTAAAGCTTTGTATATTATGTGTTTCTGTCTTGAAGGAAACAAAAGTATTTTTTCTAGTTCTATGTATTTATCATATCCCCTGAAATGCCCCATAAAATATTCATTGGTACAGCACTCTTGGGTTGTCAGCATAGTGAGCCTAACTGATATTAACTAAATGAAAGGATCATGTTCTTTGTACTGACTGACTCATCATCCATATGGCGATGGATTCTGGGCAATAAGAAGCCAGCATATTTTATATATATATTTATGTAATGATAACACTGAATAGCTAACGCTGAGCACACCATTGTTAGGGGCTCTGTTACAAATGTTACAGTCTTCAGCCTGTGCACCTATGGGAGAAGCACAGTGACTGACGCACCAGCCTGGTGCTCATGACTCTTTCCCCATAGTTGTCAGCAGTCACAGGCGCTGTAGGAAAGGGGAGATGGTGAAGATTATTGTTTAAATCTTGCCCGATTTTGTGCACTTCTACTGGGGGAACAAGTGGAGGTGCATCCCTATTTGGAATGCCCAGGTGGTCGGAACGCAATGACCATAAGAAATGCTGTGAGGCACTTTAAATAACTATAGGGTTAATTCATCAAGGGATAGTGGCAGGTAGTGCTTCGTAGCGGCAGGCAGCGTCTGGAGAACGCTGGGCGCTGTACGCAAAACCACATTTATGAAGGTGATTCTGTGGAGCGACTCTAACAGCGCCATGTAGCGTACGATTCATCATTACAGGCGGCTCAGCGTATAGCGCTGGAGCTCTAGCTTCCAGAGCGACAGGTATTACCTGTCGCTCTCACATTTTAATGGACGTCCTTTTCTTCTGTTTAAACAGGGGGGCTTTTTGTTTTTAATATATTTTTTTTTCTCTCAAATAATTGTCACCTAGAAAATGTCATTTTCAAAAACATTTTTGCCTTTTTATATTTATATGCAGAATTGTCATTACAGGTCTGGCATTAAAGTATTAATGTCACAATGTTACAACAATTCCAGAGCGAATGAGATGCTCTGTTACAGCTCCCGATAGCCAATCACAGTGTCAGGTCCCGTGGGACACCCACCTTCCAATAAATCAGCAACCCCCAATCTCCGCTGCTTTCTTCGCCTATAGTAAGCCCCCGTTTGCCGGGACGCTAGACACGCCTCACCGGACACGGTTGCCCCCAGGTCTTGTTAGCACAAAGGATGCTGACTTATGCAGGGGAAGGCAGATGAACCAGGAACTAGACTGAGTAGCAATAAACGGACAGGGGTCATACACGGGTGGTCAATCCGAGGAGGCACGGTACAGTAGGGTTTAGATGGAAGAGTAGTCAGGGCAAGCCAAGGGTCACAACGGGAGGTCAGAAGTTCGCGGTACAGGGGAGCAGGCAGAATCGTGGTCAAAGAACAGGCAAGGTCGGTCCAGGCGGCAATCAGGGATGGTCAAAACACAGCAAGATTCACAGGGAAAAAGGTATCCAAAATCGCACCCAGTAGCACGCTATAACGGGCAAGGATTGACCGCAGGGGGAATACTTTTATAGGGGCAATGGGATCAAAGAAGGGATGTGATTGGTGCAAACATAGCCTAAGGGGATTGCCCCATTCAAATCAAAGCACTAGGGCTCATTGGCCCAGAACAAATTACCTCCGGCGGCTGCTCTGAGCATAGCGCCGCCGGAGGGCATAAACAGGAGCCAGACGCGCGCGCGCGTACACGAGGCAGCGCGCCGGGAGCGCGCCGAGTAGTGAGCGACGCGGCCGACGCCGCCGAAGAGGAAGCCACCCGAGCAGCCGCTCGCGACGGACAGAGCCGAGCGGCTGCTCGCGGCGGAAACAGCCGAGCGGCGGCCGGGAGGAGCAGACGCCGGCCCGCCGCCCGTCGCAGAGGACGCCCAACTTGTGTTCCGGACGAAGGAGAGCCGTCGTGGGACCGGAGGACAGGTAAGGAAGTACCCGTGACAGTAGTTCCCGTGACACACAGCTTATACTAGCGGTCGCTCTTAGCGCATCTGTACAGACGCTCATCAGCCGATAGCTGGCGCTAGTAATGAATCAACCTGTCTGAGTCTTATTTATGAATCGTCAGCGGCACTCAGCGTTCTATTTAGGAAACAAAAAATGTCAGCGCCAATGACAATTTGCTGTTCCCAGCAGTGATTTCTTGTAACTGTAGTGATGAAACGCTGACCAGCGGCTGAAAAATACATCACCAATCTTTCCAAGGGGAAAAATGCATAAATACTCAGCGGTGATAAGACGGCTGTAAAAAGTGGCGCTCACTAACGCTCAGAGAGTTGGGGTCAAAAGGCGCTGACACAGGCTGGCCAATACCTAGTGCAACAATCACAGCAAAGTGGAGACTGATTCACTACTAACGCTACGTATTGCCAGATGAGCGTCTGTATAGCGGCGCTTAGAGCGACCGCTAGTAGATGCTGTAAGTGGGTATCGGGCACTGTAACAAAGCTTCTCAGTCGCTGTAGTAACATGGCCGGCATTGATGCATGTAATGCGTGTTGGGCGATCTAACAACAGTACAGCGCTGCAGTGAGTGAGAGGTAGCGCCAGCTTAGTGCGTCTGGCACTCGGCGCTCCACACCAACAAGAAACTACACACACACAGCGTTGCACCCTAAACACTCTAAAGCTGGGCGCTTTAGCATAGAGCGCCAGACGCTGTGTGATTTCAAAGTCTGATTTTGAACACATATACAACAGTAACAAAGCAAAAGCACATGGAATGACATTGTTCTAACTCTGACAATTACACTTTAGTGCCAGACCTTTAAATACAATTCTTCATAAAAATATAAAATTTATAAAAGTGTTTGTTTGCAGCCAGGAGAGGTCACACAATGATTTGAGCAAAAAAAATAAATTAAAATTGGCAAACGTTATTTATACACAACTAATGAAGCCCCATTGAAATGTATGGGAGAGAGCTAAACACTGAGCCGCCTAGATTAATACATGTGACGCTACATGGCGCTGTTAGAGGCGCTTACCAGATTCGCTTTCTTAAATGTAGTTTTGCGTACAGCGCCTGGCCCACCCTGATCCTATATACATATATATATATATATATATATATATATATAAAGGAGAAAATAGAACAAGCAAACTGATCTATATAATACCGCACTTAAAAATTATCCACTATGCAATCTAAAACAGTAACACAATAATAATGTAGCTCGACGTGTGCGGAAGTCCCAACTCCACAAGATATAGTAGACAATAGTAGAAACATTTGTCTAATTATATATATATATATATATATATATACATATACACATGTAACAAAACTTCACAGCAAAATGCCCTATTAAAACACCAAATAAATATACAAAAGTGCAAGTGCAATCGCAAATGAGATCTAACAAAGTAGGTGCTATTCTCTTTCAGGGTCGTTATATATATATATATATATATATATATATATATATATATAAAATCCCCTGGCAGCCAAGATATAGTAGACAATAGTAGAAACATTTGTCTAATTATATATATATATATATATATATATATATATATATATATATATATATACATGTAACAAAACTTCACAGCAAAATGCCCTATTAAAACACCAAATAAATATACAAAAGTGCAAGTGCAATCGCAAATGAGATCTAACAAAGTAGGTGCTATTCTCTTTCAGGGTCGTTATATATATTATTATATATATATAATCCCCTGGCAGCCGCATCCCCAGCATATCTGCAGTCCTGCACACTCGCACATCCAGCCATCCAAATTCGGATGCACCGATGTGTGAAACCCCCCAGATCCCCCATTTCACTTACCTGCTCCCGGGTCCCTTGCCAGGTCTCAGCGCCTCGGCTGCATTTTTACGGCGACCTGGGGGGATACACACAGCAGGGCATCCCAAATCTGAGAGGAACAAAATTCTCAGATGTTGTTGCTCTTCAAAGGGACTCGGAAATTGAAAGGCCATAAATATGAGAAGATTTGGGATAGATCAGCTATTGTATGTAGGTAAATTGATTGAAACATTTTCCCGAGTGCCCCCCACACACACGGCCAAGCATCTTGAGACCAGGCTTTACATACTTTCCAACCCTCCCTTAGGCCATATATTGCAGAGAGATTCCAGCTCCATCCTAAAACGTAACTTTTTAATCCATATGGATTTAAAATGAAGTTTTAGGATGGAGCTGGAAGCTCTCTGCAATGCATGGACTTGCCAGTAGGACCCTGTTTCCCTGCTGACCCATAACAACATTTTTAGGGGTGAGCTACCAATACTACTGTCATTTAACCCTCCATTAGACACTTTGAAGCAAACGTACAAAATTAAATCCTTTAACAGTACAGCAGACTAATACTTACAAACCTTTGAGGATGCCTAGATAGGAGGAAACGTGTCAGGATGACTAACCTACCTAGGATAAAACCAATCCTGGCCCTTTCCCCTCTGGGGTACCAGCAAGATTTGACCTGGACCACCTTACAAAGTGTCACCTCCTTAGACCTGCAAGTTGCTTGATTTTCTCTTACTTAAAGCAGACCTGAAGTGTACTGTAATTACTTGCACATATATGCGATTAGCACAAAACAAAATTTGCATGTATGTATGAAACCCTAATATGCATTTATATGTATATATATATATATGTACTAACCTTTTTGTAAAAAAAAAAAACACTAAACCAGGTAAAGAGGCCCCTTTTTATCCATATTACTTCTGATCAATTTGCAATAATTACCCAGCAAGCGGCTTACCTGATGCCTGTCCAATGAGCCTCTCTTGCACTTCCTGCAGAGCAGAGTAGAACCCCTAGCAGGGCTCCAAAGTTTGTCCTTTTTTCAATTCTATTGATACAGAAACACACAGTCCTACAGCCACCTTGCCCCTTGGTGCTCTAAATGTGAGTGAGCACAGCAAGCCAAAGTGGTCCCACAGCTGCCTCTGACCACAGCAAAGCAAGCTCAAGACTCACAAAACTGCGACATGACACGCCCTTCCCAACTCAGCCATTATCCAGAAGTTAAAGCAAAGAAATAAATAAATGCCTAGAATAAATTAGGTATTTACATACAATCAGAGATTTGTAGTTGCTTTAAAATGGCTCATTAGTTACTGTTCCCAATGGGGAAAATGTTGGAGAAAGCTAGTGTTTGCCTGTAGAGGGACTTTAAGCTTCTTCTAATCTCAGCCAGGTGGTCTGAGGTCTAAATGTGGTCCTGGGCTAAAAATTAAAAGTGGGACCTCCGGTTCAAATTTGTACGAACAACATTGCCACATTGAGTAAATAGACCGTTAGTTTAAATGCCCAGTGCACAGTCCTTGCTATCCTCCCTAGCACCCGTGTTCATTCCCAGACACCCTCATTCATTAGTCCAGACTAACCCACTAACCCACTAACTGATGCCTCCTCAAGCATCCCAGGCTTTCTTCAGCAGCAGAGGGGTCACATAATCAGACAGAGAGGGAAGGGAGGAGGGGTGAAGAGAAACACTACAGTGGGGAAAGTTCGGAGGCTTGCTGATGCCAGTTTAAAAAATGGTTGCCAAAGCTAGTGCAATTGCTACAGCAGTCATCTTTTATATGGGCATGCTTTGATCATGGGTGCCCTGAGCAATTGCTCAGTTTGCCACCCTCTAAGGCTGTTTCTAGGCATGATTAACCCGGACCTTCACCATGATTTATTGAAAAGCCCAAAGCTTTAAAAACTATTTCCCAGCATCTAAAGTTAATATATTTTCCACTTTTAGCCACTTACTTATTATTCTTTCCCCCACTGAGCTGCAACTCTGTTCAGGACTTCAGGATACGGGCGCCGCCATCTTGAATCAGAAGCATCACACTTACTGAGGAGAGGAGACTGGAATAAAGTACAGGGGGCGGGTTATAACTGTGCTTTGCTCAGACAGAGCAGAGCTGGGGTCAGGCAAAGGTCAGCAATCCCAGAATGCAGAGCAGCACAGTCAGAAGGCCCTTCCTGTTTGCAGGCTGCCTGATGTTCCATGAGCCGCCATCTTGGATGTTTAAAGGCTCATAACATGCAGTAGATGCAGGTTGGATGATTTTTAATGTGAGAAATCTGTATGTGCAGGGTGTGGGAAACATATAAGATAGACTCTTATTCAGGGTGAAGTACTGCTTTAATGACAACTGCTTAATATTTATTGTGCACATTTTTCTATATAGAAAATGCTAATGGCTGCCTCTTGTTCTCTTTATAACAGATGCATTAAGCCAAACAGCACAAAGAAATCATCCGTGTTTGATGACACCCTGGTGAATACACAGGTCCGCTATCTGGGATTGCTGGAGAATGTTAGAGTACGTCGGGCCGGTTATGCTTACAGACAGCTGTACAAGTCTTTCCTGGATCGCTACAAGATGCTCAGCAGACAGACATGGCCACACTGGACTGGAGACCCACGGTGAGTAAGGGCCTGCAACAGACCAACCCTGCCCGAATCTGGCAGGAAAGAGGGTAACATTGATGTCCTATATCAAACCGAAAATCCTTTAAAGCGGAAAAAAAGGATTTCTTAAAAAAGATTTCAGCGCCGACCTAATCAGACCAATAATAATTCACATTAACCAGGTCCTACCGTGCATGCACAGGCTCTTGTCCAATCAGAGCCATTTGCTGTGCATATGTCATTTGGAAACGACTCTGCCCTTCTACAATCAAGAGCGCAAGCGGGCGCAGCCCCAGCAGCGCACACGCTCCCACCCAGCCTCAGCCGTTTGGCAAATGACGTGTGCAAGGCAAACGGCTCTGATTGGAGGAGAGCCCGCGCATGTGCCATAGTACCAGTGAGAAGGGAGTGTTTCAGGGTGATCGGGAGGGTTTTACACAGTGGGGCATCCCAAATAGGGATGCCCAGAGGGGTAAAGAACAAAACCCAGGATAGTCAAATTCTTGGGTTTTGTTCCACTTTAATACTCATTAATGCATAAATAAAAACATTTCATTCAAAGTGTGGCTCCATTAACTATTCTAGGTGTCTGCACATGTGCTGTGGGAATGGTGGAAAGGTTAAATGGAGTGGCCGATCTGGTGGTGGGGGGAGGGGGGGTCACACAGCGGACACCCCTGGGGCAAGGACCTATAACTGGAATAGTGAAAATCCTGTCCACTTTAAGTCCATCAGAGAAAAGTGCAATGCAGGACATATCATATGCAGATGCTCCTGCCCCTTTGTACTACTTCTTGTCAGTAGATGGAAGCTGTTAGGCCAGATTTGTTGGCAGTATTATTACACATGCCTTCTACAATCTTGGTATATGATGACATTTCTTTATTATAAAATATGCATAAAATAATTAACACCCATAAATTTAAATATGAATTCAAATATGAGTTATTTAAAAAGTCATGAAATCATTTCAGAAGTTGACATGGAGTGTCCTCTGTCCGTGTAGAGCAGGGATGCACAACCTGTGGGGACACCATGCGGCCCGCACTGCTGTCATTTGTGGCCTCCCCCACCTTGTCTATCTCTACCCGCCTCTGCCCTACCTCTACCCACCTCTGCCCTACCTCTGCCCTACCTCTACCCGCCTCTGCCCTACCTCTGCCCTACCTCTACCCACCTCTGCCCTACCTCTACCCGCCTCTGCCCTACCTCTACCCACCTCTGCCCTACCTCTGCCCTATCTCTACCCACCTCTGCCCTACCTCTACCCACCTCTGCCCTACCTCTACCCACCTCTGCCCTACCTCTACCCGCCTCTGCCCTACCTCTACCCGCCTCTGCCCTACCTCTACCCACCTCTGCCCTACCTCTGCCCTACCTCTACCCACCTCTGCCCTACCTCTACCCACCTCTGCCCTACCTCTACCCACCTCTGCCCTACCTCTACCCGCCTCTGCCCTACCTCTACCCACCTCTGCCCTACCTCTACCCACCTCTGCCCTACCTCTTCCCTACCTCTACCCACCTCTGCCCTACCTCTACCCACCTCTGCCCTACCTCTACCCACCTCTGCCCTACCTCTGCCCTACCTCTACCCACCTCTGCCCTACCTCTACCCACCTCTGCCCTACCTCTACCCACCTCTGCCCTACCTCTACCCGCCTCTGCCCTACCTCTACCCGCCTCTGCCCTACCTCTACCCACCTCTGCCCTACCTCTGCCCTACCTCTACCCACCTCTGCCCTACCTCTACCCACCTCTGCCCTACCTCTACCCGCCTCTGCCCTACCTCTACCCACCTCTGCCCTACCTCTACTCACCTCTGCCCTACCTCTACCCACCTCTGCCCTACCTCTGCCCTACCTCTGCCCTACCTCTACCCGCCTCTGCCCTACCTCTGCCCTACCTCTACCTGCCTCTGCCCTACCTCTACCCACCTCTGCCCTACCTCTACCCGCCTCTGCCCTACCTCTACCCACCTCTGCCCTACCTCTACCCACCTCTGCCCTACCTCTACCCACCTCTGCCCTACCTCTACCCACCTCTGCCCTACCTCTACCCACCTCTGCCCTACTTCTGCCCTACCTCTACCCACCTCTGCCCTACCTCTGCCCTACCTCTACCCGCCTCTGCCCTACCTCTACCCACCTCTGTCCTACCTCTACCCGCCTCTGCCCTACCTCTACCCACCTCTGCCTTACCTCTACCACCCACCTCTGTCCTACCTCTACCCGCCTCTGCCCCACCTCTACCCACCTCTGCCCTACCTCTACCCGCCTCTGCCCTACCTCTACCCGCCTCTGCCCTACCTCTACTTACCTCTGCCTTACCTCTACCACCCGCCCCTGCCCTACCTCTACCCGCCTCTGCCCTACCTCTACCCACCTCTGCCCTACCTCTACCCGCCTCTGCCCTACCTCTACCCACCTCTGCCCTACCTCTACCCACCTCTGCCCTATCTCTACCCGCCTCTGCCCTACCTCTACCCGCCTCTGCCCTACCTCTACCCGCCTCTGCCCTACCTCTACCCACCTCTGCCCTACCTCTACCCACCTCTGCCCTACCTCTACCCACCTCTGCCCTATCTCTACCCGCCTCTGCCCTACCTCTACCCGCCTCTGCCCTACCTCTACCCGCCTCTGCCCTATCTCTACCCACCTCTGCCCTACCTCTACCCACCTCTTCCCGCCTCACCCCTGCCCACTTCTTCCAGTCTCACCTCGCCTTTTCCTGCCTTACCTCTTGCCCAAATGCTCCCTACTAACCTCATGCCATGTCAACTTGCTCATTTCTTCTGGCCTCACCTCAGACCACCTCGCCTTTTATCCACTTGTTCCTGCCTCACCTAAGCTCACCTCACCTTTCTTTGCCTGACCCCTGCCCAATTCTTCCCACCTCATCTATGTCCAGCTCACCTTTTCCCACCTCACTTCTTGAACACTTCCTTCTAAAAAAACTCACCTAGCCTCTGCCTACCTCAATTTTTCCCACCTCACTTCTGCCCACCTCTTCTAGCCTCATTGTTGCACACATCTGCTCATCTTTCATATACATAGACGCTTATACAGCGCTTTAAAGTTTACACCTTGTCTACAGTAAAAGGTTTTCACTTTCTCTGCTTAGATTTTATTGTGGCCCCTTGGGGTAGACTAATATGATACTGCGGCCCTTGGAGCAAAAAAGGTTGTGTATCCCTGGCGCGGTGTCAGAACTCTGCTATACTGTAAAGTGCTTTTATTCTGTCTGTTTTGATCTTACTCTATTTTTGAACAGACCCTGGAGCTGGCTGCCAACGGCGTTGCCACAAATTCTATTTGCTTTTCACTCAGCAGACAGCCATGTTTAGACACAATTATTATTGTCATTGCCACTTCCACATACAATAAAAATACAGACTGCTGCTAAATTTTACAAGCTAGATCTTGATTACTATTCAGTGACCTTCTCGCCATCCGTGTTCATCGTGACATTTTATTAAAACATTAAATTCATTTCATAAACATCTAATTTGTTTTCAGAAAATAAGTTGTAATTGATAATGTTCTGCCCTTGAAAGATCCAAGATTCCTATCTGTCTGGCAACCTCTCAAAATGTATTAATCTGCTGCCATTAGTTGACCATGCTAGGGCAATAGGAACCCGAAACATTAAAGTATGCCCAACCCCCTCCTCGCAATTCTGTGCCAGGGAAGGATAAGAACCTAACCACATCTACACTCTCACACATCAGTGAGCTCCACATTAGAGAGATACTCAACTTCTCCTAAAGAAGCTTAAAGTGGTTGGTAAGTTAAAAAATAAATATCAGTAGTTTACTTTTTATTCAGTGGCTTTAGTGCTGTTCTTTCTTCTCTGCCTGTCTCCTTAGTAAAGAAAATAATTTCCTCGTTCAGCTTTCAGTTCCCACCCAGCCAACCTGGTCCATCAATAATCCTTCAGTGGGTGAAGAACAGACACACTCCCCACTCCCTGCCCAGGTGTCCTGATTGGCTGCCTCTCTTAGCAGCTCTGAAACCCCGCCCTCATCTCTCCTCTCTCTCCTCTCACACTCATCACAATGTGCTTACATCATATCACTGTTGCCACGCCCACTGTTTCTCTGCATCTCAAAAGCTCTAATACTTTTACAAATAACTTGGGAACGAAAGGGTTTTTTTGAAAATGGATTGTAGTTTAGGACAAGACAACGTGTAGCACGAGACAATGGGACTACAATCGGGCTTGCCTTTAGTATAACTTTAATACAACGGGGGGCAACTCTTATAGGAGGTACATGGAACTGCAGCCCTGAACTCCACCTTACACAGAGTTTAAGTCCACTTCAGGATGAGGTCACATAGCTCAAATTTTTAGATTAGCCTAATAGATTATATTCAGCATTCACTTTTCAATAAATGATATTATTATTCCTAATGCCATACTCTGTGGCATAACTAAATGTGACTGGGCCCTGGTGCACACATTAAATGAGACCCCTTAAAGTTATACTAAATGCAAGCCTGAATGTTGACCCATTATCTCGGACTATGTTGCACTGTCCCAAACTTCAATCCATATTCAAAAAGACCCTGTAGTTCCTATGTTATCTTTAAAAGTATTAGAGCATTGGAGATTAGAAAAACAGTGGCAGTGTGGCAACAGCAATGTGATGTAAGCACACTGTGATGAGTGTGAGAGAGAAGAGGGGGGTGGGGTTTTTATAGCCACAGAGAGAGGCAGCCAATCAGAACATCTGGGTAGGGAGTGGGGGTTGTTTCCGTTCTTAGGCCACTGAAGGTTAATTGATAGACCAGGTCAGTGGGTTGGGGACTGAAAGCTGAATGAGGAAGTTATCTTTCTCACTAAGGAGACAGGCAGAGCAAGAATCACAGCGCTCCAGCTGCTCAATGAATGGTAAGCTACTGATGCCAAACACTTTAATGGCTCATACAGTAACCTTTTTCCTTTTAGTTTGAGTTGAATACAATTAGTCTACTAAAGGCTAAATAGCAGAAATAAATGGATACATTTCATAATGAAGGTGGGAGAACACTGATGGGGCACCCTGACTTCATGATTGCTGATGTTCATGTCCGGCACCCTAATTGGTGATGTTCCCCCATGCATTGCCTCCTCCGCTCCCCAAAAATCCCCTTGCCATTGCTCCTCTCCCTGGACCCTGCGCTGCATGACCATCAAAGACCAACTGTGTTCCCTAGATAGGATAGCACATCAAGGTGCGCTAAGGGCCATCACCATTGCCTCTCAGGGTCACCTGGCTCTTGCATCTGGTTGTTGATGGATGTGATCCTGGACAAAGTGAGTATCTGGGCTCTGGGGAAGTTCCTGCAACAGATACCACTGGGACAGTAAGCGTATCACAGTGCTGTTACATTTTTTTTCAGAGAGGTTTCTGAGACATTGTTATCTGACCCAGAAGTCAATATTCCACCTGAAGAACTTGCATATGGTCGGACCAAAATATTTATCCGGACTCCAAAAACAGTATGTATTTTTTTCTTACTTTCATTTTTGGTAGAATGAAAAGGTAAACACTTGTACTTTATGTAATAATTATTATTATAGTTGTTTATTTATTTTATTTTTAGCGCCATCTTCTTCCGTTGCGCTGTACAAGGTATCATAACATACCGTACAGAAACGATTACAAACTAGATGCTAACAAAGTTTGGGCCAAATGTTGTGAGCCTTACAATCTAAAGGATAGGGGGAATGCATTAAAGTTGACCAAAGCCCAGGATTTTGACTTTTGACACCAGTTGGGGGTGCCTCCCTGGGGTGCGAAACCCCCCAGGTCTCCCAAACAAACTCGTCAGCTCGTCCAATTCAAGCAAGCTCGGATCCACTCGAGCATCCTGCTAGAGGCATAGCGGGGACGCCGCCGCTGCTCGCGCATGCGCCATTGGACCGGGAAAGAAGGTGAGTGTATGGGCAACCCAGGGGGTTTCATACAGCGACCATCCCAATTTTGGATGCTCTGGGGGGAGGGAATCAATCTCCGTGGGTTTTGGTCCACTTTATTCTTATGAGACACGTTTTTCTTCATGTGTAGTGTGTCATAGTAGATTTTGTTCTGTTGCCTTTTAAGGTTCCACATAAATATGTATAATGTTAATATACTACTGGTTGATACTGTATGCTTCAACACAGCCATGATGCTGAGGCTAGAGCATTGCAGGGGTAGAGCATGGGCTGTGGGGTACAAAGGGGCTGGGTACAGGGTTACTTGGAGTCAAAGAAGAGGAATGAGTGAAAGCAATCCAATCACATTCACTGGATGGAATAGCACTTAATTGTGTGACTATCCATGAAGCTTAAAGTGGACCATCACCCAGGGGTGATCGGCCCGGGAATCTATAAGATTCCCGGGCCGATCACCTCCCTCACCGCGGGACATCCGAGATCGGGATGTCCCGCGGTGAGGGACCCCCCCCAAAACCCCCCAAAAACGTACCCCATCGGCGGCGGCGGCCGTTTGTGAATGGCCGGCGCAGGCGCGCGCCCTGTCAGAGTGCCGTGCGGGAGGCGGCGGACGCGCTGTCTTGTCCGTCGCTGTCACCCGCTTGTCCGTCGCCACGTGGGAGCATGGTGAGGTGAGTTTTGGGGGCTTTCTGGGGGGTTTCACACAGCGGGGCACCCCCAATCGGGGTGCCCCCCTGAAGTGGACCAAAACCCAGGATAGTCAAAATCCTGGGTGTTGGTCCACTTTAAAGCGGACCAACAGTCAAAAATGACTTAAACCAGACCAACACAACAAACGCTGCTCATATGCATCCCTCTCCAGGGCAATTTAGATTGCTGCACATAAAAGTTGATTCACCTTTTTCTAACTCCTGCTGTGGTCAATTTTAGAAACAAAATGGAGGTGCATGCATTTGCAGGCCGCCTGCACTCAGGAAGTGCTGCCTGTCTTCCTGTTACTGTTATGTCAGTTGAATCCAAACAGCAGCATTGCTGAGATTCTGGGAGAGGAAGCTCCAAAATGGCCCCTACCTTTCTTTTCCAACTGGGCCAGGCTGGTGGTTCGCTTTAAGCAATTGGATGCTGGCAGTGATGTTGCCCCCCCCCCCCCCCCCAACCTCCTGTTGGTCTTGCAGTCAGGAACAGTGGTACTGTCATGTTTATAGGGTGTGGGAAACACTTGAAGTCCAGCACGGACTCTAGGTGAGGCATGCTGCATTCTGGAGACAATGTCCAACTCAATCAGCCCAAAAGCTGATTGTCCAACAGGAATTCACCCTGTGCTCCTCATGGCCAGTATAATCCAATAATCCTAATAATAACCTCCATAATCACTAAATAGTACCTGAAGCCAATAACATTATCCGCTAGCTGGAGACAATTATTAATTTACTACCATTAACTATTTAACACTTATTAAAGCAAAAATCCAGTCTCATATACTGGAGTACTATATACTCTAGCCCCCCCCCCCGGTTCCCTCATGTTTTACAATATATGAGACTTGACTTTCACTTTAGAGCAGACCAACAGTCTTTATGTCCCTTTTAACACTCTCCCCTGGGGCATCCTGGCTTGGGATGCCTCTACATTTAAAGTCTTTAGGAAGCCAAAACTAGACATTAAACATTTTATGATGAGGGACAGGGAGAAGCCGCACATTTTCGTGAAGCATGTCTCCTATTGAATAAGCTGTGGATTCTGCACGTGTATTATCTGTCCCCCAAGAGATGCAGCTCTGCTAGGAAAAAGTATCCCTCTAATGCAGGGTTCACTGATGACATTAGGTTAGGTTAGTGTTCCTGTGAACCAGGACCCACCCTGGCAGATAGTTGCAAGAGAGAGTGTAGGCCCACTTTAAGGTGATCACTAAGCCAGAGAATAATGGTGGCTTTTCTAGGTAAAGGTTTTTTAAATTTTCACAATCATTGTTTTATTTTTCCTGTGTTCAGCAAGCTTTAGATTTAAGATTGTTATATCAGCTGCATGATGAGAAGCATTGGTTGGCTGATGCTGGCAGGGGACAGGAAGTTGAAATTGAGCATGTATATGCCAGCCATGTTCTCAGCAACCCCCCTCAAAGTTCACATCAGCTGCATTGGATGCAGCAAAAAGGTCAAGGGATGTTTTAGTCCACAGATGAAATACTGGGTGTAACCACCAAACCCTTTGTGGACAACTCTTTGAGGCACTAGCAAGGGGCGGATTGGCCATAGGGAGACCCAGGACAATGTTTGGTGGCCCACATTGCTTTGGGACCAGTTGGGCAGCTTCTTGTAAGGACCACATTTAATATCTGCCCCCTTAGTCTCCCTCTCCGCCCCCTGTACCCAGCCCAACTGTACCCACAAGTCAAGGAACCTCAGCCCCCAATGCTATAGCCCTGGCATCAATGCTGGGGGCCTCAGAAGGGATGCCTCAGGCCAGCCAGGGGCTGGTAAAATCCAGGGCTCATTTTTTAGCACCACTGGGAACTAGACATTACATTCATGGATCCATTTGTAAATTGTCATACTCATATCATTTTACCAACTTTCCTTTCAGCTCTTTGATCTGGAAGAGATGCGCAGGAAGAAGCTGAATGAACTGGCAGCCCTCATCCAGAAGGTGTTTCGCGGCTGGAGGCAGCGCAGACAATTCTTGCTCATGCGAAAGAGTGAGATCATTATTGCTGCGTTTTATCGTGGAAATGCTGTAAGATTCTGCACCATTTCTTGATGTTTGTAGCAAGACTGTTAGAGACAGAATGATTAAACCGAATAACACCATTAAAAAAGTTGTGTGCATCTGGATAGCACCCCCAGGCTATCCAGATTGATGCCATTCAATAATGCTCACCTGTTTTATGTTTGTGAAAAAATCCTTTTTTAAGGACAGTAATGGCGGCCCCTGTAGGCCTTTAGGGGGGCAAGCCAAGCGATGGCCCATTGAGAGGGCACGCACACCTGGGCCGCCCCCTTTCAGCTGGGCATGCGCAGCAAGCGCCAGCTTCCGCTGTGCTGGCCAGAGGGACTACAGGAGTTGCCATTACGTTTAACGTTGTACAATGGGGACCTCCATGGAGTTGAGGGGAGCAATTCCTTTGAGGGTGTACCATAGTTAAATCACTTGGGGGGGATCCAGGGAAATTAATGAAACAGTAGTAACAGTATACTGTACATAGGACACAACATTTTTGGAAGGTAGGATTCCAGGTCTTGAGTTGTAGACAAGGAAGTATCTGGAGGAACAAACCAATAGTGGCTTCTAGTATTCCTACTCATTTTGGCAGTCCCTTATGTTGCTATACCTGTACCTGTACTAACACAACCTCCGACTGTATACATAAGAGGAGGAGGACCGGATTGACTAGTTTCATTTGTCACTGCATTACCTGGAAGAAATGCGAGCCTGTCACGCAGGGTCGGCGCTAGCACAGGGCAAACCTGGGCAAATGCCAGGACCCCCCTCTTCAGGGGCCCACTCAGGCTCACACTTGGCCATGGTATTATTTTGCAGTGGACCCGAGTGTGCAGACCTGCTCATGGCTGGCCTCAGCAACAGTGGAGAAGGTTGCATGGAATAGGGGTGGTGAAAACCAGGTGACAAGTGACAGCAGTGATGGAATCTTTAGTGGCTGCGGAGCAAGCAGTAAGGCCCAAAGCGTGCTTGGTGGCAATAGAGAATGCAACACTAGAGGACAATTGGTGGCTATAGGGAAGGCAATAAGGATAGGAGGGCAATTGGTGGCTATAGGGAAGGCAACAAGGACTGGAGGACAATTGGTGGCTATAGGGAAGGCAATAAGGATAGGAGGGCAATTGGTGGCTATAGCGAAGGCAACAAGGACTGGAGGACAATTGGTGGCTATAGGGAAGGCAATAAGGATGGGAAGGCAATTGGTGGCTATAGGGAAGGCAATAAGGATGGGAAGGCAATTGGTGGCTATAGGGAAGGCAATAAAGATGGGAAGGCAATTGGTGGCTATAGGGAAGGCAATAAGGATGGGAAGGCAATAAGGACGTGAGGGCGATTGGTGGCTATATAAAAGGCAATAAGGACTGGAGGATGATCAGCAGCAGGGGACCCATTTGTGTCAGCGGAGCTGAAAGGTGACATCATGTGACTCACTACTTTGGGGCCCACTAAGACTCTCTTGCCCAAGGGCCCCCACAAACCAGGAGCCGGCCCAGCTATCACGGATAAGTAACATCTTCTATGGGGTGATTTCTATAGTAAAGTGTCAGAATAGGGCTTCTTAAAGTGTATTGAAACCCTTCTGTCCTACCCCCCCCCCCCCCACCTGCCCTCCCTGCATGAGTACCTACGGCAATGCTTCTAATTCTGGGGCTGGGCATGGGCATGGGAGTGTGCACAGCTACAGCGAGCGTACACAGTTGCGGGAGCCATGGGGAAAGGCGAGTTTATCAGCGACCCCAGCGGGGTTTCACACAGCTGGGCATCCCGCTATAGGATGCCCTGGGGGCAGGCTAGTGGCTGGATCTTTAGTCATTTATCCTTTATTGTTTATTTATATAGCGCCGTCTTCTTCCGTAGCACTGTACAAGGTATGACAGACAAAGTAAAACATACTGTACAGAGACCAATACAAACTAGATGCTGTAAAGTTCAAACCAAATGTTGTGAGAACAGGGGACAATAGGAAAGAGAGCTTTAGATTCCAGGGCTGGCCTGTTACAGTTTTTATCTGCTTTAACAATGCAAATCTGAATTTCTGACACCGGACCATCTGAGCGAAGAGCAGAAAACCACATCTTAGATGCTATTTAACAGTTCTTGTGCAGCTAAAATCACACATACATAGTGTAGTCATTGCTAGCCAACAATGACTACCATAAAAAAGTGCACATGTGAATGTTCTTTGATGCTGACCCCCATTAACCTAATAACCCCATTAACCCTACCGACAGAAGAACTTAGAGATCTGTTACTACCTTATGGAAAAATATCAAAGTCTTGCTGCTTCTATATTGTCTATATCTATTATGCCTTTTATGATCCTTTTTTTGCTTGCAGCAAAGAAAGAAATACCAGAAAGTCCGATATTCTGCCTTAATTTTTCAAGCTTACATCCGAGGCTGGAGGGTAAGTTTCCCCAGGAATGAACCAGTACAGAAAAAAATCAACCTAAATATAATAATCAAACATCCCTATGGGTGCATTGATTTAGTTCCCAGCACCCGATATACTGTACGTAATCTGCATGCGTGTGTAGATTCTCCCTATTGTTGCATGGGTGTGGGACAGTGGGGACAATCTATGGTGTGCGCATTTGATTGCTGTTGATTTGCTTTTAGGCCCGTGTGTTGGCAAGACGTATGAAACTCCTAAAACGCCAGACAGAGGCATCAACCACTATTTGTTCTTATTGGCGAGGGTACAAGGTAATCTTGCATGCAATTTAGGGTGGAAATGCACATTCTGTAGGGTTTGCTGTGTAGATATCCAGATATGTATCCATCTACATCAAATCAAATATCCAAACAGCTCTATATTTAAATTAAATATTTTTGGTATCACAATGATTTATCTCAAATAAACACTGGCCAAGGCAGAGGCTTTAATAAACAGTAGATGGCCAGTATAACATGCTGGTAAAGTCCTTATCCAGACAGGGATTAAATCTTATCATGTAGGTCCCCTGTCTGTTGCACTACTGGCCTCTGTTCTTGCTTTCACTTTTCCCAGGGATCACTCCTTTCCTGGCTCTGTTTGGCAACCGTCCTCTCCCTCCCTCTGAGCATCATCCATCAATCGAGAATTTAGAATGTATGCTTCTGTTCTGTTCATCCACCTCTTGGCTGCTAACCAATCACTCCTTTCCCCTTCTTGTTAATCCTTTTACCCCCCCCCCCCCCCGCACTCTAAATGAAAGCCCTATGCCAATACAAGCAGCACACCCAGAGAAAAGACCCACCCACTGCCAGGGAAATGTAGAAGTCAACCAACCAGGGCCAGTCCTCTTTGTTCCTCTTTAAGTTATAGCCATTCAGCAGCCAACTAAAAAAAACAAAAGGGTGCTTACATTTTGTCCCCCATTGCTGATGGTGCTATTCCATAGATAAATAATTCACCCGACCACTTGATCTGAGCCTGTGCCACATCTCTGAACATAGTGTCAGGTTTGAGACGTGCTGGGCTCACAACCATCCATCAGTTGAAGAACGCTGCCATGCCATCTCCATTTATTGCAATGGAGGGGGATTGTTGAGGCTTGACATACCCCCTCCACTGTAGTGAATGGAGAGGGCGTGCCTACATCCCTGTGACTGATGGCATGGGCGGAGTCAGCATGGTAGTGCTGCTAGACCTGGGCAGCTTGATGAATTTTGAGGTCCATGTCGACACAGGAAGCGAGAGCTGTGGTGCAGGCTTGGATCCAGAGATAAGGTGAGTTGCCTTCTCGGGACAAATGGGTATGTAGGACAAAAGGTAAGTACCCTTTTTTTAGTTGGCGACTGAATGACTTAAACAGCAGTGCCTGAACAATGACTTTAATTTAATTTTACCAACCTGGTGGTGACAGAACATTTTTAAGCAGAAGTACAGTCAAAATGAACCCCGCTGCCCTGCCACCCTATACTGGTGCTGAGGTAGGACAGGGGTGTTAAAGAGATAAAAAAAAAACACTTACCTTGCCTGCCACATAAAAAAACACAAAGTGGCATACCCCTGCTCCTTTCATACGTGCCACCCACAGAAGAGTGACCCATCCCCACCCCAGCACCATTTTGACTGGAATTCCACTCCAACAAATATATCAAATCCATGTCAATTGTTTTTCAGGTACGAAAGGAGTACAGAAAGAAATTCCGTACAGCAGCATCAAAGACTTTGGCCAACTTCATCTATCGAAGAATTGTACGTTCAGCATTTCTTTTCTTATTCACTTTGGGTTACAAAATAACTAAATGAAGTGATCTTTTGACTTAAAGTGGACCAACACCCACGGGTGATCGGCCCGGGAATCTATAAGATTCCCGGGCCGATCACCCCCCACCCCGCGGGACATCCGAGATCGGGATGTCCCGCGGGGTGTAACCCCCCCAAAACCCCCGAAAAACCTTACCTGATCTCGCCTCCCTCGCGCCCCTGTAGCCGTGCGCGCGCCCGCGCCGGCCGTCTGCGAATGGCCGACGCGGGGGCGCGCGCGTCAAAAGGGACGCGCGGGAGGCGGCGGCAGCCGCTTAGACGTTCCTGGACCTGGCTTGTACGTCGGCGCTGGGAGCGGGGAGAGGTGAGTTGTTCGGGGAGTTCGGGGGGGTTTCACACAGCGGGGCACCCCGATCGGGGGTGCCCCACCGAAGTGGACCAAGACCCAGGATAGTCAAAATCCTGGGTGTTGGTCCACTTTAATAATAATAAATACATAAATGTCAGTTTTTCTGAAACCTCTCATGTTTTAACTATCGCTTGCACAGATTCAGAAATATTTAATGGGATTGAAAAATAACCTTCCACCAATGTCGCCAACAAATAAGACCTGGGCAGCTCCTAAATACAAATTTCTCACCATTGCCAATCAAGAGCTCATGAGGATGTTTCATCACTGGAAGGTATTAACATATATGACACTGAAAGGTATAGAGGCTCCTTTTGGGTTACTATGATTGATGTATTTTATTTTTGGCCTTTCTAATATGATACAAAGTATGATACAGGTTTTAAACAAGAAGGTGGAGTCATTTGGTGCTCTGAACCTGTTACAAACATGCGTAGACATTGTATGTTGCCCCTCCTTGTCTCTATTTGGGACTCTTCTTTACAGTTAAACAGGACCTACACTTAAAAACGTGAACCCAACTTCCTTCCGTTCATTCCCAATAACTCTCATTTGATAATAAAAAAATATATATATTCCCCTGTTACAGATCAGCATGTTTCCGTACCAGAGTCATGTATCCTTGGCTGCACACCTGACTTATTGGTGATGGTTTTGTTACCCAATTACTGCAGCTGCCATGTAGTTAGTTTAGGGGTGGTATTCATTTTTTTTTTATTTTTTACGCTGCATGGTGGAGCATTCAAGTCTTATCCAAGCATCCTTTTTGACACCTTTTTAAGACCAGGCACCTTCTCTGTAAAAACTGTGAACCTAGCTATTACAAAGGAATTTTGTTTATCATAGAAACATAGAAACATAGAAGGTTGACGGCAGAAGGAGACCATACGGTCCATCTAGTCTGCCCTTATGTGTATACTGTATGTACTCTTTATCTTAGGATAGATGTGTGCACATCCTTTAGGTATAAGTAGCCTGCATGGTGGTTAGAATGATTTTTTTTTTCACATTTATTTACTTTATTAACTAAAGAGAATACTAAACTTATCGTAGATATTTAAATCAACACATTCATTAGTGTGTAGAAATATCTTGAACTGGGTGTTCTATGTTGTTTCTTGAATAGTGCAAGAAATTCATCCAAGCTCTAAGCCCTCAACGTAAGGCTATTCTCCAAGATAAACTATGTGCCAGTGAACTATTTAGTGGTAAAAAGAAATCATACCCTGCAAGGTTAGTAGCTCTTTGATTATATTTTATAATGTTAACCATCCTAATGTAAAAAAATGTCTTACGGTAGCTTGTAGGGACCAGTGACACTCTACTACAGAATTCTACAAAGACAATATGGCAATTAGGTATGAACAGATTTAGTGTTGACAAATGGGGCTTTTCAACCCCTGGGAACACACCCTTCATTGACTACCCATAATAATTACTGCAAGAATATGCATGGAGCACAAGCCATAGACACAGCTATGGGGCTACTGTTGGCAATGAACAAGGGCTGAGGCACAACTAAAAAGGAAAATAGTTTGGGATTCAGCTAGGTACCACATACCCCCTGAATCCCCCCCATTAGCTTTAACATTGGATTGTAATGCAAATGTTAAGCAGGATAAAATTAAGTAAGTGAGCCCACTGCTTTATGCACAGGGCCTAATGGGAAACACATCTCCTACATGTATAAGCACTTTATTACAATAGAATGGAATAGAGAGGCATGGTAGCTGACACTTTGTAAGTGGAACATTTTCAAGACAGTTACTCTCCCGGGTTTCAGGAGGACAAGATATAGAAAAAAGGTTGCAGAGTCACAATAACAAAAGTGTAAAATCACCATATTGTTCCATAATTAGGGCTAGTATTAATTAGTACTAAGTTGTGGAAACTTGCAAGAACTACAGTTACAGAAACTACGATATGGGGATGGGGGACATCTCAAAGCAATTATAAGAGTAAAAGCTCAAACAGTTGTAGCGAATCTCAAGGAGGAATAGAATTAGAGATGGTAGTCGGGGTTTTCTTAATATTCTGAGATGTCAATAAAGAACAATTTATAGTAGTTAGTGAGACCTTGAATAATTGAATGAAGGAGAGAGGGAGTAAGATAGAGGGATACTTGAGGGGGGAGAAAGAGAAGAAGAGAGATAGAGGGCAGGGAGTTGGGGGGGGGGGTCAACCGTGAGGGGATTTAAGGATTAATCTTAGTGCAATGGATCCAAGTCAAATGCTGGCTGATTATTATTAACTAGGCCAGTGAGTTTTGACGTTGAGCGTGATCCAATTTAGTTTTTTCCTCATTGTGGAATATAAAATATGAGATTAACTTATGAGTTGCTTTGGGGGGCCTGGAATTTTGCTTATTCAGCAGGTAGTGTCTAGGGTTCAGAGGTACACATTGGTTTGTGACACCCTGGATGAAATTGGAGACCCTTGACCAAAATGTGGTCACTATGGGACAGGTCCATCACATGAGATAAGTATCCCCCAGGCCTTTACAGCCGCCCTGAAAACATGTGGGGGAGGTGTTTGGGCAGTGTTTATTAAAGGAGCAGTATCGCAAATTTTTCTTGGTGACATATTTAAATGGTACTTTGAATGTAGGTAAGTGTTGGAGTAAGAATTACAAATTTAGAAAAAAATGATGTGTGTGTTGTGCAGCTGGAGACTAATAGCTCATGTTTATGTCTGCTGAGTGTCGGGCCCGACACTGCTGAGGAGAGGGGGAAACAATGTAACAAAGTATCAGCTGTTCAGTGCTGGCAGCCGTCCAGCATAAGATAACAACATTGCCTGGCCAGAACTCATATATCTAAAACAGAAAGAAAAGCTCTAGAAGTCATTTAGCTGATTGGTAAATTCAATGTCAATTTGAACCAGAGAATCATCAGTTCAAATCTCAGACTCGCCAGTTTTTTTTTTTTTTGGGGGGGGGGGGGGGTTATTTTATTTCAGAATTGGATTTTTGGGTTTACATCCTGTTTTTTTGCTCTAAACATTTTTGATTTTGACAGTTTTCCCTTCATGTTGGCTCTGCTGCAGAATCTTTCAGTTTACCATTTTCTCTCTCTTTTCTCAACACATTTTTCCATATGATCTTTCTTTCAGCTTTGTGTGTTTTGAGCAAAGCCCAACCCAGGATTTTCACTATCTGGAGTTTTGTTTTGTGCCCCTAGGGGTATCCCGAATTGGGATGCCCTGATATGTGAAATCCCCAAGTTTAAAAGAAAGGCATATATTTTTTCCTTTTTCTATCGCCACATTATTTATACACATGTTAGAAGCCATTGTGTGGCTATTTAATTATTTATCTTTTTAATGCAAATTTTGCGATACTGCTCCTTTAAGCATTTGTTAATAGTTGTGATACAGTCTTTCCAAGCTAAAAGGTCTAAGGAGGTGCCCTGTCCCCGTCCCAGGCTTCGATGTAGGAAAGTTTGGTGCTGGTCTCAGTGAACTGACCGTAAAATAATGAAATGGCTCTAGGTTAAGTATAGGCACATTTTTCTAAGGGAGTTTTCAAGTTCAAGTCTATTGCATTTTTCTTAATTGAGAGTAGAAAATGATAGATCTGTTGTGATCTAAAAATTTCAGCTGGAGGGCAGTTCACTGAGTTAATACTGAGTTACCCCTTTCAGACTTGCTAAGAGATCTTCAATGCTATAAAGGCCCTTGTTAGACAGACCACCATTTAAAGCTGGCTTTATGAAGGCCGGGTATAAATGCAGGGTTACCTGTGAGGGGGGCCAGAGGAGTATGGTTTTGAAATTCTTTGTCCCAGATTGAAAGTGAGGATGGGGGGGGGGGGGGTGCTTGGTCTGGCTTGGTCTTGAGGATAGGTTTATCCACATTATCATGTCTATAGAATACAGTAGACACATAAAGTCTTTCATTTGAACCCAGGCTGGAGGTCCTGGACTGCCCACAGCGATTGCCCACCACATCCATAGTATTGATGATGGGCCACCCCCGCCATCTATTGCAGAGACTATGGCAAGCCCTCCATTCACTGCAATACAGCGAGTGTGTCAATAACTAACACAGCTGCTCCATTGCAATGAATGGAGCGGGTGTCACAGTCCCTGTAACGGATGGAAGACGGCGGGCCATAGTCAACATGATCACAACGGTCGGCACGGGACCTGATCAGGTAAGTGTCAGAGCACGAGAATAGGAGCGTTGATCTGCAGGAGATGAAGCCGAGTATGGCGTTTTTTGATTTGATGCCCAGACAATGACAAGAGAACAATAGAGTTGGTTTTCCGCCATTACAATCCAATCCAAACTGCTCCTTGTGTAAGAGTTAGCAAATTACTATGCTGGTAAAATTCAAAGGTTTTAGCTGCCATATTTTGTATTTAATTTTGTACTACCAAAATACTGTAAATAATAGGAATACAAAATTCCCATCATGTGCCTGTAGAACACAGACATTGGATATATATAACATTCGTAACAGCTGTCTTTGTTCAGCAGACAACAAAATGGTGAAAAAAAACATATAACTATATCTAGTGCTGCGGAATATGTTGGCGCTTTATAAAGAAAGGTTATTATTATAACCAGGATGTATGGCTGCCCCCATCGTCAAGCAAGGAAATGACCTCACTCTCTAGGAATGTATGGCAGTTTAAGACTTGCCAAAAAAAGGACACATTAGACAGACATGAGGGGGAGGGGGTTCTTTAGTTCACTGTGTCATTGACCCAGATACAAACACAGCTTGTTTAACAGGAACATTAGAAAGAAATGTCAGTCTATGGTGACTTTATCTAGGCATTAGTTCAAATGATGAAAATATTGTAGATTACAGAATTACTAATATATAGTTTTGCCATCATGAGACCACTTTTAGGACACAAAAAGTGTGTGTGTGTGTGTGTGTGTGTGTGTGTGTGTGTGTGTGTGTGTGTGTCTTTGTATATATGTATATATATATATTACTATATATATATATATATATATGTATTATACAATAAATATATAAACACACAATGATAAAAATCCATGGCTATATCCAGGGTCTGCGGTTCTGCCTCCACCACACAAGGAAATGACCTCACTGGGTAGAAATGTATGACTGTTTAGGACCGGCCAATCAGCAGCCCCGTAATACCACATCAGACAATTCTGGGCACTCTGGGGTGGGGGGAGCTTGTTAATCTATACAAACACAGCTTGCTTCAATTTATTTAGTGAATGTTAATTCACAGAAACGTTAAGCCTGATTTTGAAAAATGTCTAAAAACCTCCTGCACTTTTAGTACTTGGAGGCAAGTAAAAAAAAAAAAAAAACCTAGCTGTTGTTTTTATATAATTATTCAAAAACGCTACGTTGGCTGTTGAGAACAAACAGTGAGCTCAACTGTCAAACCAAGTCCCACTCCCTGCGTATTTCTCCATTCAGACTATTTCAAGGGTGATGTGTTTGCAGAAGGAGGCTTAAAGTGGACCAACAGTCATAAATGACAGACCAACACAATAAACAGTGCTCATATGCACCCCTCCCCAGGGCAATTTAGATTCATTTACCTTTTTCTAACTCCTGCTGTAGTGAATTTAGAAACAAATTGGCAGCTCATGCATTTGCAGGCTGCCTACAAACAGGAAGTGCTGCTGGGCTTCCTGTTATTGTGCATTGTCAGTTATGTCAGTTGAATCCAGGCAGCGGTGTGGCTGAGATGCTGGAAGAGGAAGCTCCAAAATGGGCGCTACCTCTCTTTTCCAACTGTGCCAGGCTGTTGGTTCGGTCTAACATGTAATGCGGGGCATTTGACATATTTCAGAATCCTCATACAAAAAGTGCCTGTCCTGGCATTTAAAAAAAATCATATAGTCACCTTGTACACAAAGCTTCTCCATGCTGTGCCACCATCCTCTTACCGATACCAGAAAACCAGTGTTTTTTCCTCCAGCGCAGTGGCATACAGCAGGCTGGCTTCATGCCCCTAACTCGCTTACTCCATTCATTGAAATGGCAGGGCATGCCAAACCCACTTTGCACGCCCCCTCCCATTGAACTTAGTAGGCATGTAAGGCGGGAAGAAGAATACTGAGAGAGTCTTCCATGATGGGAGATGGAATCTCTGGATCCTCGCCCTTGGTAAGAAGGCAGCTACTGGAGTTGGATGGCAGAGCTGTGCGGGCATACAGGACCCATGGAGGAGCTGCACGGAACAAAAGGTGAGTATATGCTTTTTTACTTTTTTAACAGGATCAAGGTTAAAGTGGACCAAAACCCAATCAGCTCACTTGGCTGTGCTCATCAGTTAGGGTGGAATCTTGCAGAAAGTGTGCCGACAGTCTCATTCTCACTAGCCTCTAACATGGGGTAGGCCATTCCCAAATGCCTAGCGTAGGCACGTATGGGCTACAGGTATAACTTACAGCAGCCGTGGCTCACGCATGCACCGTTGAATCAAGGAGAATGTAGCTTTTACAGGGCACTTGGGGCGTTTCACACAGCAGGGCATCCCGAATCTGAGGGAGGAAATCAGGTGGCCTTGGGGTCTTAAAGACTCTAGGACTGTTTTTGGTCCACTTTAAAATAAACTTCATCAAGAAAATCAATAACCTACCCAGTAACCTGCAAATACCTACCAATAGCAACCTAAGGCTATATTCACACTATGCCTTTGTGGTTGATTTGATTTGCTGGTGGCTGAGTGTATTATATACACTAATGTACGTGTAAAATCTTTATAAAACACTCTTACACTTACTGACTTGGAGGAAAGTAAAGCTACACCTAGCTGCTGTATTCATTCAATACAAACATAATACTGGCCGATCAGAACAAACAGTGAGCTCATTTGTTACCCATACCAAGTCCCACTCCCTACACATTTCTTCCATTCAGACTTTTCAAGCGTGACGTGTATGTATAAGGAAGCTTAAAGGGCCTCTAAACCCAACAGCAATAATAAGGCTGTGCCTTGGTTGTTTGAAAAGCCTTATATAATGAGTTTAATAAAAAAGCATTGTGGAAACAATTTTTTTTCACACTAGTTAACTATCTGATGTTCAAGCTCAAAATGTCAGGTATCAATGGAAAAATTAACTAAGCCAATAATCTTGGCAGAACTACCATTGATTCTAGTGGTGGTTGCTGGAAAAAATCTTGCCTACTGCTCAAGTATTTGCCCAACTACACTAAACTTGTGATAAATACAGCAGACATGGGCTACATTTTGTTGGTAAATTCAGCAAACGCGTTGAAAACACGTGGATATCAGGTGAATACAAGCAAGACAGCCCCTAGTATATACAGAATGGATCACTACAATAAAATGATTTCCTTTTTTACTGAAATTTTGTTTATGTTCAAGTTTAAAATTCATTTTATCAATGTATTCAAAAGATATGTTATAATCTAGGTTAAAATACACGTTATCATGAAAAATAAAACAAACAATCTCTACATCAATAACCTACCTAATAACCTGAAAATATCCACCTATAGCAACCTAAGGATATGCTGTCCACACTCCACCTTTGTAGATGATTTTATTCGCTGGCAGCTGAGTGCTGAGGTTACTACATATACTAGAGTGCCCTCTTCTGGCAAAAAGAAAAAATACACATTAATATCTCTCATATAACGACATTCAAAAGGACATTCCAGATAAAATGTTAATTTAGCCTGTACATACAGAAAAGTCCCCTGCGCGCACATACAGGCAACCCTCTCCTACACACACAAGTTCCTGAAAGCAGTGTTGTCCTGCGAAAATCGGGGGGTTGGGGGGTATTTGGGGGGTATGTGTAACGGCACACTACCTTCACTGCCAGTGTCCTATTGGGGTGTAATGGAGTGTCGTCCCACCAGTGGAACTAACTCCGGGGATCCATCTTATAATTCCATGTAAGCTTATTTTTAGGGCTTATGCACACACCATTATGTCTGTATTGTGTGTATGTGGGAGTGGATAACCTGTACTCTAATGCTACATCCAGCATTACATACTACTCTAGCAAGGAAAAATATATCACATAGTCCACCATCCCTTTTCAGGGGCCAACTAGGGATTTCCTGGTATCCTGGTGGGCCTTTCTGAGCCTGATCCCTGCAATATATTTTTTTTACTGTGTTTAGTATAGGAAACCAGCTCATGTGGCCGGTCTAAAATAATCCCCCCCCCCCCCCACTCTTCTGAATTGTTTTGCCAAATTAGAAAGCATTAGCCCTCAACCCTCCTCTGCTCTAAGAAACGCTAAAAATCATTTCATTCTGTGTAGTGACAGTGCTGATTTTTTTGTTTATATTGTTCTGTTTTTATTTTTAGTGTTCCCAAGCCATTCCAGGGAGATTATGTGGCAATACAGAAAAATCCCAAACTTCAGAAGCTGCTTACTGCTGTTCCTGGCAACTTAGTGGTAACTGCCAATGTTCAGAGGATCAGTAAAACTGATGGCAAGGTACGTCTTTTCTTTTTACCCTAACAGTCATTTTTCCACAGTGAGCCAACACAGCCTTGCATCTTTTAAGATTCCAGGGCCAGATGAAATCTCTGCCCTGGGCCTTCCCGAATTGTGATATCTCGCTGTGTAAAACCCCCTGGAATTGCCACTCACTTGAAACTGATCCCACGGACCTCCAGTGGCATCCTCGGCACTCCTCCATATGATGCGCACACCCCCACCAGCATATGTGAATGTGTGGTTGTGGTCGCACAATGCAGGGGAACGGCCAGCGGGAGGCGCTCATCAACCCGTTCATTCAGAACTTATTGAATATACCCGTAGGGGGTTCTGATTGGCCGTGCCCCGTGAGATCATGGATTGAGGTGTGTGAATGGGCAAACCACTGGGTTTAACAAACTTAGCTGGAATGCATCTGTAAAGTGAACCAAAACCCAGGTGAGTTAAAATCTGGGCTTTGGGCTCGCCATGGGATACACTCCTGAGACTGCAGGCAAGAAGGTAGGCATATATTTTTTTTGCCTTTCTGGGCTTTCCCACTTCTCATTTAGTGTTGACTTTCCCAGGTTTTGTTTCTTGCTCCCAGTGAATCAGGATGCCCCGCTGTGTGAAACCCCCCAGTTCGTCCAATAAAACTCACCTCTCTTCGGTCCAACGGTGTATGCGCGGGCTCTCGTCCAATCAGACCCCTTTGCCATGTTTACATACTTTGGCAAAGGTCTCCGATTGCCTTCAATGGGGAGCGCGCGCTGCTGCATACCCCATATCTCTAGCAGGGTGCGTGCCCCTGTGCCAGCTTATATGAATGGCTGGGAATGGAGAGCACACATGCTGCCGGGGAAGCAGGGAATGCGGCAGTGCGCGCTCCCCACTGGAAACAATCAGATCTGTTTGCTAAAAGGAAACTGGAGACAATCAGCGCTGTGGTGAAAGGTAAATTATTACCAGGGCCCTGGGGGGTTTCACATAGTGGAGCCGGCCCTGGAATCTTTTCAGCTTTAAAATAACATACAAATTATATATACTTCCTTAGCTACCCTGTAGCAGATACTGCTAGTCCAGGTGGGCTGCTGAAAAACGTAGCCATTCATAACATCATGCGCTGGTTTTCAGATGGGTTCACTCGCTCTTGAAGTCTAGCCATGGTCCGCTAACAGAAAAGTTGGGGCCAGGATGTCACACCTATCCACCATACAATGTAGAAGTGCCCTGCTTTGCTCACTGTGTGCCTCTGTCTGAGGCAGTTGTGCACCTAAAAAGCCATCTGCCACATGTCTGAAGGTTTCTAAATGAGCTTTGGGGGAGCTAAGGAGAGTATCCTTTTTGTTTTTTTGCCTACAGAAGCTATAATAAAAGAGAACTAAATGTAACACAGATAGTTGTTTTTTGTTACTTTACATTCCTATTCAGCGGCATTCTACAAAATCTACCCAAATATGAAATCAGTATTTGGTGGACTGACCTTTCATTTAGAAAAATGTACTTATTGTCTGTTTTTCAGGGAACTGCCACAATATTTTTACTATCAAAAACACACTTTGCTCTTGCGGACTCTAAAGGCCAAGTGAAATCGCTTGTGAAGGTGGACGAGGTTGCCAGCGTTTCCGTCAGCAAGTTTAATGATGGGATCTTTTTCATTCAGTTGAGTCAGGTAGGACTTGCTCGGTCCTCTGCCATCAGTTTCTTCACAGAAAGTTACATATCTGCTTAGGGATAGTCAGAATATTCAGTGGTTCATAACGGAATTACAGAGGCAACATAGCTCAGGGATCCATATATTGAGATGGAAGGTCATACCTTGGGATGGGCTATCTCTGGCACCTGCTGGGGCTATACCATAAGATAAGCCATTCTGAAAAGCCTGTCGGCTTTGTGCGGAGTGTTCCATTGGTTTAGCCAAACAGCAATTAATTTATCTTAATTGATTCTATTGTAATCAGCTGTGATACTTTCTAAAGTGGTGATTATGGGAATGTAGATAACTCACATTGCATCTCACTGGTATGCTTACCTCACCAACGATCTCATGACACATGAGTGGCAGGTGGGGCATCACTTGCATCACTCCTGCTGTAAATAAATGGCTGCCACGCTGAGCAGAGGGATGCGAATGATGCTGCATGCCGTGTGGGTGTGCGGGTGGGGATTCCATTCCACTTCTTCAGAGAAGCTGATTGGACTAGAGCCACACCAAAGGCTTGAGGAAAGAACGGGGGGCACTCCATGGGGTTTCGCCAAAAAAGGATAGTGAAAATCGTTTTGATCCACTTTGGTGTCTAGTTGCATCCGGCTGAGTTAAAGCAGAACAAAACTGGGAAAAATTGGCACAAACTGGGATGCCCAGTATTGTGAAACCCCCCAGAACACCATTTTTACGGTGCATGAGCGGACTCTTGGACTAAGAGAGACACCTGCTGTGACTTCATCATTTGACAGATGGCTCTCATTGACTTGAATTGGGAGCGCATGCTGCACATTGCGAATCGGGATGCCAGCAGCCAGGTGGGTTTTGTTCCAAATCTTTTGGGCAAAGGTTTTTTTATTTTTTTTTATTTAACAGTTGACAATTGTTACCATGGTGGCTGTATGGGGCCTAGTAATTCCTAGTGGCAGCCGCGCTGGCGTCTGCCTTGTGGGCAGGTCTTCAAGGCTCAAAGATAAGTGCTCCTTCATGGTAAGTAGCTTAACTGGCACCTTTTGGGGAAAGAGGTAAAGTGGAAGTGTCTGCTGCTGGAAATAGATCTTATACCTATTATTTGCACAACAGCATAGCCGCTTTAGATGTAAATCACTGGAATCATTTTATAAAGAGGGCTAAGCACCAAATAGCTCCTAAGCACAGTACAATCAAACCACTTGGTGGAGCTAAATTGAGGGCACAACAACCTGATTATGCAAAAAGATTCATTTTATTGAAGTTACAAATTCATCAAAAAGCCATAAATCATCAAAAAGATAAATAAGGCCCTAAATCATCAACAAGCCACCATGACAATAAAAGACACAAAGACAACATACATGAGACAAAGTTAAAAACCTACAAAGCCTGTCTACCCTGGACCCAATAAGTTAATTTGATAAAGTGCAATGAAATACCTAATTATTAATAGTGTGGACCATAAAGTACCATGTGCAACAAGATAAATAATTAATAATAATGATGGCACTTTATGGTTCACATATTTATTAAGACTATTAATAATTAGGTATTTCATTGCACAAAGGATTGCAAAAAGGAGGGATTCACTGATTAATATTAGGGATTTATATTGAAAAGATGCTTGTTTTGCAATACATAATGAGTCCGCCAGTGGTATTTGATCCACATATATTTATTATCTAGCAACCACATTGGGTCCAGGGTAGACAGGCTTTGTAGGTTTTTAACTTTGTCTCATGTATGTTGTCTTTGTGTCTATTATTGTCATGGTGGCTTGTTGATGATTTAGGGCCTTATTTATCAAGGAATAGCGACAGATAGCGACAGATAGCGACTGGGGAGCCGGCCAGTAAAGCCAGGTACCGCAACTAGAACGCCGGCTCCCCTCCACAATCACACATTTATCAAGCCGATACTGCTTAGCGATGGAGATAGCGCCACCTAGCAACTCATTCATCATTATCCCAGCCTCATCCCACAGCGCCAGCGAACATCCTTGAACAGCGACAGGTATGACCTCTCGCTACCTGGCGCTCTCCAATGCATTTCAATGGCAGAATGTATTTTAATTATTAATTCTTTTTTAATATAAATATTTTTTTTTTTTTATAAAAAAAAAATCTGTGAACACTTCTTCCTTTGAAAAAAAAACATTTTTTTTTTTTGCAGAATTGATATTACAGGTCTGATTTAAAACTATTCAGGTTTGAATATTATTTCAGAATCATTCCATTTTTTTTGGGGGGGTGATTAGGGGGTTAAAAAACTACTTTTAACACATTGCCTACTGCGCTATGGTGGGTGCCGGTCGCTATGTCCAGTCGCTATCATGCGCTCCCATACAACAGCGAACCTGTCAAATAGCGACTCAGCATCTTGTATTCAACATTACGGCACACCGACTGAGTCGCTATCAACCACCGAACAACGGCCAAGCACAGCGACTACTAGCGGTCGCTGTCAAAATACCGCTACAGTCGCTCAACAGTCGCTATCTGTCGCTATTAATGAATCAGCCTCCCCGTAACTTCAATAAAATGAATCTTTTTGCATAATCCGGTTGTAGTGCCCTCAATTTAGCTCCACCAAGTGGTTTGCTTTTACTATTTTTATCAATTGATTGATTCCATGATCACTAATGACCACGGAGACCATAGTTTGTTGAATAATGACACATATTTGCAATTTTCTCAGTGGCTTCTACTACTGTTATCTGTCCTGATGTAGTGATTGTCAGTGTACAATTTCTCTTTATTATTCAGACATCCACGGCAGGCAAGGGAGTGAATGATATCCTGTTAATCAGTGAACATGTTATCGAAATTCTGACCAAACTTCACCAGTCAGTACTGGCAACAACACAGAAGAGGCTAAACCTGCAGATTACTGATGAGTATGTCTAGCTGATCATATATTATCTTGTCATACATATTATTTAACCAGCTAGTGTTACCTTTAGCAATGATTGCATTGAGTGGCATCGGTTTGCTACACATTCAATGAACCCCTGCATCTCACCTGGTAGACTGCTCCAACACAAATTCCAATCAGTGGCTGCAACGGCACCGGTGACCAGAAGATCAGGGGGGCACCATCACTGTTGTTCCCCCACCTTGTTTTTATCATATTTGTGCTCACTTGCCATTTAGAAAAAGGCAGAAGCATTCACCTCTGCTGTTTCAGTCTTGTTGTCTAGTTACATCCAATTGTGTTAAAAGACAGAAAATAGATTACTGTATGAGCCTTGAAAGGGCCTCATTTAATGTTCCAGGGCCTGTCACATTTAGTTATGCCACTAGGTCTTAAAGAGGAACGACACACCAGATTTTTCACTTATCGCTGTGTTGCTCCTCTCAGTGGGGGCATGCCCTGCTGTGTGTATGCCCCTAGGTCACTCACCTTCCTGTCGTTTCCACGCCGCAGACTCCGGCGAGAGCGAGCGTGCCGATTGGCTGAGCGGCCCGCTCAACCAATCAGCGTGCTCCTTTTCACTTGGCTCCACTGATGACCACTAAGCCATCTGGGCGGCTAAGCAGCAACATCCCCCACTCACCTCCTAGCCGTCGCGTGTCTTGCGGCATCCATTCAGAAAGGCCGGATGCGGTGCACGCAGGGCTAGAGGAGAGCCATGATGCGGCCGAGGCAAGGACTCTGGGACAAGAGGAGTGTAACAGGGATTCTGGGGCATCCCAATTCAGTATGCCCCAAGGAGTGGAACTCGGATGGCCTAGAGTCTTTTAGACTCCAGGACCACCGATGTTCTCCTTTAACTTACTGGGTAAATATGAAAGTATTCATGTCACCCCCTCTTTTTATAAGCACATTTTTGTCATATCTGTTACTAGATTAATATCTGGCTGTGCAGCTCTTTGATTACTATGCTGTACACAAATCCATGCAGGGGCGTAACTGCAGGAGGTGCAACCCTTACCTGGGCCCAGAAAGTCAGAGGACCCCATCATTGTTGCTCCTCCTCCTTATTTATCTTATTTTTGCTCATTTGGCGTCATTTAGAGAAAGGAAGGACCATTTCAGTCTTTAGTTGTCTTGCTGTATCCAGTTAAGTTGAAGAGGAACATCGGGGGAGGTTGAAACCTCACCCAAACCTCATGAAATGCTGCGCCCCCGTTTTCAGCTTTTGGCAGTTTGAACTCACCTCACCGGGGGATCCATCTTCTGGGTCTGTTGGATTCTGAGCGAACCGGGCAGCGCCATCTTGCATCCCTTCTCATGTCTCATGCAGTGTCCTAGAATGGGATGCAGTGGAGCTGTCTGAAATATCACAAGACTTTGTTGATCGGCGCAGGACTTTGGAGAGCACGGCTGACGCCGTATGGTCACTTCCAGATGGGTAAGCCGGCGGCAGGATGCAGATCGGGCCGAAGCAGCCAAATGTTGCTGCAGCAGACAGCGGCGACATCCAAAAGGTAAGTAGGGGCTGATGGGGGAAGGGATCAGCTTATTTTAGGTCCAATGTTCCTCTTTAAAAGACAGAAATGCACCAGGGCCCCATCACATTTAGTTACGCCACTGTTTCCCAGGTAACCACTTTACATGGAATTTGCATACAGGCTGGAAACAGGCGCATTTTTACTGAGTTAAGACAATGTAAAGTCTTAATGAATTTCCAAATACATGATATATATAAGAGTATGTAATGTATGTATATATACATATCATGTGTAATACATGTAGAGTTTATGAAGTATAGCCAACTAAAAAATTGTGGGTGCTACTTAACTGGCATTCTATCAAAAATCCTGGAACATTCAAAAAAGCATGGAAAGCGCACACCTTGGATACTTTATAGAATGCAAATTTTACTCATTACAAATAAAGCATCAATACAGCATATGTGGATGTCTGACACTAAAGAACACTGCAATGTGCTATACAGATTTACATACAAACAGCACCATATTAATATCAATAGGGTGGAAAGCCTGGGCTATTCAATATATATAAAACAACATACCGTATTTTTCGCTCCATAAGACACCACTATATATATTTGTTTTATATATATATATATATATATATATATATATATATATATATATATATAGGCTGACGCCAGGTATCGGCAGATGAGCGTCTGTATAGTGGCGCTCAGAGCGACCGCTAGTAGACACGGTAAGCGGTTATCGGGCACTGCAACCGAGCACCTTGGTCGCTGTAGTAACCTGGCCCGAACTGATGAATGTAATGTACATTGGGCGCTCTAACACCAGTACAGCGCTGCAGCAAGCAAGAGGTAGCGCCAGCTCAGTGCATGGGCCCTCGGCACTCAACACTATACTTATCAAAAAACACACACACAGCGTTGGCGCTCTAAATCTGGTTGCTATAGCATAGAGTGCCAGACGCTGTGTCATTAAAGCCTGTTTTTGAACACATATACACTTGTAACAAAGCGAAAGCACATGGAATGACATTGTTTTACCCACTATGACAATAACACTTTAGTGCCAGACCTGTAATGACAATTCTGCATAAAATATAAAAAGACAAAAAAAGTTTCTGAAAGTGTTTGTTTGCAGCCAGGAGAGGTCACACAATGATTTGAGAAAGAAAAAAAATTGTCCAACAGGCTGTTTAAACGCAAGCAAATGAAAGCCCATTGAAATGTATGTACATGGCACTCTGGAAGCTAGAGAGCCAGTGCTATACGCTGAGCCGCCTGTAATAATACATCAGGCGCTACATGGCGCTTTTAAAGTCGCTCACCAGATTTGCTTTCTTAAATGTGGTTTTGCCTACAGCACCCGGCGTTCACCAGATGCGGTCTGCTGCTACGAGGCGCTACCTGGCGCTATTCCTTCTTAAAGTGGACCAACACCCGATGCTGATCGGCTCGGGAATCTATAAGATTCCCGGGCCGATCAGCATCAGGCCTGCGGGGCACCCCGATTGGGGGTGCCCCGCTGTGTGAAACCCCCCAGAAAGCCCCGAAATCCCTACCTGCTCCTCGATCCAGCGGCGCATGCGCGAGCCGCCGCCCGCGCATCCCTCTAGCAGGGCGCGCACCCGCACCGGCCGTTTGTGAATGTGCTCACTTGTCCATCAGCGGGGATTGGCTGCAGCGGTCAAGTGGGAGCGGGGACAGGTGAGTTTTTGGGGCTTTCTGGGGGGTTTCATACAGCGGGGCACCCCACCGAAGTGGACCAAAACCCAGGCTAGTGAAAATCCTGGGCGTTGGTCCACTTTTAACAACCCCTTTGCATGTTAAGCTTTAGAGTTTTTTTTAAATTTGGTTTTCAGGTAACTGTCAAAGATTACAGAGACTCTCCAAATCTTAATGAATATTCCTTTAAGTTCACAAAGAACAAAATAACATTTTGTGGATTTAATGTATTACGTTCTGTCAAAATTTTGGCTGGAGTTCAGCTATAACTGTTAAGCAAATTAATGTCATATGAAACCAGCATGAACATTATTGGAAATGTTATAAATACTGTAAATACAGTTTTCACTTCTCCTTTGTTTAATTATCTATTCTTGTTACAATTATTTCAGATTCTCTGTAAAATTCAAGAAGGACCCAGTGGTTGTCAAATTAATTGAATCTCCAGGACAGAATGGCAAAGGGCCAGTGTTCAAGAAGAAGGGAAGCCAGAGACTGGAGGTGTATGTGTAACGACGACGTGTAAACATACTGACATTAGCAGATTATCATGAATTGACGTTTCCAAGGCTTTGAAAAGTCACTTCTCAGAGAAATAGCAAGTTGTCATCTGAAGAAATGAACAAGTGTGTAATCAAAACAAGTGTAATAACTTGGGTTTCTGTTTTTAGCATTGTGAGGGCTTCTATGTGCTGCAGCTATTCCTTCCATTCTGAATTAGCTTTTGAAACACAGCAAGATGTTGAGATTTGTTCCGCACCGCCTTGACGCTGCTGTGATTCAGCCAAGACAGCCAGGGACATGGTGATTTATTTATGTATATATTGTACCTTGTACAGCGCTACAGAAGTTGATGGCGCTATATAAATAAACAATAATAATAATAATAGTGCTGTCTCTAATACAGTTTGAATCCTGAGGGCCACACCTACAATTGAAAGTCCGCCATGTCAATTAAAGAAGTAGGGGGGAGTACAAAAGACCCCTATTTAACTTTGTTCTGCCATTATTTTAATATTGGATCCAGGGCACCAGGCTGTACCCGGCTTCTACCACTGGCATCCAATATTAAAGCCATTCCACCATTAGGATGCATGGAGATGGCCAGGGGTGAATGTTGGTGACTGTACCCAGCACCCTACACACACACACTCATATTTACTTTACAATGATGAAAGCCTAGCTGTAAATTGAAGCAGACCAGGAAGGCCTCCTAAAATTGCTGTCATACACATAGGTGTGATCAGTCAAGTGACTACTGTCACGGTTTTGATCTATCACAGCTTTATTCTGACAGGGATCGTTTAGTTCTTCTTGGTAAAAGCAAAATAAAGCCCACAATTTAGCTGCAAGAATGTTTTTGTGTGGAGAAGCCCGATTAGGAAACAAATATTCACACGATTACTCATGGACTTGGAGATGAAGGTGTTCCCTATATTTGTTATAACTATCAGGGCCACTTTGATATCAGGTATCCTCTGTGTGACCTACTGAGAGAATCAAATAATAACACTAATGGCAATGACAAGTATAAAAAGCTTTGGACGGTTTTAGTAAATGTTTAGCACCTTAATTGTATTTAATCCTAAATTAAGTAAATCTCAGGTACAAATACAGTACAAGTACAAAGAGTTCTCATGCTGCACCGTGGCATCCTGGCCAGGAACAAATGCCATGCGATGGGAGTCTGAGCAGTGGCGGCGTTAAAGTATCCTATGTATTTTTTTTTAATGCAGTGAACCACTAGAACCATAACATTTACTGGGACAGGTCTGAAATAATAAATGCGGCCTGCTCCAGTGAGCATCAAGTATGTTACCTAAGCAATATTATTACTGTACCCATGAAGCAACATTCTCTTTGACTTGTTGCACAGATTTGTCATTTGTCAATATAAAATTTTAAGTTCATATCCTCAATAAACAATGAAAACAGTTCAACTGTGCTTCAGATTTGTGTTCTAAAGCAGGGGCGTAGCTAGTGGGGAGCGGGGGGGGGGCACTCGCCCTGGGTGCAGCAGGTCAGGGGGGGCCTGAGAACAGGTAGGGGGCGGCATTTACAATCTTTCCCCGGGTGGGGCAGAAAACCTAGCTACTCCACTGTCCTGACATTTTTTTCCAAAAAATTTGCATTAAAGTGGCAGTTTACCTTGCTCAGAACCGCTGAGCCCTCATACCCCCCCCCCCCCCCAAGCATTTCTATGTCCTCTCCTGTGCCTGCTATTGTGCCATTTATTTACCCCTCTGTGCAGCTGTATTGTGTTGTGTTGATTTGGGGCCTAGTCATAAGGTCATAAGTTAAATAAATAAATCATGGTTTCCAAGGACTTTTTTTTCAAGTTCCGGGCATTCCATTGAAAGATGGCCAGAAGCTGGGGGGGAATAGAGGCCATTGTAGCCTGCTCTGATTTAAAGGAGCAGTATCGCGAATTTTTCTTGGTGACTTATATTTAAATGGTACTTTGAATGTAGGTAAGTGTTGGAGTAAGAATTACAAATGTAGAAAAAAATGTGTGTGTTGAGCAGCTGGAGACTAATGGCTCATGTTTATGTCTGCTGAGTGTCAGGGCCCGACACTCTGGCCTGTTCCACGCTGAGGAGAGGGGGAAACAATGTATCAAAGTATCAGCTGTTCAGTGCTGGCAGCCGTCCAGCATAAGATAACAACATTGCAACATTGCCTGGCCAGAACTTATATATCTAAAACAGAGAGAAAAGCTCTAGA
The DNA here is from genome assembly GCA_027917425.1 of Gastrophryne carolinensis. NCBI lineage: Eukaryota > Metazoa > Chordata > Amphibia > Anura > Microhylidae > Gastrophryne > Gastrophryne carolinensis. The sequence continues at coordinate 124,896,935 of CM051236.1, forward strand.
AGTCATTTAGCTGATTTTGACAGTTTTCCCTTCATGTTGGCTCTGCTGCAGAATCTTTCAGTTTACCATTTTCTCTTTCATATTCTTATTTTTCATTTTTCCATATGATCTTTCTTTCAGCTTTGTGTGTTTTGAGCAAAGCCCAACCCAGGATTTTCACTAGCTGGAGGTTTGTTTTGTGCCCCTAGGGGCATCCTGACTTGGGATGCCCTATGTGAAATCCCCAAGTTCTCCTGTGAAAACGTACCTTTCCCTGTCCCACCGCGCTCTCATCCAATCAGCTCTGTTTGCACGCAGATGGGGAGCCTGAGCAGTAACCTTCCTGGCCGCCCGGCCTGTCTAAATGACTATCTGCGTGAGCGGGCCCGAAAAATGGGGGGATCTGTGGTTATCCAGGGGTCGTTTCACACAGTGGGGCATCCTGATTTAGAATACCCAAGGGGGAAGGTCAATGGCCGGGTCTTATAGACTTCAGGGTCAGCAACACAGGGTTTTGTTCCACTTTAATACCTTTAGATTTTCCTACACAGTTATACAAAGAAGAATTTCAGTCGTTTTCAGTCAGTTTAGTTTATTTTGTATAGATTTTACACATTTGAGTCACCTGGTCTCACCTCACACACACACACAGCCGTTACCACTGATTACAGTGTCAGCCTCTGAGGTAAAGTGTTGCTAGGAGACCAGTGGGCTAAATGAAGCAGCTCACTAAATACAACCCAGCAGATCCCCCTATTCAGCAAATGGACTGAGCCATTGTCATTATACAATTTAAAAGAGAGGCAGATATTTCTTTTCTTTTTCTATCGCCACATTATTTATACACATGTTAGAAGCTATTGTGTGGCTATTTAATTATTTATCTTAATGCAAATTTCGCGATACTGCTCCTTTAAAAAGGATGTCCTCTTTTTAAGATATTTTGACACCCTTTAAAGTGGACCAAAATCCAGGATTTTGACTATCCAGGGTTTTGGTCCTTTCCCCTGGGGCACCTCCAGATCGCTTAAGCCAATCACCTCTTCCCGATCCTATGCCACATGCGCGGCCGCTCGTCCAATCAGCACGCTCAGAGCTGACGTCGTCTAAGGCGAGCGGCTCCGAGCACGGCTGCACCTTCCCCTACCCTCTAACAGGAAGCGTGCCATTCACAAATGCCTGCCTGCTAGAGGGATAGCAGGGATGCGGCCGCGGATCACACATGCGCTGTTGGACCGGGAAACAAAGTAAGTGGATGGGGCAACCTGGGGGGTTTCACACAGCAGGGCATCTTGGTCTTGGATGCCCCAGGGGGAGGGAATCAATTGGCCTGGGGATCTTGTAGATTCCCGGCCCGATAGCTGTGGGTTTTGGTTCACTTTGTACAGGGCTTATAAAAAATGTTTTTCCATGTCCCTCATATCCTAATATGACTTTTCGCTGCAAACCTTACTCTAATACAAGTAACTAACTCAAGTACAAGAAACTATTCGGTTTGTGCATATTCTGCTCCATTCACAGAGCGGAACTAGCAGAGTTGAGATGATTGTATTTTTATTGGCCAAAACAAAGCAGGACAGGGGGAGAAATTCATGCCAGTCTATAGACTTATAATGGCCTACAGTACACTATATATGCATATGCTAGGATCTTGTTTCATGATTTTACCTTGACCTTCAGTACAATCAACCCAGACGCCCTATTCAACAAACTGACACTACAAGCTGTTTCCGCCATATGCAGATAGACCGGCAAATTGATCTAATGTCAGTCACAATAAGTAAGGCTGGGATCCTTCATGTCCAGTGTGATGAGCAGCAGCAGCAGCAGCAGGCACGACTGGTGAAGTGGATTCACGGTCCTCGGTCTGAGTTGGCGAGTCCACTAAGGGACAGCCAGGCCCTCTGTAGTACAGTCCCAGTTGGTTGAGACGGGCTGGTGAAGAGGCTGTCCCCAGGCCGTGACCACCAGGGTTTCCAGGACAGAGGTGTGCCGACAATAAACAGCCCGGCAAAGAAGGATGACAGGACTTCTGAATGGACAGCAGAAGACGGTCTCTTGGACAGGAATCAGATGCAGCAGACAGGAATCGGCTGCAGCAGACAGGGTCTCTTGGACAGGAATCAGATGCAGCAGACTGGGTCTCTTGGACAGGAATCGGCTGCAGCACACAGGGTCTCTTGGACAGGAATCAGATGCAGACAGAGCTAAATCTCAAGAGACCAGGGAAAGCCTGTGTGGGAATAAAAGCAAGGAACAGGAAGCGGAGTGGGGCTCATCATTGCATCCCTACAGATGTGCAATAGAGACAATTAGGATCTCCTTTCCTTCTGAAACCCGTAACCTATGACAGCGGGATTACCAGGCTCAGGTAAGTGTCCTGCTGTGCCGGCGGGATTACCAGGCTCAGGTAAGTGTCCTGCTGTGCCGGCGGGATTACCAGGCTCAGGTAAGTGTCCTGCTGTGCCGGCGGGATTACCAGGCTCAGGTAAGTGTCCTGCTGTGCCAGCGGGATTACCAGGCTCAGGTAAGTGTCCAGCTGTGCCGGCGGGATTACCAGGCTCAGGTAAGTGTCCTGCTGTTCCAGCGGGATTACCAGGCTCAGGTAAGTGTCCTGCTGTGCCAGCGGGATTACCAGGCTCAGGTAAGTGCCCAGCTGTGCCAGCGGGATTACCAGGCTCAGGTAAGTGTCCAGCTGTGCCGGCGGGATTACCAGGCTCAGGTAAGTGCCCAGCTGTGCCAGCGGGATTACCAGGCTCAGGTAAGTGTCCTGCTGTGCCAGCGGGATTACCAGGCTCAGGTAAGTGTCCAGCTGTGCCAGCGGGATTACCAGGCTCAGGTAAGTGTCCAGCTGTGCCAGCAGGATTACCAGGCTCAGGTAAGTGTCCAGCTGTGCCAGCGGGATTACCAGGCTCAGGTAAGTGCCCAGCTGTGCCAGCGGGATTACCAGGCTCAGGTAAGTGTCCAGCTGTGCCAGCGGGATTACCAGGCTCAGGTAAGTGTCCAGCTGTGCCAGCGGGATTACCAGGCTCAGGTAAGTGTCCTGCTGTTCCAGCGGGATTACCAGGCTCAGGTAAGTGTCCAGCTGTGCCAGCGGGATTACCAGGCTCAGGTAAGTGTCCAGCTGTGCCAGCGGGATTACCAGGCTCAGGTAAGTGTCCTGCTGTGCCGGAGGGATTACCAGGCTCAGGTAAGTGTCCTGCTGTGCCGGAGGGATTACCAGGCTCAGGTAAGTGTCCTGCTGTGCACACTCTGCGTCCCCCGACACACCCACCAGCACTTTATTATATTCTAAGTATGTCACACACCCCGCTTCAAGAAATCCATAACATGTGGGTAGTATCGACCTGAAGAGGGCGTTCCTGCAGAGATGATAGCAAAAAGAAAGCCCCTCCCTGATCCATAAATACCTGGGACCTCCCACTCATCACCCCCAGTTTTCCATCTCTGCAAGACGGCGAGCAAGTCAGAAGATGATGGCTCCTCCTTGCACAAGGGGATTTAAGGTAGCCGGGATGATTCCCGGCCCGCTATTTAATTATTTCCGTTTGGACCAATTTATTCCTAGAGTATATATGCCTCCCAGCCGTGGCTGCGGGTCCGGGCGAAGGTTTTTTTTTAGCACCTCTGGTGCTTAGGAGCAACGCTCCACCGTGAGACCCTATACAAGAGGGTAGGCGGTTACTCCGGGTTGGTGACCCCGGCTTGGGATGCCCTGTCCCTTAGTTAATTATTGCAATGGCCCTCCCAGGATCCCTTTCCATAGTGGGGATGGGTGGTTGTTGGGTCCCCTCCTTATTATTCCTTCAGTCAGGAGGCTGTCTTTTATCACAGTTTTGTGTGTGTGTGTGTGCCTTTAAATGTCATTTTCAGCGCTGCGGTCGCGCTTGGAGACCTCTGTGTGGTTTTGTGATTTCTTCTCCCTCATGATGGCGGAGGTAATTTACCTCACGCAATGCATAGAAAATTGTCTCCAGCTCGGCCGCCCGCAAGGCTCCGGCTAAGAGGAAGCATTTGTTGCCGGCTCCGCCGGTGGATGACCTTGATGACGTTGATAATCTGGATTGGTCTGATTATCCCCAGCTAGAGGAAGGGGAGGTTGATGAGGGTTCAGAATTTTCGGACGATGAGCAGTCTGCTGGCGCTGATGCCGAGCTTTCTGACTTGGGGAGATCCTTGGACTCTCCTCACGCTCTGGCTCTGATGTTGGAGGTTCTGAATATTTCCCCTCCCGAGGAGGCGTCACAGCAGAAGGGTGAATTGTTTGAGGAATCCAGGCCGCGCCTGGAGTTTCCTACGCAACGGCATTTTGATAGAATCATTGACAAGGAATGGAATAGGCCGGCTTGGCTCCCTGGCATCCCTCAGGGGTGGGATAGGAAATATCCCTTTCCTTCTGAGGCGGTCAAGCGCTGGGCATCTCCCCCCGAGGTGGATGCACCGGTTTTGGGGTTGTCTAACTCCTCGGTTTTAAACAGACCTGATTGTTCCACTCTCAAAGATGGAGAGGATAAACGTATTGATCAGATGGCTTGTCATGGCTTTACTAGCGTTGGGTCAGCCATACGGCCTGTGTGCGCTTCGGAACTAATGGTGTTGGCTGCCAGGTCTGTGGTCAGGGACCTGTTGACTTCTTCCGGGCTTCGTCCTGGTAGTAACGAGTTCCTTAGCCTTAAACGGTGTGAGTTGTTTTTATCCTTTGTGTTGACTGCCTTGGATGACACTTTGATGATGTGTGGTAGGACGTCGGCTCTGCTTGTGGCTATTCGGCGGTCGGTGTGGCTGCGCCAGTGGGCGGCCGATTTTATGTCCAAAAAGTCACTAACGGCTCTACCCTTTGTTGGACTACGGCTCTTTGGAGAGACATTGGACTCTGTCACCAAGGGTGGTAGGTTACCTCAACGTAAGAAACAACGCCGCTCCTTTCGGGGGGCGCCTGCTTTTACCTCCTCCTTTCGGGGGGCCAGATCTGGCAGGGGTTCTGCATTTCCCTCTTCCAGAGGAGATTCCGGGAGCAGGGGCAGAGGACGTGCCCGTTCTGGATACAGTTGGGGCTCTAAGCCCAAACCGGCTGCTAAGCCAGCTCAGCAATGAGGGGGCGCCCTCACCCATGCGGGTGGGGGGACGGCTGCAACACTTCTCCCAGATCTGGGATCAAGAGGTCTCGGACAGATGGATCCGGGAAGTGGTGTCTTCCGGTTACAAGCTGGAGTTCGAGCTCCGCCCCCCTTCCAGATTTTTCAGGTCTCGGATGCCGTCGGAGCCTCTGGAGGCGCAGGGGCTCCTGGTGGCAGTAGAGAATCTTCTGGACATGGCTGTCATTTGCCCAGTGCCCCCTTTAGATCGGGGCAGGGGCTTTTATTCCAATCTGTTCACGGTACCCAAGAAGGACGGGTTGGTCCGACCCATCTTGGATCTGAAGTTTCTCAACAGGTTCATCCGGCCGAGGAAATTCCGCATGGAAACGCTGCGTTCGGCCATTCACTCTCTTCGTCAGGGAGACTTTCTGACGTCCATAGACATCAAGGATGCTTATCGACACGTTCTGGTTTTTCCAGCACACCAGAGGTTTCTCAGGTTCGTGGTGGAGGATCGGCATTTTCAGTTTGTGGCACTTCCTTTCGGTCTCACCTCAGCTCCTCGGGTGTTCACCAAGGTGCTAGCGGGGGTGATGGCTCTGCTCAGAGTTCAGGGTATCCGCATTGTGCCCTATTTGGACGATCTACTGATCATGGCCTCTTCTTTCAACCAAGCGGAGTTGGACACCAGAGCGGTGGTGTCCACTCTGGAGAGGTTCGGTTGGGTGATCAACCACCCCAAGTCTTCTCTTTCTCCGTCCAGAATTCTGACCTTTCTGGGAATGTCTCTGGACACCTCACAGGCCAGGGTGTTTCTGCCCCAGGCCAAAATTCTTTTGATTCAGGAGTTAGTTCGGCTTCTCTTGTCAGCCCCTCGTCCGACCATCCGGCTAGGGATGAGGCTGGTGGGGCTAATGGTGGCCTCATTCGAGGCAGTTCCCTTTGCGCAGTTTCATACGAGGACGCTTCAGCTTCATCTGTTGAAGGTTTGGGACAAGTCTCCACTATCGTTGGATCAGTCCTTCCGGATGTCTCCCCGTGTTCGTCGATCCCTGCAATGGTGGCTGGGGTCTGTCAATCTGTTGAAGGGCAGATCCTTTCTGGCGCCGTGTTGGGAAATGGTCACCACGGATGCCAGTCTGTCAGGTTGGGGGGGTGTTTGGAAGGACCTCCAGTTTCAGGGTCTGTGGAGTCCGCAGGAGGCTCACGAGCCCATCAATATTCTGGAGTTGAGAGCCATCAGGTTGGTTCTGTTTCGCTTGACTCATCAGTTGAGAGGCCTGCCAGTTCAGGTCCGGTCGGACAACAGGACGGCGGTTGCTTATATCAATCACCAGGGAGGGACTCGCAGCAGGAGTGCCCTCAGGGAAGTGTCTTTGATTCTGGACTGGGCGGAGACCCACGTCCCGTGTATCTCAGCAGTCTACATTCCGGGAGTGGAGAACACGGAGGCGGACTTGCTGAGCAGGGCCTCCTCTCGTCAGGGGGAGTGGTCTCTCAGTCCCAAGGTGTTTCGTTCGGTGTGTCTCAGGTGGGGGTTTCCAACGGTGGACCTCTTTGCCTCTCGTCACAATCACAAGCTTCCAGTCTTTGTGTCTCTCTCGCAGGATCCTCTGGCTCTGGCAGTGGATGCCATGTCTCTGAACTGGAGGGATCTGGGGTTGCTTTACCTGTTCCCTCCGTTCCCAATGCTAGCCAGAGTGGTGCGCAAACTGGCCTTGGAAGGCGCGTCGGCGATTCTGGTGGCCCCAAGGTGGCCAAGGCGCGTTTGGTTCGCAGATCTTGTAAGGCTGGCAGAAGATCAGTTCGCCCTGCCTCTGCTGCTGGACCTGCTCACCCAGGGTCGGCTACGCTATCCCAATTTACCATCGCTGGCTTTGACGGCGTGGCTGCTGAAACCGCCATCTTGAAGGAAGAAGGTCTTTCTGACGCGGTGATTCAGACTCTTATCAGCGCCAGGAAGCGGTCTTCCTCTTCTATTTACTACAGGACCTGGAGGTCCTATATTGATTGGTGTGAAGGTAGGTCTCTCTCTTGTCGGGAGTTCTCCATTCCTAGAATTCTGGAGTTTCTTCAACATGGTCTAGATCTGGGGCTCCAACTTAGTACCTTGAAGGGGCAGGTTTCTGCCCTGGCGGTGTTCTTCCAAAGGTCCTTTGCACTTCATCCCTTAGTCAAGACCTTTTTCCAAGGAGTTACGCATGTACGTCCTCCTAGGAAGCCCTTTGTTCCAGTTTGGGATTTGAACCTGGTTCTTTCTGCTCTCCAGGGCCCTCCGTTTGAGCCCTTGAATGAGGTTGCTTTGTCTTCTCTTACGCAAAAGGTGGCCTTTTTGGTGGCTATCACTTCGGTTAGGCGTGTTTCTGAGTTGGCAGCTTTATCCATTAAAGCTCCATACTTCGAGAGGCATCAGGACAAGGTTGTCTTTCGTTTCAAGACGGATTTTCTTCCTAAGGTGGTCTCGGCTTTTCATCTGAATCAGGACATTGTTCTGCCTTCTCTATGCCCTAATCCTAGCAACGACAAGGAAAGGGCGTTGCATTCTTTGGATGTAGTTCGTGTTGTGGAATATTATCTGGAGGTTACGTCTTCCTTTCGTAAGACTGATGCTTTTTTTGTGGTGCCCTTTGGGCCTAGGAAAGGTTTGGCTCCTGCCAAATCTTCCATTAGTAAATGGATTCGTCAGGCCATCATTGGGGCCTATTCTGCCAAGGGGAGGAGTCCCCCTTTTCGTGTTACTGCTCATTCTACTCGTGCAGTTGGTGCGTCCTGGGCTTTTCAGCACCAGGCTTCTGTTGAGCAAGTTTGTAAGGCCGCTACCTGGTCTTCTGTTCACACTTTTTCCAAGTTTTACAAGGTTGATGTTCGGGCATCAGCGGATGCTGTTTTTGGCCGCAAAGTTTTGCAAGCTGTAGTGGTTTAAAGTTGTGCATTGTTGCCTGGTTTTGGATCCCCGCCCTTGTTATGGACACTGCTATTGGATGTCCCACATGTTATGGATTTCTTGAAGCGGGGTGTGTGACATACTTAGAATAATACCATTTTGTGAATACTCACCTTGTAAAATGGGTATTATAAGTATGTCACACACCCCGCTTCACCCGCCCTTTCTGTATTCAGGATCCTCTATTTTGTGAACTTTGCGTGGTTTTGGTTTATATTTGCCTCTTCCTGGTCCCTTACCTTACTGCTTCTGTATACTGGGTGATGAGTGGGAGGTCCCAGGTATTTATGGATCAGGGAGGGGCCTTCTTTTTGCTATCATCTCTCCAGGAACGCCCTCTTCAGGTCGATACTACCCACATGTTATGGATTTCTTGAAGCGGGGTGTGTGACATACTTATAATACCCATTTTACAAGGTGAGTATTCACAAAATGGTATTTTTACTGAACCTGCAGCACGCCCCAATGATGGGACAAGAATATTAATGCAAAGAAAGTACTGCACTTCTTCTGTCTCCTCATCAAGTACAGTAATGTCTGTCACAATATCTGTTGATTGTACCGAGGATAGTCCACCTTCTACAACAGTTGGTTTGGAGAACTCCAAGCGAGATAAAATCGGATTACAAAAAATCAATAGCTCTCCTTTGCCACCCATCCAGGGACTGTAAACGCAAAGGCAATAATAAGGCAGTAAGCGGCTCACTTGATATCTGTACCAATTGTGTCTCCTACATTTCCTGCAGGGCCCTCCTTTCAGTTTCACTTCTCCAGGGCCACTCTATGGCTTGGTTCTCTCGGCATTAGTGAGCACAAGTCATAGTGGTCCCACAGCTGTCTATGACCACAGCAGAGCACACACGACTCACAAAGCTATGCCATGAAACAGCCCTCCCAGCTCAGCCACAACTGAAGCCAAGAAGGATGCTTAGTTTAGATTACATATGGCATTTACATAAGAGATCTTGAGATGATTTGAAATGGCTAATTTTACACACCCTTTAATTTCTGAAGATGGGGGGGGGGGTCACTGCCTCAATTCCTCAGAAGACAGTGTGCTACTTGCATATCAACAGTGGCTGTTATTCAAAAGGACGCCTACTCCCTAGTGACTGGAGGCAGGGGTACATCATCAAGGGAGCACAGTGACCGTGCAAAAAGGTGATTGAAGCTGTTAAAGGTAGAGAGCGATCAGGTAAGTGGAAGCTTTTTTTGCTGGCCTTGCCCTGGGGCATCACAAAGGCGCTGCAAAACTCCTCTTCTTTCTGGCTCCCTCGCCAATGGAAATATCAGTGGCCACTTGTTCTTCAGATATATAAATAGAGTCGTTTGCATTACATTAAAGAATTATTTTTCTGGATCATCTGGGGGGGGGGGGGTTGGGAGTTCATACAGGTGGGGGCATTCCAAAAAAAAAAGGATGCTCCCAGGTCAGGGAACAAGATCCAGAATAGTCAAAATGGGGGCTTTTGCTCTGCTGGTAATTTGGATGGGCCGGTTGTGGCACTTGCTCTGCCTCTCTATAGTTCTACTGATATGTCCTTAAAGTGGACCAGCACCCTCCTGTGATCGGCCCGGGGATCTATAAGATTCCCGGACCGATCAGCCCCCTGACTGCGGGGCACCCCGATCGGGAGTGCGCCGCTGTGTGAAACCCCTAAATCCCTACCTGATCCTCGATCCAGGTGCGCCCGCTGCCGCCTCCCGCACGTCCCTCTAGCAGGACGCGCACCCGCGCTGGCCATTTGTGAATGGGCGGCGCGCGCCCTGTAAGAGTAACGCGCGGGAGGCGGCGGGCACGCTCTCTTGTCTGTCACTGCCTCCCGCTAGTCCGTCGGCGGGGATTGGCAGCGGCGGTCACGTGGGAGCGGGGAGAGGTGAGTTTTTCGGGGTTTCTGGGGGGTTTCACACAGCGGGGCACACCCGATCGGGGTGCCCCACCGAAGTGGACCAAAACCCAGGATAGTCAAAATCCTGGGTGTTGGTCCATTTTAATTGCCCTGCAGCAATATATGTTGTGTGTGGTGTGCTACTGATTTAGGTCAACTGTATATACTTGAGATCATTACAAGATAAATAAAATAGCACATCACCCAAAAAACCTTGTTAAAATAGTTATTTTATAGTTGTAGTTCCAACTTAGAAATAGGTGCAATGAATGGAAAACATGCAAAAAGACTTAAAGTGGACCAAAACCCACCGCGATCGGCCCGAGAATATATAAGATTCCCTCCCCTCGAGGTATCCAAAATCGGGATCCCCCCCCAGGTCGCCCCATACACTTACCTTGTTTCCCGGTCCAACGGCGCATGTGCGAACCATGCTCGCATCCCTGCTCTCCCTATAGCAAACCTGCGCAAGGCATTTGTTAGAGGTAAGTGGGGGGTGCAGTCCTCAGCACGCAGGGAGCCCCTGGCCTTAGACGACGTGACGTCAGCCGCGCATGCTCCGTAGGACCAGGAAGAGGTGAGTTGGCTTCGGCGATCTGAGGGGTTTCACGCAATGGGGCGCCAGAGGAAAGGACCAAAACCCAGGAAAGTCACAATCCTGGGTTTTGATCTACGTTAAAGCGGAAATCCAGTCTCGCAGTAACCCCCTGGCGCTGGGGCGGGGGGATACAAAGAAAAAAAAACCCTTACAGTACCTTGCCCTCAGTCTAGCGCCGCTCTCTTCTCACTCTGGGTCCCGGGCGCTGCCATCTTCCCTACTCTGTGTGCGGCCCCGCCCACTTATTCACTTGAGTCGGCAGAGGGAGCGCGCACATAGCAAGGGATGCTGCTGTATCTGAGCGCCAGCCACGTGTGTCTGGGAGAACAGCTCTGGACTGTTGGCAAAGTCTGGATTCTGACTGATCCTGAAGTGTGGCAAGGCCATGGGGTAACCCCGACACTGGACTTCCAACTTAAAGAGGAACACCACACATGAATTTGTGTGTTGTTCCTCTCTGCGATGGCATCCCAAATTGGCATGCGCTGCTGTGTGTACCCTCCAAAGCCTTTTAGACTCCAGAGCCTCCGAAGTTCCTCTTTAAAATCACTTTGGCAATCTTATAGCAGGCAATATAGGAAAGTCAGCTAAAACCCGTGCTTAGCCATAGCGGCAGTCTCTTAACCAATCAGATGTCGCAGTTTGGCATTCAGCTCCCTCTCTTTGGCTAGTAATTGGCCGCTGTGTTTTTTGTAGCCATCAAACGCTTTTCTCGTCTGTTCCAACTCCATCTCTCTATCCCTCAGCCTGGAATTGAGTTCCACCACCCTGGCATCAGCATCCACCTCTGTCACAGCACTCTGAAATCGCTCCTCTGCGTCCCGCCAGGCCTGCTCCGCACTCTGCAGGCGGTTCGCCATCTCTGCTGCATCCTTCTGGCGCTCCTGTAAAGAGCGCCCCCGCTCCATGCACAGCAGCAGCAGCTCCTGCCTCTCTTTATTCAGCTCTTCCGCTTTCTTCTCAGCCTCTTTCTGCTCTGTTTTCCGGACATCCATCAGATGGGACAACTCCTCCTTTACCCTGCCACAGGTCTCTTCTGAATTCTAGAAGTAAGCAAGTAAAATTAACATGTTCAGGGGCTTTCAGGAATAAAACATGAAGAAAAATGAGCCCTATCAGGGAAATAGAAAATCATATAAATACCAGAGACAGCAAGATCCCTTTACCTTATACTAGTTACTTATCCACCCTGCATTCAAATATTTCAGCCAAGTGTATCTTTTCCATTTACTGGTAGGAAGAAGAATCGGGGTGACAGGTTTGAACGTACCATTCTGCTTTAACAGGGGAGAACTGACAGGGGAGTTATTGAAGGTAGGACTCAATCCCTGGATAGTTCAGTGGATTTCCAGTTGGCTGAGGGATCGGTATCAGAGCGTTGTTGTAAATGGTGTGCAATCTGAACAAAGGCGAGTTACAAGTGGTGTGCCGCAAGGCTCTGTCCTGGGCCTCATTCTTTTTAATATATTTGTAAGTGACATAGGAGAAGGCTTGGTAGGAAAAGTTTGTCTGTTTACTGATGATACAAAGGTTAGTAATAGGGTGGATATTCCGGGAGGTGTCTGCAACATGGAAAATGATTTAGCTTTACTGGATAGATGGTTAAAACTGTGGAAACTAGAGTTTAATGTCTCTAAATGTAAAATCGTGCACTTGGGTAGAAGGAATCCCTGCTCTGAGTACCGTATGGGCAGCACTGTGTTAGCCAGGACCTCGGAGGAGAGAGATTTAGGGGTACTGATTACTGATAGCTGCAAGATGAGTGGACAGTGTAGCCAGGCAGTGGGAAAAGCAAGCAGGATGCTCGGCTGCATAGCTCGAGGCATCACCAGTAGGAAGAGGGAGGTTGTGATGCTGCTGTATAGAGCCCTGGTAAGGCCACAGCTAGAATACTGTGTGCAGTTCTGGAGACCTTACCTGCAAAAAGACATTATTCAAATAGAACGGGTCCAAAGGCGGGCAACGAAAATGGTGGAAGGACTTAAACTTAAAACTAATCAGGAGAGACTTAAAGAACTTAATTTGTACAGTCTGGAGGAAAGAAGGGAGAGGGGGGGACATGACTGAGACCTTTAAATATGTGAAAGGATTGAATAAGGTTCAGGAGGGAAGTGTTTTTAAGAAGAAGCTTAATGATAGAACAAGGGGGCACAACCTGAAGCTAGTCGGGGGGAAGATCAGGAGCAATGTTAGAAAATATTATTTTACAGAAAGAGTAGTAGATGCTTGGAACAAACTTCCAGCAGAGGTAGTTGAAAAATCAACAGTCACTGAATTTAAACATGCCTGGGATAAGCACACATCTATCCTAAGATAAAGAGTACATACAGTATACACATAAGGGCAGACTAGATGGACCGTATGGTCTCCTTCTGCTGTCAACCTTCTATGTTTCTATGTAACTGCTCAACTCTAATGTCCTTTGTCCTGAGCCACCCTGTGCTGGAATAAAGGCCTATTGCAATTCTTCAGAAGTATATTGATGCTTTTACCCATCATGCAATGCTTTGGACAGATATTAAAGTGGTTAATGCGGTTGTTCCCCACAGGCTGGCTGAGAAATCAAACATTTAAAGGTGAGCAGTTCTCCCCTGTAAAAACTGAATAACCCATCATCCTCTTGTTTGGTTTTTCTTCAAGTAATAGAAAGAAACATGCTTAGATTTTTTCATCGCAGGGGGTATAAGCAACACAGTGTGATTGGCCGGCAGCAGTCTCGGCTAAGGGGTGAAAACAGGACACGTGGCCACACAATCACATGGCCAGTGCAGGAGTTTGCAGGGGCTTGTCTGGGGACGGAGCAGGCCACCACCTATTTTTTGTAAACGGGTGATGGTGCGGTTAAAAACAGTCTAAAAGTCCATTTTGGGAGGGTGGGGGGCTTCACGTATTTGGAATGGAAATGTAAAAAGGTAAGTGATAAGTATGCAAACTGCAGCAGGTTTATCAATGACCTACTTACCTTATCCTTAAACCGAACCTTCACCCTGAATAAGAACATATCTTTTATGTTTCCCACACCCTGTACATACAGATTGCTTACATTAAAAATCATCCTACCTGCATCTACTGCATGTTATGAGCATTTAAACATTCAAGATGGCGGCTCAGATGGAGTTTCAGGTTGCCTGCAAACAGGTGTCTGTGTTTCTCTGCATTCTGAGATTGTTGTCCTTTTCCTGACCTCAGCTCTGCTCTGTCTGTGCAAAGCTATAACCTGCCCCCTGCACTTTTGACCCCTCTCCTCAGTATGTCGTGCTACTGAGCCAAGATGGCGCCGCCCATATCCTAGAGTCCTGAACAGAGTTTGAAGCCAGTGGGGAAAAGAATAAAAAGTGACTAAATATAATTATATTAAATATATTAATTTTAGATGCTGGGGAATAATTTTTTTAAGAGTTTGGGCTTTTCATTAAACGACACTGAAGTTCCGCTTTAAGACGGCACTCCTGCATCACCATCTTGCTGCACCTGGTAAGTGTATCCCACAATCCTCTGGGGTGCAGCCTCGAGGTCACACCCCTGCGAGCTGGAGGCATCGATTCTCTCATGAATCAAGAGAGGCAGCACGAGAGTAGCTGCTGGGTGAAGTTAGTCACCACGTTGTCCACAGCTGCTGACTGAGCATCATGAGACACTTCATCCGCAATGCAAAATCACGGAGGTTGAAATACAGGCCATTGACAGACATGTTTGAGCTAAATTACTCACCTACTCCTCGAAATCCCTGAAGAAGCTGACAGCTGCAGCCACTGGCCGAGAAAGTGTATGTGTGCTTCACCAGCGACTGCTGGCCTGGAGGAGGACCGGATTAGGAGTGGTGGAGGCCCCTGGGCAGAATGTCAGCCGATGGCCGCATTCCGTGGGACTGAGTATGCCCCGCCTGAAATCATCCCTCAGGGCAGCAGCAAAATGCTGGGAGCATGGCGGCCGACATGTAATATATTAGGACTTTCCCACTACTGGCTGCTTGCTGACACAACTTGCAAGTGACTGCTGTGATGGCCTCACCAATGGCAACTGCTACCGAGGTGAGCGGCAGCTGGTAGGCGTCCTGCAGGAATGTGGTATAAGTCAGTATCAGGCTGGCCCACTTGGCCACCAGGTGGCGTGTAGGTGGTGGAGGCCCTGGGGAAGGAGCCACTTGTGCCCAGTATATAATGCAGCCCTGGCCTCCAGCAAGCTATCATGTGCAAGGTGAGCATAGCATAGAAGCAGCATCCCTGCTCCCTCCGCTCTGCACGAACAGCAAACCTGGGGACAGGGAATTGGCCGCTCCTGCAATCTTTTAGACTCCAGGGTTGGTCCCCAGCAACCACTTTAAAGTGGACCAAAACTCAGGACTATCCTGTGTGAAACCCCCCAGGCTGCCATTTTCCTGGTCCTACGGGGCATGCCCGGGCGCTCGTCCAATCAGTGTGCTCGGATCCTCTGATGTCCCTTCACCTAAGGGGAGCAGCTCCGAGCAGGAAACCCCGCCTAATAGGAAACTTGCCCGCCATTCACAAATGCCTGGCGCGGTTATGCGCCCTGCTAAAGGGATAGCGGGGATGCGGATCGCACATGCAGCCTGGGACAGGAAAAGCAGATAAGTGTATGGGTGACCTGGGGGGTTTCACATAGCGGGGCATCCAGATTTTGAATGCCTCGGGGGGAGGGAATGGATCGGCCAGGGAAATAGTCGTGGCTTATGGTCCACTTTAAGAACAAAGTTGTTTCATAGATATGTATAGTGACCCTAAACAAGCTCTATAGTCCCCAATCTCTTTATTCTGAATGAGGCGTGTGACCATTTCTTGGAGCTGGTTTTGGCTCCCTGATCTAGGGATTGGCTGACTGGCCCCCAGCTCACAGCTCCTTAGTAGATTCCCCCCCATTCCCTGAGATCAGGTGAGTTTTTTTTTTATTATTCTTGCTGAGCTGCATAGTGTCAGGACATGGAAGGGATGGGTGGGTTTGAAGCTTAGGTCTGTGAGTGTGGCCTAAAATGAACCAATCACCAGTATTTTGACTTTCCCGGTGATTCAACCTCTTACCCCTCTTGCTGTGTGAACCCCCCAGATCATACACACACCACTTACCTGTTTAAGTGGACCAAAACCCACGGCGATTGTCCCAGGAATCTATAAGTTTCCTGGGCCAATCAATTCCCTCCCCCCGGGGCATCCAAAATCGGGAAGGCCTGCTGTGTGAAACCCCCCAGGTAGCCCCATACATTTACTGTGTTTCCTGGTCCAATGGCGAATGCAAGAGCCACTGCCACATCCCTACTATCCCCCTAGCAGGGCGCATGCCCTCACCAGGCATTTGTGAATGGCCGGCGTGGGCACGTTCCCTGTTATAGGGAAGCGGGGAAAACAACCGTCCGTGCGCTCAGGGACCGCTGGCCTTAAACGAAAGCTTAGACTACATGACATCAGTGCGCTGATTGGACGAGCAGCTGTGCATATGCCATAGGACTGGGAAGAGGTGAGTTGGTGAGTCAAAATCCTGGGTTTTGGTCCACTTTAAAGAGGACCAATTAGAGGTATTGGGGAGTGGATCTTGCACATGCACATTGCATAGGCTGCAATGACACTTGGCGCATATCTGGTAGGATTTGATGAGCGGTGCGGGACTTTTGAAGAGCGTTCGGCTAAAGCTGCTGCCTTCACTCTGGGACAGCTAAGGTGGGTGGAAAGGGGCCAGGAATCCTTCAGGATATCTTTATTTTGGATAACGCCAATATCCAAAAGGCAGTGAGGGAGGGGGGAGGGATGTTCCTCTTTAAATGGATTCTGTGGATGGAGAGTATTAGAAAGAGTGCCAACTCCTGTGCCAAATGATTCTCCATAAAACATAACTTTTAATAAATATGCATAAAATTAAAACACATGTCGGGCTCTCGTAACACGTTTTGGGGTTTTAGAGTGACCCCCTTAGTCTTGTTCAATCAGCACTTTGTGCCGTGCATACTAATGTCGGCATAGGGAGTGGGGGCAGCTGCATCCCATCCCTGCCAAGTGTGCGCCCCCACGTCCAGCCTATCTGAATGGCTGGGTGCAGGGACGCGCACATTTGCAGGGATGGCAGAGATTCATTTGCAGCCCACGATCATGGCAAGGGACTGGGAGAAAGGTAAGCCGCTGCAGGAAATCTGGGGGGCTCACACAGTGGGGATGCCACAGGGGCACTTAGCTAACCCCTTTGAGAGCCTTTTAGACTCCAGGGCCGACCGACTGGTGACTGGTCCACTTTAAAGTGGACCAACACCCTCCACTGATCGGCCCGGGAATCTATAAGCTTCCCGGACCGATTAGTCCCCTGACTGCGGGGCACCCCGATCGTGAAACCCCCCAGAAACCTCTAAATCCCTACCTGCTCCTCGATCCAGCGGCGCCTGCCGCCGCATCCCGTGCATCGCTCTTGTCCGTCGCTGCCTCCCGCTTGTCCGTCAGCGGGGATTGGCAGCAGCGGTCACGTGGGAGCGGGGAGAGGTGAGTTTTTGGGGCTTTCTGGGGGGTTTCACACAGCGGGGCACCCCCACCGAAGTGGACCAAAACCCAGGATAGTCAAAATCCTGGGTGTTGGTCCACTTTAAAGGGCAACCCAAAAAATCACTTGAGGTCTGTTGTCCCCTACACGCCCAGGATAGAGTGATTTAGAATGCTGCGTAGGCATTCTGAAGAACTACTTACTGGGTATATGCTCCAGAATCCAGAAGCACACATGCAACCAGGACTAGGTGAGTAGTTTTGTATGATTTTGGGCTTCCTGTTTTCGTACAGTATGCACAGTGGGGCATCCCCAGTCTATGGGTGTGAAGAATCCCTAACAGAAAAGTGTGCATCCCCCCCCCCATGGCCTGTACCTCCCTGGTAAGCCTACTGCTCATCAGCTAACCTCCAGCAGACATTTCTGATTGGTTTGTGCTAGTATGGGGGAGTGGCCACAGGATCACGCACCATTCAGCTCTCACTTGCCGCAAGCTTCTGGTGACCCTCACATGCACTGTGTGATCACTGATGAGGCATCCCAAATGGGCCTGCTAGAGGAGAACAAAACCAGGAATAGTAAAAAAAAAATCTGGGTTTTGTTGCTTGTTAAAGCGGAACAAAACCTGGAATTTTAACTATCCCGGGCTGTTTTCAGTGTGTGCACAGCCAAGGATGCTGCGGCTCTCGCTTTCCATTGTAAACAATCTGAGCCGTTTGTCAAATTACATTGGCACAGCAAGTGGCTCTAATTGGACCGGTAAAAGTGAAAGGAAAAGACCGGGAAAGGTGAGTGAATACTGGCAACCTGGGGGGCTTCACACAGCAGAGCATCCCAATTCAGGATGCCATGGGGAAGAGGCTACTTTAAAGTGGACCAACACCCAGGATTTTGACTATCCTGGGTTTTGGTCCACTTCCCCAGGGCACCCCGTTATGTGACCCCCCCCAGATTTCCGAATAAAACTCACCTCACCCCGCTCCTACAGCGCTCATCCAATCAGCACGCTCGGAGCTGCTGTGGTATGCGCGTCAATGAGATGTCTTACCGCAGTGGCTCCGAGCATGCTGGTGGCCGCATCTCGTGCTTCCCTCTAACAGGAATAGAGATGAGCGAACTTCTTGAAAGTTCGATTCGGGCGATTCGCCGAATTTCCCCAAGAAATTCGGGTTCGCCCGAATCGAACTTTCACGAATCGCTCATCTGAAAAAAAAATGCGGGCATGGTGGGAGCGGGCAGGCCGGCTACGCCTGTCAGTGGGCGGCAGAAGCCGGCCCGCTGACAGCACAGCCGGCCTGCCCGCTCCCACCATGCCGGCATTTTTTAAAAAAGCAAACACTTACCTACATGGTCGGAGCGTGGAGGCCGGCGCCGCTCTCAGTCGCCCTCTGATGACGCGTCCTCTGATGACAGCTGAGAGCAGCACCGGCCTCCACGCTCCGACCATGCAGGTAAGTGTTTGCTTTTTTAAAAAATGCCGGCATGGTGGGAGCGGGCAGGCCGGCTGTGCTGTCAGCGGGCCGGCTTCCGCCGCCCACTGACAGCGTAGCCGGCCTGCCCGCTCCCACCATGCCGGCATTTTTTTTTTTATTTCAGGGAAAATTCGTGCCGAACCGAATTTTCCCTGAAATTCTGGGCGAATTCCGGTTCGTCCAAACCGGTTCGCTCATCCCTAAACAGGAACTGTGCCCGTGGCGGCCATTCACAAATGGCTGGAGCGGGCACACGCCCTGCTAGAGAGAAGCGCAAGATGCGGCAGCGGCCCGGGAGTAAGGTAAGGTTAGCGGGCGTCCTGGGGGGTTTCACACAGCGGGGCATCCTGATTTTGGATGCCCCATAGGGAGGGATCGGATTCGATCCAGCAGGGTGTTGGTCCACTTTAAAGAGGAGCAACCACAGGCGTGGAGTCTGTAACAGTCTAGGGCCAGTGGCCTGCTGTGTGTACCCCTGAAAAACACACCTTTCTCCCGATCACAGTGCAGGCCACGGCCACACACCACCTCACCACTATCTGGAGGTACGCGTGGCAAACATTCACAATGAGGAATGGGTGCACACAGTGTAATGCACACAGGTGATTGGCTGGCACCCTGCACTGTGGGAGTAAAGGTAAGCCGAGAGTAGGGGTGATCTACACAGTGGGGCATCCCAAATCAGGAGTTTTGTGTAATAGAAAGTGCAATAATGGTGGGAGTCTACCTCCAGCCTCCGGGTGAGTGATTCTATCTCCTCGCTCTTTCCCTGGAGGTCCTTCGCTTGTGTGTCCAGCTGCAGTTGGAGGGTGGTCAGCTCCTCCCGGTAGCGCGCCCCCTGCTGGCTGAGCTGTGTGTTGGCCGCCTCCAGTTGCGCGCGCAGCTCCTGGCAGTTCCTCTCCGCGGCCAGCAGCTCGGTGTGGCGCTGTTCCCTCAGAAGGGCGCACTGGGCGCGCAGCTCGTCATTGTGGCGCTTGTAGTCGTCCTTGAAGCGGATGATTTGTTGGTGGTTGTCGGCCAGGAGATTGAAGCGCTCCTCCAGCTGCGCCCCCTTGTGGCGCTCCGCCATGAGCAGGCCGTGCGCCTCGGCTCGCTGCTTCTCCAGCCTGTCATTGGTCTCCTCCAGGCTCTGGCACCTCAGGGCGGCTTCATCCGCTCTCTGCTTCAGCATGCAGATGAGCTGCGATTGCTCGTCCAGCCGGGAGCGCAGCATGGCTGCCTCTGGTATCGCGTCCCATAGCCGCGATGCCGGCCCGTCTTGCCCGTTGTCGCCCACCATGTTCCCTAGCTATGTGGAGCGTCAACGTCTCCATAGAAACGGTTGTTGTACGCGACGCTGCACGCATGCGCAGGATACTGGGCGGGAAGATTGATGTGCATAGAAAGGCTGCAAAAAATATATTTTCTCACCAAATAAACATGCGAAATAAAATGCCCCACGGTGCTGTGTAAGGCCCCGGATCACCCATCAGCACATTCACTCCATTTATTTAACCTTCTCAGTATCAGGTTAGCTCAATCTGCCGCCACTCCTCCACATACTTGCAGCAGCCATTCAGAAATGCCTCACCTACATCAAACACCCCACGTTTGTAAACTGAAAACACCACCGAAGAATAATAATAATACAGGCAAGCCCTTCGCACACACATTACAGCCAGGGGCTGTAGTAAGAGGGGCATCCCTCCATTCCAGGAAGTGAAGGGAATTCCTCATTCCAGCCAGTGAGGGGCATCCCTCATTACAGCCACTGAAGGGCATCCCTCAATACAGCCAGTAAGGTGCATCTAGCATCACAGCCAGTGAGGGGCATCCCTCATTACAGCCAGTGAGGGGCATCCCTCAATACAGCCAGTGAGGGGCATCCCTCATTACAGTCAGTGAGAGGCACCACAGCGCACACACACACACACACGACACAAACACACACACTTGACACCACCCTGTGCTCTTACCTGTGCAGCAGGCAAGCCCTTCGCGGCGTGGGACCCCGGGACAAACTGACGGAAGTGGGATTGTCCTGCAGAAATCGGGATGGTTTGGAGATATGCCTATATTTATAGCAGATGTGCGGGCCTCACACGCACCTTGGGATCACTGGATACATATTCTGAGCAATAAATCCCAGATTAATTAGTAACTGCCACACCAGATATACCCCCATTTCCCCCCTCAGATAATGTCCCGCCCCACCTTGTTATCAACCCCCTACCCAGCTAATGCTCTCCTTAATGAATGAGTGCAGGCTTTATTCTTAATTAATACATGCCACCAAGTTAATGTCCCCTCAATCCGTCCATGTGAACTTGGACAGGTGATACAATTGCTTTAAGGGTTGCTGTTAACTAGGGATCCACTTTAAAAACCCCAGGAGGGGGGGGGGGGGGTACATCTCATGGTGCCTACCCTAAGGGGAACAGCTGCCCCCTCACTGCCCTGAACTTGCCATAGGAGGTCCCCAGCGCTGAGCAGGCTACATGGTTCTCTGGGACAGCGCTGGGCTACAGGGCCCAGTTCTCCTGCTTGGATAATCGGGATACACTAAAGCTCCTCTCTACTTGACATATTTCCCCCTACACCATGGTAGCAGGGCTGTGGAGTCGGTTAGCCAAAGTTCTTACTCCGACTCACTAATTATTACTAATACCAATTTGTGTGTGTGAGACAGGTTCCAGGAAACATTGACAATACTGCACAGCTACTGTAATGTTCCGCATGTTCCTGGGGAATTCTGAGTGCATAAGAGCAGAGATGCCAAGTCACTCGATTTTTTGGGGTGTCCCCCAAAATTGGCTCCCCTCACCTGGGACCGAACTAAAAAACAGCTCCAATAGTGGGTTGGAGGGCAAGCAGCCCTTCTTAGTTTTGGACATCAAACTTATAGAGCCCCAACCTGCGACTCTCCATCCCAAAGGGGCCCACTGAGACCATGCTGCCGAAGAGCCCACATAAACCTGGGGCCGGCCCTGCTGGGCATCCTGATTGCTGCCCCATACCACACGTGAACAAATCAGACTAACTCCAATTAAACTTACAATTCAATTCAATACAATCAAGGTTCATGACTTTAATACTGAAACTAATACATTGCTCTTTTAGTGATTTTCTCTGCAGCAGAGAGAAAATGCATAAGAAAAGTTTCCCATTGCTCAGAGACATAGCTAGGCTTTCTGCCACCTGGGGCAAAGATTCAAAGCGGTGCCTCCCACCTGTGCTCAGGCCCCCTTTTGGCGCCCCCTAACATGATGCACCCAGGGCACGTGCCCCGCCTGCCATGCCCCTCCCCTGCCATTGTCTGTTCCTAGTAACTACTTTACCATAGCCTGTTGATTACATGGCAGACATTCGTAGCTCTTTCATATGTCTATTTAGAATAGCAACCACAAGAGGGACTGTGGACAACTTGGCCACATCCACCTCAAAAAGGAGCACCATACAATATATCTAATAAAAAACTTAATTGAGAAGGAAGGATGTTTACACACAAAAAACACACAGTCATTCTATACAAAACAAACTAAAAACAACTGCACTTTCCCCGTATCAAAAATTAATTTCATCCAGAGCAGGGCGCATGCCCACACCAGGCATTTGTGAATGGCTGTTGTGGGCACGCTCCTTTTTAGAGGGTAGCGGGGGATGTGGCCACCAGTGCATTCAGATCCCTTTGCCTTAGAAAAGCTCTTACATGAAGGGGCTGGATCGGATCCAAGTGCGCTGATTGGATTAGAGGCCATGAATGCACCATAGGACTGGGGAAGGGTAAGCCAGATCAGTCGACCTAAGGGGTTCCACACAGTGGGGCATCCCCGTTCGGAGTGCCCCGGGGGCAAGAACCAAAGCCCAGGACAGTCAAAATCCTGGGTTTTGGTCCACTTTTAAACCTATTTCCTGTATATGAGCATTAATAGGGTTGTCATTCCACCCTCTCATCACTAGATGGTGAAACTGTATAGGCTATTTAACAAGAAAAAAGACCACAAAACAGTCAGTGTGTTTCTTCAGTACTTTGTGATAGAAATGCTTTTGCATCAGTGGAAATTTTGCAAGCCCCCCCAATGCAGTCCAGCTTATCCAACACACCCCTAAAGGTCTGCACAACAATTGCACAATGTTCAAATGTTTTTATGCATTTGTTCTATTCTTATATATTTATTTTCCTCTAGGAGAATAAAAGCCTTTTGCCCATATTTATGTGTATGGAAAAAAATCATTCTCTATTTTTTTTTCTGTGCATAAACCATTTACCCATTTTTTATAAAAGGAGAATATAAACAATTGGAAAATATGGAGTGCTAAAAGTGCTGTAGAGTTAAAACATTGCACACAAATATTGTGTAAAGCTAAAAAAGCATAAAAACGAAAAAGAAGTTTAAATGGTAAGTCCACTTTCGATTGAAATTTTGAAAGTGAATATTTTTGTGTGGCAAACGTGACAGCATTTCTCTGATTGACTTTGCATAGGTGGTGAGAAAAACAAGCTTGTAGACTAAAAAAATGGTGTACTGAAGCTTTTACATTGCTTAAATGACATAAAAGGCCAACAGTGGTGAAAGGAGGACGTAGCTATTTTCTTCTTATGTCTTTTTTTCATTAATCTTTATTGAGAATAAAATAAAGTGAGCATGGTGCCAAGAGAACAAGACAATCATCATTTAGACATTTATAATCTCAAAATCAGCATGCACATTATAAATAGAGACATTAACATTTCCATATTATTCACATAACTCCAGCCTTTACTGGTGAGTTGGCCTTAAAACTCGGAAAAGTCCTTACAACAAAGACAGGAAACCAAAGTGAGATTCATCGGAAGGCCTTTATTTAAACCTCATAATCCTATGACACATCTGCAAATAGAAAGGGAATGTACATCAAGCATCGTCTCCTGGACCAGAGACTTATAGTATTTTAAAAGAGAAAGAAGTAGGAGAAAAAAAGGATAAAAGGGGGGAGAAGGGGAGGGAGAGGGGAAAAGGGAAGAGAAAAGAGAAATGTTCATGCGCATCCTGACTCCCTAAGACTCCAGAGCAGACATACTCCGTTTCCCGGGGACACCCTGATCGAGGGTGCCCCGGTGTGTGAAACCCCCCAGGTCGCCTGAAAACTCACCTTCGTATCCGGTCCAACTTGTTTTTAAATGGCCGGCGTGGGCACACTCCCTGTTAAAGGGTAGTGGAGGATGCGTCCGCCAGCATGCTCAGATCCGCACACATTAGACGAGCAGATCCGAACGTGCTGATTGGACGAGTTTGTTCGGGCGACCTGGGGGTTTCACACAGCGGGGCATACCCGATCAGGGTGCCCCTGGGAGATGGAGTATTCCTGCCCTGGAGTCTCAGGGAGTCAGGATGTGCATGAACATTTCTCTTCTATTTATCTATTTATGTGTTTGTTTATTGGTTGTTTGTTTCTTCTCATTTTTCCCCTCTCCCTTCCCTTCTCCCCCCTTTTATCCTCCCAGGGGCAAGGACCAAAACCCAGGATAATCAAAATCCTGGGTTTTGGTCCACTTTAATAGGCACCACCCTTCATAGCAACATTTGTATATGTATAGTGTGTGCAATATCTCAAAATTCATCCTTAATGAGAGTCTTCACTGGCATTGCCAAAACGGTAGCCTCTGTCATCTAAAGCATTTCTACATCGGCATGACCTAGAGGGATGCCTTGGTAATATTCCTACCTGTACGTGCTGGAATCAGGTTTGTATTTGTCCAGGGCTCTGTCACATGGTGACATGTAATGGGGTCAATATTTAAACTGTTTAATAATCAGGTTATGCTGTTACATAGGGTTTGCTGCCATCTATTGGTGAATTTGTAGTTGCTATCTGTGCAATAGCTTCTACATTTTTTGGGCCCCAAGCACAAAAAAACTTCCTCCTGATTCATGGTTGTCTAAATTTGAAGAGCTTTTTTAAGGCGGGAATTTGCACCCGAGTGGGCACCAAAGCGGAAACTTACGTCTGTAATTTTCCGCAAGCACAAACTGGGGGTGTTTAGAAGGTCAAAAAGCAGGTGTAAATGTCCCTTTCAATCAAAAAAGCTGGAGTAAACTGCTGACTTCACTGACTAACAAGCTTATTTCATTCCTAAAACACATTCTGGCAGCATACGGCATGTTTTTTAGCAATGAAAGTGTTGCAAGGTTTTTTTAATAGTTTTTCACTTTTTGGGGTTTTATGAGGAGGACAAAAATGGTAAAAAGTTGCCAAAGTTCACAAATCTCAAAATGTTTAATGCTAAATACACCAAAAAGGTGTAGTTGTAGATTATAGATTCCCAGGCCGATCGCAGTGGGTTTTGGTCCACTTTAATAAAACACAACACCTAAAAATAAGGAGAAATAAGCACCTATAAATGACTAAATAATTCTCCCCTTTTCTTAACCGTCTTGATATTGTGATTTTGTCAGTCCGGCTTCTGTGTTTTAGGCGAATCTCTAGGTACTGGGAGATGCCTAACCCCAGACAAGCAATTCATGTTATAGGCCCTGTGGTGAAGTGTATGGGAAAGTCCTGAATGGTGTGTATATTTCCCCTGCTTTGCTCAATCAGGCACAATCCATGCCGGGTTTACAGGATCCCAGTCCACATCCGCAGTCCTTTACAGGTATTTTCCCTAATCCCAGGTCTTACACAGGTGATGAGGCTAATTGTGGGGAAGCCTAAATAAAAGGAGCTGATGAGGCTTTCAGTTTGCTGGTGAACAGCCTGGGATGTGGAGCCCAGGCTGTACTGCTCTCAGAGACTGACAGAACTGAATGCAGCCAAAGGACTTTGTGTGCCCCGAACTTGGACTTGTAGATTAACAGCGTGGACTTGTATGCCTTGTAAGCGGACCTGTTACAACAAGGACTTTCAGCTTGCTGCGCTATCCTACCTTGGACTGTACTAGAGATGGTGAGGTAACTGCTTGCTGTACTGCAGTATTGGCTGCAACCTTCTCTGATGTTAAGAGTTTTCGGCTGTTGAACATTTATTTTCAATAAATTACTTTGATTTGAAGAACTGTCGTCTGTGTCACTGCCGTTCGCCCCAGACCCTAACAGTCCGTATCTGTACTAGCTATAGCATAATTAAACAAGTTTGTAATACTATTATCCTGAATGCATGTTAGGAGTTTGAGTGGTTGGGTCACATCATATGGTGACTAAATACAGTCCCTATAATTGAATTGCCGATATTGCTGCTTCAGCCAGATCGGAGGAGTACCTTCCCTCCACGATGTCTGGGAAGGGAGGTGATGTGGCTCTTGAGGCAAAGGGGGCTGCTTCCATTGCTCCTCCCATTGCTTATTGAATGTTGAACTGTGGATTTTATCAGGTAGTAGAGACAGGCCCCCACCAATTGCCCTGCAAAGGGGGCCTCCACCAATCTTTGGGTTATGGTCTGGTCCAGGAGGGTTTTCAGTCTTTTTGGTCTGACGGGCCGCGGGGCCAGCAACAAAGCTATCGGCAGCAGTGGTGAACCACCCCCCCCCCCCCCTGCAAATGGGCAAGTCTTTATTTTGGTTTTTGCAAACCTGCAGCCAAAGCCACCACAGGGCAGGACGGAAAGTGTAGAGCAGCAAAGCCGCCGTCGGCAACGCTACAGTGATGGGTGGGTGCAGAGCTGTCAAGGATGCTCCCCTAGATTTACTAATCGCATATCACCAAACCAGCTCACTGGTTCTAGAAATGGGGCCCAACTCACCCAAATGTATAAAATATATAGATACATTTATTTGATCAAATATACACATGAAAGACAAAATCCAAGACAACACTGTTAAAAAAACTCACATAAAAACCGCCTCTGGACCAAATCTTAATACATTAAAAATATTGTAATGAATAGATCAGGGCTCAGTAATTCATATCCAAAGACCCGTTATAAACTCATTATAAAAACCAATAACAGCTGAAGTCACCAAGTGCTATATAATTCTGTCAATTTCAGAGATGTACAATGTGGGGCACATACTCCATCCTATTAAAGTGCTAAATCAATCTATGCACAATTAATGTGAAAGACAATATATGCAAAAAATATTATTAGCCCAGAGGCTATGATATGATATTTTCATTTAAATATGTCCTGTTCTCGACTGAGGAAGGAAATGGTTAAGTATTACACTGCTTTTTTTTCTCTGCACTGTGCCTGTTCCAGTAGGGGGCAACAGTGCTTATAGCTAGTCAGGATGTTTAACCCTCTTTTATTCTTATCAGTGTTTGAATTAAGAAGATCTTGTACTATTCTTTAAAATCTATGTTTTATTAATGAGTTTATTTAAGAAATGCTAAGGCCATGTAGTGCCAGGTAGTATCAGATGAGTGTCAGGTGAATGTCAAGTCCCAGTGAAAAAAGTTTGTTTATAAAGTCAAAAATCCAGAACACCTTTGATAGTGTCAGGTAGTGTCCCATCTATTAACAGCACCGGCGATGGGATGAACTCTAGAACAGGAAGCGAGGTGGGGCTTGGAGACTCCTTGTTCAGCAGATGTTCAGATTACCCCTGTCTCCAATATGGCCGGTGTTGCATGGACAGCATTGATGACATAGACGATGAAACTGCAATTTGCTCTCCTAAAAATGAAGTGATTACAAAGTCATGTAATGTTGTTTGAATGACATTTCCTAACAGCATTTAGTAATGTGAGCATGCGCAATAGAAAGCAAATAAAATCCCTGTGAGAACTAAATTTCCCATCATTCTATGGATTGAGACACGCCGAAAAAGAAGAGACGTGTGGAGGAACTAGCATCTTGATAAGCAGAAGGGTCAGCCAATGGAAAACGAGTCCCAGATGATGTCACAATAGACGAAACGTATGTCGTTCATAGACTTTTAGCCTGTATTTTAATGCATAAATAAAGTTCAGTTAAACGGAATAGCCACATTTTATCATAAGTAGGTGATTGTTGTGGAAGACCACTTTGAAGAGTTGCTGGATGAAAGTAGCTAGCTGGGAGGCAGCACACCTGAGCACTTGTGAAAATTGCTGGATGCAAGTTGCTTGCTGGGGAGGTCGCACACCTGAGCAAAACTGCACCGCCTGACAAATCACAGCCTGGATAAGCCCTGCACTAACAGTGCTTCCAGGCTACAGATAAGGTAAGGAAAGAATTTTATATGTGTTATTTTTATATCTGTGTTTAACCCGGAGAACCTCACAGTGTGCATTGAGCAATACAGAGACTCTACCTGGGCAGATCAATTATCAGGTACTTGACAGGTGGATACACCATTGTTAATGCATTTAGGTACCTTACAGATTTAAAAGTGGACCTTAATTGTATGAACATTTTTAGTGGGCTGAATAAGATATTTGGTGGACTTTTTCAGTAATCGCTGTATGTTATTTATTGTATTGTGTAACATCAGAAGTCTCACTGGAAATCTTTTTAGTATTTGACATTTAGCTACCTGCACTGCAGGCAAGTTTATCTCAGTTTTACAACTCATTAAAAGAACTAAGGGTTCCAGGGGCCACAACTGAGGGCAATACGGGCCACAATACAGGTTGTGGATCTCTGTTCTAAAGGCAGAAAGAACACCGTCATCCCTGGGTCCCAGAGTAGGACAGGGTGAAGTGTACCTCTGTGCTCAAGTTGTTGCTGTGATTTATATTTGCTACTGCTATTACTGCTGATCTTTCTGACATTGCTTGTTTACTATAATAAACCTGGACTTGCATCCATTATTTCTACAGCTTCCACCTCAAGACGAGCCCGAGTACTTTACCTACTGTACTTCTTCATGCTGCATAGCCCTGCAACGTGGCTGGGTATCCCAAAAGTGAGCAGTGCAGATACAGTATCCTGTCCGAGCTGGGTGTCCGCTGCAAAACCATTACGTATGTATAAATCAAGATATGTATGGAATGACCCTGTCCCTCTATGAGCTCAGTCTCTTCTTAATCACTGAAAGCTGGCAGGCACATCTGAGGAGTGCACACAGTACAGCAGGAGATTCCTTTAAACCACTTGACTTTGTCACAATACCTTCAGTAAAATACCTAAAGCTGCGTTACTGCATTGTCTTCTGTGTGCGATTTGGGGTTTTTTGAGTGGAATCATTATTGTTTGTGTTCTTATCTTCCGGTTAAGTCGATACTGGGGATCACACTATACAGACCAAGGGCTGGATGGTATAAAGTTCTCCACACAACAGACTGATTAGTTCAAAATTGCCAGCATCACTTTAAGTTTGAAGTGCCTGGGGCCCCTGATATCAACACTTACGCCAGAAGGGAGTCATTCCTTATCTGGACAACCTATTGATCAGAGCCTATCCCAGGACAGAGGCTTCCTCACTTTGAACCTTAATCGCTTTAATCAGTTACAGTGGTCTATATAGTAGCAGTCACCTCTCCAGGGGCGATGTTGGGACTAACATGTCTTTGTCAATTAGATCCCTATACTTTATCCCCCACAAGCACAAGATATTAAAGCTCCATGTGCAGTCCTCTGAAGGACAAAAGCACAGGACAATGCGGCTTGGCCAGTCCAAAGAAAATGAAACCAGCCCGTACTTTTTTGAGAACCAAAATTCCTAAACTATAATAATAAAAGAAAACTATGATGTGCCAGTCTTGATAGGATGTGGATGGGATACCAGTCTCTTCTAGGACTGGTCCTCTTTTGTAGCTAAATATTTTCAGGAAAGGAGGGTCCCAGTTGTGACAAATGGCAAAAAGAATCCTGAAAATGTAGGAGAAAATGTGTCTCTTGGACAGGGCTGTATTTGGGGGTTCATGCTGCCCTAGGCACATTTAGTGCTCAGCCCCCCATTTATCCTGATATGCATACTTACCTAAAAATACCCAGCCATTCGGCACCTGCAGTCCTTTTCCTGATTAGAAGATAAAGGCCTGAGCTTCTGCTAAGAAAGGGAATTCTGGAATGAACACTGGTAAATTTGTAAGATAAATATACAAATGTTCTTTTTAATCGGTTTCAGGGCAGCTCTAACTTGGGCGGTGTTGGCAAGATACTCATTAAGCTGTAATAAAGTAAAAGTAAAAAAAAAACTTAAAAAAGGGTGGAAAAAAGGAACCAGAAAATGTGGAAAAGAGAAAGATGGGGGAAATTTAAATGAGGAAAATGTAGAAAGGTGAAATGAGATGGAGGGATGTAAAAAAAAAAAGGTGATGAAGAGATGGTAAAAAGAGCGGAAGGCATAGAGAATGTGCATAATACAAATGTGCAAAGAAGAAGAGAGAGCGAGAGTTGTCTGCTGATCCAGCTAGGAGCTTTGTTTGCACCTCTGTGCACCTTTCCACCTAGCAAACCTGATTAGTATCTGACGGTCATGTGGGCCCAAGGGCCAGCTGGGGCCTATAGTTACCCAGGTCATAGAGAGAATGATCATCTACATCATAGAGAACAAAACCACAACTGCGACTTCAGACTTCAGAGCCTCGATTCAGAGAGACAAAAAAAACTTCCGTTTTAGTTCCGATCTGTTTTTTTTTGTGAAATGTTTCCTTTCTCGTGTGAGTGTACGAGCGATTCTATGCATGCATTGAAAACCTTCTGTAAAGTTTCCGTCCGTTCATACGGCAGATTACGAATACGAGGATGTCATTTTCCATCCAGACTTTTCCGTTTCATTTTCACATGTTACAACGTAGGCTTTCGTTTTTGCCCTTTTCCCATCGTATCCTCCAACGAATCCTTTACGTTTCCCGTTCAATTCTGTTTCCCTTTTTCAATAAATATTCGTCCAGATGGAAATCCTTACGATCTTGCGCCTGCGCACTACAAACTTAACTCATTAAAGTGCTCGGCTACATATTGCCACCCTCACTTCTACTACAATGTTTAGCTAAATCACTTAGCACTGTCCTCCATCTTCCCTTTTGGACCCTCAAAGCTCACCCAAACCACTAACACTATCCTCTATCTTCCCTTTTGGACCCTTAAAGCTCACCCAAACCACTTCTTGGTTAGGTTCTTCTTCCATTTTAGCCCCCTAAAACTTACCCAAATCACTTCTCGGTCATGTGAATATTCATCTTTAAATATTTCTGGGCCCATTAGTTTTGTGTTAATGTATTTTGTAAATGAAATGACAATGTAACATTTTTTTTTATACCATCATAAAATATACAATTTTTAAGAATTTTGAAAATTCCGAATTTTTACATCTATAAAAAACAAAGTACATAGCAATGGCAGGCCACTGAACATTATTCTTCATCTGTGGTCCACAACGAGTTGTGCAGCTCCTGCATCTCGCCCACCAACTGAAGGACCCTGACACTCAGTTGTGCCACTCTGGCACGTGTGGTCCCTGTTAAAAATGTAAATTAAAATATTGGTATAACCTTGTTGGGGTCATACTGCAGTGCCCCCCCCCCCCCCCCCCCGTATGGTCCAAACACCTAAATCTGGACTTCAAAAGCCAGAGGGCCCTCGCCACGGGCCGGGTTTTGCATAGTGCGCGATTAGAGAACCCCTGGCCCGCATTCTGCAGGCAAAGAACGGGCATCAGGAGCAAGGGCGAGTGGCACATCTTGCAGTTCCTGCAACCAAATATAAAATAATTACACAAAGCAAAGGTAACCAACTAAAACAATAACACCTACAACAAATTAAGATTCAAGTTCAACAATCCAAATATAATTCACAAAGGACATAAGTCTAAAA
Organism: Gastrophryne carolinensis; assembly: GCA_027917425.1. NCBI lineage: Eukaryota > Metazoa > Chordata > Amphibia > Anura > Microhylidae > Gastrophryne > Gastrophryne carolinensis. The sequence goes on from CM051236.1 coordinate 124,928,005, forward strand.
AAATATAGCAATTATATGGATGTGTGGGAAAATAAAGGTTTACATGCTAAGGACCAATTTAGGTCAGCATTAAAATACATCTATAAGGCATACATGAAATGTATTGATTCAGGTATGCATTGCCATACAATTTATGGCCTCGGCCATGCTGATACATGCAATGCCTTGGTGCTAAAGGCACGCAGACTCCTCCACATAGCCCAAAACATGTTCAAAAATAGCAATCTCGTAAGTGGATCGGAAATGAAACGGATTTATAGGGTGGTGGTCTGTCGGAAATCAGCTCTCTGAATCAGACGGAAACCCATCCCAGCAACGGAAGTTTTCTGAATGAATGGAAAATTTCCGATTTTGTTTGGAAAATGATCCGAACTAACGGAAATGTTCCGATTTGCTTCCGTTCATTGGAAGCGCATTCCCGAACGTTTGTGCGAGTAGAAAATGGACGAAAAAAGCAAAAAAATGACAAACACCCACCAAAACTTTCACAGACAGCTACGGAAGTCCGGACGAATGTGTCTCTGAATCGAGGCTCAGGTCTGGGTAATTACAAGGCCCAGCTGCCCCCAGGGGAACAACAAGGTGCAGCTGCTCCCAGGGGAACTCTGAATCGAGGCTCAGGTCTGGGTAATTACAAGGCCTAGCCGCCTCAAGAGGAACTACAAGGCCCAGCTGCCATTGGAAGAACTACAAGGCCCAGCTGCCATTGAAGAAACTACAAGGCCCAGCTGCCATTGAAGGAACTACAAGGCCTAGCTGCCCCTGGAGAAACTACAAGGCCCAGCTGCCCCTGGAGAAACTACAAGGCCCAGCTGCCCCTGGAGAAACTACAAGGCCCAGCTGCCCCTGGAGAAACTACAAGGCCCAGCTGCCCCTGGAGGAACTACAAGGCCCAGCTACCCCTAGAGGAAATAGAATTGCTTCCCCTCCCCAGCCCTGGGGAACTACAAGACCCGGCTGAAGGTACTACAAGGCCTAGCTGCCCACAGGGTACCAAAGACCCATCTGCTAATCCTCCCCAACCCTGGAGAACTACATTGCCCAGCTGCACACCAGCTATAGGCCTTGGAAGCAAGCTCCAGCTTGGCAGACACCCCCCTGCCACAAACAGTCAGCTGCACCTACTTCAGTTTAGTGAAGACATATGGAAGCACAGAGAGATGAGCAGTCACCCAGAGTTGTTAATGTCCTTCCTTGCTAGTCTCTCTTCCTTGTAAAACCTAGGGCTCATCACTGTGGTGAAATGACTAAACTGCAGCCTCTGTGAAATGTGACCAGCCCAGTTCACATTCATTTACAAATGAGCCCCGGCCATGCACCCCCAGGCACATGCCTACAGATGCCTAATGGTAAATACGGCCCTGCTCCTGGAAGCAAGTCCAAAAAATTCAAACAGAATGATTCCGCCTGTTGCTTGCTTTATTCCATTGGTTGCTTCATCTGGTAGAATATCCTTCTGCAGGGGCGTAGCTAGGGGGGGCAGGGGGGCACGTGCCCCGAGTGCAGTAGGTCAGGGAGGCCAGACCATAGGTGGGGGCATGATTTCAAATCTTTGCTGCAGGTGCCAGATAGCCTTGCTTTACCTCTGCCTACTGTATAGATGCATCATCTGGCGGGATGTTGTCCTCTATTGATATTGAGACATCATGGTGCTGTTGGTGCATTCTGGGACACTTTACCAAGCCTTGCAGCAACTGTTGTGAAAAGGAAGGTCAATGTATATTGTATGGTAACTCAAATATTTATTTTGTATAGCACTCAATTTTTGGATCTTATGGTTGTCTGTAGACCTGCATCACCTAGCACAGGTCAAATGATGATATGGTAAATTGGTCAAAAGGGACTTTGGGTCGTTTTAACATTTGCTCCAGAGGGAACCTGATTTATGATGCCACTACAAAGGGTCAGGGTTCCTAGGCTCATATGATGGAATGCAATATATAAGGCAGCAATGAGCTAACCGGAAGTCTGTCCAGTTGTGCTTCTACTCTAATTCCTGCTGCTGTAGATGCTGTAGCAGGTCACCAAAATTTGGTCCGACCTTCCTTTCTTCCAGGATGATGCTCCAAAGGTTGACGCTCTGTGGTTGTGCGTTGGGCTCCCCCAAGCTGGGAGTGAAGAGACAGGGATGGCTGTGTGACCACATTTGTTTTTTTCTTTTGTTTCTTCTTTCCCACTCACTTGTACCTCTATGTTGGTTGGACAATGATGGGTTTATCATCATCATCTTCATTGTGGGGTAGGTTAAGAATTTTTTTCCCCAAAAAAACTTTACTTGTGCTTTCCATATAAAGCTTAGCCATCCCCCCTATACAACGCACACTCTCTTTTGTCCCATCCCAAACTGTAGATTTCAGCATCGTATGATTAACAGCCAGACTGGCCTTTAATTATGTTTAGATAGATTGTAAGAGTTGAGCATCCATTGTTAAATTTGCAATAATTGTTATCGTTTGGACCCATAGTTTATCATTTGGGAGAATTGGCTGTGTGACCACATTTGGAGGTGGTCTTGGAGGAATGGAAAGGGAAGGAAAGAAGGGGCAACATTTGGAGACATGCTACACCATCTACAGTGCACTGCAGGAAATGCACATTGGACAGGATTCAGTTGAGCTCCTTGCTGCCTTATTATTGGCATGTCACCGCTCTTTCATACCCTATTTCTCACGCTCTTTTTGTTCCTTCGTCTTATGGAGTGAATGTTATTTTTTTTCCAGAGCTACTACTCTAAATTCACAAAAAAATCCACACTCCAAGCATCAGCACACAACTCCAAGTAATCACAGAATTGTATTAAGAAGCAGACAAACCTAATACACATATACTGTTAGAAAGCACACAATCCAGCACAAGTGACAATAAATGATATTATGACATTCTAAAATATGAAACCGATCACACTAGTAAAAAGTTATTTCATCTCAAAGTTCAAATGCAAACTGCATAGGTAATAACTATGACTATACTAACTCAATATCCCCTTAAAAGTGCCTAGTACAAAAGATCTTGTCAGATTCTCAAAAGGAATTTCATCCTAAAGTGTAAATACAAAGTGCAATATAAATAATATAATATCTGTACTAAGTGCCTAGTGCCAAAAAATTAATCAAATGCTCCAATACTGAACGAAATGCTAAGTGGGAAAAAGAGGTGCCCACTAAAACACAAATATATTGCAAGCAATTTCTGTGGGTTCAATACTAAACACAAAAAATTGCTGTCCTGTATAGCTGATAGTGTGGGTAGTGCTGGAACAGATATGGCACGCTCCCATGTGTTCTGTTGCCTGGGAGAGGGCAACTTCCTCAGGGAGATTCAGCATGAGTATAATCATACCTCTGCCATGGAGTGTCTCCTGTGTCTGGCATCCACAGTACAGGATGCAGAAGGGAGGGTGGGTTGTGGGGCGATGGTGGTCGGCGCATGCATCGTGATCAGCAATTCTGTAAAATGTGCATGTTTGTGGCTGTGTGTGTGTATGGCGTGGGGCATCGTAGGACTGTCAGGCAAATATAAGTTTGCTTCCTGCCCACCCATCCTCTATTTCACTTCCTTGACACACGGTGTGGGTGAAATGGGGGATTTCACACACTGTAATGGGGATGCCACTCACTGCCTGTAATGGGGGAGGGATGCCGCTCACTGCCTGTAATGAAGGATGCTGCACACTGCCTGTTATGTGGGGATGGGCACACACTGCCTGTAATGAGGGATGCTGCTCACTGCCTTTAATGTGGGAATGATGCACACTGCCTGTAATGAGGGATGCCACTCACTGCCTGTAATGGGGGGATGCCGCACACTGCCTGTAATGGGGGGATGCCGCACACTGCCTGTAATGTGGGGATGCCGCACACTGCCTGTAATGTGGGGATGCCGCACACTGCCTGTAATGTGGGGATGCCGCACACTGCCTGTAATGTGGGGATGCCGCACACTGCCTGTAATGTGGGGATGCCGCACACTGCCTGTAATGTGGGGATGCCGCACACTGCCTGTAATGTGGGGATGCCGCACACTGCCTGTAATGTGGGGATGCCGCACACTGCCTGTAATGTGGGGATGCCGCACACTGCCTGTAATGTGGGGATGCCGCACACTGCCTGTAATGTGGGGATGCCGCACACTGCCTGTAATGTGGGGATGCCGCACACTGCCTGTAATGTGGGGATGCCGCACACTGCCTGTAATGTGGGGATGCCGCACACTGCCTGTAATGTGGGGATGGTGCACACTGCCTGTAATGAGGGATGCCACTCACTGCCTGTAATTGTGGGATGCTGCACAGAGCGAGACTGACACTGGTGAAGGGATGTATTGCTCTGTTATAAATAAGATTGTTTAAAGCCAGTTCAGGAGCTTTTGCGAGTTCCGGTTGTATTTTTAAGTGAGGTTGTGTTATAAGTGAGGGGACTTTTCATGATTGGGGGACTTCAAGTGTTCTTATTGCCTATGTGCAAGAAGTTAAAAACCAAAGTTGCTGCAACACTAAAATTGTTTTTACTGCTGTTTTGTAACTAGGATAATGGCAAGCAATATTGGAGGTCTTCTTCAGTGCACAATTTGTCATATGTATACACTTCAGGAGCAGCAGTTCCTGGGTGAATACCGCTGTGGTAAATGTGAGCAAATTGCAAACCTGGAAGCTCGGGTTAGAGATCTGGAGGAACAAAATGCAACACTGAGGAGGACTGACAATATGGAAAAGGGCATCCTGCTCACTGAGCAGACATTAAGTGGGGTAGATACAGAGGGTAGAGTAATGGGTCAAGATGAGCATATAAGTAGCTGGGTAAATGTAGATAGAGGGAGTAGAAAGGGTGGACAGAAAAGGAAGGCCATACCTGTGTTTGCACACCCTAGCAAAATTGCCAAGTTGGTTAATGATGCAAGAGTGTCAGTCTCAGAAATGGCAGCCCTAATGGATACTGCTCTCCCTAACAGCTGGGAGGACAGCCCAGCTAGTGAGTGGGTGGTTGGGACTGCAGGTAGGACTAGACAGTTAGTGGTCATATGAGATTCTATTATCAGGTGAACTGATAGAATAATTTGTCACCAAGACCACTTCAGCCGAATGGTTTGCTGTCTCCCTGGTGCCAGGGTTCGGCATGTGGTGGAAAGGGTGGATAAATTACTGTGGGGACCAATGACAGAATTAATGGGAGATGGAGGATCCTTAAGAATACATTTAAGGAATTAGGCACCAAGTTGAAGGGAAGAACCTCCAAGGTTGTATTCTTTGGAATACTGCCTGTGCCATGCGCTCCACATGAAAGACAGCGGGAGCTTAGAGAGTTAAACGCATGGCTCAAGTCCTGGTGCAGAGCAGAAGGGTTTGGGTTCCTGGAGCACTAGGCTGACTTTTCATTGGGGTACAAACTGTATTCTACAGACAATTTGCACCTAAATGGAAGGGGGCTGCTGTGCTGGGTAAGAGGACACTAGAGGGGGTGGAGAGTTATTTAAACTAGAGATGAGGGGGGAGGGCAAGAGTGAAAACAAAAGTGAAGACAGGTTACTTAGGGAACTGCATATGACGGTGGGTGGAGAACTAGAAGGGGGAAGACTGCTAAGATGGATAAAGAGATCCATGTGTTGCAAATCAGGAGTGAAAAATTAGGTGGATACATTACTGCAGAAGCTAATACTAAAGCTCAATGTGTCGAATTAGATAGGAACTAAAAGTGTATGTTCACAAATGCCAGAAGTCTGGCAAGTAAAGTGGGGGAGTTTGAGGCTCTGGTGCTGGAAGAGAATATTGATGTTGTTGGTGTGGCTGAGACATGGCTGGATTCCACACGACTGCATTGTCAATCTTCAAGGTTTTGCTATTTTTCGGAAAGGGGGCGTAGTGTGTCTCTATGTAAAGCAAGAATTGAAAGCCTATATTAATGAGGGGATACTAGCAGAAGATTGTGAGGATGTAGAATCCTTGTGGGTAGAAGTGGGGGGCAATGTAAACAATGTTAAAATACAGTTTGGTGTAATCTATAGGCCCCCAAATATAACTGAGGAAATAGAGGGTCAACTGCACAAGCAGAAAGAGCGGGCTTCACAGGCTGGTACAGTGGTGGTGATGGGGGACTTTAACTACCCAGGAATGGACTGGAGACATAGGTCTTGATTCACAGCCTTCTATATTCCTTCCCATTTTTATCTCTCCATGTGAACATTACACATGGCTTTTTTCAATATCAGAGCATTCACACCATTCAGAGCCTCCATCGCGAGCTTCTCATATTGTTCCTGTAGATGTGAGAGTCATTGAGAACGCTGTGAGAATCTCTCTCAAAGCCAATTTCACAGACAACGCTCTTGTGTATGTTGATGTGAAATTCTCACTGCCAGAGCCAGTGGATCCCGTGAGAGAGACACAAATGTCGGAAGTTTGTGATTGTGACGAGAGGCAAAGAGGTCCACCACCGGGGACCCCCACCTGAGACTAATCAAGCGAAACACTTTGGGGCCAAGAGACCATTCCCCCCAGCGAGCTGAGAACCTGCTCAGAGAGTCTGCCTCCGTGTTCCCCGCTCCCGGAATGTAAACTGCTGAAATGCACGGGACGTGGGTCTCCTCCCAGGCCAGAATCAAAGACACTTCCTTGAGGGCACTCCTGCTGCGAGTCCCTCCCTGGTGATTGATGTAGGCGACCGCCGTCCGATTGTCCGACCGGACTTGAACCGGCAATCCTTGCAACTGATGAGTCAAGCAAAACAGAAACATCCTGATGGCCCTCAATTCCAGAACATTGATGGACTCATGAGCCTCCTGAGGCCCCCACAGTCCCTGAAACTGACGATCCTTCCAGAACCCCCCCATCCTGATAGACTGGCATCCGTGGTGACCGTCTCCCAACAAGGGGCCAGAAAGGATCTGCCCCTCGACAGATTGATTGGATCCAGCCACCACTGAAGGGAGCACCGAACTCGGGGGGTCATCAGGAAGGACTGATCCAACGACAGTGGCGACCCGTCCCAGGCCGCCAACAGATGGAGCTGGAGTGTCCTTGTGTGGAACTGAGCAAAGGGAACCGCTTCGAAGGAGGCTACCATCAATCCCACCAGCCTCATCCCCAGTCTGATGGCCGGAGGAGGGATAGACAAGAGGAGTCGAACCAACTCCTGAATCAAGAGAACCTTGGACTGAGGAAGAAACACCCTGGCCTGGAAAGTATCCAGGGACATTCCCAGAAAAGACACTAACCTGGACGGAGAAAGGGAGGACTTGGGGTAGTTGATCACCCACCCGAATCTCTCCAGAGTGGACACCACAGTTCTGGTGTCCAATACCGTTGGCTGAAGGAAGATGCCATAATGAGAAGGTCGTCCAGATAAGGGACAATGCGAATACCCTGGGCTCTGAGGAGAGCCATCACCCCGGCCAGCACCTTTGTGAAAACCCTTGGAGCCGAGGTAAGACCGAAAGGAAGTGCCACAAACTGAAAATGCCGATCCTCCACCACGAACCTGAGAAATCTCTGGTGCGCTGGAAAAATCGGCACATGCAGATAGGCGTCCTTGATGTCTACGGACGTCAGAAAGTCCCCCTGCCGAAGAGAATGGATAGATGAACGCAGCGTTTCCATGCAAAATTTCCGCAGACGGACGAACCTGTTGAGGATCTTTAGATCCAGAATGGGTCGTCCTTCTTGGGCACCGTGAACAGATTGGAATAAAAGCCCCGACCCCTGTCTGAGGGGGGCACTGGGCAAATAACTGCCGTATCCAACAGACTCTTTACTGCCGCCTGGAGCTCCTGCGCGGCCAGAAGGTCCAAAGGCACCCGAGACCTGAGGAATCTGGGAGGGGGCCGGAGCTCGAACTCCAGCTTGTAGCTGGAAGTCACCGCTTCCCGGATCCATCTGTTCGAGACCTCCCGATCCCAGACCTGGGAGAAGTGTTGCAGCCGCCCCCCCCCACCCACATGGGTGAGGGCGCCCCCTCATTGCTGAGCTGGCTTGGCAGCGGGTTTGGGCTTAGAGCCCCAGCTGTATCCTGGGCGGGCACGTCCTCTGCCCCTGTTCCAGGAATCTCCTCTGGCTGCGGGGAAAACAATTCCTCTGCCAGCTCTAGCCCCACGAAAGGAAGGAGCAAAGGAACCCGCCCCCCGAAAGGGACGACGCTGTTTTTTGCGTTGAGGTAACTTACCACCCTTGGCAACTGAATCCAACTTCTCACCAAAGAGCCGTAATCCCACAAAGGGAAGAGAGGTCAGCGACTTTTTAGACACAAAATCAGCCGCCCACTGGCGCAACCAAACCGAACGCCGAATAGTCACCAATAGAGCCGACGTTCTGCCACACATCATCAGTGTGTCATCCAAGGCGGCTAGTACAAATGACAAAAACAATTCACACCTTAAGGCCAAGGAACTCGTCACTATCTGGATCTAACCCGGAAGAAGTCAACAGGTCCCTGACCACCGACCTGGTAGCCACCACCAGCAGCGCTGAAGCACAAGCCGGCCTCATGGCTGACCCAACACTGGCAAAACCATGACAAGCCATTTGGTCAATGCGTTTATCCTCACCATCTTTAAGCGTGGAGCAATCAGGAGAATTTAAAACAGTAGTGTTGGATAAACCCAGAATCTGTGCATCCACCTCGGGAGGGGACGCCCAACGCTTAACCGTATCCAAGGGAAAGGGATATTTTTTGTCCCAAACCTGAGGGACACCTGGGAGCCGGGCAGGCCTCTCCCATTCCTTAGCAATAATCCCATCAAAATGCTTTTGGTTAGGAAATTCCAAGCGCGGCCTGGATTCTTCGAAAAATTCCCCCTTTTGCTGTGGAACCACCTCAGGAGGAGAAATAGCCAAAACCTCAAACATCTGAGCCAGAACATTAGGAGTATCCGAAGACCTCCCCAAGCCTCGCTCGGTATCAGCACCCACAAACTGCTGATCGTCTGAATTATCTGATTCTTCATATACCTCCCCTTCCTCAAGTTGGGAGTAATCAGACCAGTCCAGATTATCAAGATCATCCAAGTCGGCCGCCGGTGAAGACGGCGACAAGTGCTTTCTCTTAGCCGGAGCCTTTCTGGTGACCGTGCTGGAGAATAATTTTTCAAGATTGGCCAATCGGGCACACATCTCCGATTGCAACTGCCCGCCCAAGACAACGTCAGACCGGGCACGGATCAAACTGGGAGGGGGGGGAGGAGAGACCGGCGGCGCTGAACCAGATGCCTGGGGTCCGGACTGCCGCGTAATAGTCTGCTGTGCGCATGGTATACACAGATATACATAATCGGCAGTAAGGGATGCCCCACACCCCATACACTTCCGGGATTGCCCCGAGGGGAGCCTGAGCCCAGTATCCGGGGATGCCTCCATAAGGTGAACTTATAGTGGGTCGCAATGACCGAGGGAATTACGCATATAAGCAACCCGGGATGCCCCTTTAATGTCCCAAGTGGGAGGATTTGCAATAAGCCAATTAAGAACCCAGGGACCCTAGGACCGGGAGAAACCCCCTAACACCACTGTAGGTTATATCTGAAAGACATAATAAAAAAGGCTAATAAGAAAAGCGTAGTATAAAATATATATATATGACATAAAAATATATAATTATAGGTGATGGGACAGAAGGGGGGCCCACCGGGCCACTCACTGTGGTCCTGAAGACAGCTTCCTCTCTCCGTGAGGTAAAGAGCAGCTCTGAGGAGAGAAGGGGGCGTGGCCAGCTCCTTCTGAGGAAACAGGCACAGAGAAAAGCACCTCAGCAGTGCCTGTGACACAGGGGCGGGCCGCAGCGCTGGAAAGCCCGGCCCCGCCCCCAAGAGTGAAAGCGTGAGGGGAGAAGCTCCCCTCCGCCATGACAATGCAAAAAGGCTGGCACCGCAGCCATGTGCGGCCGCGGCGCCGGTCTCAGAAGAGACAGAAGGAGGGGAGCGGGCCGTGGCTTTGACCCTGACGCCCGGCCCCGCTCCTCGCTCAGAATCCAAGCCGCATCAGCGCCAAATAGAAGGGTGGGGGCCGCGGCCCCGCTCCTCGCTCAGAATCCAAGCCGCATCAGCGCCAAATCGAAGGGTGGGGGCCGCGGCCCCGCCCCTTTTACCTCAGGAAGAAAGCCTGCATAAAAATGGCGGCCACAGCGCCGTTTTGACGGAGAAATACACGCTGTTATGAAGTAATAAATAAGTTAATAACTATGGGGAGGATAATTTAATAAATTAATACATTAAAACATTATTAAGAATTAATGATTACAAAATCTGGACCTAACACCTAATAAGGGGCCCTGCTCCTACCCTCCGCTATCCCGCTAGAGAGAGGGGCATTACCCAAAGGGGGGGACCACCCAAAGTGTAAGGCCAAGGGACGGGGCATCCCAAACCGGGGTCACCATCCCAGATGACCGCCTACCCTCTTATATAGGGTCTCACGGGAGAGCATTTGCTCTTAAGCACCAAGGGTGCTTTTCTACCCTCACCCGGACCGTCAGCCTAGGCTGGGAGGCATGAGGTAACAGAAAAAAAAAAAAGATCCAGGCGGAAATAGATAACTAAAGGGCCGGGAGTCATCCCGGCTACCTGAAATCCCCCTGTGCAAGGAGGAGACCACATCTTCTGACTTGCTCGCCGTCTGCAGAGATGAAGACTGGGTAATGAGTGGGAGGTCCCAGGTATTTATGGACCGGGAGGGGCTCTCTTTTTTCCTGGCATCTCTGCATATCGCCCTCTACAGGTCAGTATTACCCACACGTTATGAATTTCTTGCGGGGTGTGTGACATACTTAGAATATACCCCATTGGCCCTTTTATCTGCTGCTCTAACCACAAGGGTCTCACTTTCCCTAAGCTCCTTTAGAGCTTTCCACTCCCCTCTTGTTAAAATATCCTTTCTATATTCTGGTTTTTCTTTAGTAACTATCGCAAACAAACGGCAGGCAATTCCCTCCTACATGCTTCAAGTTTACATCCATTACACATAAAAAAAGCCATACCTGTGGGAGAACTTTCTAGAATAAAAAGGAATTGTACACTAGAGCATGAATATCGTACAGAGACTAAAGAATTACGTGATAGAATAAAAACAAGAGGGTATCCCTAATGGATTTTGGAAAGAGCCGAGGGAATTGTGAATGCTAAGAAGAGAGAGGAATTACTGTCAGAACCTGTCACAAAGAAAAAATGGGGACTTAAACCGATTATATTCTCGACTCCTTATAGTCTTGAATTTAATGAGATTGCTAAAATTGTACAGAATAATTTGCATATATTACGCTGCAATGAGAAGTTAGATAAGATTCTTAAGAATGGGATAAAGACAGTGGCCAGACGGGCACAAACAATAGGAAACAAGATCTCACCATCCCTAAAAATGAATAAAAGATTGCAAATTGGATGGCTTACTACTTTAGGTATGCATAAATGTGGGAAATCAAGGTGTGGCATGTGTAATTATGTAACATCATCCAAAATGTTCACATCTATAAGCCAGAATAAAAGATTTGACATGCGCCAATTTATTAACTGCGAAACAAAAGGTGTCATTTATTTAATTACATGCCAAGCATGCCTAAAACAATATGTGGGCTGCACGATGCGCAGCCTCCAAAAGAGGTTTGCAGAGCATCTGTATGGTGCAAAGAAAGAGTTCATCAGTAACATTTCTCAGGTCTCCAAACACGTCATACAGTGTCATCAGAGGGACGTTACACTACTTAAAATACAGAGCATAGAAAAGGTTACCCTGGGCCCCCATGGGGGAGATTTGAGAAACCTCTTACATATGAGGGAATTTAAGTGGATATTTTTGTTGGGAACTAGAATGCCGATAGGCCTCAATTCACGGTTTGATATCAGCCTATGTACAGGACTTTAGTATATTTTGTTAATTTATCCAGAGTCCCTCTCCTCCTCCCCCCCCCCCCCACTATCCCCTTTTTTTTTTTTCATCCTCTTTTTTTTTTCCCTCTCTTTTTTTCTTTTTCTTTTTATCCTTACATGTGCATACTGCTTCAAAATACTGGAGATGTGTCAATATTCCTGGCTCTGTTTGTTTCAACCACATAGTGATGTTAATTAATTGTGTTGTTTATTAGGATTTAATGTTATTCTCATATTTTGACACATATCACGTGTAATCTCGTATGTTCTGACAGACCTCATCCATTGTTGTTCTTTAGTGGTTCCCCCCCCTTGTGTTATGTGTTGCCAGGGCCAGTGGGGTATTTTCCTGTCCTTATTTTCCGTTCCGCCTCCTGCTTGAGCTGGACTAGGTAGTTGGAAGGTATCTTGGATGTCAGTGCTCTCTTCCTGCTGATTGGCGGAGGGAGCACCTGGCTTGCAAGCTGCACTAGAGGAACACACTGACGCCATTGGATGTGAGGTAAAGTGTTTTTATTTAAATGTGAGTTTGTTTGTTTCACTTGTTATATGAGGAAGGGCACAGAATGTTGCCTGAAATGCATAATATGTGAACTATTCTTGGAATGGAAACCATGTACATTTTAACTTGACCAATAAACGGAGAAATTTTAAGGAACACTTGAGTGCTGGACAATGGAAATTTATGTATATGGACCTTGCTGGTGAGTCCTGAGCCTCAGTGCATCTGTGGAAGCTGCAGTGGGATTGAGCTGGCCGTCTACACTTTCATAAAAAAATATATACCTTATCAAAAACATTTAAAAATGTTTATTTTGGGGGGTATTTAAAAGAAGATGAGAGCCTCCCAGTGCCTTAAGAACTCAATTCTGTTTTCTCACACACCACAAAAGCACAATCTCATCAACAAATAGTGCCCGAAGTGCTGTCGGAAATTTCCCATTGTAAAGCCCTCTCTCACATGCTAAATCTGGGCTCTGAATCATGTGGAAGTCTCACTCATCACGAGTTTTACACATGAATGTGAAAAAAATACAACGCAATTACACACAACGGAAAAGACTTTCACACACCACAAAAACACTGATACGATGGAAAAAGCTAACGAGAAACTCACAAATGGCCCAAACCCAATGGAAAAAAATACACATACACTTTTTCATGTGAAAGTTCAGGTAAAAGAGGCTGTGAATCAAGGCCATGGCTCTGCTTCTTCTACAAGGGGGAGAGCATTTCTCAGCTTGCTACAAGATAATTATATGAATCAGTTAGTGGAGGCACCTATTAGGGGTGATGTTCTTTTAGATCTGGTAACATCAAATAATGATGACCTGATAGGGACAGTAACACTCCGTGAAAATCTTGGTAACAGTGACCACAATATAGTTGTATTTAACATAAACTGTAAGAAAGATTTTCTGTCTGGGAAGGCAAAAACACTAAATTTTAGGAAGGCCAACTTCCCCAGGCTAAGAGCTGCACTCAAGGACATAGACTGGGAGCATCTGTTCAGGAATAAAGGAGACTGCCGGGCCAGGGCCCCCAAAAGATTACAGGGTCATCACCTGCTGCTGCTGGGACAGGGCCCCAAAAGGTTCTGGGGTCGGCACCTGCTACTGCCGGGCCAGGGTCCCCAAAAGGTTCTGGGGTCGCCATTTGCTGCTGCCAGGCCAAGGCCCCTGGAAGGTTCTGGGGTCGGCACCTGCTGCTTTGGACCAGGGTCCCCGAACGGTTCTGTGGTGAGCACCTGCTGCTGCTGGGCCAGGGCCCCTGAAAGGTTCTGGGATCGGCACCTGCAGCTGCCAGGCCAGGGCCCCTGAAAGGTTCTGGGGTTTGCACCTGCTGCTCCTTGGCCAGGGCCCCTGAAAGGTTCTGGGGTTTGCACCTGCTGCTCCTTGGCCAGGGCCCCTGAAAGGTTACGGGGTCAGCACCTGCTGCTGCCGGGCCAGGGCCCCAAATGGTTATATGGGTAGCACTTGCTGCTGCTGCTGGGTGAGGGACCCTGAATGGCTCTGGGGTCGGGATCTGATGCTGCTGAGCCAGGGCCCCCTTAACGTTGTGGATTTGGCACCTGCTGCTTCTGTGCCAGGGCCCCCAAAAGGTTCTGGGATCGGCACCTGCTGCAGCCGAGCCAGGGCCCCCGAATGTTTACAGGGTCATCATTTTTTTGCTGCGGGGTCAGGGACAACAAAAGGTTCTTGGGTTGGCACCTGCTGCTGACGGGCCCCCAAAGGTTCTGGGTTTTGCACTTTCTGCTACTAACGGCAAGGCCCCGAATGGTTCTTTGGGGTAAGCACCTGCTGCTGCTGGGTCAGGGCCCCCAAAAGTTTCTGGGATGGCACCTGCTGCAGCCAGGTTCCTGAAAGGTTACGGGGTTGGCATCTGCTGCTGGTGGGCAAGGGCCCCCAAAAGGTTCGGGGTCTGGCACTTGCTGCTGCCAGGCCAGGGCCCCCAAAAGGTTCTGAGGCTGCCACTTGCTGCTGTTGGGCCAGGGCCCCTGAGAGGTTGCAGGGTCGGCACCTGCTGATGCTGGGCCAGAGCCCCTAAAAGGTCCTGGGGTCAGCACCTGCTGCTGCCGGGCCAAGGCCCCCGAAAGGTTCTGGGGTCGGCACCTGCTGCTGCTGGGCCAGGGCCCCCAAATGGTAATGGGGTTTGCACCTGCTGCTTCGGCCAGGGCCCCCGAACAGTTCTGTGTTGAGCACCTGCTGCTGCCGGGCCAGGGCCCCTGAAAGGTTCTGGGATCGGCACCTGCTGCTTCCAGGCCAGGATATAAGGGTATGGGTCGGCATCTGCTACAGCTGGGCCAGGGCCCCCAAAAGGGTACGGGGTCGGCATCTACTACAGCTGGGCCAGGGCCCCCAAAAGTTACAGGGTAAGCACCTGTTGCTGCTGGGGCAGGGCCCCTAAAAATTCTGGGGTCAGCACCTTCTGCTGCCGGCCCAGGGTCCTTAAAAGGTTCTGGGGTCGACACCTTCTGCTGGGGCAGGGCCCCCTAAAGGTTCTGGGGTCAGCACCTGCTGCTGCCGGGCCAGGGCCCCGAAAGGTTCTGAGGCTGGCGCTGCTGCTGCCGGGCCAGGGCGCCTGAAAGGTTATGGGGTCGGCACCTGCTGCTCCCGGGCCAAAGCTCTCAAAAGTATAAAGGTTACAACAATTGCTGCTGCTGCGCCAGGGCCCCAAAAGGTTGCAGGGTCAGCACCTGCTGCTGCTGGGCCAGGGCCCCGAAAGTTACAGGGTAAGCACCTGCTGCTGGGGCAGGGCCCCTAAAGGTTCTGGGGTCAGCACCTTCTGCTGCCGGCCCAGGGTCCTTAAAAGGTTCTGGGGTCGACACCTTCTGCTGGGGCAGGGCCCCCTAAAGGTTCTGGGGTCAGCACCTGCTGCTGCCGGCCCAGGGCCCTGAAAGGTTCTGAGGTTGGCGCTGCTGCTGCCGGGCCAGGGCCCCTGAAAGGTTATGGGGTTGGCACCTGCTGCTCCCGGGCCAAAGCTCTCAAAAGGTTAAAGGTTACAACAATTGCTGCTGCTGGGCCAGGGCCCCAAAAGGTTGCAGGGTCAGCACCTGCTGCTGCAAATGCCATGGCCCCAAAAGGCTGCAGGGTCAGCACCTGCTGGTGCTGGGACAGGTTTCTAAAGGTTCTGGGGTCGTCATCTGCTCCTGCCGCGCCAGGGCCCGCAAAAGGGTACGGGTCGGCATCTGCTACAGCTGGGCCAGGGCCCCCAAAAGGGTACGGGGTCGGCATCTGCTACAGCTGGGCCAGGGCCCCCAAAAGGTTACAGGGTCAGCACCTGTTGCTGCTGTGCCAGGGACCCCTAAATGTCCTGGGCCCCCAAAAGGCTGCAGGGTCAGCACCTGCTGGTGCTGGGACAGGTTTCTAAAGGTTCTGGGGTCGGCACCTGCAGCTGCCAGGCCAGGGTCCCCAAAAGGTTACGGGGTCGGCACCTGCTGCTGCTGGGCCAGGGCCCCTGAAAGGTTCTGGGGTTTGCACCTGCTGCTCCTTGGCCAGGGCCCCTGAAAGGTTACGGGGTCAGCACCTGCTGCTGCCGGGCCAGGGCCCCAAATGGTTATATGGGTAGCGCTGCTGGGTGAGGGCCCCTGAATGGCTCTGGGGTCGGGATCTGCTGCTGCTGAGCCAGGGCCCCCTTAACGTTGTGGATTTGGCACCTGCTGCTTCTGTGCCAGGGCCCCCAAAAGGTTCTGGGATCGGCACCTGCTGCAGCCGAGCCAGGGCCCCCGAATGTTTACAGGGTCATCATTTTTTTGCTGCGGGGTCAGGGACAACAAAAGGTTCTTGGGTTGGCACCTGCTGCTGACGGGCCCCCAAAGGTTCTGGGTTTTGCACTTTCTGCTACTAACGGCAAGGCCCCGAATGGTTCTTTGGGGTAAGCACCTGCTGCTGGGTCAGGGCCCCCAAAAGGTTCTGGGATGGCACCTGCTGCAGCCGGGTTCCTGAAAGGTTACGGGGTTGGCATCTGCTGCTGGTGGGCAAGGGCCCCCAAAAGGTTCGGGGTTTGGCACTTGCTGCTGCCAGGCCAGGGCCCCCAAAAGGTTCTGAGGATGCCACTTGCTGCTGTTGGGCCAGGGCCCCTGAGAGGTTGCAGGGTCGGCACCTGCTGATGCTGGGCCAGAGCCCCTAAAAGGTCCTGGGGTCAGCACCTGCTGCTGCCGGGCCAAGGCCCCCGAAAGGTTCTGGGGTCGGCACCTGCTGCTGCTGGGCCGGGGCCCCCAAATGGTAATGGGGTTTGCACCTGCTGCTTCGGCCAGGGCCCCCAAACAGTTCTGTGTTGAGCACCTGCTGCTGCCGGGCCAGGGCCCCTGAAAGGTTCTGGGATCGGCACCTGCTGCTTCCAGGCCAGGATATAAGGGTATGGGTCGGCATCTGCTACAGCTGGGCCAGGGCCCCCAAAAGGGTACGGGCTCGGCATCTACTACAGCTGGGCCAGGGCCCCCAAAAGTTACAGGGTAAGCACCTGTTGCTGCTGGGGCAGGGCCCCTAAAGGTTCTGGGGTCAGCACCTTCTGCTGCCGGCCCAGGGTCCTTAAAAGGTTCTGGGGGTCGACACCTTCTGCTGGGGCAGGGCCCCCTAAAGGTTCTGGGGTCAGCACCTGCTGCTGCCGGGCCAGGGCCCCGAAAGGTTCTGAGGTTGGCGCTGCTGCTGCCGGGCCAGGGCCCCTGAAAGGTTATGGGGTCGGCACCTGCTGCTCCCGGGCCAAAGCTCTCAAAAGTATAAAGGTTACAACAATTGCTGCTGCTGCGCCAGGGCCCCAAAAGGTTGCAGGGTCAGCACCTGCTGCTGCTGGGCCAGGGCCCCGAAAGTTACAGGGTAAGCACCTGCTGCTGGGGCAGGGCCCCTAAAGGTTCTGGGGTCAGCACCTTCTGCTGCCGGCCCAGGGTCCTTAAAAGGTTCTGGGGTCGACACCTTCTGCTGGGGCAGGGCCCCCTAAAGGTTCTGGGGTCAGCACCTGCTGCTGCCGGCCCAGGGCCCCGAAAGGTTCTGAGGTTGGCGCTGCTGCTGCCGGCCCAGGGCCCCGAAAGGTTCTGAGGTTGGCGCTGCTGCTGCCGGGCCAGGGCCCCTGAAAGGTTATGGGGTTGGCACCTGCTGCTCCCGGGCCAAAGCTCTCAAAAGGTTAAAGGTTACAACAATTGCTGCTGCTGGGCCAGGGCCCCAAAAGGTTGCAGGGTCAGCACCTGCTGCTGCAAATGCCATGGCCTCAAAAGGCTGGAGGGTCAGCACCTGCTGGTGCTGGGACAGGTTTCTAAAGGTTCTAGGGTCGTCATCTGCTCCTGCCGCGCCAGGGCCCGCAAAAGGGTACGGGTCGGCATCTGCTACAGCTGGGCCAGGGCCCCCAAAAGGGTACGGGGTCGGCATCTGCTACAGCTGGGCCAGGGCCCCCAAAAGGTTACAGGGTCAGCACCTGCTGCTGCTGTGCCAGGGACCCCTAAACAACCTGGGCCCTCATAAGGTTCTGGGGTTGACACTTGCTTCTGCTAATGCCAAGGCCCAAACGGTTCTGACATGAGCACCTGCTGCTGCTTGGCCAGGGCCCCTGAAAGGTTCTGGGTGTGGCACCTGCTGCTGCCAGGCCAGGACCCCCAAGAGGTTCTGGGGTTGGCACCTGGTGCTGCAAATGCCAAGGCCCCGAAAGGTTACGGGGTCAGCACCTGCTGCTGCTGGGCCAGGGCTCCCAAAAGCTTACAGGTTGGCATATGCTGCTGCTGGGCCAGCGCCTCCAAAAGGTTACAGGGTCAGCACCTGCTGCTGCTGGCTCAGGGCCCCCAAAAGGTTCTGGGGTTGGCACCTGCTGGTGCCGTTCCAGGGGCCCCAAAAGGTTATGAGGTCGGCACCTGCTGCTGCTAGGCCAAGGACCCCGAAAGGTTCTGTGGTCGGCACCTGCTGCTGCCGGGCCAGGGCCCCCATAGGTTCTTGGTTTGGCACTTCCTGCTGCCGGGCCAGGGACCCCAAAGGTTCTGGGTTCGGCACTTCCTGCTGCTAATGCCAAGACCCTAACTTTTCTGTGGTGAGCACCTGCTGCTGCTGGGCAAGGGCCCCTGAAAGGTTCTGGGGTCTGCACCTGCTGCTTCCAGGCCAGGATATAAGGGTATGGGTCGGCATCTGCTACAGCTGGGCCAGGGCCCCCAAAAGGGTACGGGGTCGGCATCTACTACAGCTGGGCCAGGGCCCCCAAAAGTTACAGGGTAAGCACCTGCTGCTGGGGCAGGGCCCCTAAAGGTTCTGGGATCAGCACCTTCCTTCTGCTGCCGGCCCAGGGTCCTTAAAAGGTTCTGGGGTCGACACCTTCTGCTGGGGCAGGGCCCCCTAAAGGTTCTGGGGTCAGCACCTGCTGCTGCCGGCCCAGGGCCCCGAAAGGTTCTGAGGTTGGCGCTGCTGCTGCTGCCGGGCCAGGGCCCCTGAAAGGTTATGGGGTCGGCACCTGCTGCTCCCGGGCCAAAGCTCTCAAAAGGTTAAAGGTTACAACAATTGCTGCTGCTGGGCCAGGGCCCCAAAAGGTTGCAGGGTCAGCACCTGCTGCTGCAAATGCCATGGCCCCAAAAGGCTGCAGGGTCAGCACCTGCTGGTGCTGGGACAGGTTTCTAAAGGTTCTGGGGTCGTCATCTGCTCCTGCCGCGCCAGGGCCTGCAAAAGGGTACGGGTCGGCATCTGCTACAGCTGGGCCAGGGCCCCCAAAAGGGTACGGGGTCGGCATCTGCTACAGCAGGGCCAGGGCACCCCAAAAGGTTACAGGGTCAGCACCTGTTGCTACTGTGCCAGGGACCCCTAAACGTCCTGGGCCCTCATAGGGTTCTGGGGTTGACACTTGCTTCTGCTAATGCCAAGGCCCAAACGGTTCTGACATGAGCACCTGCTGCTGCTTGGCCAGGGCCCCTGAAAGTTTTGAGGTCGGCACCTGCTGCTCCCGGGCCAAAGCTCTCAAAAGGTTAAAGGTTACAACAATTGCTGCTGCTGGTCCAGGACCCCAAAAGGTTGCAGGGTCAGCACCTACTGCTGCAAATGCCATGGCCCCAAAAGGCTGCAGGGTCAGCACCTGCTGGTGCTGGGACAGGTTTCTAAAGGTTCTGGGGTCGTCATCTGCTCCTGCCACCCCGCAAAAGGGTACGGGTCGGCATCTGCTACAGCTGGGCCAGGGCCCCCAAAAGGTTACAGGGTCAGCACCTGCTGCTGCTGTGCCAGGGACCCCTAAACAACCTGGGCCCTCATAAGGTTCTGGGGTTGACACTTGCTTCTGCTAATGCCAAGGCCCAAACGGTTCTGACATGAGCACCTGCTGCTGCTTGGCCAGGGCCCCTGAAAGGTTCTGGGTGTGGCACCTGCTGCTGCCAGGCCAGGACCCCCAAGAGGTTCTGGGGTTGGCACCTGGTGCTGCAAATGCCAAGGCCCCGAAAGGTTACGGGGTCAGCACCTGCTGCTGCTGGGCCAGGGCCTCCAAAAGGTTACAGGGTCAGCACCTGCTGCTGCTGGCTCAGGGCCCCCAAAAGGTTCTGGGGTTGGCACCTGCTGGTGCCGTTCCAGGGGCCCCAAAAGGTTATGAGGTCGGCACCTGCTGCTGCTAGGCCAAGGACCCCGAAAGGTTCTGTGGTCGGCACCTGCTGCTGCCGGGCCAGGGCCCCCATAGGTTCTTGGTTTGGCACTTCCTCCTGCCGGGCCAGGGACCCCAAAGGTTCTGGGTTCGGCACTTCCTGTTGCTAATGCCAAGGCCCTAACTTTTCTGTGGTGAGCACCTGCTGCTGCTGGGCAAGGGCCCCTGAAAGGTTCTGGGGTCTGCACCTGCTGTAGCCAGGCCAGGGTTCCCAAATGTTTACGGGGTCAGCTCCTGCTGCTGGTTCTTGGGTTTGCACCTGCTGCTGCCGTGCCAGGGCCCCCGAAAGTTTACAGGGGTCAGCAACCGCTGTGGCTGGGCCCCCTAAGGTTCCTGGGTCAACACCTAGTGTTGCCGGGCCAGAGTCCCTGAAAGTATATGGGGTCAGCATCTACTGCTGCAGGGACAGGGCCCCCAAAAGATTACAGGTCGGCACCTGTTGCTGCTAATGTTAGGGCCACCAAAAGTTTGCTGCTGCAAATGCCAAGTCCCCGAAAGGTTCTGGGGTCAGCAACTACTGCAGCTTGGCCAGGGCCCCCAAAAGGTACAGGTCAGCACCTGCTGCTGCCGGGCCAGGGCCCCTAAAAGGTTACAGGGTAAGCACCTGGGGTGAGCACCTGCTGCTGTTTGGCCAGGGCCCATGAAAGGTGCTGGGTTTGGCACCTGCTGCTGCAGGGTCCTCAAAAGATTCTGGGTCGGCATCTACTGCTGCTGGTCCAGGACCACAAAAATTTACGGGGTCGGCATCTGCTGCTGCTGGGCCAGGGCACCCCAAATGGTTTGGGCGTAAACTCTTGCTGCTGCTGGGATAGGACCCCTGCCACAGTGCTGACTGCCTTAGGGTTGGCACCTGCTGCTGCTGGGCCAGGACCCCTGCCACGGTGCTGGCTGCCTCATGGTCGGCACCTGCTTCTGCTAACATCAGGGCCCCTGAAAGGTTTTGGGTCGGCACATGTTGCTGCTAATGCCAGGGCCCCTTAAAGGTTACAGGGTCAATACCCGCTGCTGCTGGGCCAGAGCCCCTGAAAGCTTATGGGGTTGGCATCTGCTGCTGTTGGGCCTGGGCCCCCAAAGGTTCTGGGGTCAGCACTTCCTGCTGCTAACGTGAACGCCCCATTGGTTCTTGGGTGAGCTCCTGCTGCTTCTGGGCCAGGGTCCCCGAAAGGTTATGGCGTAAGCACCTGCTGCTGCTGGGCCAGGGCTCCCAAAAGTTTACGGGGTCAGCACCTGCTGCTACTGGGCCGAGGCCCCCAAAAAGGTTCTGGGGTTGGCACCTGCTTCTGCCAGGCCAGGACCCCCAAAGGTTTTAGGGTCGGCACCTTCTGCTGCCGGGCCAGGGTCAATGAAAGGTTATGTGTTTGGCACCTGCTGCTGTGAGGCCAGGGCCCCCAAAAGGTTTTGGGGTAAACACTTGTTGCTGCTGGGCTAGGGCCCCTGCCACAGTGCTGGCTGCCTTAGGATTGGCACCTGCTGCTGCTGGGCCAGGACCCCTGCCACGGTGCTGGCTGCCTCATGGTCGGTAACACCAGGGCCCCAAAAGGTTCAGGGGTTTGCATCTGCTGCTGCTGGTCCAGGGCCCCAAAAAGTTTACAGGGTCAGTAACTGCTGCTGCTAGGCCAGGGCCCCCATAAGGTAACGGGGTCAGGACCTGCTTCTGCTGGGCCAGGGCCCCCGAA
Source organism: Gastrophryne carolinensis (assembly GCA_027917425.1). Taxonomy (NCBI): domain Eukaryota; kingdom Metazoa; phylum Chordata; class Amphibia; order Anura; family Microhylidae; genus Gastrophryne; species Gastrophryne carolinensis. Next base: position 124,949,610 of record CM051236.1, read on the forward strand.
AGGTTATGGGGTTTGCACCTGCTGCTGCCAGGCCAGGGCCCCCGAAAGTTTATGAGGTCAACATCTGCTGCTGCTGGGCCAGGGCCCCAAAAGGTTCTGGGTTGGGCACCTGCTTCTTCTGTGCCAGGGCCCCCAAAAGGTTCTCGGGTCTGCACTTGGTGCTGCTAACACCAAGCCCGAACAGTTCTGGGGTCAGCACCTATTGCTGCTGGGCCATGGCACCTGCTGCTGCCGGGCCAGGGCCCCTAAAAGGTTACAGGGTAAGCACCTGGGGTGAGCACCTGCTGCTGTTTGGCCAGGGCCCATGAAAGGTGCTGGGTTTGGCACCTGCTGCTGCAGGGTCCTCAAAAGATTCTGGGTCGGCATCTACTGCTGCTGGTCCAGGACCACAAAAATTTACGGGGTCGGCATCTGCTGCTGCTGGGCCAGGGCACCCCAAATGGTTTGGGCGTAAACTCTTGCTGCTGCTGGGATAGGACCCCTGCCACAGTGCTGACTGCCTTAGGGTTGGCACCTGCTGCTGCTGGGCCAGGACCCCTGCCACGGTGCTGGCTGCCTCATGGTCGGCACCTGCTTCTGCTAACATCAGGGCCCCTGAAAGGTTTTGGGTCGGCACATGTTGCTGCTAATGCCAGGGCCCCTTAAAGGTTACAGGGTCAATACCCGCTGCTGCTGGGCCAGAGCCCCTGAAAGCTTATGGGGTTGGCATCTGCTGCTGTTGGGCCTGGGCCCCCAAAGGTTCTGGGGTCAGCACTTCCTGCTGCTAACGTGAACGCCCCATTGGTTCTGGGGTGAGCTCCTGCTGCTGCTGGGCCAGGGTCCCCGAAAGGTTATGGGGTAAGCACCTGCTGCTGCTGGGCCAGGGCTCCCAAAAGTTTACGGGGTCAGCACCTGCTGCTACTGGGCCGAGGCCCCCAAAAAGTTTCTGGGGTTGGCACCTGCTTCTGCCAGGCCAGGACCCCCAAAGGTTTTAGGGTCGGCACCTTCTGCTGCCGGGCCAGGGTCAATGAAAGGTTATGTGTTTGGCACCTGCTGCTGTGAGGCCAGGGCCCCCAAAAGGTTTTGGGGTAAACACTTGTTGCTGCTGGGCTAGGGCCCCTGCCACAGTGCTGGCTGCCTTAGGATTGGCACCTGCTGCTGCTGGGCCAGGACCCCTGCCACGGTGCTGGCTGCCTCATGGTCGGTAACACCAGGGCCCCAAAAGGTTCAGGGGTTTGCATCTGCTGCTGCTGGTCCAGGGCCCCAAAAAGTTTACAGGGTCAGTAACTGCTGCTGCTAGGCCAGGGCCCCCATAAGGTAACGGGGTCAGGACCTGCTTCTGCTGGGCCAGGGCCCCCGAAAGGTTGTGGGGTTTGCACCTGCTGCTGCCAGGCCAGGGCCCCCGAAAGTTTATGAGGTCAACATCTGCTGCTGCTGGGCCAGGGCCCCAAAAGGTTCTGGGTTGGGCACCTGCTTCTTCTGTGCCAGGGCCCCCAAAAGGTTCTCGGGTCTGCACTTGGTGCTGCTAACACCAAGCCCGAACAGTTCTGGGGTCAGCACCTATTGCTGCTGGGCCATGGCCCCCAAAAGTTTCTGGGTTCAGCACCTGCTGCTGCCTGCCGGGGACCCTGAAAGGTTACGGGGTCTTTAAATGCTGCTGCTGGCCAGTTCCCCAAAAAGTTCTGGGGTTGGCACCTGCTGCTGCTGGGCCAGGGCCCCAAAAGGTTCTGGGGTCGGCACTTGCTGCTGCTAAAGCCAAGCCTGAACAGTTCTGGGGTCAGAACCTGCTGCTGCTGGGCCAGGGCCTCCAAAAGGTTACGGGGTAAACACTTGCAGCTTGGCCAGGACCCCTGCTACAGTGCTGGCTGCCTCATGGTTGGCACCTGCTGCTGCTATTGTCAGGGCCCCTGAAAGGTTAAGGGTTGGAACCTGTTGCTGCTAATGCCAGGTTCTGGGTCGGCACCTGCAGCTGCCAGGCCAGGGCCCCCCCGAAAGGTTACAGGGGTGGCCTCCGCCGCTGCTGTTGGGCCAGGGCCCCAAAAGGTTCTGGGGTTGGCACCTGCTGCTGCCGGGCCAGGGCCCTCAAAAGGTTCTGGGGTTGGCACTTGCTGCTGCTAACGCCAAGGCCCCATACGGTTCTGGGGTGAGCACCTGCTGCTGCTGGGCAAGGCCCCAAAAGGTTCTGGGTCAGCACCTTCTGCTGCCGGGCCAGAGCCCCTGCAAGATTCTGGGGTTGGGCCTTGGCCCGCTAAAGGTTCGTGGTTTGGTTCCTGCTGTTGCCGGGCCACTGCCCCCGAAAAGGTACGGGGTCGGCATCTGCTGCCGCAGGGCCAGGGCCTCCAATAGGTTACGGGTTTGGCACCCGCTGCTGCCGGGCCAGGGCCCCCATAGGTTCTGGGGTTGGCAATTGCTGATGCTAACGCCAAGCCCGAACGGTTCTGGGGTCAGCACCTGCTGCTGCTGGGCCAGTGCCACAGAAAGGTTACAGTGTCTTCATATGCTGCTGCTGGGCCAGGGCCCCTGCAAGGTTCTGGGGTTGGCACCCGCTGCCGGGCCAGGGCCCCCATAGGTTCTGGGGTTGGCAATTGCGGATTCTAACGCCAAGCCAGAACGGTTCTGGGGTCAGCACCTGCTGCTGCTGAGCCAATGCCACTGAAAAGTTAGTGTCTTCATATGCTGCTGCTGGGCCAGGTTCCCCAAAAGGTTACAGGGTCAGCACCTGCTGCTGCTGGGCCTTGGCCCACTAAAGGTTCGTGGATTGGTTCCTGCTGCTGCCGGGCCACTTCCCCCATAAAGGTATGGGGTCGGCATCGGCTGCCGCAGGGCCAGGGCCCCCAAAACGTTCTGGGTTTGGCACCTGCCGCTTCTAGGTCTGGGCCCCCGAAAAGTTCTTGGGTCTGCACCTGCTGCTTCTGGGCCAGGGCCCCCGAAAGGGTATGGGGTCAGCATCTGCTGGGCCTGTGCCCCCAAATGGGTCTGGGGTTGCCACCTGCTGCTGCCGGGCCAGGGCCCCCAGAAGGTTTTCGGTTTGGCACCTGCTGCTGCCAGGTCAGGGCCCCCAAAAGGTTACAGGGTCGGCACCTGCTGCTGCTAGGCCAGGGCCTTCAAAAGGTTACAGGGTCAGCAACTTTTGCTGCTGGGCCAAGGCTCTCGTAAGGTTACGGGGTTGGCATATGCTGCTGCTGGGCCAGGGACCCCAAAAGTTTACAGGGTCAGCACCTGCTGCTGCTGGACCAGGGCCCCCAAAAGGTTCTGGGGTTGGCATCTGCTGCTGCGGAGCCAGGGCCCCTGAAAGGTTCCAGGTTCGGCACCTGATGCTGCTGGGCCAGGGCCCTCAAAGGTTCTGGGTTCAGCACTTGCTGCTGCTAACGCCAAGGCCCCCCGAAAGGTTCTAGGGTCGGCACCTGCTGCCGCTGGGCCAAGGCCTCCGAAAAGTTCTGAGGTCGGCACCTGCTACTGCTGGGCCAGGGTCCCCAAAAGGTTATGGGGTTGGCATCTGCTGCTGCTGGGCCAGGGCCCCAAAAGATTCTGGGGTTGGCACCTGCTGCTGCCAGGCCATGGCCCCCAAAAGGTTCTGGGGTCGGCACTTGCTGCTGCTGGTCCAGGGCCCTCAAAAGGTTCTGGGGTTGGAGAAATGTACATTTTTGTATTCACTGTAAAATCTCTTTCCTTCTTTTTTAGTAAAGAACATGTGTCCTACACTATGTTGGTGAGGCTGCTGTTGTTGGTCTTGGTTACCTCTAAAAAGTTACCTGTTTTGTGTGCATTCTGCGCTGATACAGAAGAGGGAGCCACAGCCTGCAAGTAAAAGAATAAGACATGTTCCCTAGTGAAATAGAAAGATATTTCACATTAAGTACTAAAAAATTATTTTCAGTTTTAGAATTGTATCTACTTGCCCAAAGAGCAGCTTCTATCACACGCAACCCGTTTTCTCAGGAAAAAAATGAAATCTGCTATTTTTTCAGTACATAAGAATGCTTTTTCATAAAATGATTTACTCTCTGACACACAGCTAAAAAAACTGCATAAATGTGATAGATCTATATGCCATAGATGCAAGAATATAGGTAATTTTATGATTCATTCGGTAATGGTAAATTACATTTCTGATGCAGTAGCCTTAGAATTCAAATATTCTGGAGAGGTTTTCATTTCATGACTACCTTCAAAAAATGAAGGTTTTAAAATCGATTAATCTTAATGGAGCCGCAGCACCCCTAACGGTGCGCAGGCCCCCCAGTCTGTCTGAGTGGCTGGGACGGAAGCTCGGACACAGCACGAGCCTGCAGGGGATGTGGCCGCTTCCCATTGAAAAAATCTGAGCAGTTTGCTAAAAGGTATGTTGAAGCTGCACCAATGGATGCAATGTTGCCTCTGTGTAGGTGCAGTCCTAACTCTATGAAACCCCCTTTGAGATATACACAGCAATATACACATTGTGAGCAGCTCACCTGAGTTTGCACTATAGGCTCGATTCAGAGGCACATTTGTCTGGACTACTTTAGCTGTCTGTGAAAGTTTTTGTGTGTGTTTGTAATATTTTTTGTATTTTTCGTTCATTTTCCATTCGTATGAATGTTCAGGAAAATGCGTATATGCGCTTTCGAAGAACGAAACTAAATCGGATCATTTGCGTTAGATCATTTTCCCATCAAAATCTGATATTTTGCGTTCGTTCAGATAACTTACGTTGTTGGGATGGGCTTACATCTGATTCAGAGAGCTGATTGCTGAGGGACCACCACCCTATAAACCGGTTTCATTTGCGATCCACTTATGGGACCTTTGAGGCTCTGATTGCTATTGTTGAACATGTTTTGCGGCTATGTGGAGGAGTCTGCGCGCCTTTAGCTCCAAGGCATTGCATGTATCAGCATGGCCAAGGCCATAAATTGTATAGAAATGCATACCTGAATCAATACTTTTCATGTATGCCTTATAGAAGCATTTTAATGCTGACCTTAATTAGTCCTTAGCATGTAAACCTTTATTTTCCAACACATCCATATAATTGCTATATTTTTTAGACTTTTGTCCTTTGTGAATTATATTTGGATTGTTGAACTTGAAACTTAATTTGTTGTAGGAGTTATTGTTTTAGTTGGTTACCTTTGCTTTGTGTAATTATTTTATATTTGGTTGCAGGAACCGCAAGATGTGCCACTCGCACAACATACAAGCAGTGTTTGGTCCGGATATGCGATTCCTCAGTGTTCTTGCAGGGCATCCAGGGTTGTCCCATGACGCTTATATATTGCGGAGCTCCGGCTTATTTCGTCAGTTTGAGTCAGGAGAATTATCTGGTGGATGGCTCCTGGGTAAGTTTGCTCACATTCCATCAATCCATTTTCACTGTATGCAATGAATATAGTTGATGACTCATGTCTTAACCTATGGCTGTTTTTAGCCCTTGATGACATGTTAAACAATATTGTTGCTTAGAATGTGTATTTTATATTAGTATTTTTAAATTCTTTCAGGGGATTCTGGATATCCGCTCCTGCCCTTGCTCCTGATGCCCATTTTTTGCCTGCAGAATGCGGGCCAGGGGTTATCTAATCAGGCACTATGCAAAACCTGGGCCGTGGTGGCGAGGGCCCTCTGGCTTTTGAAGTCCGGATTTAGGTGTTTGGACCATACGGGGGGGGGGGGGGGAGCACTGCAGTATGACCCCAACAAGGTTATACCAATAATTTAATTCACAATTTTTAACAGGGACCACACGTGCCAGAGTGGCACAACTGAGTGTCAGGGTCCTTCAGTTGGTGGGCGAGATGCAGGAGCTGCGCGACTTGGGGACCACAGATGAAGAATAATGTTCTGTGGCCTGCCATTGCTATTTAGTTTTTTATAGTTGTAAAAATCTCAAATTTTGTAACATTTTTCCAAAAAACATTTTCAAAAAAAGGCCAAACTAAAATGGCATTTGGTATTAAAAAAAAAAAAGTTTCAGTGTCATTTCATTTACAAAATACATTAACACAAAACTAATGGGCCCAGAAATATTTAGAGATGAATATTCACATGACCGCGAAGTGGTTTGGGTGAGTTTTAGGGGTCAAACATGGAAGATGTAGGAAAGTGCAAAGTGATTTAGCTAAGCATTGTAGCAGAAGTGAGTGACCCAAATATGTAGGCGAGCACTTTAATGAGTTAAGTTTGTAGTGCGCAGGCGCAAGATCGTAAGGATTTACGTCCAGACGATTATTTATTGAAAAAGGGAAACAGAATCTAACGGGAAACGTAAAGGATTTGTGGGAGGAGACGATGGAAAAAGGGCAAAAACGAAAGCCTACGTTGTAACATGAGAAAATGAAACGGAAAAGTCACGCTGGAAAATTACATCCTCGTACTCGTACTCTGCCATGCGAACGGACGAAAACTTTACAGAAGGTTTGCAATGCATGCATAGAATCGCTCGCACACTCATACAAGAGCGGGAACAATAAAAAAAAAAAACAGATCGGCACAAAAACAACTTTTTTTTTGTCTCTCTGAATCAACCCTTATATCTCCAGTGCAGCACATTGGGGGGAAGGGGGGTAAAAACCATCCCCATACAGCTAAACGTCTGGAGACATACTTGGCCAACCCAGCACCTCAGTTTCTTTAGTAAGGCAGTGGTCATCTTGGAGGTGTGTTTAGGGTAGTTTAAATACTGTCCTGTGATCCAGTTTCTGAAGGGCGGTGCTCCTGCTCTACTTCAGTATGTCACAGTACATGTTAGCAATTATGGTTCCCTCAATGAACTGTAGCTTCCCTCAGCTGGCAGCACCCATGCAGCTCCAAACCATGACACTCCCACCACCATGCTTGACTGTAGGCAAGACATACTTGTCTTTAATTCGTCTTGGTCTGAGACCAAGTTTATCCTGGTATCATCAGACCACAGGACATGGCTTCAGTAATCCATGTCTTTAGTCTGCTTGTCTTCAGCAATTTGTTTGCGGGCTTTCTTGTGCATCATCTTCAATAGAGGCTTCCTTCTGTGATGACAGCCAAGCAGAGCAATTTGATGCAGTGTGTGGCATATGGTCTGAGCACTGACAGGCTGACCACCCACCCTTTAATCTCTGCAGCAATGCTGGCAGCCCTCATACGTCTATTATGAAAAGACAACCTCTGGATATGATGCTGTGCATGTGCACTTAACTCAACTATGGCAAGGCCGGTTCTGAGTGGAACGTGTCTTGTTGAGTCACTGTACAGCTTTAGCCACTGTACTGCAGGCGTTGGCATTCTTCCTAAAGCCTAGGTCATCTTTATGTATAGTAACATTTTTTTTCAGATCCCCAGAGAGTTCACATGAGGTGCAGTTTTAAACTTCCAGTGACCAGTATGATAAAATGTGAGAGATAGAACACCAAATTTAACACATCTGCTCCTCATTCACAACTAGGACCTTGTAACACTAATACGTCACATGCCTGAATACATGGGGACTGCACAGGGCAGCACAGAGGCAGTGGGCCAGTTGGGAATCCTTTTGATTAGTTTTCTGGTGCCCCTTCCTCTGTACCACCATAAATAGCTATGTGATATAGTAACACCTAGCAACAGTCCTACAAATCTTTGAAGATCATTCAGATTTTAAGATTGTTCATGCATTGCTACAGTTTTTACAACCTGAGGCTATACTTAGTTTGGTGCACACACTTAGCTGAATGAGAACACCTTTACTTTAGCTTAGCTAGAAAGGTGATATACAACTCACAATCAATAAATATCTTGAGTAAGATTTTGAGGCAAATTTACTTTTTACGACATATATTTTATGACTTGATATATAAGATCCTAAGCAAGGCATGCACCATGGCTTATTAGAGCCTGAACTATGTGTATTAAGACAAAGGTAAAGGTAGCCTTTTATTGTGAAGCAATCACAGCTTAATTATGTAAAGTGCAAACATGTACCGCAACCCCTTGCAACCTGTCATGAAATCTAATTTCTTGGTATTGATTCTTGTGCGACATTTATATTTTTATTTATGTTTTCACACATTTTATCTTTTTGGCGGGTTTCAGAAGTAGAAGTAACCAAAGGTTAATTGTTTGACCTAAGCCCATAACTGAGTCTTTGTCCCAAATCCCACCTTCCTCCCCTGAGACAATGGAAGAAGGCTGCGTGTGTGGAAAATTAAGTAGAAATATGGTAGAAGCAAGATCACCCAGGTGCAGCCTGCTGTTGAAGGTGGATGATGAAATTTCTGTTACGTTTTGTACGTTTTCACTCGTCTACAAATGAAAACTTTATTAAAGCTGTCCTAGCAAATAGCGCACTTGTTCTTTTCAATTTCCTATTTTTATTGTGTTGCCACAGGTGCGCACATGCACAATTGCATCCTTTGAGGTTCCCTGTTTGGCGTATGCGTGGCCGAGGGCATGTGCAGTCATGATCATGGCTGGCATGCCGGATCAAGCATGCGCCGGTGAAGTTCGTGGATTCTGCACGTTCTGGAGCTACTGAGCATGTGCAGCATGCACTTCCTGGTGCTAGTTGGCCATAAAACGAGGCCTTTGGCACTGAGAAGATGTCTGCAGATCTTCTTCTTGGAAGTGATGCCTGTCTCCTGATTAGTTCCCGGCTCGACTTTGGCTCCACTGATTACCCGCTCTGAATCTCTGGCTTGGATATCGATCCTGCTTTGGCTCTGACCCTCTGGCTTTAGATACCGACCCCGCTCTGGCCCTTAACCCCCGACTTGGAAGACTACCCACTATGGATCTGTGACCTTCGGCTTGGAAATACAAACTACTTGGCTCTGTTCCTGCACACACCAAAACTCTTAATTCCCAGCTCTATTCATGCACTCACCTGAGCTCTGAACTCATGGCTCTGTTCCTGCTCTCACCTCTGCCCTGAACTCCCGGCTCTGTTCCTGCACTCACCTGAGCTCTGAACTCATGGCTTTGTTCCTGCGCAGACTCTATACTGTATTCTGGGTTCATTGCTTGGCAGCGACAGGTGTGGGACCCCGGGCCTGTCTGCAGCGTATTCCATCTTCCCTTGTGGGGAGCTTTGGAAAAAAACAGACTTGCTGAAAGACTCCCTATTCTGAACCTGCCATGTTGTGCAGCGCTGCAGAAATTCCTTGCTAGCCTCCTCCCAGCTCAGCCAGCCTTAACCCCTTCTTGTCTTCCAGCTCGGCATACCAGAATATGCAATTCAGCATTACCTGACAATCTGGCCTTCCCTTCTGCTGTGTTTCCCCTGTAATCACTATTAGGGAAAGCCGTAGGTGGTACTGCTGGATGTAGTCTGTGTCTACATCAGCCGAACCACAACAAGGTATGTAACAATTTTAGAGCAAAGTGACTTTGTTTTTATTATTCCAAGTGCTTATTGTTATGCTTATGTTAGTGCTTCCATTGGCAAAGAGTGCTGCTGTGCAGTGTAAGTCCCCCCTGCAGGCTATACCTGCTTAGGCTTTTATTGCTTTTCTTAATGTACATTACAATTTATTTAATGACAAAATGGTACATTCATTTGAATATTTTTATATAGTTCAATGCTAAAAAATAATTTTTCCATATTTATGTTATTGTTCCAGGGTTAGCAAGTGACCAGTTAATAGGACTTGACCATAAGGCTTTCCATTTTAGGTAGTGCACAGGAAAGACACCATTGTTTAGCCAAAAATTAGGCCTTAACGTAAAGTTGTCCTTAGCTGAGCACAGGATAACAGTGATAGGCTGTGGTGCGATGAGTTTGCTATAGGAAACAACAACCAATTTTGGCTCTCACAAGTCAAAAGAAGTGCAGTTCCAACAGGTCTTATTTTCTCCTGCAGGTGTACTGTATATTGTAAAATTTGTTGTCAAACTGACTCTGGGATCAATCTCGATAGCTTGGATTGTTGCACTAGTAACAAGTAAACGGGCAGGCTGATTCATTACTAACACCAGGTAGTGACAGATGAGTATCTGTAGAGCGGATTTCAGAGCGCCCACTAGTAGCCGCTGTGCTCGGCCATGGATCATTGTTTCAGAGCGCCTCAGTCGCTGTCCGGCATTGATGAATATTATGTGTGAGTCGCTATACTACGCTGTATGTGAGCGAACCGTACCGACAGCTCAGTGCGACTGACTCACACCACATTCATCAAAAAAAAACAGCCACAAACATTGCCGGCACTCAAAATCATGTAATTGTAGCCCATAGCGCCAGAGGCTGTGTGATTGAAGGCCGTTTTTGAACATGTATCCACTAGTAGCGAAAACATGTGTAATTACATTGTTATTACATTTTTATAACTTTGTAACATGAACACTTTAATACCAGACCTGTAAGGACAACTCTGCATAAAAATATTATCATTCCAAAAAGTTTTAAAACATGTAATTTTCTTGCCCAGAATACATGTCAGAAGGTTTTTTTTTTTTTTAGGGATAATGATGAATCGGACGCTACATGGCATTGTTCTAGTCGCTCACCAGATTCAGCTTCATAAATGTGTAATTGCGTGCTGTCTCTGGCGCTCACCTGCCGCTACCTGCCGCTGTACAGGCACTACCTGGCGCTATCCCTGCATGAATACGGCCCTTAGTATTGGTCAGCCTGTGACAGTGCCTGTTGGACCCTTATGCTGATCAGAACAGTGTCAGTGAGCCCCACTCTGTACTGCAAATTTCTAGGTGCTGTACGCAGTATTTAATCATTTTTGTAACGCTGAATAGATTGAAGCTGTATGTAACAGGTGCTGGTCAGCCTTTCTTCATTAAAGTAACAGGGTGTAATTTCTGTGCACAAAGGGGACAAATTTACAGTGCATTTAGGCTGCATTTTTGTTGTTGTGCTCCAAAGTACACATTGCTATGTCCTGCATTTACATTATGGACAAGTCAACCAATGCAAGTTCTATACAATTAATTGTGTTTATTATTAATTATAAGCAAGAAATACTTCGGTAAATTTCTGCCCATTGTGGTCTATAAGATTTTACCCTACAGCTTCACTATTTCACTATAAACTGGCGCAGCTCTGAGAAGAGCGCCTGGAGCTGGTGAGAAATTAGACGCAGACTGTTGGACACATTGGCGCTGTCTGATTTTTGTTTCTTAAATCAGTTGCTTTCTGAAGCTTGATAAACGAGGCTCCCCCTTTTGTGCTAACAGCGCACTCCCAGGCTTGCTTTGGTACGCCCCCTACTTCCAGTGACGCATGAGTAGGCTCCCTTGTTGTTTGGAGCATTCTTTGATCTATGCAGCTCTTTAAAGGTTTTCTTGCAACGTGATCAAAAATGTAATATTGAGAATGTGTGCCATGGGGTAGTCAGGAATTACCTGACATTTCTTTTCATCATGCTGGTAACATTGTTGCTGGATCATATCAGAGATTTGAGAATAGTATTCATTCACTATAAACCAGAGTGTTCTCCCCGAAGGTGTTCTGCAATATGCTCTTAAATAGAGGACTAGAGAAAAAGGTTAGGAAAGGTGAAATTGCCTTTAATACCATGGTCCTCACACCTGATAACAGAACATTCACCTGTCACAGACTGCAATCCTGAAGGGGTTAACAAAACGACACAAGGCAGGACTGGTCTCTCTCTCATTTATGAGAGTTATGCAATTCTTATGCATGGTGCAAAATTGACATGACTTCCCTCATGTACATTTCAAACCTATTAAAATGTTGGCACATAGAGAAGATGAAGATGGAGAAGATAGATATTAATGCAGACCAACAGTCAAAAATGACTTTAAACCAGACCAACGCAGCAAACCATGCTCCTATGCATCTCTCCCCAGGGGCAATTTTGATTGCTGCACATAAAAATTAATTTACCTTTTTCACCTGCAGACAGGGAGTGCTGCTGAGCTTCCTGTTACTATGCATTGTCAGTTATGTCAGTTGAATCCAGGCAACTAGCGCCATGTATTGCCATTTGAGCGTCTATGTAGCGGTGCTTATCGTCTGGCGCTATAACCTAGCATAGCGGCTGGACCAGTAATGCTGCAGTATCCTGTCCAGCATGATAAATGTGATGTCTGCAGGGTGCTACAGAAGTGCTCTCCCTAAATGAATGCATATGTAGCGTCCCGAGGAAAAGCCGCCCAGAGCAAAGCTACAGGACAGCGCTGCAGCGAACGATAGGTAGCTCCAGATAAGTGTGTCCAACGCTCAGCTCTGAAGCGCATATTTAAGAAAATCAAACACCAAACCAGCGGCAGCGCTCTAAAACTGGACGCTCTACCTTTGAGCGCTGAACACTATATGAAAAAAGTCTGTTTTCTGCATAAAAAAAACAAAAAATAATAATATTGCTGGGCAGGAGAGGCCACACAATAATTCTATCCTAAAATTGAGAAAAATAATTAATTCAAATGCTATTTATACACAAGCCAAAAAACACCATTGAAATAAATGGGATACCGCTGTTGAGCGACAGGTGCTGCATGGCACTGCAAAACATACAGCGCCGGCGCTTTACAATGAGTGAAGCTACATGGCGCTATTAGAGGCGCCCACCAAAATTGACATATAGTTTATATATATGGTTTTCACATAGTGCGCTCGGCGTTCACTCGACACTACGTGGTACTACGTGGCATTAGCGTTTCTTAAATAACCCCCTTAATTAGCTGTGCATTCAAAGTCAAATCTTTGAAAAAAATGTGAAGGACAAATATAAGCAAAAATAAAAATCCTGCTAGTACTGCCCCAGTGGCCCGTTTATGTATTAAATTGAAAGCGCTAAGTTCCCTTAGGCCCTGTTCACACTGCTGCATTGTGATGCAATAGTGGGATGACTCCAATCGCCAGCAATTGCCCTGAAACTGTTGTACATTGTTTCCCATGGAGCCATTCACATAGGCGATAGCCTTTTCTGGGTGCATACTGGGTAATTGAAAAAAGTTCTGCATGCAGCATTTTGGGGTGTTAGCGTGGTGATTGTGATCCCAATCAAGTCAATGAGAGGACTTACGTTTTGGATACAGCTAGGAGCCAGTCAGATTTTTCTTCCATTTCTGAAATCTGTACAGCTGTAGCTCACGTGTAATGTATTTAATATTTTATATAGTTACATTTTTGAAAAAAAAAATATGTTGAAAAAAAGACATATGGCCTTCAAGTTCAACCAAGGGTTGGGGAGAGTTATTTTTTCTTTTTTTTTACTGATAACAGCTAATAGTAACTGTTATTTTCTTCTACATAAGCATCTAATCTTTTTTTGAAGCGGTCATCTGTTGATGCTGTAACAAGCTTCTGTGGGAGGCTATTCCACAGATTTGGGTCTTTTTGCTGTCATTTGTCTTTTTGTGCCATTCATATAAAGTTGGCTGTATAGAAAATGCTATTGCAATCGCTATGAAATATGCAAATGCTATACAAACGCTGCTGTAATTGCTTCAAAAGAGCTCTGAAAATCACTATTGCTTTGCATCGCCCCTTTGTCTACCGGGCCTGAGGGTCAGTCCAGGCAATAAGGCAACAATGAGTTCACCTGAAGCCTGTCCCATGTGCCTATACTCCATTTTCTTGCAACATGCTGTCTCTAATGTTTATCCCTTCTTCAAATTCCTGTACAACCATGCTTCAAATGTGCCACCCCTGTCCCTCAAGCCACAGTAGTCGCACTTGCCAGGCTCGCTCAGGCAGGGGGAGGATTAACACATTTGGAGTATGGTTGTGAGAAATTAAATGGAAAGAAAAGCTTGGGAGACCTGCTACAGCATCTCTAGCATGCTGCAGGAAATGGAGGAGAGGTGCATGGGACAGACTTCAGGTTTCTTGCTTCCTTATTTTTGCCAATTCCTGTGCTGTCCCTTTAAAACATAGAGGGCGATTCATTAATAGCGGCAGGTAGCGACAGTTGAGCGACTGTAGCGGCATTTTCAGAGCGCCCGCTAGTAGTCGCTGTGCTTGGCCGTTGTTCGGTAGTTGATAGCGACTCAGTCGATGTGCCGTAATGTTGAATATTGGGTGAGGAGTCGCTATTTGACAGGTTCCGCACTGTATGGGAGCGCATGATAGCGACTGGCCCTAGCGACCGGCTCCCACCATATTCATTAACAAATCACGCTCAAAAAATTCTCGCGCTGTGAAATGCATATTTAAACCCCAGAGCGCTGGCGGCGATGGGTTAAAAGTAGTTTTTTAACCCCCAAACATCCATATTTTTGGAAACCAAAAAAAACAAGTTTTTTTTTAAATAATGTTGTAATATGAATACATTAATATCAGACCTGTAATATCAATTCTGTACATTTTTTTTTTTACCTTAAAAAAATTATTTTAAATGGCAGAAGTGGTCACAGAATTTTTCACATTTAAAAAAAAAAAAAAAAAATAACAATTATTAATATTTAAAGATTGTTCCATTGAAATGCATTGGAGAGCGCCAGGTAGCGAGAGGTCATACCTGTCGCTGTTCAAGGTCGGACGCTGGCGCTGTGGGGTGAGGCTGGAATAATGATGAATGAGTGGCTATCTGGCGCTATCTCAGTCGCTAAGCAGGATTGGCTTGATAAATGTGTGATTGTGGTGGGGAGCCGGCGCTCTCGTGGCGGAGCACGTCATTACCGGCCGCTCACCATTCGCTACCTGTCGCTATCCCTTGTTAAATAAGGGCCATAATGTACACCTATTCAGGGGTGTAACTTCAGCAGTGCAGAGGTTGCAACCGACTGGGGGCCCATAAAGTCAGGGGGCTCCATCATTGATGTTTCTCCACCTTTTTTATTAGATTTGTGCCCTCCTGGCAAGATGTGCTAAGCATCATTTGTCTCTGCTGCTTCGGTCTTTAGTTGTCTAGTTGTATCCAATTTATTTAAAATGACATGAAAACGATTTGTGTATGAGGCCTGACGGGGCTCCGTTTTATGTTCGCACCTGGGCCCGCTCACATTTAGTTACGCAACTGCAACTAAAACTTTTAATAGGAATTGTGAAAACATGTTTTATTCAAATCTAAGTTTTGCAGTCAGTGGATTTTTTTTACCATTGACTACCAAGTAATAAAAGCTTTACATCTTAATAATCAACTTATGAGCACTTTCAATTATTCATAAACTCCTGCAATGTTCTCTTTGAATCTCGCACCCTAATCTAACTCATGTTATTATTCTGAAATAAAGCATTTATGGCACGTATTTTTATTGATTTATTTTTAGAAAGTTTACTGAATCAAGGCCATATGGCTTGATGCAGAGCCTCCCCGTTCAGCTATCCCGTGCGTTTTCCCGTTGGTTTTGATCGGGTCAGGAAAGGGTGCTACGTTGATTTTAGTATGCGTTTATGCGCTCAGGTGTGCACTCACCAGTCTGGCAGTCTGACCAGCCGTATTTGAGCCCCGTGCTTTTTGGAAATGCATTCCTCTATGGGTTAACATCAAAGGCGCCAGCTACGCGATCTGGTACTTATGAGCATGGCAGAAACCAGGCTGCACCGAACGCCATTGGACATCGATTGCATGAGTGACGTTGACCTATTCGAGCTCACCCGCCTTAACCGTGTTTCTCTCCATGCCTTGTATAGCGAGCTGCGGCCATGGTTAGCCCCCACCACAAGAAAGGGGCATGCAATTGCAGGTATGACCAAATTGGTTGGCTGCCTGCAGTTTTTGGTGAACGGCTCGTTCCAGAGACTGGGTGCCTTCTCCGTGGGGATGTCCCAGCCTACGCTGAGCCACAGCCTAACCAAGTTTTTGGATGGCATGGCTACCCTGGCACAGAATTATATTTTTTTCCCTCAAACAGGGGAAGCTTGGAATGCGGTTAAGCTGGGCGTTTTTTTAACATAGCCGACATGCCCAACGTCATTGGTGCAATCGATTGCACACATGTCTCATTGATCCCCCCTCCGGACCAGGAATATCTGTTCAGGTATGTGGTTTGGGTCTGCTTTTTTTTTTGCAAACATTTATTATGCCTCACACTAATTCCACTTTTTGTTGGCTTTGTGCAGGAACAGGAAGATGGGCCATTCCATCAATGTTCAGGCAGTGGTGGGCCCTGATCTTCTATTTTTCAGTCTGTTTGCTGGCTTCCCTGGGTCCACGCATGACGCGCATATTTTGAGGAACTCCAGCCTCTATCACCGGTTTCAATCTGGAGATATTTCTGGAGGATGGTTACTGGGTATGTGTCTTAAAGTTGTAGTTGTGGGCCCCCATGTTTGAATTTGGATTTGCCAGTACACCACTAATCTGTGATCCATTTCCATGAAACTTGGCAACTTAATTTTTTATTAGTTTTTAATTTAAATTTAATGGGTGAAGGGATTCACCACTATTGTGTTATGTTATGTCCCTCTTATCTAAGTAGCATTCCACAGACATTTTTAATGAGTGTACAGGTTGGATGTGTATGTAGCCTCATCAAAAATGTCAAATCATCAAACAATACCTACCTCACCTATCTGTACCTGTTTAATAATGTGGCAATGCACACCTAAACCTTTTTTTTTGCCATCCACCTTATGTTTTTCTTTTGGATTTTTGCAGGTGACTCAGGCTATCCCTTGTTACCATGGCTGCTCACACCCATCCTGCACCCATCTTCCCAGGCCCAGGAGCGCTATAACACAGCCCATAGGAGGACTCGCTCTGTGGTAGAACGTGCCTTTGGGTTGTTGAAGATGCGTTTCCGATGTCTGGATCAGAGTGGGGGTGCCCTTCAGTATCAGCCTGGCAAGGTCATCCAAATCATTATTGCTTGTGGGGTCCTGCACAACCTTGCCATTAGAAGCAGGATTGCTCGATATACTGACCTGGCTGCAGAACCTTTACCGATTTCTGACGAGCAGACCCCTCCTTACTCTGGTACACAAAGTGGCACAGCACACACAATATGTGCTGAACTTGTGGGCAATGTATTTTCATAAATCGCAAGGCTTTTTTAAATTTTTTTATTTTTTGCTTTGTGATTAAACAAATTGTTAATTTTCATTTGTTTTTTGGGGGAAAAACTGAAACTTGAACGTGGGGTCAAATACTATTACACCACAATTTAGTGGTAGGCTGTGGAGGATGTTGCAGTTGATTGATGGTGTGGGGGCATGTGTGCAGCAATGTGTGCCAGGCTTTGGTTAATGTCCTGCCATTGTTGCACCATTTGCCCCATATGGCTGTTTAGGGCAGACACATTTCTGTTTAAAACCTCTAATTGGGTATTCAGGGATGTTAGTTGGGTGCACACAGTGGCATTAAATTGTTGTGTGCTTGCTGAAAATGCTATATTTTCCTGCCGCCAGGCTTCCTCCATAATTTGCAGCTGTCTTCTTTGGCTTATATGGCGCCTTGGCTGTGTTCTAGCAGTGGCACGGGTGGGTGGTTCAGATTCAGAATGAGGGTGTGGATGTTGTTGTTGTGCCTGTGGAGTCTGAGTTGCGGCCACTGGCTCAGTAGTGGTTTGTGACATCTGATGTGTGTCCTCCTCCAAATCTCTTATATGTTCTATTATTGGTGGACTTACTATGTTCTGTAAAGAAATGTAGGTTCATATTAGTTTCCTTATGGCAAACAAATGGATCCAAATTCAATGTTAAAAGTCCACACACAAGGACCATTGACTTACCTCATCCACAATATCAATTTGGGTTCGTTGTGGCGAATCCTGGTGTGGCACGGGCCTGGGGGATAAGCCAGGGGTTGCTTGGCCTTGTGTAGTCTGTTGACTTTGTCCTTGGAAGTGACAGTGTTAGATTACATTAAACAGCAAGTACAGTGTGTTGTCTGGCGTAACACAGGCTTTTGTACCTCATTTTAAAATCTCATGGCCAAATCAAACTCACCTTGTGACCTAACATTCCGGTCGGTGTCGTGTGCCTCTTGCAGGCCCTGAACGCTGGCCGGGTGTATGTATGTGTATACATGTTCCTCGGCTGGGGTTAGTATTATTTTGGTTGGTAAACCACCCCATGTCTGCAGGCTGGGGAAGATTAAAGCACACCTAATTAGTGTTACATCCTGTTACCAATGCGACTATAAATGCTTTTCTAATGGGCTTTACCTCTGCTGCCGGCGCATGTCCATTTTTTTTTTTACTATAATATTTGAGGTCCCCAAATTTCCGCTTAATTTGTTCTATATCTCGACGGACAGAACCCACACTATTAACTTGGCGGCAAATATTAGTCCAGATCTCCTGCTTTGCCTGCTTTGTGGTGGATTTGGAAGTACGGCCAAATAGGGCATCATAATGCTCACAAACAGCATTGGCAACAGCCATGCTTTGTGCATCGCAAAAACGGGCTGTTAGGGACCCACGGCGTAGTTGGCGCCCACATGGGTGTGTGGTGTCCCCTGCATCACTTGAAATAGATGGTTGGCTATGTGGGGAGTCGTGTGTGGTTTTTGTGCTTAGGGGGGAGTGTGATTATGTGTCTGTGTGCCTGTGGAGCTTTCAACTGTTGAGCTGGATGGGGAATCTGAGTTAGTGGAACTTTGAGACCCAGAGGGTTGAGGTGGAGGGGTGGGTGACCTGGGTGGGGTGGAGGGTTTGGCACTACGCTTACCCTTGCTGGTGTGTTTGGTTTTTTGTGTATGCTTGGTGTGTTGCGGAGGAGGATGCTGCAGGGACTTAATCGATTTGGCTCCCTTGTGTGGTCGTGTGCTTTTGCAGGTTGGGGAGAATGTGTCAAGGGATCCTTGCTCCTGCGTTTCTTGTGATGTGCCTGTGTCTGTGGCGTAACCACCATTTTAGTGGGGGCATGTTCAGCATGGGTCTTGTGCCTGCTCTTATGTTGTTTTTTAGATGATGCATGTGTGCGGCTACTCTGCGCCTCAGGGCTTTTGTGGCTCTTCCTGCTCCCTTTTGGTCTGCCCATATTGATATGGTATCCAACACAGAGCTGAGTGCATTGACCTTTAAATATTGTTACCGTGTGGGCGTGTTCAGCAGCCTGTGTGCCTGCGTGCGCGCACGCAAGCACATCACCACGGGGGAACGTCATAGCCATACCCGGAAGAGCATCCAAGATGTCGCCAGCAATATATACACAGGAGCAGGACGACATCATCATGGATGTGAGTAGGCGAGCGTGCATTTATATGCGCGCATACACTACATGTAATAAAAAAAAAACAAAGCGCAAGATTAGTGAGGAACAACTTACTTTGTAACGTTAAATACAAGCCCACCTTAGTTTAAGACATGTACGCAGCGACAAACTAGCCTACATGAAGATAGTAGAACTAGGCCAATGTGAGTAAGAAAGAGGTTCAGAAAGTGACTTTAGGTAGGGCAAGAAACTTGGACATGTATTTTGTGGAGTAATGCTGGGTCATTGTGTATTTTACAAACAGATGATGCTGAGGAATCGCTACGACTTCCTGCCGTCCGATTTTGAGAAGAGGACGTTGTCGCTGGCGGTGGTGGACGCGATAGCCCGAAGAACCCAAACCACCTATACCTTCACCCAGATCGCCCAACACTGGTCGGATTTAAAGAGGAGGCATAGGCCCCGGGTGAGGCGGTACTTCGCCAAACATTTTCCAGGTAAGTGTGAGATTAAGGTAAGCATTAGAGACAAGGCAGAAGGAGAAACAGAGATTAAGGTAAGCATTAAAGGCAAAGAAGAAAAACAAAAAGAGGTTAAGCTAAGCATTAAAGGCAAGGAAAAATAAACCAAAACTAATTTAATATTCAATTTAGGTATGTGTCAAAGTGCCAGTTTGTGGCATATGTACATTTACATTGAGGGTTAGAGATGTGCGCTTGCGTGGACCCAGATTGACCACAGGAAATCCATGGAGATGTAAGTATACTTGTCCAAAACAACAAAATTGGTGTGAAAAATGACACGGAAGGCAAGCAGGTACGTTAAAAAAACAAGCAAAAAGGAGGAAAAAACGGAACGCCCGTGTGAACGTGAACGGAAGCCACGTGGAAATTGCATGCTCCCGAGAGGGGCAAAAAATGCTTCCCGATTTAAAGTGGACCAACACCCAGGATTTTGACTATCCTGGGTTTTGGTCCACTTCGGCGGGGCACCCCGATCGGGGGTGCCCCGCTGTGTGAAACCCCCCAGAAACCCCAATAAACTCACCTCTCCCCGCTCCCACGTGACTGCCCGGTCCGATCCCCGCCAACGTCCAGGCGGGGAACAGGAACGTCCAAGCGGCTTCCGCCGCCGCCGCCTCCCTCGCGTCACTTTCGGCGCGCGCGCGCCCCCGCCGGCCATTCACAGACGGCCGGCGCGGGGGCGCGCACGCCTAGAGGGGCGCGAGGGAGGCGGCGGCGGCGGAAGATAAGGTAGGTGATTTGGGGTGTTTGGGGGGGTTTCACCCCGTGGGACATCCCGATCTCGGATGTCCCGCGGGGTGGGAGGTGATCGGCCCGGGAATCTTATAGATTTCCGGGCCGATCACCTCTCGGTGTTGGTCCACTTTAAGACAAATTAACGGATCAGTTGGAGACCCATTCCGACGGAGGCTCTGCATCACATTTGAGCCACGATTCAAACGGGACCCCCGGACAATCGGAAGGTTTTAAGGTCAGTTCAGGGGAGGCTCTGCATCAGGCCAATAGACTGCATATAATGTCAAGAACAAATATGTCAACTGAGAAGATCAGCATGATGCTGGAGTTACTGAGATAAAGTCAAGAGGATTCTCACCATAGTAGAACTATGCCACAAATAAATTATACATGCTACCAGGCTGTTATATAAATAGATTAAAATAATGACCCAGCAGATTTAACCTTTTAAAATTTGCCACCAGCAACCACCAGTCAACAGCGGCATGTAATCCAGCTAAAGAGGTAGGATGGAGCAGATGCTGAATACACTTAGGATAAAGGAAACACAGCCCCCAGAATGCCTTAGGATGTATATGTTCTCCATTATCTTTCTACATGCTCCAGCATCACTGTTCGGGCTCTGCCAGTTCCACTGAAACATATTAAATGCAAGTGATGCAAGCAGGGCTGGATTAAGTGTGGTGGAGGCTCCTGGGCACAAAATCTGGTGGAGGCCCCAGATACAGTATCTATTAAAATATTACAGTCAAGTAACTGATTGGGGGTTGTCTGGAACCCACCTACTTACTAGAACATCAGATCGAGTCCCTTGTGCGGGTGCATGCTGCTTGGGAACTCCTGCTTTGCCATTCTGGGCAGGGGGTAGTGTAGTCGCCCAGCTGGTCCAGCAGAAAATAGTTCCAGGCATTGAGCTGCCAGTGGCTGTGCTTGGTGGTTTATGTGCAGTGAGTGACCGCCGATTGACAGCCCTGTACCCACCCATCCCCGTAGCATTGCTGACAGCGGCTTTGCTGTTCTAGACTCTCCGTCCTGCCCTGTGGTGGCTTCGGCTGCAGGTTTGCAAAAAACTAAAAAAAGGCTTACCCAGACGCAGGGGTCCCTCACTGCTCCTGGACCAGACCATAACCCAAAGGTTGGCGGAGGCCCCATTTGCAGGGCAAGTGGTGGAGGTCCCAGGTTGAGCACCCCTTGCACCTCCCTCATAATCCAGCCCTGGATGCAAGTGCCTTGAAATATGAGAATAATTATAACATAGAATTACTGGTGAATGCACTATAAATAGCTCTGAATGTTTAGCTTAAGCATATTGCTATTCTAATTTGGGATGCCCTGCTGCTGGCAGACAATCAGCAGTTTGCACTCCATTTAGTTTTTAGTAAGCCAATTTGAGGTCAGATGGGCTAGTAAGCTGAATGCAGCACGCACTGCTAGCCGTTCTTCTGCCAGGCATTGAGAAAACCCTCCAGAGCTAGCTAAAGAACTTTGGTGGATGCTGCCAATGCGTGCTCCTGTACCACTGATCATCCTTCAGTCCTCACTACATTTTCCACTGCCAGCAATTATCTTTTATTCCTTGTCGCCTTTTTTGCTGTCACTGATGGTCCTCTGGTCATTGAGGCCTTCCTTACTTCTGCCAATTGTCCATCAATCCTCGCTGCTTTGTCTGCTGCTGTGGATCATCCTCGAGTCCTCCTCGCCTTTTCTGCTGCTGCTGCTGAAGGGTCACTCCTCTTTTGATGATCACCCTCTGGTCCTCGATGCCTTCTACACTGCCACTGATGGGTCGTCAGCTGCTGCAGCTGCTGTTGATCATCCTCCAGTCATCCTTGCCTATTCTGCTGTTGCTGCTGCTGAAGGGTTCACCTCTATTGGCAATCATCCTCTGGTCTGCTCCTACTGACCACTGGTGACATATATCCAAACCCAGGACCATCTACTTAACACCTTTACTCATCTATGCCTCCCATGTTACAGACAAAACTTAAAGTGGACCAACACCCAGGGGGGATCGGCCCGGAAATCTATAAGATTCCCGGACCGATCAGATCCCTCCCCGCGGGGCATCCGAAATCGGGAGGTCCCGCGGGGAGGAACCCCCCAGGAGGCCCACAATCCTCACCTTACCGGCGATCCAACGGCGCATGCGCGAGACGCGGCCGCGTCTCTCGCTTCCCTCTAGCAGGGCGCGCTCCCTGTTAGAGGGAAGCGAGAGACGCAGCCAATGACAGCGCTCTGGTATGCGCGTCCAAGCGGCTTTGGACGCGCATACCAGAGCTGCTCTGAGCGCTGTCATTGGCCGGACGAGGTCACGTGGGAGCGGGGAGAGGTGAGTTTTTGCGGTGATCGGGGTGCCCCACCTAAGTGGACCAACACCCAGGATAGTCAAAATCCTGGGTGTTGGTCCACTTTAAGCACTGAGTCAAACCAGCAAACACTTGGCTAGCCAACCTCATAAATGTCACCCCATCCCCACATACTCCTGCCACTATGGAATGCGCGTTTAGTGTGCAACAAACTTGCTTACATCCATGACCTGTTTACTAGCAAGCACTTAACCTTCATAGACCTAAAACCTGGCTCACTCCCTCTGCCTCACCCCTGCCCTCTCATATGGCGGCCCCTGCCCTACCCTCCCTATCCTTTTCTACTTTTGAAGTTCAGTGTCTCTATTCTCCCTGTCACCTAAACATTGCCATTATCTCCTTCCTGCTACTCTCTTCCTAGACCACTTCTCCACCTGGCTCAACTATTTTCTGTCCACTGACATCCCGCATATTATCCTGGGTGACTTCAACATACCCCTTGACACCAACAACACTACCTCAACCTGATTACTCTCACCACCACATTTGGCCTCAAACAATGGTCTGCTACCGCCACCCACAAAGACAGACACATGCTTGATCTACTCTTCACTCACCTCTGCTCTGTATCCAGTCTCTTTTCATCCCCACTTCCCATCTCTAATCACAACCTCCTAACATTAACAATCTGTTCCCTCACCACTAGCCCCTCCACACACAAACCTGCTATCTTGCGCAGAAACCTCAGAACCAAGACCTTCAATCTCTTTCTAACACTTTAAAACCTTTCCTTCCTCCTATAAACATGCTGCCATAACTCCACTAATCAAAATACCCTCTCTGGACCCCTCTGCCCTCCCCAGTTACCGCCCTATCTCTCTGCTCCCTTTCTCGTGCAAACTCCTTGACCAGCATTGTCCACTCAGAACTGGCTCACTATCTGTCTACAAACTTTCTCCTTGATCCCCTCCAGTCTGGTTTCTGCTCAAGTCATTCCACTGAAACTGCCCTCACCAAGTCACCAATATTCTCTTAACTG
Organism: Gastrophryne carolinensis; assembly: GCA_027917425.1. Classification (NCBI taxonomy): domain Eukaryota; kingdom Metazoa; phylum Chordata; class Amphibia; order Anura; family Microhylidae; genus Gastrophryne; species Gastrophryne carolinensis. The sequence continues at coordinate 124,973,142 of CM051236.1, forward strand.
CCACTACTCCATTCTCATTCTTCTTCACCTGTCCTCTGCTTTTGACATTGTTGACCATGCTCAGTTTCTCAATTTTTTTTCTTCTTTTGGAATTCAAGGTCTCACACTCTCTTGGCTTTCCCCTATCTCTCTGATCGCACATTTAGTGTATCTTATTAAAACACAATTTCCTCTCCAGGTCCTCTGTCTGTTGGTGTACCACACTTATGATCTTGGCTAATAACCTCACTGGGCTTCCAATATCACTTTTATGCGGATGACACTCAAATCTACCTCATTGGCCCAAATCGCTCTTCCCTCCTCTCTCGCCTTCCTAGCTGTCTAACAGCCATCTCTTCCTTTATGACATCTTGCTCTCCTTAACTCAACATGGTCATTTTCCCACCATCTCACTTCCCTCCCCTCTCGAACACCACAAACTCTATTAACAATTGTACAATAACTGCAACTCCTCAAGCTTGATGCCTGGGTGGCATTCTGGACTCCTCTCTCTCATTCACACCTCACATTCAATACCTAGCAACCACCTGCTGTCTCCAACCTTAAACATCTCCCACATCCATCCCTCCCTTCACCTGATACCATAAATATAAGTGCATGTCCTGGTCTTACCCTGGATTTACTATTGCAACACCCTTCTTTGCTGTTTCCCCAACAACAGACTGGCACCCCACAAGTCTATTCTAAACTCTGCTGCTCGCCTCATCCACCTCTCCTCACGCCTTTCCAGCGCTGCTCCCCTCTGTCAATCCTTCCACTGGTTACCTGTCTTTCAAAGAGTTCAGACCATACCCCTAACACTAACCTATAAAGCTTTCCCCAACCAGGTCCCTCCCTACATGTCATCTCTAATCCAGTGATACCAACCGAGATACAACCTCTAGTCTGCCTCTGACATCCTCCTGTCCTCCTGTGCCTCTCCACTTCTCTGGAATGCCCTCAGCCACTCAATCCATCACTCTCCAATGCTCTAAGCCCTTAAAACTAACCTCTTCAGACAAACACATGGCGCCAAAATTAAGCTCTACCACTTATGATCCGACCCCTTTCTTCACCCCTTTCCTTTACACTGTAGGTTCGCAAGTGCAGGGCTCTACTTCCTGTTGTCTCTTCTCACATTTGGGTTGAACTTTGTAACATCTAGTTTATAATGATCCCATTACAGCATGTTTTACCTTTCATTTATCTTTAATTATACCTTGTACAGCACTATGGAAGAAACAAGCACTATATAAATAAACAATAAAAATAATAATCGGAGCCTGAGTGGGCCCCTAAAGACTCTAGGGGTCACGGCACTTGCCCAGATATGCTCAGTTATGGTGCTGGCCCTGCCCAGAGACATAATTAATAGGCCTGACCTTAGTCTGTAGGTAAGTATAATTGCACTTTAAGCAGCTATGGCTAACACCAGGGCAGGATTACTTTATAGACATAATGATCAGCATGTACTACAGTACGTGCTCAGTATCTGACATTTAAGTATAGCAGACTACATTCCTCTTTGCATTTGTATGCTCTTGTCTTGCCTTTTAATCCTTTCTCACGCAACTTTATTCCCATCCATGGGGGAATTCTGCCTCCATGTTATTATTAATGTTTCAGGGACAAGTTGCATGTGTAATCATAATAGCATGAGATGGAGGCAGCCTGGGAAATAGACAGGGGATGGTGCATTGGCATTAAAGCAGGCGCCTTCACCTCAAGTCCCTCGTAGCAATGCCAGCCATCAAACAGCTGGTGAAAGTGCTACATTGTGATTAGGGGCCAGAATGGCAGATTTGTTGTCATTTAGAATTGACATACCATAGATGCTTAATCCTTATCTGACTACTTATAGTCATATTACAGGAAGCCTCAGCTGCAACATATTGAAACAACATAATGTATTCATTTTAAATACAAAGGAAAATGTTTTATCCAATCAAATTTTAATTAAAAAAACCCTTAGATGCATTGCTACAAATAAATAGCAGACCCTTTTTTACAAATCAACTCAGTAAAGGCAGGGTGGGAAAAATGTAAGCTAATCAGGTTGTATTGTATTTTACAAAGCTCAGTTTCTTTTCACTGTATGAAAAAATAGAGTAGATGATAGATCACACTATGTCCAATCAGGAGGAAGTCTTATAGTTTGTCTGGAATCAGACAAAATGGTCCTGGTGGCCCCCAAACATTTGACTTATTATTTTATGAATTATGAAGTACATACAGTAATGCTGAGTTGCGCCAGTGAACTTTTCTATTTACATGTTAAATGGACAACACCATTGGCCTTCCAGTAAGGAAGAAGTTGACACCAAAAATTTTCAGCAGGAGATGGTGATAGTTATGTCCCCTTTGTGACTGCATGTAATGGAGTTTATAAGTATCACAGTGCCAGCCAACCCTCACTGTGGGGATGGTGTCCTTGAGGTGATGAGATGTGTTGGCTTTGCACCAGACCTAGCATTTTTCTTTGTGCCTGAGAAGTTCAATTTTGGTCTCATCTGACCAGAGCACCTTCCTCCATACATTTGGGGAGTTTCTCATATGTCATTTGGCAAACTCAAAAACAAGCCTTCCTAATTCTGCCTGTACGTAGAGGCTTTTTTTCCTGCCACTCCTTCAAAAGCCCAGCTCTATGGGGATGTCCTGTAAGGCTTATATTTTATGTACAGTCTCTGCTTGGGAACTCTGCAGCTCCTTCACAACTACCTTTGGTCTTTGTGCTACCTCTGTGCTTTGGACCCCGTACCAGTAGTCCAATAAAAATTTAAAAAATCACAGAAAAAATGTTATTATAATTCTAACTATAATAAACTCATCCCGACATACAGGGTTGGACTGCCCTGCCGAGAAATAATATACCCCGAGTGAAGTGGGCCTCTTTGTATTTGTGTGCTCTTGTCTTGCCTTTTATTCCTTTCTCGTGCAACTTTATTCCCATCCATGGGGGAATTCTTCCTCCATGTTATAATTAATGTTTCAGGGACAAGTTGCATGTGTAATCATAATAGCATGAGATGGAGGCAGCCTGGGAAATAGACGGGGATGGCGCATTGGCATTAAAGCAGGTGCCTTCACCTTAAGTCCCTCATAGCAATGCGAGCCATCAAACATCTGGTGAAAGCACTACATTGGGATCGGGCCAGAATGGCAGATTTGTCGTCATTTAGAATTGACATACCGTAGATGCCTAACCCTTATCTGACTACTTATAGTCATATTACAGGAAGCCTCAGCTGCAACATATTGAAACAAAATAATGTTTTCATTTTAAATACAAAGGGAACTCTTTTATCCAATCACGTAATAATTCTAAGAACCCTTAGATGCATTGCTACATATAAATTGCAGACCCTCCTTCATAAATCAACTCAGTAAAGACAGGGTGGGAAAAGCAATGTAAGCTAATCAGGTTGTATTGTGTTTTACAAAGCTCTATTTCTATTCACTGTATGATAAAATAGAGTAGATGACAGATCACTGTGTCCTATCAGGAGGAAGACTTATTGTTTGTCTTGAATCAGACGAAAGGGTCCTGGCAGCCCCAAAACATTTAACGTATGATTTTGTGTTCAAAAACAGACTTTGATCACACGGCTCCTAGCGCTCTATGCTAGAGCGCCCAGCTTTAGAGCACCGATGCTGTGTGTGTAGTTTTTTCTTAAGTATGGTGTTGAGGGCCAAGTCCCAGGCGCACTGAGCTGGTGCTACCTATCGGCCACTGCAGCGTTGTCCTCTTGTAAGATGTGGTGTAGCCTTGGGCCCTCTGACCTCGAGACACCACCTAGTGTTCACTGCGGCATTGTTGTAGCGTTGTGTTGGGTGCTCTGGCGTCCAGGTATTCCATAGCGTTCATTCCTTGCGACGGGTTGAAAGGTTTTGCTTTCGGTTTCGCTTTATGCACTTCCGGTTTTCCTGTGCGCTCCTGGTGGCTCCCAACAAGCATTGTATGGCAAGGCTCCCCAGCACCTCCTCAACCTCCTCTACAGAGGATGATCCAAGAATGAAGAAGAGGCAGCGGGTGGATCCTAGGGTGAATGGGCAAATCTTAAAGGTATGTTTTTTTTCTTTTTTAAAGTTTGCTGTGTTTGTGCGTTAATATTTGTGCTGTTACTTTTAAACCTTTTGCTGTGTTTTTGCTGCTTATTGCAAATTCAAAAATTAAAGTGGATCCCAAACCATGGAACAGATCTTAGTAATGTATTATATTACTGGGATTTTAATTTCTTTATACTCCAGGGTATCCCAAGTTGGGATGGGCCACTGTATTGAAACCCCCAGGTTGCCCATAAACTTATCTTCTTTCCTGGTACAAGTGCATGTGTGAGCAGTGGTCGCATCCCCACTAGCCCTCTATCTGTACGTTTGTATGTGCCACCCAATTCTGATTTTCTTTGGAAGGCATGCTCCTTCTAGGATGGTAGTGTGGTTTCTTTACATGAAGGCTTAGATGAATTGGCGGGAGTGGATCTGACCATAGTGACTGGAGGTGAGGCCGCAAAAATAATTTTTTTTTGGTTTTACAACCGGGGGTTTTTCACATAGTGGGCCAGATTGTTTTTTTGTTACACTTAAAGTAAATGTCATTTAATATGTATTTATATTTGTAATATTGTTTGGCTTAATGTTTTTTTCCTTTTTCCCTTCTGTGCATCTAGGATTTTTGCGTACAGGAGTACTATTATGCCATAACCCAAAAGGCCAGCATTGTGGAGAAGGTGAAGGCAGTGGTGTCCCGGTGCTTTAAAACCAACCTGAGGCCCAAAGCCATCCGTCAGCGATGGTCTGACTTTTAGCACCGGGACCCCAAGAGCGTGTATAAGCTCTATGATGCCTACACTTCTGGTAATACAAATACACACACACACACTTTTCTTAGATATGGCCACTTTAACATGCTGTATTTTGTTAATGTATATTCTTTAGTTTTTCTTTTTCGCTCCACAGATAAGTGCCCTCCCTAGGGAAAGCACGGGTAGCGTGTTCTCCCCAGTACAATGGTCGCTGATTCTGATGACTGTGCATTCCCTATTGTTTTGATTTAAAACTATAAAAAGCTCGCTCTACATATATTTTTATTCATTTGCCTCAGGTGTTATTGGCCCCTGTATTAACTCAATTCTTCCTGTGGTCAAGTAGGCCTTTATTGGTTATTTGCTTTGTGATGTTGGACTATGATGGATATGTTGAATGGTTCCACAGGTTTATTTACTTCATCTGGCATCACAAACTATTAAATGTTGGCCTGTTGTGTATGTTTACAAATCTTTTAAGTGACTTTATTGTAAACAACAACGTAGAACAAAGATCATAGGGATATACTTGTAGTACTTAATGGTGTCTTTTCTTTCCCACAGCTTGCATTCAAGACAGGGAATCCAGAAGATGCTGCTAGAGCTCCAACAGAAGAGACAGGGTGGAGGGAATTAAAGTTGCTGTTGGGCAGCATTTTTTTAAGGCCATGTTGGCTACTTTTGTTAAAATAAAAATAATATTTCTATTTTGATACCTACATTTGTGTTTTTGTTTTTAGTTAGCATAATATATTATGTCTACACACACACACACACACACACACACACACACACACACACGATTATAAATAAAGAAAGAAAGAAAAAAAAAATAAAAATAAAATAAAAAAATACATTGCTAACTCCCTGACCTGTTGCACCAGGCCCTAGTTTACCCCTGCTGCCCAGAAAAAACATTCCTTCTTCCAGATAAGTCACCTAAGCAGTGTGACCAAAAATGTAATTAAACAAATGGGGACAATTTGATAACATTCAAGCAGACCTTAAGAGCTGTATAAAACAATGACAATAACAATAGATAAAAAAAAATCTTAAGGTCAAAACCAATTTTAGCCAACTTTAAATAATTAAAGGTTAAACAATTAGACCAGACACAGGGACATATGGGGAAAATGTATACAAGTTTAAAAATTAACATAGAACACTTTTGTCCCCCTTACAGGCAAAAAAAAATGTGATCTGGATTTGTTTAGGTATAAAAACATAAAAAAAACATTATAAATAAGTGCTACATTTTAACATAGCCACATTTAAAAACAAAAAAAAATGATGTGGGTGGAAAAAACACTGCTACACATTTTAGAAACAATGGGGGTCAATGGCAGCATTTGAACACTCAGGCGCTGCAGTGAATGAGGGAGAGCGATTATACAGCACCACACATACATCACCTTTATCAATGCTAAACAGATTACTACAGCATCACGTCAGCGACCGAGTTGCTAGGTTGCAGCGCCGATACACGCTTACAGCGTCTACTAGCGGTCACTCTAAGCGCCGCTATACAGACGCTCACATGGCGATACGTGGTGCTAGTAATGAATCAGCCTCCACATGAATTATGAAGTACATACAGTAATGCCGAGTTGTACTTGTAAACTTTTCTAATTATATGTTAAATGGACAACACCATTGGCCTCCCAGTAACGAAGAAGCAGGAAATGGTGATAGTTATTCCCCTTTGTGACTGCATGTAATGAGGTTTATATGTATCACAATGCCAGCCAACCCTCACTGTGAGGATGCTGTTCTTGGTCTCCCCACATTTGGGGAGTTTGTCACATGCCTTTTGGCAAACTCAAAAACAAGCCTTCCCTTTTTTTGCCTGTACGTAAAGGATTTTTATTTTTGCCACTCTTCCATAAAGTCTAGCTCTATGGAGTGTCCTGTAAGGCTTTTTGTGGTTGTATGGACAGATACCGCAGTCTCTGCTAAAACATCACACAAAATATTTTATTCTAATTTTAACTATACTATCCTTATCCCTACATCCATGGTCAAACTACCCTGCTGGGAAATCGGGAAATAACCCAGTGGGCCCCTGAGACAGCTATGGCATCACACGGCAAGCAATGCCTATCGTCTTCGATCAGTGTGTGTGCAGGTTGGTCTGTGTGAGGAGGCTTGTGGACCATGTCATTGCCTCTTCCTCCTCTGCGCAGCAAATTTCCCAGGTCCCATCCGGCAACAGGGAGGAAAGACCAGCATGAACAGCAACTGCTCTGCACCACAAACTGAAAGTTAGGGCTGCAATGCTTTACTATTAGTGTTGTGTGTAATGGTGTGTATATATGGATGCATACCTCCCAAGTGTCCCCGATTTGGAGGGACTGTCCCTATTTGGAGGCCATGTCCCCCTGTCCCTCGTTGTTCTCCTTTGTCCCTCTTTGAAGTGTAACATGCAGATCTGTAGCAATAAATGATTCATTTGCCTATTCAAAGTGTTTATATTGTTGTAACTGTTACAATGTATCTCCTATCCATCAATCAATGAGGTAGTGTGGCTTAATTTACATATTGCCCCAATTTCCCATTCTGAAAAGTTGGGAGGTATGTGGATGTGTGCAGTGTTGTGTGTGAGTGAGTGTGTATATATGGATGTGTGTAATCCTGTGCGTTACATGTCTGTGTTGTTTAGAGGGTCCTTATTTCTGGGGCTGGGCAGTCTGTTAAAGAGGACGAAAACACGTTCCCCCAGCGATTCCCTGTGCCCGGAGCATCTATTTTCGGATGCCCCACATTGTAAAGCCCCCAGGTGTCCCCAAAAACTCACCTCGGCCTTTACTCATATGGCACATGCACACATTGGCCTTGGTATCTCTGCTGTGTGCACTCGCATTGGCCGCAGACATGAATGTGCAGGTGTAAATGCAGAGGTAACAGGGGATATTATTCTGCACACCCCGCTGCATCCTCTGTAGCTGCCGACATTTAAATTCATTGCATGCAATAGGCACACACGGCAGGGCAGGGATGCCCCACTGTGTGAAACCTCCCAGGTCACCCAAACTCACTTACCCTTCTCCAGTCCTATGGCGCATGCTCAGCCCTCTCAACCATTCAGCATGCTCGCTCCAGCCCCTTCGTCTAGTAGCTCGTCTAAGGTATCCGTCTAACAGGGAGCATGCTCGCATCGGCCATTCACAAATGCCTGGCGCGGGAACGCGCCCTGCTAAAGGGATAGTGCATGTGCAGTTGGACCAGGAAAGAAGGTGAGTTTCCAGGCGACCTGGATGCCCTGGGGGGAGGGAATCCAGTGGCCCTGGAATTTTATAGATTTCAGGGTCGGTGGGGCGTGGGTTTTGGTCCACTTTAATAGCCTGTCTCTTATGTTAAACCAAACCTTCAGCATCATAAATGAAAACCCCAAATCTCTAAAAAACTATTCCCCAGCATCTAACATTGGTATATTTTATGTTTTTAGTCACTTTTTATTCTTTTCCCCACTGGGCTGCAACTCTGTTCAGCACTCTAGGATACGGGCGCCGCCATTTTGCCTCAGAAGCATCACATACTGTGGAGAGGAGAGGAGGCAAAAGTGGGGAGAGGGTTATGGCTGTGCTTTGCACAGACAGAGCAGAGCTGGGGTCAGTTAAAGGACATCAATCCCAGAATGCAGGATGCGCCGCCATCTTGGATGTTTAAAGGCTCAGAAAATGCAGTAAATGGAGATAGAATGATTTTTAATATGAGTAATCTGTATGTACAGGGTGGGGGTAACATATAAGATATGCTCTTATTCGGGGTGAAGGTCTAGTTTAATTGTGGTCCCTGAATCAACCAGGAATACTAAAAGTGCACCTATACTTAAAGGGAAGTATAAGTAGTCAGGGCCGGCTCCAGGGTTTTGTGGGCCCCTGGGTGACAAAGTGTGAGTGGGCCCCTTGAGTCACTGCACACGCTCCACTGTGTGAAACTTCCTGGGATCGCCAGTGTACTCACATATTAAAATGGACCAAAGCCCGATATTCTGACTATCCCCGGCTTTTGAGGCATCCTGATTTGGGATGCCCTGCTGTGTGAAACCCCCCTGGTCCACTTGTAAAACGTACTTGACCCCCAATCCAACAGCACATGTGCAGGCGTGCGGCCAATAAGTGCACTCAGCTCTGTTCAGCTTCTCTTAGCCTATAAAAGGTCTTGTCGGCTAATGGTGGCCGATGGCCGCGTCCCCACTAGCCTCGAGCTGGGGGTGTGCTCGTGCCGGCCATACATGAATGCCTGGCACAGGCACGCACCTGACTTAAGGTATAGCAAAATGCGGCCATGGCCTGCACATGTGCTGTTGAATTGGGTGTGAGGTATGTTTTACTGGCGATCTGGGGGCGGGGGGTTCACACAGCAGGGCATCCCAAATAATGATGTCCCAAGGAGAGGGAATCAGGTGCCCCTTGAGTCTGTATTTGGTCCACTGGTTCACAGCATAGATTTCTGTTTGCCCATAGAGAGTGGGGTGGGCATCCCCAGTTTCTGACATGTGCGCTGCCACACCTGGCGCCCGAGTGTGCATCAGTTGAGGGCAGCCATTGCCCACACAGGCACTGTGTGATCCCAGCAATGTGAATATACAGGTGATCCCTGAGGATGTTACACAGCGGGATGCCCCAGGGATAGGGAATCGGCACAGTGGTGATTGTTCCACATAGATGATTGTTTCTCTATAATATGCAGAGCACCAGTAAATCCCACCCCATGCTTTCTGTGGGGAAACCCTGCCTAGATACTTGAGGGGGTTAGGGGAGTGCCTTCTGTGGGGGGCCTGTCTGGATACTTGGGGAGGGGGAAGGGAAGTACTTTCTTTGGTGGCTGTTTGATTGCTTGGGGAGATAGGGGCCCAGCCTGGGATACAGTGGATCACTTTGTGGGGGGTCGGGGTGTCCAAGCAGACTCTACATACGTTCAACCCACCACCCCCTCGCTATTCCTGGACACTGGCCAGGGGGCACTGAGCAGCAGTCCCCACCTCCTGAGTGCCGACCCCCCCCCCCCCCCCCCGACGGGTTAGCAGTTAAAAAACTTACATTTTCTATGGCTGCAGGGCGCCGATGAAGACTGCAGAGTGCTCGAGCAGAAGGCGCGCTGTATCCTCAGAGGCTGGTCGGCTCCCGTCTGTATGAGTTGTCATGTGACACAAAGACCAGCGTGACTCATACAGAGGGGAGCCGGGCAGCCTCTGAGGATACAGTGAGCCTTCTGCTTGCGCACTCTGCAGTCCTTATCGGTGCCCCGCAACCACCGCAGCCGTAGATAAGGTCTCTGCAGCGGGTGACAGTGGGCCCTATTAAGGCGCCAGGGCCCTCGGCACTTGCCCAACCTTGCCGGGTCCTAGCGCCGGCCCTGTAAGTAGTCACCTTGTATCCCCAGCCCAGTGCCTCAAAACAGACTCTTTTTTTTACCTCAGCTTTTGCCCAATATTTATAACAACATGAACTGGATGCAGTCGGCTATATTGCTCCCTGGCTGAGCAGTGCCAGCTGCCGCTCGTCGGCGGGATCTCTGCCTGTCAGAAAGACAGAACATAAGGGAGAATGACAAGATGATACAACTCTGCCTTATTACTGGAACATATGGAGTGCTGGTTTTTCATGTTTTCATGTTTTGACTGTTATGAAGCGGCACCACCGCGGACCTGGCACCCACCTAATCAAGAAATGTAAGTGTGCACCTGCCACTGTAATTTCTTATTATTTTAATGGGAAAAAAAGACTGTATCTGGAGCCTCCACCAGATTTTGTGCCCAGGGGCCTCCACCACACTTATTCCGGCCCTGGGTGGAAAATACAGCACCAAAGATTTCAAGGTGAAAATAAAACATTAATATGGTGAGGAGCGCCGACAGTACAAAGTGGCGCTCACTGGCGCTGGGATAATCGGCAGGCGGGTCCAACAGGCACTAACATAGGCTGGCCAATACCTAAGTGCAAAAATCAAAACTAATCAGTAGTGTTCGGAGCAGTGACTGCTAGCGCCAATGTAGTACCCAGCACAACACCAGTTAAAGACTGTAATGCTGGCGCTATAGCCACAAAATTGATGCTAAAAAGCACGCATCATACATAAGGCCCACAATCTGCAGAATGAGAAGCTTTGAGCCTATGAGAGGTAAGGCAGGTATCTTTTTTTTTTTTTTTTTTCGCCCAAAGATGTCCTTTAAAATGTATATGAGCTGGTGAGATCTAAGAGTTGGATAAATAAATCTTCCCTGTTTGCCTCATTCTGGCATTAGCCTAAAAGTCTCACCTGTATGTGACTTTTTATTTGTGCATTTCATTTTTGCTCCTGTGCTCTTAGTAAAAGTGCCTTCTTAGAAGTGGGGGATTGCACAGTAATTAATCTTTTCATTGAGGACATGAAGGTAAAAGTAAAGTTGTCATCTTTTTAATGTTATCTATATCCTGCTAAAAGCATTTTATTAGGTACTGCTTTCATTTGCAAGTGATACCAGTGCCATTTCATACCCATTATCCAATACAATGCACCAAACAGAAGTACAGATAGCGCCTGACTACATTATACCTTATTATTAGTCATTCTCTGCAATTCAGTTTTAACATTGTAATTATAATTTAAGTAAGAGTATATTTTTTATTAGATTTTTTTATATTTTGTAATAATGCATATGCATCTGTATGTACCTTTTACCACTGGCTAGCCTTGTCCCAGCTTGTCTCTTAAAGTGGAGGTGCACTTACATCTCCACCTCGTGTTTAGGGGTTTACTCAGAAAAGAGTGCATGCAAGCCTGATAATATGGCTACTGGCACATACAGTTACATTTTTCTGTATTCTATCTCCACTGAAACAGCAGAGAAAAATTGTGCTTCTTTTTTCTAAATGATGCCAATTGAGCACAAATATGATAAATATTTGGAGGAGCAACAGATGGGCTTCATGCTGGCTTTATGTTGCCAGGGAGAGGGGGGAAGGGCCTTGGATATCCGAAATGGCGTTCCATACTGTGGCCTCAGACTATCTACTTTATATTTTGAGACTCTGGGGATAAAATAATCACTTGAGTCTCTTTATTCTACTTTGCGCCGGTGCTTTTGTTAAAGCGTACCAAAACCCACATTTTTAACTAACATCCCCTGAATTTCTCCCCCATGAAGAGAACCCTTTGAAAATTTTCAAAGCTCCTGCTTCACTCTAATCCCAGATAATGGCACCTGTTTTAGCTGTAATGCTCCACCACCTCCATTCATTGCCACTGTTGTGTGTGGCATTGATGTCATTGCTGCACCTATGCAAAGATTGATCACCGGCCATCTTACAGAGGGGGACAGCAAAAAGATGATTCAAAAAGATGATACAAAAATATCAATTTCCAGGTCTACACCCTAAGAAGGGAGTATTGCCAATGACTTTGGCCAAACATATTTTATAAGTTCAATGGGTTTTGGTCCACTTCAAGTTTACTGGTCACCACTCAAACCATTTCTTTCTGGGGCGGGGAGCTAGGCAGGGGTGCCCCCTTTATCCTCTCCTTTTGCTCTTGCTGTTGAGCCGCTGGCTAGGCTTATCCAGTTCAACATTTCAGGAATACAGGTAGCTGGGTACGAGCACAAAACCTATTTTTTTGCCAATGACCTGTTGATGGTCATCACCAGACCGCTAATCTCCCTCCCTAACTTTGGGCAGCTTTCAAGACTCCAGGTCAACCCTGCTATCTTTTGCTTTAAACATTTCTTTGCCAACCCAGATAGGCTTGGTCAAGTCTGTCTTTGACTTCCAATGGATTCTTTATTTTCTTTTTCTTATCTTATTCTTATATACACATATATAGAATATATGGTACAATCATCAATATCTTAGTCATCAGACATATTCATAATTATCATACATCGCTAATCATCATAGAATAAACCAACTGGTATTCTATTATTCTTATTGTTATTCTTGCTACTACAGTAAAGCATACATTAAGAAAGACAAAAACAAAAGAAACTCAAGTCTATTAAGCGAAAATGCTTATTTCTATTAGACTTGCTAGAGTCTCATATTGAGAAACTTATTTTACAATTCTATAATACCTCTAAATAACACCCTTTTATAAACTAAGATAATTCATCTTTTATGTCAAAAGTATGGAATGGGAAAGGAAATAAAATAAGATAAATATAAAATAGTAATAAAAGAAAAGAGAAAAAAAAAGGGAGGGGGGGAAAGGGAGGGGGAGAAAGGAGGGATAGAAAAGGAAGAAAGGAGGGGAAGGGAAAAAGGGGATAATGAACCAGGGAGGTAACTCCTACCTTAAGTTATCATTCTAGCATATTCAAAGCATACTTCTACTTTCTAATTCATTCTCTGAGGATTCTATCTCTTTAAATTGAATCATATCATTCATCAGCTATTCCATGAGGCTGAGAGGGATGGAAAGGAGAAGCATCAGCAGTCATTAGTTGCTCAAATCTTACTGTCTCTTTGAAAATGAGCCATGGCATCCATACCTGCTGATGTTGTATCTTAGTCTCATGGACCGCAGCAATAAGCTCTTCCATCTCCATAATATGATTAATCTCCCCCATCCACTCCTTCACCGATGGAACCGCTTCAGATCTCCATAACCTAGGTATCATTATCTTTGCTGCATTAATAAGATGTCTCATAAGAGATCTCTTATAAGTCTTCAAGGGTATATCTGACAAATGTAGAAGAAATAGAGAGGGATCTCGAGCTATCGATCGCCCCAAAATCTCACTAGAGATATCAGTTACTGCCTGCCAGAAAGGGACAACTTTTGGACAGTTCCAGAAAATATGGAGAAAGCTTCCTACTGCTCCTTGACATCTCCAACATTCAGCGGGGTGAGTCGGGGAGAAACCATGTAATCTCTTCGGGGTATAATACCATCTTGTAAGGTACTTATAATTAGTTTCCTGGATTTTAGATGAGACTGAGGTCTTATGTGTAGCCAGGAAAATATACTTCCACTGATCTATCGTAAAGTGCTTATCCAAGTCCCTCTCCCAGTTCGTACAAAAACGCGGTATTTCATCTTCCCCATCTTCTTCCAACAGGGCATATATTTTAGAAATTAAGTGCGTGGGGGGATCCCCCTCTCTTGCCAATCGTTCAAATGGGGTGAGGGGTCTAAGGTATGCCTGTCTGGGTCCTAAGCTCAAGAGAAAATTTTGAAAGATAAACAGAAGCCACTGATCGAATAAAGGCGTATCCCATTTATCTCTCAAGTCATTCAATTGTGCCCATCCAGAGGATAGGATAAAATGTAGTCCTCTAGGGACACCCCTTTCCTCGAAGCTTTTACGAAGACTTGGAAGTATATCTATAGGAAGAGATGGGTTATGAATCAATGGCGTCAGGGGAGTTGGCCAAGGAGATATTTCTTTTCTATCTCTTAATTTTTCAAAAATTTTTAATGTAGTAGAAATAAGTGGATGATCTTTGCACAGACTCTTCCCTGCTCTGATCACCCACGGGGCCTCTTTTAAAGGGGTGTGGAGCCAAGACGCCTCAAGAGTTACCCATTTCTTCTTTGTAGTTTGATGGTGCCAATCTAATATGCGTTGAAGATGAATCGCTCGCCAATATCGCAACAAATCCGGGCAAGCCAGCCCTCCTGACTGTTTAGTTCTAAATAAGACCCGAAGTTTCAATCTGGGTTTACGTCCCCTCCAGATAAATTTACTAAACATTGAGTTAAAAGACTTGAAATATGCTCTGGGGATCCAAATCGGGAGGGCCTGGAGTAAATATAAAATTTTGGGCAATACAGACATTTTAAGAATGCTAATCCTCCCTAACCACGTGAAAGTGGGTAAGTCCCAGTTCGCCAAATGGTTTTTAATTTTGGAGAAAAGAGGACCGAAATTTGCTGCATAGATCTCATCTACCGTTTTCGTAATCTTTGTGCCTAGATATGTAATAGCCAAAGAAGGCCACTTAAAAGGAAATGATGTTCTTAGTTGAGTCTCCACTTCTAAAGAAAGGTTTAACCCTAGAGCTTCTGATTTATCATAATTTATTTTCAAAAAAGAGAGCCTACCGAAATGCTCAAATTCCCTCAACAAGATTGGTAAACCAACTATCGGATTTGCAAGAAAAAACAGGAGATCATCAGCGTAGGCTGAGATCTTATGTATATGTGAGTCCACTAAAAATTCCTCGTATATCTCCTTGCCCCCTGATCCTGCATAGGAAAGGCTCCATAGATAAAACAAAAATCACTGGGGAAAGAGGGCAACCCTGTCTGGTACCATTTCTAATATCAACTTGTTCTGAGAGGGTGCCGTTCACCTTAATCCTAGCTGTAGGGTCCTTATATAGAGCCATAATGATCTGTATAGCCTTAGGGCCCAGACCAATATGCTTGAGAACTGCTCTGATGTATTGCCAATTTACCCGGTCAAATGCCTTCTCGGCATCGGTAGACAGAAAAATGACCGGTTCTTTAGTTTGCTTAATCCTATGCAGCAAATTCAGTACTCTAGTTGTATTATCACGAGCTTCTCTACCCGGTATAAATCCAGACTGGTCCCCGTCCACTAGCTTCGGAAGCATCCCTAATAATCTGCTTGACAAGATTTTCGCGTATAATTTTAAATCTACATTTAATAATGAAATTGGCCTATAACTTCTGCATGAGAGCCGGTCCTTTCCCGGCTTCTGAATTATCGCCACATGTGCAGATAATGCCTCACTTGGGATCCTTGTCTGAACAGGGGTTGCAGTTAAAGAATTAAATGCCGAGAGGAAGTGCGGGGCTAGGAGTGAAAAAAATTGCTTATAATATGCTATAGTAAATCCATCTGGCCCCGGCGCTTTTCCATTTGGAGAGACCTTAACCGCGGCACTCAGCTCCTCTATAGAGATGGGACTTTCCAGTCTCTCTCTCTCGTCCACTCCAAGCTTAGGCATCCCCGACTCCTCAATATACTTCTTTAACAATGCCGTATGATCTTGGGCTGAAGCTGGTCCATCAGGGTGGATATTATATAGCTTCTGATAAAAGAGCTGGAAGGTCTTAGCTATATCTGGTGTACTATGCAACTTTTTTTGTTATGCATCGACAATGGTTTCTACAAAATTTAAAGTTTGCTGTTTCCTAAGCGCCCTTGCCAATAAAGCGCTACTTTTGTTGCCCCATTCAAAATAAAACCTGCACCGCTTTATAATATAAGCTGCCCTTAGGGACAAAAGTGAGTTCAGTGTTAGTCTAGCCTCAGTAAGTGCTAAAAGATTATTTTTTGCCAATGATGCTTTGTGGGCTTTTTCTAATTTCTGGACTCTTTCTATTTGCTTCTGTAGCTCTTGCTCTCGTTCCCTCTTCTTCTCAGTTGCATATCTAATAAACTCGCCTCTAATTACTGCCTTATGAGCCTGCCAGTTATTAAACGGAGAGGTGTCCGAACTTCTATTGATTTCAAAATAATTTTTAATCGTATTCTGGAATTTTTGAATTAGCATCTCATTTTGTAATAGAGAGTCATTCAATCTCCATGTCCACTCTCCCTTTGAACCTCCGGTTAAAGCTAAGGTAAGGGTTACTGGTGCATGGTCGGACATAGCCATGATCTCTATATTGGAGTTCACTACCTGGGGCAGAAGGCTATGAGATACCAAAATATAATCAATTCTGGAATACGTGGCGTGTGCTGAAGAATAAAAAGAATAATCTTTAACACTAGGATACTTAATACGCCAAGAATCGCAGAGTTGAGCCCTATGGAGGGCTTTCTTAATTCTCTTTAAAGCCCCGTACGTCATTGCTGACCGCCCCGTTGAGGAGTCCAATAATGGATCCAATGCCACGTTTAGATCTCCTCCCAGAATAATAGGGCCTTCTTGTACTTCCATAAGTTTATTCAGAAAGGACTCAATAAAAGTCACCTGTCCCGAATTAGGGGCATATACCACGCCCAGAGTATATTTTTTATTATACAAGGAGCCCTTAAGAATCAAACACCTCCCTTGTTCATCTACTATTCTGTCCTGAACCTGAAAGGAGGTATTCTTGGCAATCAAAATCGCCACCCCTCTTGCTTTAACATCTGGCGCATTACTTGTAAATGACTGGGAGAAAGATCTAGAGGACAATCTCGGAGCCCCTCCTCCCCTAAAATGCGTTTCTTGAATAAATGCAATATTTGCTTTAAGTCTAGTTAATTCCTGAAACAATTTAGATCTTTTTAATGGGGTATTTAACCCCTTTGCATTAATTGATATCGCCTTAAAATTTTGCACCAAACAGGATGCCAAATCCTTAGTCGTTCGAGCCCCTCGTAAACTACTTCTATTACTGGACATCTTAATGATTTAAATTGGAGTACCCCCTGGTTCTAGGGGAAGGAAAAGGGGGAAAAAAAAAAGAGAGAGAAAAAAAAAAGGAAGAGAGAGAGAGAAAAGAAAAAAAAAAAAAAAGGGGGGGGGAAGATGAAAGAAGAAGAAAAGAAGAAAAAAAAGAGGGAACACTCTCTTTATTTAAAGAACTATTCGTTGATCACCGAGACGGGCACTGCCCGTGGCGAAATTACCCTAGGGGCTTACCGGGAACTCGAGGCCGCAACCGACCATCCGATTCCGGTCTTCGACTCCCGGCGCCCGTAGAAAATGTAGGGACAAAGAGACCACGGTCCAAGAACACCACTGACCCGGGCAATGATCAAGTAATTTACTGATACGAAACCAGTACCCGCTCCCGGCAACCAATCCTTTTCCTAATTTGCTATATATACTATTAGAACGTTTATTATCTATTAAACCTAAGAGCCTAGAAATATCACATATCAAAACCATACTCTATTCTACTACTCATCTAACCAAAAATGCCCCTACTCATATCAATACCCCATCACAATCAAATTTCAGGAATACTCTTTTCGATGGAATACTACTAATACTACACCCACTCCCCTAGGAACAACTAAAAATTAACTTTATGGTCGTACCCCGACCATTAAAAAAAAAAAAAAGCCAAGGCCGCTCACCCGCACACCTCACAACACGAATACCACCCACCCAGCACCCACGCAGTAAGGGCCGCCGGCGTCCCGACACACAACACAACCGGGCCACCATCAATGCTATTCCGAGACCGCCCCAAGCTCCCGGGGGGGCGGGAGCGAGGAAGTGGCAGGGAAGCATCAAAAGGGGCCGTGCGCGTCTAATCCAAGAGCCCACCCCCCTTCACACAACCCCCCACACCAATCCAGCCGAAGGGCCAGCGGCGAGCACTGGGCAATATGATCCAGAAGAGGGCAAGAAAAAAAAAAAAAAAAAAAAAAACCCATCATTGGGGCCTACACACATCAAGTGCAACATCAAGTGCAATCTTTTTAATAAGCTATAAGTGAAATATTATATTATTATATTATATAAGTGATTAATGTGATAAAAGGATTATATGCAGTGGAATGGATGGCAGTCTATGCCATCTAATAAAAAAGTGTATAAGATCAGAAAGAAGGTACGTGTAATTATCTTAAGTGACTAACAAAAGTGAGAAAGGTGATATGGCTCTCCCCTCGGCCATCCACCCTGCGACCCCCGCCGACCCCCTCACTCAAATCCGCGCCCTTCATCACCCAAATATAACCGGGCTCCCGGACCAGACAGACCCAGCCCCCCACATCCCAGCCCCCCCCCAAGCCCCCCAAAGGCCCGGCCCCCCATGCCAGTCCCGGTGTAGGCCGAGACGCCCGCGCCCCCACCACCCGCGCACCACACGGGCAGGGTCCGTGCTGCAGTAAATTATAGTGTGCGGTCCCCTCACCGGTCCAACCAAATTATATGTACCAAGCCAATAAATCATCCTAGCTTATACATCAGCAGAATTATTGATAATTAATAATTAATAATAAATAATTAAATAATTAAATTAAATAAAAAAAAAAAAAGGGGGGGAGGGGGAGGGGAGGAAAAGGGGGAGGGATGGAAAATGGGAAAGGGAAGGAAAGGAGAGGGGGTCCAGGGGAAGGTATATTCTCAGCTCAATTATCGGGTATTTCCATGTCCAATCAGATTTTCTTATGGGTCACTAGATTGAAGTTCCATTTCTCTTCTAATTCGCCAAGAGTTAAACTCCGGGGGATATGTAAGCCAGTCCGGTACTTGAACAGGACGCAAGTCAAAATGCTTAAAGATACCTGGGAGATCTTCATATTTGCGAATAGTAAAAGTCTTGCCATGCTTTGCAGCAGTTAAGGCAAAGGGATATCCCCATCTATAGGTAATGTTATTTTGCTTGAGGACCTCAAGCAATGGTCGTAGAGCTCTTCGTCTCGCCAATGTAGCTTTTGAGAGATCTGAATAGAAATAGAGAGTTGCCCCATCAAAATCCAGTGAACCTTTACTTCTGGCTGCTGCCATAATTGCTTCTTTTTCTTGAGAATAATGGATTTTACATATACAGTAACATCCCTTGGTGGATCATTCTGACGAGGAGGGGATATGCTTGCTCTATGTGCTCTATCAACTTCTATTTTTGCATCGCTGCCTGTTGATTCCCCCAATAGTGTAGAGAAAATTCCTTGTAAGGTGGAGAGGAGATCTTCCATCCGTGTAGCTTCAGGAAGTCCCCTTATGCGTATATTATTACGTCGGTTACGATTTTCCATATCCTCCAGATGGAGAGCCAGTGTAGCGGTTACAGATTCTTGCACTTGGAGGTGTTGTGTAAGGTGTTGAATAGTAGCTCTATCCTCTTCACGTTGCTGTTCAACCCCAGCAAGCCTAGCGTCTAGCTGTTTAAGGTCTCCACGTAAGAGGCCCGCTTCTTCAGATAACTTCTCACCAATGGAGCGGGTGATCAAGGAGAGATCCTCTTTTGTCGGCATAGACCGCATAAATGCCCAGATATCAGATAAAGTATTATCGGGGGCAGAGCAGCCTAGATTCATGGGTTCTTCTTCCCCGGTTGCCGAATCTTTCATACGTCCCCCCCGGGGGGTCCCTCCAGTGAAGCTCGAATCTCAAGTAGTTTCTGTAGGCTTTGATATATAAGTCCAACTCTGGATAAAGGATTACATAAACCCCATCTCCCTTTATAAATGATCCTTACAGAGCAAAAAAAGGAGTTTCCACTGAGGAGTATTTAGCAATTGTCTTGTATCTATCCTCCACTGGTGCCAATCAATTTGTGTATTAGCTGGTTGGGACCCAGGCGATCTGGCTACTAACTATTGCGGCTCTAAAAATAATTATTTTGATATTATCTTATATCTATCCTCCAATAGCACCGGGAGGCAGATATACAAGCTGGCTGATGTAAGACGGGCTGGCTAGGATAAAGCAGGTTGATGAATCAATGCCTGCCAGGTTATACAGTATATATTAGCTGGTGTATATGGCGTGTCTGGGTTCTAAGCCATCTAATGGCAAAAGCTGCAGTAGGCAAAGCTGGATTAAAATATTATCATCTGAAAGTTAATGCCAGCTGACCTCAAACAGGCAAGTCATAGAATAGAGGAGCATTGCAATATATAAACAGTGGCAGATACACTGATGGATACAATTTTGCTTCGCTGAAGCTAAATGTATCAGCCACTGTAGTATAAGTTAAGCTGTTCAAGTTTTGCTACTTGCTCTTTCTCCGTTTTCCTCTGCACGCCTCTGCCTCCAGCCACCACACAATAACAATGGCGACGGACCCCGATGAGCGCCCAGTCCCGTTCCCAGCACTCAAGTCCGGGCACTCAGCCCTCTGAAACTCCCGCACGTGTCACGGGAGCGGTACTGCGTAGGATCCTCACAGAATCCGGGACCCGCCGTCTACACCCGGTCTCCGCCGTCTCCAAGCCACTCAGCTCATACACCAAAGATGCAGGGGGAAGGAGCAGCCACTGCCTCACTGCCCCCCGTCCCGACCGGACTCGTTCCCAAATCACGGGAATCCACTGCCTCGCCGCCTCCAAGCCGGGGCAAATTAGCTGTTTCCACAGGCGTAGTATGGGCGCCCTGCCGGATCCAAAACCCACCGTCCGGACTCGCTTTCCACCGCCTCCAATCCACACAGCTCAGCCGTCGGAAACGCAAGAAAGAGGCAGTTACTGTCTCGCCATCTCACATCCCGGCCAGCTCCGCTCTCAGGCTGCAGGGTCCAGCTGTTTCACCGCTTCACCTCCTTCACATCAAGGTAAGTCCGGCAAATTCCTCAAGCCGCAAAAACGGTGAAATCCATGGGAAAATCACAAGGCTCTAGGGTTTGCTAAGGTTGCCGGGAGCAGTCCGCCCGCGTGTCCTCACTGAACCATGGCGAGCTCCGCTCCTCCTGCCTCCGACTTCCAATGGATTAATCACTCAATTTCATACCTAGGAGTTCACCTAACATTTCACCTATGAGCCTTCATACTCTGCTAACTATCCCCCTATGGAGAAGCATCTACACTCCCTCTTTGGCAACTGGTCTAAATTAAATATCATGGCTTGGTAGAATCGCTGCTGTAAAGATGTCCTGGTTGCCCAAGCTAATGTACCTTTTTCAAGCCTTTTCCTGGTAGCTGTTCCCACAAGTACTGAGAACGGCCAGTAACTTTATCTGGACTGGTACACGTGCCAGGGTCTCACGTAGCACAATGTGTAACACAAACGTGCTGAATGGCCTGGCAGTCCTGAATCTGTGTCAGTAGCTCAGACAGCAGCTTTTCATACAAGGACATTGTGGACATAGAAGTCCATAGTTGTGCCCCTATCCTCATTTCTAATCTTCTTTGGATTAGCCCAAACTCTAGGTCTGACTAACCCTATACTTCGACACTTTGTCAGTTTGGCATTCTGCAATTTGCCTTAGCTAAGATTGTCTCCCCCCATACTCCCCTACTATTCTTCATAGGAAACCCAGAATTCCGCCCAGACCTGATGGATCTTTGGACCAAAGGCCCTTGGTTTCAGGGTCGCACCTTCCTCGTCTACATCCTTGTTAAACCTTAGTTGTTCTAGGATGCAGTTTGAGCTTCTTAGATTCATAACAACATTTGCAAAGGGAATTATTGCCAAAGCATGGCAACAACAAAAGTTTCCTTCCTTTTGGTGAACTGATTCCTAGAGTGAATGAGATTTTATTTATTGAGAAGCTGAATGCATACTTGACAGTCAAACATTTTAAGCCATTAGGGATCCCTGGATCACACACTTTAGTCCCTCCACTTTTGATTGTTCTTTACTGATGTTACAAGCCCCCTTCTGGCTCTGGTAGTAGCCCCTCCCGTTTCCCCCTCATCGGGCCTGTCTGTCTACCATGATATATGGCTTGATGGCATTGGTTAGTCCGTGTTATTTACATTGCATGGCTAGATGTTTGTTCTGGCTCGCATACTGCATGTTATGGTTGTTTGCACCCATTACTGCTTGCAATGGGTTGTCTGTATTTTCCCCCCTCTATTTGCTTCTTCAATAAAACTTGAAATAGAAAAAAAGTGGAGGAGCAACGATGATGCCCCCACCCCAACCTTCTGGGCTGTAGTGCATTTGCACCTCCTTAAGTCATACCCCTGGGCACACTAGTATTCATCAGTGTGTTTGGATGGTGCAAATATGCCCCTAGAAGTGTTTTTTTTAAAACCCTGTTCATAGTTTTTAAGGTGTTTCACATACAGAGCTGTTAGGAAAAGGATCAATATCCCAAACTAATTTTGCTGTCACTCCTACTGTTATTGTGCTCCCTTCAACAGCCATATTTTCCTAACACTCTGCCCTACCGCCACTGCACTGGTAGGGTATATAAAGGGGGTCATGCTATTTAATTTGTGAAGCGGGTTCAACTTTGGCTACATTTTTGGGTGTGAGCTGAAACATTTGAGTGAGTTTTGCTTACATTACCTGGAAAAAAGGTGCAATAAAAACGGGGCACTTTTCCAGGTGAGGTACATCATTTTTTTCATTGAGGTAAGGATATTTTCTTGAATGTTTGGAAACAAGTACCCTATAGGGTATGTAGAAACAAATAGCAAACCTTGACCTGCAGCTCGCTTTCTTCACTCTAAACTGGAGTAATCCTGGAGTATCCCTATACTGCAGCCTTACACATATCTAATCAGTACTGCATCCAGAATCACAAGCAATCTTTCATGCATAGAATAGAATATAGCTTTGTTTGCCAAGTACACAGAGTGCACAATTATTTCTTTTTGGCAGTTATATTACACCATTATAATCATGATGATGCAGGTACTCAAGGCAAGGAAAGCAGGTAGGGGGTATCATTACACTACAGGTAGCAAACAAGGGAAGCCAGACAGGGTATGCAAGCATCGTACACAAAGCAGGGGAAAAACAATGTAGGTAAACACAATGCAGGTTAATAAGGCAGGGTTGCAATGTAAGGGCTGCTATCAGGGATGCAGAGGAGTCAGACCCCAGATCACGAGACCTCTTTCCTTACACGGTACAGCTGGACTTAATGGCCAGTGTTCATGGCAGTGGCAGTTCAGGTATCAGTTCAAGCATGTTTCAATAGGTGGCGCTTAATCGTGGTCCTGGAACAGACCAAGCACCATTCAGCAGGCGGATTGCTGAGGGGTAGAATCCGCTCTTGGTTCTGGAGGTTCTGCACGGTGGTACTCTGTAGTGGTGACCCTATGGAAACGGTTTGAACCTCATTTACACCTCTTCTCTTTATACAACAACTGTGTCTCCACAGATGAATTAAGATTCTTAAGTGACCACAGTCATAGATCTAATTAAGAATGGGGAGGAGGAGGGATACCGGAGGAACTTATAGAACTTATAGACTGTACCCCCCTAACAATCAACGGGGTTGAGAGTCAAGGACAAAGTTTCTGGGAACAATCATATTGGACAACCTCAAGTGGGACAAAAACATCTCCCCCTTGTCCTAAAGAAGGCTCAGTAGTGATTATTCTTTCTGAGGCCTCTCCAAGAGGATCCTGACCACATTCTTCAATGCAGTCATCGGCTCTGTCCTGAGATTTTACATCTCTTGCTGATTTAAAAGCGCAAACAAGGGGGACGAGGTCAGACTCCAGCTTATTATTAAAACTGCAGAGAAGATCATCGGCACTCCCTTATCACCCATAAACCACGTGTAAAGATATCATTTGTGCTGTTTTCTTGCCAGTACACACTGCGCTCCAATTTTATATAAATGGGAGTATATATTTGGTTTTAAAATAAATGCATGGATGAAACTGAGTTGCTGGGTCATTTGGATCACTGACATCAAGACCTGTGATAATAAGTTGCTTCAGGAGAGCCCAGTTAAAGGAAGACAACTTAAAGTGGAAGTCCAGTGCACCCACCACCCTGTCCAACCCCCCTGCCCCCCTCCCAGCACTGAAACAGGACAGTGGGTTAAAAAAATAAAACACCTGATCTGTGCTTTCACTGGCACTATGGACAGATGGCGGTCTGTGTAGCCTGTCTAAGATGGCAGTGCTCAGCATTAATCAGCATTAATATAGGGAATAAAGCTGCACTGAAATGTTGCAGATGCACTGTGCTATTGTACTTGCATTGCCACAGGCTTCTATTGGCCTGTTCTAGCATTGCATTCTGTTAAAATACTGATTGCAACGTTTTTCTCAGTGCATTGTGCAATGCAGCATATATATGTGTTAAGAAAAGCAAGAAAAAGAAAAGAAAGATTAGATAGGCAGTATTTTCCCTTGCACCATGGCTAAGTTGCCCAACAGAGCCTTATGCTACATTATACTGCCATGCAGGGGCGGACTGGGGCTAAAAAACAGCCCCGGGCTTTTTGGGGCACACCGGCCCATCACTCCATTACAACCAGTAAGTAGCATCCCTCATTACAGCGAGTGAGGGACATCCCACAGAGGCATGTTGCAGCATCTCCTATTAGGGGCAGTGAGGGGCATCCCTACATTACAGTTAGTGAGGGGAATCCCTCATTACAGCCAGTAGGGGCATCCCTCATTGCAGCTTACAGCCATTGGGTGCATCCCTCAGTACAGTCAGTGGGGGCATCCCTCAGAACAGCCAGTGGGGGCATCCCTCAGTACAGCCAGTGGGGGCATCCCTCAGGGCAGCCAGTGGGGGCATCCCTCAGGGCAGCCAGTGGGGGCATCCCTCAGGGCAGCCACTGAGGGGCATCCCTCAGGGCAGCCACTGAGGGGCATCCCTCAGTAGAGCCCGTGGGGGAATCCATCAGGACAGCCAGTGGTGGCATCCTTTAGTAGAGCCAGCGGGGGCATCCCTCACTACAGCCAGTGGGGGAATCCCTCAGTAAAGCCAGTGGGGGCATCCCCTAGTACAGCCAGTGGGGGCACCCCCTAGTACAGACAGTGGGGGCATCCCTCATTACAGCCAGTGAGGGGCATCCCTCACTACAGCCAGTGAGGGGCATCCATCAGTACAGCCAGTGAGGGGCATCCATCAGTACAGCCAGTGGGGGCATCCCTTAGTACAGAAATTGGGGCCATCCCTCAGTACAGTCATTGGGGGCATCCCTTAGTACACACAGGGGGACATCCCTCATTCCACTCCCTCCCCCCAATGCCGGGAATAATAAGGCAGCAGATGGACAGGGTAACTGATTCATGCCTGTCTGCCTGCCCGCTGCTGCTGTTACCCCCCAGCCACTCCCACACTCACTCATGCTGGTCTCCCCTTCACTGCTGTTCCCGACCCACGCACACACCAGCACTTCCTGGTTGTTGCGCGCTGGTCGGTGGGCGGGCCCCATATGGCCGGCATCCAATGAAAATAATGGACGCCACCCACAGACACCCACCGCCAACAACCAGGAAGTGCCAGTAAGCATGAATATGTGTGTCTGTGTGCGAGAACGGCGACACCAGGAAAGGCCGCAACCCATCAATGAGAGATGCGTGAGGGTGGGCGGCAGGTCGATCTGCCCCTCGCTGCTGTTCCCCCTTCCGCATCTATCTATCATGGGTCACTGCCTTTTCTGGTGCCGGCCTAACCTGATTTTGCCCGGTATGCCCTATGGCCAGCCGCCCCTGCTGCCATGATTCAACTGCATTATTGTTGCTTGGCAATTTGATTTGAGGGAGGATGGCTGATCACTATAGCCATGGTTACCCATGCTGTTGGGACCAGATCTCGATTTCCCTCCAAGGCTTATAACATTGAATGCTGGTCATTTTAGTAATGCCTTGGGAGTTTTACTATATAAATGCAATAAAAATCAAGTAGCAGCCCATTCAATCTAATCTGCAAATGCAAAGAGCAGCGTGGCTTGCAACTAATGCTATTAAAATATTAAAGTAAAATGTAATATTGTGCATTAAATGTGCCATTACAAGTTATGGCCAGTTTGCATGGCTGCATCTTTTCAGCACCAGGGCTATCAGTGTTATTTTCCTTTTTGAACAGAAATGACGGCACTTCTACTGTGTATGCATTACACAAATACTAAAGCAGTCAGAGCTGATAATGGTGTGATTTTGTAAGTTAGAACACAATGGCGGTATGTATTATTCAAAGGAGATCTATGTACAGGTCTGGTCACTTTACCCTCAGAATATAATGACACAGGGATATGTGCTGCTTACATTTTGCAAAAGCAAACTCAGATCCAATTTTCAGACACAGGAGAAAGGAAAGTTGATTGTGCATTAACATTACACTGATTACAGTCAGCCTTTATATTCTAACAGAGACGGCGAGGTCGCTATTAGAATAAATCGTATGACCCTCATCTCGAACTGAAATTAATTCTAAAGAATATTTATATCTGCAAGTTAATGTACGAATAATGGTTACAATTATAGAACATTTAACACAATATTTAGATTTAGTAATAATAGCTAAAATGCATTTCTTCTCAGATTATGGACAAAAAATGAATAATTCAATTTAATTATGACTGGATTTATGTAATTGCTCTATAAGGCAGTGGGGGACTAAAGACCCAGCAAAAAAAAGCTTAAGAATCTAGTGTTGGAAAACACCCCGAGCCTGGCAGGGGCAGCAGAAGGACCTAAAGACCCATTGGCAGGACTCTGGTGGCTAGAAGGTGGTTGCAGCCAGCACCTACGAGGATGGAGGCCGGTGACAGGAGGGGGAGAGTGGCTCTTTTACAACACTGCAACCCAGTGCAAGTAAAGTGCAATACCTGGACATAGACTTCTATGGGCTGCTTTGCCCGTGTGAAAGGGGCTATGAAAAAGTCTACAGCAGCCAGTCAAAAATCTCCAGGGCTGCCAAGCTCCATTTTTGCTAGCGCTTGCACCAAAATTATTTGTGCTTCTTTTTAAAACAGACCTGAAACCATTTTTGTATTCATGTACACAGGGTTGGGCTGGAGTATCTTGTGCCTACCAAAGGTAATCAATCTGTGGGCCCACCCCTCAGCTGTATTACAGTGGATTTAGAGTCTAAAAGTCTGGAATGACTTTAGGTCTAGCACAGATGCTCTCTAGGGAATATCCTAATTTGAGCTGTACTATAGTTTAACCATCTAAATGTCAGCCACATAAAATTTACAGGGCTGCATCTCCAATACGTGCCTGTCCCGTAAACCTATGTTACTGCCATTTTCCCCAGTTTAGAAAAAAAAAGCTCACCTCTGTCCTGGTTCCAGAGGTTTCCTCATCTCTCAACTGGGCCTCCGTTCCGTCAGAGAGCTATGTCAGCTGCAGTGGAGATGCAGAGAATAAGCGTCTGGGAGTGGGGCAGAGGACACAGATCCTTTGTCCAGATCCTGGCTTCCGCCGTTTACTTCTGGCTGAAGATGGACAGTGTGTGACAACACCTAGCGATAAAAGGAGGTAAGTAGGGAGGTAAAAAATAATTAAGGACTTTTTAAAGTGTATTGTGTTAAATGAGCTCTCCAAGGTAGGTTTAGGTAATTAGAGCAGGATTTTACATATTTTTCGTATTATAAGGCGCATCTGCCCATAAGACGCACCTAGGAGTTGGAGAAGAAAAATAAGAAAAAAAATATTCTAAGCTAAATGTGCTAAAACACCCCATTACAGGCAGTGTGGCATTCTCCCCTGCGATAGGCAGTGTGGGATGCCCCCATCCCATTCCCATAGACAGTGTAGCATGTCCCTATCCCATTCCCATAGACAGTGTGGCATTACCCCCTTCCTATTCTCCATATAGACAGTGTGGAATCCCCCCCCCCCTTCCTATTCTTCATATAGGCAGTGTGGCACCCCCTCCCATTTACCATATAAACAGTATGGCATTCCCCTTATACCATTCCCCATATAGGCAGTGTGGTATTCCCCCCTCCCATTCCCATATAAGCAGTGTGGCATCCCACCTCCCATTCCCACATAGGCAGTGTGGCATCCCCCCCATTCCCATATAATCAGTGTGGAATCCCCCCTCCCATTCCCACATAGGCAGTGTGGCATCCCCCCATTCCCACATAGGCAGTGTGGCATTCCCCCCCATTCCCATATGGGCAGTGTGGCACCTCCCCGCATTCCTAAATAGGTAATGTGGCATTTCCATCCCCCCTCCCATTCCCCATATAGGCAGTGTGGTATTCCCCCCCTCCCATTCCCATATAGGCAGTGTGGCACCCCCCAGCATTCCCATATAGTCAGTGTGGAATCCCCCCTCCCATTCCCACATAGGCAGCGTGGCATCCCCCCATTCCCACATAAGCAGTGTGGCATCCCCCCATTCCCACATAGGCAGTGTGGCATTCCCCCCATTCCCACATAGGCAGTGTGGCATTACCCCCATTCCCATATGGGCAGTGTGGCACCCCCCCATATTCCTATATAGGTAGTGTGGCATTTGCATCCCCCCTCCCATTCCCCCATAGGGAAAAGTAAAAAAAGAAAAAAAAAGTAAACCCACCTTTTAATCCTCCCCGCTGTCCTCGCTGTCCTCACCCAGACACACTCGGCTTGGTATAGCGGTGCTGCTTGCACTGTCCCGGCCACTTCCCCACGGTGCCAGCGGACAGAGACACCCGGACTTAAACAGGGTCGGCCACGCCCCAAAAAGGAGACGATGGGGGTCGAGCATCGGCCACGCCCCCCACTGTAACAGGCTGGGTGTCTGGCGCTGCCGAGAAGGCTGCCTCCGCCGCTTCCGGGACAGCGTGAGCGATAGAGAGGTGAGTTAATTTTTTGCTTTTTATTTATTTTTTTGCACACCTTCGCCTGATAAGACGCACGGACATTCCCCCGCACCCACACTTTTTGGGAACAATAAGTGCGTCTTATATGGCGAAAAATACAGTAACTCTTCGTGGCAATTTTTGCTAATGAGAGTGTTGTGATGCAAGGATTTTTTTACCTACCTCCTCCCACTCACCTGCCAGCCCCACACTGAAGGGCTACTTACTTTTACCACGCAAAGTTTAAACCAATAGAGGACAAATAGATATGGCTGCACATTGCAGTGCCCCCAGCAAGAAGGTTCAGCATCACTCACACTGTGATTTTTGGGACTTGGGGGCAGCAGGATGGGTGGGTCCCTGCATCACAGCAGCACATGAACCTCTTTCATACACTTCAGTTGCAATCCCCCCCCCCACCTAGCTTGCAGCATTTATATATACCCACCTGCCCTCCAATGACTTGCTCCACTGTAGCCTGGGGTGCCACAGCTTGCCTGTTTCCAAGCTATTAACTGCTGATACGCACTACTTGGCTGTGGAAATCTGAAAACAGAAAAATAGCAAGGCAACTGATACACCAAAATATATTGCAAAAAGGTAATGCTCACAGGTTTAATTTTTCCTGCTGTAATTCAACTTCTTCAGATGAGCCAAAGCTGTTGATAAGCTCGCCTGTTACAGTGAAAGGATTCTGGGACTTGGGCCCTTATTTATGAAGGAATAGCGACAGGTAGCGACTGGTGAGCGGCCGGTAATGACGGGCCCCGCCACGAGAACGCCGGCTCCCCACCACAATCACACATTTATTAAGACAATCCTGCTTAGCGACTGAGATAGCGCCATATAGCCACTCATTCATCATTATTCCAGCCTCAGCCCACAGCGCCAGCGTCCGACCTTGAACAGCAACAGGTATGACCTCTCGCTACCTGGCGCTCTCCAATGCATTTCAATGGAACAATCTTTAAATATTCATAATTAATTATTAATTTTTTTTTTTTTAAATGTGAAAAATTCTGTGACCACTTCTGCCATTTTAAATAATTTTTTTAAGGTAAAAAAAAAAAATAAAAAAAATTTACAGAATTGATATTACAGGTCTGATATTAATGTATTCATATTACAAAGTTTTTTTAAAAACTTTTTTGGTTTCCAAAAATATGGTTGTTTGGGGGTTAAAAAACTACTTTTAACCCATCGCCGCCAGCGCTCTGGGGTTTAAACATGCATTTTACAGCGCGAGAATTTTTTGAGCGTGATTTGTTAATGAATATGGTGGGAGCCGGTCGCTACGGCCAGTCGCTATCATGCGCTCCCATACAGTGCGGAACCTGTCAAATAGCGACTCCTCACCCAATATTCAACATTACGGCAAACCGACTGAGTCGCTATCAACTACCGAACAATGGCCAAGCACAGCGACTACTAGCGGGCACTCTGAAAATGCCGCTACAGTCGCTCAACTGTCGCTACCTGCCGCTGTTAATGAATCGGCCTCTTGAAGTCAGTAATTTTTACTCAAGGTCAGGAAAGCCGCTCACACTTTAGCAACACAGAGCCATAGGAAACTTGGAAACAGCATGCTGATTACAGGTATGGGGCCACAATCATAACACAAATGTTTATTTTACATTCCAAAAGAGGAAAACAATAAGGTCGAACACCAAAACCTGACAAAAATTGAGTTTTCCTTAACAGTTGTAGCAGGATCCGCTTTTGATCCTGCTTCTTTAAACCAGTAGAGAGCACTGTTATACAACACTATAGCTTCGGGGGGGGGGGGCATTGTTTGGGGCCACTTTAATAGTGGTTGCCTTTCCACTATTAAGTGAAGAAAAAATATAAAGTTGTGTGATGCATTAATAGCTTTTATACTGTATTCTAAACATTACTATGAATGTTGGATTATATGCAGGTGTCTCTTTAAAAGATTGTCGCTGGTCGGCATTTCATCATTACAATTACAGGATATAATTGATGGGGACAAATTTTATAGTGCGGTTAGGCTGCTTTTTAATTTTTGTGCTCCTAAGGACTGCATTTACATTATTGACAGGTCACCAATGCATGTTCTGTACAAATAAATGTGTTTAATATTAATTATATCAAAAAATACTTCAATACAGTTCTACCCATTATGCTCTATGTAATATTAACCTACAGAGCCACTGTAAACTGGCGCAGCTTTAACACATGCTCCTGCCACTGCAAACTATATGGCGCTAGTGATAAATTAGGGGCAGGCTGGGGCGATGCCTGTATTTTTGTTTGTTAAAGTGGACCAAAACCCACTGAACTTATTAGGGTGTAGAACTAGAAATCGATATTTTTTAGCATTTTGAATTGTCCTGGAACACTGTTTTTTCTGCTGTCTCTCTCTGTAAGATGGCAGCAGGTCAGTCATTACATAGGTGTGGCAATGACATCATTGCCACACACAACAGTGGCAATTAATGGAGGAGGCGGGGCTTTACAGCTAAAACAAGCTGGATTAGTTGGAAAGAGAGTAAAGCAGGATTTAGAGTCACTCCTCTTCTAAAACATAGTCATTGACGTTCATTGTCTACCTTGTGGTTGATTCAGGGCCAGGTGAAAGTTTACACCCAGTAGACAATGAAGGGCAATGGCAGTGTGAGAACTTTCACCAGCCTCTGAATTGACCCCATAGTCCTTGACTATTATTATGGAAACATAAGTGCATCCCATATGCCATTTTGGGAGTATAGGAAAGGGAGCTTGCTAAAGATAATAACACTTGCATATTTGAGTATTGCCCATGCAACTAGATAGAAAGGTTACAAAAAAATTTAAAGTGGTGAGAAAAGTGACAACTGGATAAAAAGGTAGCAGCAGCTTCTTTCTCTGGGGTTTGTGTTAAATGATCCCATGGGTCAGACACAAGCCTTTCCGATTATTAAAGGGGGGGGGGGGGGGTGGGAGCAGCTCAATCACTTCAATCACTTCAATCAATTATTATTATTATTCAGGGCCTGGGAACTAATTTACCGCCCAGTTTAACCCTCTCATCAACTAAATATCAAGCAACAAACATGTCTAGCTAAGACAGAGATTTGGTTGCATATATCTGCAGATACATGTGGAAGCCACACTGCCCCGGCAAGGCACTCTGTATTTAGTGTGGTCCCTACTCTTAATTCTGAGTCCCCAAAGTTGGGACATGCAATGCAGACAAATATCTGAGAGCTACTCCCCTGGGAAGCAGCCAGCCTCCCTTTAGAACACTGTATCTGCAGATATATGCAACCAAATCTCTGTCTTTCCACATAGCTAGACATGTTTGTTGCTTGATATTTAGTTGATGAGAGGGTTAAACTGGGCGGTAAATTAGTTCCCAGGCCCTGAATAATAATAATAATTTTGTATAAATAATAGTGACTGAGCTGCTCCCACCCCCCTTTGTTCATTTGAATTGCCATGAGCACAAGCAGGGAGGAATTCAGCCTCCCTGTGAAGTGTTCTAAAGGGAGGCTGGCTGCTTCCCAGGTGAGTAGCTCTCAGATATTTGTCTGCATTGCATGTCCCAACTTTGGGGACTCAGAATTAAGAGTAGGGACCACACTAAACACAGAGTGCCTTGCCGGGGCAGTGTGGCTTCCACATGTATCTGCAGATATATGCAACCAAATCTCTGTCTTTCCACATAGCTAGACATGTTCGTTGCTTGATATTTAGTTGATGAGAGGGTTAAACTGGGCGGTAAATTAGTTCCCAGGCCCTGAATAATAATAATAATTTTGTATAAATAATAGTGACTGAGCTGCTCCCACCCCCCTTTATTCCTTTCCGATTATTGCTTATATGCCATATTAATGAATTAGTGGGGGGGGGGGGGGGGGGTTATAGCCTTTGGTGCATCCAATGTGGCATAGATTGCTCACTGCATACTTGCTTGCCTAAAAGAAATTCATCCTGAGAATTGTCTACTGAATATTTATTAAGTTGTTGAGTCATTGGGGGCAGCAGTTGGACTGCAGTGTCACAGGGCCATCCAGGTTGCTGGAGCCCCCCTGTGCATACCCTGGCAAACCCCCACTCCCCTGTTTCGCTATCCCCCAGTTCTGCTGGCCTGCTGGTGTTCACGTGGTCTCTGATGAAAACACGGACCACTACTGACTGCAAGGTCCACTGCAATGTATCCCTGCTTTTGAAGCTGCATGCATGTTTCAAGTATAAACCAAACCAAAATGTGTTACACAGCAATATAATACATGAAGTATTGTAAAGTAAAAAAATAATCGGTAAACACTGATTAAAATGTATGCAAGTATAAAGTAGATATTTTAGACCATTAATAGCACCCTATTATTAGATAGTTTCATTGTTCACAGTATTCAGTTTTGATGATGAAAAGACAGATAACTGCCTTTGAAATATTTCTTTCTTTTGAAATTTTAATTAGCTGGCCGAGAAAACGCAGTAGGATACCTTTGAAGAGAACATATCAGCAAAGGAGGATATATCTGCTTGGCGGATACATGGACAACTTGTGAACTTGACACATGAACACTTATTAACATATGCTGACACTCAGAATTACCAGCTATGGAAAAAGAATCCGAATTACAACAGGATTTATTGTAGCCAAGTATATACTTAATTGTATACAGTACATGCAGAAAAGCAAATCTTTGTGGTGGGGGCTCACTGCATTGGGTAAAGGAGGAGAACTCAAACAGAAGTTATAGGCATGGCTAACAGGAGCTAAAGGTCTAGAGGTGTTGGGGGATTTTCTGACTGGGTAGTAGGCAGAAAGTAGGCCTGAGATTGAGAAATCGAGAGGAGGGAATATAAAAGGAATGTGGACAGGAAAGAGGGGAAAATGATCTGCAGTGAGACCCCAGTTCCATGTGATTTGGATGTGAAAAGTGGCCCAGAAAGGAATGTAGAGGGGGGTTTCAGATAGAACCCTGCAAGGTACAATTGGGTACAGCATAAATACCCTCTTTGTTACTTAGGGCGGGAAGCTATCAGTACACAGTTCTTGGTAGGAAACACTCAGCAAGTTTATGAGTTTATGGTCAGCAAGGAACATGGAGAGAGGAGGGAGAGTGTGGAGAGGCAATGTGAAGGTGCAGAAGGTACAAAGGAGGAGACTGTGGGGCAATCAAAGGGGGTAGGGGCTGCAGGGGGCATGCTACAGGGTAATGAGGCACTTAGGGGCGGGACTGTAGGGAGTATAAGGGGAAGCAAGGAAGTGAACTGGGCTGCAGGGAGCACTCTGCAAATCACTTAGTGCAGCACAGAACCCGAAGGAGTTGTAGGGAGCTGCAGGACCATAGATGATACTAGGGATGGTGCTAAAGGGAGCACCTTTCAAGATGAACTTAGCCAGTACATGGGGGCTGCAGAGAAACTAAAGGGGGTTGGAAGGTGTATGGAGGGAGGAGAACAAACCTTGAGGGGGTGCAGGCTAAATGGAGACAGGACAGCAATGAAACAAAAAAAGGGCTACACAGCACACTGAACGGTGCTTGGGAGTATGGCGAGAGCAACCATCTGTGGGAAAGGGGTGACAATGAACCTGGAGAGAATATACGCCGCCTGCGCTGGTGGCAGAAAAGCCCAGCCAGGGCACCTCCCTCCTCCATAATGGCTTCTCCTGTGCAGCGGCGTCACACCTTGCCCTGCTCTGCCCTGTGCACGCCCACCCCGTGTGCATTTCCCCTGCCTCTGTGCATGTGCACGCCTCCAGACACGCCTCTCCCACACCTCCAGCAGACGGAGGGGGGCGGTGCTGATTAGGACCCTGCTATGGGGCCCCATCAGGGCTATGTATGCCCCTGATCATGAACATGGGCCTAAGGCTACAAGGGATTGTGGAAGTTAGGCAACCCTCATGGTATCACAGGTTGCTTTTCTTTCCACAAACCTAACAATCTATGGGTAATTTAGAGAAATATCCCAAAAATCGTGCTGCAAAAAGTGGACTTGTCTCGCTGATAATAACAGTTAGCTTATGCAGCACCAGAGGAGAGGGGACGCTGCGCTAGTTAGGAGCAGGACCAGATTACAAATGGTGCAAAAGCAAGTACTCTAGGCCTCTGAAGGTTAGGAGCCCCATAAAGTGAATCAAGCCCCATCTTGGGTAATCCTAGACTCCAGGGCCGCTTGATTTCCTTTCCCCGGGGCATCTTGATTTGGGATGTCCTGCTGTGTGAAACTCCCGAATTCCCAGTAAAACTTATCTGCTCCCCAATCCAACAGCACATGCATGGGCTATGGCCACACTATGCTATACCTTTAGCCAGGCACGACCCGCACCAAGCATTTGTAAATGGTCGGTGCAGGCACGCCCCCTGCTAAAGGCTAGCAGAAATGTGACCACTCAATTGGTTCTTAGACAATTCCTAGCCGAAAGGGCTGAGGAAAGGTGAGTTTGTCTGAGCAATCTGGGGGGGGGGGGGGGGTGTCACAGTGGGCATCCCAAAACAGGATACCTGGGGACGAGGACCAAAACCCGGGCTAGTCAAATACCGGGTTTTGGTCCACTTTAACACCAGGACTGGATATGGGAGGAGAGATGCATGCCACAGGCACTCCACCTCTTGTTCCTAGTGGGCCCTTGAGCCATAACTATTGGGCCCCTGAAGCCTCCCACAATGTGGTCTGGTGCAGCATGGTGTGGTCTGGAAAAAGAGTGTCTTATTTATTTTTTGTCTCGGTTGTGCGGTAAGATTGGGGGCATAGAGAGTGTGTGGTGGAAGGTATAATACTGGTGGGGGGCCCCAAAAAAGAACTGCTCCGTGCCAAGAACACCCTTAATCCGGCCCTGGTTGGGAGAGGGCTGGGGCACTGTAAGAAGGCTGAGGGGTGAACATAGATAGACAGGCAGGTCCCGCCTTCGCCCCCTTGCCTGTTGCCACTCTCCCCAGGTGACACTGCCACTTGGGGCAATGCTGGCGCTCCGCTGAGTGGCTCAATGCAGGCGCTGGAGGACATATGTGGCCCTGGAGGACATATAGGAACAAATTTATAAAATAAAAGGCTGCCGGGACGGCGCCCCCCTTCACCCCCCTTGTCAGGTGCCCTGTTCGACTGCACATGTCACATACCCCAAAGGCCCTGGCTGTAAATTCCTGGCTTAATACACAGAAGGCAATTGAGGGCCTTATTTAAGAAACACTAGTGCCACGTAGCACCACGTTGCGACAGGTCAGCTTCTGCTGCGGCTGGCAGACTCCATATTTATGAAGGCAAAAATGAGTAGTGCCTCTCATAGCGCCATATAGCATCCCATGTATCAACAGCATCAGGGATTATTTGAGCGCCAGGGTTGTGTTCCCGACAACGTCATATCACATCATGTGCACATGGGGTGCTCAGTGTCATTCTCCCATAAGCTTCAGTTATGCTTTCTAGTTATGTCATTTTTGGTCACTTCTGGTTAGCATTTTCTTTTAATTTTTGGCATTTTTTAAATCATTTTATGCACTTAGGTTATGTGCTGCTGACTAGTGTTTTTTGCACTGCAAATCATGTGTCATGTCATTCTTGTGTCCCCAATGTCATTCCTTGTGTTTGCACATTGTCACCGGGCTGCCATCCGTTTTTCCATTGCACCTGGCGCTGTATACCTCAGTGTCCTGGATTTAGAGCGCCAGTGCTGTGATTTTTTTTATGTTAAAGTGGACCAAAACCCACAGTGATCGACCCAGGAATCTATGAGATTCCAGGGCTAATAGATTCTCCCCCCCCCCCCCAGCGCCATCCAAAGTTTGTGAGCCCCCGCTGTGTGAAACCCCCCAGGTCGCCCCATACACTTACCTTGTTTCCCTGTCCAATGGTGCATATGCGAGCCACGGCCGCATCCCTGCTAACCCCCCGTGCCGTGAGCCTGCACCAGGCATCTGTGGATGGCCGGCGTGGGCAGGCTTCCTGTTAGAGTGTAGCGGGGGATGTGGCCACCAGCGAGCTCAGAGCCACTGGCCTTAAATAAAGCTTTGACGACGTGATGTCAGCGGTTCTGAGCGCGCTGATTGGACGAGCTGCCGTGCATGCGACGTAGGACCGGGAAGAGGTTTTGTACAGACGACCTGGGGGGTTTCACGCAGTAGGGCACCCCGATCAGGGGTGGTGGGGGAAAAGGACCAAAACCCAGGATAGTCAAAATCCTGTGTTTTGGTCCACTTTAAATACAATGACTTTCAGGCTCTCCCCCCAGGACTACCTATCGCTATCTCCATAGCGCCAAACACCAGAGTGCCTGCTGCCTGTGGCCACAGTTGTAGCTGTGGCGCCGAGAGCCTCTCTCGGGACACACTGAAGTGGCGCAAAGTGGCGCTATTATTAAATTGGACTCTAGATCATTTCCTTTTTAATTTCCTTAGGCAGGACACTTAATACTCCAAGGACTAGCATGAATATATATTAAGAGAAGATAAGAAACACCTGAATGAGAAAAGCAGAGGCAGAGCAGACTAGCAAACATTTCTAAAAGAAAAAACACTATCTCTTCTAAATGTTTTCTCTTTCTACTTTTTTTCCACCCATCAAATATTTATACATCTTCTGCAAATGACACAGAAAACCACGAAAGGGACTCGCTAAGTCAAGCATCTGGAAGAAATGAGACTATTAATGTACTCATGTGAGTAGGAAAGGAAGATGAAGCAGCTGTGGTTATATATCACATTGGTGTACCTGAGTGCCTCCATTGTCATCAATTTCTGAAGCTGTGCTCTGCCCACAGTCTTCATAATGGTAATATATCCATTACAATGGCTTCTCTTTGAAGAAGCGCAAGTTTTACGAGCAAGCTGCTACTGCAGAATGGGGCTTTATAGATGCAATACAATATACTCTTAGACTATAATGTATCTCATATTATACTAACATTTATAATGTGTGATATGTAAAAATGCTTTTGGTCTGTTTACACTCCTAGCCACCAGGATACCAGGGATAATCCAATATACTGTACATGCTAAAATACCATTCACCAGATAGAAACCTCATCTGGCCAAACTGATTGGTAGAACTAGAAGGGCCTAGAACTAGAAGGGCCTGGGAGGTCATGATGAGTGGGCATTAGATGTGGTGGTGGCACATGCAACTGTATATTGAGAATCAAGAGCTATTCGCATTGTACTCACAACTGTATGTTACAATTGGACATAAACCAGACCAACATAACAAACAGTGCTCATATGCATCCCTCCCCAGAGCAATTTAGATTGTTGCACATACAAATTAATTTACCTTTTTCTAACTCCTGCTGTAGTAAATTTTAGAAACAAAATGGCGGCTCATGCATTTGCAGGCCATCTGTGCTGCTGGACTTCCTGTTACTGTGCATTGTCAGTTATGTCAGTTGAATCCAAGCAGCAGCATGGCTGAGATGCTGGGAAAGGGAGCTCCAAAATGCCCAGTACCTTTCTTTTCCAACTGTGCCACACTATTGGTCCAGTTGAATGCATCCTGACGCCTAAGTATCGTGGTCCTGTTTCCTGTATCCCTGTTGCACCCCATCACATTAAAGTTGATTTGGCGGCATTCAACATTGCGCTCAACCCAGCAGCTATAGTCAAGCTATTGTGCATACGCGAGCCAACTCAAGGGGTGCGTTGATTGAATGAGCCTGTGAGCGCATGCCGAGCAGGGGCATAAAGTAAGAGCACAACATGGTGGCACCCAGCTGAATTGGAAGGACCCTGGCAGCCCTTTGGAAGAGGGCAGAGGGCCCAGACGTAAAAAAAATGTGTGCACATTTAGGGCCTCATTTATCAAGCACCATCAGACTACGCAACATCAGTGAAAATTTGAATAGTGCAAAATATAATTTTATTTAGCATGTTGTTGCACAACTAGTGTTTTAGTGTATATGTTTCCTGCAGTACAGCAAAATGCAATATTAAATAAAAATGCTCAATAATATTTTGCACCACTGTAATTTGCACAGATGTGGTGTAGTCTGGCAGATAGTGTTTAGGAAATCGGGCCCTTTATTTCCAAGATGCTCTGGGCATGGCTGGTTTGCCTAAATCAGAGCACATCCCCACTGGCTGGAGTTCCGCTTTAAAACCACATTTCTATCAAAGTCTGAGAAAATGTTTGGCAGAATGATATAAGCAAGGTGCTGAACTGATTTTAGCAGATGTGTGTTTTATGGAAACAGTTTTCACTACCTGCAATTTGTTTCTATTGCCAACTGAACACCAAGTCTGTACACCAAGAAGAAAGAAGTAACCCTAGACACACAGGACACTGCTGCTGAGGTGAGGAAGCACACTCATCCTTACACATGCCAATCTGCAGTGCTTTGTGCTTATAGGGATCACTTCTCTCTTCTTGTAGATCTTGGTGTACAGACTTGGTGTATGGCTGTCAATAGCAACAGATTCCAGGAAGTGAAACCTGCATCCATAAATCACACATTTGCTAACATCAGATAAAACAAACAAAAGCATACTAATCAGCTCGGCACCTTGAGGGCATACACTTTCAAAAATGCCATAGAAAGTGGACTTATCCTTTAAACTAAACTATATTTCACCTGTCTGCAATGTAATTGCTTTATGTGTTACTGTATAACCATTGTTAGCAAGCACAAATTGTATATCATGATACAAATGCAGTTTTATGAAATAGAAAAAGACATAACATATAACACACAATAAACGGGACACCTTAAACAGCAAGGAGTCCTGGATACTAATATTCCTAATAAATAAATAATTCATACACCCTAGTGCATATAGCCAAATGTGTTAATAGCATAAACTGATCATTTTTGGTGTCCGCAAAGTGTGGCAGTTGAAACCAGTTTGTGGATGATGGGCATGGTAGGGGTGTGGTCTAGCATGTGAATTAATTACAGGTCACATGCTCTAACAATATTTAGTACATAAAAGATTTTGGGACATTTAGGTGTTTCCAGAGTTTTCGGAAGGACAGCTGGCCTCAAAGTGGGACTGTCCCACTGAAAGTAGACATCTGGTCAGTTTAGTATAGCATAAACCTACTCACTATAACAAACCAAAGTACAAGTGCTGGAAACAACATTTCCTATTTCTAAATGTCACAAAAAAAGAAAACCAACAATGCATAAAGAGACTCAAGCAATCACAATATCACCAATCCAAGGGAACACGCACCTCCGTAGCTACCATGCCTCTTCCCAATGGTGAGGTCCTCTAAGACCTGGCCATTCCCTGTCCTATTTCCGCATTGTCAAACATCCCAAGGGTTCCTCTATCCAACGGCTCATGCACAGGTCTCCGATGACATCCTCAGCAGATTCTACAGGGTTCTGCAACTATAAAGAGTATGGGTAAACTTAGCTTGCCTTCTGCTCTGCAGACAT
Source organism: Gastrophryne carolinensis (assembly GCA_027917425.1). NCBI lineage: Eukaryota > Metazoa > Chordata > Amphibia > Anura > Microhylidae > Gastrophryne > Gastrophryne carolinensis. The sequence continues at coordinate 125,013,252 of CM051236.1, forward strand.
TCAAGTACGTAGGATTACAATCGGAGATGGAGATGAGAATATGGCGAAATACCGGGGTTTCACACAATGCGTTATCCGAAATTGGGTTTCCCTTGAGGGGATTTAAAGGGGACCAACTCAGCAACATAACACTACATGAAAAACAGAATTTCAACTTTCTACACTGTATGGGAATGTTATTGCCAATGTGACATCAGAATGTTTTCTTATTCTCAGTGATCTACTTAATTATATAACTCAATTCAATTTTATTGGTTCACCAAGTACCTCAGAGGTGAACAAGGAATTCTTTTTGGTATATACACAGTACAACAAATAACTACCAATTGATTTAGAAATTGAAAACAAAAGATACAGACTACCTTGAATACAGAGATACAGATGCTCATACAAAGTGTAAGTCCTGCTTGATTCTCATATTTTGTGGCCACTTTGGCAGGAGTGTAATGTGGCATGACATGACATGACGTGACATGTGGCACATGTGTAGGCCACTGGCATGAAAGTGTGACTTACCATCATAATTTCCTCCTGTGGCTCACGGGTGAACATGGTGGATGCCATGTTGGAGCTTGGGATGTTGTCTGTATGAAACACCCCTGCGCTGAGGCGCCCATATAATTTGCTTGCTGGTTCCTGCGATGGCCTGTTAAATAAACAAAATTGAAACCACAATTTCCCACTCAATTAGGTATAAAAGAAACACAGGCATTGCCTAGGTATCCACAGCTCCTGGCCAAGATACTGCAGCTCAAGCCCACAGTTCGTCCCTTAGGCAGTCCCCTGTTGGCTCCCACACTACCCACTCTGAGAGGGTCACCCGTAGCAGTGTGAGGCAGCAGCAGCAGCGGGAGATTAACATCACACAACCAGACTGGTCACAAACTCACCAGGGGCAAGCTGGAGGTCCTGTTTGAATGGTGTTTTGGCAAATTTTGACCTCCTGGCTGGGTCACAGTCCCGCTCTACCCCTAAACCATTGTGGAAGCAGATGTGGGCAGTCCATACAAGTTATGCTTGATCTTGCCATTGCTTTTATTTTGGCTTTGCAGCAAACAATCAGCCAGCAGCTACCACGGTTCAAGAGACAACCCCTGCACCAACAGCTGCACCATCTGCTGTGGCTGCCCCGGACCCACCGTCAAGTCCATGGCCACACAGAAGGCACCGGCCAAGTGAGGGGGACACTGACAAGGTAATTGTATGTCCATAATGAACTAAGGCCAAGGTGCAGGGTGGAGGAGTCATCTGAGCCTACAATACTTTAAGCTTTTTGGGACTGTGGGCACATTCAGAGACCCAATAATTAATGATTCTCATTCTCAAACACAGACTACACTTCTAATGGATGCAATACAGGAGCTTGAGGAAGACAGCCAGGAAAGTTGGACCACACCCCAAATATCCTGATGACGCCTCCTCCAGCTGCTGCAGCACCTGCCACTGTGGCAAACTCCACCTCCCCCAATCTTGACCCACAACAGCAGTCTGGCAGCAGCAGGCACACCACCTCCTGTGAAGGGATGGGAGGAAGCCAGCTCCGCCCTTTACCCAGGCACTATTTGCCTTTGTTAATGCGGTGCAAAATAATGGAGGCAAACTGGCAGGCCAATAGCTACACTTTTAGACTCCCCCAGCTATTTTAAAGTGGTGCGCTGTACCACCAGGAAGTTTCAGGAGGGCATGGATGCAGTGGTGGAGGAGCAGCGGGGCCACAACAAAATGTTGGAGGCACTGCTGGGCCAAATAGTGGAGGCAAACCAGCAAAATGCCAGTATACACCCACTGCCTGAGGCACACCAGCAGAGAGTGTAAACCAGGCCCCTTCACCCTAATCAAGGCTGGACTTTGGGGGGGGGGAATCTTTTGATTTTTCTGAGGGGCAAAAATGTATTTTGCTGAATTTTGGACACTGTGTTGCCCTTGAGCCACCCATGGAGGGTTGCATTGTATTGATAAATATATCCCCTAAATGAAAGCCATCAAACATCCACTTGTTTTGGCTGGTTTAATTGCACATACCAAAGCAGAAAAAGGGGGGGGGTAAACAAAAACAAGGCAAAATGCACAAATTAAGTTAAATCATTGTTGACTAAATGCTGGTGAACAGATTGGGTAGCAAGGCTCGGAGTACCGGAATACAGTAGGCCATTTATCTCAGGAGCTGCAGCGAGGGGTTGACTCCTCCACATATGCCAAAGAACACCCTATCTGCTAGGGCAAAATTGTGGAGGTCAATACAGGCCATGATGATTTGAACAACCTTGTCAGGCTTGTATTGGAGGGCTGTGTGGTCCAGACACCAAAACCGTGACTTCAATAGACCAAAGGCACGCTCCATAACAGCCCTAATGTGACGGTGGGCCTGGTTATAGGCCTTCTGGCCATCTGTCTGGGGACTTTGAAAGTGTGTCTGGAGCCAGGGAAGCATGGAAGCAGAGGATAACTCAAATCATCTAAAAGAACATAAAAAACAACATGAACACTCATTAATGACCAAAACACACAAACAGCATAAAGCATGGAACCAGTGGGAAACATGTTTTGTAGGAGGCACAACAAGGAAACAAGGAAGCTGGTTTAGGGGAGCTAAGGCAAGTGTAGTATAAAGATAGGAGATGGGGCTAGAAGGCATAAATACAGGAGAGGGAGCAAGAAGTTGCAACAATAGTGGCCCTAAACATGCCAAAACATATATTCCTGAGCAGCTGAGGGAACCAGGGCCACATGCGTGCACTTGGCATATTCGCAATGTTGAAAAAACCCAACCTCACTGCATTCCAGGGTGCCATGTCGTCAGGGAAAGAGATGTATTTCTCCTGCAGGACAGCCTTGTTATTGAGAAATTTAGTCAGGGCATGGCTCAGTGAAGGCTGGGACATGCCAACTGACAGTTCCACAAACCTCTTGAAGGAGCCATTCGCTAACAATTGAAGGCAGCCAATCAATTTGAGCATACCTCCAATTGTCAGGAACTTTGTTTGTGGCGGGGGCCACACCTGCTGATCGGACATCTCATCGATATTCAGGTGACTGTGGGTATACCTAAGCTCGGGTATACTTAAGGTAACTGGTTAACAGCCCCTGCTGCTCCAGGCACTTATACTCTTCACAGAACTTGTCAAGGGGCTTCATCAGCGCATATGGCGGTTCCTGCTTGTAAAAAGAGGGCGTAATTTTGAACCGGAAACATACAGTTTTTAAAAGGCCGAAAAGGGGCCGGGGTTCAAAAGTCGGGGTTCAGAATCACACGCAAGCGCAATAGACTTTTTAAAAGATTTTTTAAAAAAGGACCCTATTAACATCTAGGAAATAGAATGTCTAATATATATAAGAATCTTATGAGTATATGCGTACATTGAAATGCCTTCCAACTTGCAGTTAAATACTAGGAACACAAGAAAGCGTTTTAGTGCCCCCGGAATTCTAGGGTATTTTTTTAAAACATATTTTTACTATTTGTGTGTTGAGGTTTTTCCTGATCTTGACCATATAAATACATAGTAACATAGTAACATAGTATGTAAGGCTGAATAAAGACTTTAGTCCATCCAGTTCAGCCTGTTTTCTCCTTCCAATGGTCTAGTAGCCATAGCTGGAAATGTTATTACATGCCAAGAAGGCATCATACATGGAAACGCACCCAATTATTATCTCAAATTTCTGCGCTGGAGTAAATAGAACAATGCCTGTGTCACTAGAGGCTTCTTAAATTCAAGACAACAGCTATAGATCCACAAAAATCTATTAGAATGTACTCCACAGGAAAACAGTTCTAGTAAACTTCTAAACTAGTGCAATAAAATTCTTCTTTAATGCTCATATCATGTAGGGAGAAAAAGGAAATAAAAAGCCCCAAGAGCGTGATACTGTTTCAAACCTAAGGGGTGTAACCCCCTTATCCCTTTAATTGCGCTTACCAACTTAATATATAATATATAATATATATAATATATATATCATATATATATCAAACTCATTAAGTCAAATCCACTGTCACGGATTTCTCAATGGAGAAATCCTCTATTAAAGAGTGACCAGAAATTCGAGAACTGCAAGAGAGAGTCTATGAATATGCAGCAAACTGTGTTTAATTGTGACAACCAGTGAACAACACACACATCAAACAGGCTGCTGTACATAAATACACATGTGGTGTCAGAGTGCATACACACAAGATACAGGTTCAGATTCAGGTTCAGGTTCAGATTCAGAAGTCCAAAGACAGAGTCCGGGTAGACAGTTCAGAAGACAGATTTAATGCTGATTCCACTAGCTGAATGGGTGGTTCAGCTTATATGGAGCAGGAAGTCCCACAGGTGCTGACTGATTAACAGCTCTGCAGGACAGAGCCATCTCAAGCTGTGGAGGAACTCCAGACCTGACATCCACATATACAACAGCCTCAACTGTGTAGGAGATGCCTCCACAGAAAAATACACATACAAGGTTTTCCAACTGATTTTGAGAGCCAGTGGAATTTGTGGAAAAGCTGAGTTTTAAGAGACCTTTTTATTCAACATAATAAAGTTGAAGAAAAATCTTTCATGGACTTAAAAAAAATCTCCATGGGGTGGCCATGACATAGGTAGCTAGAAGATCAACGCTCTCCTTTATCCCTGGTTTGTAAAGCCAGGAGCTGCGCTCCCAACTGGCTTATGAGCATGGCCTTTGTATGGCCGTCTCCTATTGAAAACAAACGGTGCCTTTGTACACAAAGAACTTCCTTGTACGGAGGCCTCTATTGTTTCCAAGGGGAGTCAGCCATAGAGAGGCCATGCTCACCCACCAGCCAGAACCTGCAAAGTGCAGCTACCAGCTTCAGAAACTGGAGTTGTGTCAGGAGCCTGTTGACGGAAAAGTGGCCAAGAAAAGACAGATGTGCGTTAATACTAAGGATAGCTAGTGATTGGGAAGGTCTACCCAGTAGTGGCAGCGGACACCAGGATTGATGACCCACAGGAGCCAGCGAGGACTAGAGACAGCAGCAGATACCAATGGCAGTATGGAGTACCAAATTGCTCCTGTAATGAAGCATGGGTAAAGCTCAATACTTGTGGTTTTCCACATGGCCATAGATACCTGTGCTCTGTGTTGTATACCACATTTACTAAAATGCAGTGCAATGCAATGCATAAATATGAACAGTGGTGTAACTAAATATGACGAAGCCCTGGTGCAAACATTACATGGCTCCTACAGTATACAGAAGAGACATGTGCTCCTTCCTTTATGTAAATGATGCCAAGTGAGCACAAATATGATACGGCGCCCCCCTGACCCTCTGGGCCCGGTGCAGTTTCACTCCCCTACACCCCCTCAAGTTAAGCTCTTGAATGTGAAGCAACCCATAGATGTTTTTACAAAGCTTTTTTTATAGGTTTGTTTATGAATGAGTGTTTATAAAGATATAAAGAACTAGTTCCTATATACATTTTGCTGGACCTCACATCTAGTAAGTTAAAGGCATAATAAATGACCAGTTCACCTTTTATATGAAGAAAATGGGCATGAAAAGGTAACTATTTGATCTTGCATTCATACCTGAATCCATTGTATATTTTATACTAAATCATTTAATCATGATCAATCCTCCAAAAACAATTATCTATTAAATTTAAATAACATTATACAACTTGTGTAGGCTCTTGTTATGCCTGATACAGTGGCTGCAACGCCATCAAATGGATAAAGCTGAACAGGGTCGGCTACAGGTTTATGTGGGCACCTGGGTGTCAGAGTCTCAGTGGAAACCCCTGGGCCCTGGACCTTTTCTCACTATGCTGTTTACCACTTTCATGTTAGGCATGCATTCTTCTTTTCTTCTTCCTAATGCTTACCTTCACCAATTCCATGCTTGGCATGCATTCTTCTTTTTTTCTTCCTAATGCTTACCTTTACCAGTTTCTTCTCTCCACTGAAGCTCATTCTCCTTGATAGTTGTATATTTGAGATATAATGTAAAAATTACTATGGTTAAAAATTATATAAAATGAAAGACACCACAATGTGTCCACCATATTTAATTCTTAATTATTTTATTTATGTATCATTTTTTATTTGTATTGATTGTTTTTTATTTATTAAATCGAGTATTTTGTTTAAAATTTTGGTTAATTTTTGTATAAAATATATATAATAGAAGTATGACTCATTTAAATTGCCTAGTTCATGATGCCATCAGGGCATAAGTGTCGTTGCTGGACCAAGAAAGACCAGGATATGAAAAATTACACATGGCAACTCACAGCAAATTAATGACTTTTTTAGCCACGTGTCTGCAGCCACATGAAAGCCACATGAAAGCAGATGGGTTATCTATTGCTTAGGCACACAAGGTATGTGGCACACCACAACAACACACTCCCGCCAGGAAATAAAGCCTGTAAGAGGAGCGTGAAAGAACCTGTTTTATTGGCCCCTCTCGAAGGCCACGCGCAAGCCTATACTATCACGTACTATACGCATGAGTGTGAAAACAATACGAAGCTAATACTAGTGATACGCGGATGAAAAGACTCAAATGCACATATGCAAACTCCAGTATGAAAAAAAAACACACCAGGAGCTCGAACATGGTAAAAAACTACACATACACACACTTTTTCATGTGTAAGTACACTTAAAAGAGGCTGTGAATCGACAAATCTCTGACAAACAAGCTATATTAGCTCATTGTTATGACTATACAACATAACATTTAAGGCATATGGTTCTTTGAGCATATCCAGATACTTGCCGCTCTAGCATCTCGCATTACTCTGTAGCCATTGAGGTGTTTCCCTCAACTCATATTCACTTTTTGTCTCCCACATCTGTTGCATCCTGCTCTGATGAAATAAATTTACCAGGTGCTAAGATTGAGACCCATGCAGGGCTGGACATGCTCTGGACAAACAGATGCACCCTACAAGCTGATTGGTAGTCACTGCATGACTGCTCATAGCGCCCATAACCTTCCCCTCTCCTTAAAAACCGTTCCCTCCACCTGTCCCCTCTTATGCTATAAATGACCAACACCGACACCTCTATTCGTTGGAAAGACATTTATTAATAAAATAAATATCGGCCACAGCATATACAGTAACAAAACCAAAAATCCCTTGTCGGCTTACACTTTCTTCTCTGTGGAGGGGGCGATGTAACCAACTACTAACTAAACGTAGCCACAGCTGTGATAACAAACTTTCTTAACCCGACGGCCAACCAAGAACCTGCCCCTGGCCGTCCACCCGCAGGCCCAGGGGCTTCTTGTATGAGAGCTAACCGCCTTCCTTATTAACCGCATCTAACAACCACACAGCTGTAGCTTATTATAACCAACTTATTTCCTTGTGATGATCGCCGCTTCTGCCTTTGTCTGCCCCCCTCTAAGAACCGACAAGGGATTCCCGCCAGCTGTGACTTCCTCAACCCTAAGAAAGAAAACATAGTTAGTCATGCAAAAGCATCCTACCATATCCAAACCTCATAACCGTACTGAACTGTCACACCCAACCATCCTATCCCCGACATATCCCCCACTTGCTTATACTCACACTAATCCCGGATGGGTGGGCGGGTCTTCTTGCTCTGTGGTCACCGGAAAAGAGGGGGTGCATGAGGCGACAGCGCCTTAAATACCCCCACCACTACTTACCTCCCCTTCCTGGCCATCACGTCCTGTCCCTATGTCCCACCCCCTACTAGCCAGTTTCCCTTCAAATCCCCAGACGCTTCTAGGCCTGCGCATGGCAGTCATGCTGCCCTTCTGCCCCAGCGCAGGGGCATCCCTTGACTGCTCATAGCGCCCATAACCTTCCCCTCTTCTTAAAAACCGTTCCCTCCACCTGTCCCCTCTTATGCTATAAATGACCAACACCGACACCTCTATTCGTTGGAAAGACATTTATTAATAAAATAAATATCGGCCACAGCATATACAGTAACAAAACCAAAAATCCCTTGTCAGCTTACACTTTCTTCTCTGTGGAGGGGGCGATGTAACCAACTTCTAACTACTAACTAAACGTAGCCACAGCTGTGATAACAAACTTTCTTAACCCGACGGCCAACCAAGAACCTGCCCCCGGCCGTCCACCCGCAGGCCCAGGGGCTTCTTGTATGAGAGCTAACCGCCTTCCTTATTAACCGCATCTAACAACCACACAGCTGTAGCTTATTATAACCAACTTATTTCCTTGTGATGATCGCCGCTTCTGCCTTCGGCTGCCCCCCTCCAAGAACCAACAAGGGATTCCCGCCACAGCAAGGGAGTCGTTGAAACCTTGACGACAACCTTGCCCGCCACAGCTCTACTGCTATTTCCATGACCTCCTGCAGCCTCAGGTTAAATAGGTCCAGGCTGACCTCATTTAAATGCACCCCGTCGCCTCTAAAAAAACATCCTCTTCCCCTCCACATCCACGTGGCGGACCACCAAGCCCCCCCTCTTCTCTACCCATTTACCAATCTTTATCCTGGTTTTGTCGATTGCTCGCTCGTCCCTTGCCCCTCTCCAACTAAAACGAGGGATCATCTCTGACCACACTATGATCAGGTTTGGAACATCCGCGAGGATCATTGACAAATCACTCTTCATGGCGGACACCAAGTTTCTGGAAGCTATCTTACCCAAGTCATTACCGCCCACATGAAGAACCAGGACTCCGGGAGGACCATCCCACGCGCATCTCTCCATAAAGTGGCCTAAAACCTCTCTCCAGCACAGACCCCGGACACCCAACCAACTCAACTTGGCCACTTCTCGTGGTAATCCCAGCTGCAAACCACTCCGTCGCAGTTCAGCCCTCCTTGCGGCTCAAAAAATGAATGAATGCCCCAATAGTAATATGGGACAGCTGGGCGATTCTGCAAAAAACAACGACAAAACATTATCATACATCCCCCTCCCCCCCCCATTCTTTTTTTTTTTTTACATAACATCTACCCATCTCCCCCACTGCCCTAACAGCACACTGCTTCCACCCTCTGTGGGCGGACATATGACTTATATCGGTGCGATCCCCACCGGCCTATTTTCTTGAGCAGCTCTGTTGATAACCCTAAGCGGGCTGCCTAGGTGGCTGCCCCGATCCTAAAGGAATGGGTTCCGTATTCCGATGCCGACAACCCCATGCCCTCCAAGGCCCTCTTAAAAACGGCCGAAAATTGGTACCGTGATAGGTAAGACCCATCTTCGTGTACTAGCAAGGGACCTTGCATCCGCAGCCTAACTTCACGGAATGCTCTAAATGCAGACACGGGGCACACTGGGGACCCAGGCATCTGCCGCAACACCACCCAACACCCTCGTCCAGCCTGATCCGTTTTTGACCATCGCAGCAGCAACTCAATAGCCTCACCCGATTCCACCACATCTTGAAAGGTAATACCCCCAGGCATTTTCTTACTCTGACTCACCAGCTCGTCGATTCTAAATGCCCCGAAAAAGGCTAACGAAAAGGCCAACGTGAACAACGTTGCCTCATATTTTGACACACACGTAGTAGGAAGGTAAGAGATCAGCCTCTGTAGGATGTCCCATGACACTGCTCGGCGCTTATCCACACAAACATGCTCCTTCCCCCACCCTTTTAAGGCTTGTCTAACCACAAACTGCTTCGAAACATCCGGCCATCCCCGTAACTTACATAAAAATGCCAGTGCGGACAGCTTTCTTTCCACCGATGAAGGGGACTCACCCTTTTCAAACAAGGAAGCGACAAACCATATTGCCATTTCTTCTCTAGATGCCCCAATCCCGAACATCTGCCACTCATTCTCCAACCAAAACCATTCCTCCCATACCTTTTCTTTTTGTTTCAATATTTTTATTAAAGTTTTGGGTTTTCAACATTACAGATATTTGGAGCTTATGCATTATATTGCCATCCCGCGCAGGGGAGGTGAAAGAAAAAGCTAACATTCTAAATTGCATAAGATTATACATAGATCACGAACATTCAACGTCTTTGCGCAACCCACTTGCCCTGAGACATGTTTATACCCACTCCGGGGCCATGCAGGTCGGGGGGGCTCCGCCCTCCACGATCCGCACCGGCCCAAGCGAGCCCACAGGATTTGCAGACTTGGTCAAGCGCGTTGACGGGAAAGGGTTAATGAAAGCCTTTTGGGATCGCAGTCTAAAGAGAGGAGAAACAAAGAACTGGGGGGGGAGGGGAAAAGTTGGAGGGAGGAGGGGAGGTTGGGGGGGGGAGAAGGGCCAAGGGGCTCCCGCACTCCACCAGCCAACTTGCATGGTTGCTACAACCTCCATGGGGGTTCGCCAGGCCAGGCAAATCTCATCCAGGGTTCCCATATCGAAAGGAATTTGTCATGGGTGTCGGTCAGAATACTAGATAGCCTTTCGTTGATGAGGAACCCGTTCATTCTGGCCGACACCTCAGATATTGGGGTAAATTGCTTTTTCCAGGCTCTGGCTAAGGCCTGTTTAGCCGCCAGGAGAGGGTAGACAAAAAGTCTGTGCTGTTTGCCAGTGAGCTCCTGGGGCTTGCAGTACAGGAGGGCAACCCAGGGGTCTTTTTTCATGTTGGTTTGGAAGATGTCGTTAGCCAGCTTATACACCTGGTTCCAGAAGCGGGCCAACATGGGACAAGTCCACCACGTATGCAGAAAGTCCCCTTCCGTACTGCAGCCCCTAAAGCATGTTTTAGACTGTCCCGGGAACATCCTGCTCAGGCGACCCGGCACCAGGTACCAGCGAAGCATTACCTTATAGGCCGTTTCAGTTGTCAGGACATTGATTGAGCATTTGGAGGAGTTGGACCATATCTCCGACCATCCCCTCTCGCTCTGACATGGTCCCAGGTCTTTCTCCCAGCTGCTAACGTACCCATGGATCTCTGGTCCGGCTACATTTAGTGCTGAATATAGTAAGGAGATTGTCCCTCTCTGGAATGGGTTATTAGTGCATAACTCCTCAAAGGGGGTCTTCACCCGGAAGGGGGAGTGCAGCTTTGTTAGAGGCAAAATCCAGTGCCGCAACTGGATATAGTGAAAATATTCCTTGCCGGGGACTCCGTACTTCTCTTGCAGGTCCTGAAAAGTCCCGAAGCCCCTCAGCGTAAGCAGGTCCGCTATCTTGTATATGCCCCGATCCTGCCACCACTTGAAGGCCAATCTATTCTGCTCCCCTGGGGGGAAGTTGGGGTTATCCCATAAGTGGGCCAGGGGGGTATGTGGGGACATCAAGGAGGCTGAATACCTCACTGAGTCCCACACAGCGAGGGAATGCTTCATTAACGGGCTGAGCGTCTTGGGTCTATGTCCCTGGTCCAGAGCAAACTATCAATGGGTAGTGGCGCACAGTTGGGAAGTTCCAGGAAAATCCACATTGGGGGCCTGGAAAGGGAATGCATAGGGGCCAGTTGAGCAATCTGAGCGGCTTTGTAGTACTTATGTATATCGGGCACCCCCAGTCCCCCTTGCGTTTTGTGGGCAAGCATGGTGCGCCTGGACACCCTCGGGCGTCCCGTGGACCATATGAAGGCCAAGATTCTCCTCTGCATCACCCGAAGCATGTATATTGGGATCTTTACAGGTAGTACTCTGAAGAAATAGAGCAGTTTCGGGAGTATGGACATTTTAACCGCGTTAATACGGCCTATCCAAGAGATCGGGTACGTTTTCCAGGTCTCCATAAGGCAGGTTAAGGATTTAAATAAAGGAGGATAATTGGCCTCATATAGGTTGGAATACTTGGCAGAGATATGAACCCCCAAATACGGAAGCGGCTCAGTCGTCCAGCAAAAAGGGAAACTAGCTTTGATCTGGTCCACCACGTCCATCGGCAAGGAGATGCTCATCGCCCTTGATTTTTCAGTATTAATCGTTAGGCCCGAGATTCGAGCGAACTGGTCCAGAATTTTATACAAGTTCGGAAGTGAGGTGGTCGGCTGGGTGATAGCGATTAGGGCATCGTCCGCGAAAAACATGGCTTTATGGTGGACACCTGCCACCTCCAATCCCTTTCTCCCATACCTTTTCATATGCTGCCCACGTACTAGCAGCCAGCGATCGCCGGACCAATCTCCATAAACCTGCTAGATGAGTCGCCACACCCACTCCGGGCACTCCTCTCCCTCTGCACAAGCCTTGGGCGCCAGCTCTCTGAAACGATCCATCTGAAAGCGAGACAGAGCATCCGCTATCCCATTAGATATCCCCAGGACATGCACAGCCCGAAAAAGAATATTGCACTGCAGGCACGACAGCACCAGTTGTCTCAACAGCTTAACTACGGGGGGCAATGACGCTGTTTGCGCATTGATCGCAGACACCACCGCCATATTGTCGGAGTGAAACATTACCGACTTGTTCTGCAAATCCTCTCCCCACAACGCCAGTGCCACCACTACCGGAAACATCTCCAGGAGAGCTAAATTCCTTATGCTCGAGGATGATCTTAACCTCTCTGGCCAAGGAGCGGCACACCATCTTCCGTCAAAATAAGCTCCAAACCCAGTGGACCCCGCCGCATCTGTGAACAAACCCACTTCCCCGTTTTCCCGTACCGGATCGAGCCAATAGACCAGGCCATTAAACGATCTGAAGAAGGAGACCCACATCCTGAGATCCTCCTTCAACTCCCCCATGAGCCGAATAAAATGGGGAGGTTCCCTGATGCCAGCAGTCGCCAATGACAGCCGCCTGGAGAAAACTCTACCCATCGGCAGAACCTTACAGGCAAAGTTCAGTTTCCCCAAAACAGACTGTAACTGCCGCAACGTCACTTTCTTCACCAATAGCGCCCACTGCAGTTCTTGGAGCACGTCACTAACTTTATCCAACGGCAGCCTACATACGCCAGCCTGCGAATCAATCTCCATGCCCAGAAACTTCATGCATGTACCGGAGCCTTCCGTCTTTTCCTGCACCACCGGGACCCCAAACGATTCAAAAGTTCGAAGCATACAGGATAACAATAATTCACAAATCCTGGAGCCCGGTGGACCTACACAGAAAAAATCATCCAGATAATGAGTCACTGCCGACGACCCCAAGTTCTCTTTCACCACCCATTCCAAAAATGTGCTAAACGCCTCAAAATAGGCGCATGACACCGAGCATCCCATGGGGAGACATCTATCAATAAAAAAACCCCCTTCAAAATAACAGCCTAGCAAATGCTGACTATCAGGGTGGACTGGCAGCAATCGGAACTCTGACTCAATATCTGTTTTTGCCATCAAGGCCCCAGGCCGGCCGCCCTCACTAACCCCATAGCGAAATCAAACGTGGTGTATCTAATAGAGGTTACATCAGGGCAAATCCCGTCGTTGACCGACCTCCCCTTTGGGAAAGACAGGTGATGAATTAACCGAAATTTTCCCGGCTCTTTCTTGGGTACCACCCCCAATGGCGATACCACTAAGCCCGGGATGGGAGGAGTTACGAAGGGGCCTGACATGCGTTTCATCCCCACCTCCTTGGCCAGTTTTTCCCGCACTACCCCCGGGTGCTTTCTCGCTGATTTCAGGTTCTGCTTAAATATCCCAGAAGGAGGAACAGAACATGGAATGACAAAGCCCTCTTGAAACCGCAACCCCGGCAGCACCGCCGCCTCCCTATCCGGTTACCTATTTAGCCCCTGAGCCATCCTGCCTACGCTCACCGACGAAATCCCCTTTTCCAACACCATCGTTTGCCCGCCTGTTCCCAATCTGACCTCTCCGGAAACACCGGGCAACTGTGTGCGGCCCACCACAGTTTGAACAGTCATGCCTAAATCTACAGGCTGAACCCCATTTACACTGTGAGTGGTTGAAGGCCCAACAATTCCCCTTTTTCCTAGCAACGTTCCCCCCTGCCCCCCAGGCAGGGGATGCTGGAAAGGGCGTTAGCCCACCCATTGTCGGGTATACTCCTGCCTTGGCGTTCATTACCCTCATCCATACCCCTATGTCCCTGCTCGTCGTACTTTAACCAGGCGGTCCCCCCATAAACCCTATGTGCTTCCCAAATTGCATCCAAGTAACAAAACAAGGCTGAACATTGCTCTGGGGACTTCTCCCCAATCACACTACCCATGATGGCAAATGCCTGGAGCCAATTACCAAACGTCCTTGGAATCATTCTAAACCTCCTACGATCCTCCTCCTCTTCCTTCCTGCCCTCGCTGCCGTCCTTCCATCTGTCAACATTAAAACGCTCCAAGGGGAGGAGGGTAAAAATGTTGATGTATTCCCTACTTCAAATCTTCCCCTTTACCTCTGTCTTCAAGTGGGCACCCAACGGACCTTCATAACAAATGTATGAGTGCCGGATCATGTGGGGACAGTGATGGAGACTGTGGAGCAGGTAGGCCCCGGAAAAGAGGGGGTGCATGAGGCAACAGCGCCTTAAATACCCCCACCACTACTTACCTCCCCTTCCTGGCCGTCACGTCCTGTCCCTATGTCCCACCCCCTACTAGCCTGTTTCCCTTCAAATCCCCAGACGCTTCCAGGCCTGCGCATGGCAGTCATGCTGCCCTTCTGCCCCAGCGCAGGGGCATCCCTATACAGTAATACAGTAGCTGCAGTCATCAGGACTATGAGGAATTGAGCCTATGTGCTGGGTGGTAAGTGAGGTTTGATGCATTTACTAGTCCTTTTACTAGCAAAGAAATAGAAGCTGGTGAACACACAAAAGCATTTGCTGATGGGAATAAAATAATTAAATTGTTAAGTTTGGTCCATCCCTCTGGGACGCCCCCCCTATGTCAAAACCATTCGTTCTCCCATGAAACTCACCTCTCTTTGGTCCAACGGCTCATGCATGGCCTCTCGCCCGATCAACTTCTGTATCCATCCAGTTTTGGTGGACATGGCTGCGCACAGTCAAAAGGGAATTCGACTGATGCCGTGGCTGGCCATGCATACGCTGTGGGCTCGAGTGAGATTTGAGAATTCTGAGCGAACTGCAAGGTTTCACACAACAGCGCATCCCAGTTTGGGATGCCCCGGTGAGAGGGTATTATAGACTTCAGGGCTGGTTTTGGCCCAAATTAAACCCAACCAACACCCTTGGTTGATTCCCCTCCCCTCAATGGCATACTATAGATCTGCTAGTGGCCTGCAAAGAGGAAGTGCTTCTGGTTTTCCTGCTGATTTGCATTGTGGGGTTTCCTGCTGATTTGCATTGTGGGCTATGTCAGCTAGGAGGCTGATTCATCATTAGCGGCAGGTAGCGACAGATGAGCGTCTGTAGCAGGCATTTTCAGAGCGCCCGCTAGTAGTCGCAGTGCTCGGCCGTGAGTCGCTAGTTTATAGCGACTCACTCGCTGTTCAGTAATGTTGAATACATTGTGAGGAGTCGCTATTTGACCAGTACAGCGCTGTATGGGAGCGCATGTTAGCGACTGCTCATAGCGACCGACTCACACCATATTCAGCAAAGAAACAGCCTCACAAATCTCTGGCGCTGAAAAATGCTTGTTTGAAGCCCAGAGCGCAGGAGGCGGTGTGTTTAAAGTGTGTTTTCAAGCATGTATTCACTAGTAACAAAGCGAAAACATATGGAATTACATTGTAACAACATTGTAACATGAACACTTTAATGCCAGACCTGTAATGTCATTTCTGAGGAAATATATAAAAAATGTAAAAATTAAGAAAAAACTGCTATTTCAATGCCAGAAGAGGTCGAAGAATTATTTGTGATTTTTGTGAAAAAAAAAACAGTTTAAAGGGAAGAAAAGGATCGTCCATTGAAATGTATGGGAGAGCGACAGGTAGCGAGAGGTCATACCTGGTGCTGTGCAAGGCTGAACGCCGGCGCTGTTCGCTGAGGCTGTGAAAATTATGAATCAGACGCTACATGGCGCTATCCCAGTCGCTAAACAGATTCTGCTTGATAAATGTGTAATTGCGTGCCGTGTCCGGCGTTCACCAGTCGCTACCTGTCGCTACCTGTCATTAACCAGCCACTACCTGACGCTATCCCTTCTTAAATAAGGGCCTAAGTCTAGGCATCAGCACTGCTGGGATTCTGGGAAAGGAAGAAACCTCCCAGGTGCTCCAAGATGTGCCTGACCAGGAGAAAATCGCTGTATGATGTTTCAGCTTTCAGCTGGATGCAGGAGCAAATGTAGATGCTGACAATGATTCAGTATCCTGCATTCAGATGGGGCAAGTGAGTTTTGAGAAGTTGTTTTTGCAACTGTGCAAGACTGTTGGACCGATTTAAATAAAAGACTATTGTCATCAAAAAGTGATGTTCCTAGCACTGTAGTCGTATGCTCTAGTTACTGAAACGTGTAGAATTGTGACTAGACAGATCTTGTGATCAGTGCCTGTGTTAAACCTGTCTGACAGTCATGATAAGAAAGGCAGAATATTCAGTCCACCCACTGTCATTACTTATCCTCAGTGATTCACATGCAATTTGGAGCACCACAGGGTGACGTCAAATGTAAAGTGTGCTTATTCAGTGCACGGTCACAGAGACTCCCGAAAGAAATAGGATGTGTAATAGTACCATTATTAAACAATGTTCTGCAGCTCCACAAGCTAACCTTAAGAACTGAATACACATCATATTCTGTATGAGTAAGCATGTTGCTGTTTCAAATCTCTGTGCATCTTGACCGAGCAAATATGGCGCCTGTGGGGCATGTAATAGCCTTCATGCAGAGTGCAAAAGAAGTCCTCGTGTTCATAAAGCAGATTTTGCCTGATATAATCTGCATTACAGAATTTTGTACTATGCTTCTATTCACACCAGAATACCACCTATAAAGATTCCCTAATAACGAACACACAGTCAAAATTTAACTAACATCGTCTCCATGCGTCAAGCCTGGTTTGGGTTTAAGATAAAAAACAATACTTGCCTTCATGGCGCCGGGCACTCTATTCCCTGACAGCCCTCATCATGACCATGGCCAAGGAGTTTATTTAAGAAATGCTAACGCCACGTATCGGCATGTAGCGACAGGTTTTTTTGTGAGTGCCATCAGCAAGTCATATTTATGATGCAAAATAATGTAGCGTTCCATGTATCAAGAGTGCCAGGTGCTTTGGTAGCGCAAGCGCTGTATTTCCTACAGCGCCACATCACAACAGACACTGTCATTCTCCCATATACTTCAATTAGCCATTCCAGTCCCATTTTTGGGCTGACTGGTTAGCTTATTTTAATTATTTTTTGCTATTAATTTTTTTTTTTTGCTATTTTAATTATTATTTATGTTTGTTTCGTTCATTATTGTACTTAGGTTACCTGCTGCTAACTTGCATTTTCATCTCTGCCAATCATGGGTCATGTCATTTGTATGTTCCCAATGTAATTCCATGTGTTTTCGCTTGCTTACTGTCCAGCAATTCCCAGTTAGCCTCTTTTTATATTGCACATGCCGCTGTATGCCTGAGTATTGTGGTTTCAGAGCGTCCGCGCTAGCGCTGGTCCATTACAGGTGAATACAAATTACTTCTGGCCCTCCCCATCAGCGCTACCTGTTGCTAGCTCCAATCAAAAAAAACAAAACAATAGCGTCTTTCCGTAGATGCTCAAGTGGCGTTATGAGGCGCTAGTTATAAATTGGCCTCCATCTGTTTTAGTGCAGCAGTGGAGATACTACGCAGTGAGGGCCATGCTAAAGATTTGGTAAATCAATTTCATCTTTAGGTTTGCTTTTGGGTGTGAAATGAAGTTTACATCTGAGCGAGCGTTTTAACTTTTACACAATAAAGAAATCTATAAAAAGAATTGTTCTAACTTATCCCAATAAATCAGGTACCCCTGGGATGGGGCATTTTACAGGTAAGGTGCATGAATTTTCCAAATAGGTAAGAATAATTATTTAACAGATTGGAAAAAACAGCAGCCTATAGGGTATGCAGAAAAAAAATTAAAAAATCTTTAGCATAGTCCATAGGGTGCCGTTGTTTCCAAACATTCAAAAAATATTTTTACCTAATTGTAAAAATGATGCACCACACCTAAATAAAAATCCTTATCATGTGCAGGTGATTTTCTTTTTATTAATTTAAAACAAAAAATTTTGCTGCACTTTTTTGTATGTTAGAAAGCTCACCAAGATGCAGGTGGCAATTCAAATGTGCACCCAGAGTTGAACTTGCTTCAATAAATGTTTAGCATGACCCCCACCAATTGACTAACTAAGTAGTTGATGACGGACGTGGTAGCAGCTTCTGTGGCTGCAGCTCCCAAGATCTGCAGGGGGTTTGGTTGGCCCACGTTGAGCAGGTTGGCCTATTTTCTTTTAAAACCCCAAATTGGGCTTAACTTCGGGGGGGGGGGGGGGGGGATGGAAGGGCATGCACCAAGCTGGACTTTAATTTTAATTCACTTTAATTACAATGTTTATGATGATTTCACACCAGCTTAAAGTAGGCCGGGGTTTTGGGCCGATTTACAGGGGCAGAATCTCGCTGAATTGTCATAGGGAGGGATGCATATGAGCACTTTTTCATGTAAGGGTGTAGATCTGGTTTAAGGTTTAGTCAGACAGCAGTTTTGTGTACTGTATAAGAGAAAAGGCATTGTTGCCGGTATGTTGTGTTTTTAGTTACTGCTGCTGTCATTTCACTTTTCTTATTTTGATGGCAATAGAGCTTCCGGAGAGTGTTAGTTTATTTACACTCTGACTTGTCAATTTTGCAAAGGTTTCTACCATAAACACTGATGATGATCCTTCTTCTTCTGAAGAAGAGAGGGAATACATTCTTGTGACTCACTGCTTACTGTCCCGTACCATCCACCACTTTCCCCCGAAGCTCTCCGCTGTCTTCAGTGGGGCAGAGAACACAGATGCTTTATCACGATCCTAGTTTCCAGCGCTCACTCCCACTGACATCAGCTCACTCGATTGGCATAAAAAGCCCCTCCCTTGTAGCTGGAAGCGGGAGCCCAGTGTGTACACCAGCGGCCCGGACAAGGATGAGGACATCGTCTGGTGCTGGAATATGGATGGAGGTAAGCTTATGTTTTCATTTTTTTCGCTATAGGTGAGTGAATGCACAGCCACATAAAATGTATGTTGCTCATTTGGTCTGGACTTTTCAATAAATGTTGCTGAAGGTCCAGGTTAAACACTACATTTTATGTGATGACCAAACTTTACTGGATGTTCACTTTTTCTTGCCACAAGCTGTTAAAGTGACACTTGCCTTGCAGTGGTCATAGGTGTATATTGTGTATGTCAACATATCTCCTATGTACTGTACAGTACAATGATGCTGTTTTTATTGCACTGGGATGTATTATTAGAGACAAACATTGCATGAAAGCCCCAATACATCAACTTTTTCTTGCCTCTGATGCAAACAGTACAAACAGACGGACGTAAAGATCTCTACACATTTCAGTGTCAAGATTGCTGATGGCAATTGATTTCCAAGGTCACTATACTGAATTGGCTTTAGCTGTCAATCTTGAATTGCATTGAAACTGCATTTGCAGGGCAGGATACATACATGAAAAAAAACTCCTTTGTTCATCAACCATCAGCACAAGAACATGATTATTATGATTAATCAGACTAATAACTATTATATCAGAATCAGTTTATTGTCATCATATGATGGACATATGTCTTTTTCCAACCGTATTAATTATGTAACATACATACAACGAATGTCTTTTGGCAAGAGGTCAGTAATGGATAGGTCATAGGGAAAACATATATAAAATGAGAATATTACAAACAAATATTGATAAAATTTGCGTATGCAAATTAGGTTGCATATTAGTTTGTTGGGCAACTGGTATTTGTCAGTTTTCTTCGATGCTGGTCTATCAATGTTAGGTTGTTAAATGGCCAGAGAAAAGCTGTTTTTGTGTCTAGTGGAAGGAAGCCACTGAATGAAAGAGTGACATGGATGCCCTGAAACTTTTATGGTTTTAAGAACGTGATTTTTTAGTCTGCTGTGAAATAGACCTTGTATAGCTGGCATAGGGGAGCCAATTATCTTTTCTGCTGTACTAATGGGTCTTTGTAACTGGAGCTTGCCCCTCCTGGTGGCACCACCATACTATATTGAGAAGGAGGAATAAAGAACTGCAATATTGATCAGTTTTTCATAGACAATTGGGACGATTCAGGACCAGGTGAGTATTCTCACTTCTTTTTTTAGGAGATAAGAATGCCATTCACTTTTATCGTCTACTGGGTGTAAATTTTCACCTGCCTCTGAATCAGCCTCAAGGTAGACAATGAAAATGGATGGCAGTTTTCTCTCCTAAAAAAAGAGGAAGAATTGTCATTTGAATCTGAATCAACCCCAATGTCAGGGATAATGCTATAAATAACATGTGACATAGGAGCTAGGGTTATCGGTATATTCCAATCAATGCTGTGGTATACAATAGCAACAGATTGCAAATAGTGAAAACCGCTTCCAAAAAACACATTTTTTCTGACATAAGATAAGAAAATAATTTAGTAGTTTAGTGCAACAGATGTTCATAGGGTTCAGATCTGAACATCTACAAGCCAGATTGCATCATGCAGACACAGAAGCAAGCATTGAAGCTGAAGATTGCAATAGAAGGGAGGTAGGGTCTCCAAAAACAGTGTGCAAGGTGAGGAGTGGCTGTTTATATTGCCTGCTTTAGAAGCATGAGATATGAATTTCTAAAATTATAGTTCCTATTGAAATCAGCTGCGGCAGTAAAAGGTGCAGCAGTAGGAACAATTAAAAACACTGTCCCCTCCGTTCTGCCATCGAGCCTGGGCACCAGGCATAGGATCTGGAGGGATATGGAGGGGCATTTCCTGGGCTATACACCGCCATACTAAGGCTAGAATTTTTTTTTTTTTTCAGGGACAGATGATCCTGCTGTGGCTGGGAAAAATCCTCCTCTGCTATTATATTCTTTCCTCTAGGATTTTTGAAAAGAGAGAGCTATCCACTGAAGAGCTCTTTCCATAGTAAATAAAGACAACAGCTTCAATATTAGTTTTAAAATTGAATTATCTAGGCACACTAGAGCATATTTGTTATTTTTCAAGTGTTAACATCCTTTGACAACACTACTGGGATGTGAAAATTCTAAATGCTTAACACCCATAGGTAATCCGTGTCTATAACAAAGAGGTCTTTCAGTCTATAAATAAGATATTTCAACAAGAAAAAAAAATCAACACCACTGGCAGAAAACCCCATCTGGATATTTGCAAATCAATTAGTCTTCCTGTTGATAAAAGCTTTCTACATGACTTCATCACTGCCAGGCCAATTGCTTAATTAGATTTTTTGTAATGCTTTGAACATACATTTCAATGACATCCTATGGCAACCTTATCCTTTTTTGCCCCTTGGTCAAAATAATGTTGATTTTTTTAATAGGATCATGTTGACCTGTCAAAATATCACTAAGCATCACAGATGGAAGACATTTAGGCAGAAAGGGTTAACCAAAAAATGGGAGAGGAAGTTCAAAGTAAACTGATTTCCCTATCAAACTTTCTATAGATTTGCTGTCTTTTCACATCACATTCAGCATACATAAAGGCCAAGGTGGGTGTAATATGATTCCAGCTCTTCATTAAAAAAAGGTAATAGAAATCCTCTACAGATGCCAGCACCCCTCTGGGGTTCCATAATGCTATAGAGTGAAGAAGGGGAAGCTGTAAGGTGACCTCTGCAGGAAATGCCTATTGTTACCATCATCATCTTTGGACTCAATAATACCTAAGATACTAGACTGGAGACTGGGGCTGGCTCCTGGTATATGTGGACCCCGGGGCAATCTCAGCTGACCTCTTTGATATGTGTCAACCTTTTTTAATATTTAATAACTTTGCTTCTATCTCTACTGCTGCTCAATGATCTTGACCTTCTCCACTGCTGTCAAAGGGTCCATCGCTGCTGACAATCATCCTTTGGTCATCACTACCTTCTGAGCTTTCTCTATAGCTACTGATCAGTTTCTGGTCCTGAAGCCAGTGGTTAGCAGGTTTGTACATGGCTTACTAGTCCGGTGGGAGAATCATCTTGTGAAGTCTGGGTGGGCTTCTGAGGATGCCTGGCACTTGCCCAGGTTTGCTCTCAATGTATTAGTGAAAGATGTAAAGATTACATAAACAGACGTTATCGCAGAAAATGACATTGATTCCGACGGGGTTCACTGATAATAGCTGGTGCACTGAAAAGCTGTGCCTGGCGAAAACGACGGAATGTAAATACAGCAAACACGGCCTTCATCTGGCGAAATGGCCACTGTTATGATAGTAAATGCAGCAAACTAGCAAAAGCACGATGAATGGCTGGCGAACGCTTAGTAAATCAGCCCCATAATGCAAAAAACACATATGTAATCATATAACCAAAAGTGATACAAACAGATTTACCTTGTCACAAAGGGGACCATGAATACCCAACATTTCAAGACCTCTAGGGAGGCACAAAACCAAACTTTTCCACCTATGTTGCCACACCCACAATGTAAAATGAATATCACCGATTTGCTGATATCAAATTTCCTAGACTTGCTGAAAGACGTGCACCATATCCCTGCAGCCACATCCCCAGTTTCCCTTTAGACAACGATACCCTCCTCCACCAGCCATCTGAATGGCTTAGCATGGGAGTGCCGCTTTTGCATTGCCGTGGGAGCCACTGGCAAAGGAAAACCCCATCTGAGTTTTGCGAGTGACCCAATGTGTTTCACTTAGTGGGGTATCTTGATTTGGGATGTCCCGGGGGAATACCAGAAGCACAGGGTTTGCTTCCGATTTTTAGGCCTTTTTCTCAAGGGTTACAATCCTTGAGGAAATTTGATTATATATGTTTGGTGTGTGGTACTTTTTGCTGTTTATATCTGGCAGCCTAGACTGGGCTGATCTATTTACTGGTTTTCTTTTGTGCTAGCATCAACAATTATACTTTGTTAGTGTGCTTATCGGCAATTAGTTATTTTGCTATTTATTTGTATCTATGATACTATTGTGCGTCACTCCTATGGGACAGATGCTACATAATAATGATTTGTATAACCAATATTGCCACGGGCTGGATCATGATTGTTACACTTCTGAATAGAGATAAGTGAACCAGTTAGCTAGAGAGATTGGCAGAAGAAAAAATACAGTGGAGCGCCAGATGGCCAATTGTGGAGCTGTATTCCCGGCGAGGATCAAGGCTAAGGTAAGAATAGGGGGCGTTTTGGGGGATTGTGTGCGGGGAGCAACATTCTGGATGCCCCTCAGCCCGTCTTATTGTGGTGTGGACCAACACCCACACCCGCACGGATGCTGGTCCGCTTTAAGTCACAAGGCAACATTTAAGCCTTAAAGCAATCCAATACACATTTTTTTTAAAAACAGGTGTGGATCACAGCATGGGAGAATCCAGATTGCTGATGCTCCCTTATGCAGAGTGAGTGCCACTCTGTTCTGCCAATTTGTAGGTGCTGAGCTCTGTATTTAATTATTTTTGGCATGTTGAAAAGTATGTAACACTGGTCGGTGTTTCACTGCTGTGAACAAGGGGGACACAGTGAGTTTAGGCTGTGTTTTAGTTGATGTTCTCTTAAGGACACTTGGTAAGAAAAATAAGCCATGAAAAATGATTTTACAAGAAAATAATAAAGTGACATTTGGTGACATCTAATTCACCAATGTAAGTTTTGTACAATTAATTTAGTTTAATTATAGTTTAATAAGCAAAAGCACTTCAGCACATTACTACCCATTGTGGTCTATGGGATCTTAACCTACTGTCGCGGATTTGAGAAGAGCACCGCTCACTGTAAACTCATTTGTTTGTTAAATCAGGCTGAATATTGGTGCTGAGTGGCACTAACAGGCACTGATGCTTGATAAACATCATTATAACAGGCTCATATTTAATAGAAAATCAGAGTACTTTGCTAAGGCCCTTATTTATGAAGGAATAGCGACAGGTAGCGACTGGTGAGCGGCCGGTAATGACGGGCCCCGCCACGAGAACGCCGGCTCCCCACCACAATCACACATTTATCAAGCCAATCCTGCTTAGCGACTGAGATAGCGCCAGATAGCCACTCATTCATCATTATTCCAGCCTCAGCCCACAGCGCCAGCGTCCGACCTTGAACAGCGACAGGTATGACCTCTCGCTACCTGGCGCGCTCCAATGCATTTCAATGGCACAATCTTTAAATATTAATAATTAATTGTTATTAATTTTTTTTTTTTTTTTTTAAATGTGAAAAATTCTGTGACCACTTCTGCCATTTTAGGTAATTTTTTTAAGGGAAAAAAAAAATTTTACAGAATTGATATTACAGGTCTGATATTAATGTATTCATATTACTAAATTATTTAAAAAACTTGTTTTTTTTGGTTTCCAAAAATATGGTGGTTTGGCGGTTAAAAAACTACTTTTAACCCATCGCCGCCAGCGCTCTGGGGTTTAAACATGCATTTTACAGCGCGAGAATTTTTTGAGCGTGATTTTTTAATGAATATGGTGGGAGCCAGTCGCTAGGGCCAGTCGCTATCATGCGCTCCCATAAAGCGCGGAACCTGTCAAATAGCGACTCCTCACCCAATATTCAACATTACGGCAAACCGACTGAGTCGCTATCAACTACCGAACAACGGCCAAGCACAGCGACTACTAGCGGGCGCTCTGAAAATGCCACTACAGTCGCTCAACTGTCGCTACCTGCCACTATTAATGAATCGGCCTCAAAGAGTAGTGTAAAATGCACAATAAACTTCTTCCTGAGACAGAAAAAGTAAGAAAAACACATAAAGTTTTAATGATAACTCCCATCACCTTAATAACACAGTAATACGGGAGAACTGGCTAATAAACTATTACACTTCATGTCCTGAATTACCGGTACATTTTTATATTGACAGCAGGCCTGTCCATAACTTGTCTAATTTACACAAAAATGTGAACTCCAGGGCCCTGGTCTTTAAATAAATTCTGTTAATTTTCATAGTCCATTCCACATTGAATTTAAATATATTTTAAATAAAAAAATTGTTACTGTTACACACTGTTATACTGTTTTGTGTTGTGATAATTGAAAATAACTCATCACTTATATACCTCAGAGGAAGGACAGCTTTATCAATGTTCTCCTGAGAGGTATATATAGCCCAGCAATATTTGTTTGGCTGCTTTCTTTCATGAAATAAAGTTATCAGAGTTACCACAAAATTCAGCATATAAACAGTACCACACATAAATGCTAAGCTGTGCCACGTAGTCTGTAATATTGGTTGGACTTATCCCTCACACTGGAGAGAGATGACTTTCATCAGAATTCACACAAGGTATACCATAAATAAGGAATGGCTGTCCAAGGCACTTTGAAAGAAATGTTTCTTTATGTCATCAATGTAAATTGAGTTATAAATAGGTGCAGTATACAGTACAGTCATGTGGAGACTAACAATATGTTGTGATTTGAAACACCATTATCCTAAGAATTAGCTGCCAGGTGTACACAGAAAGACAAATTATTCTGTCATTGTCTTACTGTCTGAGGCAGAAGCATGGTTCTGAGCCATTACATCAATGGGAATCTTCTGTTGTGTGCCGGTAGGAGCTGTATCTAAATAAAAATTAATTATGTTTAACTGTGATCCTCTAATGTATCAAATACTCTGCTGATAACGCTAATGCCAAGAATAATATCAGTAGGTGTTCTTCATGTATTGGTATCTATCTTTTGCTGGGTTATTCTTTGACACTGACACTGACTAAGATCCCATCGGGGAAACATCCTGTTAGGACATCAGAGACTTGGAGGGCATCAGGATGGAAATTTGGTAACCAGCTCAAGTATAAATGTCTATTTTATTGGATCTGTTTGCTGTCTGATCCCCAAAGACAGGAAATTAAAATACAGTAGATGCCCTCTGTAAAACAATAAAAAGAAAAAAAAATAGAGTGAAGTTTATTATCTTTTAGGTTTTACCGACCAATGTCTAAAAGAAGGACCAGTCTTGAATAAAACCCCAGAATGGTTGTATCTCTGTCTACATTGAACACTAATACAGCAAAGAAGACCCAGCACCCGGACACATCATAAATAACATGGCCCATGCAACCCAACATAGTGAGAAGTGCCCAGAGCTCCAGCCTTATATTGCAAAATAGTGCCTTTCTGATGGCTGTTGTGAGAAGAGGAGACTTTATAAGCTAGACCACAATAACAGAACCCGATTTGGTAGGAAAGCAGAATTCTTTGCTGACAGTAATTTAAAAGGCACAATACACTGCTTCTGGATGTATAAGAAAAGTGGATCTAAAGCTAAAAATATTAAAAGAGGTGAATCGTGAAATTGTGTAATATGAAAAGTCCATACACATCGGCTAATGGGAGGAAGGGTCACTCATACACCCGAACTGAATAAAACTCCCACCACCAGCAAGCGGGTGACTTTCCATAGCTCACCCATCCCTTTACCTGCATCTCCAAAGCCCTGGGGGTGCAGAACAGCCCACAGCCCATGTGGGTTATGTGGGCCAGTAGTTTTCAGGGCCGCAGGCCAGATGCTGGGTCTCCACGCCCTGGTCTACGGCCCCCATAGCTGGTGCCCGGGCTGTTTTGCTGGATAGGGGGGGACCCTGCGCCAGTTTTTAAAAATTTTTAGGTGTTAAACCCTTGATAGTGCTCATAATATTTGTATTTCATTTGAAAATGTCATAAAGCGCTCTTTTCAGTTTGGGGTGTCTCCTGGGCAGGAAAGGGTGTCTACCAATATATATGGTACAGTTGTAACCTGGAGTTAAGAGGCTTTTACACACAATATGATTTTCTTGACAAACATTTTAAATTAAAAAAAAAGCTACAAAATATAAAAAATAGCATTTTTATCCACATATTTTACCCCCAAATATTGAGAAAGTACCGAAAAAAATACAGACATTTCATGTTAAAGCCCAAACTACTGAATAAATCAATATATCATTTTCATGGGTATCACTGGAAATAACTGCAAATATAACAATTAAACATATATAACGCAAAATGGTGAAAAATGGTCTGGCAACAGATGGCGACAAAATCTCTAGGTATGCTGGCAGTTAAAGGGATATAACCAAGCACTAATCGGCTGCTTTCTCTCATGAAATGACAAAGCAATAATGTTTCTTTGTATTAAAATCCAGTCTGTTTTTTCATTCGGGTACATTGGGGAAACAAAACAGGAGTTATCTTAGTGTTTGGGGCATCAGAGTAAGGCTGACTGGAACAATACCCAACTGTAGTATTGCTCGATTATGTTTCTGTTTGTTTTTTATGCAAATGTTTCCAAAAATCATAACTACATTTTACAGGGATCAATTTTAGGTGGTCTCTGGAGAGGAGGGAATCGGGCTGCCCCCCGATTGATTGCACGGCGGGCCAGTATCATAAAATGTCTGTTGTGATTTGCATATTAAGAAAATCAGTCATGATGGTCCTTTCTTTGTGTCATAGGCCACCATCTGTATCTACATTTTTGCTAAACTGAGCCAACACAAGGAGAGCCAATTGCAATATGTTTGAATACAATGTGTACATCCGATCAAAGTCAGACTTGCCCATTTCTGGAATATTTTTGAGCTCTTTGATTGCTATTCATAGAAATTCATATTTGACAACTTGTTAAAAAAGAAAGTACCATGGGATCCAAGCTTTGCTTTGCAGATGTGACCTCCTGCTACATAATACATACAGTTTCCTAGCTACCTGTCAGTTTTGTATCCTGTAATTAACAGAAAATACACATATTTGCTTTGAAGAGGATGTAACAAGTTCTATTTAAAGTTCAATCCACAGGCAGTGGGGATGGAACTAGTCATTTTGAACTTTTCTTGGTATGACTGTGAATTCTTTTGCATACTTAAGCCCATTGAAAAGTCAAAAGCTATCATACAACTTCTTGTTAGATTTTGTTTAACCCTTGTTCAATACTTGGACATGACTGTGTGGGTAAGGTATTGCTGGCAGTCATATTGTTTTGAGCACTGTGAGTGGCAAAGTGAAGTATGCATGGGCATTAAATCCTGGAGTTGGTTTAAAGTTCCTACAGGTGGATCTGTATGTTGTTTTTAGTCATAATTAGGGATGAGCAAATTGATCCGGACGAACCCGGATTCGATACGAATTTCATGAAAAATTCGATTCGGATCGAATCCGAATTTCCCCGCGATTCGATCGCTCGAAGTTTTCCTTTAACATCCATTCATTTACATTACAGGCATTCTAAGATGGCGGACGGGACATGTCCAGACATCAACCCCGCGCCAGTGCAAGCTGGGACAGTCACATGCAGCCTATCAGCAGCCAGCAAGCCCGGTGACGTCACAGCGCTATTTAAGTCGGCGGACATCTTGCTTTTCCTCATTTCTCTATTGCATTCGTGAGAGACAGGACGCTGCTGTAGGCAGGGAGAGACAGTTAGACAGACAGGGACAGACAGGGACAGGCTGGAGACAGGCAGGAGACAGGCAGGAGACAGACAGAAAGTCAGCGAAAAGCAGGGAAAGTTAGGATAAATCGGAGGCAGTCACAGGGAGATTTTTTTTTTTTTCATCCAGCCTGAGTGTTACTGGCTGGCTGACTGGCTTTGTTAGCGTTTTCAGGCTGCTTATACACTAACTGTGCATATATACTGAACTGATCTCAAGTCTGCTGTGAGGCATCCCATTCTGTGACTACACCAGCCTCTATTTAATACCATAACCATTTGCACTTATTCTAATAGAAATTAGGCCTGATAAAGACACTTTTGCTGTGCATAGCCTTACTGCTGCCAGGTGCTCTCTGGTTTTTGGGGCATCCCATTCTGTGACTACACCAGCCTCTATTTAATACCATAACCATTTGCACTTATTCTAATAGAAATTAGGCCTGATAAAGACACTTTTGCTGTGCATAGCCTTACTGCTGCCAGGTGCTCTCTGGTTTTTGGGGCATCCCATTCTGTGACTACACCAGCCTCTATTTAATACCATAACCATTTGCACTTATTTTAATAGAAATTAGGCCTGATAAAGACACTTTTGCTGTGCATAGCCTTACTGCTGCCAGGTGCTCTCTGGTTTTTGGGGCATCCCATTCTGTGACTACACCAGCCTCTATTTAATACCATAACCATTTGCACTTATTCTAATAGAAATTAGGCCTGATAAAGACACTTTTGCTGTGCATAGCCTTACTGCTGCCAGGTGCTCTCTGGTTTTTGGGGCATCCCATTCTGTGACTACACCAGCCTCTATTTAATACCATAACCATTTGCTCTTATTCTAATAGAAATTAGGCCTGATAAAGAGACTTTTGCTGTGCATAGTATTAGTGCTGCCAGGTGCTCTCTGGTTTTTGGGGCATCCCATTCTGTGACTACACCAGCCTCTATTTAATACCATAACCATTTGCACTTATTCTAATAGAAATTAGGCCTGATAAAGACACTTTTGCTGTGCATAGTAGTACTGCTGCCAGGTGCACTGCTGGCTGTTGGGGCATCCCATTCTGTAACATAGCATACCCCTCTTTATTTACACTAAGCAGCTCTCTTATTTACACTAGGCAGGCCTGTTGGAGGCTGAGTGTTACTGCTCACTTTTGGTGTGCATTATATTCTGTTTCATATAGACCCACCGCTGCCTGGGGGTTCTTAAAATATCACCTACTACCACGCCAGTTAGACTATGTCGGGCAGACAAGTGCCTGGAAGTGAAAAGAGGAGTGGCAGAGGCCAAGATTCCGCAGGCAGAGCTCGCAGCAGACTGGGGGCCAGTAGCAGCAGGAGTCACGCTGAGAGACCTAATCTGCCAGTATCTGCTAGCGGTCGGGTCTCCACCAGTAACGCATCTGCCGTGGTAGATTGGTTGACGCGCTCATCAACAACATCATCACAACTTACGTTTGAGACCCCCAGTCTAGGGTCGGTAGGTTCCTCTGACACAACCCTGAGTTGGCATGCCCCGAGAGCAGTCCCTGTCCTCCCATTGCCTCTGTCCTACGCCGTTCCCTCCCCCAGCGACGTATCCTATGCTTTGGGTTCAGCTCCACTCTTTAGTGAGGAGGACGATCAGATAGAGGACAGTCAGCAGCTACTGCCCAGCCAAGAAATGGAGGTGGCTTCTTTAGCTAGGCAGACAAATAGTGATGTGGACAGTGTCGTGGGTGCTGGGGGCACAATTCCAAAGGCTGGAGCCGGCTGGGGCCGGGGTAGAGCACCTGCTGTGCGGCAGTCTACCTTATCGGGAGGTAGTGGAGCAGGGGTTCCTGGAGTTGGCAACAGCAGCAGTGAATCAGTGAGGCCAGGGGGTGGGAAAAGTAGCTACTCGGCAGTGTGGCAGTTTTTCCTGAAGCATCCGCAGGAGGGTAACATGGCCACATGCAAGATATGTAGGCAAAAGGTGAAGCGTGGCCAGGGTCCAAATGTTGGCACCACGGCCCTGCGTCAACATATGATGCGTCACCATAAAGCGACCTGGGAGAACCGAGGCTCCCAAGGGGTGGTCCAGTCTGCTTCCTCACCAAGTGGCACGCCGCTCCCAATTTCTGCCAGCCAAGGCTCCAGCACCTCAGCCGAAGGCAGCTGTGCGTCATACCCATCCTCTGTCGCTCCTCCTCCTCCAAGTCATGCATCCCGCCAGCAATCCATCAGCGAAGCCATGTCCAAGAGACAGCAGTATGCGCCCACTCATCCTACGGCGCAGAAGCTGAATGTGCTCCTGTCCAAGTTGCTGGTGCTGCAGTCGCTCCCTTTTCAGGTGGTGGAATCTGCACCTTTCAGAGAACTGATGGCTTGTGCCGAGCCGAGGTGGAGAGTCCCAAGCCGTCATTTCTTTGCCAAGAAGGCAGTACCAGCGCTGCACACTTTTGTTGAACAGAAGGTGGGCCAGTCCTTGAGCCTGTCGGTGTGTAGCAAAATGCATGGCAGCGCCGACATCTGGAGCTGTAACTACGGTCAGGGACAGTACATGTCGTTTACGGTCCACTGGGTGAATGTGGTCCCTTTGCAGCAGCAGCAGCAACTTGGACAGGTCACGCCGCTTCGGCCTCCGCGCTCCCTGCCCGTTGGGCCTGTGACACCGTGCGACTCGGCCTCCTCATCCTCCGCCATCTCCTCACCCTCCACTGTAGGCTCAAGTCTCAGTGCCCCTCCAGTCTACCATGTGTGCAGGGCACGGAGGTGTCACGCAGTGCTTCACATGGTTTGTCTTGGCGAACGGAGTCACACAGGGGAGGAACTGCTTAAATGTATTCATCAGGAAATCCAAACATGGCTTACTCCAAGAAAACTTAAAATGGGAATCATGGTTACCGACAATGGGAAGAACATTTTGTCTGCGCTGCGCCAAGGAAGCCTGACCCATGCCCCCTGCATGGCTCACGTCTTCAATCTGGTTGTCAAGCGGTTTCTGAAGTGTTCCCCCCATCTGCAAGACATCCTAACAACTTCAAGGAAACTTTGCATGCACTTCAGCCACTCATACACCGCCAAACACACCCTTCTTGAGCTACAGCGTCAGAATGGTATCCCCCAACATAGTCTGATTTGCGATGTTTCCACCCGTTGGAATTCCACCCTTCACATGTTGGACCGATTATATGAACAGAGAAAAGCCATCACGGATTTCCTGATGATCCAAGCAGATAGGGGGACTGCCCTGTGTAACTTCAATGTCAACCAGTGGCAGCTCATACGTGACACCTGCCGTTTGCTCAGGCCCTTTGAGGAAGCCACTTTATTTGTCAGTCGGCAGGATTACGGGATGAACGACGTGATTCCACTGCTTCATGTACTACAGCACATGTTGGAAACCATGGCTGGTCAGGGCACTGGAGACATGGCGTTTACATCTTACGGCCACATGAACCCCGTTGGAGCTGAACTGGAGGAGGAGGAGGAGTTGCCCAGCGAAACACAGTTTAGGCTTGGCGAAATGGCTGGTTTATCTAGTCAGCGGACAGGAGAGGAGGAGCAGGAGCAGCCAGAGGAGCTAGAGGTTTTTGAGGAAGGCGAGAAAGAGGACCCAGGCACACCGTGGCAGTATGCAGTGGAGATGGAGACAGGTAGTCCATCCGAGTCACTTGCGCAAATGGCAGGAAGCATGCTCACGTGCTTGCGTAGTGACCCCAGAATTGTTTCCATCTGTTGGCGGGATGACTTCTGGCTGTCCACCTTATTGGACCCTCGCTTCCGGGAAAATAGGGGGCATTTTTTAAACCCACCGAGAGGGAGGACAAACTGAACTACTACAAAGACATTCTACGTAGGCAGTTGGCCGATGCCTATCTGCGCCATGGTCCATACTCTCGCAGGTCTGACTCGAGGGGACCTCTGCGCTCACCTTCCACTGCCATGGCCGCTGGGGGGGTTGGCAGGAGCATCAGCAGCAGCTCCATCAGCAGCAGCCTCAGTCTTCAGTCGCTAATGAGTAGCTTTCTACACCCGCATAGTGAGGCTACTCATGAGCAGCAGGAAGACCTGTAGCAGGACCTGAACCAGCAGGTCATGTCATACTTTGACATGACCATGCCAACACACCTTGAGGATCCGCTGGACTTCTGGGCAGCCAAACTTGATTTGTGGCCGCAACTAGCAGAGTTTGCCCTGGAAAAGCTGTCCTGCCCGGCAAGTAGCGTGCCATCTGAGCGGGTTTAGTGCGGCGGGGGCCATAGTTACGGCGAGGAGAACTCGTCTGTCAACTAAAAATGTGGAGAGACTCACCTTTGTCAAAATGAATCAGGGATGGATCAGCCAGGATTTCCACCCACCAATGCCTGATGCATGCGACTAGATTCAGCATGGTGCCAAGTTTTACACTTTCCAAATGGTGCAAAACATATTTATGTCTTTAGGCCAATTTTTGGGCTCCTGCTGATGCCAACTCCAGGGTGTGAATCATCCAATTTTTGGGCTCCTGAAGCCAACTCCAGTGTCTCTTTAAAGTAATATTTGGGCTCCTGCTGCTGCTGCCAACTCCAGGGTGTGATTCATCCAATTTTTGGGCTCCTGAAGCCAACTCCAGTGTCTCTTTAAAGTAATGTTTTGGCTCCTGCTGCTGCCAACTCCAGGGTGTGATTCATCCAATTTTTGGGCTCCTGAAGCCAACCCCAGTGTCTCTTTAAAGTAAAGTTTGGGCTCCTGCTGCTGCTGCCAACTCCAGGGTGTGATTCATCCAATTTTTGGGCTCCTGCTGCCAACCCCAGTGTCTCTTTAAAGTAATGTTTGGGCTCCTGCTGCTGCTGCTGCCAACTCCAGGGTGTGATTCATCCAATTTTTGGGCTCCTGCTGCCAACCCCAGTGTCTCTTTAAAGTAATGTTTGGGCTCCTGCTGCTGCTGCTGCTGCCAACTCCAGGATGTGATTCATCCAATTTTTGGGCTAATGAAGCCAACCCCAGTGTCTCTTTAAAGTAATGTTTGGGCTCCTGCTGCTGCTGCCAACTCCAGGGTGTGATTCATCCAATTTTTGGGCTCCTGAAGCCAACCCCAGGGTCTCTTTAAAGTAATATTTGGGCTCCTGCTGCTGCTGCTGCCAACTCCAGGGTGTGATTCATCCAATTTTTGGGCTACTGAAGCCAACCCCAGTGTCTCTTTAAAGTAATGTTTGGGCTCCTGCTGCTGCTGCCAACTCCAGGGTGTGATTCATCCAATTTTTGGGCTCCTGAAGCCAACCCCAGGGTCTCTTTAAAGTAATATTTGGGCTCCTGCTGCTGCCAACTCCAGGGTGTGATTCTTCCAATTTTTGGGCTCCTGAAGCCAACCCCAGTGTCTCTTTAAAGTAATGTTTGGGCTCCTGCTGCTGCTGCTGCTGCCAACTCCAGGGTGTGATTCATCCAATGTTTGGGCTCCTGAAGCCAACCCCAGTGTCTCTTTAAAGTAATGTTTGGGCTGCTGCTGCTGCCAACTCCAGGGTGTGATTCATCCAATTTTTGGGCTCCTGAAGCCAACCCCAGTGTCTCTTTAAAGTAATGTTTGGGCTCCTGTTGCTGCTGCTGCTGCCAACTCCTGCCAACTCCAGGGTGTGAATCATCCAATTTTTGGGCTCCTGAAGCCAACCCCAGTGTCTCTTTAAAGTAATGTTTGGGCTCCTGCTGCTGCTGCCAACTCCAGGGTGTGATTCATCCAATTTTTGGGCTCCTGATGCCAACCCCAGGGTTTCATTAAAGTAATATTTGGGCTCCTGCTGCTGCTGCTGCTGCTGCCAACTCCAGGGTGTGATTCATCCAATTTTTGGGCTCCTGAAGCCAACCCCAGTGTCTCGTTAAAGTAATGTTTGGGCTCCTGTTGCTGCTGCTGCTGCTGCTACCAACTCCTGCCAACTCCAGGGTGTGATTCATCCAATTTTTGGGCTCCTGAAGCCAACCCCAGGGTCTCTTTAAAGTAATATTTAGGCTCCTGCTGCTGCCAACTCCAGGGTGTGATTCATCCAATTTTTGGGCTCCTGAAGCCAACTCCAGTGTCTCTTTAAAGTAATGTTTTGGCTCCTGCTGCTGCTGCTGCCAACTCCAGGGTGTGATTCATCCAATTTTTGGGCTCCTGAAGCCAACCCCAGGGTCTCTTTAAAGTAATATTTGGGCTCCTGCTGCCAACTCCAGGGTGTGAATCATCCTATTTTTGGGCTCCTGAAGCCAACCCCAGGGTCTCTTTAAAGTAATATTTGGGCTCCTGCTGCTGCTGCTGCCAACTCCAGGGTGTGATTCATCCAATTTTTGGGCTCCTGAAGCCAACCCCAGTGTCTCTTTAAAGTAATGTTTGGGCTGCTGCTGCTGCCAACTCCAGGGTGTGATTCTTCCAATTTTTGGGCTCCTGAAGCCAACCCCAGTGTCTCTTTAAAGTAATGTTTGGGCTCCTGTTGCTGCTGCTGCTGCTGCTGCCAACTCCTGCCAACTCCAGGGTGTGAATCATCCAATATTTGGGCTCCTGAAGCCAACCCCAGTGTCTCTTTAAAGTAATGTTTGGGCTCCTGCTGCTGCTGCTGCTGCCAACTACAGGGTGTGAATCATCCAATTTTTGGGCTCCTGAAGCCAACCCCAGTGTCTCTTTAAAGTAATGTTTGGGCTGCTGCTGCTGCCAACTCCAGGGTGTGATTCATCCAATTTTTGGGCTCCTGCTGCTGCCAACTCCAGTGTCTCTTT
Organism: Gastrophryne carolinensis; assembly: GCA_027917425.1. Classification (NCBI taxonomy): domain Eukaryota; kingdom Metazoa; phylum Chordata; class Amphibia; order Anura; family Microhylidae; genus Gastrophryne; species Gastrophryne carolinensis. The sequence goes on from CM051236.1 coordinate 125,048,290, forward strand.
AAAGCAATGTTTGGGCTCCTGCCCCTCATAGTGATGCCACTATCTGCAATTGTGCCGCTCTGCGAGTCTATTAGCGATGCCTCTGATCTGCATGTGATATTTATTCAAAGTATTATTTAACTAACCCAGCATGCATCCTATGCGTGTTACAGCAAGGCAGAATGGTTTACAACCCTATTGAGGCTCTAGGAGGCTCAGAAATAGCCGTTTTTAATAGCGATTCGTCGCGAATAAATTCGGGTCGAAACTATTTTTGTCGGAAAATTCGGCGAATCAGTCGAATCGAATTTTTCAAAAGTTCGCTCATCTCTAGTCATAATTAGACCTATGCTGAATTTCTAGCTTATGTGGTTTGTCTGGAACTCTCTTCTTTTGGAAGCTTGAGCTGTATGGCATGATAAAGGCCAAAGGCAGTTATAGCTTTTTATTGTAAAATTTTCCTGTGTGTTGTAAAGCTTAGTACTCTGTTGAGACAGCTCCCTTTGGCTATTTTTATCACAACTACTGTCTCCTCTAATTAGTGAATACAATTAACATAGCACACACAGATAATGGAGTGTGTCATACTCATAAGGGTCGATTCAAAGAAACATGTAACAGCTTGGATTTTGGTGCCGATCATCCTATTTTTCCCGTACGCTCGTGCGTTCGTATGAACTTGCGAGTGATTCTATAAGCAAATACGTTTGTATCCTAAAATGTACGTCCGTTCGTATGGCAGTTCGGGAATCAGACCTATGTCAGTTTCCATCCTGAATTTTCCGTTTCATTTCTCAGGTTGCAACATTGGTTTTGCCCTTTTTCTTTTTTTGTCTGGACGTAAATCCTTCTGATCTTGCGGCTGCGCACTACAAACTTACCTCATTAAAGTGCATTCTAAATATTTGGTCTTTTATTTTTCTTTATTTCATTCATTTTGTAGTAACCAACTATTAATGAATGCATTTGCATAAGTAAATCTTACTTTGTTTAATTTTTAGTTAACTTGCATTTTTTACTTGTGGATTTAATTTTAATATTTTGGCTTCAAATGGTACAACTTAAAATTTTGTGTGTGGTTACCCATACCCTCTACATACAGATTGCTCTCAAATATAAAAAAAAACCCAGCAACTTCTGCATGTTATGAGTCTAGAAACAGCCAAGATGGCGGCTCAGGTATTCTCGGGCAGCCTGCAAACAGAAAGGGCCTTGTGACTGTGTTGCTCTGCATTCTTTGATTTCTGATTTTCCATGCCCCCAGCTCTGCTGTGTCTGTGCAAAATACAGCAGTAACCCACATCCTGCACTTTATCCCGCTCTCCTCTCCTCAGTAAGTGTGATGCATCTGACCAAAGATGTGCTTAAATAATTAAACAAAGCAAAGGTAAACAACTACACCAATAAATGCAATCTAAAAATATTTTTCTAGTACATCAATTTAAAAAGAAATAACAAAGGACATAAGTTTCTTTAATTAACGCAAATATATTGCAAAATAAAGGTTTACATGCAAAGGACTAATTAAGGTCCACATTAAAATGCTTTTATAAGGCATACATGAATCAGGTATGCATTGCCATACAATTTATGGGCTCGGCCATGCTGATACATGCAGTTCATTGGAGCTCAAGACGCGCAGACTCCTCCACATAGCCAAAAAACCTGTTCAAGAACAGCAATCCGACTGCTAAAAGGTGTCGGCAGTGGCTTTCTTTTAAAACGTATTTAGAGGTTTGAAAACTGTTCTCTGAATCACACCTAAACACATTCGATTATCCTAAGTTTTACGTTTTGATCCTAAGTTTTAGGATTTGATCCTAAGTTTTACGTTTTGATCCTAAAATTTAGGAACGAACTTCCGATGATCGTAAGAGCATATACGCATTCGTACGTAGGCTCGTGCGAGTCGGAAATGGCCAAAAAAACATGAAAAAATGACTAACACCCACCCAAACTTACGATTCTCGATCCGAAATCAATTAACTTTTGCTCTTTGAATCGAGGGGATAGTCTAGCCATTGATGCTCTTCAAACATTGATGCTCTTCAAACATTATGTCTGATGATAAAAAGTATTATCTACTAGAGGTATTTGCTAATTTCTTCACTTTCTACTGTTCACAGTGCACACTATTGTCAGTCATGCCAGTAATTTCAATTCAGTGGCAAAGCTTCTTGTGTATCACCAAAACATTACACTCAGTATGCCATACCAGACCTATCAAGCCACACACTAGCTTCCTCCCACATTGTCCTCCTTGGGAATGGTGTAAAATAAGCCACTTCAAAATTTCTCAAAACCTCTGATTATATGTAAATACCTTATGTATTTTAAGTGAAGTCACATTCTTTGCTTCAATTTCTGGGCCATGATTGATCTGGAATGAGGTCATGGCACAGCTTTAGTCATTTAGTCATTGTTTGTGTGGTCTTGAAAAAATGAAATTGAAAGGGGCAAACTTTGGGGCCCTGTTATGGCTTCTACCTGGCGTTACAGAAAATGCAGGAGAGGCACGTGGAGAAAGCATCAGGTGAGCTGCCTTATTATTATTAATGTTTTATTATTTATTTATGGAGCTGCATTATCTTTACAAGCTATGATTACAGAAAAGATAAAACATATAGTAAAGGGAACAAAATAATCTAGATGCCTGAGGTTCAGACCAAGTATTGTGAGCATAGGACACAATAGGAAAGAGAGCCCTGCCCTTGCGAGATTACAGTCTAAAGGATGGTGGTGGAGACAAGGGGACGGGATCACAAGTGGTAGAGCTTGAGTTGGGCTGCATGTGCCATTTGAAGGTTATACGTGTTGCCTTATTATTGTCATTGGGTTTACAGTCCCTTTAAGCTAGTTAACTCTGAGTACCACTGCTGGCTGTCCAGCTGACCTTTAAACTCTGAGCCTCAAGAGACCCTTTGGCTGGTTTCAGAAAAGTATGACTGTGGGACCCTCGCACTTTTGGTCAAGCGTCCCACAAATGCTGATGTTTGCGGGTGGACGGCATCAGTGCTTGCGGCCTCTACTTAGAAGGAGTAGAATCACTAGCGCCTCACCCTCCAGACGCTGCTGCCAGGGCTTTGGAAGCATCCATAGATTACTATTGGGTTGATTCAAAGAAACATGTAACAGCTTGGATTTGGCTCACGATCATCCTATTTTTCACGTCCGCTCGTGCGTTCGTATGAACTTGCGAGTGATTCAATAAGCAAATACGTTTCTATCCTAAAAGATACGTCCGTTCGTATGCTATCTCCCGAACTTGCCTCAGTCAGTTGGCAATCGTAAAAATCACGTTCATGTGCTCACCTGTTGCGGCGGCAGCCTGTTTTTTCGGCAGCTTCCATCGTCAAGCTCTTCCAATTACTTGCGTTAGCCTCTGGATATAAGATCTTGCGCATGCGCACCCTCAACCAGAAACTTACCTAAACCCCATAGCGGCTGCATCCAACTTCATTTCTCGGTCCCTCAAACTTACCTAAACCCCTTAGCGCTTGCATCCAACTTCATTTCTCGGTCCCTCAAACTTACCTAAACCCCTTAGCGCTTGCATCCCACTTCATTTCTCGGTCCCTCAAACTTACCTAAACCCCTTAGCGCTTGCATCCCACTTCAGTTCTCGGTCCCTCAAACTTACCTAAACCCCTTAGCGGCTGCATCCCACTTCATTTCTCGGTCCCTCAAACTTACCTAAACCCCTTAGCGGCTGCATCCCACTTCATTTCTCGGTCCCTAAAACTTACCTAAACCCCATAGCGGCTGCATCCAACTTCATTTCTCGGTCCCTCAAACTTACCTAAACCCCTTAGCGCTTGCATCCAACTTCATTTCTCGGTCCCTCAAACTTACCTAAACCCCGTAGCGGCTGCATCCCACTTCATTTCTCGGTCCCTCCAACTTACCTAAACCCCATAGCGGCTGCATCCCACTTCATTTCTCGGTCCCTAAAACTTACCTAAACCCCATAGCGGCTGCATCCAACTTCATTTCTCGGTCCCTCAAACTTACCTAAACCCCTTAGCGCTTGCATCCAACTTCATTTCTCGGTCCCTCAAACTTACCTAAACCCCGTAGCGGCTGCATCCCACTTCATTTCTCGGTCCCTCAAACTTACCTAAACCCCTTAGCGCTTGCATCCAACATCAGTTCTCGGTCCCTCAAACTTACCTAAACCCCTTAGTGGCTGCATCCCACTTCATTTCTCGGTCCCTAAAACTTACCTAAACCCCTTAGCGGCTGCATCCCACTTCATTTCTCGGTCCCTAAAACTTACCTAAACCCCATAGCGGCTGCATCCCACTTCATTTCTCGGTCCCTAAAACTTACCTAAACCCCATAGCGGCTGCATCCAACTTCATTTCTCGGTCCCTCAAACTTACCTAAACCCCTTAGCGCTTGCATCCAACTTCATTTCTCGGTCCCTCAAACTTACCTAAACCCCGTAGCGGCTGCATCCCACTTCATTTCTCGGTCCCTCAAACTTACCTAAACCCCATAGCGGCTGCATCCCACTTCATTTCTCGGTCCCTAAAACTTACCTAAACCCCTTAGCGGCTGCATCCAACTTCATTTCTCGGTCCCTCAAACTTACCTAAACCCCTTAGCGGCTGCATCCCACTTCATTTCTCGGTCCCTAAAACGTAAGAATATCACATAATTTACATATGTCTATATGTTTCGAAGTGTGTTGTTTCTGGTTTGTGTAATTTTTTGGGTGTGTGCATATTAGAAAAGACACATTTTGGAAGGCTTAAAATATAATTTATTTAAAATATTTTCTTATTTTTTTTTGGAACAATTGTAAAAATTTTTTTTGTTTTGGGCAAGTAAAAACACCTAAAATTGTTTTGTTTTTTTTTAACTGGAAAACTTTTTTTTTTTTTTTTTTTTTTTTGTTTTTAAAACAACTTTTTTGGTTTTTCACCAAACCAATAAAAAAAGTTTAAAAATTTGGAACCATTTAAAAACAACTGGAAGAAAGGAGCCAGGACCAAGGGCACTAATCCTCCTCGTCTTCTTCATCTGTTGGCCCCAACGTCGCCTGTATGGCCAGCAGCTCGGCCACCAACTCCTTAATTCTTTTTTTTTTTCCCGCCAAGGTTTGGGGGATCATCCCTGTAACCAATAGAGAAAGAAACATAAATAGGAGTCCCAGACCGGTTTGTATGCTGGAAATAGATTTAGGGTTAATCAAATACATGTAAATGCATGACATATGTCCTTCTTCAAAGGGATACAGTTAATGCATTTCCCACAGGTAAGTGTTTAAACTCCTTAAACCGGACCTTCAACATTATTTAATGAAAACCAAAAACTATTCACAAATGATTCTGCACCACCTCAAAGTTAGTTAGGGTTTTTTGGGGATTACAGCGCCGCCATCTGGACTCTGAAGCATAACACTTAATGAGGAGTGGAGAGTTGGATAAAGTACAGGGGAGTAGGTTACAGTGGTGCGTTGGGAATCCAGAGCATAGCTGGGTTGAGGGAAAGGTCATCACTCACACAATGCATGGCAGCACCTTCCTTTTTTCAATCTGTATCCCATGCTGCCTGTAAATATTGTGCATTCCATATTCCCCAATATTGGTTTTGTTCTGTCTAATAACATGCATTAGATGGGTGAAGGGTGTTTTTCCATGTTTCTAATCTGTAGGTACAGTGTGATGGCTAAGTCTTTGGTTCTTAATACTAGTTAGGGTCCTCTTTAAGCTAACGAAGTGCCCACATTAAAGTGTGAACTACACATTGGCTACGCCTTTAGTTATGTGTGTGTTATTAGCTAACCAAACATTAATATGAATAATGGCATGGAGACTTACGGAGTTGGTGGCCGACAGATGGCTGGTTGGGGCCAACAGGCTGCCCTTGGTCCTGGCTCTGCTGTGAAGAAGTCCCTGGAGAAACATGTGACATTTGGTTAGTACTTGTAGAGAGTCACTATCCCCAACATATCTGGCTCCCAGTCTGGCTGACATCACTCACCTTCGCCAGGATCGACTTCAAGCATCTCTGCTGCCTCCTCCTCCACTATCTCACCCGCTCCTGAAGCTTCTACAAATACATAATAAAGGATAACTTAGTTTTTGGCCTGCCATGTATATCTTTGTGCCTATACATGAAGAGTGACATACCAGAGCCTTCCCCATGCGTGGCCAGGTATGACTCCACGCCCACGCGCCTTGGCCCCTCCTCTGTGGTAAGGTCCAGGGGCTGGTCTGAGGAGGCCACAGAGGAGGGGTAGGTCCGTCGCCCGGGAGATCCACCACCTTCACTCACAGATGCAGAGTCATGCAGCACTGGTCGGCCTGTACGTCTCCGGGTGCGGCGAATTCTGAAATCCATTTCCAACACTACCAAAGAAAAGTCATTATAAATAAAGGCATAACTTAGACATTTGGAACATATACCATGCAATTGCTTTGTACTTACTTGGGAAATGGATCCCAAAAAACCTCCGCACCCGGGGCATGTGCAGACGCTTCAGGTCCGACCAATGCTGCATTATCTGGGTGTGAGTGAAGGTGGTGCTGGTCACACGGTGGATCTCGGCGATGATCTCCCGGGCGATGTCCCTTTTCTCGCACACATTGGGCGCGAAGTCATACCGGCGCTGAAGCATGATCTGAAAAACATAATGGACACAGAGCTTTTACTTTTACACACAGACCCATATGTGTTGCATCACAAGTTGAGAATTTAATGTCATTAACACACACATTTCGATTGTCCGCCATTTTTGGGGAGTGCCTTAAAGAGGACGTTGACTGTGATTGACAGTCTGGTCTTATGTTATATGTATCACACACCATGTACATACAGATAATAGCCAACATCAAGAATCAGGCCACCTGCATCTATGGCATGTTAGGATGGTTTAAACATCCAAGATGTAGCCTAATGCTTAGGCTTTTGGACCACGTGTGTGGCTTCCCGTTGTGTTTTTATGGCTTAGGAAAACAGTGTTCCTCAAACATCCGCATCAAGGTCCGAGACAGGCCAGGTTTGACAGCTCGCCCCGCTACTCCACAGGTTAATTAACTGTTGCTAAGCCGGAGCAATTGGCCGAATTAGGACATCAGCATAGACAGGTGAAAACGTGGCCAGGCTCGGCCCTTGAGGATGAAGTGTGAGGAGCCAGTGATTAAACATTAAGAGACCCCAAACTAGTTCCCAACGCATCATTTACATTTAGGCCATCATTGACTATTCTATTAAAATGCACAGGCAGCCACTTACCAGCATGAGGATCTCTTCCTGTTGACGGGTGAAGATAGTGGGCGCCATCTTTAGTCTTCTTCCAGGCAGCAGATAAGTGAAACCCCAGCGGTTTCCTGGTTCCGCTCGAACGTACGTTCGTACGAGCGCGTAGTCGTGCGCATAGGCGTCACACGCTGGGCTCATTATTTAAAGGTCCCTTCCCCCCAAGCTCATTCTCTTTGAGCATTTGTGTACGATGGCACCAAAAAAGGCGATGAGCAAGCGACCCCAGGCAAGCAAGACCGCGGAGGGCCCCACCACAAGGTCCCAGCAAGCTGGCCGAAAACTGAGATCCAAGACTCCCACCTCGGCCCCACCAAGGGACCCTGGACCCTCAGGTACCCAAAAAAGGGGCCCCAAGCCTCGTGCCCCTCCTGCAGCCAAAAAGCTGGCAACTGCAGCACCCACCACCTCTGCCCCCAGAACAGGCAGCACCAGTGAGCCCACACCGGCCATGCCTTCAAGTAGGGCAGTTCGGAAACCCATGCCCCGCAGCAGGGCCCGAACCCCATCCAGGGCCCGAACCCCATCCAGGGCCCGAAGCACAGCCAGGGCCCGAAGCACAGCCAGAGGGCGAAGAACCCAATCCAGGGCACGAAGCCCAGCCAGGGCCCGAACCCCATCCAGGGCCCGAACCCCATCCAGGCCCCGAAGCCCATCCAGAGGCCGCAGATCCAAAACCAGGGCCAGAAGCCCCTACATGGGCCGCAGATCCCAATCCAGGGCCAGAAGCCCCGACAGGCCCAGAAGAACACAATCCAGGGCCAGAAGCCCCTACAGGGCCCGACGAACCCAATCCAGGGCCAGAAGCCCCTACATGGCCCGCAGATCCCAATCCAGGGCCAGAAGCCCCTACATGGCCCGCAGATCCCAAACCAGGGCCAGAAGCCCCTACATGGCCCGCAGATCCCAATCCAGGGCCAGAAGCCCCGACAGGCCCAGAAGAACACAATCCAGGGCCAGAAGCCCCTACAGGGCCCGACGAACCCAATCCAGGGCCAGAAGCCCCTACAGGGCCCGACGAACCCAATCCAGGGCCAGAAGCCCCTACATGGCCCGCAGATCCCAATCCAGGGCCAGAAGCCCCAACAGGCCCAGAAGAACACAATCCAGGGCCAGAAGCCCCTACAGGGCCCGACGAACCCAATCCAGGGCCAGAAGCCCCCGACCTGGCACCAGCCGGGAACAGAGCCCACGACCTGGCACCAGCCGGGAACCTAGCCCCCCAAGAGGGCCCCGAATTGCCCCCATGACCACATCTACACCTGGAAGTTCGGTGGCCAGCCACGCAAGAACACCCAGTCCCTTGGCCAGTCCAGTCCAGTCATTGGGAAGCCACCAATCCGGCCATTCCCCTACCCAGCCCCAGGCCATAATGTCACCACATGTGTCTGCACACATGGAGGAGCAGCCAAGCCAACCATCTGGCCGCACATTGCGCCGCGGCCAGTTGAGTGGGAGATTCTCCCATGACCAAAATATGGCATTGGCTAGTGGCCTTACATTATACTATGACGAGCTATATGGGAGCAAATCCAAACACACCACCAAGCAGCGCAAGATGGAATTGTTTGAAACCATCCTCCGACAAGTAAATGCAGCGGGGGAAGAGAGGAAAGATGTGTCCCAAATTCAGAAGAAAATCTCTGATCTGAAGTATGCTGTACGGCAAAAAGAAATTAAAAGGCATAATTACAGGTAACTAAATGTTTACGCTAAATCTAATGTTTTGGATGTACTGTATGCACCTTTTCTGAGTACCAAACAATTTTCTCTTTTCAGCCTGAAAACTGGCGGTGGCTTTCCATCTAAATTGGAGTTTACCCCTGCTGAGGAGATTGTGCTTGGACTTCTCCATCCGGTCGCGGTCGGTGGACATGCTGGTCTAAGGGACACAGACTCACCGACCCGTACCCACGGTGAGTACTCTTAAATCTGCATGTTTGCCTGTTTGCTAAATAATCGACAGTTCACTAGTAACAAGCTAACGGGATGCCCCTATGGTTTGCCTTGCTTGGCCTCGCACTACTGTGGCTGTTTGTGTCCTCTTTTTGGCCCTGGGAATCACACATTTAGGCCCACACCCATTATGGCAAAGTTGAAATGTCCAATTGTATTGTTAAAGTCATGAAGTTTCGCAAGATAAGTGAGATATTTTGAATCAATCACAAAACACACATCATTATGTATGGGTTGCCTTTTGCTTGTGTGAGTTGTGTTTGAGTTAACAATTTAATTAGCCACCCACAAACATATGTGACCAAGAGCAGCGAGACTCAACTGGCGGCCCGGGGTCCCAATGCGGACCTTGCCACCACATTCAAGGACCCCTGCCCAGACAGCCCTGCACTCAGTTACTTCTGTGTTGACGTGCTCAGAGCTGCCCCCTTGATCGGCCATGTAGTGGTTGGTCTCCTGCCCAATGTCATGGCTCCGTGAAACATAGCATTGCAATATGAAGTACTGCCCAGGAAGTGGCATTGCAAGGTACACAGTAACTTATTTAAATTTTCACTGGCCACAATCGTGTCCCGCTGCCCCTGCTCTGGCCCATGTGCCACAGTCCCCCCATGCCCCCCCCCACATAAGCCCCATACATTTGTAACAGATTGGCTCCATCCATCCCATCACCATCAATACGTTAACTCCCCCCTTTAGCCATCCAATCCCTGTCCCCTCAGCTCTGGCCCATCCAGCCCAGCAAGGGCAAGCAGCCTTTATTAGTTGGCACTTAGAAATCTCCAGCCCCTCCACCAGTGTCTTTATTTTTAACTAGACACCCCCTGCGTCAGCACCATGGCCAGACATTCACCTCTCACCACATACCTTTAAATGGGCGTTTCAAACAATTGTTTGAGTACCCCGGACCTAGCGAATGGTAGGCTAAATCCAAAAATGTGCCTTGAAAGTTGGATGCTGACTGGGTACACTTCATGACTTAGAACTGAGGTCACTTAGCAGTTTGTCCGAGCCATTGCACCTATGTAAACTTGCGTGGGTTTGAACAAAGGTCACCATTGCTCTAGAGTTGAATAATATTACAAATAGAGCTATATTTGATTACCTATCCAAAAAAAGGTTATGTGTGTGTGTTTACGTGGTTTTTTTTTCTCTTCTTCAGCCCAGCATGATCCCTCAGCAAGGGTAAACTCACCCCCCAGTTTGGTTATGCCTACCAGGTCCGTACAGCATCGGAGCCCAGATCAGAGATTTTCGGTAAGTTAATTTAGTAGCATAAATACTAACAAGTGCTTAAGAATGTGTTAAACTGTTGAAATCCAAAATTGGGACGCAAACTTAGCCTTTTTTTTTTGATATGTCCCTACAGACCCGCACACTCATGGAAGAGATCCAGGACATGGAGGAAGATGATGATGTCTCCGTACAGGGCACGTCGGATGAACTCCCCCTGGGTCCCAATTTGGAACTGCTCCATAATGTTTCTCTGGCCAATCCTCAGCAGCAGAGTGAATCTCCATCCATTGTGCTTGCACATGGGGAGACTGACACTACAGTCCCCAGTGTTCACTCTGCTGCTGAGGATTTGCAAAGCAGGCCGGTTGCTGTTGAGGGTACGACACCACGCGGCAGGGCACGCCCAAGAGCCAGGGTAATTGTGCGGCGGACGCCATTACGCCGCCCCACAATTTCCCAGGGGAGGCAGAGTGCCCTGCTTCAATTATGGACCCAACAAAGGGACTCTTATGACGCCCAGCTCGTTACAGAGCGTGAGCAAAGGCATGCCGACATGGTGAACATCCATACCAGTCTACAGGGCATCCTCGCGGAGTTGCGTACCCTCAACAGCAACGTGGCCAATGCAAGTAATGGCATCCAGTCAGCCATGGCTGAGATGACCAATATGCAGAGAAACATTGTGGAGCAGTTTCAAATTCACAATGCTGCCATGGCCCAGGCTAGGTCCCATTCCCATGGACCTCCACCTGGACCTCCACCTGGGTATTATGGGCAGCCACCCTATTAAGCCATGGGTGTGTGGGACATCTTTTCTCTTAACCCCCACTGTATTTACTTGTCCTTTGAGGTTTCAAACAATCCATTTTGTGTTGCTCTGGCAGGTTGTGTTTTGTATTTGCTCCCATATAGCTCCTTAGAGTAATGCTTAAGGCCACTAGCCAATGCCATAGGTCTATGTGGAGTTTATCTGGCCACTTATGGCTTTACCTATGTATTTGGTTGGTGCTCCTCCTGTTTGCAGACATGTTTGTGTGACATTATGGCCATGCCCAAATATCCCTGGGCACAGGCAATATTAATGACTGGACTAGGCTGGCCTTTGGACTGGGTGTCCTTGTTTGGTTGTGCCACTCACTTCCAGGTGTAGATGTGCTCGATGTTTTTTTTTTTAATGTTATCCATTTGTTACCACAGATGTATGTGGACTGATTTCTGTTAACCACTATAATTTTTCATTTTCAAAGTAAAACAAAAATTTCATTTCAAATACTTGTGGCGTTTTTAGTGGGAAGACATTTTTAACAGCTTGGCCTAAACCAGATAATTTTGGTTTGAAGAGGTGTAACAATGCAAAGCGAAAGCTAAGGAAACTACATGAAATACATTAGGCAACAATTAAGGTCTAAATGTTTTACTTAGAGGTAATGCCACATTACGGCAAAACAACATATGTTTCAAAAAGGATAACACAGACATACAGAATGGTGAGACAGGGAAAAAAGTTAACTAAAATGCTGGCTGATCAGGTTGGCTCGAACAGATTGGCCAGACTCACTGGGGGGCCCCTCAAAATTCTCGGCTTCATCCTCGACGGCTGAAGAGGGCAGGCTGTCCACATAACGTGGGACACGTTCCATGATGGCAAAATTGTGCAAAACAGCACATGCCATTATAATGTCGATCACTTTCTTGGGATCATATTGCAGGGCCCCCCCAGTATGGTCAAGGCAACGAAAACGTGTCTTCAGCAGACCAAAGGCCCTCTCCACAACAGCCCGGGTCTTGCGATGCGCACGGTTATACGCTTCCTGAGAGGCATCCTGGGGCCGCAGCACAGGCGTCATGAGCCAGGGTAGAAGTGGGTACCCGGAATCACCTTAAACAGAGAATTAAATGTAATCAAAATTAAAAAGGCAACACAACCAACACCAAAAATTTCACAGATATCATAATGATGTAAGGTAAAGTGTTCCCAAAAAAAAACAGGGCACATTAGGGCCCACAAATATTGCACTAAGGTATCACCTAAATAAAAATGGCACTTCTATATACCAATTAATTATCAAACATCTGCACGGCCAAGGGTATTTGTATTTTACATATATTTGTAGTTTTCAGACATGTTACAATTAGGATGCTGTGGAGGGCCTATCCACATTTCTCTGGAAACTACAATGTATGCAGTTTAAGTCCACTTTGACATTTAACGACCAATAGTACCAAAGGAGCCAAAGGTCAAAGATCCCTATCCACATTTCACTGGGAAATACAATGTATGCAGTTTAAGTCCACTTTGACATTTAAAGACCAATAGTCCCAAAGGAGCCAAAGGTCAAAGATCCCTATCCACATTTCACTGGAAAATACAATGTATGCAGTTTAAGTCCACTTTGACATTTAAAGACCAATAGTCCCAAAGGAGCCAAAGGTCAAAGATCCTTGGGTATAAACTCCAAACCAATATATTTAGGCACAAGGAACTTACAGACATCCTAACTAAAGGGAAAACATTCTGAAGGCCACAGCGAGACAAGGATTTTTTGGGTAAGTTCCTAATATATGAGCCAAGAAAAAGGCAGTTGTACGCTTCTGTAAATTTATCCTTAAAAAACATATCAACAAATACAAGATTAATGCCACATTTAATAACACACAAATAGGACACACTTACCAAGCAGCCATGCCCCCGAAAATTCACCTGCCTCAAATCTCCGAAACAACCCAGATAGCCGGAGGATATAGGAGTCGTGGGACGATCCGGGGTAGCCGGCAAGGACACTCATAAACCGCATATCCGGACCAACCACGGCCTGGACATTAAGTGAGTGTCCCATTTTACGATTCCTTAAGGAAAAAACATACAAAAAGGGTAATTGATATTTGACCCAAACTAATAAATTAACCACAAAACATGTCTGCACTCTATTGGGAAAGACTAATGAAAAGCCGAGATAAAGCAGCTACACAAATGAGGGATAAACAAATATGCTGCCGCAAAGGAAAACAGGTTACATGACACGTTGGGCAACATAATAACCAATCTCAATACCTATATATATACTCGTCGGCTGCCCTAGGTACGAGTGCCACATGTGTGCAGTCAATTGCACCAATAACGTTGGGCATGTCGGCCACATTATAAAACCCAAGCTTAATGGCGTTTCTGGCTGCCATATCATCAGGAAAATAAATATATTTTTGAGTTATGGCAGCCATGCCTTCCAAAAATTTAGACAGTGCGCGGCTCAGCGTAGGCTGTGACATCCCCACAGAGAGGGCACCCAGCCTCTGGAACGAGCCGTTCGCCAAAAATTGCAGGCAGCCAAGCATCTTGGTCATACCTGAAATTGCATGCCCCTTCCTTGTGGTGCGGGCTAACCATGGCCGCAGCTCACTATATAATTTATGGAGGGAAGCGCGATTAAGCCTGGTCAGCTCGAACAGCTCAACATCATTCATGCTATCGATGTTCATGCGACGACGCAGGGGCAATCTGCTCTCAGACATCTCGATCAACTCAATGCCAAAAAGCATAAGCCCTTGATGTGCCACAAACTCGCTCCGCTCCATCCTACTCCCGAGGCCAAATAGCTGCCGGCAAACATTTCGTAAAGCAGCTCTTTAATGGGCTTCAAAACAATTAGCAATCACCTCTCTGAATTGGGCGCAAGCCCATGTGAAGGACGTAAAAAATAGGATCGGACGCAAATAATACGATTTGGACGGGAAAAACACACGAACTAACGCAAATTATACGATTCTCGAACGAAATGCGTATGTTCATATACGTCTATGCGCGAACGATCGTGCGAATACGAAATGGGCAAAAAAACAAGAAAAAATGACAAACACCCACCCAAACTTACGATTCTCGATACGAAATCACTTAACTTTTGCTCTTTGAATCGAGGGGTATAAGTAGCATTTCACAGGCCAATTCGGGGTTCTCGCTCGAAAGTACGAGTACTTGGCAATCACGCTGGTCTGAAACCAGCCTTTGCCATCAAACTTTGGCCCGCTCACGTCTAGGAATCAACTGACATTATATATTGATCTACCAATAATGAAATGAAGGATAGTGCAGAATTACTATCCTAGTTTGGTAGCATGACCTAGAAGGTCTTTATTTTAATAGCTTCAGGCTGCAATGACACAAGGTGTAAAAGATCCAAACAGTTGCAAATTCCCATATGTTGCAAATTCCCATATCTGCATTCTAGTTCTTAGATTTACACCACTTTTGTGTACAACTTTATAGTTTATTGTAGGAATTTCTATACCATTTTTGATGTGTGAAAATCTTTTCCTACCAATAGCCTTGCACGTTTTTTGTCTTTCTGTATGCTACTTCTGAAATTAGCATAAACCAAAAAATGGTGTAAATGATAAAAAAAATAGCAAGGCAGACGACTTATTTTTAAATGTATACCTCCTTTAGAAGTACTATATGAGTATCAAAGAATAGAATTTGCCTCTAGCATTATTACCCAGTATCACTGTATGATGTATTATTTACATTGTATTTTTATCCTGCACTTTTTGTTGCATTTATTACTACCCTTTTTTGCAGTGTCTTGACATCTCGTGAGTGCAATTACAAGCCTGTTTTTGTTATCCTGAAGGAATTCATTTTTAAAAACAGCAATAGATATTTGTTGGTTATAGTAATCTTAACCAGACCTTGTTAATCTATACATAGCCTTGGGCTTCAATTTTCCCACAGACGTCACAGCAGAAAGGAACAAAGCACTTAATCAAAAGAGCATCTGCTTTCCATTGATCAAATCTCTGGGTGTCCTGTAGATATAGGTATACCGCTGTGTCTTGACCAGAGAGGTTGGCTCTTCTATGCTGCACCATACGCTGGTTTAGCTGTTGTATTATTTGTCCACTGTACGTGTCTCGGCACTGCTTACTGCACTGGCTTGCATACACAACATTAATCTTTTAAACAGTTGGTGCCCAGGTATGTATCTGAGTTTAAAGCAGGCATGAATGTCATGTGTATGATAAATTCTGTCTTTCAACCACCTAAGCCAGTATTTGGCACTATCTACGTGCAGACACGGGCCTAGGGCAGTGGCTTGCATAGGGCATCACTTTTATTTCCAGCAGCATGGGAATTCGGAATGGCAGGCTATAGATGTGTGTTTGTGTTTACAAAGGCTACAGCCTGCAGTCCATTCAAAACCAGAGAGGGTGCTCATGAGCTAATTTCTCAACCTGCAGTGCACATACCCCAGGGCGTATGCATTGTTGTTCAGGGGTGCACCAACAGAGGGGTCTGACAGGTCTGTTATATTATTTTACAGTAAAGTATTAGTTCTCCTTGCTTTTAAATGTGCTATGAGGGCCTTGACCTACTTATTTTGAAAACAATGATAATTGAACTCCTCCTAGGAGGTACTCAGTTGAAACATCTTGTCGCTAGGGGTACTTGGCCATTAAAGGTTGTGAACCACTGCTCTAAAGGGCCCAGAGTCTGTCCAATAAGGGGAACTGAGTGGGTCCTGCTGATTAAAGAGTTAATATAAAATTGAAACAGTTCAGCCACAACCAGCTCACCCTCTGACCTGCAAGCCCGGACCTCAGAATCCCCTGATATGTTCCCAAGCAAATTCAAAAATAGTGTCCAGCTTGTAGAAGATAAAACGTAGCTTTTACTTCAATTGGTTAAAATGATATTGAAACCATACGTAATACAAAGACATGCAGCAGCATACATCTTGCAGACAGAAATGGACCCTTCCCACCACCAGGACCTAGTTACTCGTTTCAGGCTGAGCGCAGCCCTTAGTCATATTTTTTGCTGTGTTGCAGCCTTCTTTAAATGTGTTAGTGTTTCCGGCTGGTTTTAGTGTTTATGCGTTAATATTTGTGCTTTAATCTTTACACTTTAGCGTTTTGTGCAAATGTATTGTCAATTATATTTTTGGGGGGGTAAATGTGTTTTAATAGTTATTACTGTTATTAAAGTGGATCCCAACCCATGGAACAGATTTTAATTTATTTCTACCACAGGGCATCCTAAATTGATTTTTTTTAACAACCTGGGGGATTTCACATAGTGCACCATCCACAATCCCTTTAGGGCTGGTTAAAGTACCAAAACCCATATTGGTTATTTGTATTTTATTTTTGTGTTACACTTTAACTGAATGTAATTCAATGTCAATGTCAATGTCTTTTTTTTTTAATTTTTCCTTTCTGTGCGTGATTTTTGCGTGAAGGAGTACGACAATGCCATTAGGCAGAAGGCCAGCATCGTGGAGGAGGAGAAGGCGACGGTATCCCGCTGCTTCAAAACTGAATTGAGAGCTGAGTCTGACAGCAAGCGCCAGGACCCCGAGACCATGTATAGGCTCTAAGATGCTTATGCTTCTGGTATGTTCAATACACATACACAAACACTATTCTTAGGTATGTCCACTTTAACCTGCTGTATTTCTTAATGTATATATTTTTTTTTTTCTCTACACAGATAACCGACCTCCCCTGGGAAAGCAGGGAAGGGTGTTCTCCCCCACACCAGAGTCCGTAGTTCTGATGACTCAGCGGGGGAGGGGCCCTCTCGAAGGTGCCAAATTGAGGACTGAGGAAGGGGATGATGAAGTGGAAGCCCCAGTGGAGCTTGCTGCTGAGGTGAGGGCGGTGTGGAGCCTCAGCTCCTCTGAGTCCGACCCGAGTCAAACTACTGCTGGGGCCACTTTTCAAGTAGGGAGTCCCGGTGGGGAGGAGGGTGGTCCATCGGAGTTAGGCTTTGCTGGGCGAAATTGGAGGAGTAGAGGCAGCCCGCCTTCACTTCAGAGCCCTCCCTAGAAAACTAGCAACATCTCATCCCCTGGTGAGTGTCCATCATTGTTTAGATTGTATGGTCATTTGCAACAGTCTTGTGTGTTAAATTTTGTTAAATTGTCCAAATTTCTTTTCCGTGCATCATAGAGCCGCCTCCTATATGCCTAACGCCTATATGCATCCTGTGTTGCCTGCCTTTATAATTGTTTTATAATGTGACATGCAATTGTGTTGTGAAGTGGCCATGTTGATTGTAGAACAGTAGGGTATCTTCTGGTGTCCGACAAGATCCAAAAATTTTGTGGCTTGCTCATGTGTTTTGTAAAGTAGTTATGTAATAGCACATGGCCAAGTGTGTTACAATAATTTTCCACGTTGAACTCTTTCCTACAGCTAAATTGTTGTATTACAAATAAATAATCCATACTATGTTCTTATGTTTGTATCTGTTGTGCTTTTTTTCTACACATGGAGGCTCCTGGGGGCTCCAGCAGCATGGGCCAAGTCCACAGCTGTGATGGTGAGTAATGTGATTTGTGACAATAAGCTTGTAGAAATGCATATGTATTTGTCCATGGCCATGTACCCCTGTTATTGGCAGTCTAGAGTTGACACTCATACCTATAAAGCCTCTTTTCTGAATAATCAATCAGAACTGGCTAAAAACATGCACGTTTCCTGCCCCTGCAAATGTAACTTGACGCGAACTGAAGGTAGCAGTTGCTTAGGTACTTTATGTGCTGCTTTTACATTCCTGCTACATTTTGAATTCTGCATTACCTATTGTTTTGATTTTAAACGATATTTCTAGTAAAAGCTCACTCAACATATATTTTGATTAATTTGCCTCAGGTGTTATTGGCCACTATATTAACTAAATTCTTCCTGTGGTCAAGTAGGCCATAATTGGTTTGCTTGTTTGCTTTGTGATGTTAGACTATGGTGGTTACGTTGAATGGCTACACAGGTTAATTTACTTTGCCATCACAAATTATGAAAGGTTAAATCTTTGTAGTTACTTTATGGTAAACATCAATCTTTAACAAAGATGGGGGTATAGCGTAGTAGTATATTGTGTCTTTTCTTTCCCACAGTTTGCAAGAGCATCACTGTGGCAATATGTGAGGGAATCACGGGAAATGCTGCTGGAGATGCAAAACAAGATACAGGGTGGGGGGAATTAAATTAAATTTGCAGCTGTGCAGCTTTTTGCTTAGGCCATGTTGGCATTTTTTGTAAAAAAATAGAAACAATTTCTATTTTTAAACATACATTTGTGTTTTGTCTTTGTTTATCATAGAATTGTCTGTCTCCACACACACTCTAAGCGCCGCTATACAGATGCTCATCTGGCAATATGTGGCGCTAGTAGTGAATCAGCCTCTAGGTAATCCCCATGTTATGCCTGTGTCTGCGATGCCCAAAAGATCTTGGAGAATCTTACGTAATAAAGTGTACACAACAGTCCTGGAGGATCATACACAGATTCCTGGAGGATCATACACAATTTCCTGGAGGATCATACACAATTTCCTGGAGGATCATACACATTAAAGTGTACACAACAGTACTCCACATACAGGGACAAATGATATGGTATTGTTATGAAAACTTTGCAGGCACATACAGCAGATATAGAGACTGAGCTGGCACTCTACAGCATTAGCTGTCAACATTTGGCAGCCATGGTTTTTAGTATAAAAGGAGATAATCCTAACTGAAACCATCCTGAATGTATGTATGCAATGCACAACTATATAAACTGTTAGCAGTATTTAAATTGGACATGCAAAACAAGCCAGTTTAAAAAAAAAATACTCAGTGACCAGGTACTTCATCCCACCAGAGGAGCTGAGCTACCTCCCAAGGTGGTAATGTAATTCCTCTGAATTATGACCTACAGCCCCTGTAAGAGCACCGGACCTATGCCGAAGGCCATAGGAGCTGGCATGCACCACATATTTTTGGCTTCCAAGCCCTAGAAATGCTCAAACTTTGCTTACCTGAAAACCACATTTTACTGACTCTAGATTTCAGGTCAAATTTGAAGGGATCGTCCAGTGTTACAAAAAATTTTATACTTACCTTTTGTCCCATGCAGCATAATTACAGAGGACAGAGAACCAGTGACTCTGTGTTCCAAAGGTGTGGCCTCTCTTCGCGGCGTCTTGGGGACAATGTTTCTGCCCCAATCTTTTCCCCAATCTAAAGGTAAATTTAAATTTCATGTAAAAAATCGAAGTGAAATAGGGATTCTTATTGGCATCAGAGCACTTTTTGATGTAAACTTGATGATTGATATTATGACTTTCACTGGCAATCATTGGTTACTGAAAACATTTGATACTAATTTACTAACACTAATGCTAGGGATGAGCGAATCGATCCGGACGAACCCGGATTCGATCCGAATTTCAGGAAAAATTAGATTCGGATCGAATCCGAATTTCCCCGCGATTCGATCGCTCGAAGTTTTCCTTTAACATCCATTCATTTACATTTACAGGCATTCTAAGATGGCGGACGGGACATGTCCAGACATGTAAGCTGGGGCAGTGTATGCTGGGACAGTCACATGCAGCCTATCAGCAGCCAGCAAGCCCGGTGACGTCACAGCGCTATTTAAGGCCGGCCATCTTGCTTTTCCTTCCTCATTTCTCTATTGCATTCGTGAGAGACAGAACGCTGTGTAGCTGAGGGAGAGAGGCAGTTAGACAGGCAGGGACAGACAGGGACAGGCTGGAGACAGGCAGGAGACAGACAGGAGACAGACAGAAAGTCAGCGAAAAACAGGGAAAGGTAGAAAAATCGGAGGCTGTCACAGGGAGATTTTTTTTTTTTTTTCATCCAGCCTGAGTGTTACTAGCTGGCTGACAGGCTTTGTTAGCGTTTTCAGGCTGCTTATACTAACTAACTGTGCATATATACTGAACTGATCTTAAGTCTGCTGTGAGGCATCCCATTCTGTGACTACACCAGCCTCTGTTTAAGACCATATAACCATTTGCACTTATTATAATTGAAATTAGCCTGATAAAGACACTTTTGCTGGGCATAGCACTTCTGGACCCTGCCAGGTCCACTTTTTTTTTGGGGCATCCCATTCTGTGACTACAGCAGCCTCTGTTTAAGACCATATAACCATTTGCACTTATTATAATTGAAATTAGGCCTGATAAAGACACTTTTGCTGGGCATAGCACTACTTGTCCCTGCCAGGTGTACTTACTGCTGGTTTTTAGGGCATCCCATTCTGTGACTACAGCAGCCTCTGTTTAAGACCATATAACCATTTGCACTTATTATAATTGAAATTAGGCCTGATAAAGACACTTTTGCTGGGCATAGCACTACTGGACCCTGCCAGGGCCACTTTTTTGGGGGGGCATCCCATTCTGTGACTACAGCAGCCTCTGTTTAAGACCATATAACCATTTGCACTTATTATAATTGAATTTAGGCCTGATAAAGACACTTTTGCTGGGCATAGCACTACTGGACCC
Source organism: Gastrophryne carolinensis (assembly GCA_027917425.1). NCBI lineage: Eukaryota > Metazoa > Chordata > Amphibia > Anura > Microhylidae > Gastrophryne > Gastrophryne carolinensis. The sequence continues at coordinate 125,069,028 of CM051236.1, forward strand.
TGCCAGGTGTACTTACTGCTGGCTTTTAGGGCATCCCATTCTGTGACTACAGCAGCCTCTGTTTAAGACCATATAACCATTTGCACTTATTATAATTGAAATTAGGCCTGATAAAGACACTTTTGCTGGGCATAGCACTACTTGTCCCTGCCAGGTGTACTTACTGCTGGTTTTTAGGGCATCCCATTCTGTGACTACAGCAGCCTCTGTTTAAGACCATATAACCATTTGCACTTATTATAATTGAAATTAGGCCTGATAAAGACACTTTTGCTGGGCATAGCACTACTTGTCCCTGCCAGGTGTACTTACTGCTGGTTTTTAGGGCATCCCATTCTGTGACTACAGCAGCCTCTGTTTAAGACCATATAACCATTTGCACTTATTATAATTGAAATTAGGCCTGATAAAGACACTTTTGCTGGGCATAGCACTATTTGTCCCTGCCAGGTGTACTTACTGCTGGTTTTTAGGGCATCCCATTCTGTGACTACAGCAGCCTCTGTTTAAGACCATATAACCATTTGCACTTATTATAATTGAAATTAGGCCTGATAAAGACACTTTTGCTGGGCATAGCACTTCTGAACCCTGCCAGGTCCACTTCTTTTTTGGGGCATACCATTCTGTGACTACAGCAGCCTCTGTTTAAGACCATATAACCATTTGCACTTATTATAATTGAAATTAGGCCTGATAAAGACACTTTTGCTGGGCATAGCACTACTTGTCCCTGCCAGGTGTACTTACTGCTGGTTTTTAGGGCATCCCATTCTGTGACTACAGCAGCCTCTGTTTAAGACCATATAACCATTTGCACTTATTATAATTGAAATTAGGCCTGATAAAGACACTTTTGCTGGGCATAGCACTTCCGGACCCTGCCAGGTCCACTTCTTTTTTGGGGCATCCCATTCTGTGACTACAGCAGCCTCTGTTTAAGACCATATAACCATTTGCACTTATTATAATTGAAATTAGGCCTGATAAAGACACTTTTGCTGGGCATAGCACTACTTGTCCCTGCCAGGTGTACTTACTGCTAGTTTTTAGGGCATCCCATTCTGTGACTACAGCAGCCTCTGTTTAAGACCATATAACCATTTGCACTTATTATAATTGAAATTAGGCCTGATAAAGACACTTTTGCTGGGCATAGCACTTCTGGACCCTGCCAGGTCCACTTCTTTTTTGGGGCATCCCATTCTGTGACTACAGCAGCCTCTGTTTAAGACCATATAACCATTTGCACTTATTATAATTGAAATTAGGCCTGATAAAGACACTTTTGCTGGGCATAGCACTACTTGTCCCTGCCAGGTGTACTTACTGCTGGTTTTTAGGGCATCCCATTCTGTGTCTACAGCAGCCTCTGTTTAAGACCATATAACCATTTGCACTTATTATAATTGAAATTAGGCCTGATAAAGACACTTTTGCTGGGCATAGCACTTCTGGACCCTGCCAGGTCCACTTCTTTTTTGGGGCATCCCATTCTGTGACTACAGCAGCCTCTGTTTAAGACCATATAACCATTTGCACTTATTATAATTGAAATTAGGCCTGATAAAGACACTTTTGCTGGGCATAGCACTACTTGTCCCTGCCAGGTGTACTTACTGCTGGTTTTTAGGGCATCCCATTCTGTGACTACAGCAGCCTCTGTTTAAGACCATATAACCATTTGCACTTGTTATAATTGAAATTAGGCCTGATAAAGACACTTTTGCTGGGCATAGCACTACTGGACCCTGCCAGGTGTACTTACTGCTGGTTTTTAGGGCATCCCATTCTGTGACTACAGCAGCCTCTGTTTAAGACCATATAACCATTTGCACTTATTATAATTGAAATTAGGCCTGATAAAGACACTTTTGCTGGGCATAGCACTACTTGTCCCTGCCAGGTGTACTTACTGCTGGTTTTTAGGGCATCCCATTCTGTGACTACAGCAGCCTCTGTTTAAGACCATATAACCATTTGCACTTATTATAATTGAAATTAGGCCTGATAAAGACACTTTTGCTGGGCATAGCACTACTGGACCCTGCCAGGTGTACTTACTGCTGGTTTTTAGGGCATCCCATTCTGTGACTACAGCAGCCTCTGTTTAAGACCATATAACCATTTGCACTTATTATAATTGAAATTAGGCCTGATAAAGACACTTTTGCTGGGCATAGCACTACTTGTCCCTGCCAGGTGTACTTACTGCTGGTTTTTAGGGCATCCCATTCTGTGACTACAGCAGCCTCTGTTTAAGACCATATAACCATTTGCACTTATTATAATTGAAATTAGGCCTGATAAAGACACTTTTGCTGGGCATAGCACTACTTGTCCCTGCCAGGTGTACTTACTGCTGGTTTTTAGGGCATCCCATTCTGTGACTACAGCAGCCTCTGTTTAAGACCATATAACCATTTGCACTTATTATAATTGAAATTAGGCCTGATAAAGACACTTTTGCTGGGCATAGCACTACTGGACCCTGCCAGGTGTACTTACTGCTGGTTTTTAGGGCATCCCATTCTGTGACTACAGCAGCCTCTGTTTAAGACCATATAACCATTTGCACTTATTATAATTGAAATTAGGCCTGATAAAGACACTTTTGCTGGGCATAGCACTACTTGTCCCTGCCAGGTGTACTTACTGCTGGTTTTTAGGGCATCCCATTCTGTGACTACAGCAGCCTCTGTTTAAGACCATATAACCATTTGCACTTATTATAATTGAAATTAGGCCTGATAAAGACACTTTTGCTGGGCATAGCACTACTGGACCCTGCCAGGGCCACTTTTTTGGGGGGGCATCCCATTCTGTGACTACAGCAGCCTCTGTTTAAGACCATATAACCATTTGCACTTATTATAATTGAATTTAGGCCTGATAAAGACACTTTTGCTGGGCATAGCACTACTGGACCCTGCCAGGTGTACTTACTGCTGGCTTTTAGGGCATCCCATTCTGTGACTACAGCAGCCTCTGTTTAAGACCATATAACCATTTGCACTTATTATAATTGAAATTAGGCCTGATAAAGACACTTTTGCTGGGCATAGCACTACTTGTCCCTGCCAGGTGTACTTACTGCTGGTTTTTAGGGCATCCCATTCTGTGACTACAGCAGCCTCTGTTTAAGACCATATAACCATTTGCACTTATTATAATTGAAATTAGGCCTGATAAAGACACTTTTGCTGGGCATAGCACTACTGGACCCTGCCAGGTGTACTTACTGCTGGTTTTTAGGGCATCCCATTCTGTGACTACAGCAGCCTCTGTTTAAGACCATATAACCATTTGCACTTATTATAATTGAAATTAGCCCGATAAAGACACTTTTGCTGGGCATAGCACTACTGGACCCTGCCAGGTCCACTTCTTTTTTGGGGCATCCCATTCTGTGACTACAGCAGCCTCTGTTTAAGACCATATAACCATTTGAACTTAATATTATTGAAATTAGGCCTGATAAAGACACTTTTGCTGGGCATAGCACTACTGGACCCTGCCAGGTGCACTTCTGTTGTGGCATCCCATTCTGTGACTACAGCAGCCTCTGTTTAAGACCATATAACCATTTGCACTTATTATAATTGAAATTAGCCTGATAAAGACACTTTTGCTGGGCATAGCACTACTGGACCCTGCCAGGTCCACTTCTTTTTTGGGGCATCCCATTCTGTGACTACAGCAGCCTCTGTTTAAGACCATATAACCATTTGCACTTATTATAATTGAAATTAGCCTGATAAAGACACTTTTGCTGGGCATAGCACTACTGGACCCTGCCAGGTCCACTTCTTTTTTGGGGCATCCCATTCTGTGACTACAGCAGCCTCTGTTTAAGACCATATAACCATTTGCACTTATTATAATTGAAATTAGGCCTGATAAAGACACTTTTGCTGGGCATAGCACTACTGGACCCTGCCAGGTGTACTTACTGCTGGTTTTTAGGGCATCCCATTCTGTGACTACAGCAGCCTCTGTTTAAGACCATATAACCATTTGCACTTATTATAATTGAAATTAGCCCGATAAAGACACTTTTGCTGGGCATAGCACTACTGGACCCTGCCAGGTCCACTTCTTTTTTGGGTCATCCCATTCTGTGACTACAGCAGCCTCTGTTTAAGACCATATAACCATTTGCACTTATTATAATTGAAATTAGGCCTGATAAAGACACTTTTGCTGGGCATAGCACTACTGGACCCTGCCAGGTGTACTTACTGCTGATTTTTAGGGCATCCCATTCTGTGACTACAGCAGCCTCTGTTTAAGACCATATAACCATTTACACTTATTATAATTGAAATTAGCCCGATAAAGACACTTTTGCTGGGCATAGCACTACTGGACCCTGCCAGGTCCACTTCTTTTTTGGGGCATCCCATTCTGTGACTACAGCAGCCTCTGTTTAAGACCATATAACCATTTGAACTTATTATTATTGAAATTAGGCCTGATAAAGACACTTTTGCTGGGCATAGCACTACTGGACCCTGCCAGGTGCACTTCTGTTGTGGCATCCCATTCTGTGACTACAGCAGCCTCTGTTTAAGACCATATAACCATTTGCACTTATTATAATTGAAATTAGCCTGATAAAGACACTTTTGCTGGGCATAGCACTACTGGACCCTGCCAGGTCCACTTCTTTTTTGGGGCATCCCATTCTGTGACTACAGCAGCCTCTGTTTAAGACCATATAACCATTTGCACTTATTATAATTGAAATTAGCCTGATAAAGACACTTTTGCTGGGCATAGCACTACTGGACCCTGCCAGGTCCACTTCTTTTTTGGGGCATCCCATTCTGTGACTACAGCAGCCTCTGTTTAAGACCATATAACCATTTGCACTTATTATAATTGAAATTAGGCCTGATAAAGACACTTTTGCTGGGCATAGCACTACTGGACCCTGCCAGGTGTACTTCTTTTTTGGGTCATCCCATTCTGTGACTACAGCAGCCTCTGTTTAAGACCATATAACCATTTGCACTTATTATAATTGAAATTAGGCCTGATAAAGACACTTTTGCTGGGCATAGCACTACTGGACCCTGCCAGGTCCACTTCTTTTTTGGGGCATCCCATTCTGTGACTACAGCAGCCTCTGTTTAAGACCATATAACCATTTGCACTTATTATAATTGAAATTAGGCCTGATAAAGACACTTTTGCTGGGCATAGCACTACTGGACCCTGCCAGGTCCACTTCTTTTTTGGGGCATCCCATTCTGTGACTACAGCAGCCTCTGTTTAAGACCATATAACCATTTGCACTTATTATAATTGAAATTAGGCCTGATAAAGACACTTTTGCTGGGCATAGCACTACTGGACCCTGCCAGGTGTACTTACTGCTGGTTTTTAGGGCATCCCATTCTGTGACTACAGCAGCCTCTGTTTAAGACCATATAACCATTTGCACTTATTATAATTGAAATTAGCCCGATAAAGACACTTTTGCTGGGCATAGCACTACTGGACCCTGCCAGGTGTACTTACTGCTGGTTTTTAGGGCATCCCATTCTGTGACTACAGCAGCCTCTGTTTAAGACCATATAACCATTTGCACTTATTATAATTGAAATTAGGCCTGATAAAGACACTTTTGCTGGGCATAGCACTACTGGACCCTGCCAGGTGTACTTACTGCTGGTTTTTAGGGCATCCCATTCTGTGACTACAGCAGCCTCTGTTTAAGACCATATAACCATTTGCACTTATTATAATTGAAATTAGCCCGATAAAGACACTTTTGCTGGGCATAGCACTACTGGACCCTGCCAGGTGTACTTACTGCTGGTTTTTAGGGCATCCCATTCTGTGACTACAGCAGCCTCTGTTTAAGACCATATAACCATTTGCACTTATTATAATTGAAATTAGCCTGATAAAGACACTTTTGCTGGGCATAGCACTACTGGACCCTGCCAGGTGCACTTCTGTTGTGGCATCCCATTCTGTGACTACAGCAGCCTCTGTTTAAGACCATATAACCATTTGCACTTATTATAATTGAAATTAGCCTGATAAAGACACTTTTGCTGGGCATAGCACTACTGGACCCTGCCAGGTCCACTTCTTTTTTGGGGCATCCCATTCTGTGACTACAGCAGCCTCTGTTTAAGACCATATAACCATTTGCACTTATTATAATTGAAATTAGCCTGATAAAGACACTTTTGCTGGGCATAGCACTACTGGACCCTGCCAGGTCCACTTCTTTTTTGGGGCATCCCATTCTGTGACTACAGCAGCCTCTGTTTAAGACCATATAACCATTTGCACTTATTATAATTGAAATTAGGCCTGATAAAGACACTTTTGCTGGGCATAGCACTACTGGACCCTGCCAGGTGTACTTACTGCTGGTTTTTAGGGCATCCCATTCTGTGACTACAGCAGCCTCTGTTTAAGACCATATAACCATTTGCACTTATTATAATTGAAATTAGCCCGATAAAGACACTTTTGCTGGGCATAGCACTACTGGACCCTGCCAGGTGTACTTACTGCTGGTTTTTAGGGCATCCCATTCTGTGACTACAGCAGCCTCTGTTTAAGACCATATAACCATTTGCACTTATTATAATTGAAATTAGCCTGATAAAGACACTTTTGCTGGGCATAGCACTACTGGACCCTGCCAGGTGCACTTCTGTTGTGGCATCCCATTCTGTGACTACAGCAGCCTCTGTTTAAGACCATATAACCATTTGCACTTATTATAATTGAAATTAGCCTGATAAAGACACTTTTGCTGGGCATAGCACTACTGGACCCTGCCAGGTCCACTTCTTTTTTGGGGCATCCCATTCTGTGACTACAGCAGCCTCTGTTTAAGACCATATAACCATTTGCACTTATTATAATTGAAATTAGCCTGATAAAGACACTTTTGCTGGGCATAGCACTACTGGACCCTGCCAGGTCCACTTCTTTTTTGGGGCATCCCATTCTGTGACTACAGCAGCCTCTGTTTAAGACCATATAACCATTTGCACTTATTATAATTGAAATTAGGCCTGATAAAGACACTTTTGCTGGGCATAGCACTACTGGACCCTGCCAGGTGTACTTCTTTTTTGGGTCATCCCATTCTGTGACTACAGCAGCCTCTGTTTAAGACCATATAACCATTTGCACTTATTATAATTGAAATTAGGCCTGATAAAGACACTTTTGCTGGGCATAGCACTACTGGACCCTGCCAGGTCCACTTCTTTTTTGGGGCATCCCATTCTGTGACTACAGCAGCCTCTGTTTAAGACCATATAACCATTTGCACTTATTATAATTGAAATTAGGCCTGATAAAGACACTTTTGCTGGGCATAGCACTACTGGACCCTGCCAGGTCCACTTCTTTTTTGGGGCATCCCATTCTGTGACTACAGCAGCCTCTGTTTAAGACCATATAACCATTTGCACTTATTATAATTGAAATTAGCCTGATAAAGACACTTTTGCTGGGCATAGCACTACTGGACCCTGCCAGGTCCACTTCTTTTTTGGGGCATCCCATTCTGTGACTACAGCAGCCTCTGTTTAAGACCATATAACCATTTGCACTTATTATAATTGAAATTAGCCTGATAAAGACACTTTTGCTGGGCATAGCACTACTGGACCCTGCCAGGTCCACTTCTTTTTTGGGGCATCCCATTCTGTGACTACAGCAGCCTCTGTTTAAGACCATATAACCATTTGCACTTATTATAATTGAAATTAGGCCTGATAAAGACACTTTTGCTGGGCATAGCACTACTGGACCCTGCCAGGTGTACTTCTTTTTTGGGTCATCCCATTCTGTGACTACAGCAGCCTCTGTTTAAGACCATATAACCATTTGCACTTATTATAATTGAAATTAGGCCTGATAAAGACACTTTTGCTGGGCATAGCACTACTGGACCCTGCCAGGTCCACTTCTTTTTTGGGGCATCCCATTCTGTGACTACAGCAGCCTCTGTTTAAGACCATATAACCATTTGCACTTATTATAATTGAAATTAGGCCTGATAAAGACACTTTTGCTGGGCATAGCACTACTGGACCCTGCCAGGTCCACTTCTTTTTTGGGGCATCCCATTCTGTGACTACAGCAGCCTCTGTTTAAGACCATATAACCATTTGCACTTATTATAATTGAAATTAGGCCTGATAAAGACACTTTTGCTGGGCATAGCACTACTGGACCCTGCCAGGTGTACTTACTGCTGGTTTTTAGGGCATCCCATTCTGTGACTACAGCAGCCTCTGTTTAAGACCATATAACCATTTGCACTTATTATAATTGAAATTAGCCCGATAAAGACACTTTTGCTGGGCATAGCACTACTGGACCCTGCCAGGTGTACTTACTGCTGGTTTTTAGGGCATCCCATTCTGTGACTACAGCAGCCTCTGTTTAAGACCATATAACCATTTGCACTTATTATAATTGAAATTAGCCTGATAAAGACACTTTTGCTGGGCATAGCACTACTGGACCCTGCCAGGTCCACTTCTTTTTTGGGTCATCCCATTCTGTGACTACAGCAGCCTCTGTTTAAGACCATATAACCATTTGCACTTATTATAATTGAAATTAGCCTGATAAAGACACTTTTGCTGGGCATAGCACTACTGGACCCTGCCAGGTCCACTTCTTTTTTGGGGCATCCCATTCTGTGACTACAGCAGCCTCTGTTTAAGACCATATAACCATTTGCACTTATTATAATTGAAATTAGGCCTGATAAAGACACTTTTGCTGGGCATAGCACTACTGGACCCTGCCAGGTCCACTTCTTTTTTGGGGCATCCCATTCTGTGACTACAGCAGCCTCTGTTTAAGACCATATAACCATTTGCACTTATTATAATTGAAATTAGGCCTGATAAAGACACTTTTGCTGGGCATAGCACTACTGGACCCTGCCAGGTGTACTTACTGCTGGTTTTTAGGGCATCCCATTCTGTGACTACAGCAGCCTCTGTTTAAGACCATATAACCATTTGCACTTATTATAATTGAAATTAGGCCTGATAAAGACACTTTTGCTGGGCATAGCACTACTGGACCCTGCCAGGTCCACTTCTTTTTTGGGGCATCCCATTCTGTGACTACAGCAGCCTCTGTTTAAGACCATATAACCATTTGCACTTATTATAATTGAAATTAGGCCTGATAAAGACACTTTTGCTGGGCATAGCACTACTGGACCCTGCCAGGTGTACTTACTGCTGGTTTTTAGGGCATCCCATTCTGTGACTACAGCAGCCTCTGTTTAAGACCATATAACCATTTGCACTTATTATAATTAAAATTAGCCCGATAAAGACACTTTTGCTGGGCATAGCACCACTGGACCCTGCCAGGTCCACTTCTTTTTTGGGGCATCCCATTCTGTGACTACAGCAGCCTCTGTTTAAGACCATATAACCATTTGAACTTATTATAATTGAAATTAGGCCTGATAAAGACACTTTTGCTGGGCATAGCACTACTGGACCCTGCCAGGTGCACTTCTGTTGTGGCATCCCATTCTGTGACTACAGCAGCCTCTGTTTAAGACCATATAACCATTTGCACTTATTATAATTGAAATTAGCCTGATAAAGACACTTTTGCTGGGCATAGCACTACTGGACCCTGCCAGGTCCACTTCTTTTTTGGGGCATCCCATTCTGTGACTACAGCAGCCTCTGTTTAAGACCATATAACCATTTGCACTTATTATAATTGAAATTAGGCCTGATAAAGACACTTTTGCTGGGCATAGCACTACTGGACCCTGCCAGGTCCACTTCTTTTTTGGGGCATCCCATTCTGTGACTACAGCAGCCTCTGTTTAAGACCATATAACCATTTGCACTTATTATAATTGAAATTAGCCTGATAAAGACACTTTTGCTGGGCATAGCACTACTGGACCCTGCCAGGTCCACTTCTTTTTTGGGGCATCCCATTCTGTGACTACAGCAGCCTCTGTTTAAGACCATATAACCATTTGCACTTATTATAATTGAAATTAGGCCTGATAAAGACACTTTTGCTGGGCATAGCACTACTGGACCCTGCCAGGTCCACTTCTTTTTTGGGGCATCCCATTCTGTGACTACAGCAGCCTCTGTTTAAGACGATATAACCATTTGCACTTATTATAATTGAAATTAGGCCTGATAAAGACACTTTTGCTGTGCATAGACTTACTGCTGCCTGCCAGGTGCACTTCTGTTGGGGCATCCCATTCTGTAACATAGCATACCCCTCTTTATTGACACTAAGCAGCTCTCTTATTTACACTAAGCAGGCCTGTTGGAGGCTGAGTGTTACTGCTCACTTTTGGTGTGCATTATATTCTGTTTCATATAGACCCACCGCTGCCCGGGGGTTCTTTAAATATCACCTACTACCACGCCAGTTAGACTATGTCGGGCAGACAAGTGCCTGGAAGTGAAAAGAGGAGTGGCAGAGGCCAAGATTCCGCAGGCAGAGCTGGCATCAGACTGGGGGCCAGTAGCAGCAGGAGTCACGCTGAGAGACCTAATCTGCCAGTATCTGCTAGCGGTCGGGTCTCCACCAGTAACGCATCTGCCGTGGTAGATTGGTTGACGCACTCATCAACAACATCATCACAACTTACGTCTGAGACCCCCAGTCTAGGGTCGGTAGGTTCCTCTGACACAACCCTGAGTTGGCATGCCCCGAGAGCAGTCCCTGTCCTCCCATTGCCTCTGGCCTACGCCGTTCCCTCCCCCAGCGACGTATCCTATGCTTTGGGTTCAGCTTCACTCTTTAGTGAGGAGGACCATCAGATAGAGGACAGTCAGCAGCTACTGCCCAGCCAAGAAATGGAGGTGGCTTCTCTAGCTAGGCAGACAAATAGTGATGTGGACAGTGTCGTGGGTGCTGCGAGCGTTCCAGCTCCTGCGCCAGACACTGTTGACGAATCCACGAACATCAGTGACGTACAGCCACAACTCGGTGATGATGATGATGACGATGAAGCCGATCGCACTTGGGAGCCGGGTGATGAAGGGGCTTCATCGTCATCATCAGGAGAAGAGGGGCGCAGGTTGCCCCGGAGTCAGCAGCTGAGGCAGCAAGGTGGTAGCAGTCAGCATGGGGGCACAATTCCAAAGGCTGGAGCCGGCCGGGGCCGGGGTAGAGCACCTGCTGTGCGGCAGTCTACCTTATCGGGAGGTAGTGGAGCAGGGGTTCCTGGAGTTGGCAACAGCAGCAGTGAATCAGTGAGGCCAGGGGGTGGGAAAAGTAGCTACTCGGCAGTGTGGCAGTTTTTCCTGAAGCATCCGCAGGAGGGTAACATGGCCACATGCAAGATATGTAGGCAGAAGGTGAAGCGTGGCCAGGGTCCAAATGTTGGCACCATGGCCCTGCGTCAACATATGATGCGTCACCATAAAGCGACCTGGGAGAACCGAGGCTCCCAAGGGGTGGTCCAGTCTGCTTCCTCACCAAGTGAGCTCCCAATTTCTGCCAGCCAAGGCTCCAGCACCTCAGCCAAAGGCAGCTGTGCGTCATACCCATCCTCTGTCGCTCCTGCTCCTCCTCCTCCAGGTCATGCATCCCGCCAGCAATCCATCAGCGAAGCCATGTCCAAGAGACAGTAGTATGCGCCCACTCATCCTACGGCGCAGAAGCTGAATGTGCTCCTGTCCAAGTTGCTGGTGCTGCAGTTGCTCCCTTTTCAGGTGGTGGAATCTGCACCTTTCAGAGAACTGATGGCTTGTGCCGAGCCGAGGTGGAGAGTCCCAAGCCGTCATTTCTTTGCCAAGAAGGCAGTACCAGCGCTGCACACTTTTGTTGAACAGAAGGTGGGCCAGTCCTTGAGCCTGTCGGTGTGTAGCAAAGTGCATGGCAGCGCCGACATCTGGAGCTGTAACTACGGTCAGGGACAGTACATGTCGTTTACGGCCCACTGGGTGAATGTGGTCCCTTTGCAGCAGCAGCAGCAACTTGGACAGGTCGCGCCGCTTCGGCCTCCGCGCTCCCTGCCCGTTGGGCCTGTGACACCGTGCGACTCGGCCTCCTCATCCTCCGCCATCTCCTCACCCTCCACTGTAGGCTCAAGTCTCAGTGCCCCTCCAGTCTACCATGTGTGCAGGGCACGGAGGTGTCACGCAGTGCTTCACATGGTTTGTCTTGGCGAACGGAGTCACACAGGGGAGGAACTGCTTAAATGTATTCATCAGGAAATCCAAACATGGCTTACTCCAAGAAAACTTAAAATGGGAATCATGGTTACCGACAATGGGAAGAACATTTTGTCTGCGCTGCGCCAAGGAAGCCTGACCCATGCCCCCTGCATGGCTCACGTCTTCAATCTGGTTGTCAAGCAGTTTCTGAAGTGTTCCCCCCATCTGCAAGACATCCTAACAACTTCAAGGAAACTTTGCATGCACTTCAGCCACTCCTACACCGCCAAACACACCCTTCTTGAGCTACAGCGTCAGAATGGTATCCCCCAACATAGTCTGATTTGCGATGTTTCCACCCGTTGGAATTCCACCCTTCACATGTTGGACCGATTATATGAACAGAGAAAAGCCATCACGGATTTCCTGATGATCCAAGCAGATAGGGGGACTCCCCTGTGTAACTTCAATGTCAACCAGTGGCAGCTCATACATGACACCTGCCGTTTGCTCAGGCCCTTTGAGGATGCCACTTTATTTGTCAGTCGGCAGGATTACGGGATGAACGACATGATTCCACTGCTTCATGTACTACAGCACATGTTGGAAACCATGGCTGGTCAGGGCACTGGAGACATGGCGTTTACATCTTACGGCCACATGAACCCCGTTGGAGCTGAACTGGAGGAGGAGGAGGAAGAGGAGGAGGAGGAGTTGCCCAGCGAAACACAGTTTAGGCTTGGCGAAATGGCTGGTTTATCTAGTCAGCGGACAGGAGAGGAGGAGCAGGAGCAGCCAGAGGAGCTAGAGGTTTTTGAGGAAGGCGAGACAGAGGACCCGGGCACACCGTGGCAGTATGCAGTGGAGATGGAGACAGGTAGTCCATCCGAGTCACTTGCGCAAATGGCACGAAGCATGCTCACGTGCTTGCGTAGTGACCCCAGAATTGTTTCCATCTGTTGGCGGGATGACTTCTGGCTGTCCACCTTATTGGACCCTCGCTTCCGGCACAAAATGGGGGTATTTTTTAAACCCATCGAGAGGGAGGACAAACTCAACTACTACAAAGACATTCTACGTAGGCAGTTGGCCGATGCCTATCTGCGCCATGGTCCATACTCTCGCAGGTCTGACTCGAGGGGACCTCTGCGCTCACCTTCCACTGCCATGGCCGCTGGGGGGGTTGGCAGGAGCAGCAGCAGCAGCCTCAGTCTTCAGTCGCTAATGAGTAGCTTTCTACACCCGCATAGTGAGGCTACTCATGAGCAGCAGGAAGACCTGGAGCAGGACCTCAACCAGCAGGTCATGTCATACTTTGACATGACCATGCCAACACACCTTGAGGATCCGCTGGACTTCTGGGCAGCCAAACTTGATTTGTGGCCGCAACTAGCAGAGTTTGCCCTGGAAAAGCTGTCCTGCCCGGCATGTAGCGTGCCATCTGAGCGGGTGTTTAGTGCGGCGGGGGCCATAGTTACGGCGAGGAGAACTCGTCTGTCAACTAAAAATGTGGAGAGACTCACCTTTGTCAAAATGAATCAGGGATGGATCAGCCAGGATTTCCACCCACCAATGCCTGATGCATGCGACTAGATTCAGCATGGTGCCACGTTTTACACTTTCCAAATGGTGCAAAACATATTTATGTCTTTAGGCCATTTTTTGGGCTCCTGCTGCTGCTGCTGCCAACTCCAGGGTGTGATTCATCCAATTTTTGGGCTCCTGAAGCCAACTCCAGTGTATATTTGGGCTCCTGCTGCTGCTGCTGCCAACTCCAGGGTGTGATTCATCCAATTTTTGGGCTCCTGAAGCCAACCCCAGGGTCTCTTTAAAGTAATATTTGGGCTCCTGCTGCTGCCAACTCCAGGGTTTGATTCATCCAATTTTTGGGCTCCTGAAGCCAACTCCAGTGTATATTTGGGCTCCTGCTGCTGCTGCTGCCAACTCCAGGGTGTGATTCATCCAATTGTTGGGCTCCTGAAGCCAACCCCAGGGTCTCTTTGAAGTAATGTTTGGGCTCCTGCTGCTGCTGCTGCCAACTTCTGCCAACTCCAGGGTGTGATTCATCCAATTTTTGGGCTCCTGAAGCCAACCCCAGTGTCTCTTTAAAGTAATATTTGGGCTCCTGCTGCTGCTGCTGCTGCTGCCAACTCCAGGGTGTGAATCATCCAATTTTTGGGCTCCTGAAGCCAACTCCAGTGTATATTTGGGCTCCTGCTGCTGCTGCTGCTGCTGCCAACTCCAGGGTGTGAATCATCCAATTTTTGGGCTCCTGAAGCCAACCCCAGGGTCTCTTTAAAGTAATATTTGGGCTCCTGCTGCTGCTGCTGTCAACTCCTGCCAACTCCAGGGTGTGATTCATCCAATTGTTAGGCTCCTGAAGCCAACCCCAGGGTCTCTTTAAAGTAATGTTTGGGCTCCTGCTGCAGCTGCTGCCAACTTCTGCCAACTCCAGGGTGTGATTCATCCAATTTTTGGGCTCCTGAAGCCAACTCCAGTGTATATTTGGGCTCCTGCTGCTGCTGCTGCCAACTCCAGGGTGTGAATCATCCAATTTTTGGGCTCCTGAAGCCAACCCCAGGGTCTCTTTAAAGTAATATTTGGGCTCCTGCTGCTGCCAACTCCAGGGTGTGATTCATCCAATTTTTGGGCTCCTGAAGCCAACTCCAGTGGATATTTGGGCTCCTGCTGCTGCTGCTGCCAACTCCAGGGTGTGATTCATCCAATTGTTGGGCTCCTGAAGCCAACCCCAGGGTCTCTTTGAAGTAATGTTTGGGCTCCTGCTGCTGCTGCTGCCAGCTTCTGCTAACTCCAGGGTGTGATTCATCCAATTTTTGGGCTCCTGAAGCCAACCCCAGTGTCTCTTTAAAGTAATATTTGGGCTCCTGCTGCTGCTGCTGCCAACTCCAGGGTGTGAATCATCCAATTTTTGGGCTCCTGAAGCCAACCCCAGGGTCTCTTTAAAGTAATATTTGGGCTCCTGCTGCTGCTGCTGCTGCCAACTCCAGGGTGTGATTCATCCATTTTTTGTGGTTCCAGAAGCCAACCCCAGGGTCTCTTTAAAGTAATATTTGGGCTCCTGCTGCTGCTGCTGCCAACTCCAGGGTGTGATTCATCCAATTTTTGGGCTCCTGAAGCCAACTCCAGTGTATATTTGGGCTCCTGCTGCTGCTGCTGCCAACTCCAGGGTGTGAATCATCCAATTTTTGGGCTCCTGAAGCCAACCCCAGGGTCTCTTTAAAGTAATATTTGGGCTCCTGCTGCTGCTGCTGCTGTCAACTCCTGCCAACTCCAGGGTGTGATTCATCCAATTGTTGGGCTCCTGAAGCCAACCCCAGGGTCTCTTTAAAGTAATGTTTGGGCTCCTGCTGCTGCTGCTGCCAACTTCTGCCAACTCCAGGGTGTGAGTCATCCAATTTTTGGGCTCCTGAAGCCAACTCCAGTGTATATTTGGGCTCCTGCTGCTGCTGCTGCCAACTCCAGGGTGTGAATCATCCAATTTTTGGGCTCCTGAAGCCAACCCCAGGGTCTCTTTAAAGTAATATTTGGGCTCCTGCTGCTGCCAACTCCAGGGTGTGATTCATCCAATTTTTGGGCTCCTGAAGCCAACTCCAGTGTATATTTGGGCTCCTGCTGCGGCCAACTCCAGGGTGTGAATCATCCAATTTTTGGGCTCCTGAAGCCAACCCCAGGGTCTCTTTAAAGTAATATTTGGGCTCCTGCTGCTGCTGCTGCTGCCAACTCCAGGGTGTGATTCATCCAATTTTTGGGCTCCAGAAGCCAACCCCAGTGTCTCTTTAAAGTAATATTTGGGCTCCTGCTGCTGCTGCTGCCAACTCCAGGGTGTGATTCATCCAATTTTTGGGCTCCTGAAGCCAACTCCAGTGTATATTTGGGCTCCTGCTGCTGCTGCTGCCAACTCCAGGGTGTGAATCATCCAATTTTTGGGCTCCTGAAGCCAACCCCAGGGTCTCTTTAAAGTAATATTTGGGCTCCTGCTGCTGCTGCTGCTGTCAACTCCTGCCAACTCCAGGGTGTGATTCATCCAATTGTTGGGCTCCTGAAGCCAACCCCAGGGTCTCTTTAAAGTAATGTTTGGGCTCCTGCTGCTGCTGCTGCCAACTTCTGCCAACTCCAGGGTGTGATTCATCCAATTTTTGGGCTCCTGAAGCCAACTCCAGTGTATATTTGGGCTCCTGCTGCTGCTGCTGCCAACTCCAGGGTGTGAATCATCCAATTTTTGGGCTCCTGAAGCCAACCCCAGGGTCTCTTTAAAGTAATATTTGGGCTCCTGCTGCTGCCAACTCCAGGGTGTGATTCATCCAATTTTTGGGCTCCTGAAGCCAACTCCAGTGTATATTTGGGCTCCTGCTGCTGCTGCTGCCAACTCCAGGGTGTGATTCATCCAATTGTTGGGCTCCTGAAGCCAACCCCAGGGTCTCTTTAAAGTAATGTTTGGGCTCCTGCTGCTGCTGCTGCCAACTTCTGCCAACTCCAGGGTGTGATTCATCCAATTTTTGGGCTCCTGAAGCCAACTCCAGTGTATATTTGGGCTCCTGCTGCTGCTGCTGCCAACTCCAGGGTGTGAATCATCCAATTTTTGGGCTCCTGAAGCCAACCCCAGGGTCTCTTTAAAGTAATATTTGGGCTCCTGCTGCTGCTGCTGCTGCCAACTCCAGGATGTGATTCATCCAATTTTTGGGCTCCTGAAGCCAACTCCAGTGTTTCTTTAAAGTAATATTTGGGCTCCTGCTGCTGCTGCTGCCAACTCCAGGGTGTGATTCATCCAATTTTTGGGCTCCTGAAGCCAACTCCAGTGTATATTTGGGCTCCTGCTGCTGCTGCTGCCAACTCCAGGGTGTGAATCATCCAATTTTTGGGCTCCTGAAGCCAACCCCAGGGTCTCTTTAAAGTAATATTTGGGCTCCTGCTGCTGCTGCTGCCATTTTCTGCCAACTCCAGGGTGTGATTCATCCAATTTTTGGGCTCCTGAAGCCACCCCCAGTGTCTCTTTAAAGTAATATTTGGGCTCCTGCTGCTGCTGCTGCCAACTCCAGGGTGTGATTCATCCAATTTTTGGGCTCCTGAAGCCAACTCCAGTGTATATTTGGGCTCCTGCTGCTGCTGCTGCCAACTCCAGGGTGTGAATCATCCAATTTTTGGGCTCCTGAAGCCAACCCCAGTGTCTCTTTAAAGTAATATTTGGGCTCCTGCTGCTGCTGCTGCCAACTCCAGGGTGTGAATCATCCAATTTTTGGGCTCCTGAAGCCAACCCCAGTGTCTCTTTAAAGTAATATTTGGGCTCCTGCTGCTGGCAACTCCAGGGTGTGATTCATCCAATTTTTGGGCTCCTGAAGCCAACTCCAGTGTATATTTGGGCTCCTGCTGCTGCTGCTGCCAACTCCAGGGTGTGATTCATCCAATTTTTGGGCTCCTGAAGCCAACCCCAGTGTCTCTTTAAAGTAATATTTGGGCACCTGCTGCTGCCAACTCCAGGGTGTGATTCATCCAATTTTTGGGCTCCTGAAGCCAACTCCAGTGTATATTTGGGCTCCTGCTGCTGCTGCTGCCAACTCCAGGGTGTGATTCATCCAATTTTTGGGCTCCTGAAGCCAACCCCAGGGTCTCTTTGAAGTAATATTTGGGCTCCTGCTGCTGCTGCTGCCAACTTCTGCCAGCTCCAGGGTGTGATTCATCCAATTTTTGGGCTCCTGAATCCAACCCCAGTGTCTCTTTAAAGTAATATTTGGGCTCCTGCTGCTGCCAACTCCAGGGTGTGATTCATCCAATTTTTGGGCTCCTGAAGCCAACTCCAGTGTATATTTGGGCTCCTGCTGCTGCTGCTGCCAACTCCAGGGTGTGATTCATCCAATTGTTGGGCTCCTGAAGCCAACCCCAGTGTCTCTTTAAAGTAATGTTTGGGCTCCTGCTGCTGCTGCTGCCAACTTCTGCCAACTCCAGGGTGTGATTCATCCAATTTTTGGGCTCCTGAAGCCAACTCCAGTGTATATTTGGGCTCCTGCTGCTGCTGCTGCCAACTCCAGGGTGTGATTCATCCAATTGTTGGGCTCCTGAAGCCAACCCCAGTGTCTCTTTAAAGTAATATTTGGGCTCCTGCTGCTGCTGCTGCCAACTCCAGGGTGTGATTCATCCAATTTTTGGGCTCCTGAAGCCAACTCCAGTGTATATTTGGGCTCCTGCTGCTGCTGCTGCCAACTCCAGGGTGTGATTCATCCAATTTTTGGGCTCCTGAAGCCAACCCCAGTGTCTCTTTAAAGTAATGTTTGGGCTCCTGCTGCTGGCAACTCCAGGGTGTGATTCATCCAATTTTTGGGCTCCTGAAGCAAACCCCAGTGTCTCTTTAAAGTAATGTTTGGGCTCCTGCTGCTGCTGCCAACTCCAGGGTGTGATTCATCCAATTTTTGGGCTCCTGCTGCTGCCAACTCCAGTGTCTCTTTAAAGCAATGTTTGGGCTCCTGCCCCTCATAGTGATGCCACTTCAACTCTCTTGAATTCAATTGTGCCACTCTGCGATTCTATTAGCGATGCCTCTGATCTGCATGTGATATTTCTTCAAAGTATTATTTAACTAACCCAGCACGCATCCTGTGCGTGTTACAGCAAGGCAGAATGGTTTACAACCCTATTGAGGCTCTAGGAGGCTCAGAAATAGCCGTTTTTAATAGCGATTCGTCGCGAATTTATTCTGGTCGAAACGATTTTTGTCGGAAAATTCGGCGAATCAGTCGAATCGAATTTTTCAAAAGTTCGCTCATCTCTAACTAATGCACATCTAAAGTACTATGAAATTCATTATTAGCCCCAAGCAAAATTATAGTACCTGCAAGTGTTCTAAACCTGCAGATTAACACTACTGCCATCAGATGTGGAGGGCACAGCTAAGAAATTCACCAAATCCTGGACCGGTTAGTTGTCTTTCAGGGAATCTTCTACTGTAAGGGACATCCTACAGGAGGGAGGTGGTTAAACCTAGCCCCGCTCTGACTTCAACCTTCCTCTCTGTCTGCATTCTTTTTTATTCCTTTTCCTTTTGTCTCGCTGGTCAGCATAAGCAATCAACCATTCCCTGTTTGCCATTTCTTTTTGAATATCTCTACTTCTTTGCTGGTTCTTAAAGTGCTTTTCTGCATCACATCCCTGTTAGGGGACCTATGCTTTGTATTGCTGGAATATATGCTCAACAGCTTCATTGTTTTATGGTTCAAAAAGGTGTATTTACATTGGTCTTTATATTGAAAGGTCTTTTTTGCTTTTCTTATGCTATGATGATTTTCTTGTAAACCGTCAATTAAAATAAGGTTAAGTGTGCTTATTTTTTTTATTTAGATGACGCTAGTTCTGCTATGTCCAGCATTAGCCTGTGGCTTTGGCTCAGCAATATATTTTCCCCCATTTTTACAAAAACATTTATAACCTGAAACATTTTCAACAAGTATGTATTTTTTATGTACTTAGGTTGTAATTTGTTTGGTTCAGCCATTTGTAAGGAGAACAGCATACTTGTCACATTGTGTTGGCACCTTTTTGATTTAGCTGTTGACACGCACTGCATGAGATTAAATGGCATATTGGTAACATGCTAGGCTCTGAGATGTATTTTTTCCTCTTTATAGACAGCCTCATTTATTTGTTGGCTTCAGATATTATTCTCTGTTACATGTGAACATTTCAGCTCTATCTTACAGTAGCCAGCCTTACATCATCACTTCACGGATTACAATTTTTCTGCCAACAGTAAGTGATGCCTAGTGCTGTGTCATCAAAAATGTCCTACATCCAAGGCATATGTTCTTGCTCCATATTGCCATGGTATTCACTATTTATACCTTGTTTTGCTTCTGGCATAAATGTTAAATCGAAATTTTGATGTAAAAAATATTAAAGCGGATTAAAACCCTCTAAAAGATTCCAGACCTGGCCGCTAGCATAATCCCTGAGCATCCTACGCGTATGCCCCCCTGTGTGAAGCCCTCCACCTCTGCCGGCGCTGCATCCCCAGCTTCTCTTTACTGTGCGCGCTTCTACGCCCAGCTTTTCTAAATTGCTGGGTAGCAGAGCACGAGCGCGCCCGAACAGTTTGCCGGGGATGAGGGCAGAGACAATGGGCTCTCTCAAAAGTGCTGCAGGGCACGGCTTCGGCGGTGGAACAGCCTGGAAACTCCCAATGGAAAACCGCTGAGCCAACGGCAACACCCAGCTTCTCAAGAAGGAGCGGTAGGCCCAAAATAGGTTGTTGTACAAAGCGGAGACTTCCTGACTCTGGCTTTATAAATGTTTGATTGGCTGAGGCAAAGATGACACTTCACATTCCTGAGCTCACAGGTTTAACCCACACCTACTCTAATTCAGCTTCTTTAGTCTTGTGACTGTACCCTTGCCATCCCTTCCTTTCTGATAGTGATCTGAGCTTGCTGCAGATCCACAATTTATTTCTCCAATGTCTGATGTAGATTTTTTTTTGGCACAAACTTAGCCTCAGGGAATGTAGGGCCTGATTTATCAAGCACTTCTACCAGACAGTGCCACATCAGTGCAATTTAGTAAAAAATATAATAAAATATTAGTAAAAAATATAATAAAGTATTAGTAAAAAATATAATAAAAAGTTAGAAAAAATATAGAAAATGTAATTAAAAAATATAAAAAAATATTTTTTCACACTTGCGCAAGTTGCTGCACTACAAAAAGTGCATCTAAAACATTAGCAGTGCAGCAACATGCTGAAAAATGTATAAATCATATTTTGCACTACTCTAATTTACACTTAATTGGCATTGTCTGGCAGAGGTGCTTGATAAATCTGGTCCTTAATGTATGAGGTCCTTAAAGTGGACCAACACCCAGGATTTTGACTATCCTGGGTTTTGGTCCACTTCGGCGGGGCACCCCGATCGGGGGTGCCCCGCTGTGTGAAACCCCCCAGAAAGCCCCAAAATCTTACCTGTCCCCGCTCCCACGTGACTGGACGGTCCAATCCCTGCCAACGTCCAGGCGGGGATCAGGAACGTCCAAGTGGCTGCCGCCGCCGCCGCCTCCCTCGCGTCACTTTCGGCGCGCGCGCGCCCCCGCCGGCCATTCGCAGACGGCCGGCGCGGGCGCGAGCACGCCTACAGGGGCGCGAGATCAGGTAAGGTGTTTGGGGGTTTTTTGGGGGGTTTCACCCCGCGGGACATCCCGATCTCGGATGTCCCGCGGGGTGGGAGGTGATCGGCCCGGGTATCTTATAGATTTCCGGGCCGATCACCTCTCGGTGTTGGTCCACTTTAATGTATCAGTCCAATCATCTAAACTAGAGTCTGTTCTATAGGTACTGAATCCTGAGATTTGTAATGAGTTCTCTAGTATGGACTAATTGAGCCAAGTCACCATAAAGCAGAGTATTGGCATTATTGCAGATATTGAAGCTCTTGCTATACATCAACTGACAACTGAAGTTTGTCAATGTTATTAGGTAGAGAATGAAGGTAAGCCAGACATTCTGACCAAACGCTTCCTTTCCAAAGTAAGTTTAGCTCTCTATCAGAGCACCTGCCTCCGCACACAATCTTGGGGGAAAGTAAATGAAAGAGACGGTAAACCCAAATGAAACAGCAAACAGGCAATTACCTTCTCGCCCCCACAGCAGCTCCCAAAAAGATGCTGCGGGTGAAGGAATTTAAAGGAGCACTATAGTGAAAATGTGTAATTAAAAATACATATAAACATGTCGGCTAATGAGAGGAGGGGTCGCTTATACACCGGAACTGAATAAAACTCCCGCCAAGCTTATGGTTTATTCTCTCATGGTAGGAATAAAATCCAGGGGTGACAAGTTTAGTCTATCAGGGGTGACACAGGATGTCCTTTTCCTTCCATTAAAAGAAAAAAAAACAAGCCTTGTTGGATATTTCTAGATGCCGGGTGTATAAGTGACCTCTCCTTCTGCCATCCAGCAAATTTATACGGATTTTTATCATTGAGCCATTTATCGCCTGTTGTTTTTTAGGTGGGTTTACAGTCCCTTTAAAAGCACAACTCCTTCATAGTCTGAATCTAGGCAACTTTTGCTCTTTGGAGAAAGATACCCCCTGAAGGTTTGCTGATAAAGTTTTGTAACTTTATTGAAGTAAACCACTGAGTGATTTAAAGTGGACCAAAACCCACAGAGATCGGCCAGAGATCTATGAAATTTCAGGGTTACTTGATTTCAGCTCCCTGCTGTGTGAACCCCCCCCCAGGTCGCACAGAAACTCACCTTTTTCCCAGTCCAACGGCACATGTGCGAACAGCGGCCACATCCCCGCTATCCCTTTTAGCATTTGGCATTTGTAAATGGCCAGCCTGGACATGCTTCCTGTTAGAGCGTAGTGGGGATGTGGCTGCCAGCGCACTCAGATCCGCTCGCCTTAGACTAAGGCTTGGATGAAGGTGCAGGAGCAGATCCGAGTGTGCTGATTGGACGAGAGGCCATGCATGCATCATAGGACCAGGAATAGGTGAGTTTGTTGGGGCGACCTGGGGCGTTTCACACAGCGGGGCATCCCCGATCGGGGTGCCCCGGGGGCAAGGACCAAATATAGATAATCACTTTAAAAACTGTAAGTGTTATGTTCATAATATATTGTAGTAATCTGTAATCTGTTATAATGTTATGGTTGTAAACTGGGTATAAATAATTCTCGGTTTGTGTGTACATGAGTTACACAAGACAGTGTGATGAACTTCATGACAGTGACCTTTTCAAATTGTTTCCAAGCACATCTAACCATTACTGTACCTACTTTCAGGCTCCAACCACTACTGAGCACTAGGAATTTTTCTAATTTGTAATTATATTTCAAGTACTAAGGTTATGTACCTACCTGTATACAAGCAATATAACCATACTAAGTCTGGAGCTCAGCATTTGCAAACCCCTTTAATTGAAAAAACCTAAACAAGAGCAGAGGAAGGATATAATAATAGCCCATCATAGTCATGTAGGAGGAGTAGCTGAGGACACAAAGCATTTTATAAAAGGGCTGTCTCTCATGGGTGTCATTAAAATATAGGTGGCACTGAAGTACATTAATAGACAGATGTGCTTTGTGCTTTGAAAATTGCTTTGAAAATTGAATCAGGAGCTTTGTCTGACATTGCCTCCCACAAAACCGTAACTTAAATTAGAGATAGGTTAAATTGGGTCTGTACCTAATATACCTAAATCACGAAGCAAATATGAAACCTTAGAACATTTTGACAATTTGTTATTTTAATAAAAAACAAAACATATAAAACAATATATTTTTTTCCAAATCTAATTGGATTACAAGCTAATGAATATATTGGACACAAGACAAATCTCAGAAGTGTTATTGAACACTACTATAATTTAACATATGTTGTGTAGTGAATACATTTTGTCACCAGCAATATTGTGCTACTGAAGAAATACCTAGACATGGGGCAATATGAATATACCACCAACCACTGTTTATAGAAGGAGATATTACAAAACCTCTTCCTGTAGGCAGGGATTCGTTCCCTTATCAGAGAAAGACACTAATTGCTCTCTGATATTTACAGACCTTAGATTTTCATTCCATGACAGAATTTTAGATAGGGCAGGCTGATTCACTAATAGCGCCAGGTAGCGACAGATGAGCGTCTGTACTGCGGTGCTATGATCGACCGCTAGTGGCCGCCCCGATCAGCCGTCAGTTGCTATTACAGGGCTCCTCAGTCGCTATATTAACCTGGCCTTAAATTGTGAATATGATGTGTCTCGGTCACTATCAAGCGACTGTACAATTGCTCACCAAAATCTAATAGTGTCTGGGCGTTTTAATGTTGTTTGAATGCTTACATTTGGAAGAATTTTATATTGTCTATGCTCACATAGGCAATATAAGTTTTTTTTTAAATGTTTTTTTTTTTTTGGTGTGTGTAAAATGAAAGAAACTCTGACAACAAATGGTAGTCAAAATAGAAAAAGGTTTATTTTTGATTTAAAATAAAGCCCAATATGGGCATAAGTTTAATCCGCACAGCGGCCAAACGCATACCCCCCCACCCTACGGCTTTTTCTTCTTCCCCAGCAGCATAAATCTTGTCCGTTGGACATACTGCCACAGTCTGAGATGCTTACTATTGCAAGCTGTAGGGAGAAAGAAAGTTCATTATTATGTGTCCGTACCAAAAATTTAAATGCATCTATGAGAGGTCATTAATTTTTTGACTTTATTTGTATTGCTTATAAATTGTATGGATATAGTATATTAGGCTAGTGTATATAATTCTTTTACGCCATTTTATTAAATATTGCCCTATCATTTGCTTTCATCCACCCTAGCCTTACTATTTTACTTACCTTCCAAATACAATGAATGGCTACTTCAGCTTTGGAGGAGTGTACTTCCTGTTTACTTTAATTACTTATGTCCATAGTACTAAATAAATCCTTGAGGGAATACAATTATAGGTCTACACGTTATTAGGTAAGGATTTGTTTAGTGACCACACACACTCACAGGCTGCATGTATAATGTATTTGAACTTAACCTAAGCAGAGCCAACAATCTAGCATGCATACATGCAATTATGACTGTTGGTTGCAAAAATATAATCTACATGTCTTATTATTAACCCCATCATGTCAGGAACCTTTATGCCTGGTCATGTATATAGACATATGGTTGATATGTATGTTTATAGTAAATTGCATTGTACTCACCATCGCAGCTGTGGCTAGGGGCCATGCTGCTGGGGCTTCCTGGAGCAGGGGTGGGGAGTATAACAAGCTCCGTCTGTGTGGAAACATCTGTTTATGAAAAAACATAACAGAAACAAACATAAGTTTGGAACAATGGGTGTAATTAATCAACAAGCACCTGTTGTTTTAATTTTTCAAATATGGTCTAACAATGTTAATAAATATTTACTCTGGCTTTTTGGAAATTTGTCCAACAAGGTTTTACAGATGTTTTTCAGACATTTGCATGGTATTTAGGGGTTCATGTGTTGAGCTGTTTCTGTCAACTAGTCCACATGGTCCACTCAATACCATTGGTCAGATTTATCATGCATTTTGCCAAGACAGTGCCACAGTCTTGCTAATTACAGTAGGTCAAACTTTGTAAGATTTTAGATTAATCACACTTGCACATGTTTCAGCAGTACAATAAGCACATTTCCTGCAACAGTAGCAGTGCTGCATCATGCTTCTTTAAAGAACAATCCAATTTCGCAATGCTGTACTTTGCAAATAAATGGTGTTGCGTGACATAAGTGCTTGTAAACTCAGGCACCATATAATGCTGTGTAGCATTAAACATGTCTATGTATTTAAAATCTACATTAAATACACCATGTAAATCAAATTAAAAATAAACTTACCACGACTATGGCCGAGTCAGAATCGGAGGAGTAGCTGGGGAGAGGTCTAGCTGGGCGTCTAGGCCGCATAGTGGATCCTCGTAGGTGGCAAACCGGAAGTTCCAAAAACGAAAGTGAAAGCAAAAATTTGGACACTCCTCGCATTAAAAATACACTAACACACACCAATGATACTGCTATGAAATGCAAAGTTTACAATGCGTACGCATAACATTGTTTGCCGCTAGAGACACACACGCAAAATCCATATTTAACAACTGTGGAGTGCTGCATGCGGCAAACGACAGCGACTGCTTAGTGCGACCAAATCTCTGCGAATCCTACCGTAATTCAACACAAATTCACAGCGACCGAACGCAGTCGGTCTAGATTGTGTGGATGGAGGACATAGCGCCAGTCGTGTGATTACAATGATTTTTAAAAGTCAATCACAACATTAAGCAAGCAAAATACACTGGAATGACATTCTACTCTAAAATGGATTTTTGTGATTTAAAAAAAACTTCAAAAACATACATTCAGGATTAAACATTTGTATGTTTAAAAAAAAAAATTGGATGAGAAATGGGATTTGAGGATCTTCCATTGAAATGTATGGGAGAGCGGCAGGTAGCGAGAGGTAATAGGTGGCGCTGTGAAAGTGTGAACGCCGGCCCTGTACGCTGAGGCTGGGATAATGATGAATCTAACGCTACATGGCGTTATCCCAGTCACTCAACAGGATCGCCTTCATAAATGTGTAATTGCGTGCTGTGACAGGCGTTTTCTTGCCGATAGCTCTGGCTACCTGTCGCTAAATAGCCACTACCTGGCGCTATCCATTCATGAATAAGGGCCCAAGTCACAATTTGGAGAGGGGAGTTTCAGCAACTCACTACATTTTTCGACAGGCGCAGTGGCTAAACAAATTAACTGAGCCTAAGACCACCTGGTTTTCTAAAATTGGCAATATTATCAAATAACATATCGTGATAATTAGTCATGACCTAACTGTTATGATACCCAGCTCTTCTGGTTCTTTATGCTTTTAAATGAAGAACAATCCTGTGAGCACTGCTTACTGGCCTTGCTGCCACTCCACCAGTGTGCTCCGAAAGCTGTCTCGGCTGGCCTTACCTAGCTTGCTGCCCAGGGCCCTCTACAGTAGTTGTGCAGCTGGCAGCATGTTGGCTTCTCTTGCATCTCTATATCACATAATTTTTCTTGACACATAACTTGATGGACCTTGTGAAAACTATTTGGAATAAGCATATAAAATAAGTGAAAAGAACAAAATACCACTGGCTGCTTCCTTTGGCTGATGTGTGTTCCTGCACCAGGCATAACTGAATGACTAAGCGGCCAGCGTCAGAGTGGATAGTAACGCTGAATGGATTACGAACCGCTGATTGGCTGCAGCCCACGCATGTGTCGTGAGATTACCAGTGAGGTGAGTTATTATGAGGTTTATACAAAGTGAACCAAAAAACTGCAGGTGGCACCACTCACTCTTGTACTCTGAACATTATATACATACGGGGTGCACTGCCCTATACAGGGACCCTACTGCAAATGCACAATATAAGGACTATTGGGAAGCCCTCCAGACACTTCCCACACGGGTCCCAGGGGACTAACACTTGCACTCCACACAAATGCCAATTTAGTCTACAAAATCTTTATTGCCAATAATCACATTAAAAGCATGTTAAAAACAACAGCAAATCATGGTGCCATACCGTAATAAACCACATGGGGGAGCCATCAAGTCAAACATATAACTATAATATACTGAGGTAAATAGTGAATATCTATATACTAATGGAGTAACCCCCTGGGGATAGCCTATGGAGTACACTTGTCACGGTGTATGGCTCGAGGGTTTGGTGGCTAGTAATCTTGACCCCAGGGCTAGTTAACCATTGCAGTTCCCGCTGTATCCTAGTCAAGGCACCCACTGAAGAAAGCAATGCCAGGGTTCGGATAAACAACGTTGCTTTTATTGCTGGAACAAGGGTTAAAGTAAATGTCCTTTCCTCTGGATGCAACCAGGGTAACTCTAGTAACTTTAAA
Organism: Gastrophryne carolinensis; assembly: GCA_027917425.1. NCBI lineage: Eukaryota > Metazoa > Chordata > Amphibia > Anura > Microhylidae > Gastrophryne > Gastrophryne carolinensis. Next base: position 125,096,621 of record CM051236.1, read on the forward strand.
CAGGACTTTAGTAATTACTGATGCAGGGTGAGAGAGTCTATGCTGAAGCCTTAGGGCTGTAGAGATGCTGGGAATAGTAATACTAGCTGGGGATGACGTTAGAAGATTTTAGAAGAGTTTACAGACCTGATCCTGTAGATCGAGATTCCCACCGCAAGGGCACAGGTAGAGACGTCTTGAGTTACTTAACTTGAGAATTACTGAACATGAAGCTGCTCTCGTACACGGCGACCGCATAGAGGCGCGTGGACTACTAGCATGAGAGCTAGACTAGTTTTGGTCGCTGGCGGGTGACCCTCCAATTCCAGACGATCCAGACAGTAGGCTTCTCACACAATAAAGTTATCCTACTGAGGTAGAACTGTCCTGTGAACATCCTTGGGTGACTGGTTACAGGTGGAGATGAGTAGGAGAATAAGGCTGGCATAGGCCTAAGCCTGAAGTAGGTTTTCTGGAGAAAGCTGGGACACACATGCAGCCAGCTCATGGGCTGGAGCTGCTCTCCCTTCTGGTGCTAACACCAGACTCCCCTAGGTACAGCGCTTCCTGCCTGACCATGCAAGGATGGTAGGAGGAGCTGGCTTCCTCTGTCCTGCCATTGGTCGGTATGGTCAGGTGACAGAGGAGTCATAGACTTCATTCTGCATCAGCTTAAATGACAGTTGGAAGAACAAATAAACACTTTACAATATGTGGCGTAGGTCTAACATGTAATGACAATTATGTGACCACTAGGGGCAAACTTGAGACAATACTTCCAATTGCATGGCACATGTACCTCAATCACTGTGGTGAAACTATGACAAACACTCAGCTGTGAAGCAGCTGTTGCAGCATTCAGTGCGGGCCACTACACTAACTTATCTAATAAAGTGCTAAGTGCTGTGATCAGGGTACATCAATACTGATTAGCAGGACCCCTAACTAAAAAGCGGGCCCAGCAAGACTCAGGGTGCAAGTGTCAGACAATGAAATACACAAAAATAAATAAACAATAAATCTTACTGTACTACAGGCTAGGATGGATTCCCAAGGCAAGTTTATACAAAGTTTATACAAAGTGGCATTCCTCTATAAGTTTGTTTAGGGCCATAAACTTTTTCAGGCACCTTTTGCAAAGTTACCCAATGTCATGTATGTATGCAAGACTGTCACTATCATTTTTAACCAAATCAATCATTGGTGTAAATGGGAAAAAAGGTAGCTGCGAGCACGCAGTTTAGGAGGGCTCATGTGCTTGATGGTTTATAAATTAGATGTTATGGAACCAAGTTTGACCTGCTGAGTTCTATCCAAGAAAAAGTTTTTCATCCAGCTGTAGACTTTGGGAGGAACACCATTGGATAATGTTATGCCAAGGATGGTAGGAGTGATTGCCTTCAAGGCAGGTCAACACACAACCCTGATGTATGTTCCAGCTTGATTCAAATTGTCAGCAGACCTATTGGGCCTGTAAGCAAACTAGAGTGGATCCAGTTGTTAATCTATTGATTTCTTTAGTTGTGTCAATGCTATGCGTTCTAGGGTTTTCATGGCAACAGAAGTCAGAGCAACTGCCATTTAGTTATCTGGGCAGTTTGCTGTTGCTTTTTTGGGGACCGGTATGATGGTGGAGTTTTTTATGCAGACAGGGCCTTTTTCTCATGTGTACTTTACATACATGTGAGCAGTCACATTCAGGTGAGGTAGAAAGATGAGCCAAAGCATCATTGTATTAATGCGTGAAAGATTAGTGAAGTGTAGCAAAAGGATCTACAAAAGTAACCAAAACAAATGCATGAAGAGATGTGTGTTGTGTGCCATTTAAGGCATCATATTTGCTATCCTAGCCGTTTTGGTGCCTGCACAAAATATGCCTTTTGGTTGCTCCATGCCATTTCTCAGGAGGTGGCTGTTTGGGCCCATGGTTATTAGTGTGTATTAGTGTGGCACCTAAGCCACTGGTTACCCACATGCACCTGCTGTGAGTCCTGAATGACAGAAGGGCATTAAAGTGTCTCCAGTGACCAGACCAGCTTCCTTTCGGTGTGTTGCTGTGTTGCCATTTTTAGTTATTACAACCTTATTAATACCTGTGAATGACTTTCTTGACCACTGCCTGGGCTGACCCTGCCTATTTTCTCACCGCATCTTAGCCTGACCCTCTGTATACTTCAATATTGCTGACCTTTGAGCTCTGACCCAGAGGCTTTGCTTTGGACTAGAACATGTTTTGCCATGATTGTGCATTTGCCTTCAAGGCCTCAGGTGTTATTTTTTGTGTCTGATCCCGTGTGAGTCATGTCTCCTGGCAAACTGGAGCTTGTCCAATGGTGAACCAGCTATGTATAAACATTAGCACCTAAATGTATTTTGATAGATTGGAGTTTATTGCAATGGACAGACAGAGATGATTTCTGTGTGAAATGATGTTCTTCTTAGTGTTGCCCCTTTAATAGACTTGTTTGATCAGTGGTGAAGCCTCGTGTTTTAGTTCTTCCTTGCCCATTGTTGCATTTTACATTTAGAAAATGATCTACCCTTTTCCCTCTCTGCCATTTTTACCTTGCTTATCCAGATCTTAAGATGAGAAGACTTTCCATGAATTATGGACCTTGATGAGTAAAATCAAGAGAAAGGGAGGGGCTGGATCTGGACACTACAAAGAACTATGTTACTTATATACTATAACAAGCTTGAAGAAGATAATTTTACAGGGAAACTTTGCAGCCGGCTTTGTGTTACATTTACAGTTTCTGTAGCATTTTGAGGTAGGGTATTAAAAAAAAATCAAAGCTGCTAAATAATAAAACACATCAGTTATTAACTTCCCTACTTAATTTCTGAATTAATAGAAGAAGCTCTAATTTACAAAGCCCGCAAAAAGTCACAGTTCCCCACCAAGTATATTCATGAGTGAGAACTGGTGGAATCTGAGGTTGATCTGTTCATATAGGTTTCCGCTGTCAACAGCATCAACATTTACCAAAAAATAGTGCTTACCACAGTTGAGAGTGGAGGTTCAAAATGTTTAAAGCGGCTAGAAGACTTCAGGGTTGCCAGCTAGCCTGCCCCCAGGACACCCCAAAATCAGGATACCCCGCTGATCGCTCCCAAAATTGGGATTGATCCTATAATGGCTTCTGCACCCAGCTATTCAGGTAGGCGGAAGCCAAGGATGCGGCCAGAAGGTTCCTGGGGAACCACACTGTCAGATGTTTCTTATTTTATAGTGACAGCAACTTTTAGCAAGGCTGGATGTTGCTGTTCTAGTGTGAGAGAGAGGATTATACACACACACTCCCACAATACAGTTTGACAATAATATCTGTGTGCAAGAGCCCCATAAATAAACAGGTCATATTTGCATTTTAAAGTGGGGTGGGCATCAGGAGCTAACATTGGCTTTTCCTAATAATCATTTCTTGCGGTTGATTTAAAATATAGACTTCTAACTAAAAGAATCCTGTTCAATGTGTCTAATCTGCTGATGTTTGAGGTACAGCCTCTGGAGCTTTTGTCATTTATGATTTATACTGTGTGTTTCTGAGCTTTAGATTTTATAAAGCTGATTTACCAAAACCAAGAAGCCATGTTCACCCCCCTTTCCTAGCAAAATGATGCTTTATTCTCTGTTAAAAGCGATTTATGTTGCCCAGTGTCAAACAAGTTTTACTTTTGTAAAACAATGCAAATGAATCATTCATTTTACATATATAATAGACTGTAATGCTAGTTTGAAGTGACATCCAAAAATATTGTTTAATAATTTTTCTGCAGTTCAGTTCAAGTACATTTTTTAACATATTTTTCATCAGGGTTATATGGGGGCTGTTGATGTCCTGATTTGTACTTTTTCTCTGCATATGGGTGTGCATGTTTGCACTTTTCTTACCATTTAAACATGACTGTGGACATTTGTTAAAGTGGAACTAAACTCAAACCATCATTGCATACCCCACCCCCCAGGCATCCTGATTTCAGATGCTCATCTGCATAAAAAGGGAAATATGAGCTAATACTCAATTTGCCCAACTTTAGCTGTATCATTGTAGTTGCTGGAAATACTATAGAGCTGATTTACTAAGTGTTCCCCAGCCATTTTCCGTGCTTTCCCTAGTTTGCCACATTTATTGTTGTAAAAGATGGGGACCTCAGGGGCCAAACCATCTTCCAACACTGTCTCCAGCTCACACCTGAACTGTAAGTCGGTATTGCTATCCGATAGCTGTGCCTTCTCCATGACCAGCAGTCCATGAGCAGTCCATGACCATAATCGTTCCCATCCTAAAAGAATAAAAATATCTTCTTTTTCAAATGAGAAAGTGTCTGTCTTTTTTATAGGATAGATTTTCCTTTTATTGATCAGCAGTAAGCTTCTATGGAGATTGCACAGCTCAGATTGCACAACCTCTTGGAAGCATTCCAGAAGCCTTGACCTGGCACTAATGGGGTAAAAGTCCACTCTTTTGAACTTAAAATTGCCATGATGGCCTTTCAGTTGGAGCACAATCCTCGTTCCCTTCCAATACACACATAAGGGCCAGGTTTAGTATGTCTGAAACCAGACCAGTGCCATCTTTTCTGCCTCATTCAAGCTTGTGACCACTGGGGAGGACCCTTCTTTTGATGTTTCTTCCTGTGAGAAACATCTCTTTACTGCCAAGAGGCGAACATATTTATTCAAATCAAGGATGGTAGAAAACAACTCCACATTACAAGAGGGGGCATATGAAGGCCTCTGGCCAGCAAACATAACTCATTCTCCTCATTGTCCAGCTGGACAAGTTAATTATAGTGTTTACCTCTATGGGGCCTTTCTGTCCCTGAGAGGATATCCTCTTGTTACTCTTCTAATGTTTTCTGCCTGCTCTTTTCATTTATTTTTCTCTTTTTTTTCCCTTTCCTGCGGTTGGTAGACTGGCCTGAAAATGTATCAGATCTATCTTTCCCTGTTGTTCTGATTCTGTCTCCAGAGGAGGACTAGAAGCTACTTCCCCCCTGGCCGGTAGATGAGAAGCTAAAGTCCCAAAATAAAACAGGCTCCTGCACAAGTTTCTGTCTGAAGATAGACTTAGGTCTCCTCTTTCTTTGCTTGGTTTGCCAATTTTAGACTCTATTATAACTGTAAACCTCCAGGTACCTCCAGGCACCATAAGAATGTTTTCTCCTCCATGATGGTAATGTCCTGTTCCATCTTCTCCATACTGGCCAGAAGATTTTTGCTCAAAATATTATACTCATCAGAGGCCTTGTGCTCCTCTATTTTCTCCCAGGTTTGTTTAAAGCAAAACAAAAGCCACTGTGGTTGGTCGCTGCCCTTCCAGGGGCCACCCCAAATGTGAACCCCCTCCCAGGGCTCCGCAGAACTCACCTGCTTTTTAGCGCCCTCTGCGGTGTAAACATCCGGCTTCTGCATCCGTGCGTCATTGGATTGTGAGCGTGCTCCCATACTAAGCCATTTAGATAGATTGGGGAGTGACTGCTCACGCTGCTAGCGATGCGCTGGCTGCGCTTCCGAGTGCCGAAGCTCTGTTTGTCAAGCATTACATATTTACGGCAAATGACTCATGCACGATAGGACTGGGGAAAGGTGAGTTTGTATGGGCATTCTGATGATTTACACAGTGCGTCATGCCCTATTCTGCAGATGTCAGTGTTTTTAGACCCCCCCACACTCCTTTAACACCTTTAACCTTTAACCACCTTTAACAACTCAACAGAGAAAATCGCCAACCAAAGCTAACGTATAATGTCTGTTCAGTGTTCAGAGATTTTTCCATCATTGTATTGCAATAGGAATCACTTTGAGTATTTTGCTTTGCCAAATGTATTTCATGTTTAAAAATAAAATGTTATAAAATGACTTTGGAGACTGAGTATTCGGGCATTTGCTCTGAGGATCTTGCCCTAATGGCACATCAATATTTATATTCAATCCTCAGCATGGCCTTGGCACCGTTAAGTCAATGTGTTTTCTAGAACTAAGCCTTTCATAAACGATTATCATACATTACATTGCATGGGCCCCCCACTGTATAGATGCTTCCCTCTGAGGCCTGGCAATTAAGGACAGCAACATACTTAATTTTTCATTGCAGAACTCAGCAAGAGGCCACAATGACCATTTCTGCTTGTAAGCCCTAAATAACATCTTCTGTTTACTTTCATTAACAGAGAACAGTAATATTGCGTAATATTGCTAAATGTCAGCCAGATACACAACTTACTACAATAAATCATCCCAAAAACAAGCGTTTATCTACAAAAACATCAAAAGGAAATCTAAAATATTTAAAGTGGAGCTTCAGTGTAAAATTGATTCCCCCCCCCCCCTGTCCTGCCACCCTACCCTGGCGCTAACATGCAAAATTCCAGAAGAAATGTATCTGTTTACTGCCTGCTGCTCAGAGAATGTTTTTTTCAGAATTGTAATGACAGAATAACAGCTTTCTTTTTTTATTGATAGATTTACTATAGACAGGCAAAGGCAGTGGAAAGTGAAGTGAGGGCAGGAATACTTACATAGTATATGTGTGGTGTCATTGACTACTCACAGAGGCTCTTACAGAGATAGTCAAGCAATTCTGTCTGCTGTGCTAATCTCGTAGAGACAAGGGGACAGTAGTATAAATAGATAAGCTTCAAAAAGATACAAACTGACATTTAAAAAAAAATACATGCACATATTCCACCATCATATACTCTACAACAAGTATCCCTTTAGAGATCTCTCTCCAGGACAGAATAAAATCAGAGCATGCCCTGTAGGTCTATTACATCAATGGGGAATAAGCATTTCCAAGTACACTGTATAAGGAATATGGTGGTGACATCATATGATGGTGTAATTGAATGACTCCTGGGTTCGGTGTTGCTGGGAGCAATCATATCTTAGATAGCAGACATACAATCAACAGACATTATTGTCAAACAATTAGGTGTGAAATATGATGAACTTAATTAGCACTCTTCTCTCTGGCCCCTTTTATTTGTAATTATTGCTGCGGCAATCGCAGATGCTTCTATCTTATTATTATCTTCCCTCCTTAAAGCTGCTTCATAAAACATTTATTACCACAAAAAATAAAATAAACATGGTTATATCAGGTCAATTAGGTTGTCGCTAATGCTGTTCTGCTAATATATGTGCTACCTAAATTTCACAGTAACGGTAACTGGAGAGATGTCAGTTATTTTCTTTTTGGTATGGGGCCTTAAACAACTTGATCACAGAACACGTCAATAATTATTTTCGGAATGAATAGCTGTATATATTATAATATAACATCTATGGAGTGGCACAGACTGTCTAAGAAAAAACTAGAATGCATGTATAAGGGAATAATAAATGTCCACTGAGAATCATAACCCCCCACACACTTGGCTTATAGTTAAGGGGTCATGTTCCATACTATACTATTAGGGCCCTTTTCACACCTCAATGCAGTGGAAGCGCACAGATACAGTGTAGTACACTTTTGTGTTCTGTGCCTCCTTTAACAGAAGCACTGTGTCATGACGAGTTACTGACTTGCTCCTCGCTCCAACAGTGTCCTCGGGCGGCACGCTGAGCCAACCGTCACCCGGCAGGCTCGTCATTCTCTTGCACCGCCTTTAGGGGCGCCTCTCCTCCTACTCCCGCATCCCCAGCGTCATCGCTCGTGCACACGCACGCAAGCACGTGTATACGAGACTCTTATGCCCTCCGGTGGCAGTGCGGACAGTGCAACCGGCAGAGGCTGGTTTGAGGCTGGTTTGAATGCAGTCCAATGAGCCCCAACATTGCTCTTGGGCTCTTGGCTCTTAATTAAGTGTGGGCTAATCAGTTGCCCCCGCCAATCCCAGCACACCTTCCCCTATAAATATTCCCCAGTCCCTGTCATTAGTGCCTGGATTGACCTTTGACCTTGCCATCTCTGAACTCCCATTGCTGACCTCGAAATGCTTGATCTTGCATTTGCCTGCTCTCTACCTCACTCCATCTTTGGTACTTTGCCTGCCCTATGACCCTTGCTTTGTCTGATCTCCCATGAACCCCAGTTAGGCTCACCCACCTGCAGGCCCAGCCCTCAATCAATACCGTTTGCACTTGTAAGACCTGGGAGCAACCATGTCCAGTAAAGACTGCTTGTATCCCGGCAAACAGGGCTAGTCTAAAAGTGAAGAGATCGGTCCTTATCAACTAACATGGACCTACTAACTGGTGCGGCCCCATAGATTCATGGATTGTCTTGTGGTGGGAGTGGAGGTTGCGGTATTGGCACCTGGACCAGGCAAAGAAGGCAAAATTGCCAGAAGGGCCCTGGCATAGGAATGGGCATTGTGACAGCAGTGGAAATGGCAGCAGGAGACTGGTGGCGAAGGCAGGGCATCAGGGCTCAAAAGAAGAAGTTGCAGCATGGAGGCCTGATGGAGAAAGCAGCAGTGCAAGCATCGGGACCCCACAGAAAAGGCATGGCAGCATCAGGACCTCGTGAAAGAGGTGATGTCTACAGCAGAGCCCTGGCAGACAGTGCAGCAGTACAGACAGTAATCCTGAACAAGAGGTGGTATCATTAAGACCTGATGAATGTAGGCAGGCGGGACCCTGGTGCTGGTAGCAGAGGGTGAGATAGCAATGCTGGAGACCATTAGTGAAAGGGCCTGGAGGGGGCTGTGAGTATCTAGCCCTCCAAATGCACCACAATGCAGCGTGTGCAATACATGCACCTTGCCTGCCCTGCCCCTAGACTTGTGCAGGAGACCATTCATTGCAAGGGACAGAACTTTTCCACACTTTTAATGCCTTGTAATATTTCTGCTCCTACGCAACAAAAAAATTGGGAGATGGTGAAAGAGGCCTAAACTACTATTTACCGGGAGTTTAAATGTGATTGGCTAATTTTGAACACAACCACAATATAAGCGGGTGTCCACATTTATGCAACCACAACCAGTTTTGTTATTTTTATTTTTCCACCCTAAAAGATTTCAGTTCGTTTTTCAATGGAATTGTATAGATTATGGTGACATGAATCTTCTTGAGTGTTGGGTGAATCCCTATAAGTTTGGTTTTGACAAGTTCGGTTTTGGTACTGAACTTGACTGGAACCCCGTCCCCATTGAAATCAATGGGGACCCGACCTTCGGGACAAAAAAATGGCCCCATGCAAAGTGTGTAGCAACAGGAAGCAGCTGTAAAACTTACCTGAGCCCTTAGATCTGGTCAGCACTCAACATTCTTTCCTCTGTCAAAATGTCCATAGCCGGGGCTTCAGAAAGTTGTGAGTACACTTTACATTGTAAGCTGCTGGGAGTGTCCTCAGTCATGGGAGCGGCCATCTTTCTGAAGCCCCGAGCGTGGTCATTTTGACAGGAAAGTATGCCAACCACTGACCGTATCGCAGGGCTCAGGTAAGTTCTACAACCGCTTCCTGCTGCTGCACACTCTCCATTAGGTTAAGCTGGGTGATGGGCTGCTGAGCAGCCTATCAACCATATTTTCCGAGTTCACCCAAACACCAAACTCAAACACAGGCCAAACAAGTGTTTCCAAAGCTATTCTTGATCTGATTTTTTTACATGCCAAAAACTGCTATTAAACCAGGATGTGTAGAAGTTTTATACCCATTGTGCTACTATGAGGTGAGTGCCTCACCATTTATTTATACATGGACCATATTGCAGTCAAGTCAGGTAGCGCAGCCTCATCTAAGTCTTGTAAAAAAGCACCTGGAACTCTGAGTTATAGTATAAATACTCATGAGAGGAAAGGAGCCAATTTAAAGTAAACAGCAATAATACTGAAGAGCTTAATTTAAAATTCAGTCCTACACAGTCTTTTTCACGTTTGTTGGAATGGGAAGCAGCCAGAAACATATTAATCATTTTTATGGGATCTACAATACAAATGTATTTTAAATTCAAATATGATGTCTATTTTACAAGAACTAGTGCATACATTTTAGTTTGTTTGTACTGTTGTGAAAATAAATTTTACTACGCTGCAAATCAAGGATTTCCAACCAGGTTGGCTTGGCCCCAAATCAGTTTCCACTCCTTATTTTACTTAAAAATTGTTTATTATATACACAAATATGCCTGCAATCTGAATTGTGATGTAATCTTAAATAATCATGAACTCTGCTAGTAGTGCCATTTGATTATTAGTACATGGGTCAGGCTATAATTTTAACACTATTTACCACTTATAATTCCAGGTACTACACTATACTGTATCTAACTTACCATATTAAATATTCTCACCAAAACACTTATTAATCATCAATTTATACATCTACATCCTCTGAAGAAGCACTGTGGCAAAACACATCAGGGTGCAAGTTTGCAGTGTAGAGCCTTGCTACCTATAATCACAGCCCTTGATAAGTGTGGGAGCATCTTGAGCACATACAGTAGGGAATGTGGCATCTCGGATAAGAGAATCTCCTTAAAAGCAAAGAATTATGAACTGAACATGTACTAATTAAAGAGCACATAACATGCACATAACATTTTGCATTCAATCTTTGTGCGATTTTAGCCCTCTATATTAAAGTGGACCAACACCCAGGATTTTGACTATCCTGGGTTTTGGTCCACTTCGGTGGGGCATTCCGATCGGCGGTGCCCCGCTGTGTGAAACCCCCCAGAAAGCCCCAAAAACTCACCTCTCCCCGCTCCCACATGACCGCTGCTGCCAATCCCCGCCGACGGACAAGCGGGAGGCAGCGACGGACAAGAGAGCGCGCCCGCCGCGCCGCCTCCCACGCGTCACTCTTACAGGGCGCGCACCCGCGCCGGGTGTTTGTGAATGGCCGGCGCGGGCGTCCTGCTAGAGGGACGCGCGGGAGGCGGCGGCGGCGGGCGCCACTGGATCGAGGAGCAGGTAGGGATTTAGGGGTTTCTGGGGGGTTTCACACAGCGGTCCCGATCGGGGTGCCCCGCAGTCAGGGGACTGATCGGTCCTGGAATCTTATAGATAGTGCCCTGTCCCTTCTGTTATGTGTAATAGAAAATTCACTGGATTGCCATTTAAAAAAGTCTAAAAGACTCCATAAAGGGCGATTTTCTCATCCCCTGTGTGAAGCCCTCATTCCATGGTGCTTGTCCATGCAGCAGCCTCCTCCCCACTATACAGTTAGCAGAGGTGCGTGCCCGCGTCGGGCATTTCTGCATGGCTGGCATGGTTACATGAGGGAGTGCCCATAAGCATGAACTACGTGTAAATATTGGCCAGTGGCCAGCACATGCGCTGCAGGTTTTTATGGGCGAAGGTGGGTGTTTGAATTCCCCACTGGAAAGGAACAATACCCAGCAGAGTGAAAATACCAGGAGTTGTTCCTCTTTAAAGTAACTGTCCAGCCACAAAAAATATATACCTTGAAAAATGCAATTGAAAGTAAACTTTCCCAAAGCTATGCAGAGATCTGTGACATAAAAAAGCGTTCTTTTGTTGACCGATGTTGTCAGTGAACAGTTGTTACATGACAAAAATACACTGCCTTCCAAATGATTTTTGTGGCAGGGCAGGACTTTTCAGGATTACTGAAATCAATCTCAGACACCCGTGATCATTTGTTTTCCAGATGAAACCAATTTAAGCAAAATTACTTAGTGCTATTGCAGGCAAAGGTAATTGTTACACCATTGCATCAGGCTACATTTGGCACTGTCCTAAACTGTTTGGTTTTTAAATTGAAGAAGAAATGGCCTAGAGGTTTACAGGTAGAGTTAATGATTTATCTTCTAAAAAAAGTAGCCATGGCCCTTAAATCTGTGATGCTGCATAATCTGGATGAATCTGGAAGAGGAGGTGGAGGCGGAGGGAGGGGCAGGAGGAGGGAGGGGCCAGAAATCCTGTCCTGCTCTGCTGAGATGATTGGGGGATGGCATGAAAAAGAGAATGTCATTACCTGAACCTGTAAACCCCGATATCTAGGCTATTTCTGCTTCAATCGAAAAAAAAAAAGAAAAACAGTTTAGGACAGCTCCGAATGTAGCCCAACGCAATGGTGTAACAAATACCTTTGCCTGCAGTTTGGGGTTAGTGTTGGGCGATACTGAACCACAAAGTTCAGGTTCGTACAGAACTTTGCAAGTTTGGATTCCTGAACCTGAGCATGGATTTCAGCCAGAAGTCCATGTTCAGGTTTGGCATTCAGTCCTCAATACAAAATCTTGTTGATATGCTGCTGAGAAGCCCATCAACCAGCTTTTAGCCCTCACAATCATCTTGATGCCCCCCTGCCCCGCCCAGACCCACTCCCCCAACCAATCAGGAAGGGGCGCATGCGTGGCATAGGCAAGGACAGTCCACAAGGGGGGGGGAAGGCGGCTGCAAGCTGGTGTGGACTACAGAACCCAGCTTACAGCCAGCGAGCGGCTCAGCCACACAGCCTGTTATAGGGGGAGGTGTTCTGCCACAAAGCCTGCTATGTGGTGATGGGGGGGCTAGCAACACAGCCTGTTATGGTGGGATGGAGGGCTCTGTCACACAGTCTGCTATGGGAAGGCTCTGTCACACAGTTTACTATGGGGTGATGGAGGCTCTGTCACGCAGTCTGCTATGGGGTGATGGAGGCTCTGTCACACAGCCTTCTATGGGGTGATGGAGGCTCTGTCACACAGTCTACTATGGGGTGATGGAGGCTCTGTCACACAGTCTACTATGGGGTGATGGAGGCTCTGTCACACAGTCTACTATGGGGTGATGGAGGCTCTGTCACACAGTCTACTATGGGGTGATGGAGGCTCTGTCCCACAGTCTACTATAGGGTGATGGAGGCTCTGTCACACAGTTTACTATGGGGTGATGGAGGCTCTTTTACACAGCCTTCTATGGGGTGATGGAGGCTCTGTCACACAGTCTACTATGGGGTGATGGAGGCTCTGTCACACAGTCTACTATGGGGTGATGGAGGCTCTGTCCCACAGTCTACTATGGGGTGATGGAGGCTCTGTCACACAGTCTACTATGGGGTGATGGAGGCTCTGTCACACAGTCTACTATGGGGTGATGGAGGCTCTGTCCCACAGTCTACTATGGGGTGATGGAGGCTCTGTCACACAGTCTTCTATGGGGTGATGGAGGCACTGTCACGCAGTCTGCTATGGGGTGATGGAGGCTCTGTCACACAGCCTTCTATGGGGTGATGGAGGCTCTGTCACATAGTCTGCTATTGGGTGATTGGGGGCTCTGTCACACAGTCTGCTATGGGGTGATGGGGGGCTTCTGTCACACCATCTGCTATATGGGGGATTCTGCACACAGCCTGTTATAAGGTTATGGGAGGTTTTTATAATTTTTACACATATAGTATAATATATTAGTACTATATAGTATAGTACTAATATACATTAGCATACATAATATTAGTACTGTTCCTACCCCCTTTTGTGCAGGGCAGTCACCCTGGTGTTACCCCCAGTTTTCAGCGCTCTACCCCTTACTACCCCCATTTTACAGCCATTTTTGTGCCTCCAAGTTCAGGTCCCTACTAACTTCAGTAGGGTTCGGGTTTGGGTCAAGTTCGGGTACCCGAACCAAACTTTTGTTCAATCTTCGGCTAAACTTGACGAGCTCAAACTTCTACAGGTTCGCCCTACACAATTTGGGATGTCTCCTGGGCAGGACCGGGTGTCTACCGATAAATATATGGTATTGCTTTAAATGAGAGAAATGGGGCTTTTATATTCTATATGGTGTTCACGAATATATATATATATATATATATATATATATATATATAATTAAAAATGCTATAAAATTTAGAAAATAGAAAGCACTGAAAAAATTACAAACAAGAAATTTCATTTTAATTTAAACTTAAATTCCAACAAAAATCACAGTTAAACATATTTAGTGCAAAATACTTAAAAATAGTTTTGCAACAAGCAGTAACAAAATCTCTGGGTAGGCTGGCACTCAAAATGTTAAGTGAGGTTTTAGGAAATGAGACACAAAATATCTTTTTGCCAATAGGTGCGGTGTCGGGGCACCACTAGAGCGGCACAAGATTCAGTAATAGGCAAATGTTTTACATAATTATTGATTGATTTTTATTTGTATTTATTAAATATACAAAAAAATCACTGTTGCATCACATGAAATGGCATGTCACTATTATACAACATATGTGTTAAAAAAGCTCTAAAGGCTTAATCACCACTGTTGTTTCTGTGTGGGCAGACATGTTTCGCCCATTCCGGCTTTCTCAATGCCCTTCAGTGGCCTGTCGACATATAAATAAACATACAATTTTTCTTTTCAGAATTGAATATACTGGTAATTTTCACATCCTTTAATACTTTGTAACACTGAATACACACCTCTGATGCCATCATTAGGTATAAAGAATAGGATTACAGGTTCCCACAGAGGTGGCAAGGTGGACTTCCACTGGTCAAATGTCTTATATTCTTAAACTATATTGAAAGATTTACTGCGCTTTAGGATCAAGTATTTTCCTTCCAGAAAGCCTACAGCATTCTGGCTGATCTCAAGGGTCCCAGGTGACGTACGCCAGGCAGCTGGCCGCATACCTGGCTTTTTCACGCTTCCTCACGCTCAGCCTATCTGAATGGCAGGGCATAGGAGTGAACACAGCTATGGGGATGTCGGGGTTTGAGGCCTCCGGCGAGCATAGCTTCTTGGGAGCTGCTGGGAAAGGTAAAATTACCAGTGGGGCATCCCGATTTAGAATGCACAGGCTAGTGGCCGGAGCCTTTTAGATTGCTGAACCATGCCGTGAGGGTTTCGTTATGCTTTAATGCAGCCCTGCATCGAGGTGCTGTTCGTAGTACAATTGTCTCCTTGTGTATCCCCCCCCCCCAAAGCCTCCAATGTAGCCAAGGGAAGGAGAGTAGGTGTGTTTACATACAAATGTTTACATGCATGTAGTGGATTTCTGGTAGGCCAACCACTTTCTGGGTCTAGTTTGGCTGTTTCTGGAGTTGGTCCTATTATTGTTAATAGCAGAGGAGTCGCTAGGCTTTCTGGCAGCCGAGGCAAGGATTCAAAATGGCGCCCCCCACCTGTTCTCAGGCCCACCTTTAGCACCCCCCTGACCTGCTGCGCCCAGGGCCAGTGCCCCCCCTGCTCCCCCCTAGCTATGCCCCTGGTTAATAGGGATATTCCTGCATAATCCTGCCTGGAGCAGAGGATTCCTAAATTCTGTAAATTGTCACCATGACTTCATTAAGTTCATATGCTGTAATGATAAAAGGGATATAAAAGCCCTTTACTGCATTTGCTCCAAGATATTTTAACATAAAACTTCCATTTGGAGTCACAACTACTGAACATCAGATATACAACTTTATGTAGAGAATTATATAAAACCAATGAATGGCCCATCTAGTGACTGAGTGCCTTAGTAATTGCCTGTTCTTGTGGTACTCTGGTTTGGCCCGGGAATCTTATAGATTCCCGGGGTGATCGCTGTGGGTTTTGGTCCACTTTAACAACTGAAACTAGATGGTTAGAGGTAAGCTTGTGATTACCCCCTCCCTACACCCAAATATATGGCCCTAAGTTTGCAAGTTTTGGTTGTGTGAGTAGTTTTTATTTTTTGTAAATGAGTTTTTGATGAGAAAAAAATATTTACTGTAATCTATATAATATAATCCTAAAAGGTGCACCTAACTTCTCTGTAGCTTTCTCAAACTTGAGATTTTTGCAGACACTTCTTTTTCTTACATTCATTTTGTATGCTCAATAAGAAAAAACAAACTATTTTTATTTAAGATAATTTAAATATGAATTATTGCTCACTGAGCTGTTTAGAAATTGGTTTGGCTCACTTAGTTTTGTTTTGTATAGTTTGTCTATTTACATACTGTAAACATGATTTACATGTTTTCTATCTCTTTTTAGATTTCCTTTCAATACTTCATCTGTAATTTCATGTAAATCCTTGATAGGAGTTTGAAAACAAAAATGAATGCTATGTTCATGTACCTGCGGCACTGCAAGTATGGGGCTTAAGACAAAGCTGTAAGCCCTCGGCATCTTAGGGCACCAAACATAGGCATAACACCGGGGTTTTCAGCTTAAAGGGTTTATTGCTTTACACATCCAACATAAAAGGCTTTCTTCAGTATACAACAATGAGGTTCAAGTATTTGGAAACAGTTTCTTGGGAGTTGCCCCAACACTGGGCTCTAATGTGGAATAGGCCTCTCAATCTTTCTTTTCATCTGAGCTTCTTGCTCTAAATTGCAGACTGCTTCCTTGCAGCTCAACAGCTTCCTTTGGGTGCATCTGTCCTGGGGTCGATTTGTAAATACAAGCTTGGTTGGCTGCAGGCCTCTCCATGGCCCAGCTCCTGGTGCCTCATGCACCGGGCCAGTCTACACAGCAGCACCCGTCTGAAGTTGTGTATTTTTGGAGCAGATTGACTGACTTGCAAGACCCACCCATCTTCCCTATGCCCCAGACTCCAGGGTCCTATGAAATGTCTTGCTGGCAGCACCTTAAAGTGGACCAAAACTCAGGATTTTGACTATCCTGGGTTTTGGTCCTTTCCCCAGGGGCACCCTGATTGTTAATGGCCGGCGTGGGCACGCTCCCTGTTAGAGGGAGGCGGAGAATGCGGCCGTCAGAGCCGCTGCTCTTAGACGCGCCGTTTGACAGGGATAAGGTGGACTGGGAGTCCTGGGGGGTTTTACAGAGCGGGTACCCGATTATACTGGGCTTTGGTCCACTTTAAGGGGCTGGTAAAATGAAATACGTTGCGTCTTATTATTATTATGCACATTGGATTTAAAGGGATAGTCCACTTTCAATGGCATTTTTGAAAGTGTATATTTTTGTGCCAATGATGTCCTCAAGATGCTGAGCTTATCTAGTATTTTATAATGTGTGTTTTATGGAAGCAGTTTTCACTACAGGAGAAAAAAAAATTAAAAATGCTAATATATATATAATTTTTATTTTTCCAATTCAACTCTTGGATAGTATTATGTCTTAGCACTCTTTGGATTACTGAAATCAGTTTAAAAAAAACTGTGAAAATTAGGTTGACAGGCCCATCCCAATTAAAGAAAAACTAACTAAGAAGTATTATTATTTAGTAGGGCACAGGTTTTAAGCAAATTTGGGAATAAGAATGGACAAGGCATGAAAACAGATATTTCACAAAACTGTAAGCATCAGCATTGTACTGTGATGGGATTTGTGGCTGATTCACAGCACAGATGGGTTTGTGTATGTAGATGCATAATGAGAAAGGTTTCTGCCAGAAAAATTCTTTGGATGGAAAGAGTAGCTGCTAAAGTTCCATTACAAAGTAGCAAACAGATATGTGAAGCTGCTGGTGCTTCTGTGTTCTGTGGAGCTCTATGTTCCAACTATCTGGCCACCCCTACCCAGTGCTTACAGGCAGAAATGGTTGCAGTGGGCCCAGATAGACCTGAAGACTCATTTTCTTGTACGTTGATGAATGCCATGCAGCCCTGGATGGTCCAGATGATTGTAGTGGATTGCAAGGCTGCAATATCAACAATGAAGTGGCGGAGTCGAGTTTTGGGCTGGAATCATGGGAAGAGAGCTGGCAGGTCCCTATAGCATTCCTGAAGGTGTGAAAATGCCCTCGGACTGACCACTTCCTTACATAGTACAAAAAGAAGAACCATGCCTTCTGTAGAAAAATCATCTTCATGAATGGCATTGGCCCATCTCATGCTGCAAACAATACTTATGTGTCATTGGCTGCTATGGGCATAAAAGCAGAGAAACCCATGCTGTGGCCACCATCCTCTTGTGACCTCGACCCTACTGGGAACCTTAAAGTATCCTCAAGCAAAACATATGTGAGGGTGAGAGGCACTTCACATAAAAACAGCAGCCATGGGAGGCTATTCTGACATCCTGCAAATACATTCCTGTATAAACTGTCCAATAATGTTCAATGCATGCAGGTATTTTGAAGTGATGCCAAAGAAAGGGTCCTACTTAAACATGTAACTTGACCTATTAAGATGTTTTTGATTGAAATATCTTTTTATTTCAGTAAATGTAACCTGGTAATGATGCAAAGTCAACAAATGAATATTTTCAGTTCTTTACAATCTTTAAAATGTATTTACATTTTTTTGCACACAATAATTAGCGACAGTGCATTTTAAACCGGACCAACAGCCTGGCACAGTTGGAAAAGAAGACTCCCCAAAACTCACTTGCCCCATCTGCATGCATAATACTGAATCCTTGTCGGCACTTACATTTGCTCCTGCATCCACTCAAATCCGAAACTCCACCTCACTGATTTTCTAGTGGTAGCAGTCATTTTGGAGCTTCTTTTCCCAGCATCTCAGCTGCTGCCTGGATTCAGATGACATAACTGACAATGCACAGTACAGCAACAGGAAGCCCAGCAGAACTTCCTGTTTGCAGGCAGCTTGCAAATGCGAGTCGCCATTGCGCCAATTCGGGCCTGAAATTTTCCACTAGCGTCCTTTTTACGCACCAAACTGTCTCCTGATTTATGCTGCACATACATAAATCAAACAGAAATAGATTGCTGCACATACAAATGAATTTACCATTTTCTAACTCCTACTGTAGCAAAATTTAGAAACAAAATGGAGGCTCATGCATTTGCAGGCCACCTGAAAACATGAAGTGCTGTTACTGTGCATTGTGAATTATGTCAGTTGAATCCAGGCAGTGGCATGGCTGAGGTGAGAGGAAGCTCCAAAAT
Source organism: Gastrophryne carolinensis (assembly GCA_027917425.1). NCBI lineage: Eukaryota > Metazoa > Chordata > Amphibia > Anura > Microhylidae > Gastrophryne > Gastrophryne carolinensis. Next base: position 125,115,286 of record CM051236.1, read on the forward strand.
GACCACTACCTTTATTTTCCAACTGTGCCAGGCTGTTGGACAGGTTTAATAGTGAATTTCCTCCAGCAAATAGGTGGAGGAAACTGACTATTCCAATGAGCAACAGGCTTATTTCATTCCAAAAACACATGCCGGTAGCGTCCTACATGTTTATGAACAATGAAAGTGTTAGCCGGAGGTTCTTTTTAGGGATCGAACCCTTTTTTTTTGGTTTGGATCCCTACAAAAAAATGATAAAAACAGCAAAAATGTGGGTACTAGGCCCCAAAGTTTAGCAAAAACAATAAAAAAATTATAGTTAACCTATTATGCATTAATATGCAAAACAACAGGGGAGGGACAGTTAAAGAGAACAACTGGGACAAAACATTGGGAAAGAAAACCCAAAAATGGATAACACAGGTTCTCTAGAAAATACACTCCGAAATGGCGAATAGATCTTCACAGAAAACACAGAAGCTGGAGAAATCAAATCACTACAGAGAAACAGTAAAGGAAACGGGAGTTAAGTGTTTAGCTGGCCAAATGCGCATGGGACAGGGCCGTTTACACTTCAAAACAGCAGATTTACCTTGCGGAGGGTGCAAATTGGGCTTCTCCTGTGAGCTTGCCATTTGGTATAATTCGCACATGCGCCTGGGGTGTGCACGCAGCCATGAATCATGTGCCCAAACGCATGCTGAATTGTTTGTGCTCTGCCTGAACATTTTTGCGCACTGACCATGTATCAACCATATAGCATGTAGTAGGGTGACTGAGGGGATTCTGGACACTGCCTGTTATAGGGAATGGTGGGGGGTGTTCTGCACACTCCTTCTTTTAGGGGGATGTGGGGAATTCTGCAAACTGCTTGTTATAGGGGATTAGGGGTATTCTGCCAAGCTGCTTGCTATAGGTGAATTGGGGGAAGGGGGATACTGCACACTGTCTGTTATAGGGGGGTTGGGGGGTTGCACACTGCCTGTTTTAGGGGGATACTGCACACTGTCTGTTATAGGGGGATTGGGGGGTTGCACACTGCCTGTTTTAGGGGGATTGAGGGGGATACTGCACACTCTCTGTTATAGGGGGATTGGGGGGTTGCACACTGCCTGTTTTAGGGGGATTGAGGAGGATACTGCACACTCTCTGTTATAGGGGGATTGGGGGTTGCACACTGCCTGTTTTAGGGGGATTGAGGGGGATACTGCACACTGTCTGTTATAGGGGGATTGGGGGGTTGCACACTGCCTGTTTTAGGGGGATTGAGGGGGATACTGCACACTGTCTGTTATAGGGGGATTGGGGGGGTTAGACACTGCCTGTTTTAGGGGGATTGACGGGGAATCTGCACACTGTCTGTTATAGGGGATTTGGGGGAGGGGTTATTCTGCCACACTGTGCTTGTTATAGGGAGAATAGGGGATTCTGCCACACTACCTGTTATGGGGCAATTGGGATTTTGCACTCTGCCTAATATGGGGTGATTGGGAGGGGATTCTTTTTCTTATTTCTTCCCTCTAAATCCTAGGTGTGCCTTATGGTTGGGAGTGGCCCACAGGAAAGAAGACAGTTGACTACTTAAAAATTATATTGACTGTAATTTGCATAAAATATTTAGGCAAATCAGAGGAAAATATAATTTGCATAAATTTGAATAATTTGGAATGCGGTGTAGCACTTATCCCTGAGGTGCCTTCTCAGTCTATTTAAGTATTTCGGCTTAAAGACATTTTACAGGCAGAATAAAACAAAACGTTAGGTCTTCACACACCCCTTTCCACTGCAGTGAATGGGGGGGGGTGACAGCTCCACAGTGACTGATGGTGGGGGGCATCTCCCCCTTCGAGAACACGGAAGAGACGTATGCAGTAGTAATATATAAGAGGCCTAATCGCTATAGAGAGACCTATAATACATACTTGTGATGTTATGATTGAAATAAATATGTTGTTTGTAGGTCTTCTACATTTGACAGTGATTTCTCCCTAATCACACACACACCCCTTGAAGAATGAGATTCCATTAAGAGAACTGTGGCACTGGAGTCCCAAGGAAAGGAACAGACAGTGGGAGAGCATTGCAGGTAAGCAAGAGGGCCTCATACAGTCTAAAATGTAGAGCCAGCTTAGAAGGAAGACCGCCTATGGGCAGGCTGTAGGCAACCCAACCCTGGAATGATAAGAGAAATCAGGAGGTAAGTTAGGCAGTTTGTGAAGCTGGAAGCTCTTTAATTTTCCAGCTTCTCCAAAGTGATCATTTTGCACCTGCTTCTGATTTGTCCCTCAAAGCTAAACCACTGCAACAAAATGTAGAGGCTGTCCGAATTATTTGGCTAAGCCCCTTAGTCTGAAAAAAAGATATAAAGGAAGAGAAAAGGGAAAGTATATGGGGAAGAAGGTAGGAAAACATGTATGCATGGCTGGCTGCATTTGGGGTGTGAAATCTGTAATCTCAATCACTCTGTAAGGGGGCACCAGGACTCAGGAGACCTCAATCAGATACCTCTTTAGAGGAAAGGCTCTCAGTTGGTCTAGTCTTCTTTTCACACTTTATCCATATATATCTCTCTTCTGCATCCATCATTCTTCTTCTATTGTTTTATATTTTTTCTCATCCTATTCATTTTCTATTCACTGCATTTCCCTGTATCCATCGTTTTCTTCCACCTTTATCTATTTATTTATCCCCATGTTTTTCATCTGTTTTTCATATTACCTCCATCTCCCTGTCTTTTCCACATTCCCTCATTTAATACTCTTCCTTCCCTCTATGTCCCCTTTCCACATTCTACCCATCCCTCACTTTTCACCTCCTCCATCTTCCCTCCGTCTTCCACATTCCACCCTTTAATATTACACTTTCCCTCTTTCTCCCTTTTTCACATTACACCCATCTCTCTCTTGTTACCTCCTCCTTTCCTCCATCTCTTTGTACATTCTCATTTGCTTATCTCTCTGTTATTTTAGTTATTCTCTCTTTTCCGTGTTCCCCTAGTTTCCCTCTTTCCTGTGTTCCATCTCCCGCTTTCTATTTTTAGATTATCTTACATCTCTTTCCTTCTCTTGCTTTCCATACATCTCTCACTTTTACACTCATTTCCATTGCTATACATTTTTTCTTCTCTCGCTTTTCTTTCATCATCCTTTCATCAGCCTTTATATTTGTGGGGATATGCATAATTGTAATTGTGTGAGTGTGTTTGGGGGCACCGATCTGAAATCTTGCACAGGGTGACAATTAACCTAAGGCAGGCCATGTATGTATGCATGTGTACATATTAAATGACTGGAGAAAATGATAGGAATAAGAATAAGGGGTAATATCAAAGAAATAAAACTAAAACACCTGGAGAGGGAGAGAGGCACAGAAACACTAAGGATCGAAATAGAGAGGAAGGATGAGAGGTGGAGTATAGGAGTAAGAAGGAGAGTAGTAGACTGGAGAAACAGAAGGGATCTAAGAGAAAAGGAAGAAAGAATAAAGTAGGAGACATCAGGGAAGAAAAGTAGAGGAATAGATGGGTATGAATAGGGTAAGAGAGATAGAGAAGGAGAGGACGAGAAATTGGATAAGTTTCAGTGAGCAAAGTTGAGTGACAGGAGCATCGCATCACCAAGGACGCGTGTCTGTATTTAAAGGCAGAGATCGCACTTGAGATTCTTCAAGACATCTCACAGCTCAGCCAGTGCGGAGGAGCAGCCTGACTGCAGAACACACAGGTAGAGCACTGCCTACACTTCTGTCTCTGCACTTTTTGCCTTTTCTTGTGTAGCTGTACAACATGTTAGACTCTAGAAATATAGCTTATTATAATGTACTTTATATGTAGGCTGCCTGTCACTACAGAAAATAATTCACAGTACAATAACTACACTAAATGATGTGCTACCAATGCTTATAAAGCTTTCAGTACTGTCTATCATTTACTAGATATAGAATAAACATCATAGACAACATAGACAAAAGGTATAAAGAGAACAGACAAGAATAATTGCAAATAAAGTAATATTATTTTTGCCATGCACATTTTTAATTCCTTTTATTCTTGAATAACATCATTATCAGAGAAGGGCATAGATAGATACAAAAAGAAGATAGGTAAAATAGTTATGCAATACTTACTGGAAATTAAATATGTCAATTTTTGCTGTACACTTTTGTAATTGTTATTATTCTTTATTAATTACAAAAGAAGGGTTATTGTCAGCATTCATATTTTCATTGTGAGTAGATTTTGGATGTGTGCTTTATTCTGAAATGTACTGCTTGTGTATATAATATATATATATATATATATATATATATATATATATATATATATGTATGCAGCTATTTGTGTATGTATTGGTGTGTCAGCCTATTAGACATGGATAGTAGATATAAAACAAATTGTTATTAGAGCCTGAAGAATCCTTGACTTGCAAAAAAAGTCATTACTTGGCTTTGGGAAGTGAAATGTGTGCATTTCAAACATTCAATTAATGTTCAGGTGAATAGTTTTTTATTTAAATTCATCTGCAGATGCTTGGATGTTTGAAATAAATTGAAACTCTCTCTCTCTCTCTCTAATATATATATATATATATATATATATATATATATATATATATATATATATATTAGAACCTGCAACACTTCGTAATCACTAGTAGGATAATCTGACCAATAAAAATGATCTTTCATCAAATGGGTAACTTTATGCTGAGATTTTCTTAACTACTTAACATTCATATTTTTAGCTGGTACGGAGGAAACTTTGGGTGATCAGCTTTGTCCAATATGAGCTCTCAACCCCAGCTGTCTATAATTTTATATAGTTTGAAGAGCTTTTGCAGCCCTAATATAATGTAATGCCAAACATTACAATTTATTTCAAATTTTATGAAACTTGTGTCTGAGGTTGAGAAGTTCTCTTGGATAGGCAAAGAAGTTTTTCAGTAATAAAACACACAGTGAGTTTTTTCCTGTGTACTGGTGATTGCACCAGTGCCCCACTACCCACATTGGATGTGTGCTGGGGTAGGTGCAGTAAGTCTAGGACATTGCTCTAGTTGTCTTGAAGAACGTTTTTCCAGCCATCTGAAAGGTTTGCTATACTGAGATTTATTGTTTGCCAAGGTCATAATTTACATACTCACAGGGAATTTATTTTGGCATAAAGGCTAAGCAATGAGTAAAGAAAAAGAGAACTCCAATATGTAGAGCAATAGGGTTGAATCTGAAGGATGCCTTAGAGGAACTTGGTTACACTAATTCAATAAGAAGATGGCCACTCTGGGAAGTGGGTGGCATTACAGTCTAGTTACATAAAAAGGGTAATGGGATGAAATGAATCATCTGAACCAGGAGCACAGGCAACCATTGATTCTAATGCATCTCTTGGAGGAGACTAGAGGCAGATAATTGGGTGGTATTTGTAATAAGATAGTCAGGGACAGAAGTTAAGCCCCTAAATGATTAGGATGGCCCTAGCACATCCACAGAAAACAAGTGTTTACCACGTGCAAGGGACCTCCTTTGCAGCAGGGGGTTTCCTGTGCGAGTGCCTACCTTCCTGCTTGCTGTTTACCTACCTACCCACTCACTTACCTTCCTTCCCAGAAACCTGCGTCCCAACCACTTACCCATCCATCCACCCTTTTACCTGCCAAACCACCCGTCCACCAACCTGCCTGCCCACCCCTTGCCTGCCCACCTACCTATCTAACGGTCCAGTGACCTACCTGCCCATCCACCTACCTGACTGACTGCCCAGCCACCCATCTATATTCCTGCCTGCTGTCTACCTACCTACCCACCCAACTATCTTCCTGCCCATCAACCTGCACCCCAGCCTACTACCCATCCCTCCATCCTCCTACCTGCCAAACCACCCACCTCTTCACCTACCTGCTTTGCAACACACCTGTCTGCCCACCTACTTACTGGCCCAGCTACCTACCGCCCACCCACCTACATTCCTGCCTGCTGTTTCCCTACCTAACCACCTGCCTTTCCGCCCATCCATCTGCGTCCCAGCCACTTACCCATCCATCTGCCCACCAACCAGCCACCCACCCACCTGCCCACCTGCCTCCCCACCTACCTACCTGCCTAACCACCTACCTGCCCGCATACCTGCCTAACCACCCACCCACCTACTTGTCAGAACACCCAGCTATCTATCTACTTGTTCGCCCACCTACCTGTTTGACCACCCAGCCACCCACCCCCGTCCATCCACCTACCTTCCTGCCTGCTGATCACCCACCTACCTGACTGCCCAGCCACCTACCTGCCTGCTGCCCACCTACCCACCTGACCATCCATCCACCTGTAGGCCTAGCTGCCCTCTGACCTACCTACCTGTCTGCCTGTCTGACTGCTGGATGACAAAACAAGCCAAAATGTACTAATTCTCAAGTCTAAATGAGGTGGGTTATTAAGGATATCAGAAACTGGAGTTATGCTCCATTCTATTCATATGAGACCTAGATTCCAAATCTGCAATAAAAAAACGCCCTTAATTTTTATGTGTCAGTTAAAGAGGAGCATCGGAGGCCCTGGTGTCTAAAAGATTGTCTCCTGAGTTCCAATCCTTGGGGCATCCCAGATTAGGATGCCCCGCTGTGTGAAACCCCTGGAAGCCCCTGAAACACCCACCTTCTCCTGGGGCTCTCGCTGCATCACTGCGATGCAGCCACATCCTGCACACCTCTAGCCATGCATGTGCCCGTACCCAGCCTTTCTGAATGGCTAGGAGCTTAGCTGGGATGAGGCCAGCAGTGCTCCCTTCAGCGTCGCTTGTCTGCTTAGCTGTCCAGGCCTTCACCGTAGGAGTGACTGGAAGGTGAGTGGATCAGGTGACCTGGGGGGGATACACAGCGGGCCGATTTGGGATGCCCCCACATTGAGGAACAACACCCCCAAAGCCAAAATCGGGTGTGTTGTCCCTCTTTGAGTGGTTGATATAGTGTAAGGTAGGAGACGAGATGGATGCCACAGGAAGTTTAGTGGGGAATCCCCCTGAATGAAGAGATTCTGCAATTCCAAGGTACTACTTTGAGTCCTTATCCAGGGAATTGGTACTCACTTAGTCCAAGTTTACCATGTAAGGTTCTTCCTGAACCAGAAGCTACCTACTCAGTCAAACCTTAATTTCAAGGTGCCACTTGGAGAAGTTCTGGTACAAAATGTAGAATAAGAGGATAGGACAGGGTAGGAAAAGAGTTTTGATGTTTTGGATGGTGCACCCAGGCATGTATCACATTGCAGTAGAGTTGGGCACTTGGAGAAGTTCTGGTACAAAATGTAGAATAAGAGGATAGGACAGGGTAGGAAAAGAGTTTTGATGTTTTGGATGGTGCACCCAGGCATGTATCACATTGCAGTAGAGTTGGGCACTTGGAAGATATAGAATACATTTCAGAACTGGGAAAGTTGGATGGATGACTAATGCAACATTTTCAAGAAAAACAAAGCATCTCTACTTACCAAGACGTCTTATCATGACCCAGACAAATAAGAACCTTCACAGACAAATGAGGTACAATCAAAGCAGTTTCCACAAATTAGTAAATACCTATTGATTAACTACTTAATAAATACAGAGAGTCCAAATAAGACTACAAGCTCTCCATGTGAGATATAAAGTTTTCCAAACTTTTATAAATAACCTCCTAAATAAGGTTTTAAAAAACTGAACTCGGTGTATGATTTGATTTGCTTTCAACATACATGCAATACACAGCAATTTCAAGATAACAGAAAATATGTTTATATGAGATATGTTTGGAGGCAGGAACCATGATGGGTCTGTAAATGCTGATGAAGTCTCCAGGAGACTGTAAGCTATAAATCATATGATTCAACAGTAAATTGGGGAGGTAGGAGTATGATCTAGAGCAATAACAGTGACGGTGTGTAGTAGGCTGATCCTGAATTGCTTTCAGCACATGAAGAGGTGGAGAAGATAAACCCATTCCAGTAATGTGTAAATTATAGAAATGACGGATCATGAGGAGTAGTTTGCAGACACGTAATGCTGATAATTGCTTTTCAGCCTATGTGAGTTCCCAAGTATAAGATTTTCTAAATGACTGGATAATGAGAACTATTTGTGTTGTATTTTTTGCATAGAAGAGAAAGCTTTGGCAATAACATTGCATAATCGCTTATATCATATTTTTTTGGTTCAAATATGGCTATCCAATGGCATACATAAAGTAAAGGCAGGGGAGGCAGCTGCTATCGGGCCTGTGGCAGAAAGGGTCCTGATGTAAGCTGCTTCCCCTGCCTCCAGCTGTGGCAATGTTAGGGGTTAATTAGGGGAGATTGGGGCCCCTGTGTTTGCCAATCAGGTCCTGGATTATTATGTTCTTTCTGGAATTACCAATTAACTTTTTGCCCATGCCCAGCTGCTTCCGGCAAGCTGAGAATGACGTTATTCTCACATCCTGTGTGTGTGAATGCCCCCTCAGCCGGCAGTGTTTGAAGCAGTTGTGTGGGGATGGTTAAAGGTACCAACTGCCAAGCTTGCTGTAAAAGTTGCTTGGATTAAAGTCAACTTCTAGTTTATCCTTGGAGCTGCTGCAGTACCCTGCAACCATCAACTTTCTCAGCATCATCTGTCATCCCCAATCTCCATTGACACCCCTGGGAATCCCCCAGCAACATTAACCCCGGGCATCCCAGCACCTGGGCATTTTCTTTCACACCCCAGCCATGGGCACCCCCCTGCAACACTAACTCCCATCTCAATGCATCCCCCATCTCTAGAGATCTCCCTGCATCCCTAAATCCCCAGGCATCACCTTCCACCTCCCACATTTAGGGCCTTATTTATCAAGGGATAGCGCCAGGTAGTGTCTCACTAGCGCCAGGTATCGCCAGCTATCGGTGGCTACCGACTCCAGAACGCCAGGCGGCGGACACAATCACGCATTTATCACGCTAAATGAGGCTAGCGCCGGCGAGAGCGTCAGCTAGCACGGGATTCATCATGTAGCGGACTGCAACGAACAGCGCCGCTGCTAATCCCATCACAGCGCCAGGTATGACCTCTCGCTACCTGGCGCTCTCCAATGCATTTCAATGGAGCAATCTTTAAATCTTCATATTTAATTGATATTAATGTTTTTTTTTTTTTTGTTTTTTTTTAATGTCAAAAATTATGTGACCACTTCGGCAATGTTAGATATTTTTTTAAAGGTAAAAAAATAAAAAATAAAAAATTTGTGCAGAATTGATATTACAGGTCTGATATTAATGTATTCATATTACAAAATGTTTAGAAAAACTTGTTTAATTTTTTAATCAAAAAATATGCATGTTTGGGGGTTAAAAACTACTTTTAAGCCATCGCCGCCAGCGCTCTGGGGTTTATACAAGCTTTTCACAGCGCGAGAATTTTTTGAGCGTGATTTGTTAATGAATATGCTGGGAGCCGTTCGCTATGACCATTCGCTGTCAGGCGCTCCCATACAGCGCGGAACCTGTCAAACAGCGACTCCTAACCCCATATTCAACATTACCGCACACCGACTGAGTCGCTGTCAACAACCGAACAACGGCCAAGCACAGCGAATACTAGCGGGCGCTGTGAAAATCACGCTACTGGTGCTCATTACTGAATCGGCCTCCCCGTCATCCCCCTAAGAATCTTCCACACCAAGGCACCCCCCGCATTCCTAAATACAGGCATCATCCCCTCCCACCCTCAAGCATCTCCCTCTACTCCCCACCCACGGGTATCCCCAAACCCCACGCATCTCTCCCAAATCCTAATTACTTGTATTGCCAAACCCTGGGCATCACCTCCAACCCCTCACATTGAGGTAACCCCTCTGCATCCCCAACCCCCAGGCAACTTCCAGCCCCCACCCGCAGGCATCCCTTACCCCTGGGCATCCCCTTGCATACATAACCCCTTGGCAACACATTACACACTCCACCCTCAGACATCCACCTGCATCCCCAACCCCAGGCAGCACCTTTCAGTCCCCCCCAGGCATCCCCCTGCATCTATAACCCATTGGCAACACATCCCCCCTACCCCAGACATTCCTCTGCAATACTATTCCCGGGCATACCCAGGACCCAGGAATCACCTTCAACTCCCCACCATCAGACATTCTCCTGCATCCCCAACCTCCAGACATTCTCCTGCACTCCTAACCCGGTGTGCATCACTTTCCACCAACAGGCATCTCCATGCATTCCCCACCCCGGTGCATCCTTCTGCAACGCTAAACCTGGGCATCCTCCTGCATCCCTGCTACAATGGGCAGGAAAAATGAGAAAAAATGAAGGCAGAGGGAATGTGGAAAGAGAGAAAGAAGGAAGGGATGTTAAAAACAGAAAAACCAGAAGACATGTGGAATAGAGAGGGAGACAGATAAAATGTGAAAAATGGAGGGGGTGTGGTAAAGAGAGAATGAAGGAGGAAATGCAAAAAGGTGGATAGGAGAAACAAAACAGAGGACATATGGAAACGAGATGAAACAGAGGGAATGTGACAAAAGCAGGGAGGTGGAAAAAAAGAGAGGGAATGATAGGGGGGATGGGAAGAAAAGGTTGAACAGAGAAAAAATGGAGGGCACATTATAACGAGAGGGAGAAAGAGAGAATGTGAAAAAAAGGAGCCGTGTGGAAATGAGAAAAAAAGGGAGGGGACTTGAAAAAGGGGGGCGTGGAAATAAAAAAAGGATGGAAAGGAGGATGGACTAAAAAAAGGGAAATGCAGGAATGCGGAAATAGGATAGGTGGAGGGAACTGGGAAATTTAATAATGTAACTTTTGTAGGTCATCATCCTGTAATATTCTATTTAGTTCAGTGCTGCTTTTTTCTGTAGGCTTAGTGAAATATCAACTTGGTGAGTCTATTATTTATTGCCATACATAATGTACAATAAACATTAAAAAATAGCAGCTTTTTTGGTGGGGGGAGGCCCTGGGACTTTTGCTATGGGACCCTGTGAAATCCATGTACGCCCCTGTGGCCATCCCAACAACTCTACAAAGTGCAGAGCAATGGATATTGTTTATTAATTACCCAGTGGAGCTACATGTGCATTACTGTACAAGCTAAAGACATTGGAAGGCTAATTATAGCAGACTATATTGGATAAAGTTTGCACAGGCTAAATGAAAGATAGTAACAGCTACTGTGGGAATCAGGACACATGGCTATTTCAGTAGCATTATGACTATGTGGTTACTAACGCCACTCTGCTGCTTTACTGTACTCTATGTATAAAGATTTGGAAACACACAATTGTTTTAGAATACCCCATAATATTTTGTAAAAATATCTCTACCTCATTTGAAAATTGTTGAGCCTTACCTGAACTACATTGTTAGTTGAGGAAGCCAAACATACTAAGATAATGAGCTTCCTAACGCATGGTCAGGAGTGCTCTGCATTTTAATATAAATTGGGGGATTTAAGCACTAAAGTTTCCTTGAATACTTCCTTAATAGAAGCTAATATGAAGGTGACTCTTCAGTGGTGCATGGTCCCAAGCAAGTAAGTTTATATATATCCTAATGTACCATTGACATGTTTTAGAAATTGTGGACAGGTGGGGGATACTTACCATATTTGGTGGACATGTCCAAAGGTTTTTTGCAATTTTGGAATCAAGCATTCGGTATCATGAGAAGGTTACAGGAATGAGTCCTAAAATGACCCCTAACTGCCCTCTTAAAGAAAACAGCTATAGATGTGCCCAAAGTGGTAATGAAATGTATCTTCTTTCAAATCGACCATAGCCAAGGCATGGAAATCACATACTTTAAAGACACAACACCTCGTTGCAATTATGAACTGGGTAATGGTGAATGAAAAATGAGTAGCATACTACTAGATAAGGAGATTCAGTTCTAGGAAATCTGGAATCCTTGGATCCAGTTCTGGGGGAACAGGGCTGGCTGGACATAATGGAAATTCTAACTTTTTTTCTTTCTTTCTTTCTTTCTTTCTTTCTTTCTTTCTTTCTTTCTTTCTTTCTTTCTCCAATTTTACTTCTATTTTTCCTTTTTCCTTTTATAATATGGCCTAATGACATGGAGGAGAAAGTAGGGATGATTTCTTTTTTTTTTTTCTTTTTTTGGATGACTAAAAGTGCAATGGTTAGTAATAAATTACCGATATTAAATAAAGCTAGGCGTGCCTACCTTTGGCTGCTCCCCTGCAGCTGTATGTACCCATGTCAGGCATTCAGATAGGATGGGTGTGCACAACAGCTGTAGAGATGCAGCAAATGCTGGCCTGAGAACAGATCCAGTGAATTAGGGGCGGTGGTGGGGGATTCAGGCAGCAGGGAAGCCCAAACTGGGATACCCCATGGACAGGTAAACCACCTTTTAGACTCCGGGTTATAGAGGTCGCTATTCTGTTAATAGGGACCCTTTCCCTTTATATGTGGAGGCTGATTTAATTCTAGCGCCATGTATCGCCATGTGAGCGTCTCTATAGCAGCACTTAGAGCCACCACTAGTAGAAGCTGTAAGCGAGTGTCGGGCGCTATAACCTAGCATAGCAAGCGGACAAGTGGCGCTGTATTATCCTGTCCAGCATTGATGAATGTGATGTCTGGCGGGCACTGTAGAAGCGTTCACCCTGATTCACTGCAGAGCCAATCACGAACGCTAGGTGGTGTTCCAAGGTCATATCGCCAAAGGCTACACTACATCTAACAACAGGACAACGCTGCAGTGAGCGATAGGTAGTGCCAGTTAAGTGTGTCCGGCACTCGCGCTGAAGCCGTATTCAAGAAAAAAAACAACACACAAGCAGCGTTGGCGCTCTAAAACTGGGCGCTGTAGCATAGAGCGTCAGACGCTGTGTGATCAAAGTCTGTTTCTGAACACATATACACCAATAACAAAGCGAAAACACATGGAATGACATTTTTTTAACACTGTGACAATGCCACTTTAGTGCCAGACCTGCACATACAATTCTGCATAAAAATAATATATATATATATATATATATATATATATATATGTGTGTTTGTTTGCAGACCAGGAGAGGTCACACAATGATTTGAGCCAAAAATCTTTTTAATTGCCCAACACGCTATTTATACACAACCAAATGAAACCCCATTGAAATGTATGGTAGAGTGCTACTAAGTGAAAGGTAATACGTGGCGCTGCTGAACCTAGAGCGCCGGTGCTATACACTGAGCCGCCTGTAGTATTACATGTGACACTACATGACCCTGTTAGAGGTGCTCACCAGAATCGCTTTCTTAAATGTTGTTTTCACATACTCTCCTTTTAATCCCTTGTTTAAAAAAATAATCAGAGGTGGCCTGATGAGTAAGTACTTGTTACATAGGTGCCTGCATTTCAGGCACTTACACGAACTGTAGGGTGGACAGGCATCAAAAACTCAGGATGATCAAGGGGTTGGGGAAGCAGATTGATTGAATCAATTATCTTCAAGAACTTACAATGTTTCATTGTGGAACCCCAGCCCCCCCCCCCCCCCCCCCCATGTAGTAAAGGTTTGCGCCCTGCATCCTTTAATATATTTCTAAATATGCAGCAGTTGGACAGTAGATTTATTTTTGCTTTCATGTATTAAAGAACCTTTGTTGGCTAAGTGTAAAATCAAAGTATACTTATCTTACCCCGGACATTTTTCTAGTTTTCTCTCTCAGCAGACTCCTATCTTCTGTTCTATAGCCATGGCTTCTAACTTTCCCTCCAATATTTATTGCATCCGAAACTGAGCTGCAACATACAGTGTGTAAGGGGCTTCTGCTCAGTAAAAAACCAGCAAGATTCATTTATAACATCACTGCATTGCTGTCAGTGTCTTATGCAGTAGACTATTATAATCATCATTATTATTATTATTATTAATAATAATAATAATAATAATATTTATTTATTTTGCACCATCATCTTCCGTAGCTTTTTACAAGGTATGATTACAGACAAGGTAAAACAAATAGTACAGGGAACAATACAAAACTAGATGCCACGAGGTTCAAACCAAGTGTTGTGAGCACAGGAGACAATAGCCCCTGCCCTTGTGATTGTGAACTTACAGTCTAAAGGAAGCACCCAAGCAGATACCCCCCCCCCCACACACACACACAGCACACCCAGTGAATAGAGTTGCTCTCACAGCATAAGAGACCAAATGCATGAAAGATAAGGAAAGAAAGCTCATATTTTATACTTAGCCTAGAAAAGTGTTTTAAAGTGGAAAAAGATGATAAAGGTTTTAATGAATAATATTATTTTTTTGCCTACTTCATTGGAGTTGGAGCAAATATAGTGAGTATAAAGCTGCTGCTACTGCGGATGGTCAGGCTTGCTAACAGTAATTCTTTACATTTACCCAATTTTATTATAAACATTTGTCACAAATAAACCTGCATTTTGCCCCTTTGCTTTTAAAGGTTCTTTAATTCCTTTATAAAGGACACAGTGACAGATGTCACTTAAGTCAGAGAAGAGCACCCTGGGGTCCATGTTGCTTTTGACTTTAGATTAAAGGGCAGAGCAGTCAGTTCCTTCAAAGCAATGAATATGTTAGAAGTCAGAGAGGATAGAGTTTCACTTGGAATGTAATACACATTCATATTTTTATTACATTGGTATAAATCGCCCCTTTTCCTGCAAAGCAAAGGCCGATTCTTCATTTTATATAACCTAAGACACATGAAGTTTGAATAAACAACATATGTATCTTTCATGTCAGTAAGGCATTTTCTTCTTAGTTTTTAAAATCCTGTAGGCAAAAACAAAAAAAAAACAATACTTACCTGACCTCCCACAGGATAAATCAATCACAGCCTTTGTTGGCTGAACCTCCCCTGATTTTTGTGTTGTCAGCTCTGGGGCTGATAGTGAGCTGAATGGCAGGCTCCATTGTTAACGTCTTCTTTCTACCTCTGACAATGCTTATTCAGGCTGTCTTCTTGCTTCCAGTTTTTTTATTAGTTTATTGGTGGGTTAGTGGCCATCATTATTTTTCTAAATACATGTGTGAGTGAGCTCCCTTCCCTGAGCAGCATTCTGTGTGCAGGGCTTAATTCTCTTTTATTGTAGATCTTGGTGCACAAACTTGGTATACAGTTGGCAATAGCAATAGATTTGAGGTTGTGAAAGCTGTTTTCATAAAACACACATTTGCTAACAAAAACTAAAAATATTAGATCAACTCAGCACCTCGAGGACATTGTTTTTGCGCACAAAATATAATTTTTAAAATATTCTATTGAATGTGGACTTTCCCTTTAAGCAAAGCAAAATACAAACAAGATTACAATACCTATATGAAGATATATGCATTTAAAACATGAGAAGTAAAATAATAGCGTAAGGGATACTTAGCAGCAGGTAAGTAGAAGGTAACGCCACAGGTATGGGCCTACTTGAACTTGGCACTGTGCTTGTTTGCTGTCTTGTCTTACCTCTGCTTCAGATCTTACCATGCACTGCCATGCGCTTGAGCTAGCTCGTCCCATGACTCGATTTGGCTCAAATGTTTGGTGGGTGTGTGTAATATCTAAAGGCTTAGTATTTGGCCCTCCCACTGGTTCCCAAGGTTTTGTAGCTTAAGTATGTTTATATTCAAGGTCACTGCATTGTATCTCCCTGCAGGGGGATGAATTTGGTTATTATATCACAGAGTGAAGTCAGTTTCCTGTATGAACACTGTCCTTGGCTAGTTAAAATACTTCCCCAGCTCAGCCCCTTGCTCTACTAGCACCCTTGTGAGGGGCTCCTCTCCCAAGAGGATCCCTTGGGCTGAATGTTCAAAGATGAATGATGTGATGCTAACATGCAAGGCAAGAAAGCTGGCAGTGTAGCTTTGTCATTAAAATGCAGATGAAACATGGTAGGTGATGGATTATATGACCAGAGTCCTTTTTTCTATGCTTGCTGTTTAGCACTGGCTGGTGCAACATTCACTTCTTTTTTTTTTAAACAATATTTTTTATTAAGGTTATAATGGAGGTACATCAGCATACAACATACAATATACTTTATAAAGTATATAAAGAGGTTCGAAAAAATTTACAAGAAAATGTAAACTTGTAGACCAACAAATAATAATGCCTTTTAAGGGAGAATATGAGGTACGCGTAGTCAGAGACCATGTACCCAGAGATAAAAGGCGGAAGGCACGCGAAAGGAAACTAGAGTGAAAAAGATAGAAAGAGAAGAATAGGAAGGGGAAAAGGGATAGGGGTGAGTGACCAGACAACACTTAGCTTAAGGAGTGTACAGTACTTCAATGAGATGTGAGGAGGGATCGGTCAATGTTCTTGGGATGAAAGTGAGCGATCCAACCCTCCCACGTAGTCATGAAGGGGGTGAGGTCAACCTGCATCGAAGCAGCCATCTTCTCAAAAAGCATTACTTCGTTGATGCGAGGGATCAAACTCCCACTAGGAATCGTTTTTTTCTTCCATGAGCGTGCAATTACGAGTTTGGCAGCCGTCAGGATGTGTCTAATAAGCTCAAATTGTGCCTTCATACAGCCAGGAGGTTTCAAATTTAGCAGGGCGAGTTGGGGCGAGGGGGTCAGGTGTAGGCCTGTTGCTTTCCCTAAAAGATAATAGACCTTAGCCCAAAAGTGGCGAACCATCCTACATTCCCACCAGATATGGATGTATGATCCCTATCGGCAATCTCTAAAGCACTCCGGTGGGTAAGAAGGACAAAATCTGTGGATCGTATCTGGGACAAGATACCATCAGAGTAGGACCTTAGTATTGACCTCTTGGGCACCGGCGTTTAGGAACCACGAGAATGAGTTCTGCCAAGCAATCTTCCAATCGCTTGGCGCTAACCTTATACCCAGGTCATTTTCCCATCTCTTCGTGTAGGCTGGGAGAGATGCCTCCACATCTTCATTTAGCGTCTTATAAACCATGGCTATCATCCCCTTCCCAAGGGGGTATGTCCCGCATGCGGACTCAAATGATGAGGACGGCCCTGGCGCAGCACCCGTCCTGAGTTTGGTGGCTATGTAGTGGGCTATTTGTAAAAAGGGGAAATATTCCCTGTTTGGAATATTCCTAAAGGATTTGAGCTCGGGGAATGTGATTATTCCTCTATGCAGAACCAAATCCTTAATCCTCGTTAGGTTTGGCGATTCTCACCAGCTGAACAAGGCTGGTTCCAGGAAGGCCAGAAGAAATTCAGGGTTACTTAGAACTGACAGGAGAGGAGTCTGGGGGGAGACGAGATGGCCTTTTAACCTGTTAATTTTCCAGGTTTTGAGGGAGTGTTTGAGGACTGGGTTGTCAATACCCTTGGGAGCTGTTGGGGGTAGCCAGAGTAAGTTTGAGATTGCTATCGGGGTACAACTGGCCTGCTCAATGTCTACCCATAATGGTCTATCATCCCCAGCATGGAGAACAGCCATTTGCGCAATCTGACATGCAAAGTAGTAGCGAGCAATATTAGGAACTCCAAGGCCTCCCTGTTGTTTGGATCTATACATAGTCATACGATTTATCCTTGGTTTTTGCTTACCCCAAATAAAGGTGTTTAAGGCGGATTGGAGGCCTTTCAGGTATACGGCTGCTATCGGAACTGGCAAAGCCCGAAAGAAGTAGAGCATTTTGGGGAGCCATGTCATTTTTACTGCAGCTATTCTTCCAAGCCACGATAGGTGCAGCAAGGGAGCAAGAGGACAACAGGGAGCGGAGGTCCTTAAACATAGTGGGGTAATTGGCAGCGTAGAGGGATTCATAGTTAGCTGTCAGGTTTACACCTAGATATTTGATATACTGCTCTTGCCAGGAGAAGTCAAAGGAAGCTTTATGGGCATATAATGTGCTATCAGGGAGGGTAATGTTAAGGGCTTGGGACTTTGAAGTGTTGATCTGCAGGCCTGAGACTTTAGAGAAAACTTCTAAGGTTTGAAAGAGATTTGGGAGGGATGTGATAGGGTTAGATATGATCATCAAGATGTCATCGGCAAATAAGGAAATCTTATTAATCTTATAGTGGTTCCCGCTATATTGGTGTTGGCCTGTATTAACCTAGATAGGGGTTCAATCGCGAGGGCAAAAAGTAGGGGGGAGAGGGGACAACCTTGTCTCGTGCCTCTACCCAAAGTAAACCGCTTGGAGGAGTACCCCGAATATCTAACGAATGCACCAGGATTAGAATATAGCGAGGAAATCCATGAAGTGAAGGAGGGACCCAGGCCCCATTTTTTCAAAATATATTGCAGATAGTCTCAGGCTACTGTGTCAAATGCTTTTCGGATGTCGAGGGTTAGTAGCATGGCTTGTCGTCCCTCCTTCCTCACATGGTGGACCAAATAAATGACCTTGCGAATATTGTCCCCTACTTGGCGCTGAGGGATAAATCCTGCCTGCTCTTTAGAGATTAAGGATGCTATAAACCTATTGAGTCGTGCCGCTAGGACTTTTGCGAGCAATTTGACATCAATATTTAGTAAAGATATGGGCCTATAGTTGGACCAGAGGGTGGTATCAACATTGGGTTTGGGTATCATGCCGACAGCCGCTGTGAGCGCCTCTGTGCTCCAAGAGTCACCGTTACTAAGAGAATTAAACATCCGGACCAGGTGCGGAGAGAGTACCTGACCAAATTTTTTATAATAAAGGGCGGTGAACCCATCCGGGCCAGGTTATTTCCCAATCTTTAGGGAACTAATGGCTTCCTGGACCTCAGAAAGCTCAACTGGCTTGTCTAAGAAGGTCTTAGCCTCAGGCGGAAGAGAAGGTAGAGAAAGTTGTCCTAACAA
This sequence comes from Gastrophryne carolinensis, assembly GCA_027917425.1. Taxonomy (NCBI): domain Eukaryota; kingdom Metazoa; phylum Chordata; class Amphibia; order Anura; family Microhylidae; genus Gastrophryne; species Gastrophryne carolinensis. The sequence continues at coordinate 125,134,007 of CM051236.1, forward strand.
CTTTTCTGCTAGGCGCTCATCTAACGTAGTCTTAGGTTTATATAAATCTTCAAGCTGTTTACCGAAGGTTGATACCACCCTTGCTGGATTGCTAGATAATGTACTCTCTAGGGTCTTAATGTGCACTGGTTTAGCCCTCTGGGAGATTCCCTTAAGTCTTCTGGCGAGAGGGGTGTTAGGTTTGTTGCTAATGCGGTACCAGTTAAACCTAGAGCGATTAATTTGACGCTCAGCTTCACCTGTGAGGCATAAGTTAAGCTGATCGCCAGCTTGATTAAGATTGATTCTATTGCGTCTGGTCGGACGCTCTTTATAGGCAGAAGAGGCTGAATAGTATGCATCAAGCAATGAAAGGAGCTTTTCCTTATATGCGGCTTTGCGCCGGGCTGATTCTTGAATAAAATGTCCACGAATTACGGCCTTGTGAGCTTCCCAGAGTAAGGCCTCGGAGCTCACCGACCCCACGTTCTGGCGGAAGAAATTCTCTATCTCCTTACGGAAACGTTCAAGAAGCACCTCATCGGACAACATGGGGTCGTAGAGCTTCCAGAACCTCTGGGAGGATCTCTGAGTCAAAGAGATCAACTCAACAGCGACCAAATCGCGATCAGACCATACTATCGGAACAATAGAGGAGCGAGAAAGGTGGGGCATGGAGGACAGCTGCAAAAAGATGCGATCTATTCTCGTAAAGACCTTGTGCGGATGAGAATAGTGCGTGAAGTCCCGCTTAGTGGGGTAGACCTCTCTCCACGCATCCACCAAGTGATAATGATTAAGGAAAGCGCGGAATGCCTTTCCTGAGGGGGCCTCCCTAGGGCGATCCAAAGGCCGACCCACGGTTTGTTTATCCAGCGTGGGATGTAGGACTTGGTTTGAGTCCCCCGCCAGTATGAGGAGCCCCTTAGCCTGAAGGTCCAGAGTCTTAAGGAACTTCTCAAAAAAGGCACTCTGGTTTTGGTTGGGGGCATAATATGTAGCTATTGTGACTGCTTGGTCTTGGGCCATGCCAATCAGGATGAGGAAGCGACCAAGGGGGTCCCGTATTGTCTGTTCCAAAGAGAAAGGATAAGAGCGCTTAAAGGCAATGAGGACTCCTCTCTGCTTGGTGTCTGCAGATGCCGTAAAGAAGAGAGGGTAGTCTGAGCTAAGAAATTTTGGGGAGTTCCTCTTAGTAAAGTGAATCTCTTGGAAGCAGACAATGTCGGTATGTAGAGCCCTCATCTGACGAAATGCCTTTACCCTCTTTTGGGGGGCATTCAGGCCCTGGACATTGAGTGAAACAAGTTTAACCACCATTTATAAGCAATACATTATCGGTTAGCATAAGGGGGCTGGACACCCGAGGAGGAGGGAAGGGGGAAGAAGGAAAGAGAAAGTAGGAGGGAAAAGACCCATTTTAAATCAACAACAATGAGAAAAGCGAAACCTTCCTTAGAAAATTTCCCACAGGGGTAGAAAGATCCTCTACCACAGTGGGGCCAATAATCAGGATGGAGGGACCTCCAGAGAAGATCCCTGCCGGCCTGAGTAGACTGACCTTCAATGGGGGTCAGAGATGAGGCTTCCTGTCTAAACGGGTTCCCGGCGACAGAGGGAGCAAGGGGTGGGCAGGCATTGGAACCTGAGCGCCCGACCCCCTAACTGAAAGCAAAACAATTAAACAGCAACGTTTCAAGTAACATTCTGTAACTTATTAATAAGCATGTATATAGAATATCAGAACCAACCAGGGATCCCACAACACCCCAAAATTGCCAACCCCACTAAACTAAGTGGCACCACTACATTTATTTCTGAAAAAATATACACAACTTTATTATTGCAATTCTATATATACAATGACAGGACAATGAAAACCAAGTTAAAAAACATAAACACATTAAATAGATTGGGGGGGGGGAGACAAAATGGATATATATATATGTATATAGATGGATGTATAAGATGGATATATATATGTATATAGAATAACAATAAATGAACCCAACGGGGCTTAATCATCTAGGGGACTGAAGGGGACATGTATAAAAGGGGAATATGCGTTGAGTCCCAATATCAGTGGACGAGGACTACAAAAATGCATCCTAAGCGATCACAACGACGAGAGGGTGAGGGGCAAGATCCCTCGTATAATACACAGGGAATCCTGCCCGCCAGCCCTCCCCGCGACTGACTTACCGAACCTGCGAGCCAGTGCCCCCACGGCTTTGTTCGTGGACTGGTTGTCTCTACGCGATCCCCGCTTGTCCTTGGGTACTGGTGAGAATGACAACGCTCTCTTCTTTTGCGGTGGAGCAACTGTGGTGGCAGCAGGAACCTTCAAGCTGGCAGAGGTCAGAGCGGTCTCCAGGTCTTGTGGGGTGACTGCCTGGTAACGCTGATCCAAATAACTGAAGGAGATTTTTAAGGGGAATCCCCATTTATATCTGATCCCTTTTGCTTGTAGGATTTCAAGTGAGGGTTTCATGGCACGCCTTCTGGTGATGGTTTGGGGGGACAGGTCAGCAAAGAGTTGATACTCAAAGTTCTGGAATTTGAGAGTTCCTTGGCCCCGTGCGGCTAACATAATTTGTTCCTTTATGCGGTAGAAGTGAAGTTTCACTAACACGTCGCGTGGGAGACCGCCTGCTCAAATTCCAGCCTTTCGAAAGGGATGGCCGGTACAAGCTCTTGGAAAAGGGCAGTAACGGTGGACTGTAGGTCAGTGACTACTTCTGGTATACCTCATATCCTGATGTTGGCCCTCCGCGAGTGGTTCGCCATGTCTTCAAGCTTATGGTGAAGGATGAGGTTTTCCTCCTTTAACCTCCCTGGCGTTTTGAAATAGACAAATGTAATGGTAACGAAAGCGTTACCATTGCATTTGTCTCTGACGCACGGCTCCGCCCCCATGAGCCTCTGCGGCTCACAGAGACGGAACCCGGAAGTGGAGACGGACGCCGCAGCCGCGGCTCTCACCTGTGATCGCGGCGGGGACATCGCTGGTTCGCAGGGAGAAGGTAAGGAGGCTGCGCCGCCCGCTTCTGCTCCCAAATCGATCCCGAGCGTGACTCGGGGTTACCGCTACTTACAGCGCAAATTAACCCCGAGTCACGCTCGGGATCACCGCTAAGGGGGTTAAGGCCTCCAGAACCGACCCGAGGGAAGACAGTTCCGAGCCCTGTGCTGTGGCTTGGTGCTCTAGGTCATTGACTCTTTGACCCAATTCCTTGATTTCAGCAGAGAGGTTGACAGTAATTTGGGATGTGATATTTAAGGCTCACCGCACAAGGGCTTTTTCAAGCATGACTTCGTATCTTTTAAGCGGTGGCGGTTGTGACTTCGCTGGTGAGCCATGTAAGGAATCGTCCATCCAGGACTCGTCCTCAGGTAAAAGATCCGCGGAGACTTGAAGGTCACTGTGGGACGGTGTGGAGGTTTCCATAATGTAGCCGTGTCTTGGTGGAAGTGTTAAGCCAGACCACGGGTTTAATTAGTAAGCCGGAGGAGTGGGGACAACTGAGGTCAGAGGTGGCCCCCATAAAAATCAACAGACAGGGCCTATTTATTAGCTTGAGTGGTTGAATGGGTCAGGTGGAGCAAACCGCACTATAGGGGGATGACGAGGGTCTCAAACTCATTAGGATATAAAAAAGTGTACTGTCCCTTTAAGAAGATCTTATAACTTGCTGGAGGTCTCTATATAGTAAGCAACACTGGAGGGACAATGCAAAAAGGCTGACAAACTTTGTCACTCTGTGCTTGGTGTGATATATTGCAGGAGCAGTCCCAGACTTCAGTGTGAGTGGAAAGAAAGGAACCTGGTGTGGTGTGTAAACTCCGTATTGTAGCTTGTTGAGGAGAGGGTGGGAGGGCTGAGCTGTTACATCTCTTGCTGCCTGATCCAGAGGGGAGGAAGAACCCACTACTTTATTCCCCTTCCCAGCAGGATATTATGTGGGGAACCTTGTTGAATCTGTGCCCATATGCAGGAGGGGAAGCTCCTATGTGCTCAGAGGGAGCCCCTAGAGGACACACACTGGAACTGCAGCTGCTGCTTCCTGCACAGCAGAAGGCAAGATGGCGGCCATCCCTCACCTCTATGCTGCACTGTGCCAGCTCGTTCCGGAGGTCGGTGCCAATCAACTTGAAATGAGGTATGGGGGTCCCGGGGTCTGCCCACACTTCTGGGGGGCAAAACCGCTAGTTGCTGTGTGGTCTGAGGGGCCGGGGAATCAGGCTTCAGCGGAACGCGTTCCTATGCGACCATCCACGCGCCGCACGCCTGCGCATGAGCAACAATGAGAAGCTCCATCCCCTGCGCTGCTTTCCTGATCAACATTCACTTCTTTTATTTGCTTCTCCTCCTCCATACCTCTCTGTTGCCAGGCAAAACATGCAAGCAAATAACACACTATAGAAATATTAGTAATATCACAGGTAGCAGGAGTAAAAGTGGAAATACAAGCACCCCAGGTCCTATCAGGCAGCAAAAGGGACGTACACCCAGAACAACACAGGTAGACTACAGGTAAGTTAGCTCTCACCTTTCTATTGTCATCTATACCCAAGACAGCCCCCTGGTTCATTTTGCTAGGGAGCTGCCCCACTGTAGCATATCGTAGACAACGGCCACCACTCACATCAATGGCACAGGTTGATCTGCAGTTTCCACATTGCGTATTCAAAATGGTGCCCTTTATACAAGCACGCCTTCGTAGACAATGCTCACAACTCACATCAATGGCACAGGTTGCTCCCCAGTTTTCATGTTGCTTATTTGCAATGGTGCCATTTGTACAAGCACACCTTCGTAGTCTACGCTCACCACTCACATCAATGGCACAGGTTGCTCCGCAGTTTTCATGTTGCTTATTTGCAATGGTGCCCTTTGTACAAGCACGCCTTCGTAGTCCACGCTCACCACTCAAATCAATGACACAGATTGCTCCGCAGTTTTCATGTTGCTTATTCGCAATGGTGCCCTTTGTACGACCACACCTTCGTAGTCAACGCTCACCACTCAAATCAATGACACAGGTTGCTTCACAGTTTCCACATTGCTTATTCACAATAGTGCACTTTGTACAAGCACACCTTCGTAGACAATGCTCACCACTCACATCAATGGCGCAGGTTGCTCCACAGTTTCCACGTTGCTTATTCGTAATGGTGCACTTTGTACAAGCACGTCTTCATGGACAATGCTCATCACTCACATCAATGACACAGGTTGCTCAGCAGTTTTCACTTTGCTTATTTGCAATGGTGCCCTTTGTACAATCACAAAACAGAAAATGACTCTTATCACAGCATCACACAAATAATTCACAAATGCGCAGTTTGAGAAATACCGCGCTTAGCCCTTATTGTGAATCTGATAAATTGCCCCTGGTATCAATGACAGCAATGCAGTGTGCAGACCATGCCAAAATTAGAGAGCAGTCATAATGATTAAACTTGAATGTGAATGAAATCACTGTTTACTGTCCTAGAATTACAGTTCTCTGTATGCACTTTTTAAACATTTGACTTTTGTCACCAACAGGACAAGCAAAAAGATTTATAAGAAAATGAGGAATACTGCAGTTGGACTGACGTTCCTTTTCTTGATGGCAGCCCGATCATGTCATGGCAGTTGTGAGCCACAGGACACACAAGGTTCAGATGCTCAATACAAGGTAGGACACACTCTTTCTAGAAATCAATAAGAAAACAGAAGACAGTGTAGTATACTTATTTACTAAATCTGTATACTTGCCTTAAGTGTCATCTTTTTCTATGGTGCTGTATGAAGTAGTATTTACAGACTGGGTAATACTATACATAATAAATAATAAAATACAGTATTATGAGTTAAATGCAACACAGGATTACATTAGGAGTGAGAGAAAGAATATTGTAGGTACAGTACATTCTGTAAATTATTACAACCAAGAAGCTACAAAGTTCAAAGTAAATGCTACGGGACACAGGTTTGCCAAAATGTGCACTGTGGCGGAGTTACTCATGTCAGATAATGAGAGGAGGGGTCACTTATACACACAATATGAATAAAACTCCCGCCAAGCCTGGCTGGATATTTTTTGGTCTCAGGTGTGTAAGTGACTCCTCCCCCACCATCCAGCATATTAATATGGACTTTTATCATTGGGATGTTAATATTGAGAGGCAGGTCAAATGTCAGGGGTAGTATCTCAAGAGGTGTATCTATGGAATGGGAAGAATGAACACCAAAAAAGTTATGCAATGAAATTAATGCTTTTAATGTTCAAAAGTACTTCTATACAAAAGTAGTGAACAAAATTATATACAGTGCATACAATGGTTCTACGGACAAAGTAAATTCCCTCAATGGGGAGTACTACTATGCAACATCAATAGAGGGAGCATATATGGGCTTCTAACATAAAGTCAAAAACAAGCAGATAGGTCATCATGAGTAAGTTATAATGTAGGCGCATGTCCCTTTAAAGTTCCAAAGCATAACGTAAGTAATACAAGTAGCAGACAATCACATTGATAAATGCTTACAGGCTGACCACAGGTGAAAAAACCCGATGTTTCGGTCTACAAGAGACTTTTTTCAAGAGAATGTGGTACCCGGAGCTTGCCCCAGTGGCTTCTTATACCTATGAGGTCTCCAGCTAACTGAGGAAATGGCACCAGGAATGGCGCGCGCACGAGCGTGGGTTCCTGACGTCATCGGCGACATCTGGCCGGCGTCCCGATCACTCCACCCAATAGGAGGAAAACACCCTCCGAAAGGGGAAGGGATGTGCGGGGCGGCGTCAGCATCGCTAGGCAGCAATGGATGAGTGTGATCAAAAGATGGCGGTTCTTACTGAAGCGACCACAACCAAAAACATGGCGGCCGGACTCATAGTAAACTGCCAGCAAGATGGCCGCCGGCTTGTTCGGCGACGCATGGAGACCGGAAATGACGTTCCGAGGTGATGATAGAGGACCAGATGAGCGTTGTAAACGTCGCCAAGTGATAATGAAAGATGGAGGAGGCTGAAGACCGAGCTGGAGACCGAGCTGGAGACCTCGTACGGGGCACAGAGGGCTGTATGATAAGTTGCAGAACTGCTAGAAAAAAATTAAAATAGAACCAAAGATTAGTGAGCCATATTAAAAACTGGATACTAAATGGGGATGTGCGGAAACACAAATCCCCAACTCAGATTATTGCACAAGGTTCCAAAAGTAGAGGTTATATAGAGATAATGCAGGCAATAGCTAGAGAAACACTGAGAAGTCCAGTTCCTCATTGAGGCCACTAGGACTCTTAGTGCCTAATTGAAATATCCATGATAATTCCCTTTGTAGTAGCTTTTTCTCAATATTGCCCCCTCTATAGGGCAATTTAACAATCTCATTCCCTATGAACCTAAGTTGGCTGATATGGTGGCCAAATTCTAAGAAATGCCTTGCCACAGAGGATTCTAGTCCCCCGTTCCTAATATCGGATCTGTGCTCAGAGATCCTTTGCCTGAGTTCACGTTTAGTCTTTCCAATGTAGCCCTTGCCGCATGGGCATTTTAATAGATATATAACATTTTTTGTGGAGCAGTTAATGAAGTCTTGTATCGGATATTTTTTACCTGAACGGGGATGAAGAAAATGATCTGACTTGTAGGTGTAGCCGCACTGGGGGCGCAATGCCCACACGGGTACATACCTTTTGGATTGTGCATCTCAGTGAGCCAGTTGGATCTTGTGTCGGGCTTCTGTGAGCGAAAGTCAGCTTTTACCAGGGATGTTTTCAGATTTTTAGCCTTTTTGTATACCATCAGCGGTGGGTCCTTAAAGACCTCAGCTATTTTATCATCAGATTTCAAAATGGACCAGTGCCTTTTGATCACTTTCTGGACCTGAGTGGAGAGTTTAGAATAGGTAAGTATACACGGTATCCTTTTAGTATCACACTTTGGGTGAAATTTGCGTAATTCTGCGCGATCAAGAGTGAGCCATTCTTCAAGGTAACGCATGCATCAAGGAAGTGTATTGTGGTACTGCTATGGTCAAGGGAGAATTTGATGGTTGGTATTCAGGGATTTAAGTACGCATGGTAGGTGATAAGGTCATCAGGGTCCCCCTGCCAGATCATAAAAACATCATCGATATAGCGTAACCATGTAAGTATATTCTGTTTATAGGTATCTGTGGGATATACAAATTCTGATAGCTCGGGACCATGTTTGAGCCCATGAGAATGCCCTGCGCCTGGAAGTAAAACTGCTCATCGAAGGCAAAGTAGTTTTTTGTAAGAATAATGTTGAGTAGGTCTAGGGCAAGGGTTTGCATTCCTGTAGGGACCATGGATTTTGCTAGGGCCTTTTTTATGATGTTCAAGCCCTCTGAATGAGGGATTGACGTGTACAAGCTAGACACATCCATGGTAGCTAAAATACAGTTAGGAGTCAATTTACCAAAGGAATTGATCTTATTTAGGAAGTCTGTGGTGTCTTGCAGAAACGAGGGGGTGGATGTCATAAGTGGCTGTAAGAGGTGGTGTATAAAAATGGCTGGATTTTGAAATACAGAATTGGTGCCGGCAACAATGGGACAGCCCGGAGGGTTCTGCAACCTTTTGTGTATCTTGGGTATACAGTAAAATATGGGTATCAATGGATTTTCAGTTTTCAAAAATTTAGCACTTTTTCATCGATGATTTGATTGTCCCGGGCACTGTCAACAAGATGGTCTATAATGGTTTTGATTAGAGATGAGCGAACTTTTGAAAAATTCGATTCGACTGATTCGCCGAATTTTCCGACAAAAATCGATTCGACCCCAATTTATTCGCGGCGAATCGCTATTAAAAACGGCTATTTCTGAGCCTCCTAGAGCCTCAATAGGGTTGCAAACCATTCTGCCTTGCTATAACATGCATAGGATGTGTGTTGGTAAGTGAAATAATACTGTAAATAATTATCACATGCAGATCAGAAGCATCGCTAATTGAATCGCAGAGTGGCACAATTGCAGAGAGTTGAAGTGGCATCACTATGAGGGGCCCCTATAGTGCCTGAAAAACACACCCTGGAGCTGGCAGCAGCAGGAGCCCAAAAATTAACTGAATCACACCCTGGAGTTGCAAGCAGCAGCAGCAGCTGCTGCAGGAGCCCAAACATTGCTTTATAGAGACACTGGAGTTGGCTGCAGGAGCCCAAAAATTGGATGAATCACTCCCTGGAGTTGCAAGCAGCAGCAACAGGAGCCCAAACATTGCGTGAAAGAGACACTGGAGTTGGTAGCAGGAGCCCAAAACTTGGCTGAATGACACCCTGGAGTTGCAAGCAGCAGCAGAAGCCCAAACATAGCTTGAAAGAGACACTGGAGTTGGCAGCAGGAGCCCAAAAATTGGATGAATGACACCCTGGAGTTGCAAGCAGCAGCAGCAGAAGCCCAAACATAGCTTGAAAGAGACACTGGAGTTGGCTTCAGGAGCCCAAAAATTGGATGAATCACACCCTGGAGTTGCAAGCAGCAGCAGCAGGAGCCCAAACATAGCTTGAAAGAGACACTGGAGTTGGCTGCAGGAGCACCCTGGAGTTGCAAGCAGCAGCAGCAGGAGCCCAAACATAGCTTGAAAGAGACACTGGCGTTGGCTGCAGGAGGCCAAAAATTGGATGAATCACACCCTGGAGTTGCAAGCAGCAGCAGCAAGAGCCCAAACATTGCGTGAAAGAGACACTGGAGTTGGCTGCAGGAGCCCAAAAATTGGATGAATCACACCCTGGAGTTGCAAGCAGCAGCACGAGCCCAAACATTACTTTAAAGAGACACTGGAGTTGGCTGCAGGATGCCAAAAATTGGATGAATCACACCCTGGGGTTGCAAGCAGCAGCAGCAAAAGCCCAAACCTAGCTTGAAAGAGACACTGGAGTTGGCTGCAGGAGGCCAAAAATTGGATGAATCACACCCTGGAGTTGCAAGCAGCAGCAGCAGGAGCCCGAACATAGCTTGAAAGAGACACTGGAGTTGGCTGCAGGAGGCCAAAAATTGGATGAATCACACCCTGGGGTTGCAAGCAGCAAAAGCCCAAACCTAGCTTGAAAGAGACACTGGAGTTGGCTGCAGGAGGCCAAAAATTGGATGAATCACACCCTGGAGTTGCAAGCAGCAGCAGCAGCAGGAGCCCAAACATAGCTTGAAAGAGACACTGGAGTTGGCTGCAGGAGGCCAAAAATTGGATGAATCACACCCTGGAGTTGCAAGCAGCAGCAGGAGCCCAAACATTGCTTTAAAGAGACACTGGTATTGGCTTCAGGAGCCCAAAAATTGGATGAATCACACCCTGGAGTTGCAAGCAGCAGCAGGAGCCCAAACATTGCTTTAAAGAGACACTGGAGTTGCCTGCAGGAGGCCAAGAATTGGATGAATCACACCCTGGAGTTGCAAGCAGCAGCAGGAGCCCAAACATAGCTGGAAAGAGACACTGGAGTTGGCTGCAGAAGGCCAAAAATTGGATGAATCACACCCTGGAGTTGCAAGCAGCAGCAGCAGCAGGAGCCCAAACATTGTGTGAAAGAGACACTGGAGTTTGCTGCAGGAGCCCAAAAATTGGATAAATCACACCCTGAAGTTGGCAGCAGCAGGAGCACAAACATTACCTGGAAGGCACACCCTGGAGTTGGCAGCAGCAGAAGCAGGAGCCCAAACATTGCTTGAAAAACACCCTGGAGTTGGCACAAGCAGCAGCAGGCTGAGATTGGCTGAAAGGTACACCCTGAAGTCGGCATCAGCAGGAGCCCAAAAATTGGCCTAAAGACATAAATATGTTTTGCCCCATTTGGAAAGTGTAAAATGTGGCACCATGCTGAATTTAGACGCATGCATCAGCCATTGGTGGGTGGAAATCCTGGCTGATCCATCCCTGATTCATTTTGACAAAGGTGAGTCTCTCCACATTTTTAGTTGACAGACGAGTTCTCCTCGCCGTAACTATGGCCCCCACCGCACTAAACACCCGCTCAGATGGTACGCTACTGGCCGGGCAGGACAGCTTTTCCAGGGCAAACTCTGCTAGTTGCGGCCACAAGCCAAGTTTGGCTGCCCAGAAATCCAGCGGATCTTCAAGGTGTGTTGGCATGGTCATGTCAAGGTATGACATGACCTGCTGGTTGAGGTCCTGCTCCAGGTCTTCCTGCTGCTCATGAGTAGCCTCACTATGCGGGTGTAGAAAGCTACTCATTAGCGACTGAAGACTGAGGCTGCTGCTGATGGAGCAGCTGCTGCTGCTCCTGCCAACCCCCCCAGCAGCCATGGCAGTGGAAGGTGAGCGCAGAGGTCCCCCCGAGTCAGACCTGCGAGAGTATGGACCATGGCGCAGATAGGCATCGGCCAACTGACTACGTAGAATGTCTTTGTAGTAGTTCAGTTTGTCCTCCCTCTTGGCGGGTTTAAAAAATGCCCCTATTTTGTGCCGGAAGCGAGGGTCCAATAAGGTGGAGAGCCAGAAGTCATCCCGCTGACAAATGGAAACAATTCTGGGGTCACTACGCAAGCACGTGAGCATGCTTCCTGCCATTTGCGCAAGTGACTCGGAGGGACTACCTATCTCCATCTCCACTGCATACTGCCACGGTGTGTCCGGGTCCTCTGTCTCGCCTTCCTCACAACCCTCTAGCTCCTCTGGCTGCTCCTGCTCCTCCTCTCCTGTCTGCTGACTAGATAAACCAGCCATTTCGCCAAGCCTAAACTGTGCTTCACTGGGCCACTCCTCCTCCTCTTCCTCCTCCTCCTCCAGTTCAGCTCCAACGGGGTTCATGTGGCCGTAAGATGTAGACGCCATGTCTCCAGTGCCCTGACCAGCCATGGTTTCCAACATGTGCTGTAGTACATGAAGCAGTGGAATCACGTCGTTCATCCCGTAGTCCTGCCGACTGACAAATAAAGTGGCTTCCTCAAAGGGCCTGAGCAAACGGCAGGTGTCACGTATGAGCTGCCACTGGTTGACATTGAAGTTACACAGGGGAGTCCCCCTATCGGCTTGGATCATCAGGAAATCCGTGATGGCTTTTCTCTGTTCATATAATTGGTCCAACATGTGAAGGGTGGAATTCCAACGGGTGGAAACATATCAAATCAGACTATGTTGGGGGCTACCGTTCTGATGCTGTAGCTCAAGAAGGGTGTGTTTGGCGGTGTATGATTGGCTGAAGTGCATGCAAAGTTTCCTTGAAGTTGTTAGGATGTCTTGCAGATGGGGGGAAGACTTCAGAAACTGCTTGACAACCAGATTGAAGACGTGAGCCATGCAGGGCGCATGGGTCAGGCTTCCTTGGTGCAGCGCAGACAAAATGTTCTTCCCATTGTCGGTAACCATATTCCCATTTTAAGTTTTCTTGGAGTAAGCCATGTTTGAATTTCGTGATGAATAAATTTAAGCAGTTCCTCCCCTGTGTGACTCATTTCTCCAAGACAAACCATGTGAAGCACAGTGTGACACCTCCGTGCCCTGCACACATGGTAGACTGGAGGGGCACTGAGACTTGAGCCTACAGTGGAGGGTGAGGAGATGGCGGAGGATGAGGAGGCCGAGTCGCACGGTGTCACAGGCCTAACGGGCGGGGAGCGCGGAGGCCGAAGCGGCGTGACCTGTCCAAGTTCTGCTGCTGCTGCAAAGGGACCACATTCACCCAGTGGGCCCTAAATGACATATACTGTCCCTGGCCGTAGCTACAGCTCCAGACGTCGGCGCTGCCATGCACTTTGCTACACACCGACAGGCTCAAGGACTGGCCCACCTTCTGTTCAACAAAAGTGTTTAGCACTGGTACTGCCTTATTGGCAAAGAAATGACGGCTTGGGACTCTCCACCTCGGCTCGGCACAAGCCATCAGTTCTCTGAAAGGTGCAGAGTCCACCACCTGAAAAGGGAGCGACTGCAACACCAGCAATATGGACAGGAGCTCATTCAGCTTCTGCGCCGTAGGATGAGTAGGCGCATACTGCTGTCTCTTGGACATGGCTTCGCTGATGGATTGCTGGCGGGATGCATGACTTGGAGGAGGAGGAGCAGGAGCATCAGGAGCGACAGAGGATGGGTATGACGCACAGCTGCCTTCGGCTGAGATGCTGGAGCCTTGGCTGGCAGAAATTGGGAGCGGTGTGCCGCTTGGTGAGGAAGCAGGCTGGACCACCTCTTCGGAGCCTCGGTTCTCCCAGGCCGCTTTATGGTGACGCATCATATGTTGACGCAGGGCCGTGGTGCCAACATTTGGGCCCTGGCCACGCTTTATCTTCTGCCTACATATCTTGCATGTGGCCATGTTACCCTCCTGCGGATGCTTCAGGAAAAACTGCCACACTGCCGAGTAGCTACTTTTCCCACCAACAGGCCGCACTGATTCCCTGCTACTGTCGCCAACTCCAGGAACCCCTGCTCCACTACCTCCCGATAAGGTAGCCTGCCGTGCAGCAGGTGCTCTACCCCGGCCTTGGCCCCGTTTGGCTCCAGGCTTTACAATTGTGCCCCATGCTGACTGCCAACCATGCTGCTAACACCTTGCTGCCTCAGCTGCTGACTCCGGGGCAACCTGCGCCCCTCTTCTCCTGATGATGACGATGAAGCCCCTTCTGCACCCGGCTCCCAAGTGCGATCGGCTTCTTCATCATCATCATCATCACCGAGTTGTGGCTGCACGTCACTGATGTTCTCGGTTTCCTCAACAGTGTCTGGCACAGGAGCTGGAATGCTCGCAACACCCACGACACTCTCCACATCACTATTTGTCTGCCTAGCTAAAGAAGCCACATCCATTTCTTGCCTGGGCAGTAGCTGCTGACTGTCCTCTATCTGATCGTCCTCCTCACTAAAGAGTGGAGTTGAACCCAAAGCATAGGATACGTCGCTGGGGGAGGGAACGGGGTAGGACAGAGGCAATGGGAGGACAGGGACTGCTCTCGGGGCATGCCAACTCAGGATTGTGTCAGAGGAACCTACCGACCCTAGACTGGGGGTCTCAGATGTAACTTGTGATGATGTGGATGACCGCGTTAACCAATCTACCACGGATGCGTTACTGGTGGAGACACGACCGCTAACAGATACTGGCAGATCAGGTCTCTCACCGCGACTCCTGCTGCCACTCGCCCCTAGTCTGCTGCGACCTCTCTGCCTACTGAATCTTGGCCTCTGACACTCCTCTTTGAACATCCTGGCACTTGTCTGCCTGACATTTTTATGTATTTGAAATGCTCAATAGGTACTTTAAAAAATGTGTTTACTTTAAAAAGCAGAAGCTAAATAAAGTGAGGAACTGCTTCTTTGCACCAGATACTATGAAAATTGGCAATATGGGATACCCTGTGGCCGGGTGTTTTGACAGCAGGACAAAAAACAATTTAAAATGCAATAGCTTAATAAAGCTGAGGCTGAACAAGCTTATTTAGTATAACAGATAGGGTGCAACGTGCAGGTTTGGGATACCCTGCGGCCTGGTGTTTTGACAGCAGGACAAAAACCAATTCAAAATGCAATAGCTTGATAAAGCTGAGGATGAACAAGCTTATTTAGTATAACAGATAGGGTGCTACATGCAGGTTTTGGATACCCTGCGGCCTAGTGTTTTGGCAGCAGGACAAAAACCATTTCAAAATGCAATAGCTTGATTAAGCTGAGGATGAACAACGCTTATTTAGTATAACAGATAGGGTGCTACGTGCAGGTTTGGGATACCCTGCGGCTTAGTGTTTTGGCAGCAGAAAAAAAAGCAATTCAAAATGCAATAGCTTGATTAAGCTGAGGATGAACAACGCTTATTTAGTATAACAGATAGGGTGCTACGTGCAGGTTTGGGATACCCTGCGGCCTTGTGTTTTGGCAGCAGGACAAAACCCAATTCAAAATGCAATAGCTTAATTAAAATGAGTCTGAACAACGCTTATTTAGTATTACAGATAGGGTGCTACGTGCATGTTTGGGATACCCTTCGGCCTAGTGTTTTGGCAGCAGGACAAAAACCAATTCAAAATGCAATAGCTTGATTAAGCTGAGGCTGAACAACGCTTATTTAGTATAACAGATAGGGTGCTACGTGCAGGTTTGGGATACCCTGCGGCCTAGTGTTTTGGCAGCAGGACAAAACCCAATTCAAAATGCAATAGCTTAATTAAAATGAGGCTGAACAACGCTTATTTAGTATTACAGATAGGGTGCTACGTGCATGTTTGGGATACCCTTCGGCCTAGTGTTTTGGCAGCAGGACAAAAACCAATTCAAAATGCAATAGCTTGATTAAGCTGAGGCTGAACAACGCTTATTTAGTATAACAGATAGGGTGCTACGTGCAGGTTTGGGATACCCTGCGGCCTAGTGTTTTGGCAGCAGGACAAAACCCAATTCAAAATGCAATAGCTTAATTAAAATGAGGCTGAACAACGCTTGTTTAGTATAACAGATAGGGTGCTACGTGCAGGTTTGGGATACCCTGCGGCCTAGTGTTTTGGCAGCAGGACAAAAACCATTTCAAAATGCTATAGCTTGATTAAGCTGAGGATGAACAACGCTTATTTAGTATAACAGATAGGGTGCTACGTGCAGGTTTGGGATACCCTGCGGCTTAGTGTTTTGGCAGCAGGACAAAAACTTATTCAAAATGCAATAGCTTAATTAAAATGAGGCTGAACAACGCTTATTTAGTATAACAGATAGGGTGCTACGTGCAGGTTTGGGATACCCTGCGGCCTATATTATACAAAAAATGTTCCTGGGTATGAACCGACTCAGTGTTGATGGGAACTCAAAGTGTGACCCCGCCTGGAATAAGTTCAACTATTACACCTTCATAAAATCCAATGAATTAATTTATTAAGGTTGCAAAATCTCGTTAAAAACAGACACAACAATTATTATAGGAGAATGTCATTGGTGCTCAATTGAGCTACAAGTCTAATTCCCCATAACATTCCATGGTGTCAATCACAATACAAATGTAGTAATCAACATAGTGAGTAATTTACACAGTTGTCGGCTGTCACTCTTACAGACACGCTGGTTATTGTTCAAACAATTAATCATGTATTATATATGTAACAAGCATGTTAACTTTCCAGATTGTCCAATTTCCCTTAGGTATATGATTTCAATGTATGGCGGTGAGTAGTTTCAAATATATAACGGTGAACTAGTTTCACCCCCAACAGGGGGCTTCTTCAGCACCAAACCGCACTTTAGGGCATCCAATCAGCCCGATGAGGCAAGATCAATTATTGCCGGGTACCTCATGTCAGGGTATACAGTCCAAGAATAATGCTGGACAAACATAACAACAAGGACAAAAACAAAAACAAAACAACAAATCAGATAGAGTCTTCCATCCACATTCCATGAGTACCTGCATAGTCCTTAGAGCTGTGGGACCCCAGTGTAAAAATAACTGGGCCATAGCTATGGTATAATAGGCATAAATGGCTACCTGAATATAGAAGATCTGGATGCCCCAAGATGATCAATGCTCCATTAACCAGATTCAAAGGGATGGCGTCAACCTTATATTACCAAGTTCTCTGTTCCTCAATGTTCTATGGGCATATATATAGCATAGTGTTAGCATTGCTAGGGAGCCAAACTAAACTACAAGTATATAAATAGGCAGATAGGAACGGTACTTACAGGGAGAGACAGAGATAATTGCTTGGGGTCCGCTCACTCAGCTACGATGGAATCCGCTGGTCCGCCCAGTAACCTCCCAGGGCAGATCGAAAGGAGCCAGCCCAACACTACACAGCAGCACGTGTTGCGCTGTGTGTTCAGCCCGGATGTGACTTGTCAGCGGGGAGCGCTTATGAAGGCGCAAACCCGACTGAATGGCGACGCAACGTCGACCTTGGATGACGTCCCCGGGCAGCACGTATGTGATGTACGCACAGACCGGAAGGTCCGCATACGCCATATCGGGATGGGGGGAGACAGGCAGCGTGCAGCCACAAGAGGGCGGGGGGAGGAGGGCGGAGGGGAGGGGCAAGGGGAGGGATGAGAACGGCTCCCACGGTCAGTTGTCATAGCAACCGGATGTTGTCGTTTACTCCGTGTGCTACGTGCGGTGCTGCTCCACCAGCTCAGGGCAGTGCGGCGCACGCACGCAACCAAGCGGCCGTACAGACATCCCCCCCGTCGCCCCAGCCCCCCACCCCAAACAACCTCACACACCACCCCAGGCAAGCAAACCAATACAGATGGCAGACGGTAATTGCACTGGACTCTCCCCACCCCTCATGTCACATCCGTTACCCAGTCTCCAAAATTTCTTTCCCCTAAAAAATCCATGTAAAACATATCATATAAAATACATGTGTACTAGAGGGCAATATGCACATGCCCATTACTAGGGTCCAAATGTACCGAACTTCTAACCTGCACCAGCACGCAGTTAATAGTGGCTCCCTTCTACTGATTATACACCCCTAAACCTAAGGGCGGACATTTACAAATAAGGAAGGCACCGAACATAATCGAGGGAATGGTGAGCTGTAAAACCAAAAAAAATCACATCGCTTTCTATTCCATCCTACATTGGGGCATTTGGGTTGTCTACAATGGGCGACATTAATATGCCAGATACTGGGACAAACAGACAAGCAAACTCACAAACAAACAACATGTAATCAAACATACAATAAAAAAAAAAAAAGAAAAAAAAAAGATAAAGGAGAGACAAACCTCTAACTTACTCTCCATCTTTCCTCTCCCCTCTAGTCCAAATAGGAAGCGAAACTAATAGTCTCATTTAGGCCTGGATATAAGTGTGCTTTTGTTCTACTAATCCAACGGGTCTCTCGTTTTAACGTAACTGTTTCTAGGTTTCCCCCTCTAGGGTTTGGGTGAATACGATCCAGGCCCTGTACTTGTAGGCCAGTTGGATCCTGGTTATGAAACCTAGTAAAATGGCGGCCTATAGGGGATTTAATGTTGGCTGTACGAATGTCGTATTGATGCTCATACATTCTTTTTTTGCGAGGTCTGTTGGTCTTACCTATATAAAAACATCCGCATGGACATGTTAGAATATAAATGACATGCAGAGTGTCACAGTTTACAAAATGTCGAGGGGTAATTTGTTCATGGCCGGGGATGATTATCCTCTTCCCGGGGTATATGAACCTACAGCAAATACATTTCTTTTGGCACTGATATGTGCCCCTATATTTACAACACTTCCTTCGATCATTCGGGGCGTAATGGCTTTGCACCAATCTATCCCGGAGATTCTTTGCACGCCTAAAGATGAACTGAGGCTGAGTGGGAACAATGTTTTTCAAGAGATCATCATTGGCTAATAAATGCCAATGTTGTCTGAAACCTGTCCAAAGAAGAAAAATATCATCGATATACCTGTGCCACAATAAAACGTGGCACAGGTATTTCTCGAGTTCGTCCTCACCCAACAACCCCCTCTCCCAACGGCCCAGGTACAGGTTCGCATATGACGGGGCGCAGGTGGTCCCCATCGCGGTCCCCTGCACCTGGCGATATAATTGGCCATTGAAAAGAAAAAGATTGTGAATGAGTTTAAATCATGTTGGCTCAGATCCAATTCATCTAAAAAATATTGAACCGCTGCTAATCCCTGTGAATGGGGGATACTAGAATAGAGGGCCTCCACGTCCAGGCCAACCAAACAGGTCCCCGGAGGCACACTCAGCTCATCAAGGACGCGGAGCAGATGGCCCGTGTCCTTAAGAAAGGAGGGTAATTGGTGCACAAGGGGTTGTAAATGATGGTCGATGAATCGGCTGGCACGATCCGTAAGGGACCCCATGCCTGACACTATAGGCCTGCCCGGAGGGGCAGTGACTGATTTATGCACCTTCGGCAGGGCATAAAAGGTGGCAATAGTCGGGCATGGGGCCTCAAGGTAGTCCCTAGTCGGTCCGTCGATTACCCTGTGCATTACCGCGTCCCTGATGAGCGAGTGATACTCCTCCGAGGCCTGTTCGAGCCTGGACAGGGGGGCCCTCTCATACCAGTCTCTATTTCTTAAGATTTGGAAACACATTTGTTCGTAGAAGGTGTTCTCCATCACGACAATGTTCCCCCCCTTATCTGCTGGCTTTATAATTAGATTTCCCTGGTTCTCCAATTCTTTTAATGCTCGTTGATGTGATGGGGAGAGATTCGAGTTGGATTTATGGGTAATGTTCTCAACTGCTCTAGTTACAACGTTCACAAATGTTTGTAGCGATGCATTAGTACTCAGGGGAGGGTAGAAACTTGAAGGTTTCTTAAATGTTTTCTGCTTGGGTGCTATCATGGGGGAAATCCCTGTGGCCTCTTCGCCTAACTGTAAAATTTCCTCCTCCAACTGATTCTCTGACGGTTTGGGACAGGATAAAATGTCCATAGTGTCCTCTTTTTTCTCGAACATTTGCTTACATAGTACTTTCCTCGCAAATAGGTGCAGGTCCTTCACCACCTCAAAGTTATCAGTTTGCTGTACTGGACAAAAATTTAGACCTAAAGAAAGAACTTCCTGTTGGTGGGGCGTTAGCTCAACTTTGGACAAATTAATAATATTTTTCTGATCAATATTCTGCTGACTATTCCCTTCCTCTCTTTCTTGTTGTTTCCCCTCCTTAGTTGTATCTTTTGCTATGTTTAAGTTTTTGTGTTTTCGTCGTCTGTGGTTCCGCCAACGATTTCTATACTGTCTAAAAAATTTTGTCTATTTGTTGACTTATTTGAATTATCCCCCTCCCAATCTCTAGTTTCTTTTTGAGAACGTTTGACCTTCGATCGGGTCATAACCTCCCCTCTGTTACTTTGCTGTTCCCTCCTAAGGGGGCCTTTGTCATATCTAGATCCCGCTGACCATGCTGGTTTTTGGCCTTCTCTATGTCTCCAACCTGTTCTCTCCCTTGATGAGGATGAATCAGAGGAGGAGTACTGTCGCGTCGGAAAATCTCTCCGATTTGGTCGGTTCTCTATACTCGGCCAGATATAAGCCTTTGATTGTTTATAAGCCAGAGAGTCTTGTTGAAGTTTATGTTCTTTACTTTCAATCAGTTCCTTATTCAATTTTTCAATAGATGTCTTAATACTAGAATCCCGTTTCATGAAATAATCATCACGCTTATAGGTACCTAATTCCTCTACTAATTCTTTGATTTGTTCATCTAAGATTCTTAAATGTTGATTGTGTTGATCAATTAATAGGGCCATTAACGTCATCGAGCACTCCTGTAAGGCTCCCTCCCATTTTCTCTTAAACTCTTCAGTTATATATCCTATTTGAGGAAAGACTCTCAGTCTCAATCCTCTCGGGGCAACATTCTTTTCTCTATACTCCTTTAAGAATTGTACGTCCCACCAGACTTTTGATTTTTTCAGTAATGACGTATAGAGTACATTAAAGGTAGCATTAGTAAATTCCTGTTGTTGTATCTGGGTTTTACTGGTAAGACGGTTTGATGTTAAATCTGAGATCATACTGTCCCATTTATCCTGATAAAGTTCCGTCATTCTTCAAACAAGCCCTTATCGGGAGGGGGGAAGGAAAGAGAAACGAAAGAGGAGAGAGAGAGAAAAAAAAAGGAGAAAAAAAAAAAAAAAGACCATTCACTTACAGCACCATTCACCTCTGGGACTCGCCCAGACCCCAATCGTATACAAAACCAGCATCTACTTGGAACGTACACCTGTGACTGGGATACTTCCCCTCTAACCAGCTAGTAAAGGGAGGGGTCAGTTGAATGGGGGTAGTAGCCCCCAAGGGTTCAATTAAGCAGTGTTACTGCAAACTATAGAGTTTTTTTAGAGACTCGGAAAGCGCAGCCCAATATCACCCGTGGGTGTGACTACGCTGTCCAAGACTCAGTACTGACCCACTCCACTAGTGCATCACCAATTTCATAACGCCATTGGTCATGCATTGAAATTGGTGAGGCTGGTACACACTTGGTTCCCCTTATTCGAAATATATTATACAAAAAATGTTCCTGGGTATGAACCGACCCAGTGTTGATGGGAACTCAAAGTGTGACCCCGCCTGGAATAAGTTCAACTATTACACCTTCATAAAATCCAATGAATTAATTTATTAAGGTTGCAAAATCTCGTTAAAAACAGACACAACAATTATTATAGGAGAATGTCATTGGTGCTCAATTGAGCTACAAGTCTAATTCCCCATAACATTCCATGGTGTCAATCACAATACAAATGTAGTAATCAACATAGTGAGTAATTTACACAGTTATCGGCTGTCACTCTTACAGACACGCTGGTTATTGTTCAAACAATTAATCATGTATTATATATGTAACAAGCATGTTAACTTTCCAGATTGTCCAATTTCCCTTAGGTATATGATTTCAATGTTTCAAATATATAACGGTGAACTAGTTTCACCCCCAACAGGGGGCTTCTTCAGCACCAAACCGCACTTTAGGGCATCCAATCAGCCCGATGAGGCCAGATCAATTATTGCCGGGTACCTCATGTCAGGGTATACAGTCCAAGAATAATGCTGGACAAACATAACAACAAGGACAAAAACAAAACAACAAATCAGATAGAGTCTTCCATCCACATTCCATGAGTACCTGCATAGTCTTTAGAGCTGTGGGACCCCAGTGTAAAAATAACTGGGCCATAGCTATGGTATAATAGGCATAAATGGCTACCTGAATATAGAAGATCTGGACGCCCCAAGATGATCAATGCTCCATTAACCAGATTCAAAGGGATGGCGTCAACCTTATATTACCAAGTTCTCTGTTCCTTAATGTTCTATGGGCATATATATAGCATAGTGTTAGCATTGCTAGGGAGCCAAACTAAACTACAAGTATATAAATAGGCAGATAGGAACGGTACTTACAGGGAGAGACAGAGATAATGGCTTGGGGTCCGCTCACTCAGCTACGATGGAATCCGCTGGTCCACCCAGTAACCTCCCAGGGCAGATCGAAAGGAGCCAGCCCAACACTACACAGCAGCACGTGTTGCGCTGTGTGTTCAGCCCGGATGTGACTTGTCAGCGGGGAGCGCTTATGAAGGCGCCAACCCGACTGAATGGCGACGCAACGTCGACCTTGGATGACGTCCCCGGGCAGCACGTATGTGATGTACGCACAGACCGGAAGGTCCGCATACGCCATATCGGGATGGGGAGAGACAGGCAGCGTGCAGCCACAAGAGGGCAGGGGGAGGAGGGCGGAGGGGAGGGGCAAGGGGAGGGATGAGAACGGCTCCCACGGTCAGTTGTCATAGCAACCGGATGTTGACGTTTACTCCGTGTGCGGCCTAGTGTTTTGGCAGCAGGACAAAACCCAATTCAAAATGCAATAGCTTAATTAAAATGAGGCTGAACAACGCTTATTTAGTATAAAAGATAGGGTGCTACGTGCAGGTTTGGGATACCCTGCGGCCTAGTGTTTTGGCAGCAGGACAAAAACCATTTCAAAATGCAATAGCTTGATTAAGCTGAGGATGAACAATGCTTATTTAGTATAACAGATAGGGTGCTACGTGCAGGTTTGGGATACCCTGCGGCCTAGTGTTTTGGCAGCAGGACAAAACCCAATTCAAAATGCAATAGCTTAATTAAAATGAGGCTGAACAACGCTTATTTAGTATAAAAGATAGGATGCTACGTGCAGGTTTGGGATACCCTGCGGCCTAGTGTTTTGGCAGCAGGACAAAAACCATTTCAAAATGCAATAGCTTGATTAAGCTGAGGATGAACAACGCTTATTTAGTATAACAGATAGGGTGCTACGTGCAGGTTTGGGATACCCTGCAACCTAGTGTTTTGGCAGCAGGACAAAACCCAATTCAAAATGCAATAGCTTAATTAAAATGAGTCTGAACAACGCTTATTTAGTATAACAGATAGGGTGCTACGTGCAGGTTTGGGATACCTTGCGGCCTAGTGTTTTGGCTGCAGGACAAAACCCAATTCAAAATGCAATAGCTTAATTTAAATGAGGCTGAACAACGCTTATTTAGTATAACAGATAGGGTGCTATGTGCAGGTTTGGGATACCCTGCGGCCTAGTGTTTTGGCAGCAGGACAAAACCCAATTCAAAATGCAATAGCTTAATTAAAATGAGGCAGAACAACGCTTATTTAGTATAAAAGATATGATGCTACGTGCAGGTTTGGGATACCCTGCGGCCTAGTGTTTTGGCAGCAGGACAAAAACCATTTCAAAATGCAATAGCTTGATTAAGCTGAGGATGAACAACGCTTATTTAGTATAACAGATAGGGTGCTACGTGCAGGTTTGGGATACCCTGCGGCCTAGTGTTTTGGCAGCAGGACAAAACCCAATTCAAAATGTAATAGCTTAATTAAAATGAGGCTGAACAACGCTTATTTAGTATAAAAGATAGGGTGCTACGTGCAGGTTTGGGATACCCTGCGGCCTAGTGTTTTGGCAGCAGGACAAAAACCATTTCAAAATGCAATAGCTTGATTAAGCTGAGGATGAACAGCGCTTATTTAGTATAACAGATAGGGTGCTACGTGCAGGTTTGGGATACCCTGCGACCTAGTGTTTTGGCAGCAGGACAAAAAACAATTCAAAATGCAATAGCTTAGTTTAAATGAGGCTGAACAACGCTTATTTAGTATAACAGATAGGGTGCTATGTGCAGGTTTGGGATACCCTGCGGCCTAGTGTTTTGGCAGCAGGACAAAACCCAATTCAAAATGCAATAGCTTAATTAAAATGAGGCTGAACAACGCTTATTTAGTATAAAAGATAGGGTGCTACGTGCAGGTTTGGGATACCATGCGGCCTAGTGTTTTGGCAGCAGGACAAAAAACATTTCAAAATGCAATACCTTGATTAAGCTGAGGATGAACAACGCTTATTTAGTATAACAGATAGGGTGCTACGTGCAGGTTTGGGATACCCTGCGGCCTAGTGTTTTGGCAGCAGGAAAAAACCCAATTTAAAATGCAATAGCTTAATTAAAATGAGGCTGAACAATGCTTATTTAGCATAACAGATAGGGTGCTACATGCAGGTTTGGGATACCCTGTGGCCTAGTGTTTTGGCAGCAGGACAAAAACCAATTCAAAATGCAATAGCTTGATTAAGCTGAGGATGAACAACGCTTATTTAGTATAACAGATAGGGTGCTACGTGCCTAGTGTTTTGGCAGCAGGACAAAACCCAATTCAAAGTGCAATAGCTTAATTAAAATGAGGCTGAACAACGCTTATTTAGTATAACAGATAGGGTGCTACGTGCAGGTTTGGGATACCCTGCGGCCTAGTGTTTTGGCAGCAGGAGAAAAACCAATTCAAAATGCAATAGCTTAATTAAAATGAGGCTGGACAACGCTTATTTAGTATAACAGATAGGGTGACGTGTGCTGGTTTGGGATGCCCATGTGGGCTGGTGTATTTAAAGCAGACAAAGCCCAAATCAAAATGCAATGGCTTAATTAAAATGAGGCTGAACAACGCTTATTTAGTATAACAGATAGGGTGACATGTGCTGGTTTGGGATGCCCATGTGGGCTGGTGTATTTAAACCAGACAAAAAATATTAAAACTAATCCAGTTATGAGAAATGCTTGTGTGTAACAGATAGGGTTAAATATGCCACTGCATAGATGGGATGCACAGTGGCAAGGCAGGTTTACAGCACAAAGAACTGAAATTGAATTGAAAACTGATCTGGCTAATGAAAAAAAAAAAAAATCCCTGTCACTTCTAAGCTGTCCCTGCCTGGATCGTTCCGGTTTTTCCCTATCTTTCACTATCTTTCCCTGGCTCTGTCTACCTCTCTTTCTGCCTCTCTGTCTGTCTCTCTGACTCTCCCTACCTATCTCTAGCTCTGTCCCTGTCTGTAACCAGCTCTGCTCTGGCCGCAATACAACGCTGAACTGCACACAAGGAAAATGGCCGCCGGTTTATATAACACGGTGATGTCACCGGGCTTCCTGGCTGCTTATAGGCTGCATGTGACTTTCCTATGATACCTTGCCCCAGGGAATATATCCGGACATGTGCTTCCACCATTTTAGAATGCCTGTAATTGAAATAAATGGAGTTTAAAGGAAAACCTCGATTGATCGAATCGCGGGGAAATTCGGATTCGTTCAGAACTTCGGAAATTCGGGTTTGTCCGGATCGATTCGTTCATCCCTAGTTTTGATGTCAGGCGTGGGGTCCCTACTTATATGTGTGTAGACACAGTATGTTCACTTAATTGGGAGATTATTTCATTCCTGTAGTCACTTGAATTCATGACTACTATAGCCCCACCCTTATCTGCTGGCTTTATGATTAAGTTAGGATTCCTACTCAGTGATTCAAGTGCCCGTCTTTCTCTAACCGAGAAATTCTGTCGGCTTCTTATATGAGGTGGTTTGATCTGTTCAATGTCATGTTGGACAAGCTTAACAAATGTTGCAATAGCATGTGGTGTGGGTGGGGGGCTCCATGTACTTTTTGGTTTGCACATACTGAGATCTAAAGAGGCTGTAGATCCAGTATTCTGGGTGGCAGAGGTGGGGTGATATGCAAAGAAGGACTTAATACGAAGGGATCTGAAGAATTGTTCTAAACCAATCTGAATATCGAAGTGGTTGCCTATGGTCACGGGGGCAAAGGTAAGGCCTTTTGACAGTACCTGAATCTCGTCGGCTGTCAGCATGTGTCCCGAGATGTTAATTACTGTGGAGCAGTCCTGCTCCTGGCGTTGTGTTTGGCTTGTGGTGGTGGCTGTTGTCGATTGTCTCGCGGACCTCCTTCTCCCTCTCCTTGTTTTCTTGGTTTCTGTCTTTGGACTTGTTGGTCTCGTGGACCTGGCTCTAAAAAATCACTGCTAGTTGAGGATGAGGAACTACTGGTACTTGAACCCGCCGTTGGTCTGGTATTAGTGTGGTATGTGTGGGATTGTCTCAAGTCACGCCACGTATAGACGCGGCCCTCCTGGTATTCAAGAGCGTCGTGTCTATACTTGCTTACACTCGCAGGCAGGAGGTACTGGGAAGCGTTGAACCCTTGCTCAATTGCCCTTTTGCTTAAAATATTTGATGCCTCTACTCTGTTACATAATCAGTGTGCTACAACCTTTACTAATAACTAGTATCTCAAGATAACCAGGCAGCGCACCTAATTTTTCACCGATGCCCTGGTGCGGTTTGCCTATAGAACTTCCATTATTGCTTAAGCTCAGGGCACCAAGGGACAAAATAGTTAGACCACTTTGTTGCATAATCCTGGAGAAATACAATTGAAATGAGGGAAGACTTTGTAGCCCGGCTAAAGAAATTCTACCCTGTCCTGCAGGAAATGTAGGAGAGGCCACATGGGTCAGGCTGGTTGCTGCCATATTGCCATTGGTTTTACAGTCCCTTTAAATCAGGTTAAATGCTCTTCTGAAGAGGGGAGTTCTGAGGATGCTTTTGGAGACTTGGAGTGTTGGTGATTGTTGAACTGAGAGAGGGAGGGCATCTAGAGAGCAAAGAGATAAGACAGAATGAGAAGCAGAGGTTAGAATAGATTGGAGGGGTGTCAGTCTGTTTGCTGGTAAACCACAAAGGAGTGTGTTGCAGTAGTCTATTTGGAATAGAATTGAAGCGTGCACATTAAGTAATTTCATTGAGAGGAAGAAACAAGTGTGGCAGTTGTTTTTAAGTTGGAGATGGTAGGAGGTGGCTAGGGAGTGAATGTGAGATTTGAATCAAGTCCAGTATAGTGCCTAGGCATAAAGTTTGGGTGGTTGTAGTTATTGTAACATTTTTAATGATGATTGTTGTGTTAGAGAAGGAAGGGGAATTGGATGGTAGGAAAATATGCACTCCAGGTATTCATGTATTAATGGTTTATGAGTTTTCTCATCAAGAACCTTGAAAGATTTTTAATGTAAATAATGTGTACGTTTGATTACTTGATTATCACATTTTGGAAGCAGTCTATTCAATCAGGCAATTAGAACATTTTGACCATAAATATTTAAAACCTTTACAAACAAGCATGTGACATTATGGGCAATGCCAATTACATGTGTCTAGAAGAAAATCAGAAAGAAGAAACAAATAGATTCCCATTCATGAATTCTCTGTGACGCATATACAGCTTGTATTCCCAAGATGACAAAATTGATAAAAGCTAAAAGTCACTGTATGACAATAAAACAGCAGTCAAACAAGGAGGAAAATACAAACAAATCAAAACACTTCCCCAAACAAGCTCACAGGGGAACTCATCAGTCTATGTGTCCACCAAGAAATCAAGCTGATAAGTGTCATCCTGTCTTATATACTGGGAAATAGAGGAAGGCGGCTTCTTAAAAGAGATGTGGGGGGTTTCTTTAACATTGTGTCATTTATAGGACGTCTTTCCCTGTCAGAGAAATGTTGTATACTGTAAGTCTATGTCCATGGATGTTGTTTACATACAAATTACAGTATGCTCCTGTTCCCAGTGCATGCATTTTCTATTTTTATTGTATTAAGTATTATAATAGTAAACCTTATCATACCATATTATATATTATATTCCACAAACATTAAAAACATCTCATCATGATGTGTAGCATTTTGGTCCAATTCAACATAGATGTATCGCTTCTTTTCAGTTTATTAAAAACTTTTTAGTTTTTAGTTTCAACCTAGTTTAGTAGTATTTGTTTAATTGTTCTAAAGTAATGTTCCCCAGCCCTCTCCTCGAGAGCCACCAACAGGTCATCTTCACAGCAGCCCTATAGCTCTGTAGAGCAGCGGTACTCAACTGGTGGACCGGGGTCCGAATCCCTGTCGTGCCATCTCTGCCTCATCCATCACTGTACTGCCATCTCTGCCTCATCCATCCCCTGTACTGTCATCTCTGCCCACTCCATTCCTGTCGCCCCAGCTTTGGCCCATCAATCCCTGTCCCCTCAGCTCTACCCCATCCTTCCCAGGAACTAATTCCAGGGGCTGGTCTGCCCTGCCCAGTAAGGCTATGCAGCCCCTGAGACAGGTGTGTGTGTATGTGTGTGCTTTAACAGTAATTAGACAAAGCGGTTCGCAGTAGATGCCGCTCTGTCTAATTAATGTTTAAGCACACACATTCACTCCCTAGCCACCTCCTACCATCTCCAACTTAAAAACAGCACAAAGAGCAGGGCCGGTGCGGTACAATTGAAGGGGAGCGAAGGAGGCAGGCAGGGTGGCTCGCCATGCTCTCCAGCTTCCGGGAGCGGCTAGCGTAAGTTCCCCACTTTTCTCAAATTAAAGAAAGTTTGCAATGCAGGATAGTCCAGATGGAGGATAAGCATCCCTAATCAAGTTCCAAATAAAATTAAACAGTCCTTCAGGCTCAGGGTGCATCAGTGACAATGCAAACTATCTATCGACATTCAAATGAAATGAAACACTATGGCGGGAGACCCAAAAGGATCCCACTGCTGACTCATAGAGAGACATTATGGAGGTTTAAAGCATTTTTGGGGTTGTTTTGCTTTGGCACTGGGCACTCTGGCATCATGAAAGATTATCAAAGGATTGGAGTCACAATGTAGGGCCCAGTGTCAAAAATCTGTGTTTGCATCCTTGGTCATTGGTCTTCTAGCATGACCCCAAACTCACTACAAGAAGCACCTAGAATGATGGATTGTAACAAAGCGCTGGAGAGTTCTGAAGTGGCTAGCAATGAGTCCTGATCTAAATGCCATTGAATAGCGAGATCTTGAAATTGCTATTGGGAGAAGGCACCCTTCAAATATGAGAGACCTAGTGTAGTTTGCAAAATAAGAGTGGGCCAAACTTCCAGTTGACTGTTGTAAGAATCTTGTTGATGGTTATACGAAGCAATTGATTTTAGCTATGTATTTCCAAGTTGCGTGGCTTTCAGTTTTTGCGTTGTTTAAATACACACAAAGGAAATAAACATGTGTAATAATTTTCTGAGAGAAATACTTCCTGGCTTCCAGGGGTGACAACATTTATGGCCATGACTGTAAATTGACATCTCAGTCAGAAGATGGTTCAAGAGAATAAAAGTTGTCGGAGAAAATTCTGTATTTGGAATAAGGTAACAGGAGACAGAATTAATATTTTTTTTTTTTAATGCATAGATGGCCATTGTATGCTTGCGCATACATAGAAATTCGTCCTCCGCATTTAACCCATCCGTGCAGTGAGTGTACACGTGCCCGGAGCGGTGGGCTGCCCTAATTACGGTGCCCGGGGAGCAGTTGGGGGGTTAGGTGCCTTGCTCAAGAGCACTTCATTCATGTCCCAGTCACAAGTCCGCTCCCCTTACCTCTAGGCCACAACTGCCCCCACAAGCCAGAAAAAGCCATTAAGCTAGAAAAGATAATAGCATATACAGTATGCACCACACATTTGTCCTTCTATACTATAGCTCAACTAGTGCCCTTTCATCTATTTCCACCTTTCAATATGTTTCCGGTATGTTTGTACCTGCACTGGGACCTTTTAATAAATAACCCAGTTGAAAGTGCTTACCATCCAACTCCCATGTCAAGCACTCTTTAGCCTTCTGACTTCCAGACTTACATCTGTCAACATATGCGGTCAGGCTCTGAAGTACTTTGGGGAAAATGAACTAGTAAAGCAGGATAAATATATTTTAAGATGTTCAGAAGGGTCGTTCCTTGGATATATTATTACTTCAGAGGATCTACAAATCAATTATTATTCATATTTATTCATATTTATCAAGGTTTTTGCCATGCAGTGTTTTCTTTGTTTTTCCAATTATTATCGCCCTCTTTTTCCGAGCTATTAACCCTTGGTTGGCCCCTATAACATCAATTAATAAAAAAGGTGCTAATGTATGTCTTTTTAAGGTTTTTTAGTATTATCTGCCTACCAGCCAGACCCAGTTACCTTTTTTTTTTCTATGCTGCATTCATAGGCGTAGACTTATATAGGAGATCAAGAACTTACCTACTGGGAACTTTGTCATCTTCTTGTAGGATCTGCTCTTCTAGCAGCTCCTGGACGCATGCTAAATTCAGACTAGATGCCACAATGGTTTCAGGTGACTTTTATTGTACCTATTACGTTCTCCAGTCATCCAGGATTTTAGTGCAATTTTGAGCTCCTTTTATGTGACTACAGGTATACTAGAATACAGTGGGACATAACTGACTACTTGCAGGCAAGCATTCTGTAATGCCTCCTTTATAGCTTGATTTTGAGCAGTTACATTCCTTGCCTCCTACTCAGATGTCCATGGGTTTAACTACTGATATATCAATCTTCTTGGCAATGACCACCGTTTGTGTAGTAGTGGGCAGAATCTTGTAAATGGCCAGTTGTTCACTTACCATGTTGCTTACCCTGCTATCTGCAATATGTAAGCTTCTGGTTTGGCTCATCACTTTATCTGTGAGGTCTTCAGGCTCTATGGCATGCCTTTACACATAGTGAGGTAATAACATTTAGTAGCTCATTTCAAAATGTGTTTAAATACCCCACCCCATGTCCTCATCTGTAGTCCTGCTCCATCACAAAACCAATGAGAGATTTTTTTACAGAAGTTATTTTGCAAGTTATTGTGTGTTGAATTATAAAGTTTCCAAAACTCTGATAATCCAGTGAAAAGGTATTCAATTTAAGGTTGGAGAGGCTCTCAAAAACTAATAATCCCTATAGTGTCTGATTGCGGCATGAAATTTGCTTATATTCCAGTCCTGGAATGTTATACATTTCTTGCTGCTGATTAGTGTAGCTGCAGATGACCTGGATTCTGGATGGCCATTGCTTCATATCCCCTTCCCATGCACTGATGTCCAGACATTCGGCCGAACCCGGAACCCGGGAAGCTGGGCATGGCTGCGATTGGCCAGGTGGGACACGTGATCCCACAGTATAAAAGGCAAGGTCCGCATCATGCCAATCTCAGAGGGCACCTGCAATCTACATACTGGGGGTTTTGATAAAGGTACTCACCTCTGGGTACCTGCATTGTACATACTGGGTGTTTGAAAAAAGTACTCCCCTCTGCCCACCTGCATTCTATTTACTGGGTGTTTGAAAAACTACACACCTCTGGACACCTTCATTCTATTTTATTGGTGTTTGACAAAAGTATTCACCTCTAGACACCTGCATTATATTTCCTGGGTGTTTGTTAAAAGTACTCACCTCTGCCCACCTGTATTATACTTACTGGGTGTTTGATAAAAGTACTCACCTCTGGACACCTGCATTATACATACTGGGTGTTTGATAAAAGTACTCACCTCTGCTCACCTGCATTCTATTTACTGTGTGAGTGATGAAACTACACACCTCTAGGCACCTTCATTCTACTTACTGAGTGTTTGACAAAAGTACTCACCTCTGGCTACCTGAATTATATATATTCTCATTTAAATCTATATTCTCATTTTTCTCTGAGGCTCCTGTGGTAGAATCAAGGATTTGACATTATCCCCATAGTGGGGATGCAGCAGGGTGGCCAGCACTGGTGACTATGCGGTGACTATGCGGGCAACTCTGTCATCCCACAGGCACTGCAGCATGTAGTGGCTCATGTGAGCCAGGCTGCCCTGAGTGAAGGAGAAGTTGTCCTCAGTGGGAGGTGTCTCCTCCGCTGCACATCCCAAGCCATGCTCCAGTGACACCTGTGAGCTGCACTGGGTGCCACACTGCTGTGAGGAAAGGTTCTTCTCTGAAGCCTCCAAAACTGTCCCTTGGCTGGCCCCTGTCGGTTCAGCCACCTGCCTTGTATGCCATGTGTGGACTGGTCTGACCCCTGTGTAAATGTGCCTTCCTCGTCCCTGCTTCCTCCTGTGGCACCATTACATCCTTCATCATGGCCTGAAGTGTTTTTTTCTAGTAAGAAAATTATAGGCATGGTAGCACTGATGATGGCGTCATCAGTGCTGACCATATTGGTGGTGTATTGGAAGCACTGCAGAACGGCACAAACACGGCTGTTGGTTTGCATTTCGACTAACCTGGGAATTTTGTAGCTGGAACTTCGCTATCTGCTCCTGGATCCCAGTCCACAGCTCCTGGCCAGTGAGTTTCAGCATTGCCTGCCGCCATTTGCTGTGGTCACACTGGTGCTGCAGGCACAGTGCTAACTGGATGAGGAGGCAGGAGAGGAGGAAGCGGAGTAGGAGGCAACGAGTAGAGGTAAGAAATAACACTAACAATGTTTTTCTGTTTGCTTTGCAGATTCCTGGGCATGGACGTGGTGAAAATTATTCAGTGCCCCACCCTCCAGCAATTTTCGGTTTGTACAGGAACACAGAATACAGTAGTACTCTATAAATAAACAATAAATACTAATAATGTTTTTGTTTGCTTTGAAGATCCCTGGTGAACTTGAAAAAGCTGCAAACCCTGGCACAAGAGGAAGGTGTAGCAGGCACGGATCCAACACATCCTGTCCCTACAGCACCAGCTCCATTACCGCCAGCAGCAGCATCAGCACAACGGCCACGCCCCTATACTTTACCGGACTTAAGGTTCAGTGGCAGCAACCACTTACCTGTCTGCTCCTGGATCCCAGTTCACAGCTCCTGGCCAGTGAGTTTCAGCCCCGCCTGCTGCTGTTTCCCAATGGCTGTGGTCAAACTGGTGCTGCAAGCACCATGCTTACTGGATGAGGAGGCAGGAGAGGAGGAAGCTGAGCAGGAGGCCACAGGAGGCAATGTGTGGAGGCAAGAAATAACACTAAAACAGTTTTTCTGTTAGCTTTGCAGGGTTCTAAGCATGGAAGTGGTGAAGATTATTCAGTTTCCCACCCTTCTGCAATTTTTAGTTTGTCCAGCACCACAGAATACAATAGAGCTCTATAAATACGATAATACTCATAATGTTGTTTTGTTTGCTTTGCAGGTCCCTGGTAAACCTGCAAACCCTGGTACAAGAGGAAGGTGTAGCAGGCATGGATCTAACATGTCCTATCCCTGCAGAACCAGTTCCATCACCAGCAGCAGCAGCAGCAGCACAATGGCCACATCCCTGTACCTTATTTGCTGATTTCTTCATTTTTTTGGCCTGTCCCCATTAATATATCAGCAGATGCTTTTCTCTCTACCTCAGTATATGAGCAGCCTGTCTCTGGAAGTGGCCTGAAAAGAACTAGCAGAGGTTTCTTTTCCCCTAGCTGTCCCTCAGTATGTGAGCCACCTGTTCATGGAAGTGGCCTGAAATGGACAATTAGCTTTGAAAATAGACCCCCTTCTCCCCCACGCACACCTTTCTCATCCGGTCACCAGAATGAATAGATTTTTTAAATGAGAAACACAATTTATTTCTGATTAAAGAAAAAAATAATCTATTCTCTAATTTTTTAGTTTTAAGCTATTATTTTGAATACTTTCCCTACCCCATTTTGTGTAGGGCAATCATCCCGATGCTACCCCCAAATTGGCCTCTGAGTCTGAAATCTTTTTACTTTCTTTTTAATTTTACTATGTATGTACCGCATTCTTCGCACCCACCTATAAGATGCACCCAGGATTCGGAGGAGAAAAATAGGAAAAAAAAATATTCTGAACCACGTAGTGTGCTAAAATACCCCCTCCCAATCACCCCATTATAGACAGTGTGCAGAATCCCCACAATCACACCATTACAGACCCCACATTACAGGCAGTGAGGAGCATGCCAAACTACAGGCAGCGAGTGGCATCCCAAATTACAGGCAGTGAGTGGTATCTCACATTACAGGCAGTGAGCGGTATCCCACATTTATGATAGTGGATTGCACCATGGGGACTGATAAGTAGGGTCTTGTATTTCATATTACATACCTATTGATTTCAGTCCACTTGAAGTCTGGCGTGCAATACAGACTGGGAGGTGTGAGTTCTGACTACTGGCCTCTATCTGAGCATGTCACTGCTAGATTCCCCGTCACTCTAACATATATCTGTATAACGTGAGATGAAAGTAATGACGGAGGTGATCTTTGGATGGGGTACAACAGTGGGAAGAAGGGGTATGTGTAATGTGGAATGTTTTGAATTTAAATAATTTTGCACTTATGGAGCTGCACACTGGTTGTAATTAGATATGTCAATGAGATTCCCCACTCGGGGTGTGGTCTCTGCTCTCTGGCTACTATATAATGATTGTAAATGCGTTTGAGATATTGTCATTAATAAGAACCCGCAGGGTTCGAAATGCGTAGACATACTTGTATTTTACTGGGGGATTTTTGTCTGCACCATGCTTTTTTACTATTGAACCGGAATAAAGGTCTTTGGATTTTAACGAGGAAACGCTTTTGGCTGGCAATACTTTGTGTTGTGCCTGATGTTGGAATGGAGCGCTCCTGCTAAGCCGATTGGATTTTCTACTTGGATTGTGACTCCCTGATTAAGGTAGAGCTGACTTTTTACATGCTATGACACATTACAGGTAGTGTGCGGGCATCCAAAATGCAGGCATTGTGCAGGCATCCCAAATGCAGGCAGTGTGTGGGCAACCCCAATACAGGCAGTGTGCAGGCATCCCCAATACAGGCAGTGTGTGGGCATCCCAAATGCAGGCAGTGTGTGGGCATCCCAAATGCAGGCAGTGTGCGGCATCCCAAATGCAGGCAGTGTGCAGGCATCCCAAATGCAGGCAGTGTGCAGGCATCCCAAATGCAGGCAGTGTGCAGGCATCCCAAATGCAGGCAGTGTGCAGGCATCCCAAATGCAGGCACTGTGCGGGCACCCCAAATGCAGGCAGTGTGCAGGCATCCCAAATGCAGGCAGTGTGCGAGCATCCCAAATGCAGGCAGTGTGTGGGCATCCCAAATGCAGGCAGTGTGTGGGCATCCCAAATGCAGGCAGTGTGCAGGCATCCCAAATGAAGGCAGTGTGTGGGCATCCCAAAAACAGGCAGTGTGCAGAATGCCCAAAAACCAAGCAAGAAAAAAAAAAGTACATTCCCCAGCGTTCCTGTCACGGCCCGCTGCCTCTATAGCCACCGCAAGTTCAGAGCGGGCCGATTCCGGCCGCGGGGGGCGTGGCCTGTGACTCCTGCCAGCATCAGGCCATGCCCACCCAGTAGCTGTAACTGGCTCACTCTGAACTTGCGGCTTCTGACTGCCGCTTCTGTAGTCGCCAGTCCCCGCCGCCTCCGTAGCCACCTCTCCTGCAGGATCAGAGGCTTCCGAGTGGGGCATGGCTTGTGACTCGTGCCCGCATCCAATGCGGGCAGCGGGGGAGCCATGGAGTTTTTTTTTACATTCGCCTGATTAAACGCACTATTTCCCCCCACTTTTGGGGAAAAATAAGGTGCGTCTTATATGGCAAAAAATACTGTATGTATTTATTTTTTTTTGTTTTCTGTTATTGTTTTGAGTACTTTCCCTACTATTTTGTGCTGGACAATCACCCTGGTGTAACCCCAAATTGGCCCCTGACAACTGCTGAAAAAATGTTTTATTATTTAAATTTTCAATTCATTTTCAATTTTTTATTTTTCTTTTTTTCTTATATTGTTGAGTACTTTACCTAGTCTATTTTGTGCAGGTGCAATTGCCCTGGTGTTCAACCCCCTATCCCTTACTACCCCTATTTTACAGCCATTTTTGTAGCCCCCAAGTTTGCTTTAGCAGCAAGTTCGACCAAACTTCCCGAACCCCAACTTCTATGGGCTTGCTCATCACTACTGATCACCTTTTATATAATTTCAAAGCAATATGGTTTTAACCTGTTATGAATGTGTTACTTTTGATGACTGCATTCTGTTGAAGAAAGAGAGAGGTCTAACCTAAGTCAGAATAGTCAGCATGTATTTTCAAAGAAATTAACTTTATGGACATCAAAGGTAAATTTCTCTTATTGAGCTTGCAAAAAGATCTTGCAAAACTACTGAGAAACCTGATAGAAATTGTCAGACAACAGTTGATGTTGATCAAGATTCTGTGCGAAGATCAAAATATCTTCAAGGTAAACTACAACAAACTAATCCTGTAACTCAAGAAAAAGGTCACTGACAAATTATTAAAAAACTGCTGGGGTATTGCGTGGGCCAAAGGCCATAACTAAGTATTCATAGTGGCCATCCTTGGTATTAAAGGTTCGTTTTCCATTCATCACCTGCATTTATGCAAATAGGAGTGTAAGCCCCTCTGAGGTCAAGCATGGTGAAATATTGGCCCCTTGAAACTGAGCAGAAAATTAGATACCATGCCTTCGTTCTTCTGTACAAAGAAGATACCTCCCCAACTGAAGAGGTAGAGACTCAGATAATGCCAAGCTTTCTTCAAAATATTCCTCAACGGCTTGTGTCTCAGGGATGGAAAAGGGAAATATTTGCTTCAGGGGACATTCACATTGGCATGTTTTCGGCAATGGCTGGGATAAGAGTCCGACCAGGAGAGAATCTTGCCAGATACCTGATCTATCTGGTAATTATAACTTCTCAACCCAGGTAGACAGCAGATTCCTTCACAATGGAATCCATCTACTCTGCGTTAAACAGGAACAGTCTCTTACT
Source organism: Gastrophryne carolinensis (assembly GCA_027917425.1). NCBI lineage: Eukaryota > Metazoa > Chordata > Amphibia > Anura > Microhylidae > Gastrophryne > Gastrophryne carolinensis. The sequence continues at coordinate 125,170,377 of CM051236.1, forward strand.
GATTCTTTCCTGAGTAAACGGCTGTCCCTATCAACAGTTGTATGGATTCATGATGGCCATGAATAATAAGCTTAGATAAACACGTGGTTTTTGTGGTTACTGTATGTAAGTGTTCTGACATCATCTGCATTTAGCCTTTTTTTAGAAAACACAGTTTCCTCTATTGTTCAGTGATTTTCAGTGTTTGCTTTTTCCAGCATTTAGATTTGCTCAGTTATATATAGCTACCAGTGATCATCATCTTATATAACTAGGCTTCTTAGAGTTAGCTTCTAAATTTTTAATCATATTTTGTTTTGTGGTGTGAGATGTAAAAAGCCATGTTGTAGGAGCAAGCCTATTTCTAGTTTGCAGGGACTGGTTTTTACACCTTGTGACATTTTAGCACTGTTTGTAGGTCACAGTTTGTAAATGAAATATGGGTTTCCTTTAGACAGTCTATCTTAATACATTATGTTATCACCATGACATTGCCCTCTTCTGGGTGACTGTGTCATTCCCAAATGATTTTTTTCTGTAAATTATTCGTAATCATTTGATCCAAAAACGTTACATTTCTCACAGCCTTTAACTTTTGGCTTTTAGTTGAAAGCTAATGCTGCCAGACAGGCAGATGCATAACTTGAGCTTTTGGGACAAATGGTAAATCTGACCCAGAGCTCCCAATCCTCCCATTAGTGACACTTTCTGCAAAGTTGTTGTGAACTCCATATTGTAAGCACAACAGAGCAATCCTTTTTTTAAAAAAACAGAATTATTGAAACAGCGGTCTGACTCATATGAGCCACACCACTGAGCATTCCTAGGGTTTCATGATGGTGTCCCCCAGCCTAAACAGGTTGGGGAGTCAGCCAGCCCCACTATGGTAGCTGCAACAAAACAGCAAGGCTGGACAAGGCAATCCTGGTGGACTGAAGGGAGTCCATTTATCCCTCCATCGGTCTGAAAGGCATTTTTTGGTACAGGTTTACTTTAATATGAAACTGAATCTTTATTGATCACCAAGTACATATCGTTACATACAATAATTATTTTTGAAAACAGGAATGGAATCAATATGAGTACAGTAAGTCATTAAAATGTTAGGGTACTGGATGAGTTATAGGGTCAGCCCTGGGTATATAACATTGGCTTAGGGGGTAGGGGGTTAAAAAGTAACGCCATACACCTGGCCATATGCCTGGTACCATACTGGGAGCCTTCTGTCACGCTGAAAGGGACAGCCCCCAGGGAAACTGGATAGGCAACATGGAAGTAGTGGTAGGACATTTAGGTTACATTGAAATTAAAGTTCAGCTTTAGGAGAGATCACCCTTATTAGGAGCTACCCAGTTAAGAGAAGATAGGAAGAAAAAAAGGAATCAGTTCTAGCTGAAAGACATAATCAGGAATAAATCATCCTGGGTCTAGAATGTGTGTGGGGGGTGATTTGTGGTATAAATTTTGAAATATTAAATTAGAATGTAGCTATGTGCTATTAAATACTGTAAGTGCCTTCTGTATCCCCCCTGTATGCACTAATAGATTAAAAGCTCTGACACTTTCTTTATTATCTTTTAGTGACATTAGTACAATGACTGAGAGGAGGATGCCAGATAATGGGCAAATGTGCCCTATCAAAATCCATGATTTGTAGTTATGCTTTTGCTTACAGTTATATTAAAGCCTGTTCTGATATCAACACACCAAATTGTTTTCATTCCATGGACTAATTGGTTAAGATTGGCAACAACCCTGCTTTTGTTTTCCCTCATAAATTGGTATGTTAACCATGCAGATAATCAAATGAAAGATACAAGAGATGTATCATAAAATGATTCGGGTTGCTGAGGTTTCTTTGGACCCCAAGCTATTTCATTTAGATATCTTGATTATCATATTGATAACCCTGCCTTTTCAAATTAAGTGCTCACAGTCAAGTGCACAGAGTCATTAACAAGCTATCTACATGATAATATCAGTAAAGTATCTCATCATTAGCCTAACCATGATAATTTTATCCTGTAGTAGAGTAACATTTTTTTTATTTTACTGCTGCATTCAAATGATCAGAGACAATAAACTGTTGTTTAAGTTTGGTTAAAATTTAATATAGCAGATAATTGCAATACGAATCAGTAATAAAAAGTAAAGCAGTCATGAATATATAATGAAAAAGCTATTTGCTATGTTAATTTTTTGTTTTCCCACAAATGTTTTGAGCTCCAAGTAGGAAAATAAAACTTGTTTCTAACAAGTTTCTGTTTCTGTGTTTAAGGAATCAAAAAGGAAATTAACCAGACATCTAAATCAGCAGCTGAAGTTTATTTCCAGTATTGTTATGTAGGTCACAGTACACATACACAAAGTACAAACTGAACATATAGGAAAACATGCTTTATTATGTAGACCTCCACAGTCTTCTTCCTGTCCAGGGCCTGCAGCCATGGAATCACTGAGGCTGCTAGTAGTCCACCATAACAGTTAGGGACTAAAAGGGGTCTGCTAGCTATGAATGTTAGATGCTTACTTGGCCACTTGATTTCCTCAACTAATATAGGGGATTCATAGAGGGTCTGTTCACACTGTGTTATAAATCTTGTAGACCAAAAGACTCTGTAAGCACTCTGCTATGAATGTTAGAGGCTCAGAGTTATAGTCTACTTTAAATGTTGGCAACTCAGGTAGATCTATTCCGGGTCTGTAAGGGGGCTACACTAAGAATGAGGGTAACAAGGCTGTCTTGAAAACTTGAGGGTCCACTTTTACTCTACTTTACATTTTTGGGATGCCTGAAGATTTGCAGGGTGGCAGGGAGCAGGTTCTTCTGGGTCCAGTGTGTTTCCCTTGTGTGTCTATGAGGTGTTGGGGTGCTACTACAGGGTACCTGATACTCACTGTTTTTTAGCAGAAAGACCTTTTTGACCTCAACATAGATGAAAACAGAGTTCCTCCTATTTCATGTCTTTTAGACGATCCTCCAATACAGACTTAGGGCCTTATTTATCAAGGGATAGCGCCAGGTAGTGTCTCACTCGCGCCAGGTATCGCCAGCTATCGGCGGCTACCGACTCCAGAACGCCAGGCGGCGGACACAATCACGCATTTATCACGCTAAATGAGGCTAGCGCCTGCGAGAGCATCAGCTAGCGCGGGATTCATCATGTAGCGGACTGCAACGAACAGCGCCGCTGCTAATCCCATCACAGCGCCAGGTATGACCTCTCGCTACCTGGCGCTCTCCAATGTGTTTCAATGGAGAAATCTTTAAATATTCATAATTAATTGATATTAATGTTTTTTTTTTTTTTTTTTTAAATGTGAAAAATTCTGTGACCACTTCGGCAATGTTATATATATTTTTTTAAGGTAAAAAAAAAAAAATTGTGCAGAATTGATATTACAGGTCTGATATTAATGTATTCATATTACAAAATGTTTAGAAAAACTTGTTTAATTTTTTTAATCAAAAAATATGGTTGTTTGGGGGTTAAAAACTACTTTTAAGCCATCGCCGCCAGCGCTCTGGGGTTTAAACAAGCATTTCACAGCCCGAGAATTTTTTGAGCGTGATTTGTTAATGAATATGCTGGGAGCCGTTCGCTCTGGCCATTCGCTGTCAGGCGCACCCATACTGCGCGGAACCTGTGAAACAGCGACTCCTAACCCCGTATTCAACATTAACGCACACCTACTGAGTCGCTGTCAACAACCGAACAACGGGCAAGCACAGCGAATACTAGCGGGCGCTGTGAAAATCACGCTACTGGAGCTCATCTGTCGCTACCTGGCTCTATTACTGAATCGGCCTCCCCCTCTCTCTTTGCAGATGGTTCCTGTCTCTTCTACAGCTAGGGTTCCCGACTGGTCTAACTCTCTGACCTTCCACTTCCCCCTGACCTGTCAAGGGCTGCCACTGTATAACTCCCGCACTGCCTCCAGGCTCTAATTTCTTCAGCTTACTTATCCTGCCTCTTTACAAGTATAATGGAACACTCTCCATTGCTTATACTTATACATTCTGCCCAGTTACACCTCCAGAACATCATCCGCACATGTTCAAATGCCTAATAGAGTTCCACAGTTCCCTTCAAAATGATCAAACCAATCATTTACATTTCTCGTTATTCTATCATTCAAGTCTAGTTCTTTACCATTCCACCTACTTTCTAAAAGTGGCTAAGCTCACTACTGCCACCTAGTGTCTATTTATCTTACACTCACTAATCCTCACATTTTCTTATTCTATTTAAATAGGTTACTAACTGACACACTGACACCGGAACAATTCCACATTCACTTGCACTTTTTACTAAATTTTAAGGTACCATGTGGTGTAAGAGACTGAGACCAATACATACATGCCAAGACTGGAAGTATAGAGTGATAACTGCATTGTATGGCAATGATTCAATTAACTGATTGTATCATCATTTGTAAATGGTGGACAAGGTCACTTAGGTATTTCAGAATTTTTTGACAAATAGCAGAGATTTACCTAAAAAATCTATTGTTAAACGGTACACAAATCTTATTTCACTTTTTTTGCTTTCTTGGTTGATTCATGTTCTAATTCTTTCCTGGCTTGAACTTACTTTCACCTTTTTATTCTAAATCACATGTAAATTGCTCTACTAAGCTGATTCACTTTCTATTAATGCTCCTTATCTATATTGGCTAAGGCATTTTCCTGCCAATTTTGTTAGATTATTTTTGAACCAAAGCCTTCTAAGAAAGGTTTGTAGAACATGGAAGATAGATGGATAAAATAATTTGTAGTTGAAGGGCTGCTTGTTCTCTCATGTCTCCCATCAAATATTCAACAGTGAGGATTGTGTATCTGGTGATGTCCTGAAGATGCAATAAATGTAATGAAATCATGCTTCAGATACAGCATTTGCAGTATCTAGCCAAAAGAACTACCTGAATAGAGGTTGTTACTTGGATGCATGCATTTCTATAACCACTAGTGGTAAGACATGAATGCAAAATTGTACAAGATTGTACAGTGCTATTCTTCACACTAGATTTGGATGTAGGGCTGTATTTATGGCTGTAACATGTCTTGCAAAACAGTTTTATGTGCTTTCCTAAAGCCAAACTCCATCCATTTTTATATAATTTTGGAAAGAGAAGGCACAGAAATGCTAAGGATACGTTTTGTACACCTCACTAAAGAGATCCATGCTCTGGCTAGACCTTCATGTTCAATGTTCCCAAACTGGAAGTGGATTCAGAGAAACTGGACCTTCTACTGCTTGTGGCCAGAAACACTCATCTAGAAGTAAACTGCAAATAGTGTATTCCAGGTCACTGTCAAAAAAAAAACAGCAGCTTTAAAAGGAAAAGAGAGTATAGCACTGTTCAGTTCTGTACCAAATGAGTTGTAGTTAAATGTACATAGATGATGATAGTTCATAACACATAGTTGTATCAGATTGTTAAGTTTGTGCTTGTCCTGTGAACAGACAAAGGCTATGGTCAATGGAGAGACAAGGTCGTCAGAAGGCAGCTAAGAACTGCTCTTGTTGAATAGGCAAAGATCATGAGCAAGCGGCTCAGAGTTGTCGTTGATGAACAGGCAATGGTTGTAATCAGAAAGGAATGCAGAAAGCAAGAGTCACCAGGAGAGGCTTTTCTGGTTTCATATTGGTGCCCTGGCTATTTATTACCCAAGCACATTGGTGCAGAGTTGCACATACATTGGGGCCCAAAGCCTACCAGGTGCATGTGCATCTCAATTTTCCTAGTGACTGCAAAAATGATACTTACAGTTCTGTGGCCAGGTGCAATGATGACAACTCTATTCCTCGATGTGGAACTGTAAAGGATCTACAGCTGGTGGACTTCAAGTGGTTAATATACACAAAATAAATTAAAAAGGAAAACAAATGTCCTTGAAGTTCTTGCATTATTTTAGTTTAATGGCTATAAAATACAATCATGACACTTGGTTGATCCTCCGTGCAGCACAGTGGCGTTTCATTAAATTAGATTTATAAAACAGCCCCAAAATATCCTATAAGCAGCCATTTACTGTGAGATAGTTGCACAGCTGTTGCACTTATCACCACATTTCTGACAAAAGGAAACAATGGTAGCTGTCATTCTTCCAGTCAAGTCATACTATTAGATCTGTCAGCTCTCAGGGTACCAACAGGTGGGGGAATATGAAAATCTGCCAGCTTTGTTACTCTTCACATAAGGTTCTTATTTATTTTTGGTATTTTAGAGGATGTGTAAAGAAATATTTTTTTAAAGCTAAACACCAGGCACAATGAAAACTCTTTAGCTGCAACAGTACAACAGAAGATGTGTATTGTCTGTTGGCAGAGAGTTGGCTAAAGATTAGCCTACCTGTCACAGGGCTAACATTTTTCTTTAGTGCAATGAGAAGCTAGTTCTGCTTCTCTTTCAAGAGGGCCATCTATTTTTTATCCACTTTTGTAATTAAATCTTCAGTCGTGCATGCTACCCTGTAGCCCCCTTCTGATGTTTTAAAAGCAATGATTGCTGATACTTATATGCATAATCTCCTCAAAAAAAGGGATGCTCCCTCATGAGTCGGTGGAGTAACCACTTTCACTCCAGGAGTCAAACACTATTATCCTGGGCTCTGTGTTTGCCGGGGATCATGATGAGTAATGGTTTTGTCATTCAATTAGCAGGACCATGGCTGCTGCAGTTATTGGGATATGAGGCTCTCTTGCATGATCCCCTGTGGCTCAGTAGCCACAGAAGCTTTGGTAGCTTTAGACCAGGCAAAAATGCTAGAACCAGGAAAGTTTTTTAACACAACACTCACCTAGAAGTAAACTGCAAATTGTGTATCCCAGGTCACTGTCAAAAAAACAACAGCTTTAAAAGGAAAGGAAAGTATAGCTTTGTTCAGTTCGATACCAAAGGAATTGTAGGAAAATGTCCATAGATGATGATAGTTCAGAATAGATCATAGATAACACATAGTTGTATCAGATTGTTAGGTTTGTGCTTGTCCTGTGAACTGACAAAGGTCATGGTTCGGTTTTTCAGAATCCTGGTCAATGGAGAGACAAGGTCGTCCGCAGGCAGCTAAGAATTGTTCTCGATGAATAGACAAAGATCTTGAGCAAGTGGCTCAGAGTTGGTGCCCTGGCTTGCTACTTATTACACCAGCACATTGGTGCAGAGTTGCATGCACACTAGAGCCCAAAGCCTACCAGGTGCATGTGCAGCTTAATTTTCCTAATGCAACAATTATACTTATTGTCCTGTGGCCAGGTGCAGTGATGACAACTCTATTCCTCGATGTGGAACTGTAAAGGATCTACAGCTAGTGGACTTCAAGTGGTTAATATTCACAAAAGAAAGTAAAAAGGGAAACAAATGTCTATGATTTTTTACGTTATTTTTACCTCATGTCTATATTATGACATCTTGCTAGATGCTGCGGACAGCACAGTTACGTTTTATTAAATTTGTTTTATCAAACAGCCCCTTCGGTGTATCCTTTGTCTATAAGTCTGTCAGAATACCGGGTGTGAACCCTGATTGCGGCGACTAAGAACCAGCTCACCTCTCAAGCAGGAAGCCTGGAATCTAACCTGGTTTTCACCAGAGCCTCTAAAGCTGAGGATAGGCTGTGTTGCAGGAAGGCCCTAGGTCAGGCATCCTAGGAGTTGGTTTTGCCAAGTTCTGTTTAGATGACAGACCAGAGCTAGACTGGAAGCATGGAACAAGCTGAAGTCGTGGCAGGCAGAACAGGATCGAAGTTGTAAACAAGCCGGGGACGTGGGCAGGCAACAGGATTGAAGTAAACAGGCGGAGGTCGTCAGGAGAGCAGGAGCGTAGTCAGGAACAAGCCGTGTCGTTACACAGAAATGGAAGACTGGAACTCAGGAACAGGCAAGAGAAATGATCAACTGGCTATGGAGCTCAGGGCTCGCCAGGATTTAAAGACCCCTGCGCATGCGCAAAAGTGAGCGCATTTTCGCGAGTTTGCAATGCGCATGCCCGCGCATAATCACACATGTGTATGGATCCATTGAATTACACAGTTCACAAATGCATGCGCATAACCGCACCCTTACTGGCCCTAGTGCGAAAATGCAATCACAGGGGAAACCTTGGCGCCCTCTACTGGGGAACAAGAGGAACAGTCCTGGTTCTATGACAAAGTCCACACCTTTTCTTACTTTCCTTTCTTCTTCAGCTCATTTCTTTGGATCAATGTAGCCCTCCCAGAGACCCTCCTGCTCCAATTTCCCCATTGTGGAAGCAGAGGCACAGCAAGCAGGCTTGGAGAAGTTCTGTTTTTGGCACCTTATGGTCCGGCTATGGGTTTGTTACACTGCTGGTGTGAAATCCCGGTTTATCCTTATCCAGAAGGTTGGACTTCGGGAGTAGTGCTGGATGATGAGTGGGGGGTTGGGGGAACTGTTTAGCACAAGGTAAAGTTAAGGTGGATAAGGTATTTTTTTAAGGTCTTTCCTTTGGCATTGCTGGGGGATCTGTTTATCCCTGTGGAGGGGAGGTTAACAGGGCAGGGGTGGGCAGGCTTCAGTAGTGCTAATGGTAGATTATGTTTTACTGGTATTGAGGGTTTTGGGACTGGTTCTTTTGGTCACCTGTTTTTAAAGGTAGCTATTACTCAGACGGGGGGGGGGGTCATGAATTTGGTAGTAGGGTTGGGGATTGGAGGTCAAGATCCTCTGTTGTAGGTGTAATTCCAGGTCCATTTGTGTCCTGGGGTGATAACATTTGTAAATTTTAATTATGTAATTTCTCTTCCTTTTCTTCCTTCCTTTTTTCTTCTTTCTGGATTGGTGCTACTCTTACTCCTCTTCGCTTTCTGCCTTGGATCTTCTCTGTGTGGGTTCCTGTGGTTTACGCTCATGAGAGGTAACCTAGTACAGCATGGCTAAGAATAAGGTGACTTGTGAAATTTGTTTCCCATAATGTTTAGAGGATGAACTCCCCAATTAAACTGATCAAAGAATTTAAATATCATCAATCCATTAGAGCGGATGGTATTTTATGCAGGAGACCCACTTTCTCTAAATCATCTCACCCAGCCTACTTCAGTTCTACCTATAGGTCCTCCATTTTGGCCAACACATTTTTCACAAAAGGAAAAGAGGGATTGCTATTTTTCTTTCTAAGAATGTCCCATTTATACACTCAATCACTTTGGCAGACCTGGGTGGCAGATACATCTGTATAAAAGGCCTGCTGGACGACTCTTTTGGGTGGGTGTTAGTCTTTTTTTGCTTTTTTCGTTCATTTTTCATTCGTACGAACGTTCGGGAAAATGTGTATATGTGCTTTCGATGAACTGAAGCTAATCGGATCATTTCCGTTAGTTCGGATCATTTTCCAAACAAAATCTGATATTTTTCGTTCGTTCAGATAACTTACGTTGTTGGGATGGGCTTACGTCTTAATTCAGAGAGCTGATTTCCGACGGACCACCACCCTATAAATCCGTTCAATTTCCGATCCACTTATGGGACCTTTGAGTGCTCGGATTGTTGAACATGTTTTGCGGCTATGTGGAGGAGTCTGCGCGCCTTTAGCACCAAGGCATTGCATGTATCAGCATGGCCGAGGCCATAAATTGTATAGCAATGCATACCTGAATCAATACATTTCATGTATGCCTTATAGATGCATTTTAATGCTGACCTTAATTAGTCCTTAGCATGTAAACATTTATTTTCCCACACATCCATATAATTGCTAGATTTTTTTAGACTTATGTGTACCTTTGTGAATTATATTTGGATTGTTGAACTTGAATCTTAATTTGTTGTAGTTGTTTGTTGTTTTAGTCGGTTACCTTTGCTTTGTGTAATTATTTTATGTTTGGTTGCAGGAACCGCAAGATGTGCCACTCGCACAACATACAAGCAGTGTTTGGTCCAGCTATGCGATTCCTCAGTGTTCTTGCAGGGCATCCAGGGTCATCCCATGATGCTTATATATTGCAGAGCTCCGGCTTATTTCGTCAGTTTGAGTCAGGAGAATTATCTGGTGGATGGCTCCAGGATAAGTTTGCTCACATTCCATCAATCCATTTTCACTGTATGGCAATGAATATAGTTGATGACTCATGTCTTAACCTATGGCTGTTTTTAGCCCTTGATGACATGTTTAACAATATTGTAGCTTAGAATGTGTATTTTATGTTAGTATTTTTAAATTCTTTCAGGGGATTCTAAATATCCACTCCTGCCCTTGCTCCTGATGCCCGTTCTTTGCCTGCGGAATGCGGGCCAGGGGTTCTCTAATCGGGCACTATGCAAAACCCGGGCCGTGGTGGCGAGGGCCCTCTGGCTTTTGAAGTCCAGATTTAGGTGTTTGGACCATACGGGGGGGGGGGGCACTGCAGTATGACCCCAACAAAGTTATACCAATATTTTAATTTACGTTTTTTAACAGGGACCACACGTGCCAGAGTGGCACAACTGAGTGTCAGGGTCCTTCAGTTGGTGGGCGAGATTCAGGAGCTGCGCAACTCGTTGGGGACCACAGATGAAGAATAATGTTATTATACATTGCTATATATTTTGTTTTTTAGAGTTGTTAAAATTAGAAATTTTCTAAATTTTAAAAAATTTTATATTTTATGATGGAATAAAAAAAAAAATGTTACAGTGTCATTTCATTTACAAAATACATTAACACAAAACTAATGGGCCCAGAAATATTTAAAGATGAATATTCACATGACCGAGAAGTGATTTGGGTGAGCTTTAAGGGTCCTAGAGGGAAGATGGAGGATAGTGCTAAGTGGTTTGGCTGAGCTTTAAGGGTCCAAAAGGGAAGATGGAGGATAGTGCTAAGTGATTTAGCTAAACATTGTAGTAGAAGTGAGGGTGGCAAATATGTAGGCGAGCACTTTAATGAGTTAAGTTTGTAGTGTGCAGACGCAAGATCGTAAGGATTTCCATCTGGACGAATATTTATTGAAAAAGGGAAACAGAATCTAACGGGAAACGTAAAGGATTCGTGGGAGGATACAATGGGAAAAGGGCAAAAACGAAAGCCTACGTTGTAACGTGAAAATGAAACGGAAAAGTCACGCTGGAAAATGACATACTCGTATTCGTAATCTGCCGCACAAACGGACGGAAACTTTACAGAAGGATTGCAATGCATGCATAGAATCGCTCGTACACTCATACGAGAATGGAAACATTTTTAAAAAAAACTGAGCGGCACTAAAACTGAAGTTTTTTTTTGCCTCTCTGAATCGAGCCTATTGTCTTATTTTCTCAATGAAGGTCAGTTATCATTCTTCAGGTTGCAAAGGTTGAAGAGTGGGAATAGGGGGCAGGGGTATTGGGTTGGGACTCCAATGTAGCCTTGGATGCTGTTCTAGAAAAATCCCAGGGTTCTAAGGTCAGTTGTAACCTTTCTATATTGATAGACTTCTATGGGTTGGTGGACTGCTAGAGAGAGAACAACCACTCTGCTGCCCATCGCATGCTCTCTGAGACAGATCATTTGCTCCTTCTGTTGAGGTTGGCCCCAGAGATTGTCAATTGTAAAATTCTGGAAGAGCCATGGGCAGATCATTTCCCAGTGACCTTGTTCCTTAGTGGTTTGGGTCCTATGCCCTTCTCTCGAGGGTGAAGGCTAAATGTTTCCTCTCCTGAATGATCCGGGGGTGTGTGACGTTTCCATGAAAGTAGACTTTTTTTTAATAAATAACCCGGAAGATACTTCACATGGTAACAATTGGACTGCTCACAAGGTGACGATGAGGGAATATTTGATTTAAGGGGGTAATAGATTAAAGAGGAAAAAGGCTGCTTCCCTGAAAGCTAAGGAGTCACATCTGTTCACTTTATGTAAGCCTATAAGATGGACCCTACCCAAAGTTTACTGGGGGATATTGATAGGACTTTGCCTAGAAAGGGTTTTTATTCACATTCACAAGGAGGTTTATTCAGTTATTAAGGGACTTAACTCTTCAAAGGTTCCGGGGCCCAATGGACTCACCGGCCTTTATTATAAAAAAGGACGTACTATCCCCGCATTTGGCGGATTGGTATATTTCTTTGAGGGAGGTGGTTTGTCTTCCAGGGGAAAAAAAACAACATTCCAAAGTTGATTCCTAGCTTGTATTCAAAAAATCCAAACATTCCAAAGTTGATTCCTAGCTTGTATTCAAAAAATCCAAACAATCAAAGAAAACAAAACTTGCAAACAGGTCAACATTTCGGGGACCGGGAGACCCCCTTCCTCAGGACCAAGCATTAACCGAATTAATCTGAAGGACTCTCACAAACTGTGAGATGGGTAGATTATCTACTAAGTGTCTTAGGTGAAAGCTCTCATATCGAAGAAGAGCATTTCTGTCTGTGGGCTTTGAGAATAGCCCTGTTGAGATGCGGCCATCAGTATCCTTCCGTAAAACCTTTTCTAGAAAGGTGACAGAGTCTTTAGAAATTTCTGGGTTGACCCTTATGGTGGGAAACACTGAGTTGATGTAATCAACAAATACTTGAAGTGTTGTCTCATCACCCTGCCAGAACAGAATGATACCATCTATATAACAGCTCCATGAGATAGCCCCTTCTCCATATAGTGCTGATGGGTAAATATATACCTCCTCCATGTAGCCCATAAAGAGATATGCGAAACATGGTGCAACTGTGCTCCCCATAGTGGTCCCGATGATCTGGTTGTACCTCTGTTTTAAAGAATTGTTTAAGTTTAAGCCTTTTTTTCAAATTTAAATAAATCGAGCTTTGATGTGGGACAAAATGATAAGCCCCCAGATAAAAGGCTTACCACATTTTTAGTTAGTTTTTGTGAAGCCAGGTTCATGATGGGATTTTCTTGGTCATTTGTTTGGTCTGACGTTGGTTGCTGTTGCAGTGATGCTGCCTCCAGCAGCCCCTGCTGGGTCGTTTAGGCCTAGGGCAGACCAAAAAAGGAAGGTTTCTGAGCATTTTGTCTCACTGTCTTTGTTACCTTCTGGTGCTTGCTGTCTGAGGATAATTTTTCAGTTGGAGGATCACTATCCGAGGATGTCTGATCCCGTGTGGGTTAATTTCTCAGTTTATATATGAATCGTTTTGGTCTTCAGCTGTCAGCTAAATTATTCTCTATGCCAGATAACCAGAGTTAGAACCTACCCCTCTTTATAATCTTCGCAGAGATGCTGCTAGTCCAAGAAAGTGTGAAAAAAACAGCACTCCAAAGTTTATCATGTCAATTGTATTCCAAAAATCCAAACAATCAAAGAAAACAAACCGAACAGGTTAACCAGGGGGCCCCCTCCCTCAGGACCAAGCATTGCCAACCAGAAGAAAACAATATGAACAGTAAAATAGGGCAAATGACTAATCACAGGCTGCCAGCACAACTCTGAATGATTTTGTTTTGATTCCATGTTCCCTCTCTGTTCTCTATTTCTCTCTTCTGTTGCCTTGTTCCTTCTCTTCTTCCCCCCTCTCTCCTTTGCATTTCTCACTCGTTTCTTGTTTCTTGTTTTTACTCATCCTATTACTCATATCCCCTTTTTACTTTATTCCTATATACCACTCTTTCTCTTGCCTTTTTCCCCTCTCCAACTTTTTCTTTCTGTGTCTTTATTTTCCTTGATTTCCTTTAATTTATTTCCCCTTTTTTCTTCTTAGACTGTTTAACATCACATTATATACCTCTGCCTTTCTTTCCTTCATGACTCACATAAATGCTGGTGAATTCACTTTAATTTATTGTACCCCCGCATGCCCCTTGTGCTCCTGGGTTTAATTCCTCACCGCCGCCCCCGGACTGCGAAATCAGAAACTTAAAACACATTGCCACAGACAGAGGGCTGGTAGCTCTGTCTGGGTTGAAGTGTAAGCTCTCTGTTGCCCGGGCACCAATCAGAGGGTGTCTAGTGATGACGTCACCTGTTGTCGGCCAAATTTTTCCAGCCAACAACGCCATTTTTCCGCCTTCTCCTTCATAAGAGACAGTGTGGTTGGGTTGCTCGGCATCCAGCTATGCTGTTACGAGCGGCGCTGCCTGACTTGACCGTTGGGAGGCTGGGCATGCTGCGAAATGCGACCTCAGGTTGGCAATACCCTATAATTAGATAATGGTGCTTTTATTATTCTGACAGTGCAGATTAAATCAACAATGACATTGGGTGCAATTCTAGATCTGTGCTGGCAGGCTGTGATTGGTCCTTTAGCCTATTTAACTGTTCATATAGTTTTCTTCTGGTTGGTAATGCTTGGTCCTGAGGAAGGGGGTCCCCAAAATGTTGACCTGTTTGCAAGTTTTGTTTTCTTTGATTGTTTGGATTTTTGTAATACAATTGACTTGATCAACTTTAGAATGCTGGTTCTCCACAAACCGATGCTCCCACGGCCAATCTTGTTAAATTAAACTAAATTAAAATTGAAAGTAAAATAATGGCAAATAGATGAAATTCATTCCATTCCTGGTATATTTTACACCTGGAAGACAGGCCCCTGATCAGATCTGGTGTCAGTGGGGGTCTCAGGATGGGACGGCAAGGGCATTAGAAATAGCATGCTATTGTCCTTGGAATTGCAAAAAGCCATTGATGCTCTTTCCTGGAAGTTCCTTTTCTTGGTGCTTGAAAAACAAAGATTCGGTTGCAGCTTCCTCAACATTTTTTTATAAAATGCTAAAGCTTTTCTCAATATTTGGGGCTTTCATTCTGACCAATTTAGCATTGGGCAGGGGACTTGGCAGGGTGTATCCCTGTCCCCGCTCCTATTTTTCCTGGCTATTGAGCTTCTAGATAGGCTCCTTTGGACCAATTCGGACATCAAGGGCATATGGAGCGGTGATAGGGAGCACAAATTAGGGTTTTTCGCCGATGATATATTGATGTTTGTGACTGACACATTGGTCTTTCTGCTGAGCTTGTTCTGGATCCTCCACAGTTACACAGACATCTGGTTTGAAAATTAATGATAGTCTGAGGCCCTCTATTTAAACTTACCTGAGGAGCTGGTATCCTGCTTAAAGGGGGCATTTCATGGAACATTAAACCGGACCTTCACCATGATTTATTGAAAAGCCCAAACCCTTATAAAATGATTCCCCAGCATCTAAAATTAATATATTTTAAGTTTTTACTCACTTACTTATTATTCTTTCCCCCACTGGGCTGCAACTCTGTTCAGGACTTTAGGATAAGGGCGCTGCCATCTTGACTCACAAGCATCACACTTACTGAGGATAGAAGAGCGGGATAAAGTACAGGGGGGCAGGTTATAGCTGTGCTTTGCTCAGACAGAGCAGAGCTGGGGTCAGGAAAAGGTCAGCAATCCCAGAATGCAGAGCAGCACAGTTAGAAGGCACCTGATGGGAAGGCTGCCTGATGTCCCATGAGCCACCATCTTGGATGTTTAAAGGCTCATAACATGCAGTAGTTGCAGGTAGTGAGCAATCTAATGTGAGCAATCTGTATATACAGGGTGTGGGAAACATATAAAATAGACTCTTGTTCAGGGTGAAGGTCCGCTTTAAGAGCATAAAATATCTGGGGGTTAATGTGTCTGCTAACTATCAATCCTTATAAAAAGTAAATTATACATGCTACTCAGCTGACCTTATCAATTGGAAGGGTAGGAAGTTTTATACTTCTTTAGCTCTCTCCGAATCATGATTCCAGCAGTGGACTTGAAGTCTTTTCAATCCAAACTGAAAGGTTTATCATGGCGGGGGGGATTTTATCAACTCTAGGACAGTGCTGATTCCTAGGGCATCAGGGGGCTTAGGTGCTCCTGATCTTTTATTGGGTGGCCCAGCTAACCCAACTGATTAGTATTTACTAAAATAGCAATAGAAGAAATTGTCTTTCTGCTAGCACTTTTGCAGTGGGCTAAACTAAGGGATAGACCCCCACTGCTATGCCCTACTTTATCTCACTTCTTGTCATTATGGGATGAAATAAACCAGGCTAATAAGTTGTCATCTGCTTTTGTTCCAGTGGCCCCAATACTAGGGAAATCCTGAGCTCAGACTGGGTTTAGATAAAAGCAGTTTTGGGTGGTGGGTGAATAAGGGTTTGACTAGAGTGGGGGACTTTCTCAACCTGCTTGGGGTCAAATCTAAACAAATATTGTCAGGGGCCTTGGGTTTCCCCAAGTGTGAGTCATTGGGTGATACATTTTATACATGGACATGCCCCAAGGTGAGCAAGTTCTGGAACAGAATATCTTGTGTGATCACGGCCCTGGTTGGGACTAGGATCACACAGAATATTGAAATTGCTTATCTGGGTGATAAGCTCTTTCTAACAATTCAGAAATCTTATCCAGCTCTGTCTGCACAGCAGTTAAATGGAGTTGGCTAAAACGCTTCCACTCTTCTGGCAGGGCTTTCTACAAGATTGGATTATGTAAATATTTGCTTATTCATCTAGAAGAGCATCAGACATTGAGGTTGGACAAGGGGGGCTTGTTCACAATCTCCATTCTTGTTCATCTCAAGTCTATGGGTTCATGTTCTTCTGAACCAGACTCACACAGCCATGCATTTATGAACTATGCATTGTGATCTGAGACACATAGATTGGTGGAATAATACAAAGCCTTCCCTAAATTGTTCTCACAAAGTTGGAAGCATACAGTTGTCCACAGTGTCTTGGTTTGCAGAAGTATTAAAGTGGACCAAAACCTACTCTGGTGTCTATGAGACTCCAGGACAGACATACTTCCCCCCCCGGGGCACCAGCGCACTGATTGGACAAGAGTGCTGCGATCGCGCCATAGGACCAGGGAATTGGACGACCTGGGGGGTTTCACACAGCGGGGCACCTCCGGTTGGGGTGCCCAGGGGCAAAGACCAAAACCCAGGATAGTCAAAAGTTTTGGTCCACTTTAAAATTTGTCTTCACTTGAATTCAAAGCCTAAGCCAACCTTTCAAAATCTCACAGCATTATCACTCCTCCAACAAACTTTTCACTATACACTGCAGTATCAGACAGGTAACCTTTTCTTGGCTTTTACCAAGATTTATCTATCAGATGGCCATATAGAAAATCATGATTAATCACATTTCTATAGTTCCAGTGGCAGCATTGGGCTTTACTGCATCTGATGCTTAGCATTATGTTTGCTGATTTAAGACTTATATACGGCTGCTTGGCCATGAAAACCCATGACATGAAGATCTCAATGCACAGCTTTTGTGCTATTGTTAAGCAGAGTGATGGCTGCATATATGTACCTCGGCACTTGGTTACTCTGCTTTGTAACTTTACCTGATTTGCTACATAGCTAATTTTTAGTATAATATTTATATGTTGTGTGGTTTTCTGGGGACAAGCAGAATCACCAGGCGTAATTAACTCAATTGGTTTCTATTTGGGTTCTGAATAGGATTCTGTCCGTACACTTTTAGTCTAGTCACAATAAAAACAGGCCTTTTCTGGCATCACAGAGTCAACACCTTTGGCTCTACTGGAAAAGTGCCCCTGGCACTTTGGTTTGGAGGCCCTTGGCTATAAACTTCTTCCCTCAGTGTCATAAACTGAAAAGGCCTGGACTGGATTCATCATCTTACTTTGAAACAAGGTCACAAACACTGCAAAAAACAAGATTGTATTCACCATATTAAACCATCCCAACACCCATTTTACAGACGAGGGTATTCCGTTTGCCAGAGTCCTCCCCCCAGATCAAGCCACATCAAGCCTAAATCTTATCTGTCACCGTGCTTCCTTGGCGATATGAGGCCGTGTGGGTTAGCAGAGGCTTGATCCAGGTGCATGCCCCCCCACGGACAAATACCCATTTTTAGTACCAATGGGTGTTGGTTTGGTTAAAATTATATGAAAATATACAGTATATATATATATATATATATATATATATATATATATATATATATATAACATACACATATTTGCTCTATATAAATCACTCTCCCCCAGCCCAAGCATCTATGATGGATTTGGAAAAGTTTAGATACTGCTTACTAAAATGATTATTGTTATGTCCAGAATAAATTCCAAGCTACTATACACTGCAGATAAATTGGTGTTTATTTCAAGAGAGTAGCAGAAGGGAATTCTTTCTGTAATTGCATCCAAGATTACTCCATTTTGCCAGGAACACAGCAGATGTAACAGAGGCTGATTCATGGACAGTGATCTTTTATTATAGAAGTAATAATAGGCATGTGAACATGACAGGGCTTACACTGAAATCGCCAAGCGAACAGCAATCCAAGTTAGCTAAAGACATTCAAAGTAGATAATTAGATGCTGGAGTTTGAATAAATGGATTATTCTTGCAAAATTAAAATAACCTTTTCATACTGATTAGTTTTGACTGTACTTTTAGCAAAACAAGTCGAACCAATACTTTATCAAAGAGACAAGATTATTATAAAAAGTTACCATATTCAATGGGACATGCAGTCTTAAGGACTACCTCAAGCCATAACTTTTTTGGCCTGCTAAGGGGTTAGAAAAAAACTGACAGCTACATTCTAGGTTACATTTTTATTAGCTGCTTACTTACCTGCCTTTCCACTGCCTCAATCCATTATAGTCCCAGAGTGTGCAGCTTGCCTGTTTCAGCCAAAACATTAACTCCTGGACTAAACTGAACCAAAAGATAGAGCTTGCTTCTTCATCATGACTGGTAGCAGGGGACATGCACCCCCAGCTGACCCAGGGAGCAGGCAAGTAAGCACTTAAAAAAAAATGCTGCCAGCATAGACTTGCACAGTATATGATTTTAAAGCTCAGTGAACTCACTTATGTTTTTTTTAGGTTTATGCACATGTTCTAGACTTTTTAGATTGATGGGCATTTTACTATAAGTTCTCTTGTTGCAGTTGGAATGTTTGGTCACTGTAGGCCAAGTGCAAAATTACCCTGTTTTGTCGGGAACATCCGTCTTTTTATTTGCTGCATATAGTAGAAAAAATAGTCAACTGCACATTGTTTAAGGAAGACATTGAGATGACCTGATCAATTGCCAAACTTTGTTCAGGTTAAAATATTTAATTTAGCATAATCATGTTAACCTATAGTCGAGTCTCCACTCCAACTAAGGAGGGGCTATTTTTCACCCAACACTTGGTTGGCCTCCAGGACTTACAGGTGCAATGGATGCCATCTGAGCTGTTCAATAGGTACAAGGTAAAGAGCGTTTCCTAAAAGAAAAAATGTTTTACATACAGACCAAAAACAATGGGTTTTACCTATTAATCTTAGTGAGTAGGCAGAGCCATGCAAATCTCTATGGGACGTTTCTATGAATAACCAATTAAAAATATTGTAAGTAATTTCCCATGGAGCATTATAGCCTCACAAGACCACTGGTACACAATGAATTCACCAGTTGTCATGCATTCGCAATCCAGCAGCCGGGACAAGGGGTCTGGGATAGGTTTTATGATATGGGGGTGGGCCAAGCCCTGATATTTTTTTATTTAACTGTATTAATATCCTTAAGTAACCCTCAACCCTTGACTAGCCATTTATGGATAAGCAATTTCAAACAAACATTTCAAAACACCAATGTAATACAGAAATTACTTTTAAGGTTTTTTTTTTATTTTTGTGAATCTTCCACCATCATCCTGAAACTGAAAAAAAGTTCATGCACAAAGGGTCAACGCCAATGAAATTTTGTGTACAGTAGTTACCTGCAACAGACATGGCATCAGTTTTTTGGGATACCGAGGGGGTTTTTATAAATAGAACTCATGCCACACAAGACAATACTTCTTGTTAAAACAGCTATGCTTCAACAATAAAGGCATTACATGAAGCAATTAAAAAGAAATGGCATAGGAAGTTTAGGCCAGGTGTGTTGCTTCTTCTTAAAATGCACCAGCACACAAGTCTCACAGCTATCAGGGAATGCGACTTCATGGATCTTAACCATTGACCATGAAGTCCAGACCCATCTCTCAGTGATTACTTTGTGTTTTGTAACCTGAAGCCATTTCTGTATAGGCAATGATTTTCTGTATAGGCAATGATTTTCTGTATAGGCAATGATTTTCCAATGCATTCATAATGACTGCAACACACTAAAAGTCTACTGACAATTAGTTAAGTTAAATTTTCTCAGAAAATATTGTTTTTATATTTAGGTTGAAACTTATTAAACATATTAAAACCTAACCAAAAAAAATCTAATCTATAAGATTGTTTCTTTGACAGTACAATGGGTTGGAGCACTTTAGATGCAGTCTTTTATTAATACAGCAACAAACCGATGCATAACAAATATCACCAGTAGTTAGATCACAGACAAAATTGTCCTGTTAATAGCTGGTCTTAGGTTTAGAGAAAACTGATTTTTTGGTATTTTACCTTACAGAAAACATTAGACATCTATAAATTGCCAGCCTCCCTCCTGAAGCGGTTTTATGATGATGATGGTTTTGTCGGGCTAATGGGCAGAAGGAATTCAGGTAAATTACAAGAACTGGTGCAGAAAGCATTGTCCAGTACAAGAGCATCCCATTACACCACCTTACACCAATATATTTTCTTTAAGAAAATGAATACAATTTTAAGAATTATCAGAAGAGCACAAAATGAATGTATGTATATTTAATTTCAGCATTTCATAAATCACTAGAAGTTTTTGTGGTCATAACTTTTCCTAAGGCTGTGTATGTTTTACCACATTAGTTGAAAGCAAGGGCTACATGTGTTATTAATATCAATTTATTATAGTTTATTTATAAGTTGTCAAAGGAGACCAGGATGCAGGGTAATGGGGCATGGAAACATAGTACAAGTAACATTTATACATAATAGATAACTCTATGTTGAGTGGATGAAGAGAAGTCAAGCAGGCAGCAGATGTGAGCAGCAGTAGGGTGGTAAACCTTTCCTCTGACATATTTGCCTGATTATATTGCCATCCGCAGTGATTATTGGATGGGTCATATATAATTATTATATATTTTCTCTGCTCTAGATTCTAAAGAGTTCTCCTCATTGCCATTAAAAAGTAAGTATGACTTGCTACTGCTGATAATTTTCTAATGTATCCCATAAGACCGTATGTATTTGGGCACAATACAGATGTCTCAATTTGTGAACGTTCCCATTTATCCAGGTCATAGCATATAAAAAAGAATTCATACAACTTTTACTGTTACCGCCACAAAAATGTTGAAATGTCACACTTTGGACCCCTTACCAGTTTGTGAAAAAAAATTAAAGGGCAGTATGGTGGCAAGATATCTACCAAACATGCCCGCCTTATTGCCCGCACACCTAATGGTCAGAGGGATGAAGAATAGCTTGTTCCCCTGGGCCCGATATGGTAATTACTAGGGCCAGGCACCAGCTGTTTGGCTCAGTTTTTTTGCTTTTCTTTGGGGTGAAGATTTTTTGGAACATTCCCCCAAAAAATTAAACAAAAAAACCTTTACCAGTTGAAAAGTAGTTAAGAGGGACCACAACAAAAAGTATTTCATTAAACTACATTTTACTACACTTACCCTTTCCGCGTTGTGTAGCAGTATCTTCTCTGATGCCAGCAGCGGTGTCCAGAGTAGATGTCCCACCAGCATCTGAAATGAAGGAGGGCACAGGTCTCCCCTCCTATCAGTTTAGGTGAATAGCCACGTCTTGGTAGGTTTGCAGTTGTGCCATACTCCTATTTACAGATGATGGATTAAACAGTGCTCCCTGCTAACCCTGCGATGCATTTCACAATTATATCCCTGAGCTGTCCGGCGTGTTCCTTGGTTTCTTCATGCTGTTTGTTCACTAATGTTCTCTAACGAACCTGAGGCCTTTACAGAATATCTGTAGTTATACTGAGAATTAATATATAAGGGTGGACTCTATATACTAATTGTTCACATTGGATGTTATTTAGGCGTATTAGAGTACAGAGCGATATATATATATATATATATATATATATATTTTAATAATTGTTACTTTGTGTTGCTCTATCAGATAAAATCTAAATAAAATACATTTAAACTGGACTAACAGCCTAGCACAGTTGGAAAAAAAACTCCCCAAAACCCCCTTGTCCCATCTGCACGCATGATACTGAATCACTGTCAGCAATTACATTTGCTCCTGCACCCACTCAAAGCTGAATCGCCACTTCTCCTGGTAGCTGTTTCTTGTAAGATGGTTTTAGTTTGTGACTGTGGTTAAAAATGTGGAAAAGTTAAATGGATACAGTAGTATTACTAGTATTGCAACTGACTTTCACAATTTAAAATGACTTGTACAAAGTCTGTTTTTTAATTCATGGTTAGGATCTAACATGTTTAAAGGAATCCAAATGCTATTTTTGATCACTACTATTAACAGCATGACATGCAATGGGGGATATCGATTTAGGGTGCCCAGGAGGTTTAAACACAATATGCCCACTTGCATGCCGACTGTCACAAAGAATTGTGAACTGAGCTTTACAAACCTAATAACACAGTAGACTGTTAAAGTGCTGTACACATATATTCAGTGAATCATTGCATTTGGCAAAATCAAGTTTTAGAAAAACAATATAAATCAGGAATATGTTTAATATGTTTAATACAGTAATAAGTAAAGGCATTTCCACACGCACAATGTGAAGGGGGCTCAAGAGGTTGGGACTTTACAGCAGTGTACCCTTAGGAAAACCACTTGTCAGTGAAGGTAACCGACAAAAAACTTTTCAATTTGCTAGTGAGCATAAAGATTGGACCTGGAGCAATGAAATGTGGTCATGTGTTCTGATTAGTGCAGAATTACCTGGTTCCGGAATGATGTGCCCATCACTCTAGAGCATCAGGGTAAGAAGAGGGAGGTTGGAGTGAAGCACTCATCATGCCTAGTGCCCAAGTCTGTGGGGGCAGTGCTATGATCTGGGGCTACTGCAGTTGGTCAGGTCATAGGTTCCACAATATTATGGGGCCAAAGGTCAGCTGACTAGCTGAATATAGTGAACAACCAGGTTATTCCATCAATGGATTTTTTTCTTTCCTGATGCCATGGCCATATTCCAAGATGACAATGCCAGGATTCATGGAGCTCAAATTGTGAAAGAGTGGTTCAGGGAGCATGAGACATCCCTTTCACCCATGGATTGGCCACTGAACAGTCCAGACCTAAACCCCATTGAGAATTTTCTGAGATGTGCTGGAGAGCTGGACGTGCAGTGGTCCAAATCTCCCATCAATACAAGATCTTCGGGAAAATGAATGCAACTCAGGACATAATTAAATGTTGTGACATTGCGAAAGCTTGTAAAATAGGTGCCACCATGAATGCATGCCGTGATAAAAGCTAAAGGCGCTCCAATAAAATATTACAGCGTGTGACCTTTTTTTGGCCAGGCAGTGTATGTTAAACTGTTCTCTGGGGAAGCAGCAATTGCCACTGATGTATTTATTAAGACATTATCTTCCAGAGAACTTTCTGTACTGCATTATTTAGTTTACCACTGTGAGACCCTCCCACTGTGTAATCTGACATTATTTATGGTTGAGTGGTGCTCCAGTAAGTTTAATTATATCATTTTAAAAGGACTCAGCAGCAGGACAGAGCTAGACCCAGACCAGGTATAGGATAGAGTCTACAGGCAAAGGACAGGACTAAACCCAGATCAGGTGTAGGATAGAGTCTACAGGCAAAGGACAGAACAAGACCAAGACCAGGTGTAGGATAGAGTCTACAGGCAAAGGACAGAACTAGATCCAGACCAGGTGTAGGATAGAGTCTACAGGCAAAGGACAGAACTAGAGCCAGATCAGGCGTAGGGTAGAGTCTACAGGCAAAGGACAGAACTAGATCCAGACCAGGTGTAGGATAGAGTCTACAGGCAAAGGACAGAACTAGAGCCAGATCAGGTGTAGGGTAGAGTCTACAGGCAAAGGACAGAACTAGAGCCAGATCAGGTGTAGGATAGAGTCTACAGGCAAAGGACAGAACTAGAGCCAGATCAGGTGTAGGATGGAGTCTACAGGCAAAGGACAGAACTAGAGCCAGATCAGGTGTACAATAGAGTCTACAGGCAAAGGACAGAACTAGAGCCAGATCAGGTGTAGGATGGAGTCTACAGGCAAAGGACAGAACTAGAGCCAGATCAGGTGTAGGATAGAGTCTACAGGCAAAGGACAGAACTAGAGCCAGATCAGTTGTAGGGTAGAGTCTACAGGCAAAGGACAGAACTAGAGCCAGATCAGGTGTAGGATGGAGTCTACAGGCAAAGGACAGAACTAGAGCCAGATCAGGTGTAGGATAGAGTCTACAGGCAAAGGACAGAACTAGAGCCAGACCAGGTGTAGGATAGAGTCTACAGGCAAAGGACAGAACTAGAGCCAGATCAGGCGTAGGGTAGAGTCTACAGGCAAAGGACAGAACTAGATCCAGACCAGGTGTAGGATAGAGTCTACAGGCAAAGGACAGAACTAGAGCCAGATCAGGTGTAGGGTAGAGTCTACAGGCAAAGGACAGAACTAGAGCCAGATCAGGTGTAGGATAGAGTCTACAGGCAAAGGACAGAACTAGAGCCAGATCAGGTGTAGGATGGAGTCTACAGGCAAAGGACAGAACTAGAGCCAGATCAGGTGTACAATAGAGTCTACAGGCAAAGGACAGAACTAGAGCCAGATCAGGTGTAGGATGGAGTCTACAGGCAAAGGACAGAACTAGAGCCAGATCAGGTGTAGGATAGAGTCTACAGGCAAAGGACAGAACTAGAGCCAGATCAGTTGTAGGGTAGAGTCTACAGGCAAAGGACAGAACTAGAGCCAGATCAGGTGTAGGATGGAGTCTACAGGCAAAGGACAGAACTAGAGCCAGATCAGGTGTAGGATAGAGTCTACAGGCAAAGGACAGAACTAGAGCCAGATCAGGTGTAGGATAGAGTCTACAGGCAAAGGACAGAACTAGAGCCAGATCAGGTGTAGGATGGAGTCTACAGGCAAAGGACAGAACTAGAGCCAGATCAGGTGTAGGATGGAGTCTACAGGCAAAGGACAGAACTAGAGCCAGATCAGGTGTAGGATAGAGTCTACAGGCAAAGGACAGAACTAGAGCCAGATCAGGTGTAGGATGGAGTCTACAGGCAAAGGACAGAACTAGAGCCAGATCAGGTGTACAATAGAGTCTACAGGCAAAGGACAGAACTAGAGCCAGATCAGGTGTAGGATGGAGTCTACAGGCAAAGGACAGAACTAGAGCCAGATCAGGTGTAGGATAGAGTCTACAGGCAAAGGACAGAACTAGAGCCAGATCAGTTGTAGGGTAGAGTCTACAGGCAAAGGACAGAACTAGAGCCAGATCAGGTGTAGGATGGAGTCTACAGGCAAAGGACAGAACTAGAGCCAGATCAGGTGTAGGATAGAGTCTACAGGCAAAGGACAGAACTAGAGCCAGATCAGGTGTAGGATAGAGTCTACAGGCAAAGGACAGAACTAGAGCCAGATCAGGTGTAGGATGGAGTCTACAGGCAAAGGACAGAACTAGAGCCAGATCAGGTGTAGGATGGAGTCTACAGGCAAAGGACAGAACTAGAGCCAGATCAGGTGTAGGATAGAGTCTACAGGCAAAGGACAGAACTAGAGCCAGATCAGGTGTAGGATGGAGTCTACAGGCAAAGGACAGAACTAGAGCCAGATCAGGTGTACAATAGAGTCTACAGGCAAAGGACAGAACTAGACCCAGACCAGGTGGAGGACAGAGTCTACAGACAAACTCATGGCTGCTCTGTGCGGTTGCCCAATTTACCCAATGTGGCACCATGTCATTTGTTTAGATGTGGATGAGACCCAGGAGTAAGTCGATATATGAGGTTCAAACAACTCAGCACATTTGATCCTAACATCAGATTTACATGGAAGGATGTGAAAAATACAGTGGCATTCTTGGACTGTTTGGTAACATTCAGGAAAGTTTAAAAAGGATGGCAACAGAGGTCTACAGAAAATAAAATCAAACAAACCAGTACCTGTTTTTTGATGGATAACAAACTAGGTCAGAATGCGACATCCCCAAGCAGAGAGGAACAAAATCAGCACAACTAAAAGGAATTAATTTTAACACCTCAGAGTGGCCCTTGAAATTTGTGGGAATCCATATTTAAACTTTTGAAACAACAGACAGTGGAAAAACTATTTGGGGATAAGGAAAAAACATCAAAGGCCCTCAGAGAAAGTGGTGAGCATAAACAAGTGACAAATTGTAATCATCCAGTTTCTGCCTAGGGATGTGCAGAAAACTCTAAGCAAATCGAGTAAACATTGCATCACCACTTTAGAACCCAGTACTTTGACTATCCCGGTTTTTGTTCCTTGCCCTCGGGCATCCTGATGTGGGATGCCTGCTGTGTGACCCCCCCCCCCCCTAGTTTGCCCTGTAAAACTCTCCTGCTGTTGTTTCTCCCTCACATGTCATTGATAAAGGGAACAGAAAAAAGAGGTTTGACTTTAACTGGCACGTATGCCCATTTATGAAAACAGAGTGGTACTTACATACAGCAAATGTTTCTATTTTTATTTACCTAAAGTGAACTGTATTCACCTGCTGTTGAATCAACTCCAATATGTGTGTGTCTGTGTATTTCATATGATCTAATTATGTTTATTAATGATGATGTACAGGAGACATGCATGATTTTTTCGTTGGCTTAATGGGAAAGAGGCATTTACAGATAGGTATGTATGCACAACGTACGGTAATAGTAAGTTAAAAGACATTGCATTTGTATATTCTTCTAATGGTAGCCAGATTTATGAGGTGCGCCTTTCTGTGCCATTTAGCGTAATTTTGATGGCACACATGTCCTCCGCACAACCATGTCTTTTTATATTTTGATGCTGTTAGATTTCCAGAGTGGCACCACTAGTTAAAACGTCTCTTGTTTTGCTTGCATTGGCATACTAGGTTTATCCCTATTGGCCAGCCTGTGCCAGAGCCCATTTGTGACCCTACAGAGCGCTACTCTGTTTTGCAAACTTATAGATGCTGCACGCCATATTTACTAATTTTTAACATGCAGATGGTGTTGTATTTAACAAGCGTTTTATAAACTTTATAGTGTGTTTTAGGCTCCTTTTTAGTTGTTGTGCTCAAAAGAACACATTACAATTTAAATAATGGGTGAAAAAAGAATTACTCTTGCCTGCATCTAGGTCCTGTGTTTACATTTGTGACAAGTCCCCAAAGCAGGTTATTTAATGAGAAACAGATAAAAACACTTCAGTACATTTCTTCCTATTGTCCTATATGGCAGTTCAAGCTTCAGTGCCACTATAAACTGGTGCTGCTTGTAGAACAACGTTGGTCACTGCGGTGAAAACAGCACTGGCAAAAAATTCAATGCTATCTGGTGGACACATTGATGATAACTTACGCATACTTTTTAAATGAAGCATAAAGTACCCCTGTGCTAAAACCATTGGCACTGATTATATTTAGGTGGCGCTTCATAAGTCAGGTTCTTACATGTGACATGTTCAATGTTGGTTGTATAGGTTTTTATAAATGAATGTAACTTATTATTGACAACTGCAGTATAGGCAGTATAGAAGGGAAACACTATTGGGTTGATTCAAAGAAACATGTAACAGCTTGGATTTGGCTCACGATCATCCTATTTTTTACGTCCGCTCGTGCGTTCGTATGAACTTGCGAGTGATTCAATAAGCAAATACGTTTCTATCCTAAAAGATACGTCCGTTCGTATGATATCTCCCGAACTTGCCTCAGTCAGTTGGCAATCGTAAAAATCACGTTCATGTGCTCACCTGTTGCGGCGGCAGCCTGTTTTGTCGGCGGCTTCCATCGTCCAGCTCTTCCAATTACTTGCGTTTGCCTCTGGTTTTCATTGGTTTTTGGCCTCTTAGATTCGTGCGTTCGTATGTTTATAAGATCTTGCGCATGCGCACCCTCAACCAGAAACTTACATAAACCCGTAGCGGCTGCATCCAACTTCATTTCTCGGTCCCTTAAACTTACCTAAACCCCTTAGCGCCTGCATCCAACTTCATTTCTCGGTCCCTCAAACTTACCTAAACCCCTTAGCGCTTGCATCCAACTTCATTTCTCGGTCCCTCAAACTTACCTAAACCCCTTAGCGCCTGCATCCAACTTCATTTCTCGGTCCCTCAAACTTACCTAAACCCCTTAGCGCTTGCATCCAACTTCATTTCTCGGTCCATAAAACTTACCTAAACCCCTTAGCGCCTGCATCCAACTTCATTTCTCGGTCCCTCAAACTTACCTAAACCCCTTAGCGCCTGCATCCAACTTCATTTCTCGGTCCCTCAAACTTACCTAAACCCCTTAGCGCTTGCATCCAACTTCATTTCTCGGTCCATAAAACTTACCTAAACCCCTTAGCGCCTGCATCCAACTTCATTTCTCGGTCCCTCAAACTTACCTAAACCCCTTAGCGCTTGCATCCAACTTCATTTCTCGGTCCATAAAACTTACCTAAACCCCTTAGCGCCTGCATCCAACTTCATTTCTCGGTCCCTTAAACTTACCTAAACCCCTTAGCGCCTGCATCCAACTTCATTTCTCGGTCCCTCAAACTTACCTAAACCCCTTAGCGCTTGCATCCAACTTCATTTCTCGGTCCCTCAAACTTACCTAAACCCCTTAGCGCCTGCATCCAACTTCATTTCTCGGTCCCTCAAACTTACCTAAACCCCTTAGCGCTTGCATCCAACTTCATTTCTCGGTCCATAAAACTTACCTAAACCCCTTAGCGCCTGCATCCAACTTCATTTCTCGGTCCCTCAAACTTACCTAAACCCCTTAGCGCTTGCATCCAACTTCATTTCTCGGTCCATAAAACTTACCTAAACCCCTTAGCGCCTGCATCCAACTTCATTTCTCGGTCCCTTAAACTTACCTAAACCCCTTAGCGCCTGCATCCAACTTAATTTCTCGGTCCCTCAAACTTACCTAAACCCCTTAGCGCCTGCATCCAACTTCATTTCTCGGTCCCTCAAACTTACCTAAACCCCTTAGCGCTTGCATCCAACTTCATTTCTCGGTCCATAAAACTTACCTAAACCCCTTAGCGCCTGCATCCAACTTCATTTCTCGGTCCATAAAACTTACCTAAACCCCTTAGCGCCTGCATCCAACTTCATTTCTCGGTCCCTTAAACTTACCTAAACCCCTTAGCGCCTGCATCCAACTTCATTTCTCGGTCCATAAAACGTCACCAAACCACATAATGTACATCTGTCTTTATTTTTTTTAGTGTGTATGTAATTTTGTGTGTAGTTGTTTTTTGTTGCGCATATTAGAAAAGACACATTTCTGAAGGCTTAAATTTTTTTTTTATTTCAAGATTAATTTTGTAAAATGTCCTATATTTTTTTAAAATTTTTAAAATTTGGAGTTAGTTTTTTTAATAACTTTTTATACTTAAATAGTTAACTGGGAATTTTGTTTTTTTTTTTTTTTTTTTTCTTTTTTGTAAGTAAAATTATTTTTATAACATTTAAAACATATAAAATTTGGATAAAAAACAGTAAAATGTATAAAAAAATTTTAACAAAGTAGCCAGGACCAAGGGCACTATTCATCCTCCTCTTCGTCATCTGTTGGCCCCAACGTCGCCTGTATGGCCAGCAGCTCGGCCACCAACTCCTGGATCCTTTTTTTTTTCTCTGCCTTGGTTTTTGGCATAATCCCTGTAAGCAATAGAGAAAAAAACCTAAATTTGAGTACCAGACCGGTTGGTATGCTGTAAATAGATTTGTGGTTAATCCAATACATGTAAATGCATGACATATGTCATTCTTCCAAGGGCTAAAGTTAATGCATTTCCAACAGGTAAGTATTTAAACTCCTTAAACCGGACCTTCAACATTATTGAATGACAACCAATACCTATTTCTAAATGATTATGCACCAGATCAAAGTACAGTTTTGACGTTTATGGCTTGCAGCGCCGCCATCTGAACTCTGAAGCCTAACAATTAATGAGGAGTGGAGAGTTGGATAAAGTACAGGGGAGTACGTTACAGTGGTGCGTTGACAATCCAGAGCATAGCTGGGTTGAGGGAAAGGTCATCAATCCCACAATGCATGCCAGGACCTTACTTTTTACAATCTGTATCCCATGCTGCCTGTAAATATTGCGCCTTCCATATTCCGCAATATGGGCTGTTTTCACGCTCCTAACATGCATTAGATGGCTGAAGTCTGTTTTTCTATGTTTCCAATCTGTAGGTACAGTGTGTTGCCTAATTATTAGCAATGTTCTTAATACGAGTTAGGGTCCGCTTTAAGCTAAAGAAGTGGCCACATGAAAGTGTTAACTACACATTGGCTAAGCCTTTAGTTATGTGTGTGTTATTAGCTTACAAAACATTAATCTGAATCATGGCATGGAGACTTACGGAGTTGGTGGCCGACAGATGGCTGGTTGGGGCCAACAGGCTGCCCTTGGTCCTGGCTCTGCTGTGAAGAAGTCCCTGGAGAAACATGTGACATTTGGTTAGTATTTGTAGAGAGTCACTATCCCCAACATATCTGGCTCCCAGTCTGGCTGACATCACTCACCTTCGCCAGGATCGACTTCAAGCATCTCTGCTGCCTCCTCCTCCACTATCTCACCCGCTCCTGAAGCTTCTACAAATACATAATAAAGGATAACTTAGTTTTTGGCCTGACATGTATATCTTTGTGCCTATACATGAAGAGTGACATACCAGAGCCTTCCCCATGCGTGGCCAGGTATGACTCCACGCCCACGCGCCTTGGCCCCTCCTCTGTGGTAAGGTCCAGGGGCTGGTCTGAGGAGGCCACAGAGGAGGGGTAGGTCCGTCGCCCGGGAGATCCACCACCTTCACTCACAGATGCAGAGTCATGCAGCACTGGTCGGCCTGTACGTCTCCGGGTGCGGCGAATTCTGAAATCCATTTCCAACACTACCAAAGAAAAGTCATTATAAATAAAGGCATAACTTAGACATTTGGAACATATAACATGCAATTGCTTGGTACTTACTTGGGAAATGGATCCCAAAAAACCTCCGCACCCGGGGCATGTGCAGACGCTTCAGGTCCGACCAATGCTGCATGATCTGGGTGTGAGTGAAGGTGGTGCTGGTGACACGGTGTATCTCCGCGATGATCTCCCGGGCGATGTCCCTTTTCTCGCACACATTGGGCGCGAAGTCATACCGGCGCTGAAGCATGATCTGAAAAACATAATGGACACAGAGCTTTTACTTTTACACACAGACCCATATGTGTTGCATCACAAGTTGAGTATTTAATGTCATTAACACACACATTTCGAATGGCCGCCATTTTTGGGGAGTGCCTTAAAGAGGACGTTGACTGTGATTGACAGTCTGGTCTTATGTTATATGTATCACACACCATGTACATACAGATAATAGCCAACATCAAGAATCAGGCCACCTGCATCTATGGCATGTTAGGATGTTTTAAACATCCAAGATGTAGCCTAATGCTTAGGCTTTTGGACCACGTGTGTGGCTTCCCCTTGTGTTTTTATGGCTTAGGAAAACAGTGTTCCGCAAACATCCGCATCAAGGTCCGAGACAGGCCAGGTTTGACAGCTCGCCCCGCTACTCCACAGGTTAATTAACTGTTGCTAAGCCGGAGCAATTGGGCGAATTAGGACATCAGCATAGACAGGTGAAAACGTGGCCAGGCTCGGCCCTTGAGGATGAAGTGTGAGGAGCCAGTGATTAAACATTAAGAGACCCCAAACTAGTTCCCAACGCATCATTGACATTTAGGCCATCATTGACTATTCTATTAAAATGCACAGGCAGCCACTTACCAGCATGAGGATCTCTTCCTGTTGACGGGTGAAGATAGTGGGCGCCATCTTTAGTCTTCTTCCAGGCAGCAGATAAGTGAAACCCCAGCGGTTTCCTGGTTCCGCTCGAACGTACGTTCGTACGAGCGCGTAGTCGTGCGCATAGGCGTCACACGCTGGGCTCATTATTTAAAGGTCCTTTCCCCCCAAGCTCATTCTCTTTGAGCATTTCTGTACGATGGCACCAAAAAAGGCGAGCAGCAAGCGACCCCAGGCAAGCAAGACCGCGGAGGGCCCCACCACAAGGTCCCAGCAAGCTGGCCGAAAACTGAGAGGCAAGACTCCCACCTCGGCCCCACCAAGGGATCCTGGACCGTCAGGTACCAAAAAAAGGGGCCCCAAGCCCCGTGCCCCTGCAGCCAAGAAGCTGGCAACTGCAGCACCCACCACCTCTGCCCCCAGAACAGGCAGCACAAGTGAGACCACACCGGGCATGCCTTCAAGTAGGGCAGTTCGGAAACCCATGCCCCGCAGCAGGGCCCGAAGCCCATCCAGGGCCAGAAGCCCCTACAGGGCCCCAACCCCATCCAGGGCCAGAAGAACCCCATCCAGGGCCAGAAGCCCC
Source organism: Gastrophryne carolinensis (assembly GCA_027917425.1). Lineage (NCBI taxonomy): Eukaryota > Metazoa > Chordata > Amphibia > Anura > Microhylidae > Gastrophryne > Gastrophryne carolinensis. Next base: position 125,202,699 of record CM051236.1, read on the forward strand.
TACAGGGCCCCAACCCCATCCAGGGCCAGAAGAACCCCATCCAGGGCCAGAAGCCCCTACAGGGCCCCAACCCCATCCAGGGCCAGAAGAACCCCATCCAGGGCCAGAAGCCCAGCCAGGGCCAGAAGCCCCTACAGGGCCCGAACCCCATCCAGGGCCAGAAGAACCCCATCCAGGGCACGAAGCCCCTACAGGGCCCGAACCCCATCCAGGGCCAGAAGAACCCCATCCAGGGCCAGAAGCCCAGCCAGGGCCAGAAGCCCCTACAGGGCCCGAACCCCATCCAGGGCCAGAAGAACCCCATCCAGGGCCAGAAGCCCAGCCAGGGCCAGAAGCCCCTACAGGGCCCGAACCCCATCCAGGGCCAGAAGAACCCCATCCAGGGCCAGAAGCCCAGCCAGGGCCAGAAGCCCCTACAGGGCCCGAACCCCATCCAGGGCCAGAAGAACCCCATCCAGGGCCAGAAGCCCAGCCAGGGCCAGAAGCCCCTACAGGGCCCGAACCCCATCCAGGGCCAGAAGAACCCCATCCAGGGCACGAAGCCCCTACAGGGCCCGAACCCCATCCAGGGCCAGAAGAACCCCATCCAGGGCACGAAGCCCAGCCAGGGCCAGAAGCCCCTACAGGGCCCGAACCCCATCCAGGGCCAGAAGAACCCCATCCAGGGCCAGAAGCCCCTACAGGGCCCGAACCCCATCCAGGGCCAGAAGAACCCCATCCAGGGCACGAAGCCCAGCCAGGGCCAGAAGCCCCTACAGGGCCCGAACCCCATCCCGGGCCAGAAGAACCCCATCCAGGGCCAGAAGCCCCTACAGGGCCAGAACCCCATCCAGGGCCAGAAGCCCCCGACCTGGCACCAGCCGGGAACAGAGCCCCCGACCTGGCACCAGCCGGGAACCTAGCCCCCCAAGAGGGCCCCGAATTGCAACCATGACCACATCTACACCTGGAAGTTCGGTGGCCAGCCACGCAAGAACACCCAGTCCCTTGGCCAGTCCAGTCCAGTCATTGGGAAGCCACCAATCCGGCCATTCCCCTACCCAGCCCCAGGCCATAATGTCACCACATGTGTCTGCACACATGGAGGAGCAGCCAAGCCAACCATCTGGCCGCACATTGCGCCGCGGCCAGTTGAGTGGGAGATTCTCCCATGACCAAAATATGGCATTGGCTAGTGGCCTTACATTATACTATGACGAGCTATATGGGAGCAAATCCAAACACACCACCAAGCAGCGCAAGATGGAATTGTTTGAAACCATCCTCCGACAAGTAAATGCAGCGGGGGAAGAGAGGAAAGATGTGTCCCAAATTCAGAAGAAAATCTCTGATCTGAAGTATGCTGTACGGCAAAAAGAAATTAAAAGGCATAATTACAGGTAAATAAATGTTTTCGCTAAATATAATGTTTGGGATGTGCTGTATGCACCTTTTCTGATTACCAAACGATTTTCTCTTTTCAGCATGAAAACTGGAGGTGGATTTCCATCTAAATTGGAGTTTACCCCTGCTGAGGAGATTGTGCTTGGACTTCTCCATCCGGTCGCGGTCGGTGGACATGCTGGTCTAAGGGACACAGACTCCCCGACCCGTACCCACGGTGAGTACTCTTAAATCTGCATGTTTGCCTGTTTGCTAAATAATCTACAGTTCACTAGTAACCAGATAACGGGATGCCCCTATGGTTTGCCTTGCTTGGCCTCGCACTACTGTGGCTGTTTGTGTCCTCTTTTGGTCCCTGGGAATCACACATTTAGGCCCACAGCCATTATGGCAAAGATCAAATGTCCAATTGGATTGTTAAAGTCATGAAGTTTCGCAAGATAAGTGAGATATTTTGAATCAATCACAAAACACACATCATTATGTATGGGTTGCCTTTTGGTTGTGTGAGTTGTGTTTGAGTTAACAATTTAATTAGCCACCCACAAACATATCTGACCTAGAGCAGCGAGACTCAACTGGCGGCCCGGGGTCCCAATGCGGACCTTGCCACCACATTCAAGGACCCCTGCCCAGACAGCCCTGCACTCAGTTACTTCTGTGTTGACGTGCTCAGAGCTGCCCCCTTGATCGGCCATGTAGTGGTTGGTCTCCTGCCCAATGTCATGGCTCCCTGAAACATAGCATTGCAATATGAAGTACTGCCCAGGAAGTGGCATTGCAAGGTACACAGTAACTTATTTAAATTTTCACTGGCCACAATCGTGTCCCGCTGCCCCTGCTCTGGCCCATGTGCCACAGTCCCCCCATGCCCCCCCCACATAAGCCCCATACATTTGTAACAGATTGGCTCCATCCATCCCATCACCATCAATACGTTAACTCCCCCCTTTAGACATCCAATCCCTGTCCCCTCAGCTCTGGCCCATCCAGCCCAGCAAGGGCAAGCAGCCTTTATTAGTTGGCACTTTGAAAGCTCCAGCCCCTCCACCAGTGTCTTTATTTTTAACTAGACACCCCCTGCGTCAGCACCATGGCCAGACATTCACCTCTCACCACATACCTTTAAATGGGCGTTTCAAACAATTGTTTGAGTACCCCGGACCGAGCGAATGGTAGGCTAAATCCAAAAATGTGCCTTGAAAGTTGGATGCTGACTGGGTACACTTCATGACTTAGAACTGAGGTCACTTAGCAGTTTGTCCGAGCCATTGCACCTATGTAAACTTGCGTGGGTTTGAACAAAGGTCACCATTGCTCTAGAGTTGAATAATATTACAAATAGAGCTATATTTGATTACCTATCAAAAAAAAGGTTATGTGTGTGTGTTTACGTGGTATTTTTTTCTCTTCTTCAGCCCAGCATGATCCCTCAGCAAGGGTAAACTCACCCCCCAGTTTGGTTATGCCTACCAGGTCCGTACAGCATCGGAGCCCAGATCAGAGATTTTCGGTAAGTTAATTTAGTAGCATAAATACTAACAAGTGCTTAAGAATGTGTTAAACTGTTGAAATCCTAAATTGGGACGCAAACTTAGCCTTTTTTTTTTTGATATGTCCCTACAGACCCGCACACTCATGGAAGAGATCCAGGACATGGAGGAAGATGATGATGTCTCCGTACAGGGCACGTCGGATGAACTCCCCCTGGGTCCCAATTTGGAACTGCTCGATAATGTTTCTCTGGCCAATCCTCAGCAGCAGAGTGAATCTCCATCCATTGTGCTTGCACATGGGGAGACTGACACTACAGTCCCCAGTGTTCACTCTGCTGCTGAGGATTTGCAAAGCAGGCCGGTTGCTGTTGAGGGTACGACACCACGCGGCAGGGCACGCCCAAGAGCCAGGGTAATTGTGCGGCGGACGCCATTACGCCGCCCCACAATTTCCCAGGGGAGGCAGAGTGCCCTGCTTCAATTATGGACCCAACAAAGGGACTCTTATGACGCCCAGCTCGTTACAGAGCGTGAGCAAAGGCATGCCGACATGGTGAACATCCATACCAGTCTACAGGGCATCCTCGCGGAGTTGCGTACCCTCAACAGCAACGTGGCCAATGCAAGTAATGGCATCCAGTCAGCCATGGCTGAGATGACCAATATGCAGAGAAACATTGTGGAGCAGTTTCAAATTCACAATGCTGCCATGGCCCAGGCTAGGTCCCATTCCCATGGACCTCCACCTGGACCTCCACCTGGGTATTATGGGCAGCCACCCTATTAAGCCATGGGTGTGTGGGACATCTTTTCTCTTAACCCCCACTGTATTTACTTGTCCTTTGAGGTTTCAAACAATCCATTTTGTGTTGCTCTGGCAGGTTGTGTTTTGTATTTGCTCCCATATAGCTCCTTAGAGTAATGCTTAAGGCCACTAGCCAATGCCATAGGTCTATGTGGAGTTTATCTGGCCACTTATGGCTTTACCTATGTATTTGGTTGGTGCTCCTCCTGTTTGCAGACATGTTTGTGTGACATTATGGCCATGCCCAAATATCCCTGGGCCCAGGCAATATTAATGACTGGACTAGGCTGGCCTTTGGACTGGGTGTCCTTGTTTGGTTGGGCCACTAACTTCCAGGTGTAGATGTGCTCGATGTTTTTTTTAATGTTATCCATTTGTTACCACAGATGTATGTGGACTGATTTCTGTTAACCACTATAATTTTTCATTTGCTAAGTAAAACAAAAATTTCACTTCCAATACTTGTGGCGTTTTTAGTGGGAAGACTTTTTTAACAGCTTGGCCTAAACCAGATAATTTTGGTTGGAAGAGGTGTAACAATGCACAGCGAAAGCTAAGGAAACTACATGAAATACATTAGGCAACAATTAAGGTCGAAATGTTTTACTTAGAGGTAATGCCACATTAGGGCAAAACAACATATGTTTACAAAAGGATAACACAGACATACAGAATGGTGAGACAGGGAAAAAAGTTAACTAAAATGCTGGCTGATCAGGTTGGCTCGAACAGATTGGCCAGACTCACTGGGGGGCCCCTCAAAATTCTCGGCTTCATCCTCGACGGCTGAAGAGGGCAGGCTGTCCACATAACGTGGGACACGTTCCATGATGGCAAAATTGTGCAAAACAGCACATGCCATTATAATGTCGATCACTTTCTTGGGATCATATTGCAGGGCCCCCCCAGTATGGTCAAGGCAACGAAAACGTGTCTTCAGCAGACCAAAGGCCCTCTCCACAACAGCCCGGGTCTTGCGATGCGCACGGTTATACGCTTCCTGAGAGGCATCCTGGGGCCGCAGCACAGGCGTCATGAGCCAGGGTAGAAGTGGGTACCCGGAATCACCTTAAACAGAGAATTAAATGTAATCAAAATTAAAAAGGCAACACAACCAACACCAAAAAATTCACAGATATCATAATGATGTAAGGTAAAGTGTTCCCCAAAAAAAAGTAGGGCACATTAGGGCCCCCAAAAATTGCACTAAGGTATAACCTAAATAAAAATGGCACTTCTATATACCAATTAATTAACAAACATCTGCACGGCCAAGGGTATTTGTATTTTACATATATTTGTAGTTTTCAGACATGTTACAATTAGGATGCTGCTGAGGGCCTATCCACATTTCTCTGGAAACTACAATGTATGCAGTTTAAGTCCACTTTGACATTTAACGACCAATAGTACAAAAGGAGCCAAATGTCAAAGATCCCTATCCACATTTCACTGGAAACTACAATGTATGCAGTTTAAGTCCACTTTGACATTTAACGACCAATAGTACAAAAGGAGCCAAATGTCAAAGATCCCTATCCACATTTCTCTGGAAACTACAATGTATGCAGTTTAAGTCCACTTTGACATTTAACGACCAATAGTACAAAAGGAGCCAAATGTCAAAGATCCCTATCCACATTTCACTGGAAACTACAATGTATGCAGTTGAAGTCCACTTTGACATTTAACGACCAATAGTACAAAAGGAGCCAAATGTCAAAGATCCTTGGGTATAAACTCCAAACCAATATATTTAGGCACAAGGAACTTACAGACATCCTAACTAAAGGGAAAACATTCTGAAGGCCAAAGCGAGACAAGGATTTTTTTGGAAAGTTCCTAATATATGAGCCAAGAAAAAGGCAGTTGGACGCTTCTGTAAAGTTTGCCAAAACAAACATATCAACAAATACAAGATTAATGCCACATTTAATAACACACAAATAGGACACACTTACCAAGCAGCCATGCCCCCGAAAATTCACCTGCCTCAAATCTCCGAAACAACCCAGATCGCCGGAGGATATAGGAGTCGTGGGACGATCCGGGGTAGCCGGCAAGGACACTCATAAACCGCATATCCGGACCAACCACGGCCTGGACATTAAGTGAGTGTCCCATTTTACGATTCCTTAAGGCAAAAACATACAAAAAGGGTAATTGATATTTGACCCAAACTAATAAATTAACCACAAAACATGTCTGCACTCTATTGGGAAAGACTAATGAAAAGCCGAGATAAAGCAGCTACACAAATGAGGGATAAACAAATATGCTGCCGCAAAGGAAAACAGGTTACATGACACGTTGGGCAACATAATAACCAATCTCAATACCTATATATATACTCGTCGGCTGCCCTAGGTACGAGTGCCACATGTGTGCAGTCAATTGCACCAATAACGTTGGGCATGTCGGCCACATTATAAAACCCAAGCTTAATGGCGTTTCTGGCTGCCATATCATCAGGAAAATAAATATATTTTTGAGTTATGGCAGCCATGCCTTCCAAAAATTTAGATAGTGCGCGGCTCAGCGTAGGCTGTGACATCCCCACGGAGAGGGCACCCAGCCTCTGGAACGAGCCGTTCGCCAAAAATTGCAGGCAGCCAAGCATCTTGGTCATACCTGAAATTGCATGCCCCTTCCTTGTGGTGCGGGCTAACCATGGCCGCAGCTCACTATATAATTTATGGAGGGAAGCGCGATTAAGCCTGGTCAGCTCGAACAGCTCAACATCATTCATGCTATCGATGTTCATGCGACGACGCAGGGGCAATCTGCTCTCAGACATCTCGATCAACTCAATGCCAAAAAGCATAAGCCCTTGATGTGCCACAAACTCGCTCCGCTCCATCCTACTCCCGAGGCCAAATAGCTGCCGGCAAACATTTCGTAAAGCAGCTCTTTAATGGGCTTCAAAACAATTAGCAATCACCTCTCTGAATTGGGCGCAAGCCCATGTGAAGGACGTAAAAAATAGGATCGGACGCAAATAATACGATTTGGACGGGAAAAACACACGAACTAACGCAAATAATACGATTTGGACGGGAAAAACACACGAACTAACGCAAATTATACAATTCTCGTACGAAATGCGTATGTTCATATACGTCTATGCGCGAACGATCGTACGAATACGAAATGGCCAAAAAAACCAGAAAAAATGACAAACACCCACCCAAACTTACGATTCTCGATACGAAATCACTTAACTTTTGCTCTTTGAATCGAGGGGTATATGGACAAAAATATTGATAAATGCCTCTTACTCAATTTTATTTAAAGTACACCTGGTCCCCTGGAAAAAATGGCATGTATATATGCCTACTAATGCTCATGTATGTTAATATTTCAGCTTTTCAACTTTTTCTCTTAAAAAGACATTCCAATAGGGGTCTATCTTCTGCTATATGCATGGAGGCCTTTAACTGCCATCTTGAGCCTTTTATTTTAGATTCACTTGAAATAACTGGACTATTCTCACTGGTGACCTCTGTATTTACCTATAGATGATGGCTGAAATGTTTAGTTCAATGTTTTAGTTTAAGACAGTGACTAATTACCCAACCCAGTGTGCACCGCCCAGTCCAGCTATAAATTGATGGTGCTGCCAGTCATTTCTCTTTTGTCTTATTTAGGCTCTGGGGGGTTTGTTGGAAAACATCCAAAAACAGACAAGTCATGATTATCACTTACACTCTCCTTGCTGGAACAGAGAAATACACATAGCTTTGTAGTCATCTTATTTTAATATTCACTGTTATACCACTGTATTCCATTCACTGTTCCAATGCCTATTTGCTCGTTGCAACTATATGCATAATGCCCCTTGTGTTATTGTATTGAATAATAATAAACCTCTTTTATTCAAATATAAACCATTTTAGGAAATCCTGCAAGTGAAGAAAAAGAAGTTGAACCCGATTCCAGGTACTCAACAAAATGCAGAAAGTAAGTAAAGAACATTAACCTGAAATAAAATTAATATTATTCTTCATCATACATGCGGTATATACTTTCAGTTTTAGTATGTTAAAGACTCACTGTGGTCAAAAAAATACCCACCTATGGTACCCCACAGTATGTCCCTCTAGGTCACATCTTCAATTCCCACCCACTGAGAAAATCTGGCCCCAGAACCCACAGGCATCCCACACTAGCTGCTGAAGTCTGACCTCAGCCTCCGAAGGGACACCACAGACATCTGGAATCAGGTCTATTGACTGTATCATCAGTGTCAGTGCCCCAGCATGCTCCCCATAGATCAATGCATTTTGACATTATTGTTTTTATATACACCCACAATACAATTCTGTCTTAAAGTGATATTGTTTTTAAATTGAAGCAAAAATGGCTGAGATATCAGGGTTTACTGGTTCAGCCAATCACATTCTCTTTTTCAACCCGTCCCCCAATCAGCTCAGCAGAGCGGAACAGGATCGCTGTATCTAGGTGAGCCTTTTAGCGATAACAGGCAAAAAAGTGCAAAATAAAAATGTTTATCCTACACCACCCCCCCTCTCCAAAATCACCTGTACAAGTGATGGCACGTTTTGTTGTTTAGGTACATTATTTTTCCCATGGTAAAGATATATTTTTAAAGCTTAGAAATAAAAAATACTTTAAAAAATACCCTTACCTCATTGGAAAAATGATGTGCCTAACCTGTAAAAATGTCCCATCACAGGTATAGGTAATTATGGGGGGGGGAAAGGTAGAAGAAACATTTTTATTGCACTTTTTTGTGTCTAAAGGCTTTTTAGCTCACTGAGATGCAGGTTGCAATCCTCATCGCAATGCACACGGCAAGTCACACTGGCTTCACTGAATTTTTAGCATGACCTCCAATATGTGCACTCTGGCTTTATATGTGTCATCTTGCCTGTGCTTGACTATGCATCACTGTGCACCTTGTACATTTATAAATATGGCTTGAAATTAAAAAACTTTAGCAGCACACATGAGGGAACACAGTAAACTCATTTATGTTAATGCTATTAACACACACTGATTATAGAAATTACATTGCATAATCACATCTTTGATTGCAGACCATTGTCTGGATTTTGTCATTTTTTAAAAAACCCAAGTTATGTGATCACATGTTGTGATCGTGGGATTTGGTCCATCCCCCTGTAAAAACCCTGCCAGTCTTACCTTTCCAATGAGCCCACGGCACAGGTTCTCCAATCAGCTTCTATTAATATTAATGTGCAGCTGGAGAAACTGGGTGGAAGTCTAGACACACCCGATTGTCATCTGGGACACCATGCATGCCTTGGATGTGTGCAACCATTCAGTTATGGTGGGCATGGCTGCGCACAACCCGAGAGGGATGTGATAGATGCTGCTGCTGCCCACGCATGCGCCGTGGGCTCGTTGGATAGGTAAGAAAAGGGGGAGACAGGGAGGGTCTCACGCAGGGGGAGAGACCAAAACCCAGGATAGTGAAAGCACTTGGTTCTGACTTCCGCCCACTCCCACACTGGGAGTTCTGCAATGCAGTCCTGGCTTCTCAGTCCTCTGGGTTGCTAGGTATCTTTAGCGACAGTCAGGACAGGGACACTTACAGGCTGATTCATCATTAGCGGCAGGTAGCGACAGATGAGCGTCTGTAGCAGGCATGTTCAGAGCGCCCGCTAGTAGTCACAGTGCTCAGCCGTGAGTCGCTACCCTATAGCGACTCAGTCGCTGTTCAGTAATGTTGAATACATTGTGAGGAGTCGCTATTTGACCAGTACAGCGCTGTATGGGAGCGCATGTTAGCGACTGCTCATAGCGACCGACTCACACCATATTCAGGAAAAAACAGCCTCACAAATCTCTGGCGCTGAAAAATAGTTGTTTGAAGCCCAGAGCGCAGGAGGCGGTGTGTTTAAAGTCTGTTTTCAAGCATCTATCAACTAGTAACAAAGCGAAAACATATGGAATTACATTGTAACAACATTGTAACATGAACACTTTAACACCAGACCTGTAATGTCATTTTTGAGGAAATATTTAAAAAATGAAAAAATTATGAAAAAACTGCTATCTCAATGCCAGAAGAGGTCAAAGAATTATTTGTGATTTTTTTGAAAAAAAACAAAACCCGTTTAAAGAGAAGAAAAGGATCGTCCATTGAAATGTATGGGAGAGCGACAGGTAGCGAGAGGTCATACCTAGCGCTGTGCAAGGCTGAACGCTGGTGCTGTGGCTGTGAAAATGATGAATCAGACGCTACATGGCGCTATTCCAGTTGCTAAACAGATTCTGCTTGATAAATGTGTAATTGCGTGCGTTGACCAGTCGCTATCTGTCGCTACCTCTCATTAACCAGGCGCTACCTGACGCTATCCCTTCTTAAATAAGGGCCTTTGTGTGTACCTGGACAGGGACATTAATTCTAATTCTTTGTTAATGCTAGATATAGTGTATTTCTTACTAATTCCACATTGAAAAACACTTTTGATATCTTTAGTCTGTGCAACATTCCTAGCCATGTGGCTAGCTGCATATTATGTCATATCATGTTTGCCTTTAAAGGACCGGCAATAACATACCCAAAACAAAATGGAAGCATGACCATTCAAATGTATGATTACAGAAAGAGAGGAAAAATATTTAGGCCAGGAGAGATGCAGGCAGTCACAGAATTATTTTGCTCGGGACAGGTGTATATTTATTTTCCCAGGACCACCATGGAATTTTTTTGCCCAGGATAGACGGGAGGAGGCGGTGTGTTTAAAGTCTGTTTTCAAGCATCTATCAACTAGTAACAAAGCGAAAACATATGGAATTACATTGTAACAACATTGTAACATGAACACTTTAACACCAGACCTGTAATGTCATTTTTGAGGAAATATTTAAAAAATGAAAAAATTATGAAAAAACTGCTATCTCAATGCCAGAAGAGGTCAAAGAATTATTTGTGATTTTTTTGAAAAAAAACAAAACCCGTTTAAAGAGAAGAAAAGGATCTTTAGTCTGTGCAACATTCCTAGCCATGTGGCTAGCTGCATATTATGTCATATCATGTTTGCCTTTAAAGGACCGGCAATAACATACCCAAAACAAAATGGAAGCATGACCATTCAAATGTATGATTACAGAAAGAGAGGAAAAATATTTAGGCCAGGAGAGATGCAGGCAGTCACAGAATTATTTTGCTCGGGACAGGTGTATATTTATTTTCCCAGGACCACCATGGAATTTTTTTGCCCAGGATAGACGCTAAATGATTTTGCCCTGGGCAGGCCAACAATCATTTTCCCCACTCCCCTGGCAAGAGCTAATAAAACCCCCTGCAGCAGCTATTGCACCCTCTGCTGTGGCAGTAAGTTGGGAGGGTTAGGTGGGCCCCCCATTGTGTGACTGGTTCCACAGAGATAGTTGCAGACACTACTCTCTTTTTCCCCTAGAATTTTGTAAAAGGCGCACACCAGTTGATTTTTTTGGCACTGCATCCAGGCACAGGATAAGAGCTGGTACTGCGTCCCACAACACCACATACTCAGTCAGAAGTCTTGGAGTGACTAGTTCAGCTTGAAGGGACCGCCTAGCTGCCACCATCTGGTTCAAGCTTCTTCTTCAGGCATAAACTATGATTATGGATAGATTATTCAGCTATTCAACTATTATTACTTATAGATTATTCAGGCATAATCTATGCCTTCTTCAGGAGATTATTATTATCATAGATTATGCCTGAATAATCTATGAGTAATAATAAGTGAATAGCTGAATAATGTATGAATAATCTATCCATAATCACAGATTATGCCTGAAGAAGTTTGAACCGCTTCAAAAGCTTGCATTTTCAATCTTATTGAGTTAGCCAATAAATGGAATTACCTTAACCTTGGATTTCCAACCCCTGTTGCTATACAGCATAGTTGCAGTTCTGTTCCAGTGGCCACCAGCAAGTGTTCTGCAGAGCTGACTGGCTTTCAACCCTCTTAATATGTAGCACCTAGTTGATGCCATCTTATATTGGCCATACCCTCAACCAGATTATATGGGCCACACCGTCAACCAACTTTGTTACTTTGCCATTGTATAAGGAGCTAAACGGCATCCTCCTCGTCTCTCTGAGAGTCTAATAAGCTCTGCCTGTGGAGCACTCCCCTGTTACAATTATGAAAAAACTATGAGCAAGCCTTTGAATCAGAAATCTGGTACATGAAGGTTGACAAGGCTCTTTACTTTGTTGCTACAGGTTCAGGCGTTCAGTTTAGGATGTCCAATCCTTGAAGATTTTCGGAACGGAGGAGATATCTGTCCAATGCCAAACACAGTGGATTCCTTATTTTGTACCACAGATGAAAATCCAGACTTTCATTGCAATAGACCGCCACTATTTCTCTATAGCCCTGTCCTGATGATTCATTAACTACTATTTAAGGCCAATGAACATTCTTTGAATTGTGCAGTTATATCTATATACAGGTCAGAGCATTCCTTTCTCTTCTTGTACCTTTTTTATGCTCTGTGATATGACTCTTACCATGTCTGATCTGAGTATAATTTTAATATTAACAGTTTAATGAGACAAAAATGCTGCTGTACTTATTTCATTGGCAGATGTTGTCACCCAAGTTGCTGAATATAAGTGGCATTACATTTAAAAAATGTACTGCATGCAGGATATAAAGAAAGGCACAAGAAGACTCACATCCCGCAGCAAAGATGAAGTCCACTTGTGGTTCTTCTTATTTCCCATTAAATGTCATAATGATGCTGTGCCTATCACATTACCAGCCACGCTTTGGTCCATTAATGTAGCTAAAGAAGAAAATAATAACATCCAAAAATATTTTTACATATAATTATGTGCATTTTTTTCAGCTAATATAATGTATCTTTTGTTATATATATGGTATATATACAGTAATATGAATGCTATGATGACACTGTTGAAATGGATTAAATGTTTTGTGGTATAAAGTTCTTCTTGTGTAAGCATTTGATGTGTCTTCTGCCACAGAACAATATATTTTCATGTGTACAAGTATTTTGTGTGTATATTTTGTGTACTTGCTACCGTGTATATTGGCATATCAGTGACACATGGGTAAAAGGCAAAAATCAAAGTAGTGTTCTCTGCATTCAACCCATCAGCACAACAGGGGGTTGAAGGGCCTTGCCTTGCTCAGGACCAAAACCCACCTTGGAGTCCATGAGACTCCAGGACAGGCATACTTGCTCCCCCCGGGCCCCCCGATCAGGGGTGCCTCTCTGTGTGAAACCTCCCAGGTTGCCCGCAAACGCACTCCTGTCCAACCCCCGCTGTCCCTTTAGCAGGGCACATGCCCAAGCCAGGCATTTGTGAATGGCCGGTGTGGGCACGCTCCCTGTTAAAGGATCATGACCTGGCTGGCAATCACAAGGCCCATAATATAGTTGTTACTGGCAACTACTCTGTTGATTAAAAAACAAAAACAAAGGTATGTACATATTCTTATAGTAACGCGTGTGTGTTTGTGGGGGGGGGGTCTAATGGCCTAAAGGCTGATGTGTAAGGTAGGCTTTAAAATGTTTAAAAGGCAATTCAGCGTTAAAAAATACATACACACCATGCCCTACCCATAGAGGAGAGCCAGCACGACCTCAGCCGACTGCTACCGGGTTTAAGGTGCGGTGGGAATCAACAGCTGCAGACTTTAGCAACATCTTACCTGCGGGACTCGCGCAGCTCCATGCTGTTGTCTGCTCCCGCACTTCCCACTCACCGCTCCGCCTCTGGCTGCTGCTCCCAGTGTATGAAAAGCCGGTTGTTCTCTGTCAGGGGCTGGCTCATCCGGCTGCTTCTGCAAGCCACTTCCAGGTTCAAGGTACGTCAGAATCCGCCACTCCATGAATCAACAGCTGCAGACTACTGGGCGGTGCCGCGAGTTACCTTCCGATCTTAGCAGCGGCTTACCTGCGGGACTCGCGCTGCTCCACAACCCCCACTCACTGCGCTGCCTCTTGCTGCTGCTCCCAGTGTATGAAAAGCAGGCTACTCTCATTGGGAGGGTCACAAGGCTGCACTCCCAGGTATAGCAAGATAGCGGCTTGGGAGCGAGAAGACCGGGAGCATAGCCCCGGATGTAGCAAGATGGCAGCACGAGAGCGAGATGTCCAGGGGCCAACAGGCAGGTAAGGTGAGTAAGTCATTAATACGCATGCAGCGGTTTGCATGATTATTAATTATCTTTTTTGTTTTTTTAAGTTTAAAAGTAAAAAAAAAACTGTTGGTCCACTTTAATACAACTAATCTGTGCCTATCTGTATTGCACTTACTAGGTATTTAATACAACTACTCCCCTCCGCCCATCTGCATTGCACTTTCTAGGTATTTAATACAACTGCCTATCTGCATTGCACTTTCTGGGTATAATACAACTCATGTCTGCCCATCTGCATTGCGCTGGGTTTTTAATACAGCTACTCACCTATTCCCATCTGCACTGCACTTAATGAGTTTTTAATACAAAATGGAATTGCAAACCCTCAGCAGTCAAAGCTGGCACAAAGGATGTCCCTAGCATGTCATTTTTTTCAAGCAGTGCACAGGACAAGACACGCGTCATGTGCATGCTGTGGCACTAGTCCCTGAAGCAAGGTAAAAGCCTTAATAATGTTTGCACCACGTCCATGACCAGCAGCCTGCAATCCAAACCTGAACTGCAGTGGAAGACTCATCTAAAAAAACATGCAAACACCTGTGGCTGCTGCTTTGGTTATCTTAGCCTCTACAACAGTCTCCCCAACGACAAGGCCATCTGTCTCCCCCAAAAGGGAGGATGTGAGACCACCACCACCATTACCAAGCCTGTCCACACAATCCCAGGGAAGCCTTCAGCTGTCTATGCCTCTAACACTCGAGAGAAAGCAGTAGTTGGGCCCATCTCACCAAAGAGCCCTGGCCCTAAATGCGAGCATTTTAAAATTGCTGATCTTTGAAATGCTCCCATTCCACCTGCTGGAGACAGTTATAAAGATCTGATGGTGGCAGCTGTCCCATAATACTCTATTCCTAGCCACCACTACTTTTCTCAACATGCCATCCCTGCCCTGCACCAACATGTTGTGGCAAAATTAAGGTAAGGTGCTATTAGTTCCAGTGTCTACATCACCACTGACACGTGCACAAGTAAACATGGCCAGCGACATTACACCTCTATAACTGGCCATTATGGTTAATGTAGCGACGGCTGGGCCAAATGCAGGATGCAGTGTGGTGCATATTCTTCTACCACCCATGATTGCTGAACACCGCTTTGTACGCCTTAACTAGCCAGGGCACCAGGACAAGAGGGCTGGTAACCCAGGACTCAGATCCCTGGCACTACGGGCATAACAGCCCTTATGCCCTTCAATTTAGGTCCGGTGCTTTTCCAGGGGTTCCGTGGGTACCCCTGATGTCCCAAGGCGGGTCCCAAGGCTGGCAGGAGATATGGCTGCACTCTATCTTGTGAACTGCTATAGGGGTTCTCTATATACATATTTTATGTGGTAAACAAACATAAGTATCTTTGGAAAATTATGTCTGACACACCAACTATAATAAGCGTTCTGTCCATCACAAGCCAGCTACCACCAGAAAACAATATCTAACATATTATACAAGAAAAAAGCAAGTCAATGATCCCATCTCTCCCAGATTTTAAGCATCATGATTCAAATTGAGATTGAGCTTTATTCTTTATCCTCTGTGGCTAATGGATTGAACTGCCTGGCAATTTCTACAAATGAGCATTGAATAAAAGCTCACTAAGCTAGACAATTACTTCCCCAGCTCTGAACTCCTACACTCTATATTAAACTGACTTCTCTGTGCACGCTCAGAGCATGGAATTGGTGTATTTAGCATAAACGTAACTTACTATAGTATTGGGAATTGAAATCATTATTTCCCTACAGGATGATTTTTGCTACTTTTTAAGCAGAAGAGATACTGTTTTAAAAATAATGTTCAGTTTGGTGGATCACCCAATCAGGTTCAAAAATAAAAAATGACTGTTATGGCCAACCCACCTCACTTTTCATCCATAATAATTGGCATCAGGCGTTGTAGTCAGAATCAGTCGCCTGATTCCTGGGGAGAGTTTTTGAAAGGGGGTTCTATGGACCTAAGGTATCTGGTGGCACTATGTGAAGTTCAGTGTGGGGTTTTCTAATGATTGCTGGCTTAATTAAAAGCACAAGACACGTCTGTGAACTAAAACAGCACCCAACCTTTATTCCACTTTTCAAATACATTTCAACAGGTTACATTTTTAAGCACCTTCCAATCATGCTGGCTTTCTTCCTGTTTTCTCTTTGGATCAAGAACATGTGCTTGCTTTAGAGCTCCCCTGAAAAGTGGCACAGCCCCTGCCAGGAATTCACACTATTCCACCCAGACATGTGCTGCACATGGCCGAAGCAACCTGGGGTCCCTGCCAATGCAAGCTCTAACCTGCTTTATCTGATTCTTCACATTTCACGTAGTTCTCATGTTATCCAATGGGGACCTATTCTATTCCATGGGCCAATACTGTTCGATCTACCTGCCATCTACTTGTCTATTTACCCATCATACACTTGCTTCAGGGTCTTTTTATTGTGCAGAATTCTGTGATAGCAGATTGTAGCCAATCACTAATTCAGTAGATTAAATCATACCCTGCAGTTTGTTGTTGCCTTTCATGACTAAGGCCACATAACAGATAAAAGAATCACAATAATTGGCTATGTCAGATTGAAATTCTTCAGTTGTTGTAGGAAGCACATCCTCTCAATGTTCCTACCCTTTCAATCTTTGTCACTTGAAGTCCTGTCTGATGATCATACCCAGGAAGTAGAAGAACTCTACAGTACTTACTTATTGGGATGCCCCTATGAAATTGGTCCTTTTTAAAGTTGTATATAACAGAAAAGGGACAAGCATAGATGGTGCTAAATTTTTTTTAACAAACAAGTGTAAACCTGAATACATTTTTTTTGGGGGGAGGGGGGGGGTCCATCACAATTTCCCAAGAAGCTGGACAAAATTTGATTTAAAACTAAAAATAAATGGGCAAAATAAAATGCTGTGTAAATTGCCTACTATATCCTATGGGAGCAGTGAGTGTGCCAGCAAAATTGAGTATACTGGCCAGTGTGTACCCTGATGAATAAGTAAGTACGTGTTTATATTGTGGTAATTCTAGAATCAATGGTCCCCGATGTGTGGCGATGTGGTTCAGTGCTTAGTAAATCAAATCCTATGTTTGTACTTATTACTGGGTGTTGACACGGACACATTTTCCAACTGGTGGTGGTGAGAAATCCCCCATATACAGTCACCCACCTGCTAGAAATATCTTACTTTCATAGAAGCACAAGTCCAGAGAACATGTACTGTGATGTGCCTCCGTTATCAGATGCACTTTGTTGGTGGCCCCATAGGTCATCCTAAAGCGTCTGTAGTTTTCTCCCCCCCCCCCCCCGGAGCACTATAAAGGACCGAGCCAGACACAGCAGAAGTAGGCAAAGGCAAAATAATTTGGCATAGGGAGGCAACAGTGGTGGAACCTGTCAAAGATAGGACGGGTAGTGGCGGAGAGTATCTAACTGCACCCTGTTTTGCCTGAGTTGCTCAAAGACTTCTATGCTCTCATGCTGCACATAAAATGCAGCATGCAGCATTTCACAAAACACATCACATGGATGTGAAGTAGCGTATTTGTTTCAGTGGGCACGATTCTCATCCGGCTTCTGTTACATGTATTGCTAATTTAACGCAACAAAGAAGAAGAGGGACACCTCAACAGGCCTCCTCTATCTACACTTAGAATATCACATATTGCGCGCTGAAATCTGCTACATTTGACAAAATAACATTTAAATGATGTAAATACATCCAAATGAGGGACAGTGGGAAATATGGAAGATAAAAGGTTCTGTCGGGGTTGTGAAACATGAAAGATGCTGCATTGTATTGAATTTACCTGCTAATGAATGTCATGTGTCTTTCACAAATTTAAGTTGCTTGAATGAAAATGTCGAATGTAGGTCAATTTAGAAAATTAATTAAATGAGTAGAGCCACAGTCGTGCCTTTGTAGTGCGTCTCAATGTAGAACCAGAGGCTATGCGGACTTATATTGTACAAAAGTATTTGTTACATGGCCACAGTAAAGTACACTTCTCTGCGGTCTTAAGTGACTATAATTACACATCAATTTACCAAAACCAGATTTGAGTGCAAAGCAGGGAGGAACTTGTTGCATTTCTTTAAAGGGATCACATTTTCAATCAAATATCTTAAGACAGCACAATTAAGGTAATTTGTGTTCTGAATACACAGCAGTGTGATATTTTGCAGACAAAAGTCAGGCCAAAATATGGAAAGATTTGTCATCCTTGGTTTGTTGGGGCGTTGTGTGTGTTTTCCCATTGCATCTGTACTTTTTACTAGTTACTAGCAATTTTTTGTACTGTGTCTTTGGTCAAATACTTTGAAGGAGAATGCATACAAATATTTTTGAGGCCCCCACAAAACATTTATGAATATGGTATATTAGCCACAGAAACCATGAGTCTATAGCAAACTTTTTTGGCATTGTTTCGGAAACAAAAGTCTGTACACCAGGATCCCCTTTGATGACTTTAGTTTCAAGCCTGTTAGTTGTGAATATTTGGCTATTTGGACATTCCAGAAAACATCTACATCTGGACAAATATTTTTGTTTACGGGGAGGAGTCAGCAGGTGAAACTTGGTAAAGACCTCAGCTGATGAAAGACCATATAATGATTCAATTTACACCTAAGACTGGAAAAGCATGACCAGCAGGAAGCCTCCCGCCGTGAGCCTTGGCCAGACTGCAAGGTAAAACTAATCCTGCAGACATACTGCCTCCAGTACAGTATAGGGAATTGTGAAGCTGCAGTGCACATTAATCATAATGGAACACATTTTCATATTCTGGAGAATGAATGGCATGTGCTGTACGCACCTGGGTTCATTAGCACCAGGATCAGCCAAGGGGGAAGTGACCAGCTAGCAGTTTAAATGTAAGTGTCTGGGAAAGGGACAGCCGAGCTGCCTATCCTAGAGAGGGGTCATGTTGGAATCGTGCTGGAAAAAAATGCAAGAGCAAAGACCAGGACCCCCACACACACGCACCTCTTTGTTGCTTCCAAACACATGCTAACTGTAACTGACATATATTTTATCTGTTCATTCTGATAGTAACTTACTCACTTATCCTCATTTGCCCTTCTGCATTGTATGTCTATCAATTTTCTAGGGTGCCTTTAAGCCAGTTAAATATTTAACCTAAACTTGGGCTGCTTAGTTATCTTGATCCATCAACTCTCACTCGTCTATGCTTATCGGTTTTATTACATGCTACTGCGCTGGCGTCTTGCTTGATATAACACCGCTAATGGACTAGGGTGTATCAAACTGAGCTAATGGCAGTACCAAGGCACTAGCAGGGCTCGGTTCATAGTGAAATGGCCCCTCGGCCATTGGGGAGCCGAATTTAGGAGACAAAAAATGGCTGTAAAATGGTGGCAGCAAGGGATAGAGGGCTGCAAATCGAGAGGAACACCAGGATTGCTCTGCACAAAATGGGCTGGGAAAGTACTCAATATAATAACAGAAAACAAAAAATTTAAGGGAATACATAAATACATTTAAACAATAAAAATATTAATTTTTTAATGGGCGTCAGAGGGCAAATAAGGGGTAACATCAGGGTGATTTCTGTAAAATATTACAGAAACACATCCAAAAAGAAATGTAAAATATTAATAAAATATTACTTTTTCACAGGTGTCAGACTCAGAGGCAAATTTGGAGGTAGTACTGGGGTGATTGCCCTGCACAAAATGGTCTAGGGAAATTATTCAAACTATTAACAAAATACTAAAAAATAGATATTTTATTGACCAGATGAGTAAGGGGTGGGTGGGAGTTTTTTTTAACATAACTGTCCATTTCATTGCTCTTTCATGGACAGATGGCTCACATACCGAGGGACAGCTAGGGACAAAGGAACCTCTGCTAATTGTCATTTTCAGGCCATTTCCAGGGACAGGCTGCCCATATACTGAGGGTGAGAGAAAAACATCTGCTAACTGTCCTTTACAGGCTACTTCCAGGGACAGGTGGCTGATATACTGATGGGGACAGACCTCTGTCAGTAACTTCAACATCGAAAACATGAGCAAATAAGGGACATGGATGTGGCTGTGGTGCTGTGCTGGTGGTGAGGGAGTTGGTGTTGGAGAGAGAGGACGTGTAACATCTGTGCCTGCTACACTTCCCTACAGTGCCGGCAGGTGCCAGGCTATGCAGCATATTTTTGTAGGTCTCAATACTGCTGCCAGAATGGCCAGACCAAATACATAGGTGGTAATAGTACCACTGGTGGTACTTGACAAAGCTGCAGACTTGTCCTGCATCTGTACCTCAGCCTGATCTGCAACTCAAGCGTGATTTGCACCATAAATAAAAAACTGTACATTTTTTGTGTGATTAAATTACTTCCAGAAAATTGTACTTGATGAAAAACTGTTGGGAAACCCTGGATTAGATTTCACACAGTGCTTCAAGCTCCAGTTCATCAAGTTCACCAGGGACCTGCAAAGCAAACAGAAACATAATTAGTATTATTATCATTTATTTATAGAGTGCTATTGTATTCTGTGGCGCTGTACAAACTAAAAATTGCAGGAGGGTGGGACACTGAATAATCTTCACCATGTCCATGCCCAGGAACCTGCAAAGCAAACAGAAAAAAACATTTTTAGTAATATTATTATTATTTTTTTCCATCTCTCTGCCCCCCTTTTCTGTCTTCAACCAACTCCACTTCTCACCCCCCTTCAAATCAGCAAGGCCGTCCCAGCCACAAGTCATGGAGCAGTCACTAATGTTCTATGATGAAACTACTAGCTGGGATTCCATGGGCCATCCACCTGCCCCAGTTGCAGATATAGGGGTTCCCAGATACCCAACAATTTGTTTTGAGGACGTGGACATCGAACCATCGCAGGACATCTATGATGAGGATGAAATCCAAGTGCCGACTGCTGTGGCTTTCTGCAATGTGGAGGTTGAGAAGGAGGGTAGTGGGGGGCGGAAGACAATCCGAGGGGTGATGACATCCTAGACCCAATGTGAACTGAAGGCAATCAGATTCCGGTGGAAGAGGTGGTGGACATCCAGCCCCAGAATAAGGAGAAGGGTGCAAACCA
This sequence comes from Gastrophryne carolinensis, assembly GCA_027917425.1. Classification (NCBI taxonomy): domain Eukaryota; kingdom Metazoa; phylum Chordata; class Amphibia; order Anura; family Microhylidae; genus Gastrophryne; species Gastrophryne carolinensis. Next base: position 125,223,591 of record CM051236.1, read on the forward strand.
TCAACGGTAAACCCCCTGCTACTACTGCCCACCACACCCAGGGACTGATCTCACCTGCATGGCATTTTTTTCAAACATTGCACAGACAATAAGACACAGGTCATTTGCATGCTGTGCCGCCAGTCAGTGAAGAGGGGTAATTGTGAATAATCTCTGCACAACATCCGCCACCAGGGACCTGCAAAGCAACATGTTATTATTTGTATTGTTTATTTACAGAGCACTATCATATTACGTGGCACAGTGCAAACTAAAGATTATAGAAGGGTGGGACACTGAATAATATTCACCACGTCCATGGCAAGGAACCTGCAAAGCAAACAGAAAAACATTGTTAGTATTATTATTTGCTTCCACTCCACTTCCTTCTTTCCTGCCTCGCCCGGCAAGGTGATGTGCGACAATGGGCTCGACCTAGTAGCAGCTTTGGGCCGAGCTGGGTTGAGGCACATCCGTTGGCTGGCTATGCAACAAATACGGTCAACGCTGATGATACCATCTTCAGCGCTAACATCCCCATCCTTTGCCTGCTAGGAAAAAACACTTCAGGACATGATGAAGAAAGTAATATTGCCACAGGAGGAAGAGAAGGGCACATTTACAGAGGAGTCAGGCCAGTCCACACGTGGCTTACAGGGTGGGTTGCTGGACCGACAGCATCCAGCCAAGGGACAGTTTTGGAGGCTTTGGAGGAGGACTTTTCACAGCAGGGTGGCACCCAGCACAGCTCAGGGGCATCACTGGAACATGGCTGGGGGGATGCGTAGGAGGAGACGCCTCCCACTTAGGACAGCTTCTCTTTGACTTAGGGCAGCCCCGCTCACATGAGCCACTACATGCTCCAGTGCCTGCAGGCTGACCACAGAATTACCCCCATAGTCAACAGTGCCAATTACTGGGTGGCCACCCTGCTGTATCCCCGCTATTAAGATAACATAACCTCCTTGATTCCAACACTGGAGTGGGATAGAGAGATGAGGGGGTACAAATCTGGTGCATGCACTATTGGTGGAGCTCTCAACTGACTTTGAGTCTGACTGGCTCAGTGGCGGCACGAGGCAGAGGAGGAGGAAGACACGGGTCATTTGCATGCTTTGCCACCAGCCACTGAAGTTAGGAAAATCTAGGCACAACTTTCATCATCAGCAACCTGCAAAGCAAAAAGAAAAACATTATTAGATTTATTAAAATATATTATTAAAATAAATACATGCAAACACCTGAGGCTCCCTCTGATGCTTCCGTTGTTTCAGCCTCTAACAAGGCCATCTGTCTCCCACCAAAAGGAGGATGTGAGACTGCTGCCACCGCCACCACCAAGCCTGTCCACACCATCATCACCGACAAGAGAATCTATTCACATCCAACGCGGACATCCTTACATTCGTGAAGCGGCTGAAGCATTGTGAACAGCCTAGCTGGGAAGGAAGTGGAATATGCCAAAAAAAATGGCTCAAAAAGGACTGACATGGTAATTCATCCAGTGAAAGCCAACCCGTGTACTTCATAAAGTTTGATGACGATATACTTATGTCTGTGATTTGGAGAAGACCTCCTAAGAGATGTTCTTGAACTTTGTGGCACTACCAAGTGTAATATTTATTGAAAATCCAACTTTCAGATTATAATCTTCTAATAAGAATAGTATTCCTGTGAACTCTTGCATTTAAACTAGACCTTCCGCATGATTTAATGAAAAGCCCAAACCCTTAAAAAACTATTCCCCAACATCTAAAATTAATATATTTTATGTTTTTAGTCACGTATGTATTATTCTTTCCCCCACCGGACTTCAACTCTTCAGGACTCTAGGATACGGGCGCCACCATCCTGACTCAGAAGCATCATATACTGAGGAGAGGAGAGTGGAATAAAGCGCAGGGGACGGGGTTATAGCTGTGCTTTGCACCGACAGAGCAGAGCTGGGGTTATTTTCTGTTTGCAGACAGCCTGATGCTCCATGAGCCACCATCTTGGATGTTTAAAGGCTCAGAAAATGCAGTAGATGCAGGTAGGATGATTTTTAATGTGAGCAATCTGTATGTACAGGGTGTGGGAAACATATAAGATAGACTCTTATTCAGGGTGAAGGTCTGCTTTAAAGGCGAAGGCAATTGTTAGACTATTGTGTCGGCTATGTTTGGCACTGTGCTAAACTGTTTTCCATTTTTAAATTGAAAAAAGGTAATGGCAGAGATATCAATATTTACAGTTTCACCTTATGATTTATGCTTTGAAATATTTGGGCGTGGCGCTTGGCTTTGTGATGCCGCATAATAATGGGCGGGGTCTGTAAGGCAGACATTCTCATTACCCTGTCTGTTCTCCCTCTCTACCAGTATTCCCATTCTGATGATGTGGAGCTTTAGACCACCAGCCGCGTGCGCTGTTGGATTGGGGAGAAAGATGCCCCAGAGGTAGAGAGTATTATAACTGCTCTAGAGTTTCATAGACTTCAGGGTGAGTTTTGGTCCACTTTTAAGAGTAGTGACACAACAGTGGTTTAAACCAGTGCACACAACACAAAAATGTTTTTTTTTTTTCAAGAGGGCCTTAACTGCCCTGACCCAGAGCATACACCATTAACAATTGGTATTAAAGAGTACTAACACCCCAGTTTTTGGAGCAAGTCGAATACAGAATACTGACACTCAGGTGCTATTACAGAGTACTGACACTCAGGTGCTATTACAGAGTAATAGGTAAAGGTGAGTTTACTGGCCAACCCCGCGGGATTCAAACAGCTGGGGCATCCAGTTTTAGGATGCCTCAGGGGTAGGCTAACAGACAGCCCTGGAGTGTTTTAAAGCGGACCTTCACCCCGAATAAGAGCCTATCTTATATGTTTCCCACACCCTGTACATACAGATTGCTCACATTAAAAATCATCCTACCTGCACCTACTGCATGTTATGAGCCTTTAAACATTCAAGATGGCGGCTCATGGAGCATCAGGCAGCCTGCAAACAGGAAGTGTCTTCTGACTGTGCCGCTCTGCATTCTGGGATTGCTGTCCTTTCCCTGACCCCAGCTCTGCTCTGTCTGTGCAAAGCACAGCTATAACCCCAACCCCCTGTACTTTATCCCGCTCTCCTCTCCTCAGTATGTGATGCTTCTGAGTCAATATGGCACTGCCCGTATCCTAGAGTCCTGAACAGAGTTGCAGCCCGATGGGGGAGAGAATAATAAGTAGATGACTAAAAACTTAAAATATATTAATTTTAGATGCGGGGGAATAGTTTTTTAAGGTTTTGGGCTTTTCATTAAATCATGGTGAAGGTCCGGTTTAAATTCAAGGGCTGTGCTGCAAGAGTTTTGTGCCATTTTAGGACTCTAGGTCCGGTAGTCTCCCTTATTGTGATGTTCTTTCTTTAAACCATGGGCATGCACCGCTTGCCTGTGGCATCCTGGCTCTGCGTGTCCCTTTTTTTCCCACCTTTTCCCCCCACTCAGTATAGACAACCTTATTTCTGGCACGGTTGCCACATTCCAGATAAGTGGGGTCGTATGTCATCTTTGTGGGATGTAGGAAATATTAGTCTGCTAATATATATACATACCCTGGCGATGAGGCAGGATGGGGGGATTACAAATATAAAGAGACCACTCCGCTCCTCCCGAGCCCCAGCAGCGGTTGCAGGAAAAAAGACAGAGCCTCATCCCCTGGGTCCACGTGCATCACTTAAATGGACAGGCGAATGCGCGCACAGAGCCGGGGGGTGCGGTTCTGTCTCAGCCAAGATAGTGGCGCCCAGGATCCGGAGCAGCGGAGGAATGGTGCAGGCACCTGGCTAAGGTATAGATTTTTTTTATTTGTAACCCACTCCTAGTCCTACCTCATCGCCAGGGTAGGGTGGCAGGGCGGGGGGGGGGGGGGGGGGGGGTCATCAGATGAGTGAAGATCCGCTTTAAAGGATTTCTCCAGGATATGTATCGGGAGCGTCTGAAAAAAGCAATATTATTCTAGGTAGAGTATATTTTAATTAATGCATTTTGTCCTAAAAAGTTAAATGTAAGGGTATTGCATTTTTTAAATATAGTATGGGTGTGTAATTCAATTCAAAGAAGTGATCAAGGTTACTTGGGATCTTGATTCCCCAGTACTTGATTTGTGCATTTACAATTTCAAATCCGGCCTGCTGTCTCAGTTCTTCACATTCTGTTTTTAAGTTTATGGGCAACTTATGGGTATTCAATTTAAAGTTTGAATAGTTGCCAAATTCTTTCACTATCTCTCTGCGATGTTGGAATGATTTTTGGTGGGTTTCTAGGACTAGGAGAATATAATTTGCATATGCTAGTGCTTTGATCTTACTTTGTCCTACATTTACTCCTAATACCAGGGTCTTGATACATTTTACGGAGCAGTGCCTCCAAGTGTACATTGAACAAGGTGGGGGAAAGTAGGCATCCTTATCTAGTACCATTTATTATGTGTATTGTATTTATTAGTGAGCCATTTATACAAATGTGGGAGTTTTGCTTTTATGGAGTGCCATAATTTTAACTATGAAAATATTGCCTAGCCCAATATGTCCTAATATTGCTTCTAAGAAATCCCAAAGGCTTTCTCTGCATCAAGCCCACGAGGATTGCTTTGGATTTTTTTTTTTGGGATCTTATTAAGTGCCCTTATCGATAGGGAGATGTTCTGGTGAATTCCCTGACTCGGCATGAATCCTGCCTGGTTTGGTGATATAATCAGAGGAAGAATTGTTTCTATTCATTTATTGAACAGACAGAATGGTGCTAGGACCTATTTAAAAGTTTGGTAATAAGTTTGGTAAGGAAATTCATCATTCATTGCAGCTTTCCCTGCCTTTATATTATCTATTGCTTATTTCAAAAGTGGAATCTTGTTGGATTGTCGGCATGTCTATTCCTGCTAGATAGTTTGTATTCTGTTGATTTGTCCTTTTCTCGAGTTGTATATCTTATATATACTCTTTGGAAAGTTTTTTTCCTCCAGTGAGTGTACATAATTTTAAATGAGTTGTCTTTAATTCTTTCAATAAAGTTTTGGGCCCTTTTGTCTTTGATCATATGTCCCTTTCTGCTAGCATGAGGGCAGACACATCTGCTAGGTATGGCAAGGGTGCAGATCCCAGATTGGGGGGATCCTTGCCATGGAATCTTGATTGGAGCTCACGCTTCCAAATCAGGATGCCCTGGGTGGGGGGCTTCATTTGGTTTACTTTCAGAGGGAACTGTTAACAAATGGCACAGAGCAAGGTGAGATGTTTGGCAATAGCCATCATACAGGCAGCTACTGGTGTGTGTATAATTCCACACTGCAAAGATCCCATTGGGGCCACCCAAAGGTTCTCAGTAACCTGGAGTTGACCAACTTCTCTGCACAATTTAGGCAAGCAGGGGGTGTAACTTTAGGGGGGGGGGGGTGACCTCACCAGGACCCAGGTCAGGGGGGGGGGGGGGCTATTATTGCTGATCCTCCTTATTTATCATATTTGTGCTCACTTGGCATCATTTACAGTAAAGAAGCGGCATTTGTCTCGTTTAGTTGCATCCATTTAAATTCAAGACAGAAAAAGTTTACTGTATGAGCCGTTAAAGGGTCCCATTTAATGTTGGCACTCGGGCCCCATCACATTTACTTACACCACTGTAGGCAAGGTGATTGGATTCATACTGTGTCAGTGATGACCCTGTGTTATACAGATTGCCGGATCTCTGTAAACACATGGATCAGAGCTGAGCCCAGACTCCCAGTCTCTCCACACAGAGCTGGAAGACAAGAAGCAGACAAAGGCTCCTGTGGTCCTCGCTGCCAGCCCCTGTACACACCCCCTTCTATTCAGCTGCACGCAGCACAGTTCACCCTCCGACCCCAAGATGGCGCTGCAATAGCCTGGGGGCAGTATGAAGCGAGATAATGTCGCTCTTCGTTGGGATTGGGTAGCGCTCGTTGTCGTTTACGGAGGCCGGAGCCACCGAGCTGCCTTTGTGTACCCTGCCGGTGAGACACCGGGGAATCTCCGGTAAGATGCGCCGGTTATTTCCGCGAAGGGCTGGTTCCGGCGGCATGTTGTTGCCTGGCAACTACGGCTCTGGTGTAGTGAGGGGAAGATTATGTGAGGCGGGGAGGGAAGAGGGCGTCAGGCTGCTCGGGCTCTGTGTTTATAGTGATGATGCAGGCCTGGGACATGATGTGCTACCGGATAATGGCGGGCAGCCTGAGGAGGGGAGGGGAGGGGAGCCTGCTGTATGTATACTATATTACAAGGGATGTGGGGGTGTACACAGTGTGGTTGCCCATAGCAACCCATCCTAAGGAACGTGAGGTAAATTACGTAGCTTTGTCTCACAGCAGAGAGTTCACTGGAGCTACAAGTGTCAGCATGCTGAGGCTTGTGGTTCCCCAGCAGCTTGGCTGGCCAATAACCTGCCTCCAAAACTTTCAGCAACCAGGTAAAATAACTACCTACCATATATATACTATATGTTAGAGTTTGGATAGGATGGCCCCCTTTAACACTGAATGAAAACATGGCCACAAAAAGTCCAGGACACAGCTGCAGGTGTATTAAGTGCACACAGTCCTGTAGAAGTCTATTGGGTGCAACGCAAACACAGAATATACATACTTTTGTGGTATGTGTCTTCATAAAAACAGACATGGGGTCCCTGTCCCCATCAGCCAGCACACGAGGCACAGGGCCTGACTGGAAGACTGATTGGCTGACCTCTGGCCATGCTATGGTTTGGTTCTGCGGCAGGTAACTTCCAGTCCCCTCTACCCTTTAGACCAGCGGTATTCAACTGACGGACCGGGGTCTGAATGCGGACCTCTGCGCCAGATTTCTGGTCCCCTGCCCTGCACTCAGTTGCTCAGTACTGCCCCTTTACTTGATCAGCGATGTAGCGCTTAGTCTTTCAGACAGTGTCATGGCACCTAGCATTGCTATATAAAGTAGTGCACGGGTGGGAAATGGCATTGCAAGGTACACAAAAACCTTGTTTCTCTGTCTCTTTGCCCCATCCATCCCTGTCCCCCCAGCTTTGCCCCATCAATCCGATCCCCATCAAGTCTTGTCCCCTCCCCCAGCTCTGCCCCATCAAGTCTTGTCCCCTCCCCCAGCTCTGCCCCATCAAGTCTTGTCCCCTCCCCCAGCTCTGCCCCATCAAGTCTTGTCCCCTCCCCCAGCTCTGCCCCATCAAGTCTTGTCCCCTCCCCCAGCTCTGCCCCATCAAGTCTTGCCCCCTCCCCCAGCTCTGCCCCATCAAGTCTTGCCCCCTCCCCCAGCTCTGCCCCATCAAGTCTTGCCCCCTCCCCCAGCTCTGCCCCATCAAGTCTTGTCCCCTCCCCCAGCTCTGCTCCATCAAGTCTTGTGCCCTCCCCCAGCTCTGCCCCATCCATCCCTGTCCCCTCGGCTCTGCCCCATCCATCCCTGTCCCCTCCCCCAGCTCTGCCCCATCCATCCCCGTCCCCTCGGCTCTGCCCCATCCACCCTTCACCCCTCAGCTCTGCCCCATCCATCCCCGTCCCCTCGGCTCTGCCCCATCCATCCCCGTCCCCTCGGCTCTGCCCCATCCACCCTTCACCCCTCGGCTCTGCCCTATCCACCCTTCACCCCTCACCAGATGCCTGTATATGGACCTTTACAAGAAGTGGTTGAGTACCCCTGCTTTAGACTATATAGGGGACCCCTTACCAGTTCACAACTGAAAAGAAACCACCACACAAAATAATTTCAAGCGGAACAAAATCGAGGAATTTGATTTTTCTGGGTTTTTGTTCTGTACCCCCAGGAAATCCCCCCCCCCCAGTTTGTCCATACAAACGGTGCATGCCCTGGCTTTTGTCCAATGAGAGTCATCTGAGAGTGTGCGCTGCTGCATCCCCTGCCATGTGCGCGCTTCTGCTCCAGCCTAAATCTGGGTAGCTGAGACACCGCACATGCCCCATTAAAAACAATGAGTTCCGCCTGCTAAAAGATGTAGTCACAGATGGCTCTCATTGGACGAAGTGCTGTTAGAGAATGGAGAATGGGTGAATTGGGGGGGGGGGGGTTCATATGGTGGGAGAAAGGCCAGTGGTCGGCCCTGGTATCTGTTAGATTTCAGAGCTGCTTGATTTCCTCCCCTCTAAACTAACCTTCTCCTCTGATCTAACAGAGTATGAGGCGGGCACTCTGTCAGAGAGTTGCAGGGATGTGGCCACCAGCGTGCTTGGCTCCAGTCGGCTATACTCTGTTGTAGCTGAGTCTTTTCCCAAGTCTAGACGAGGTCGCGTCAGCGCAGTCAAGCGAGCTGATTGGACCGGAGGCAGTGCAGGCGCAGTAGGACCTGGGAATGTTGAGTTGGAGTGGACAACCTGGGGGGTTTCACACTGCAGGGCATTCCGCATCAGGGTTCCCGGGGGCCATGCACCAAAATGTGGGATAGCCAAAACCTGTGTTTTGGTACACTTTAAAGGGTCACTAAGCCCAAACTTAAAAAGCACTTACCTTCTCTTTGGCACAGCAGCTCCCGGCTGATCTGCTGCCTGGAAACCTCCTGGCTTCCGAGATTAAAGTGGACCAACACCCAGGGGGGATCGGCCTGGAAATCTATAAGATTCCCGGACCGATCAGATCCCTCCCCGCGGGGCATCCGAAATCGGGATGTCCCGCGGGGAGGAACCCCCCAGGAGGCCCACAAACCTTACCTCAGCCCCGTTCCATCGGCGCATGCGGCGGCTCGCGCTTCCCTCCTGCAGGGCGCGCACCCGCGCCGGCCATTTGTGAATGGCCGGTGCAGGCGCGCTCCCTGTTAGAAAGAAGCGCGAGACGCGGCCTCCAGTGCTCAAAGCCAGCTGAGCTGGTATGCGCGTCCAAGCGGCCTTGGACGCGCATACCACAGCGGCTCTGAGCGCTGTGATTGGCTGGCGCGCTCACGTGGGAGCGGGGAGAGGTGAGTTTTTTTTGGGGCTTTCTGGGGGGTTTCAGACAGCGGAGCACCCCCGATCGGGGTGCCCCACCGAAGTGGACCAAAACCCAGGATAGTCAAAATCCTGGGCGTTGGTCCACTTTAAGGCTGACAGCATACGTGCACTCCAGTTTTCTTTGGGCTACGACCAACCCTCGCTGTAGGTTGGGGCCCTGCTGCTTCTGCCAGTCAATGTGTGTGCACAGCCCCCTCCATTTCCTGAGATGGAGGGGAGAGTGGCCAGCACTGCCTTGACGCGCTACTTCCTTTGCAATGTATAGATAGCACTGTGTACAGGCACAGTGATTGACGTAAGCGGTGGAATAGCACACGAGGCACGGGGAGCCCTGCTCTAGCTAACTGGAAGGTTTCTGAGTGGCGCACTAGTCAGAACCTGCTGCATGGGGAAGTTACAGACCTGGGGCATAGGGGCTGATGTTTTGGCATGGCTGTAGGCCTTTAAACCATGGGGGCACCAACCTCCATAGCTGGTGTGGCAGCTGGTAGCCTTAGAGAGACCCCCGCTGTGTGGAACCCCTCAGAATGCCTGCAAGAATTCGCCTTTCCCCGGTCCTACGGCACATCCACAGGCTCTAGCCCAACCAGTGCCATTTGCTGTGCATATGTAGTGCTCGACAATCGCCTCCGGCAATTGAGCGCAACAGGTGCATCCCCAGCAGCATGCACACTCTCGCCCCCAGCTTAAATGACTGGGGGGAGGGCGCACTCACAGCCCGAAGATGCAGGGATGTGAACTTCGGATGTTTACATCGCTGAGGGCAGCAGGAAGCAGGTGAGTTCTGCGGTGCCTCGTGGGGGGGGGGGGGGGGTTCTCACAGCGGGGCATCTCGACAGGCTATTGCTGTTATTCCAGTGCTGGCACTTATCGGAACACCCTATCCCAGTCCCGCACAGCCCCTGTGATTGGCTAGTGGCAGTGATGTGATCTTTGTTTCCACTGCAGACCATGTGACCGACGGGGATGTGGTGGAGGTGAGTGAAACAAGGCTTTTGGAGGGGGTGTTAAGCGTGCAGGCTTGTGTAAAGTTAATAGATGGCAGTAGATTGGGTTGAGGTACAGATCAGTCTGCTTTCTGGCCATGTACCTCTTGATAGGATCTTCTGTACCATCAGTGGTACTTGTACCACTGGTTGGTTTCCCTCGGCCTAGATTGTTCAGTACAGGCACAAAGCCCTCCCCTTAAAGTGCACCTATACTCCGAGGGAAGTTTATGTTGTCTTCCATCCGCAGCCCAGTGCCCCTAAACAGCCTGTTTCTTTTTTTAGTTAAACCGGACCTTCACCATGATTTATTGAAAAGCACAAACCCTTTAAAAAATGATCCCCCAGCATGTAAAATTAATATATTTTAAGTTTTTAGTCACTTACTTATTCTTTCCAACACTGGGCTGCAACTCTGTTAAGGACTTTAGGATATGGGCGCCGCTATCTTGACTTGGAGAGGAGAGTGGGATAATGTACAAGGGGGCGAGTTATAGCTGTGCTTTGCTCAGACAGAGCAGAGCTGGGGTCAGGAAAAGGTCAGCAGTACCAGAATGCAGAGCGGCACAGTCAGAAGGCACTTCCTGTTTGCAGGCTGCCTGACGTTCCATAAGCAGCCAACTTGGATGTTTAAAGGCTCATAACATGCAGTAGATGCAGGCAGGATGATTTTTTATGTGGGCAATCTGTATGTACAGGGTGTGGGAAACATATAAGATAGACTCTTATTCAGGGTGAAGGACCGCTTTAAGTCTTTGCCCAATATTCATAATAGGAACTGGATTGATGTGTTCAGTAACAGTGCAAACAGCTCAGCAATGGCACATCAACCTAACTGCCATTAGGGCTGATTCAGCACTGTGATAACTGTTTGTTCTTTTTTCCTCTGTGCGATTCAGCACCATGTTTAGCTGTGCAAATGTTTTATAAATTTGCACAGCTAAAAAATACGGTGAATTGCACTGTGAAAAAAATGTTTTTGTGAGAATTTTTTTTTATTATTTTTTTTTCCTTAGGGCAGTTCAGCATTATTTTTAGCTGTGCACATCCTTTAAAATGTGTACTGCAGCTAAAATGGTGCTTAAAGAGGGACATTGCAGGTATTGGGGAGTTAATAAAAACTTCCCAAACCTGGCTTGCTCTTCTCCCCTGCTACTCTGGTTTCACATTTCACAACTTACCTGTCTGGTCGCATCGCGCTTCAGCATTCCTCGGGTTCGCGCTTTCTCTGTAGGGCAATGCCATCCCGTCATTATCTGTGCCTAGCCTCAAATCTGGCACTGCAATGACACTCTGCACAAATCCCGCACTCAGAGATGGCTAAGAGGGTGCAAAGGGGCCAGGAATGCTGCCAGAGGTCGACGCTTTAGATTACACCAACATCCAAAAGGCAGTGGGGGGGGGGGGGGGGGGGTCTGAGGTTCATCTTTAATTACCCTAAGGAAATAAATCATTATAAAAATGTTTTTCTCACAGAAATACATGAGAAAAAAAATCCTCACGGTGTTGAATCAGCCCTAATGTGACAGTTTAGTTGTAACTGAACTAAATAGCATATGGCATGGCATTCACCATAATACTACTTCCTATTAGTTTTTTGTATCAATATTGGGCAAAGGCTTTAGTAAAAAAAAAAAACACAGGCCGATCACTATGACTTCTGCTATAGAAGGACCTGAGTCATATGATATCTAGGCTGGACTACTAACCCTCTTTGTGAGCAACTCGTTTTCTCCCTTCAGAACTCCCACTTGAGAGAAGGCTCCGCCTCCTGGAGCGGAAACACAAAACTGGGACAAGTTTAAAAGCCCCACCCCTTCCTTCCCAACCTCAGTATTTTGTGTTTCCCTTACAGGAAACAGCTGGGACCATGGCTTCGTCATATTTTTTTTTTTTTTTTTTTTTTTTTCGCCCTAAGAGTTCCTTGGGTGAAGATGCCAAACTAGGGCTTTACCTCCACAGGAAGGTCTTCCTGCGTCCTTAGGGGTCCACAGCATCTCTTTTCCAGCCACCTAGGCTGTGCTGCATAGGGGACAGAGGCATCTGACAGAACGGTGTGGATCCGTGCCACTTATAGGGTCGCAGTGCTGATAGGCTCCTGAGGCTTGGGCAGGGCAGACACCAGCAAAAACAGAGCTCCACCCATTTCCAGGTTTGTGCCAGCAGAAGCAGCATGCGTGCATGCACACACGTGGCGTCTGAGGAGGCTGTGCTCATGCGGTCCTCCAGCCACTCCCATTTCCGGGGTGAAGGTAAGCCTGAAGTGAAGGCCCCGATGGTGGTGGGACCCTCACAACAATCTCGGGCTGTGGCGGTTAAGCAGACCTACAGGAAGGGTCAGCGGAGAACACGCAGTGTAGATCAAAAAGATGCCTCATGACAAGCTGGTGAGATGGTTTTTTTTCTCTGCAAATTGCCATTTCCTTTAAAGTGGACCAACACCCAGGATTTTGACTATCCTGGGTTTTGGTCCACTTCAGGGGGGCACCCCGATTAAGGGTGCCCCGCTGTTTGAAACCCCCCAGAAAGCCCCCAAAACTCACCTCACCACGCTCCCACGTGGCCGCGCTGACCAATCACCGCCGACGGACAAGCGGGTGACAGCGGCGGACAACACAGCACGTCCGCCGTCGCCTCCCGCGCGCCCCTCTGACAGTGCGCGCGCCCGCGCCGGCCATTCACAAACGGCAGGCGCGGGCGCGCGCACGTCTAGAGGTAAGTTGTTTTTGGGGGGGGAGGGGGTCCCGAGATCGGGATGTCCCGCGGTGAGGGAGGTGATCGGCCCGGGAATCTTATAGATTCCCGGGCCGATCACCCCTGGGTGACGGTCCACTTTAAAGGCTAGATAAAGAGGAATGTACAAGAAAATATTTTTCCTTCAATCCCATAAGTTTATGATAAACCGAATCTTGCACTGATAGGGTTTGTTCATCACTAGGTATTTTCATTGTATCATAAATATCAACCAATACTCGCAGTCTCTTCAAAAACCTTGCTTCTTGTCCCTCTGGAGGGTCCCTACTCCTCAAAACCATAGCCCCCATTTAGTGAAAAGCCTAAACCCTTAAAAAACTATTCCCCTATTAACTTAATATATTTTAAGTATTCGTCAATTACTTTTTATTTTTTCCCTTAATGGTATCCAACTCTGTTCAGCACTCTTGCCTCAGAAGCATCACATACTGAGGAAAGGGGACAAAAGTGTAGGGGGCGGGTTATAGCTGTGTTTTGCACAGACAAAGCAGAGCTGGGGTCAGGAAACTGACAGCAATCCCAGAATGCTTGCTGTTTGCAGGCAGCCTGAGACTCCATCTTAGAAGTTTAAATGCTCAGAAATGCAGGTAGGATGATTTTTTTTAATGTCGCCAATCTGTCTGTACGGGGTGGGGGAAACATAAGATATACTTATTCAGGGTGAAGGTCCAGTCCTCTAACTCTGACGATTAGTAAGGAAGCTGGCTGAGCAGGTGTTGAGGGAGGTAATGAAGAGGCTGTCTGGGGGTGACTCAAGGAAAAACTCAGCAGCAACTGGGGGGGCTGTCCTCTTTCTTTTTAGGCTTGGGGTTAACATTACCCAGCTGGAAGAAAACAAAATACATTGTGTTGAACTAAACCGCAAAGCTTTATAGTAGCACTTTTTTAGGGCCAAAAATGCAGAAAAAGATATTTCTAATTCCATTAAGTGCAAATTTTCCTTTGAAGCAGCATGTGAGGCCTGGGCCAAATATTCAAAATTGCATGCCCCTCTGGCCCAGGTCTCCAGGTCTTCTGACTTGAGTTTCGAGGACTGAGGGCTTTGGACACGGCAGCTTTTACTTTTAAAGTGGACCAACACCCAGGATTTTCACTATCCTGGGTGTTGGTCCACTTCCGCGGGGCACCCCGATCCGCTGTGTGAAACCCCCCAGAAAGCCCCAAAAACTCACCTGACCCTGCTCCCACGTGACTCGCTCCACCAATCACCGCCGACGGACAAGGTGAGAGCGCCCGCCGCCGCCTCTCGCGCGTCCCTCTTACAGGGAGCGTGCCGGCCATTCACAAATGGCCGGCGTGGGTGCGTGCACTGCTAGAGGGATGTGCGAGATGCGGCGGCCCGCGCATGCGCCGTTGGTACGAGGAACAGGTAGGATTTGCGGGCGTCCTTGGGGGTTTCACACAGCGGATCGGGGTGCCCCGCAGGCAGGGCGCTGATCGGCCCGAGAATCTTATAGATTCCCGGGCCTATCAGCTGTGGGTGTTGGTCCACTTTAAGCCAGCATTAGCATCAGATTGTGTCGCCAGGAATCTTGGAGTTTGGTTCCAGAACCTCAAAGGCTATATAGAAAATGACACACCTAAACCAGCTCTTTTGGAGCCTAGTATGCTTACAGCCATTTCCTTCTTAGAGGTTGCCTCAGCTAAGATGGTTAGAGCCACAGTCAATTCTGCCAGAAGAGCCACCTGGCTAAGAACTTGGCAAGGAGAGGTTGCTTTTAAGGCCAAATTATTTGGAATTCCTTTTGAAGGAAATCTTGTGTTCGTCTCATAGTTAGATGCTACACTCTCCCGATCCTCAGAAAGATCTAAAAAAATTCCCCAATAGATCTAATAAACTTAGATTCAAGGCCCCACTCATACAGAACAACAGTTCTTGCAACAGTGTAGACTGAATGAACCAAAGATGTGTTGGGACCAGCACAGGCCTGGTTTGCAACCCCCTGTTATTCCCTGATAAACCCTGGTCCTGATGCTGAGCCTCGGGTGGGGGGCTAAACTTTTTCTTGGTCACCTGGCAATCCATAACCTCAAATGTTTTCATTCTTCGGGTGATTTCCCAGTGGTATCAGCTGGACTTTCGTTCCAACCCCCTCAGAGAAATTTTTGGTTACATGATTGCCTAGAGACCCCAGGAAAAGCAAACCTTTTCCCCTTGTGATACAGGAATTACTTCACAAGAGAGTCATATGTTACCCAGGTCTCAGGGAACAGGTTACCAGGTTACTATTCTCATGTTTTCCTGGGTTCTGAAACCCTCAAGTGCTTTCACAATGATATTTAACCTGAAGTCCCTGAATATCTTCATTATTTACAACAAATTCAGAATGGAGTCAATATTCACAATAAAAAACTTGCTCAGACCAGGGGACTTCATGGTGAATATCTACTTACAGGACCCCTACCTGCACATACCACTTTTTCATGCTCACCACATTTCTAAGGTTTGCAATCCTTGCCATTTGGAATCTGCACGGCCCCCCGCAGATCTTCACCAAGATTCTGTCTGAGCATCCTGTGAAGGAATGGGGTTCTTCCATTTTCCCATATCTAGACGACCTCCTATTAACAAGAAACACAGATCTTTCTCCTACACAAGCTCTTTGTGACACAGACCCTATTCTCCCAATTAGTTTGTATTGTAAACCTACAAAAATCAAACCTAGTTCCCTCCAGGAGATGCAGGTTTCTTGGGTTTCTTGGTTCAGCCTAGACAGCACAGAACAAAAGATTTTTCTCCCAACAGAAATTAATCTCATTTCCATTGGCTTCATCAGCTAGAATCTGCATCCCTGCGAGAGATCATGAAGATTCTGGGTCTAATAACATCAGCAATTCCTGCCGTGACATGGGCACAGCTACACTTCGGGCCCCTACAGGCCTTCGTGTTACAGAGCTGGAATCATGATCCAGAGTGTCTAGAGTAAGTCTACCCGAATCAATCAAGGACAGTTTAATCTGGTGGCTCAATCCGTAGACCCTGCAGGAGAGCACGGATTGGAGACAAACCCAACCTATAGTAATAACAGGTGCCATTGCTTGGGGTTGGGGGGCCTACCTAGATTCTCTACAGGGACAGTGGACAGAGGAATATCAAGGAAGATCCTCAATCTTGAGAGAATTGAAAGCAGTGGAGCAGGTCCCTCTCCTTTTCCAGTCATCCTCTGATGGCGAACGATGTTCAATTGAGATCAGACAATACCACGACAGTAGCCTATTTAAACCGGCAGAGGAGAACCAGATTTATAGTGCTCATACTCCTTCCTGATGCCTCTACAACACCACTTGAGATCCCTTTTGGCTGTACACTTGAAAGGATCAATGAATGTATTTAGCAGACTTTTTGATGAAGACTAAAGTATCTTGGTCAGAATGGGTGTTAGTCTCAAAGTAGGGGATTCCTCCATAGATATGTTTGTAACAGCCCAGAACAAGAAATGCCAGCCATTCTTTTCTCTGTGTTGGGGAGCTGGATCAATGGGAGTGGACGCCCTTGCACAAGCCTGGTATTTTTCTCTAGTCTACGCACCCCCCCTTCAACTTCTGCCACAGGTAATAAGAAAAGTTGCGGAAGAAAGAGCAACAGTTGCTTGTTCTTACGGGGTTAACAAGGTCACCTAGTTAACCCCTTGTAACGTAACAATCCTTTCAGGAGAGGGCCATCCTTAGACCAGATCCCTTGATCTACCAAATGTTGCTTCTTAGATGGGATGGCCTCTTCCATAGCCAGGTGGATTAGACAGGCCATTTCCCCAGCTTACACGTTTGGACACACCATCTCCCTACATCACAGAACACACCACCAGGGCAGTCTCCACTTGGGCAGAAAAAGCAGGGGCATCCTTGGAAGAGATCTGCAAGGCAGCCACGTGGTCTTCCCCTAACACTTTTTTTAGACGTTATAGATTGAACCTCCTGTCAGATACTCAATCAGTGTCGCGTCTTTAATTTGGATTACTTGTTTATCCTCTCAATTGGCTGTCCTGAAGGGCAAGGGAGAAAATCCCTGTTAGTTTAACCAGTAACGGTATTTCTGTGAGTCCTTCAGGACGTCCCTAGCTACCCTTCACAATGGTCTTTCGGGTTCCTTTTGATTGCTTTTATAAAACGCTGAAGATGGGGAGGAAGGGGGTGAGGCTTTTAAACTTGTCCCAGTTTTGTGTTTCCTCTTCAGGAGGCGGAACCTTCTCTCAAGTGGCCGCCCTGAAGGACTCGTAGAAATACGATTACGTTTAAACTAACAGGGTTTTTTCCTGATTCGGGGTGACCCGCTGTGTAAACCCAACCCCCACCCCCTGTAAAATCAACGTCTCCCCGGTCCAATGGCGCACGCACAAGCAGCGCTGCTCCCTACTATACCTATAGCAGAGCGTGTGTCAGGCATTTTTGATTGGCCGGCGTGGGCATGCTCCCTGATAGAGGGTAGCGGGGATGTGGCTGCCGACACGCTTAGCTCTGCTTGTCTAGATAAGTTAGCGCCTGCGCAGTTGAGCATGCATATGCACCATAGGACCAGGGAAAGGTGAGTTGGAGTGGGTGACCTGGGGGATTTTATACAGCGGGGCATCCAGCATCGTCAAAATCCTAGCTTTTGGCCCACTTTAAGAATCTTGTATATCCTGTTTTAGTGACTGGATATTATATTCCTATTTTTTTCTAATATATATCTTATATTTTTTTTCTAGATCCTTATTACCAATTTATGAGAAAGGGGATGAGGTGCCACTTCATATGTGGAAGGAGTAAGCTGATTAAACTTCCAGGCCAGAAGACCTTTCATAAAGCGGTTTCGCCGCTATCATTAGGATATAAAGATGGGTATGAGAATCAAACTTAACAGCAGAGACCACCCCAGCAACTTGTTACGTGAGCTAAACCAGTCTCGGTTATCTGGTACATTTTGTGATGTGAATATCGTTGTGGGAAATAGATCGTTTCCTGCCCATAAAGCTGTACTTGGGTCTGCAGCTGCTTATTTTCAAAAATTATTTCTCAACACTGATTTGGATATTGCTCGAACATATGTGGTGGATTTTATTACACCTTCTAATTTTGAGAAAGTCCTAAACTTTATCTATACTTCTGAGCTTTTTACTGACCTTATCAATGTGGGAGTAATCTATGAAGTGGCTGAAAAGCTTGGTATGGAAGACTTGATAAAGGCATGCCATGCAACCTTTCCTGATCTAGAAGGCACCTCAGGGCAGAAGAATCAGTGCTCCCTTTCCTGCAGTGAAGGACTTCTAAATACTTTAAGCACTACTTCAACAGAACATAATCAAGTTGAATCCAGGGGCAATGGATTAGACAACCATCCACCTTCTGCAGAAAAACATGTAGCCGGGCAAACCGATGTATCTGGTACATTAAAAGAAGATCAAGATGCTAACACAACTCAGACACAACACTTTCCATTGCCAGCAAAAACAGAAGATCAGAGCTCCACTGCAAAGTACTCTCACTGCGCAGTAAACAGTGGTTTCAGTAACTGCCCTCCTTTTAAAACCCAACACAATGGGGACTTTAACAAAACAGGCTATTTTGCAGGTGATTCTTCTGTCAGTGGCAATTCCAAGGGATCTGCTGGTGGTTTTGAGGCTATGAGTGAGCTCCAACTTGATGAGCTTGAAGAGGAAACTTTGCAGTTTGATGAAGGGGGCGACGAGGACTCTGGTCCATCTGGGGAAATTATTGAACTGAGTGATGGTAGTGAGGATGAGCTACTGTTGTTTGGACATGGAGGAAATCAAAGCGGTAAAGCTATGCCTTGCCAAGTGTGCAAGAAAGTACTAGAACCTAATCTTCAGCGTATTCGCCAACATGCTCGAGAACATGTCGATTTAGTTAAGGGTTGCTGCAAAGTTTGCCAAGCTCGATTTCATGACCGTGGTGCTATGATTACTCATGTACTGTCTCACATTGGTATCTTTCTCTTTTCATGTGATATGTGTGAAGACAAGTTTTTCAGCCAATGGCAGCTCACCCTCCATCGGGGGCAAGAAGGTGTTACCTCAGAACATAACATAATTGTTCAGCCAGGT
Organism: Gastrophryne carolinensis; assembly: GCA_027917425.1. Taxonomy (NCBI): domain Eukaryota; kingdom Metazoa; phylum Chordata; class Amphibia; order Anura; family Microhylidae; genus Gastrophryne; species Gastrophryne carolinensis. The sequence continues at coordinate 125,242,316 of CM051236.1, forward strand.
CAGCCTCTTCCAGGGGAAGTCAACACTTTTGTGGGATCACTTGGAACAGAGCTGCAATGTGGAGCCTGCCACAGGACTATGTTACGTGATTTCCATTCTGTAAGATCTCATGCTTTGGAGCACCTTAGCACCAAAAACCTGTCGTGTGGTGTTTGTGATCAGAGACACCTGACACTTTGTAGCCTCATGTGGCATGTCTTATCACACATGTCCATATCTGTTTTCTCTTGTTCTCTCTGTGCTAGTAGCTTCCTTGACCGCCATTTGCTGGAAAAGCATATGGCTGTTCATCAGAGCACAGAGGAAACCTTATTCCGCTGCCACCTTTGCACCCAAGGCTTCAAGTCTGAAACAAGTTACCGACAGCACCTCAGTCAGCATCGTTGTGGTAGTATTCCCGTTGACCGCCCTGGATTCTCTGAATTCTCTCAGCTCCAGATTCCACTGCCTAAAAGAAAAGCTCCCGAGGATTTTCCAGTAGATGATCATGCAGTAGTGGGCCAGACAGGCCACAGCAAATATACTTGTAAAGTTTGTGGAAAGTGTTTCTCCCATACCAGTGAGTTTAACTATCACAGGCGCATACATACCGGAGAAAAGCCTTATCAGTGCAAAGTGTGTCTTAAGTTCTTCCGAGGCCGATCCACCATCAAGTGCCACCTAAAGACACATGCGGGAGCTCTTATGTACAGGTGCACTGTATGTGGCCACTACAGCTCAACTTTAAATCTAATGGGTGAACACATAGCGGTACACAGAGGAAACCTGCCTTCAGACTTTACCATTGACCAAACGTTTATGTATACTATTCACTCCAAAGAAACAGACAAGAATGCCGAAAGCTGATAGTTTGAGGCAAGACTTCGAATGGAGGACCTCGAATTTGTTTTATTTCTATCTGTCTCACTTTACTGTGGCTTTTACTCTTTTTACATTTGTGTCCAGGTTTTAGACCTATAGCAAAACTTCTTTGCAGCTTATTTCATTAAAGATCTGATGGCCTGTTGATATTTACCCTCTACCTCTCCCTGTCTATATATCCTATTATGGGTAAAAATTAGACTCTAAAGCATTGTTTCTCAACCTGCATACCCCAGGGGGTACTTGGCATTGAGTCACTCGGATAGGTCTGGTATATTATTTTAACAGTAAAACGCTATTGTTTCTTGTGTCAGAAAGTGCTACCAGGCCAGTGACCTACTTATTCTAGTAACATAATTGATCTCCTCCTTGGGGGTACTTGGTTGTAATTGCTTGTCACTAGGGGGTATATGACTAGTTGAGAACCACTGCTGTAAAGCACATGTGCTCAACCCTTTCTCCAAGGGCCACCAACAGGCCGGGCTTTGAGGATCTCCACATAAGTAATTCTTGTGCTCTGACAGAACTATAGAGTCTGCTATATAGAAAACATGACCTGTTGGTACTCCTTAAGGAGAGGGTTGGGCACCTATGCGCTAAAGTAACAGCTAAAGCATATAGCAAGGGATTAAATATATTTACCACCAATTTAAATTCCTGGTAACATCTTTGGCTCAGCTATGACCTTTGCTTTCTTTTTTCTCCCCCTCTTTAAAAAGGGGCAGCAATTAAAATAACAGCCAGGCTATCCTTTCTTTTCCCCATCCACCCATTCATCCATTTAGAGCCTAATGTATACTTCTGTTGTCATCGTTTTTTAATTGTCAGCCAAATTAGTTTCCTGTACATGTAAAAAAGTAACCTACAATGATATGCAGTCTAACTTAATGAGGTAATATTTTTCCAACCCAAGGGTCTGTCCAGGAAACTTAAAAAACCCTACTTCTCTTTTGTATCCTGCAGCTAATCGGTCCTAGTCCTGTGGAGTTACTCGTACAGCCCCTGGATTGGTTGGCTATTTGACATGTAAATCCACTAAATCAGACATGCAGTTGGCTAATAAATAAAACAGAGCTACCCTAAGGCAATGTTATCAAGTCAGCCAGAATCGGAAATGGCAAGGCATTTTCTTATTCAGATAGGCTTTTGAAGATTTGGTCAGCATTTCCATCTGGTTTTTAGACTGCACTAGTACAGGATTAAAACTTTCACATGAAATGTTTACAGTGCAGAGATGGATGCTGCCATTCATACAGAAAGATTTAATCTAGCATGGGAGAATGCTGCTACTGTGTTCCCCACTCTGTTTTGGAATGCCTAAGAATTTAAAACCCCTTCAGAAACCAGTTTGTTTTCATGACAAACCCCCATTGTTTGCTAGTGGACCATGTGGACAGGGGACATGGAAGATGAGGTATTTTGGATTATCATTTATTTGTAATGGTATACAAATGCACAAAAAAATTGTTTTTTGGGCATTTGTGTTACAGCATTTGTGAGTTACAGTAGTTACAGGTGAATGGTAATCCAAAACGGGATGCCTGAGGCATGCAGCAGCCCTGCACGGCATATTATAGCATTGAGTCTGCTAGAAGGTTTGGGGCCATTTAGATGCTGTTGTGTAACTGGGAAGGATTCAGAACCAATATTCAGTTTTAATACTTGCACCTATACTCAGGAAGTTTGTTGTCACCCTCCATTCCCAGCCCAGTGCCCCAAAACCGCCTGTGTTTCTTTTTTTTTACAATAATGGCAAAGGCTTTAGTAAAAAAAAGACTTGACAGGAAGTAGTATTCTGGTGAATGGCAGCCATATGCTAATTAGTTCAGTTACAACATTAGGGTTGATTCAAGGCCATGAGGATTTTTATTTCATGTTTTTCTGTGAGAAAAACATTTTTATAATTATTTCTTCCTTAGTGAAATTTGGCACCATTTTAGCTAGTCACATTTTTAAATAATTTGCAAAAGAAAAATAATTTCTCACAAAAACGTGAGGGGAAAAAAAACGTAATCTTGATTTTTATTTTTTTTTTCCACACTGCAATTCGTCATCTTTTTTAGCTGCACAAATGTATAAAACATTTGCAGAGCTAAACATAGTGCTGGATTGCACCAAGGAAAAAAATCAAGATACATTTTTTTTGTCTCCCAAAAAACATGAGGTAAAGAGATTCTCACGGTGCTGAATCAGCTCTAATGGCTGTTAGGTTTAAGTGCTTCCCATTGCTGAACTGTTATTACTATGATTGAGTGCCTCATCACTGGGGGCGGGGCTGCTTGCCCAGAAAGCAATATGGCCAACTGCATTCATTTTGTGTTATGAATATTGGGCAAAGACTTTAGTAAAAGAAAAGGGCTGTTTGGGGGCCCCGGGCTGTGTATGGAAGGTGTCCACATAAGCTTCCCTCTGAGTATAGGTGCAAACAAACCAAAAGTCTAAACTGCCTTTGGGTCCGGATTGCACGCTTCCTATGGGGGCATCTAAGATAGGGATGCCCCTCCTTGTAAGGTGTAATATAACCCCCAGCCTGATCACTACACTCACCAGTTCTGAGATGCCGCAATGTTTGAATGCGACATCCAGCAGAGCTTTGCTCTACATCCATATCCCCAATCCCTCCGCTGTGCATGTCCCAGCCACCAGATATCTGGCCTGCTGGGCGGCAGTGCACACAGCTCTACTCAACGCCGCATTTGAACATGGCACAGTGAAAAGCTATGGGTGTTACAGAGACCCCATATTTTACTTTGGTCACAGGATTAAAATCAAAATGAAAGTTAGATTTTAAAAATAGTTTTAGTTTTAGGTGAACTACACATTTTAATTGCTTGCCATTTAAAGACTACACAAGTCTACTGTATATCTGTAAGATTCGCTTATGACAGGATTTCACTTCCTATTTATGGCAACTAAATTGAGAAATATGCTAGATGTATCCCATTGTGTAATGGCAAACTCTCCTCCATTTTCCCATAACTAAAATACATGCTTTGGCTGGACTGGGGAATTTTAATGAACATTGTGTATTTTTATGTCTCTGTTAAAAAGAGGAGTAAATTAATTACACAAAACTTATAAATTGGACCTCCAGCCTATTAGCCACTGGATCCAATGCCCTCCACCCCCAGGTGAGAGATGTGCAGCGCAGGAGTTGGTGGAAGGTAAGTAAGTGGGGGATGTCTCGTGGCTGAGGGCACACCTGATCTGAGGTCTGTAGGGTCCCTAAAGGTCTTACCCTTTTTTTTTTCTAGTTTGGTGGTCTTGAGGACTGAAAAAATGGTGACCCACACAAAAATAAACGGCTTCTATGGCTATGACATCCCAATGGACAGTATGATGGCAATGGGCAAAGAAATTATTGAAATTGTAAACTAAGCCTTTTACCTTAAGATCATGCGTTGAAACTAGCAACCCTCTAGACAGTTAAAGTGGACCAAAACTGGCCCTGGAGTCTGAGCCTCCAGGGCGGCTTAAATGTCTCTCCTGGGGGCATTCTGAACTGGGATGCCTTGCTGCGTGAAACCCCGTAGTTTGCCCGGAATTCTCTCTCAAGCCCATGGCACATGCGCGACTGACTGCAGCATCCCTTGCATCTCCCTTTGGCTGTGTGTGGCCATGCCCACTGTCATTAAATGTTTGCGCACAGCCGAAGGAGGTGAGTGGTGCTGTGCACTGCCGATGTATGTGGCTGGGGATTCCATTCCACTTCTCCAGCTGCACATTAATATATGCAGCCAAAGAAGCTGATTGGTGAGCGAATGTGCCACTAGACCGAGGAGACGTAGTACACGATTATAGTCGCTGAATGGCTGGGTTTCACACATCGGGGTATCCTAAGGGGGCCGACCAAAACCCAGGAAAGTGACCTGGGATTGGTCCACTTAATATAGTTACCTATAGTGTATTACAATTTGATTTGCATTCTTGGTTTTCTAGAATAACACAAATGCTTTTTCATACAAGCTAATGTAATAAAGTTGGGGTTGCTAGCTTATCTGTGTCACTTACCTTTTGTATACTAAATGTAAATGCAAATTCGACTTAACTGTCTCCCAATTGGGGCAATTAGGGCTACTATAATGTAGATAGGTAAATGCCAAAGCCTTGCACAGAACACACTTGTGTGTTGTGTTGTCCCTGTTGTGTGCAAAAAAAGGCAACTGGCTTTGGGCAATTATACTATTAAATTTAAGAAAATGAACTTTTTAGTATTTTGGGTTGACAAGGTAGTCAGAAATGCCAAATTTAGTGTAAATGTGGGTGCATGCATTGTATGCCAATAGCTCTGTAAAGTCTGCTGTTCCAATATGTTTACCCAGAGCCAGTTTTATTTTAATATACCATATTTTTCTAACTATAAGACGCACCAAGGGTTTAGAGAAGAAGAATTAGAAAAAAAAATATTCTGAAACAAATGATGTGCTTCGATTCACCAGTGTGCAGAATCCCCCAATCACCCCATATCAGGCATTGTGCAGAATCCCCCCAATCACCCCATAACATGCAGTGTGCAGAATCCCCCAATCACCCCATATCAGGCATTGTGCAGAATCCCCCCAATCACCCCATAACATGCAGTGTGCAGAATCCACCCGTCCCAATTCCCCTACACCCCCAATACAGGCAGTGATGAAGAATCCCCCCATCACCCCATTAGAGGTAGTGTGGCGCATACCCCTATTTTAGGTTGTGTGACATAATTCCCATCAATCACCGGCAGCGTAACCTCTCTACCCTCAACCCCCCCCCCCCCCCACCAAGACACCGGAAAATGGAGGGACAGCAGGTAGAGGGCATCCTGTCTGCCCCCTACACACGTGGGTGCTGCTGCTTCTTTGTGCATGGTGCACACACACCCTCTGGTTTGAGTGGTGTACCCGCCTCCCTGACCAGGATGTGGGTGTGCCTGTACCAATGGAGAATCGGTGGTGGACAGTCAGGTATTGGTTACCTGCATATAAAGATATGGCTGCTTGGAGTTGGCTAGTGAATGGAGGCTGGGGCTAGAAGCTGCGACTTGATCTCTGCACCTTGTAAGATTTATCACACCGAAGCAGAACAGAACAGCTGTGGGGAACAAAGGACGAGTATAGCTTCTTTTTTTTTTGTTGCCTGGACAGATCCTTTAAATAAAAGAAGAAACTGTAGCATAACATTTTCGTAACATTATATAGTATAGAGGCACTGCACCAGCTGAACCAGGCCCACTGGCCGGTGCTGTTCTTCTGTATTCTTCTGATTTAGTAAAAGCATGTTTCTTGTCTGCTCCAATGTGGTCAGTATCCTCCCTGGACAGCTATGAGGTGGTGTGCCACCCCTTCTGCTAGTTTGCCTGTGTCAGTGGAACCATAGGCCTGCATGATAGCCAGCCGGTAGGTGTTCTGTCATTACCCAGGTCAGCGGTGCAAGAACGGGTGAGATTCCGCTAGTGGGGCAAACGATTACTCAAATTGTGTAGACTTTGTAAATTCCTGTCAAGTTTTTTGAGTTCAGGAGAAGTAGAGAAGTCATTGCCTAGCCCAAAAAGTCAGATTCTTAATTGCTTTAACTAATATTACTAATCGCTATTACTTAAAGTGAATGTCCAGACACAATAAAAAAAAAACTATACTTTTTTTTTTCCCCCTGCAGCTCGTTCTTAAAAACTGGACAGTGTTTTAAAACTAGAATGCCAAAAACAACCACCAGTTGGGCATGGCGGTCTGCATCAAAATGGAACTCCGTCCATCTCACTAATATTCTTTGCAATGGAGCAAACGAAGGTTGAATACCAGAACAGGGCGATGCGGTGCTTGTTCTCTGGTATAAGAGAGTTTTAAAACATCTGTGCCAGATGGGGGAACTGCTGGGGGGAAAAATGGGTGTATAGATTTTTTTTGATGTTTCTGGGTGATCCCTTTAATTATTCTATGCTGGTGTGAAAAAGCTTAAATTCAGGAGAACCATACAGCTTGCTGAATAGAAACGGACACATTCTTTTTTGTCAGGTTCTAATGCAGCACTCATTTATTTGGCCACAGGAAGCAGCTAGCACTGGACAGATTTTTTTATGACACGCCCTATTTTTTCCTTCCAAAGGAGATTTTGTAGTGGGGCTGCCTCTTGTGTTCAGAGTAGAGCGATCTACAGTAATTATTTCAAGGGATATATTGACTGGGAGTCTCTACATAATTGCATAGGTAAATACAAATTGTATACAAATGATCCATTATGAAGAGGGGGCTCAGGCTGGTGCCGAAGAAGGAACAAAATGATTTTCCTTCAGATGGCTATTTGGTGTAGACTTGATTGTTTAGGTCCATATAACTCACTTTTTTTTGTGAGTAAACCCTTTTTCTCATTTTTTTTCCTTGGGGAAATTCAGCATCATATTTAGCAAATGTTAAGAAAAAAGTGTTTACTCACAAAAAAACGAGTAAAAAATGATGGTGCTGGATCAACCCTTTTTTATTTTGTTTTGTTGTTTATGGAGCACCGTTTTAAGTAGTGCTCTAGCAAGTAAGAACTGCAAGATAGGACTTGCCAGGTGTGCATCTAAATGTCCCAGTACATCTTCCATTGTAACACATTACTTTACCTTAGGATAATAATACTAAAAAAGCAGTTTAGTGTTACGCTTGGTACATTTTACTTATTCCTGAAATTATGCACAACAATATAACTTTAGTCACAGTGAGGAAAGTGTTTGAACATGCTTGTGTTGTCAGTTTACACAATAGTAATATAATGAATTCTATGTTCACATGTCTACCTCTGGTGCTCTTTTCTTTCATGTTTTCTCTCTATAATTTGAAAGGTTATAGCGCAAATAACTGTCACATTCTAAAGCACTCTTGCGCAGTAGTGAACATTTTGTGCATCGGAATTTGGTTCTTCTCAGCTTCTGTGTGTGAACTTGTCAGTGGAGAAAATAAATGGTGACTGCATTATTTTATTAATACAATGCCTTCCATTATATAGGGATTAAATGTTCACGCACAGGTAAGTGGAGAAAAATCGCCTTATGGTGCAAGGTCTGTTGGAGCCTTTAAAATATACTGAAACTGCAGTAGAAGTGCCAGCAGAAATAGGCTTTTCTCATAATTATGGTTTTATCCTCACATTTGTCTTCCCTGGTTAACACACTGCGTTAGACTCTAGCAGCCATTTTTTTTATGCACAGTTGTAGCATTGGCTTAAAAATAAATCGCACTACACAAGTCTCAGAAGCCCTGAGCACCATATGTTTCAAGTGCATTCAAGGAAAGTCATACATTTCCTGCTTTTCCTTGGTGAGCTTTATGTCTATTATTGTGTTATATATATTTTTTGTTAGTGTCTTAAAGTTTGTATTTCCATCTGTTCAATATCAGTGCCTTACAATATCCATTGAGCATATTTTCTGCTACTTATGCCACCTGTCCCAAAATGATGCCCCAGATGTTTAAGCGTGCAAGTGCGGGAGTCTGTACATCTAGTTAGATGTAAACATGGGATTGTACCTTTTCTCCCCCGCAGCTCCTCTGTGTGGTTCCAGTGTGCCCGTGCATAAGCCTCGCTCGCCGGCTTCCTGGGGGGCCCAGTTTCCACATTGCATGCCTTTGCCATTCATTGAAATGAATGGAGTAGGTGTGTTTGGGGGTAGAATGTGAAAGTGAATTATTTGGCTTCTACATCTATCTGTTACATTTTTCAGCTATAATTTTAATGTGTTTTCCCATTGTATTTAAAGTAATGTTGACCCCTTCATTCACCTCAAACCTTCACTATTCATCCAGCACCCATCTAAACCTAAGCATCAACTACCACAAACACTTGCACGAAGCCAACTGGACAGGTGTGTTCTCAAACTCTAAAGCTCAGGTGTAACCTCTCCCTTTAATAGAAAAGCCTAGTTGCAGAGATTCCCTTTTTTTTTTTTTTAATTTGAAACATCCATGCAATGTATGGTGTGCTGTGTGGTACTGAGCCACAATTAAGTTTTGCACCGGACATATAGGGACCTCACTGTACTGCCAATAGTAAGAGTAGTAGTTTCCTGAGGGCCCCTGTGTAGTTGTGTTCAATACATTATCCTTAGTTTGGGAGTATTAACCATTCTTGTAGGTATTCCCACAAGTATTTTCTTAAATCTCTTCCTTGGGACCAGAAACCTCAATTATACATCGGCTGAAACATACCTAAAGAGGACGTAAATTCAAATAGACCTTACTTCACATAAGTTACGCCTGCTTTTGATTACCTCTAACCTAGAAGTTTTCTTTAATAAATACAGGTGATGTAAGAATACCGTAAAAAAAAGATTAATGTGCCCACCCATTTGTGTACATGGTCATCCTCAGTTGTGCTTATATTTGTTTAAGCTGGCTAATACCTGTCCTCACCAACTGCACAGATGGTTTTAAAGCACAGGTATTAAATGGAATTGCCGTCTCATGTTTAAAGCGAAAATCCCGTTACATGGTAAAATATCTACTCACTGCAGTGGCCCAGGTTCAGCTATTGCCATCACTTGATTGTGCAAGCAGTTGCTGAGCTGCTTCAGCTTGGGCGCCACTTCCGCATTCAATTAGTCCTATCAGATGTTGCTATTAATGCCGGCCACTGCTGTTGATGTCGCCTCTCACTCCCCATGATGCATACTTCTCCCAGGTGCAGCAAGATCGCGATGTGTGAGCACAATGTATGGGAAAGTACAGTTAAGGTGGCCATTGATAAGCATGCAGTGGTTTGCATGCTTATTAATGATCATTTTTTTATTTATAAAAAAAAAATAAATCACTTTTGGCTTGCATACCTGGAATGCATACAATTGAGATTTTTTTGATTGCCCATTGCTACAAGTAAGGAAGACCTTGCATGTTTCTGTTCCAATTTGCTGCATCTACTGATTTAGTCTTCAAATGTTTGCCTGTAGTCATTCCAGGTTTCACTGAGCATTATAACAAACTGTAGTAGAATTATTTTTACAAAATGATGGAGACTCTGCACCTTAAACACTGTTATTGGCATGTCAAATTTAACTTGAAATTGATAAAGACACTAGTAATATCGGTTTTCCCCACTGGATGTCACAATTGCTTTAGGGAAAAAAAAGAACAGGCAAAACCTCATGCAAATATTAAATTGCACAGCTCCTATTATTACTTTCTGTCCTAAAAAAGTGAATTATTAACATCATAACATTGTTAGAATTGTATTCAACTGATTGTATGCAGTCAAAATCTTAGGGATTTTAGAATTACCTCTGTTTTTTTTCTTTAATAGTTACTGTAGACATTTTAATATTAAACATTGATCACTGTAAAGTTTTGTATATTTTGTAAACATTTTTAGATTGTGAGTTTTCTTTTTGTATCACATCCTGTGAGTTTAATTTAGAATAAAAAAAATATTTAAAGAATATATGTTGCTGTGTCTGTCAATAAGAGATTAGTGGTGTTCCACTTGTGGAGCATAAATGTATTCTAAGTATACAGCACGTCCTGCTCCAGAAGATTCCTTACACTTGGGTTATACATCCACAAGATGTCGCTGGACTGCAGAGACAGCAAAAAAGTCGCTCCTCCCGGCCCCATATATACCAGGGACCTCCCACAAATTCCCCCAGATCTTTTCTGCAGTCTGGGCTGCGATGACTAGAAGATGTCTCTCTCTACTCGCAGGTGAGCGGGGCTATTGGCCTGCGGCCCTGTAGGACTATTCCCACCCGTTTCCTTTTACTGCCTCCCAGCTTAGGCTGCACTGGTTCGGGTGAAGGTAGGCAGCACCGCTGTCAGGTGCTAAGGAGCGCTGCTCCAACCGCAGTCCCCCACCAAAGGGTAGGCGGTACAGGCCCATGGTGAGCCTTATGGGATGCCCCCTGTCCCCGCAGTTGGCTCCCTTTAGGCTGGCCGTCGCTTCCCCTTCTCTCTCCCTGGTAGATCTCGGGGGGGGGGGGGGGGCATGTCTTGACTATATGATTAATGTGATGATCCCTTTTGAATTGGTTGCCCTGGTTTCTTTTGCTGCCGCCGCACACTTGTACTCCGCTCGGCGGCGACATCTCAGGCGCTGCTGCGCCATCATTGGCTAGCCTTGTCATGTGGGTGCGTTTTCGCGCTCGGGGGGGCGGGCCTTGCGGCTGATGCGTTCTGCATAACTGTCTCCCTGGCCCGCCCCTTGAGGTATATGCGGGCGCCATTTTAGTTCTCTGCTGCGTGTTTCTTCCGTCTCCCTCTCGCGGTCCGTAAGTGCCCCTGCTGATTTATTTTGTATTTCTCTGTATTGCATATTGCTTGTGGGATCTTTTTGCTTATGTCTTGCAGGCAGGTCAAACTTTTGTGGTTTCTCCCGGTCCTATCCCCTCTAGTGTTAACTCCCTATTGGAGGGCTATTATATTCCCTTACCTCCCACTTCCCTAGCGGGTTATTGGGGCATCCCGGGTTGCTATTATTAGCGTCAATCCCTATTGGCCTGTTGTGCCATGATAATCACCATATGGAGGCTTCTCGGGATAATGTGCTTGGGGTTCCTTCGGGACAAGCCCGGTTGTGTATTGCGTGTGGGGTATGCCCTGTCAGTGATGACGTCAGGGTTTGTGTACCCTGCGCCCAGCAGGTACTTGGCTGCAATCTGGGTTACCTGCGGCTGGGCCTAGTGCTGCACCCCCTCTGGCTTTGCCTACCCCCCCCACGCTTACACCTGACTCCCAGTGAGGTGCATACCAGTGGGGAGTCTCAACCTGATTTGGCTGCCCGGTGGCCAGCATTGAAAGGCATATTGCTGGGTCTGGTTCGCGTAAGGCTCCTGCTAAGCGGCGGCATCTGGCACCCGGTGTTACTCTCTTTCCTATGGAAGCTGAGGAGTTATTCTAAGCATACAGCACGTCCTGCTCCATCTATAATAATTACACATGGTAATACTCCGCCAGAGGGCGCTGTTCACCGCAGACATGCAAAAACAGGCTCCTCCCGGCCCTTCATATACCCAGGGACCTCCCACAAATCCCCAGATTTCTCTGCAGTGCTGAGCTACGAAGACATGAAGATATCACGCTCTCGCAGGCGAGCAGGGCTTTACAGCCCGAGGCCCTGCGGGACTATTTCCACCCGTCCTCTTTATGAAGAATATGCCTCCCAGCCTGGGCTGTGTTGGTCGGGTGAAGGTAGGCAGCACCTTGTGTGCTTAACGGAGCCACGCTCCACCGCAATCCCCCACCATAGGGTAGGCGGTTAGGCCGATGGTGAGCCTCTAGTGGATGCCCCTCCCGCATTGTTGCCCGTGCCCCTCACAGATTTAGTCCACTGGACGCTGGTCCGCTTGTCCCTCACTTCCTACCGTAACTCGGGGGAAAAGAAAGGGGGTATGTGTGGCAGTCCTAGTGCAATATTTCACATTAAGGCCTTTGGTTTTTATTATAATTGGGTGTCAGTGCCGCGCTCCTGGCTATACAGTTGCGAGCCGTTTGTCCTTTTATTAACAACTGCCCAGACGGCAGCATAATTTCCAGCGTTACAGCATCTTTATGCATGCGCCTTCTATCCAATACTGTCCATCTTATTTCTGTTGGTTAGAGCTTTGCGCTCTTTGGGGGAGGCGGGGACTCGGCATGACACGCTCCGCGTCACAGCCTGGTCTGGCCCGCCCCTCGAGGTTCACGTGGCGCCATTTTGACAATCTTCGCGCGCGCGTGGTGCGGTCCGCCTCCTCCCTTGGTCATGTAAGTGCCCTCCGGGGCAGTATGTGTTTATTCTGCTGCGCATGGCACTGACACCACACCTCTTGTCCCATTATGTCTTTCTGACGCCAGGACTTCGGTGGCTTCTCCCGGCCTAACATATATTACAAGCGGGTCCACATAACAAATTCTCCCACTTCCTAGCGGGTCTTGGGGCATCCAGGGTTGCCTATTGCTTAAATCCCTGCGGGCATACTGCTCAAGATAATCACCATATGGAGGAATCTCAGAATTATGTACCCGGGGTCCCTCTGGGACATGACCGGCTGTGTGCAGTGTGTGGTCAGCCCCATGCTGATGCTGACAGAGCGCGGGTCTGCGGACCGTGTGCTGAACAGGCAGGTCTGCCAGTGGCTGCACCTCCCTTCAATACACCCGTCTAAACCTCACTCCTGATGAGTCCCACTCAAGCGGGGATGACCTGCAAGCCGTGCCGCGCGTGCTGCCTACGGCGGAGCAGGTGCTGTCTGGATTGGCGGAGCGTATGGGCCCTGGAAAGAAGCGGTCCCTGATGCCTCCTGGCTCTCCGGTTCCTAACGATACCGATGACTCTGCTGATATTCAGGACCTTGATCCTTCTGAGGAAGGTGAGCTATTCTCAGATCCGGGCTCCTCGGATGAGATGCCCGGGAGCTGTGATGATTCTGGGCCCGGTTCTTGGGGCCTGTGTGACACAGATGAAATTCTTATTAAGATCTTTGAGGTTTTGTCAATCTCCCCTCCTGGAGAGGCTCCCAAGCCTAAGAAGGAGAGTTTCCACACAGCGCTGCCGCGCTTGGAGTTCCTGGAACAGGATCATTTCCAGAATCTTATATCCCAAGAATGGGAATCGCCTTGTAAACTTAAAGGGGTCCCAGGAGTCTGGGATTGGAAGTACCCTTTCCCTCCTGATGTGGTTAATTTTTGGTCAGCACCTCTTGTGGTGGATGCACCGATTATAGGGGTTACTAACCCCCCCTTCATGACGGCTCCTTATTACCGTACCCTTCGGTATGCTGAGGACCGACGCATTGACAGACTGCCTTCCCACGCCTTTTCGTGTGCAGGGATGGCTCTGTGCCCGGTCTGTGCCGCGGCCATCACTGCGGTGGCCGCCAGGACTCTTGTTAGAAAAGTACTTGACCACCGGCCTGAGGACCTCCCCTGTGATGTGTTTGTGAAGTTCATTCTCTCAGCGCTGCATGACACCATTAAGATGTGTGCTAGAACCTCTGCCCTTGTGGTGGCTATTCGCCGCCTGGTCTGGCTGCGACAGTGGGGTGCTGACGATGCTACGAAAAAGGCTCTCGCTGGCCTTCCCTTCAGAAGACGGCGACTATTTGGGGCCCGTTTGGACCTTTTTGGAAAAAAGGGTAAGGCACCCCTGCACAAAAGGCCGCTCCGGCCTCCCCGGGGCAGGGTCACCCCTCCACCTCCCTACGTTAGTGTCAAACGCGAACCTGAGGTGTGCTTCCAACTGTTCGGTGTGGATTTCCACTATGGGGTGGGCAGGCAACGCCCTGGGCCCTCTGGCAGGACTAAGTCCAAATCTGCCAAGACCTCCCAAGCATGAAGGGACGCCCTCGCCCTTCTGGGCGAGGGTACTGCTGCAGCAGCTGTCTCCCATTTAGGAATGTACCTTCTCCTTCTGGTGGTTCCAGGAGGTAGTTCCCCTGGACACAGGATAGCTTTTGCTGGGCGGTCCCTCTCAGTGGTTGTCAGGGTGCTTCTAGCCCCTGTTTTTCCCTCAGGAATTGGTGCAGGCCGTACTGGGCCTACTCACAGGTTGCCCTTAACAGTATGGGGCTATGGCCTCTATATTAACCTTCCTCCTTCCCTCAACAGTATGAGGCAGTCTGGGCCACGCTGGCCTATGGTAGGCCTGGCAATTCTACTCTCACAGGTAGTCCCTATATGACATCTCTGTCTTGGGACACTGGCGCCCTGTGCAAAGGGGGGCTTCCGACCTCCTGTGGAGTTCTAGATCTTAGTTCCCCCTGTGTCTGCTGGACACCAAGACCGTTACTAGGCGATATGGCAGGACCAACCCTGCGGCTTGAGGCATTGTTGGTGGCCTCTCTTTCGCTCCCACGCTACTCGCCATGGCGCGAATGGGGGTGATGTCTCGGACATGCTTGGGGGGGGGGGCTTCCGCATTAGGACCTACCGGGTCGTCTTTCCTTACTCCCCAGTTTCTACGTCAGGCCGAGTGGATTGGTCGGCCGGCGGTGTCCCCTGGGAGCTACTGGATGGGTGCTCAGTCACCTCAATCCCTCTTGGTCCCTTATCTGCTATCTCCATTCCTTGGATTCGGTTCAGGCTTGAGCCTTCTTCCTTGGCAACAAGTGGACTGCCGGTTACGGGGGCTCTGCTCCCCTTTGCTGACTTCTTACTTTCACCAGGCAGGATTGCAGCTGGTGGGCCCGTTGGTGGCGTATCAGATGATGTCCCTTATATACCGAGCCCTTGGGCTCTTCGGCACAGTAGGTTATTGGTCCTACATGGGGTTCCAGCACCCCTGGGGCTTGATCTGTGCTCATTCCCTCTTGGTAAGGTGGTTCCTCCTGAGCTGATCATATTCAAGGACCCTGTCAGGGGGCACCCCCTTCTTTGCTTACATCTTCCTGTGAATGGTCACCTTGGGTACCAAGTCTTGCAGGTAGGCGGGGGGGGGGGGGGGGCTTTCCTCCAAAGCCCCCGTGGTTCCTAGGTAGGGTTCCTTAGAGGGGCCATCTTACCTACTGGTTGTGGCAACAGTGAGCCTTCCGTTGACTCTATACGGCTGGACTTCTCATCTTTAGGACATGTCTATTTGGGGACTCTTGGTCTGTTGAAAGACAATGGTCTGTTTTATTATTGGTCTGGAGCTTGAAGCAGGATGATCCCTCTGGAGGGTTCCTGATCCTGTTCTGGGCAGGGGTCTATGCCCCCTGCTCCTCAGCGTTATTCGCTCCAATAGATGCCTTTCAGTGGCAGGTTATGCTATCCTGGTGGCGCTCTGAGAGCCAACTAGGGTGGCTCTGTTGGGTCTCGCTTATACCACAGGGGCTCCGCCCTTGTTTTTTACTGTCCCAGAATATTCTGACTCTGGTCATGGGGGCTTAGTAAAATCATGCATAGACTTTCTATTTTATATGCCTTCTCTTCGTTCACCCTACTATGTGGGGTTCTGCGCACGGTTGTGCTGATAGAGAGACCCGTGAGATTGATGGCCTGGGTGGCCTTGTGAACTGTGATTCGCAGATGCTTCTGCTGAGGTCTGCTGACCTGTACGCTCTCTCAGGAGTGCGGTTCTGCCCTTGTCAGGCCCCTTATTTTGTCTCAATCTACAGACTCTTGTCTGGGGCTTGACAGCTGATTCATTCACCCCTTGGAGACGGACTTATCTTCTGGGTGACTTGGTATATGGGGGACTAGGAGCAAGCTTCCTTGGCTTCCTTTTCCTCCGTCTATTGGGGATCAGGGTGTACCCATACTGATTGGCATGAGTTTTGGTCTCTTACCTGTTGGACGTTCTTGGTTCCCAGGGTTCTAGAGTCTTTACAGCATAGGTTGGGGTTGGCTCCCCATCTAGGTACTCTGAAGGTCCAGGTCCTGTCCTGGCTGTCTTCCTGTAGGAGTCTGGTTCTGTCTTCCTTGTGAGGAATTCTCTTGGGGTTTTGCTCATGGGCATCTCCCAAGTAGTTCTGTGGTTCCTGTTGGGATCCATTTTCATTCTGTTTGCCCTGCGGATTTTTCCTTTGGGACTTATGCTGGATGCTGTCTGAGCTGCTTTGTGGTCCCAGTCGCTTCTCTGGGGGCTCCTGCCTCAGTCAGACGTGTGCCTGAGAAGGTGGATCTGATTACTTAGCCTTGGCTCGATGTGTGTGTGTATAATATATATATACGCACCATGCCGTGGTGGTATTTCGTCTTACGCCGGACCTCCTTGCCTATTTGGTGTTTTATGATCATTGTTTAAGTCCGTTTAGTCTAACTACGGACCTTATCCTTAATAATGCTAATGTAAAGGGTCTACATTCCCTCAACAGGTGTTGCAATTTTCTTGGTGGTTTCTTGTCCTTTAGTGGGACTGATGCCCTTGGGGTCTGCGGGCGCCTCCTTAGGTATGCGCCTGATATCGCTTGCTTCCAGGGCCACTGCGCCCTTTGGATTGATCTTACCTGAATGCCTTTTGGTCCTGAGTAAAGCTTTCGACTTCTTGCTTATGAAGGGGTCAGTATTCCCGCCTTTTGACTGGTGACCAGTTCTCTTTCCCCTTAGGGAGAGTTATAAGTTTTCCACGAGGCTTCTGTTGCCTGTGGGCTGGTTGGGCCGTTACACTGGCCTATTACTTTAAGGGGGAAGAATCTCCCTTTTTCATTTTATTCCGTTATATTGGTGTTTGGGTACCATTGGCCCTTCAGCACCAGGTTTTTTCTGTTGAATAAGTTACTAGACTGTTGCTTGTCTCTGTTCATACCTTTCAAAGGTCTTGTTATGAGATTGACGTTAGAGCCTCTGCTCATGTCATACCTGGTTGCAAAGTTTTGCAGGTGACAGCGCCTTTACTGTCTGCTGTGCCTTGTTTTTGGGGATCCCACCCTACTTTATGGACACTGCTATTGGATGTCCCATGTGTAATTATTATAGATGGAGCAGGACGTGCTGTATGCTTAGAATAATACAATTCTGTGAAGTACTCACCTGTAGAATTGGTATTATACGCATACAGCACGTCCTGCTCCACCCCACCCTGGTTTTACATTTTTCTGGATCCCCTGTATGGTGATTGTTATCATTACTATTGTACCAGTTGGTGGTTGGTTTCTCCCGGCTTCTTTTCTCACTGCTTTTCAATACTGGGGATTTGTGGAAGGTCCCTGGGTATATGAAGGGCCGGGAGGAGCCTATTTTTGCATGTATGCAGTGAACAGCGCCCTCTGGCGGAGTATTACCATGTGTAATTATTATAGATGGAGCAGGACGTGCTGTATGCGTATAATACCAATTCTACAGGTGAGTACTTCACAGAATTGTATTTTTTGATATTACTGGATATACCCCCCTGGAAGAGGGGGAATTATTTTCTGATTCAGAATCATCTGAGGATCAGCCTAGGGGTTATGTTGAGTCTGGGTATGACCCATGGGCTTCAGATGATACTGACAGACTTCTGGCTCACATTTTTGTGCTCTGTATCTCTCCTCCTGCCGTGGCCCCGCGGCAGCAGAGGGAGCTGTTTCATACTGTTAAACCATGCTTGGAGTTTCCTCAACAAACTAATTTTAATAATCTGGTGCTCAAAGAGTGGGAACGGCCTAGCAGGCTTCCCGGGGTACCAAAGAGTTGGGATAAGAGGTATCCCTTTCCCGCTGAGATGGTTAAATGTTGGTCATGTCCTCCCGAGGTGGATGCATCAGTTCTGGGGTTGTCCAACACATCCATCATGCATTCCCCTGACTCTACTACCCTGTGGGATGGGGAAGACAGGCGCGTAGATCAGCTGTCTTGCTATGCTTTTGCCTGTGTGTGGACCGCGCTGCGTCCGGTCTTTGCCTCTTCTATTACAGTTGTTTCTATCAAGAGCCTGCTCAGGAGTGTCTTAGATGGGGCCCCTGATGATGCAGGTAGTGAAGAGTATAGAGCTCTTCTGCGTTGTGAAGAATTTGTTGCTTATGTTCTTTCTGCCCTGGATGATACCATTAGGATGTGTGGCAGGGCTTCTGCCTTATTGGTGGCTATACGCCGCTCGGTCTGGCTGCGCCAGTGGGCAGCTGACAACGCTGCTAAGAAGGCTCTCATTGGTTTTCTCTTCAAGGGGCTGCGCCTCTTTTGTGAACGTCTGGATTTGTTTGCTAAGGGAGGCAAGTTACCTCAGCGTAAAAGGCAGCCCTGGCCCTTTCGGGGTTCAGGTCTTCCTTCCTTCCGTGGTTCCAGAGTTGGAAGGGGAGCTTCCTTTGCTGGGGCCCGCAGAGATTTTTGGGGCAGGGGCAGAGGACGTGGCTGCCCTGGTCCCTCCTGGGGTCCCAAGCCTAAGTCCTCTCCCAAGCCCCCTCAGGCATGAAGGGGCGCCCTCACCCATCCGGGTGGGGGGAGGACTTTGGCTCTTTGCTCACGTTTGGAGGCGTCATGTCTCAGACCGGTGGATTCAGGAGGTAGTGTTACAAGATGGAGTTTGCAGCCTGGCCGCCCCCAAGATTCATCAGATCCCGGGTAGCTCAAAACCCCTTGTCAGCTCAGGGTCTGTCCTTTACTGTCCAGAACCTTCTGGAGTTGAAGGTCATCTGCCAAGTGCCCTTAAGGGAAAGGGGCAAGGGCTATTATTCCAATCTTTTCACTGTTCCCAAAAAAGACGGGTCCTTCAGACCCATCCTGGATTTAAAACGCCTCAACAAATTTGTCAGATTCAGACACTTTTGCATGGAGACTGTGCTCAGCTGTGACTTCTCTGCGTCCAGGGGACTTGACCTCTGTAGATATCAAGGATGCTTACCTTCACGTACCTATCTTTCCAGGTCATCAGAGATTCTTCAGGTTCGCTCTGGAGGATCAGCACTACCAGTTTGTGGCTTTACTCTTTGGTCTCACCTCGGCTCCCAGGGTATTCACCAAGGTGTTGGCAGGTGTGATGGCTCTGCTGAGATCTCAGGGCATTCGCATTCTTCCCTACTTGGACGACATTCTCATCACTTCTCAGTCCTTCCAGCAAGCAGAGTGGGATACCCAGTTGGTGGTGTTCAGTCATTCAGCTGGGTGATCAACCACCCCAAATCTTCCCTGTCTCCTTCCATGGTGAAGTCCTTTCTGGGCATGACTCTGGATACATCTCAGGTCAAGATTTTTCTTCCTCAGCAGAAGGTGGAGAGTCTTCAAGCGCAGGCTCAGCTCCTTCTGTCTTGTCCTCATCCGTCCATCAGGCAGGGAATGCAGCTGGTGGGCCTGATGGTGGCCTGCTGCGAGGCGGTTCCATATGCTCAGTTTCACATGAGGCCTCTTCAGCTTCATCTCTTGTCAGTTTGGGATCGGGACCCTGCGTCCCTGGATCAGATGTTTGTTCTGTCCCCAGGCGGTCTCTGTTGTGGTGGCTGGACTCAAGGAACCTGCTGGGGGGCAGATCCTTTCTGGTCCCTTGCTGGGAGACTGTCACCACGGATGCCAGTCTGACCGGTTGGGGGGGCTTCTGTAAGTCCCTGCAATTCCAGGGTCAGTGGGGCCCTCAGGAGGCCCACACCCCTATCAACATTCTGGAGTTGAGGGCGATCAGGTTGGTTCTCGCCCACCTAACCCCACACCTTCGGGGTCGGGCTGTTCAGGTCCGCTTGGACAACCAGACGGTGGTTGCCTACATCAATCATCAGGGAGGGACCCGGAGCAGAAGGGCCCTCAGGGAAGTGTCTCTGATTCTGTCTTGGGCGGAGGACAATGTTCTTTGAATCTCAGCAGTGTACATTCCAGGGGTGGAGAATATGGAGGCGGACTCTCTGAGCAGGGGGACCCCTCGCCTCGGAGAATGGTCCCTCAGCAACAGGGTGTTTCGCTGCCTGTGTCACCGTTGGGGTCAGCCAGATGTGGATCTGTTTGCGTCCCGTCACAATCACAAGCTTCCAGTATTTGTCTCTCTGTCCCAGGACCATCTGGCCTTAGCCATGGATGCCTTGGCAATGTCTTGGAAGAGCTTTCAGCTCCTGCATGTGTTTCCTCCGTTTCCTCTGCTGGGCAGGGTCCTGCGCAAGATAGCTCTGGAAGGGGTGCCAGCCATTCTGTTGGCCAAGAAGAGTGTGGTTCGCAGACATCGTGCAGCTGGCAGTAGATCAGTACGTCCTGCCCAGGGTTCCAGATCTGCTCACTCAGGGGCAGCTACGCCACCCCAACAAACGCTGGCTTTTTTGGCCTGGCTGCTGAAACCTCCATCTTGATGGAGAAAGGGCTGCCTGCCTCGGTTGTTAACACCATGATCAGGGCTAGGAAAAGGTCCTTTTCTTCCATCTACTATAGGGTTTGGCGTACCTACATTGACTGGTGTGAGTCTAAGTCACTCACTCCCCTGTCGTGTGTTTTCTATTCCTAGGATTCTGGAATTTCTGCAACATGGTTTGGATCTGGGTCTTCACAACTTAGTACTCTTAAAGGTCATGTTTCTACCTTGGCCATTTTCTTCCAAAAATCCTTGCTCAGCATCCCCTGGTCAAGACCTTTTTTCCAGGGGGTTACGCACGTGCGTCCCCCACGTAAGCCTATGTTACCTGTCTGGGACTTGAATTTGGTCTTATCTGCCTTGCAGGGGTCTCCTTTTGAACCCTGTCTTACGCTTAAAGGAGCAGTATCGCGAAATTTGCATTAAAAAAGATAAATATTTAAATAGCCACACAATAGCTTCTAACATGTGTATAAATAATCTGGCAATAGAAAAAGGAAAAAAATATATGCTTTTCTTTTAAATTGTATAATTACAATGGCTCAGTCCATTTGCTGAATAGGGGGATCTGCTGGGTTGTATTTAGTAAGCTGCTTCATTTAGCCCACTGGTCTCCTAGCAACACTTTACCTCCGAGGCTGACACTGTAATCAGTGGTAACGGCTGTGTGTGTGTGAGGTGCTGCTTTTGTTATGAGACCAGGTGGCTCAAATGTGTAAAATCTATACAAAATAAACTAAACTGACTGAAAACGACTGAAATTCTTCTTTGAATAACTGTGCAGGAAAATCTAAAGGTATTAAAGTGGAACAAAACCCTGTGTTGCCGACCCTGAAGTATAGAAGACCCGGCCATTGACCTTGCCCCTTGGGCATTCTAAACCAGGATGCCCACTGTGTGAAAGGTTACTGCTCAGGCTCCCCATCTGCGTGCAAACAGAGCTGATTGGATGAGCCCACGCATGTGCTGTGGGACAGGGAAAGGTACGTTTTCACAGGCGAACTTGGCGATTTCACATATCAGGGCATCCCAAGTCAGGATGCCCCTAGGGGCACAAAACAAAACTCCAGATAGTGAAAATTCTGGGTTGGGCTTTGCTCAAAACACACAAAGCTGAAAGAAAGATCATATGGAAAAATGTGTTGAGAAAAGAGAGAGAAAATGGTAAACTGAAACATTCTGCAGCAGAGCCAACATGAAGGGAAAACTGTCAAAATCAGCTAAATGACTTCTAGAGCTTTTCTCTCTGTTTTAGATATATAAGTTCTGGCCAGGCAATGTTGCAATGTTGTTATCTTATGCTGGACGGCTGCCAGCACTGAACAGCTGATACTTTGATACATTGTTTCACCCCTCTCCTCAGCATGGAACAGGCCAGAGTGTCGGGCTCCGACACTCAGAAGACGTAAACATGAGCTATTAGTCTCCAGCTGTTCAACACAGACATCATTTTTTTCTAAATTTGTAATTCTTACTCCAACACTTACCTACATTCAAAGTACCATTTAAATATAAGTCACCAAGAAAAATTCGCGATACTGCTCCTTTAAGGTAGTCTTTCTATTGGCTATTACCTCTGTTAGGCGTGTCTCTGAGCTGGCGGCGCTTTCCATCAAGCCCCCTTACCAGGACAAGGTAGTGTTTCGATTTAAGCAAGACTTTTTACCTAAGGTTGTGTCTGCCTTTCATTTTAATCAGGACATTAGGCTCGATTCAGAGCCCCTTTCTCATCATTTTTATGGAGGTCTTGCTACCAAACGAAAAATCATGCAAAAATGAAAACATTTCACACTAAAGTTCTCGCAGAAAAAAGGCTGTGCTGAATCAGACAAGGGGAAAAAATGAACGAGAATGGAAATATTCACGCCAAAAAAAGTTGAGAAAGGGGCTCTGAATCAACCCTATTAGGCTCCATTCAGAGAGACAAAAAAGACACTCGTTTTAGTGCCGATCTGTTTTTTTTTTTATTTTCCCGCTCTTGTATGAGTGTGCGAGCGATTCTATGCATGCATTGCTAACCTTCAGTAAAGTTTCCGTCCGTTCGTATGCCAGAGTACGAGTACGAGGATGTCATTTTCCAGCGTGACTTTTCTGTTTCATTTTCTCATGTTACAACGTCGGCTTTCGTTTTTTCCCTTTTTCCATCGTCTCCTTCCACGAATCCTTTACGTTTTCCGTTAGATTCTGGTTTCCTTTTTCACGAAATAATCGTCCGGACGTAAATCCTTACGATCTTGCGCCTGCGCACTACAAACTTAACTCATTAAATTGCTCGCCTACATATTTGCCACCCTCACTTCTACTACAATCTTTAGCTAAATCTTCCATCCTCCATCTTCCCTTTTGGACCTTTAAAACTTACCCAAACCACTTTGCACTTTCCTCCATCTTCCCTTTTGGCCCCTATCTAACTTACCCAAACCACTTCCCGGTTAGGTTCTTCTTCCATTTTATGTCCCTAAAACTTACCCAAACCACTTCCCGGTTAGGTTCTTCTTCCATTTTAGGCCTCTAAAACTTACCCAAACCACTTCCCGGTTAGGTTCTTCTTCCATTTTAGGCCTCTAAAACTTACCCAAACCACTTCCCGGTTAGGTTCTTCTTCCATTTTAGGCCCCTAAAACTTACCCAAACCAATTCCCAGTTAGGTTCTTCTTCCATTTTAGGCCCCTAAAACTTACTCAAACCACTTCCCGGTCATCTAAATCTTCATCTCTAAATATTTTTTTCAACCTTCGCTTGGTGTTAATGTATTTGTGTTAAAAAAAAAAAAAAGGCACTGAAACATTTTTTTTTTTTTTTTTTTTTTTAGTAAAAGCCCATATTTTGGGACTTTTGGAAATTTTTTGTGTCCAAATGTTGAAAATTTTTTTTTTTTTTAAATATAAAAAATATTTAAAATTTGAAAAAATAAAAAACTATTTACATAAAAAAACACAGTGGCAGGACCCACAACACTACTCTTCTGTTGTCACCAACGAGTCAACCAGCTGCTGCATATCGGCCACCAACTCAAGGACCCTTCTATTCATTTCTTCAACTCTTGCCCGTGTGGTCCCTGTATAAAATTTGAAAAAATACATTATTTTGTGACAAATACATGTTTCTCACCTGTGGATGGAATGTTTGTTAGTTGCCAACCTAAATCATGACGACATATGTCAGTCTTAATCTAAGGAAGTGGGCAGAGGTCATTCTGCTCAGTCATTAATCTAAGGAAGTGGGCTGAGGACATTCTGCTCAGTCATTAATCTAAGGAAGTGGGCAGAGGTCATTCTGCTCAGTCATTAATCTAAGGAAGTGGGCAGAGGTCATTCTGCTAATGCCATTGACTATGACTTGATGTATCTGGGTGATCATGTTAAAAACCACATACTCCAAAGAATGACATTAAAACTTACTTGGTTGGTGGCCGACGGATGCCTCGTTGGGGACAACCCTACGTCCTGGGCCCTGCCACTGCTGTGAAGTAGAGGCTGTAGAGACATGGCAAATAGGGTCACTTATAATGTCTTAGTCAACAGTAATCAAATGTCTATTTCAATTGTGTCACATCACTCACCTTCTCCCTGTGCCTCCTGGGCGAGATCTGCTGCATCCTCCACATCTTCACCTGCTCCAGAAGCATCTAGAAAAACAGATTAAGGGATTCATCTTTGGTGGGACTAGCATGTATGTATGTGTGTGCGGTTACATGAAGAGTCACATACCAGAGGCTCCCGCCTGCGTCGCTGGGTACGACTGCCTGGCCAGGCCGTGTCGCCCCTCCTCTGTGGAAAGGTCCAGGGGCTGGTCGGAGGACCCAACAGAGGAGGGGTAGGACCGTCGCCCTGGAGTTCCACCACATTCACTTCCAGCTGCAGATTCATGCAGCACTGGTCGGCCTGTGCGCCTCCAGGTGCGGCGGATTCTGTAATCCATTTCCAACACTAGAAAAGAAAAGCAATTATAAATAAATGCCTACCTTCTGGATTATTTACATCTGGCATGCAATCGCTAGGTACTTACTAGGGAAAGGGAGTCCGAAAAACCGCCGCACCCGGGGCATGTGCAGCCGTTTCAGGTCCGACTAATGCTGCATGATCTGAGTGTGGGTGAAGGTGGTGCCCTTCTCATGTTGGATTTGCCGAATGATCTCCAGGGCGACGGTGCGCTTCTCAAAAGAGTCGGGCAGGTAGTTGTACCTGCGCTCCAGCATGGTCTACAAAACACAAAATAAACATAGGATTTAGTTAAAACTGCATACAAATATCTGTCACCAATTGATCATTTGACTAAATGACATTAACAGACACATTTTTAGCCTAATCCAATCCTTGAAGCTGGCCTCAGTTTTGGATCGCACGTGTGGGCCCTCACGTCGGTTTCTTCCTGCGCTTCCTTAAGGGCTAGGCATGCATTTAGATGGCAAATCAAAGGCATTAAAAGACACTTACAAGCATGATGATCTCTACTTGTTGGCAGGTGAAGATTGTGGGCGCCATCTTGCCTCTTGTCTGCAGCAGATAAGTAATGCCCCGTGGTTTCCGGGTTCCGGAGAGCGTAAGCGTCAGACCCCGCCAATCTTATTTAAAGGGACCTGGACACACAGCTCATTCTCTTTGAGAGTCTCAACATTATGGCACCCAAACAAATATGCCCAAAACAGCAAAGGACGCCAGAAGCAGCAAACAGCCATCAAAGCGGCAGGAGCCAACAACTCGCTCCAAGATGCCAAAAAGTAAGCAGCAGGCAACCCCCAGTGCTCAGCCGAAGCCTCCTCCAAAAACGGAGCCAGCGGCCAAGAGGAAGCCACAGGCCAGCAAGGCAACAACGGGCGCCAAAAAAGGTAACCAGGGTGCGAAGCCCCAGCCCCCCTAGGTCACCATTTCCCCACCCACGTGTCTCCCAAGCCAAGGCTAAAAAAAGGACACACCGGGAAAGGATCCCCAGCAGCTCTAGCTCGCC
The DNA here is from genome assembly GCA_027917425.1 of Gastrophryne carolinensis. Lineage (NCBI taxonomy): Eukaryota > Metazoa > Chordata > Amphibia > Anura > Microhylidae > Gastrophryne > Gastrophryne carolinensis. Next base: position 125,267,702 of record CM051236.1, read on the forward strand.
ATCACCACCACCCGCACGTGGTGAAAAAACTTGCAAGAGCCAAAGGCACCGGCAAACAAGCCCAAGAAGCCCCAGCAGCCCGAGCTCGGCATCACCACCCGCTCGTGGCCACAAATCTCATGGCAAGAGGGCAAGGCACCGCCCAAGAAGCCCAAGGTTGCCATCCCCACCCGCATGGGTCTCCAAATCCTCGGCCAAGAGGGCAAGGCACCGGCTAAGAAGCCAAAGCTCTGGCTCACCCCTGGACCGGCCTACTACCTCCAAGGGGCATGCTTCTTCTAAGGTCCCACAGAGGCACAGGGCCCCAAGCCCGACTTTTTCAACCACACCCTCTGCTCCTCGCCCACATTCTCCACCGGCACAGGTGTCAAGGCACTCACCATATGCCACATCTCCACCTGCGACTTCAGTGGCCACCCAGCCACGAACACCCAGTCCCTTTCCAAGTCCGGTTCAATCTGCAGCCAGCAGTCCGTAATTTCACCCCAACACAGCCAGGTCAGAATGTCCTTTCTATGCACTTCCAAAGGTGCATAAGTCCACTACAGCACCTCCGGGACGCCCCATAGTATCGGGCATGGGGGCTCTGACGGAAAATGCGAGCCGCTATGTGGATCATCACCTCCAGCCTTTCGTTTTAGGTCTCCCATCCTATGTCAAGGATTCAGGACACATCCTGAGGATCCTTGATGGGATGTGGGTGAGCCCCGATTGTACCCTGGTGACTCTGGACGTGGAGGCCCTTTATTCGAGCATCCCACATGAACAAGGTATAAGGGCAGTTGAGTCCTTCTTGAACGAGTTGGATATATCTCACCACGATCACAATGTGTTCCTGCTTCGGCTCCTCAATTTTGTCCTCGCCCACAACCTCTTCCTCTTCAATGACCAACTATACCACCAGATACAGGGAACGGCGATGGGGACAACTTGTGCCCCATCGTTCGCCAACCTGTATCTGGGATGGTGGGAGAGGGGGTTGTGGAGTGAGGACACCATGGCCAGGTACATAGATGACATCCTGGTCCTATGGGAGGGGCCGAGGCAGGAACTAATAGGGTTTGTGGAGGCATTAAATCACAATAACGCCAACCTAAAATTCACATGCCAATATGACCACCAAAAAGTGACATTTCTAGATTTAGAGATCATCAAGACTCCCGATGGTCAAATTACAACCAATTTATTTCGGAAAAAGACCTCGGCGAACAACATGCTGCGTGCCACAAGCTCGCACCCAAAGCATTTACTTAATAGCATCCCCTTTGGGGAATGTATCCGAGCAAGGCGCAATTGCGCCACTGAGGATTTCTTCGATCTAGAGGCATCTAATATCAGAACTAGACTTAAGGAGAGGGGTTATAGGGCTAATGTCCTAAGGTCTGCATACAAGAAGGCCAAACGCTCAAATCGACAAGAGTTGCTATATAAACCTAGAATCAAGAAGGAACGTACAGGGCCAGCCCTTATCATGACGTATACAGGAGCGCACCAACAAATACGAAGGATATTATAAACTCACTGGCCAATCCTCTTGAATGATCCCTACCTACAGACCTTCCTACCTAAAGTGCCCCAAATTATATACAGAAGGCCAAAAAATCTGAAGGACACATTGGTGCATAGTCACTATGAGCAGAACAGGGGGAAAGCCTGCTGTAAGACAAAAGGCACATTTCGGTGTGGATCCTGTAATATGTGTAAATACATAAAAGTGGGCCCAACCATCTCCATAGGGGGGCGTAATAGCCATACGATACAACATTTCATCAATTGTAATACAATTAATGTAATATATTTGTTAACCTGAACCTGTGGCTGTCTATATGTTGGCAAAACGAATCGCCCACTAAAGAAGAGAGTGTATGAGCATCAGTATAACATAAAAACGGGTTCAAATAAAACACCAGTAAGCCGCCACTTTTTGAAATATCATAATAAAGACCCTAGCTCATTACAGGTGCAGGGTTTGGACCGTTTACATTCAACAATAAGAGGAGGGAATATTGAAAGGTTAACCCTCCAACTAGAAACCAGATGGATTTTCAGATTGGGGGCCCACCGCTACCCCGGTCTCAATGAAACTCTGAGTTTCGCCTTCTACATTTAGAATGCATAGTAAGTCCTTAACACAACTCCCGGCGTGATAATATGGGAAAAATATTATTGGCCCCTCCCTACCTATGAACTATAGGCACACCTCAATGTGAAGAACCACAACCTAGGAAACTATAAAATTATATGGAATGATAGTCATTTATATGATCTCATATTGTATTATTCATAAGCTGTATATGATCTATTAGAATCTAATGTAACCATATCACATGCAATAAAATAATATGTATACCTAAAGTGAATCGGTGGCCAAAAACATTCTCCTATTTGATAACAGAACTACCAGTGATAGAATACTCAAACAAAGATACCCTATTACCTCCTGAGAATTGGGAGTTACCCTTTATCTAATGCCACTTACTTACTAAAATGTATGATTATTATTCACAACTTGTGTAAGAGTGGTTCCGGTCCCCTGTACAACGGCGCATATAAAAAAGACAAAGCAACATAGATTTAGGGCCTGTCTCGGATAAAAATAACATGGGGTGTGTAGTAAACGCCAGCTCAATGTGAAAATATGAGGCCCCGATCATTACATATATACAATAAATCAGACCGCTAAGAGAATCGCATGTCTTCAAGAAAATGGCGCCGGAGGAGAGACAGGGTGCCGGACCAGCGCCGCGTCTCGCCACTTCCGGCGGAGGCCGAGATCAATGCGGTCCAGATAATGGAGCGCATAAAATGAGCGGCGGTGGCAGGTGAGCAGAATGGGCTGACGGGACAGACAGAGGGTAAACTTTGGAGATGCGGGGAAGCCGTCAAGGACATAAAGTGATATAATACTCCTGCTACAGCCGTATTGGTTACATTGGATTTACCTGCCACCGCGACCACTCCACACACAGGATACCTCTGCCACCGCGACCACCTCATATACAGGAGAAATTTTCTCCTCTTCAACATACAGGCAAGTCAGATTAAGTTGTTTAGCCACAAATATATGTAATTGGAACTTTGACTATACAGATGGCTTATCATGGGTCCGTTTTTCTTTGTTGCTCCTGTTGATTACAGGGATGGCGAGCAAGGCGGGATCCATAAAGCACGATTAAACCGATAGTGGAATCAGGTACTGGGATATAGGGATAAATAAATAAGGGTATCGGTCCCTTTGTCATATGGAATAGAAAGTAACGGGAGAACCTTTAACTGTAGGAAAAGGCACACCACCGGCTCACTCTGGGGAACATCAATTATGCATACTAATTACTAACATCTGTATGTGAAAATTGCTATCAGGTACTACTTTGTCTCCTTGAATCTATGTTCTTGTTAAATGTCAAACTCAATGATAAATATATTCATACTCACATTAATCTATTAATTTACTAATTCACTACTAATATACCATTAACATTATTGTATGTTGTTTATCTGTTACACTAATAGGGCACTGAAAAATGGCGAAACATGACACATGTCTGCCCGCCAGAGAGTGCTTAACAGAGATGAAATGCTGTAATGTAATATAGCACACGAAACAAACGATGCTAAATTCATGTTTTTTACACTGTGTAAAGAAATAGTTTTTATTGATTAGATGAATAAATAGTTTTAAAATTTACAAAGTCTCGGGTGTGGTCGCAGTGCTGAGCCCAAAACATTTTCTCGGGATAACCTAGCCCGGAACAAGCTTGCACTTTCAATATAAGGCCGGACTGTGTATCAACCCGTGATATCTGGAGAATAGGGGTTGTTTTGAGGTCGCTTACTGGGATCCCAATATAATTGGGGTTCCAAAAAAAATTGTTAGGTCAGAATGTCCCCTGATTTTCCGCCAAACACTGAGGAGCCAGAACCGCAACCAACAGGGCGCACATTGCGCAGAGGCCAGTTGAGTGGCAGGTTTGGGGAGGCCCAAACTCTGGCATTGGCTAGTGGCCTCACCTTGTATTATGATGAGCTATATGGGCGCAGATCCAAAGCTACAAGCAAATGGCACAAAGCCGAAATATTCGGCTTTGTGCCGAATTTGTCACACACTCCGCTTCAGAATAGTCATTACACTTGGGTTATACCGACCTGTAGAGGGCGATCTTGCAGAGATGTCATGAAAAAAAGGAAGCCCCTCCCAGTCCATAAATACCTGGGACCTCCCACTCATTACCCAGTCTTTCATCTCTGCAGTCGGCGAGCAAGTCAGAAGATGGATGTCTCCTCCTTGCAGGTAGCCGGGGTAACCCCCGGCCCTCTTGTTGGTCTATTTCTGCCTGGACCCACTTTAATTAAAATTCCCATTGCCTCCCAGCCTAGGCTGCTGGTCCGGGCAAGGGTAGATGGCACCTTACCGTGCTTAGGAGCTATGCTCCACCGTGAGACCCCATACTAAGGGGTAGGCGGTTGCCGGGTTGGTGATCCCGGAGTGGGATGCCCCATCCCTTGCCCTTCCACCTTTGGTGTGATTTACCCTCTCCCAGTCACCCATTGCTCCATAAACGAGGGGGGGGGGGGGCTTTTCCCTTGAGGATTGATTGTTTGATTGTTTTTATTGAAACTGTGTTTTATTAGTGTGTGTGTCTTTATGTTACACCTTGGCCGGCGCCGGCTGTTGCTGCGGCGCTGGCCATGGACATGCGTTTTATTCTAAGCATACAGCACGTCCTGCTCCAGAACATATTCATAACGTATGGGTATACCTCCGCCTTCAGCGCCGTGCACTGCAGATCATGAAGAAAACAAGCTCCTCCCGGCCCTACATATACTGGAGGACCTCCCACAATCCCCAGATTTCTCTGCAGTGCTGAAACTGCGAAGACATGAAGTATCACGCTCTCGCAGGCGCCCTGTCTGTGCCGCGGCTATCACGGCAGTGGCCGCTAAGGCTCTTATAAGAAAGATACTGGAGCATCAACCTGAAGATTTACCCTGGGAGGTGTTTTACGCACTCTCTAGCTGCGATATTTTTGTTAAATTTATCCTTTTGGCCATCAAAATGTGTGCTAGGACTTCTGCCCAAGTGGTAGCTATACGTCGCCTGCTCTGGCTTCGTCAGTGGGGGGCAGACGATGACGCTAAAAGGATCTTGACGGCGCTTCCCTTTAGAGGGCATCACCTGTTTGGGGCACGTCTGGACTTATTTGAGAAACAGGACAGTCCACCCAGTCAGAGGCGGCCGTTGCGCCCCCCGCGGAGCAGGGAGACCCCTCCCCCTCCATATCATTCCGTTAAGCAGGAACCGGGGTTGCCCCCTGCTGGGTCTGGTTCGGTTTCCTGTCCCAGGAGTGACGTTCAAGGCCCGGGGCCCACTGGTCAGGCTAAGTGCTTTTCCTTCCCTGAATTCCCTCATGCATGATGGGACGCCCTCACCCACCTGGGTGAGGGGATGGCCACAGAACCTTACTCCTATCAGGAGGCATCCTGCCTCGCTCTGGTGGCTTTAGGTAGTTCCTCCAGAGATGGAATGGTGTCTGCTGGGTGGTCCTTCCCTGAGTCGGTTAGGAGGACTATGGTTCCATGCCCTTCTTCGGGCATGGGTGCAGGCTTAACTGGGCCTGTCAGGTATGGCTTCCCTGCAGAACGCCATTATCATATAGAAACTGGGGTCCCTGAGCGGGTCTTCCCCTCTCTCCCTTCTAGGATGAGGGAGTCTATCTGCCTAACACCTAGGGGGGTGTGGCATCTGTACCATAAGCTTTCGGCCTGGCGCCCTTGACAGGGCTGTCTGTGCCCCATGCCCGAGGGGTCCTCTGGGCGCTGGTGGCGTGTTCGGATTCTTTCTAGGCTCTAAGGAGCCTTCTGGATACTGAGCCCTCTACGACTGGGTTTGGTGATCACTGACACCGTTGAGACTTAAACTAAGCCCCCTGTTGCGCCCTTGTACGCACTGGGCTCAGGAAGGGTGTGATGACTCACACGGCACCAAGGGGCATTTTACAGGGGACCTATCAGGCCCTCCTGTTCCCTCACGAAGCGGTTGGGGGATGGAACTTGACAAAACCGGAGCCCTACTCGGCTCCACCCTCTAGTCCCTGGATTACACCGGGAGTAGGCTTCACCCAGTGCCTTTTTTTTTTTTCCTTGGCTATAAGGAGTGTACAGGTATGAGACCCTCGGGTCCTGCATAGTGATTCCTCCAGACAGCTTCGCTTCTGGTGAACTGATTGGCGGCTTGTCCTTTGACACCACTTGTCTCGGGGATCTTTGGGCTCTGAGGTGAGTTAGCCATTAGCCCTGGATGAGGGGTTTGCACCCTGGGTCTGGGTCTGCTTACCTTACTCCTTGTGGAGGCGGTTATTCTTCTACTGGTTTCTTGATAGTACCGTGGGGGAGCATTTCATACTCTTTGCCTTTCCCTGTTGGTTACCATGGTACCTAATCTGGCAGGATGACAAAGGGGGCCTATTCTTCTGAATCCCCCGGGGGTTCCTAGGAAGGGACCTTGAAGGTTCTGGTTTCCTAGGTGAATTTTGGTCATAAGGAGCACGTTGTGGGTGCTAGTTGGGGACTACTCCTTCTTGTACCCGTCCATTGGGGGACTTTTTGCCTTAATAGGACAGTGGTTGCTCCTTGTTCCTGCGGAATTCTTGGGCCTGGATCTTTTCCAGGGGAGCCCTGATTCCTTGGGGGACTTGATATTCCTTGTCCTTCCTGAAGTATCCCTCCCTTGGGAGGTTCTCTGTTGTGCCCCTGGGCTCACACTGGCAGGGTTCTGTGGGACCCCGCCTCTATTACAGGGGTCTACCCCTGTTATTGGCCAGATTGGTCTGCCCTGGTTGGGGCTAGTGGTTCTGGCTGGGTAGTTTACTTGAAGATGTTATACCCTTGCCCTACCGGGCGCGGGGAGAGCTTGCGCTAGTCCCTGATGGCAAGCAGCACCTTATGCTTGGGGCCTGGGAGGCCCAGTGGGGTGTGGGTTCTCAGGGAGTTCTGCTGAGTACAGCTGGACGGTAAGTTCCCTCATGAGGACTATTTTTAACATAGTATGGTGCCTTTACTTTAGACCTACCTTAGCGTTGGCAGGATCTGGGGCTTACCCTGCCGGAGATCACAGATCTCGGGGTGTCTTGTTCTTTGGAGGCTCTGGACTTTGTCTTCCTCCTTATTTTCTTCCTTCAGCCACGCTGGTTTAGCTTATGTTGTCCGTATGCTATTCGCTGGGTCTATGCTCCTTCCCTGGCGGGAGGGTATCTGCTCCTGGGACTAGCGTCCTACAAGCAGTATTTGGTATGGGCTCACTACTTGACTCGGTCTATGGTTGGGGCCTGATCTGTTCTTCTATTACGAGACCTGATCCAATCTTTTGTTTGCATTCCTCAGGGTCTGCTCAGGAGCATTCCTGGGGGATCCCTAGTTCCCCCTTGGGGGAGGACTTATTCTGAAGCCCTACCAAGGGTTCCCACAGGTCTTAGTCAGGTCCCTGTTTGACCTGCTCCTTCCATCAGGTTGCTCCTCTGGGGAGGTTACTCCAGGCAGTGGTGTGCCATAAGGAACGGCACTATTGGTGGTCCTAGTTATTATATATATATTTCTTATATATATGCATGCCTTGGTATAGATCTATACCATGAGGTCTCGGGACTATGATCTAAATTACTATGAGATGAAAGGGATCTGTGCCCCTCTACTGGGGTTAGAGATCTGCCGGAACTGTCTTGTCCTTAATGGGATCTTATCTTGGGGTCTACCAGTGCCCCCTTCTTGAAGTACCGGATTGATTGTTTCCATGGATTAAGGGCCCTCTGGCCTGGTCCTATTTGGTTGGTCGTCCTTCCGGACCTGTAGGACTCTTTCGGCTCTGCTGAATATTGTTGTTAGCACTTCTGTTGGTTCTGTCTGCGACCTGGACATGTATTCCCCGTTGGGAAAAGTTTTGAGTTACCATGGCTACCCCCTCTTGTAGCGGCATGGTTAGGCAGTTATTTTGGCCTATCCTTCTAGAGGAAGATTTTTCCTCCCTATTGTTGTTCGTTCTTTTACTATTAGTGCTTGGCTTGCCCTGTAGCACTATGTTCTGGCGATCAAGCTGGCTAGTCCGCTGCTTGCGCTCAGTTCTCCCTTTACAAGGTTCAAAGGTTGAGGTTAGAGCATTGCTCTCGTTGTTGATAGCATGGTTAAGGGTGACAGCGCTTTACTGTTGGCTGTGCCTTTTCACAGGGATCCCACCCTATTGTGGACACTGCTATTGGATGTCCCATACATTATGAATATGTTCTGGAGCAGGACGTGCTGTATGCTTAGAATAATACAATTCTGTGAGAATCTCACCTGTAGAATTGGTATTATATGCATACAGCACGTCCTGCTCCACCCCACCCTGGTTTCACTTTGTTCTGGATCCCCTGTATGGTGATTGTACTCACTTGGTGTTATTGCCAGACACTGGGTGGTTTGTTTCTCTTGGCTTCTCTTCTCACTGCTTTTCAATGCTGGGGATTGTGGGAGGTCCTCCGGTATATGTAGGGCCGGGAGGAGCTTGTTTTCTTCATGATCTGCAGTGCACGGCGCTGAAGGCGGAGGTATACCCATACGTTATGAATATGTTCTGGAGCAGGACGTGCTGTATGCATATAATACCAATTCTACAGGTGAGATTCTCACAGAATTGTATTTTTCTTTCGTTGGGGGAGCTTCTTCCCCTCAGGTGCGGTGATGTGGGGGGCGGGGGCTCGGTGCGATCCTACGGCCCGCCTTCCGTGCTGCTGGCGCCACTGCGGAGCCCGGCCACTGGCCGGGAGCCACGTTATGGCGGGGGAGGGGGCGGGGCCGGGCGCAATGCGCGAACTGCGCCGGCCCTGCTTTGCCTCGTGCTCTGCATCTCGGTCTGTGGACGGCGCCATTCTTGTAAGTGCCCTGTGGGCTCCATGCTGTTCTTGATCCTATTATCTGCAGAATGGCTTTTTATTATCATGCATTTATATATATTTATATATTTTTATAATGTCACACTGCTCAGTTTATGTGTGGGCCATGTTGTGTGTGTGTGATTAGCCCTTTTGCTTATGTCTTCCAGGGGGACTCTTATTGGATTTTTAAGGGGTCCTCCCGGTCCTAGGGTCCCTGGGTTTGATTAGGGCTCCCAATAAATCCTCCCACGTGGGACTTAAAGGGGCATCCCGGGTTGCTTATTAGCGTAATTCCCTTGGTCATTGCGACTACCATTAAAATCACCATATGGAGGCTCCCCAGGATACCGGGCTTGGGCTCCCCTCAGGGCAATCCCTGAAGTGTGTGGGTTGTGGGGCATCCCTTTCGGGGGATAATGTATTACTTTGTATACCATGTGCGCAGCAGGCTATAACGCTGCAGTCGGGGGCCCAGGCGTCGGGGTCAGCGCCGCTGGCCTCATCTCCTACCCCACCCAGTCTGATCCGTACCCCGAGTGATGTCGTCACGGGTGGGGAGACGCAATCTGATGTGTGTGCCAGATTGGCCAATCTTGAGAAATTATTTTCTAGCGCTGTGGCCAGAAAGGCCACGGCTAAGAGAAAGCACTTGTCTTCAGCCGCGCCGGCCTTTGAGTTTGATGAGTTTGATTCACTTGACTGGTCTGATTATTCCCCGCTAGAGGAAGGGGAATTATTTGAGGAATCTGATGGTTCTGACGATCAGCAATTTGTTGGCGCTGATACCGAGCAGGGACAGGGGGATGCTGTGGATACCCCTAAGGTCCTGGCTCATCTTTTCGAGGTTCTGGCTATCTCTCCTCCAGAGGAGGCTCCTCCGCAGAAGGGGGAGTTCTTTGGGACTTCTAAGCCGCGCTTGGAATTCCCAAATCAAAAGCATTTTTCCTCATTCTTTAGGAATGGGAGAGGCCTACTCGGCTTCCGGGTGTTCCTCAGGGCTGGGATAAGAAATATCCTTTTCCGGTGGACGCGGTGAAGCGCTGGTCGTTCCCTCCCGAGGTGGATGCCCCCATGTTGGGGTTGTCTAATTCTTCTATTTTGCATTCTCCTGACTCCTCCACTCTAAAAGATGGTGAGGACAAGCGCATTGATCAGATGGCTTGCCACGGTTTTGCCAGTGTCTGTTCGGCCTTGCGGCCTGTTTGTGCTTCAGCGCTTTTGGCGGTAGCTACCAGGTCGGTTGTTAGGGACCTGTTGACTACTTCCAGGCTTGACCCGGCTAGTGATGACTTCACTGCCCTTAAGCAGTGCGAATTGTTCATGTCCTTTGTGCTAGCCGCCCTGGATGACACCATGGTGATGTGTAGTAGAACTTCAGCTTTGCTGGTGGCTATTCGACGGTCGGTTTGGTTGCGTCAGTGGGCAGCTGATTTTGTGGCTAAGAAGTCGCTTACGGGTCTTCCCTTCGTGGGGTTGCGGCTTTTTGGAGAAAAATTGGATTCGGACGCGAAAGGCGGCAAGTTACCTCAGCAAAAGAAGCAGCGTCATCCCTTTCGGGGGGTGGCCTCCTTTAACCCTTCCTTTCGCGGGGCCAGAGCAGGCAGGGGATTGGCCTTCTCTTCCTCCAGAGGTGATTCCTGGAACAGGGGCAGAGGATGTGCCCGTCCAGGTCACACCTGGGGTTCTAAACCCAAGCCCGCTGCCAAGCCAGCTCAGCAATGAGGGGGCGCCCTCACCCTTGCGGGTGGGGGGACGGCTGCAACACTTCTTCCAGGTCTGGGACCAGGAGATCTCAGACAGATAGATTCTGGAAGTGGTGTCTTCCGGTTACAAGCTGGAGTTCGAGATCCGGCCCCCTTCCAGATTCTTCAGGTCTCGGGTGTCTTCGGAACCTCTGGCCGTGCAAGGGCTCCGAGCGGCAGTAAGGAATCTTCTGGACATAGCTGTCATTTGCCCGGTGCCTTCCTCGGAAAGGGGCCTGGGCTACTATTCCAGTCTGTTCACGGTGCCCAAGAAGGACGGCTCCATTCGTCCCATCCTGGATCGGAAGCTCCTCAACAGGTTTATCCATCCCAGGAAGTTCCGCATGGAAACTCTGCGTTCAGCCATAAATTCACTTCGTCAGGGGACTTCATGACGTCCATAGACATCAAGGATGCTTATCTGCATGTTCCTATATTCCCGGCACACAGATTTCTCAGGTTCGTGGTGGAAAATCGTCATTTTCAGTTTATGGCCCTTCCGTTCGGCCTTACCTCGGCTCCAAGGGTTTTCACCAAGGTGCTGGCAGGGGTGGGGGACCTTTTCAGAGCCCAGGGTATTCGCATACGTGGCATATCTGGACGACCTTCTCATTATGGCATCTTCTCTCAGCTAAGCAGAGCTAGACACCAGAGCTGTGGTATCCACTCTGGAGAGATTCGGCTGGATGATCAACTATCCCAAGTCTTCCCTCTCCCCGTCCAGGGGGGTGTCATTTCTGGGAATGTCTCTGGATATTTCTCAGGCCAGGGTGTTCCTTCCTCATCTCAAGGTTCTGTTGCTTCAGGAATTGATTCAGCTTCTTCTGTCCCACTCTCGTCCGTCAATCCGGCAGGGGATGAGACTGGTGGGATTGATGGTGGCTTCCTTCGAGGCGGTTCCCTTTGCTCAGTTTCACACAAGGACGCTCCAGCTCCATCTTTTGGCGGTTTGGGACAGGTGTCCGCTGTCGTTGGATCAGTCTTTTCTGATGTCCCCCCGGGTTCGGCATTCCCTTCGGTGGTGGATGGAACCAAGCAATCTGATGAGGGGCAGATTCTTTCTGACCCCTCGTTGGGAGACAGTCACCACGGATGCCAGCCTTTCAGGTTGGGGGGGTTTCTGGAAGGATCTTCAGCTTTAGGGACTGTGGGGGCCTCAGGAGGCTCACGACCCCATCAATGTTTTGGAGCTGAGAGCCATCAGGTTGGTTCTGTTTCACTTGACTCTTCAGTTACAGGGCTTACCGGTTCAAGTTCGGTCGGACAATCGGACGGCGGTCGCCTACATCAATCACCAGGGAGGGACTCGCAGCAGGAGTGCCCTCAGAGAAGTGTCCTTGATTCTTGCCTGGGCGGAGAGCAATGTCCCATGCATCTCGGCGGTGTACATTACGGGAGTGGAGAACACGGAGGCGGACTCCCTGAGCAGGTGCTCATCTCGCCGGGGAGAATGGTCTCTCAATCCCAAGGTTTTTCGGTCATTTTGCCACAAGTGGGGGACTCCGGAGGTGGATCTCTTTGCCTCTCGTCACAATCACAAGCTTACGGCATTTGTGTCTCTCTCGCGGGATCCTCTGGCTTTGGCAGTGGATGCCATGTCTCTAAACTGGAGGGATCTGGGGTTCCTGTACCTGTTCCCTTCGTTCCCTATGGTGGGCATGGTGGTGCGCAAGCTGGCTCTAGAAGGGACGCCAGCAATCCTGGTGGCTCCAAGATGGCCAAGGCAGGTTTGATTCGCAGACGTCGTTCGGCTGGCAGTGGATCAGTTCGATCTGCCCCTTCTGTCGGATCTGCTCACTCAGGGTCAACTACTTTACCCCAATTTACCAACGCTGGCTTTGACGGCGTGGCTGCTGAAACCTCCATTTTAAAGGAGGAAGGTCTTTCTGATGCTGTGATTCAGACTCTTGTTAGCGCTAGGAAGAGGTCTTCCTCTACCATCTACTATAGGACTTGGAGGTCTTATATTGATTGGTGTGAGGTCAGGGCCTTGCCTTGCAGGGTGTTTTCTATCCCCAGGATTTTGGATTTTCTGCAACATGGTCTGGACTTGGGGTTCCAGCTTAGTACGTTTAAAAGGGCAGGTTTCTGCCCTGGTGGTTTTCTTTCAAAGGTCTTTTGCTCTTCATCCTCTGGTTAAGATTTTTTTCCAGGGGGTTACGCATGTGCGGCCTCCTAGGAAGCCTCTGCTCCCTGTTTGGGATTTGAATTTGGTGCTTTCTGCTCTTCAGGGTCCACCTTTTGAGCCATTGCAGGATATTGCTCTTTCTATGCTCACTCAAAAGGTTGCCTTTTTGGTTGCTATCACCTCAGTTCGGCGTGTCTCAGAGTTGGCGGCTTTGTCCATTCAGGCCCCTTACTTTGAGAGGCATCAGGACAAGGTTGTTTTCCGCTTCAAGACAGATTTTCTTCCTAAAGTGGTTTCTGCTTTTCATCTTAATCAGGATGTTGTTCTTCCCTCCTTGTGTCCTAAGCCCAGCAATGACAAGGAGAGGGTTTTGCATTCCTTGGATGTGGTTCGCTGTGTGAAGTATTATTTGGTGATTACTTCTTCGTAAAACTGACGCCTTTTTCGTGGTGCCCATGGTGTGTCATTACAGGTACATATATACTTTGTGGATTTGTCTTCTTCTTGTATTAGCACCATTTTGCTAAATGTGTACAACTATATTTTTCAGCTTACAAACTGGTGGAGGATTCCCCACTAAACTGCAATTTACCCGAGCTGAAGAGATGGTGCTGGGCCTGCTACATCCTGTGGCCTTAGAGGGACACTCGGCGCGACAGGACACGGACATTCCGACTATTCCTGCAGGTTAGTAATGTGAAAAGTGAGCTACGTGTAAAATGAGGCTCCAAGCCATATATTAACACATGCCCCTAGGGTGTGCCTTGTAGTGGAGGTAACAATTTAAACTGTGTGTGTTATGTGTGTGGACTCATCATTTGCTAATTTGCTTGTCCATACATGAGCTTTGAGAGTCTTGAGGAACACTATTGAGATTAGCAAAGGACTGCCTGTTATGTATTTAGAGTCAATTACATCCAACACTTCCATCTTTATCTGTAGGCCACTTGGGTTGGAGCTGTGCTTTGGTCTGAAAGACTTGATCTGGGGTGTTGAAAGGTTGACCTAGAAAGAATGGCAACCAGCATAATCTGATGGCAATGCTATTTGCAAGCTGAGTGTGGTCCCCTAATGGGCTTTTAGGGATGTGTGAAGCCTCGGAACAGCCAGTACATGCATGTGTATGTACTTGTTGACTAATACATCTAACAGATAATGGCATTGATAGTCAAGGTCAACTTGGTCCGTTGGGGGAGTTGCCATTCATGCTTGGCCTCGTGTTTTAGTGAACCATATGTGTTATTACACATCAGCAATGCATAGTTGTGTGTTAACATGCCTTTTTTTTCAACAATGCAGCCCAGCTTCATCCCTCAGCTAGTGGGGAATCCTTAGCCAGTTTGACCATGCCGTCAACTTCTGTGCTGCCTCGGACCCAGGATCCGATATACTGTAAGTGTCTTTTTCTTATGCATGTGACTTGCCATGTTTCTTTTTGCGGAATTACATATGTATTGCCCAAACGGAACCTTTTTTATTTACATGTCCCAACAGACCCACACATTGATGGAGGAAATCCAGGAGCTGGAGGAGGATGGAACCTTCATGGGACCTTCTGTACAGCCCCCCCAGGACAGAATCTGCAACTGGCCCAACATGTTTCTCCAACAAATCCTCAGCAGCAGAGTGAAGCTGGCTGCATGCTGCCAGCCCATCGTGGACAGCATGCAGAGACTGAGCCTACAGTCCCCAGTGTTAGCTCTGCTGCTGAGGATTTGCCAAGCATACCTGTGGCTGTTGGTGGATCTAGAGGCCCATCTGCGCGCCCCACAGCCCGGGGAATTGGGAGGCGTAGTCAGCTACGTCGGCCAGTTTCCCAGGGGAGGGGCGCGCCGATGATGAAGTCAGCATGGCACCATGAGAGGCGGTTATTTCGCCTACAAAATCAAAGAAACCACGAGCATCTTCATGGAATTAGAGACATTAAATAACACCTTAAACTCCATGCTGACTGGATTTAGGTCCAACAACAGCCACATGGCCACCTTATCGAATTATTACAGTGCCATGCTTGAGGAAGTTAGAAATAGCAACAGCCACATGGCCACCTTATATTCTCATATATTTAAATGATAATGCCCTTAATCTCCGGTTTACCTCAGAAAGCTCTCTAGATTCCATCTCATTCTTAGATTTGCGTTTATATTTATCATCTGACAGTACCAGGATTGTTACAAGTACATTCAGAAAGGCAATACAACTCTCAGAGCTGAGAGCTGTCATCCTTCTCATACCATAAGAGCTATTCCTGTAGGACAGATGATTAGGGCCCGCAGAAATTGCACATAGGGTACAATCTTTGAAGGGGAACTTGAGACCATATCCTGTAGATTACAACAACGAGGTTACAGTACTAACATACTGGAAAGAACTAAAGGGATAGCTAGGTCAAAAAATAGGGATACTATGCTGGGAGATACACAAACAGAAACTTACTAAAGATGATAACAGGAGGACGGAGAGTCCCAGAGATTATAACAAGAGTGGGGCTCTTATTGTCTCTACCGCATACAGCGTAGAATTCCCTAAAATTAGAAACATCATTTATAAACATTTACCATTGCTGCAATGTGATCCCCAATTAAAACAAATCATTGAGAACGGGATTAAGGTTGTGAGTAAACGGGCACCCACTTTGGGACAAAGGTTATCTCCCAGCCTTTACAGGAGGGGCGATGTCTGTACAAAGACTTGGCTCTCATATAAGGGCTTTTATAAGTGTGGGGGACCGCGATGCGGCCTATGTAAATATGTATCTGCAGGGACAGATTTTTCTTCAACTGTTACTAAACAAACATATAGAATTAACAACTTCATAAATTGTAACACCCCCTATGTCATCTATCTGCTAACATGTGAAATTTGCCAGATTCAATATGTTGGCTGTACAACAAGACCTTTAAAACGGAGGATTTGGGAACATCTATCGGCGGCCTATATCATCCTCAAATGTGAGCAAACATTTTAGGGATAAACATGGAGGGGATGTAAGAAGTTTAAGGTGTAAGGGGATAGAGAAAGTAGTCCCCGATTTAAGAGGGGGTGACACCCATGAGAAATTACTCCAGAGGGAAGTATACTGGATTTTTAATTTAAGGACACGTATCCCAGATGGTATGAACTCGCGCTGGGATGTAGATTTATTTTTAAAATAATAGCAGTGGTTTGTCCCTCTTCTGGAATGAGATGGAGTCCGGAACTATAATTATATGTTTTTTCAACAGAGAATGACTAATGATGATCCAAACTAGGTGGAGTAGTAGGAGGAGGGATTTGGTTCATGAGAGATGCAGATGGAAAGTATGGGATGGGATTTATAATACTAAATTCGTATGATAGGTAAATGGGCAGATACTTCTTTCTGTCTTTAAGGAAAAGAATTCATGACCCCTCTGAATGGACAAATTGTATGCAATTATAAAATCATTGGGTAGGGGTTGTTAGAAGAAAGTGAACAACAAAATATATGAAACAGTAGCTATACACCAGCGGCAATCTGATAATAATTTAGTATAGAGTATTTAGGGGCTGCCCAATCTGTAATTCATTTTTAGTATTGTCGAAGAAATGGATAAATCTGTCAATATGTTTATAGATTTGATAGTCTTTATTCAATATAGGCCTTGAGAGGTATTTAAAACTGTCCTATATGGAGGTATTTATCCACTGTGATGAAATCTGGTTTTAAATGTGTCCTTATAAATTACTGTGTCTCTTTTAACAATTGAATGTAATATATATACTTCATGTGATGTGATGAATTATAAATGGGGCCTTTATAATGAATTTATTTCCTCTTTTTCTTGCGTTCTGGAAATGTTAAATTTATATACTTTCCAGACAACAGCCAGTATTCCTGACTCCTTGGGGTTAATATATTGACTCGGGCGGGATTACGCCCAGTGGAGACATGAATTACCATAATGAGTCACAGGAGGGTTGTTGAACGCACGAATGATTGGAGCCCCTCTGAATGGTATTTAAAGGTTTGACTTACTTTCTCCATTGGATGTCATGATTAAGGACTCTCTGTCCAAAACGCGTTGGCGCTAGGGCCCGTCATGTACATGCTGATATATGCTTTGACCTGCTGGATTATTGATTTTAAATCGAGATAATAAATTCTTGGAGGATTTTAAAATGATTGCTGGCTGGCTTTACTCTTTCTACACATGGCCACCTTATCTAACAATCTCAGTGCCATGATGGCTGAATTTCGAACTTCCAATAGAAATATGTTGGAACAGTTGCAGATTCTGAATGCCATACAGGCCCAGGTAAGGGCTCACCTCCAAGGGCCCCAACCTGTGTTTTATGGGCAACCCCCCATATTAAGGCCTATTTGGCCTGTAACTGCTCCACATTTTTGCTCTACATCCCCACTGTATTGACCTGTCTGGTGAGCCCTACCAATATACCCTTTGGGTATGGCTTTGCTTGTATGCTTTGGATTTGCGCCCATATAGCTCATTAGAGTGCTGAGGTAGCCCACTAGCCAATGCCGGAGGTCAAGCCTCACTGAACATGCCACTCAAGCTGTTGCGCTGCAGGCTTGGCCCTAATTACATTGGTTCTGGCTCCTCCTGTTTGTAGGCATGATTGGTTGAGCTGTTAGAATTTGTTCTAACAAATAATTACTTTCGGTTTAACCAGAGGTTCTTTCACCAGATCCGTGGGACGGCCATGGGAGCAGCCTGCACCCCATCGTGCACCTGTCTTCACCTGGGGCGGTGGGAGAGCCTCGAGGTGTATGGGCGGGCGGACTTTGGGGCGGGGGTCGCTCTCTGGCTGCGATACATAGATGACATCTTGGTGGTCTGGAATGGAACCGCGAAGGAGTTTGAGAGATTTGTAGACAGTCTCAACCACAATGATCGTAACATTCGACTTACATACAAATGGGACCTTGAAAAAGTGGAATTTTTAGATCTCCTAATAAGTAAAGAAGCAGGGAGATTAACTACAACTACATATCGCAAACCCACTGCAGGGAATACTTTGTTACACTTTACCAGTCACCATCCAGGCCCCCTCAAACGGGGGATACCGTTTGGACAATTTTTAAGAATCCGTAGAAATTGTTCCTCTGTCTCTGATTATCTACGTGAGGCACGAGATCTTAAGAAGCGATTTAGGGAAAGGGGGTACCCACATACGGACATGTAGCAGAAAAGCTCTGGAAATAGAACGGGATGCCCTACTCGAAGGAAGATACAAGCACAGTGATACGAGTAGGAGAGGGCACCTGGGGAAGGATATGGATAGGCAGCCTGTGCGACTTATTACCCAGTTTGGGGCCCATTGGGATAACTTTAGAAATATATTGGAATCCCACTGGCATGTCCTACAACTAGATCCGTCTATAGCCCGATGTATAGGACCTAGGCCACTCCTCACGGCCAGACGGGCGAGCAACCTACGGGACCAGTTGGTCCACAGTGACCTTAGCCCAAAACCATATGGAGTGGGAAGTGGGTCAGGAAGAAAACTTCAGGGGTGCTTTAAATGTGGGCGCTGTCAGATATGTAAGTTTGTAGAAACTACCCCAACGTATTGTGGCCTGAGAAACAATGAGCCAAGAAAGATAAAAGAGTTTATTAATTGTGCATCCACCCTAGTGATGTATTTGCTGACATGCCCTTGTGGAATGAAATATGTCGGTAAAACGAAGCGTGAATTAAAGGTAAGAATAGGGGAACATGTCAGGGACATTAAAAAAGCAAATATGAAGAGCCCTGTGGCGGAGCACTTTCTGTGGTGCCAAAAAAGTAATCCCACAGGCATGAAAGTGTGTGGTATCTTTAGGCTACGTACGGAGGGGAGGCGAGGTTTTTGGGATATAAGATTGAGGCAAGAAGAAGCACGGCTGATCTTTGAATTGGGGACTATGTCACCCAGAGGCCTCAACACTGAGACGGGTCTCGGGGCCTTTTTATGACTCATAGGGATCAAAGTAGGAATATGTGGCTGGGAATGAAGCCATGAGGTGGGATGCCCCACATATAAGGATCAGAATTTCTCTCCATATGGCTTCTCCCCTATATGTGTCCTTCTTCTTTTGGCCCCTTATTTTGCCCTTTCCCTAGCCTCCCCCTTCTCCTGTTTTCCCTTTCCCGTCAGTTTCCCCTACTCTTCTTTCCTCCTGGGTCCCCCTATGGTGTGCGCATGACCTATATGAGGAAGTGTTAAACATTAATTACAAGGGCGCACCTTGCCTTTTTTCCTGGGCATATGGGGGGGGGGGGTGTGGAGTGGATCTGTCTTGTGGTAGATGCCTCTGGATGTGTGCTTTGCCCTTACATGTATAAGGTGTAATAGTAATAAGAATAGTGCTGTGGCTGCAACCTGACACTATATGTGCTTCTGTAATATACATCAACATCTGTTACAAGGAACCAAGAAATATATTTCTAATAGAATGTGGATTAATATATATTTCTGACGTCCAGCGCTGCTTGAAAGGCTATTCTGACTAGCAAAATGACGATCTGCCCAGGGAAAGATCAGAGAAGTCTGAGCCTATAGGGTTAAGATTGGAGGCGTGAGTTAACCACGCCACAGGAAGTCTTGGAAGATAAAAGCCAGGCAGTGATTGGCCGCAGCCACCCTGACGAAGCCCCGGTGGGCGGGGCGAAACGCCGTTGGTGGACGGAAGGCCCGGCCACGCCCCCTCCTCTTCCCTCCTCATCGCACATGCTGGCCAGCTGAAACTATAAGCCGACGGTGGAAAGCGCGGTTCAGCGCGAAGTTATACAAGAGGCTGCTGCCCAGGAGAGGTAACACGGTAGAGCTGCGGGAGATGGGGTCGGAGGCCGGACGCATCGGCGCGGCCGGACCCAGCGCGGCTCCTGTGGATTCTATTTGTCTTATGTATGTGGCCTGTCTTACTTCACAAATTTAAGCTAACAGTGCCGAGTGTTTAGGACGCGTGAAGGTGTAATACTAAGGCACAGTGCAACTCTAACAAACGTGCGTGTGCATGAACTGCTATATTTACTGTGCATATGCAACTTTCTTGGATCCTACAACGGGACTGGACATATATTGGCACTAAGCACTTTATGATCATATAGCTGGACTTTGCTGCTATCAAGTCATTTTGGTGTCCAGTATCTGCCTTTTTATAGCACTCAGCACTTCGGTTATCATCTGTGATTTAGGCCCGCTTCAGGACTTCACCCTCCATTTCTGCAGCCGCTCATTTGAGTATTTTTTAGTGGCTGGCCAGCCTAACAACCTTAGGGATGTGTGGTGGTGTGTGTGAGCATGAGGAGGTGTGGCATTTGCGTGTGGGGGGCCCCCGTATCTATTTTTGAGCTATGCTAGCCTTTTAAATTGAGGGATGGGGTTTTTTGATTTATTCATGTGCTATACTTAATAAATTTACTTTTGTGTTGCGGGAAGCAGCCTGAGCGTGTATTTTAATCTGTAAGTGCCAGCCCTACATTAACCACAGGTCCTTTTTTGTGTTTTTGTCATAGTATTTTAGGTTTTAGGGCGCCCTGAACATTGCAGGGCAGTGCACTACACATATGCACACATGGTCTCCCTGTGGTTTTAAAAATATATAATGATTGGGGGACATTCTGGGCTTGAAAACTACTACCTTGGCTGAGATTGAACAGGACTTGGATTGGGACTGGGGGTTCTTGTTTGAGTGGGCCACTGAGTAACAGGTGTAGATGTGGCATAGGTATGGCTGCTTTACACCTGTGCCTGTGGAAAATGTGGCCAAGCAGGAGAGGGTGTGTCTGTGGGCGTATTATTCCTAGTATGTCACACACCCCGCTTCCAACATTCATGACACTTGGGATACCGGCCTGTAGAGGGCGATCTTGTAGAGATGACATGGAAAAAAGGAGCCCCTCCTGGTCCACGGGACCTCCCACTATTCCCCAGTCTTTCCGTCTCTGCAGTCGGCGAAGCATTCAGAAGATGACTCTCCTTCCTGCAGGTAGCCGGGGTTGCTCCCGGTCGTTTTCTATTTCTGCCTGAACCTCATTTTTTATTGTGATGTTTATGTTATGCCTCCCAGTCTAGGCTGATGGGCTCGGGCAAGGGTAGATACACCATTGGGTGTATATGGGAGCTTGCTCCCTCCGTAAGAACCTTAAATAAGGGGTAGGCGGAATCTGGGTTGGTGTCCCCCGGCATGGGATGCCCAGTCCCTTGAAATCTCCCTGTGCTTGTTGGTGCTCTAGTTCCTCCCCCTTTTGGCTCTCCTGGACCCTGCTGGGGTAATGGGGGGGGGGGGGATCTTATTGGGGAGTGTCTTTGGCCTATGCATTTTTAAAGAGGAGGGTAAGTTTCTTATCTGTGTTTCTTCTTGTTGGGATTTTAAATGTCCCTCTCTTTCTGTCAGCGCGTGCTTCCGGGTGTGGGTGGGGCTTGATGGGCGGCGTCCGGCCCCGTTCTTTGACGTCATTTGGCTGTCCTTGCTGGGCTTTCGCAGGTCGTTGGTCGCAGGGCTGTCGTGGTCATTGTGAGTACCCTTTAGCTCTGCTAAAGGGAAGTCTTTTTTTATGCATAAGGCTTATTGTATATTTTTATTAAGTCTTCCAGGTGGGAACTCTTTAATAGGGGTTTCTCCTGGTCCTTGTTAAATCCTCCCATTTAGGGACTATTAAGGGGCATCCCGGGTAGCTTCGGCTTAAATCCCATATACTTGGCGACTATAAAAAAAAAATTAAGTATTTTAAGAAACACCATATGGAGGCATCTCAGGATACTGGGCTCTCAGTTCCTTTGGGACAGACTCGGCAGTGTTTGCGATGTGGGGCATCCCTTGTTGGGGATAACGCATTTCTTTGTGTAGCTTGTGCTCAATTGATTATAATACAGCATTCAGAGGCCCAGGCCTCAGGGTCTGGGGCTCCGGCCTCTTCTCCCACACCACCTTGTCTTGTCCATACCCCCAGTGATATTGTCATGGGTGGAGAGTCGCTTTCTGATGTATGTGCCAGATTGGCTCACATTGAAAAATTAATGTCTAGCTCTGTGGTCAAGAAGGCCTCAGCTAAAAGAAAACATTTAGCTCCTGCTGTTGAGGCAAATGAGCTTGATTGTAGCGAGTGTCTGGATTGGTCAGATTGTTCTCCGTTTGGAGAAGGAGAATTCTTTGAGGAATCTGATATTTCTGATGTTCAGCAATTTGTGGGTATTGACGCTGAACAAGGTGAAGGGGATGTTTTTGACACCCCTAAAGCTCTTGCTCAATTGTATGAGGTTTTGGCAATCGATCTTCCAGAAGCAGTCCCTCCTCAGAAGGGGGAGTTCTTTGAAGCCTCCAAGCCCCGTTTAGAATTTCCAGATCAAAAACATTTTGAAGAAATCATTCTTAAGGAATGGGAGAAGCCTGCGCGGCTTCCTGGAATTCCTTTAGGCTGGGATAAGAAATATCCCTTTCCTTCAGACACTGTTAAGCGTTGGTCATCCCCGCCTGTGGTGGATGCACATGTGCTCAGTTTGTCCAATTCCTCTGTTTTGCATTCTCCGGAATCTACTATCCATGCCTTTGCTAGCGTTGGCTCGGCCTTACAACCTGTGGGTGCCTCGGCACTTATGGCAGTCGCTATTAGGTCTGTTATTAGAGACCTATCAAATACCTCAGGGCTTGATCCAGCCTCCGATGACTATGCCGCTCTTAGGCGATGTGATTTATTTGTGTCTTTTGTACTTTCTGCTTTGGATGATACCATGGCCATGTGTAGCAGACCTTCCGCTTTGCTAGTTGCTATACGGCGGTCTATATGGCTACGCCAGTGGGCGGCTGACACGGTGGCTAAGAAGTCACTTATAGCACTCCCCTTTGGGGGATTGCGCCTCTTTGGTGAGAAATTGGATTCTGTCATTAAAGGAGGCAAATTGCCTCAGCGTAAGAAGCAACGTCATTCCTTTCGGGGATCGGCTTCTTTTAACCCTTCTTTTCGTGGTTCCAGAGCAGGCAGAGGATCGGCCTCTTCAGCCCCAAGGGGGACTGCATGGAACAGAGGAAGAGGACGTGGCCATTCAAATCAGAATTGGGGATCAAAGTTTAAGTCCGCTTCCGAGCCTGCCCAGCAATGAGGAGGCGCCCTCACCCGTGCGGGTGGGGTGACGGCTGCGGATCTTTTACCAGGCTTGGGTCAAAGAGGTATCAGACAGATGGATTCTGGAGGTTGTGTCCTCCAGGTACAAGCTGGAATTCGAGTTCCGGCCTCCGCCCAGATTTTTCAGGTCTCGGATGCCCGCGGATCCGGGGATCGCGCTGGGGCTCCGGGCAGCTGCGAATCTCTTAAACATGGATGTTATTCACCTGGTTCCTCTTGCGGAAAGGGGTCTGGGGTTTTACTCCAACCTATTTACCGTTCCCAAGAAAGACGGCTCTGTTTGGCCTATTCTAGATCTGAGGCGACTAAATCAATTTATTCGCTTCAGAAGGTTCCGCATGGAGTCGTTAAGATCAACGATCGACGCTGTCCGTCAAGGGGACTTTATGACTTCCATCAACATCAAGGATGCTTATCTGCACATCCCTATTTGTTCCGCTCACCAGAGGTTCCTCAGATTCACAGTGGAAGACCAGCACTTTCAGTTTGCGGCCCTTCCATTCGGTCTCACCTCATCCCAAGAGTATTTACCAAGGTTTTGGCAGGAGTAATGGCTATTCTCAGGCTCCAGGGCATTCGCATTGTGCCATTTTTGGACGACCTTCTCATCACAGCCTCGTCCTTCAATCAGGCGGAATTGGACACCAGGACCGTGGTGGCTACACTGAAGAGGTTCGGTTGGGTGATAAACCATGCCAAATCCTCTCTTTATCCTGTAAGGGAGATTCCCTTTCTGGGCTTATTTCTGAATACCCTTCAGGCCAGGGTATTTCTTCCTCAGTCCAAAATTGTTCTGATTCAAGACTTAATTCGTCTGTTCTTGTCCAATCCTCGTCAGCCTATCCGCTTGGGGATGAGGCTAGTGGGGCTGATGGTGGCCACATTCGAAGCAGTCCCGTTCGCTCAGTTTCATATGAGGACGCTTCAGATTTTTTTCTTGGCGAAGTGGGACAAGTGTCCTCTGTCATTGAATCGGGTTTGTTTGTTGTCTCCCCGTGTTCTGCGGTCCCTTCAGTGGTGGCTGACTTCGAGCAATCTCAGAAACAGCAAGTCATTTCTGACCCCCTGTTGGGAGTTGGTCACTACGGATGCCAGCCTTATGGGTTGGGGGGCATCTGGAGGAAGCACCGGTTCCAGGGGTTGTGGGGGCCTCAGGAGGCTCACTCCCCGATCAATTTATTGGAGCTTTGGGCCATTCGGCTTGTTCTGCTCCGACTGACTCATCTTTTGCGGGGGCTGCCGGTTCAGATTCGGTCAGACAACCAGACAGCAGTTGCATACATCAATCACCAAGGAGGGACTCGCAGTTGGGGTGCCCTCCGGGAAGTATCTCTGATCCTCCACTGGGCAGAGATCAATGTTCCCTGCATATCGGCAGTTTACATTCCGGGGATAGAGAATGTCATCAGGATAAGGTGGTTTTCCGTTTTAAACCAGATTTTCTTCCTAAGGTGGTGTCTGCCTTCCACCTAAATCAGGATATAGTTCTTCCTTCATTGTGCCCTAATCCTAGTAATAACAAGGAAAGGGTTTTACATTCTTTGAATGTTGTTCGTTGTGTTAAGTATTATTTGGTTACTACTTCTGCTTTCCGTAAGACAGATGCCTTTTTTGTTGTGCCCTCTGAGCCTAGGAAGGGGTTGGCACCCGCCAAATCTTCCATCAGTAAATGGATTCGTCAGGCCATTGTTGGGGCCTATTCTGCTAAGGGGAAGGTTCCCCCTTTTCGTGTTACTGCTCATTCTACTCGTGCTGTTGGGGCTTCTTGGGCTTTTCAGCACCAGGCATCTGTTGAACAAGTTTGCAAGGCTGCTACTTGGTCTTCAGTGCATACTTTTTCTAAGTTTTACAAGGTTGATGTGCGGGCCTCAGCGGATGCTGCTTTTGGTCACAAAGTTCTGCAAGCTGCAGTTATTTAAGTTATGCATTTTTGCCTTGTGGGATCCCCGCCCATTATGGACACTGCTATTGGATATCCCAAGTGTCATGAATGTTGGAAGCGGGGTGTGTGACATACTAGGAATAATACCATTTTGTTAGTACTCACCTGTAAAATGGGTATTACGAGTATGTCACACACCCCGCTTCCCCCGCCCTTTTTTGTTCAGGGGTCCTTTATATGGTGTTTGTTATTATTTTCAATTCACTATATAATTTGATCTTCCTGGTTTTCTCACTGCTTTTTTAAAAGACTGGGGAATAGTGGGAGGTCCTGGGTACTTATGGACCAGGAGGGGCTCCTTTATTCCATGTCATCTCTGCAAGATCGCCCTCTACAGGCCGGTATCCCAAGTGTCATGAATGTTGGAAGCGGGGTGTGTGACATACTCGTAATACCCATTTTACAGGTGAGTACTCACAAAATGGTATTTTTTTGGTTAAAAATCTGGACATGCCAATGCTTGTCACATATGTGTTTGTTTTGAAATTTTGTATTAAACTTTGGCCTGGAGTGCCTTACTTTGTAACTCCTGCCTGTGGCCAATTGCTATGTGGCATGATTTGCCAAAAATTACATTTGTAGTTTAACCATGTATTTACATGAACTATGGGAGTGACCATCAACTCCAATGTTTGCTTTTCAAACAAACCACCCAAAATTTTTACTTAACCTGTTGTTGACTAAGTTGATGCCTTTAGGTTTTTTGTGAATAAAGATTACTTAAAGTTTGCACTAACAACTTGGGCACAAAAAAGACATGAGTTTCAAATCAGGTGTGAGGTTTATAGTAATTTTTAGTACCTAAAAAAAATAAACAAACCAACACAAAGGGCAACAAACTAAAGTAACAATCAATAAAGTGACAAAACAAACAAAGGGACAACAAATTAGGAAAAATGTGTGGCTATCAAATTTGACCGCACGGCTTGGCGAGACACACTAGGTGACCCACGGTAGTCCTCCTCTGGGTCATCGGTAGGTGGAGAGGGGGCAAATCCACATACCGGGGGACACGCTGCAATATGGCAAAATTATGCAACACTGCACACGCCATGATAATATCTATGATCTTTTTGGGGTCATACTGAAGGGCTCCCCCGGTATGGTCCAAGCATCTGAAGCGGGTCTTTAATAGGCCAAATGCCCTCTCCACCACGGCCCTGGTCTTCCGGTGTGCCCTTTTATATGCATCCTGGGCGGCATTCTGGGGCCGAAGGACAGGCGTCAGCAGCCACGGAAGGAGTGGATAGCCGGAATCACCTGCACCAATATTGTAAGCAAAACACATAAATTACACATTACTCCCTAAATTGAATCCCAAAAACGGCCCATCAACATGACTAAGAGGCTAGATCACATTAGCTAAACAACATGAGCATACATATTGCACAGGCAAAAAAAAAGCCTAAAAACATCTAATAGATGTGTGAACAATTTAAACATCAAATATGGCGGATGATGGCCAATCAGCCAGACTGCTAACAGGTATTGGTTTAGGACTGTGCTGCTCAGCATTCTTGGATGTCTTAACTTTTCAGGACCCCATATCTGCTTTGTCTGAGGCAAAAACAGCTCTAACCCGGCCCCTGCACTTTATCCCGCTCTCCTCTACTCAGTAAGTGTAATGCATCTAAGCAAAGATGGCGCAGACCCTATCATAAATTCAAGAATATAATTTCAGCCGAGTGTGGGGAAGACTAATGATTAATTTACTATAAATTCAAATTTAACATTTTGCAAAGGCAGGACAAACATTTGGCAAGGCTTTGTTGTTTGAAAAATGTAATGGTTAAGGTCGTGTTTCACATCTAAACAAGGTGTGCAAATAGGCATAGTTTCATACATGGAACACAAACTAAATTCATAGGCATACATATAAAAAAAATGACGTTATTGGCGTCAACTTACCAAGGAGCCATCCACCGGAAAATTCCCCAGACTCAAACCGACCGTACAATCCAGATCTTCTCAGAATGTAGGCATCATGGGATGAGCCTGGGAACCCGGCGAGCATACTAAGGAACCGCATGTCTGGGGCCACCACTGCTTGGACATTCAGTAAATGGCCCATTTTGCGGTTCCTGGGAAAAAATATAAACAAAATTAGCAAGGCAAGGAAAACTAGTGAAACTCTTAACTAATCACACCCTAAGCAAAACCTGTGGGCCAATACAAATAACACTAACCAAGTACATTAAGTATTTTGTACCCAAAAAAAGGATATGTATGTTTGAAAAAGTAAAGTTAACTTTGAAGTGTCTATTTCAGGTACACCTTACAATGTTTCCCTTTGGAACACATGTGAAATTTTGGCGAAACTAAATACGGTCCATTGTTTCACAGGAACTATTTACAAGGAGGGAATAATTTCAAGGAGGGACTTTGTACAAGGTGGGAATAATTACAAGGAGGGACTTTTTACAAGTTGGGTTTTTAAAAAATGTAAAATAAAAAAAGGAAAAGTAATTGTAAAAATGACAGATTGTACTTGCCTATAGATGCCTATAGATGTACTCGTCGGCTGCCGGAGGCACCAGGCCAATGTGGGTGCAGTCAATGGCACCCATGACGTTGGGCATGTCGGCAATGTTATAAAATGCCAGCATAATCGCGTTTATGGCTACCATGTCGTCAGGAAAACAAATATATTTCCGAGTAATGGTAGCCATGCCTTCCAAAAACTTGGATAGCGCGCGGCTCAGCGTAGGCCTGGGAGATCCCCACGGAGAGGGCACCCAGCCTCAGGAACGAGCCGTTCGCCAAAAATTGCAGGCAGCCAAGCATCTTGGTCATACCTGAAATTGCTTGCCCGTTCCTTGAGCCGCAGCTCACTATACAATTTATGAAGGGAAGCGTGATTAAGTCTGGTGAGCTCGAACAGCTCAGCGTCATGCATGCCATCGATGTGCATGCGTCGCCGGTGCAATCTGGTCTCGGCCCTCCGGACAATTTCGAAGGCCATGAGCTGCAGATCCTCATGCTCCTCAAATACACTAGAGTCACCCATAGCTGCTAGTCTCGAGGTCAAAATGGTCCCGTAAGGGGATCGCTAAGGAAACTGGTTTATAGGGTGGTGGTCCGTCGGCAATCAGCTCTCTGAATGAGACGGAAGCCCATAGCAATAACGTAAGTTATCTGAACGAACGAAAAAGATCATATTTTGTGGGGAAAATGATCCGAACTAACGCAAATAATCCGATTTGCTTTCGTTCATCGAAAGTGCATATACGCATTTGCCCGAACGTTCGTACGAATAAAAAATGGACGAAAAAAAGCAAAAAAAAGACAAACACACACAAAAACTTTCACAGACAGCTATGGAAGTCCAGACAAATGTGTCTCTGAATCGAGCCTATAGTTTTGCCTTCTCTGTGTCCTAATCCTAGTAACTCTAAGGAGAGGCTCTTACATTCTCTGGATGTGGTCAGGAACTTGAAGTTCTATTTGGTGGCTACCGTTTCCTTCAGGAGGACTGATGCTCTTTTTGTTCTTCCTTCTGGACCTAAGAAGGGACTGGCTCCAGCTAAATCTACTATCAGCAAGTGGATTTGTCGGGCTGTGATTCAGGCCTATTCTGCTGAGGGGAAGAATCCTCCCTTCCACCTTACTGCTCATTCCACTCGTGCTATTGGTGCCTCTTGGGCTTTTCAGCACCAGGCTTCTGTTGAACAAGTTTGCAAGGCCGCTACTTGGTCTTCTGTTCGTACTTTTTCCAAGTCTTACAAAGTTGATGTTAGGGCCTCAGCTGACGCTGCTTTTGGCCGCGAAGTTCTGCAGGCGGCAGTGGTTTAAACTGCCTGCTGTTACTTTTTGGGGATCCCACCCTACCTTATGGACACTGCTATTGGATGTCCCAAGTGTAAGGAATCTTCTGGAGCAGGACGTGCTGTATGCTTAGAATAATACAATTCTGTGATTTCTCACCTGTAGAATTGGTATTATGAGTACGTCCTGCTCCACTCCACTCTTGTTATCATTATTCTCAGTTACCTCTTTATGGTGATTGGTCCGATGTTCATTGAATTTTGATTGTTATAGTTCTCCTGGTTTCATTTTAACTGCTTTTCAATACTGGGGAATTTGTGGGAGGTCCCTGGTATATATGGGGTGTAAGGAATCTTCTGGAGCAGGACGTGCTGTATACTCATAATACCAATTCTACAGGTGAGTAATAACAGAATTGTATTTTTTCTTCCTGATGTATCTGCTTTTGCTTTCTAAAAACTTGTAAAACAACAAAGATCCTATACAATATGCATTTATAGCAAAGTTAAAAGTGTAATAAAGTTAAATAAAACCAGAGGCCCTATAGGTGTACCCAGGCCCAGGGGGCACCCTTCGTTGTTGCTCCTCTACCTTATTTATCATTAGTGTTTCATTATTTACTTGTCAAGCTGCATCCAACTGAGTTAGGACAGAAAACAAATTTACTGTATGAGCCTTAAAGTGGACCAAAAGCTGGGATTTTGACTATCCTGTGTTTTGGTCCACTCCCCCTGCCCCGCGATGTGAAACCCCCTCAGATCCCCCGCATCAACTCACCTCACCGCGGTCCTACGGCGCATGCACGGCCGCTCCTCCAATCAGCGCGCTTGGAGCCGCGTTCTAGCGCCGCCTTAACTCAGCGGCTCAGAGCGTGCTGGCGGCCGCATCTCGCACTTCCCTCTAACAGGGAGCGCGCCCGTGCGGGCATGCGCCCTACTAGAGGGATTGCAGGGATTTTGCCACAGCCCGCGCATGTGCCGTTGGACCGGTATTAAGGTAAGTGTAGCGGGCATCCGGGGGGGTTTCACACAGCGGGGCATCCCGATTTTGGATGCCCTCTGGGGAGGGAATGGATCGGCCTGGGAATCTTAGTTACCGGTATATTCACCTTTACCGGACGGCCCCCATGATGCTGCTATCAGTGGGGCCGCATCCCCAGCTTTCCTGTAGCTGTGTGAGCCCCCACCCAGCCTATCTGAAACGTGAAAGCCAGGGATGCGGCAGCCGGCTGGCATATTGCCTGGCACCTTATCAAGACTGTCCTCCCGCACCTTTAGATCAGCCAATATGCGATCTGACCAGGGCTGAGTGGCCATGGCCTCGGTGGTGCAATGGCTCCCCATTTACAAACAAGCAGACTCCACCCCCTTTGCGTTTTTTACGGGCATTCCTAAACACACAGTAACCCTGTAGATTTACTGCCCTGTCATAACTTAATATCATCCAGCAATGTCTCGGTTACCTCCACTATGTCAAATTGTTCTTCTGTTATCAGTTCTAGTTTATCCATTTTATTTGTCAAGCTTTTAGCATTTGTAAGGATGCATTTCAATGCTTATGGTAATTTTGTATATTTCACCTTATACCTGCTTGGTGCACTCCCCTCTCCAACCTCAGTTTCTTGTCTACGCCTATTGTCGCTTTCTTCCCTAACTTCTCCTTTATAACTGGTTACACCCCCCAGTGCTTAGTTTAAACACTTCCCCAATCCTTTAGCCATCCTCTCACCCAGAACACATGCACCCTTCCCCAAAGAACTTGTAGCACACAGCTCTAATCTAGAAGAGTCCTGACTTATTTGTCCCATTGGGTGTTCAACAATTATACATTGTTGTTTGGGTATATGATTCATGCTTTCTAGGAGACAAGACACTGAAGAAAACACTTTCTTCACTGCATACCCTCTGCTCTGCTCCCTCCTGCTATGGGCAGCTTTATTTCCTTTGTTTATTTCATGTGTAATTCCTCACCTGTGTGTTCCTTTGGATCATTCTGCATTCACTTGCAAGTGTTGAGCTTGTGTTTCCATAGACCACGGCAATATATACTGTATCAGCTCTTGATTTCGCAGAGGAACATAGGATTTCTCATATTTTACAGGGTTGAAGTGCAGTGGGCACCAGCAATCTGGATCATCCCCTGTGCTAGGAACAATGCCTGTTTCATGAATTTTCCAAGTATACAGCACGTCCTGTTCCAGTAATTCCTTACGTCTGGGTTATTCTGCCACAAGGTGGCGCTGGACTGCCGAAAGATTTGTGGCCACTCCTGCCCCATAAATTGCCAAGTACCTCCCACCAATTTCCAGTGTTTTCTCCTCAGTCTGGACTGCGAAGATAGAAGATGGCTCTCTACTTTGCAGGGAGTGGGGCTTTGCAAGCCTAGGGCCCTGCTGCCTTATTTCCACCCGTTCTGGACCCACTGCCTCCCAGCCTCGGCTGACGGTTCGGGTGAAGGTAGGACAGCACTAGGGTCAAGTGCTGAAGGAGCTCGGCTCCGGGCCGCAAGACCCTGTGCCAAAGGGTAGCCAGCGATAGGCTTTTTATGGTGAGCCTCATTGGGATGCCCCAGCCTCAATCCTTGGGTCTTGGTTCCCTTCACCCTTCTCCCCTCCCCTCTAGAAAGTTGGGTGCGACTCTTGTTGTGGCCCGCTCGGTGGGCAGGGGGCGCCCGGGGGGCTGTATCTGTGTGCTTTGTGTGCTTTTCTGGTGTTGTACGGCGCTCTGCGGTGGTTGGCGCTATGTATTTTTTAGGTTACTGTCATGGCGCCGGTGTCTCACGTGATCACAGTTTCGCGCCCTTCGGGGGGGGGGGCGGCGGGAACCGTGGTTTGGCACGTTTTGCGTCACACTCTCGTGATCCGCCCCTCTCGGTACTGCTGCCGGCGCCATTTTGTGGCCTCGTCCTTGCGGTGCTGCGACGCCGTCTGGTCTCTGAACGATCTGTATGATTGGTCCGTGAGTCCCTTACGGGGGTTTTGTTATATTGCTTTACTATGTATACGCTGGGGATGTTTATTGTGTGCTTATTGTGTCTTGCAGGCGGATCACCTCTGACTGTAGTTCTCCCGGCCCTTCCCCTTACCATTCTCCCACCTTCCCTAGCGGGCTTTGGGGGGCATCCCAAAAAGGGTGGCTATTGCTAGCTGTGTCCCTGTACTGGCCGTTACGCCTGTATCTAATCACCATATGGAGGCTTCCGGGGACGATGTGCTTGGGGTTCCTTCGGGACAAGCCCAGCTGTGTGTTGCGTGTGGGGTATCCCCTGTTAGTGACGGTGTTGGGGTGTGTTTGACCTGTGCCCAACATGTTCTTGTGCTGCAGCCTGGGTCCTCTGCTAGGGGTCCTGATGCTGCGCCCCTTTCTGCTTCGCCTACCCCCCCACGCTTGCATCTGAACCCCAGTGAGGGGCACATTGGTGGGGAGTCGCATTATGAATTGGCTTCACGGGTGGCCAGCATTGAAAAGCATATTGCTGGGTCAGCCCTGCATAAGGCTTCTATTAAGAAGCGACATTTATCTCCCGCTGCTTCCCTCTTTCCTGTGGAGTATGAGGGACTTATTGTCTGGCTTTTACCCTCTCGAGGAGGGGGAATTATTCTCTGATTCAGAATCCTCTGAGGAACAGTCTGTTATATGGCGGTACCAGGTCTCCTTTTGGAGAATATAGTCCTCATGGTCCCATGGTCCTCCGATTACACTGACTCACATTTTTGAAGTGCTTTGTATTTCCCCTCCTGCCGTGGCTCCGCAGCAGCAGGGTGAGCTTTTCCATTCTGTTAAACCACGCTTGGAGTTCCCTGAGCAGAATCACTTTAATATTCTGGTGCTCAAGGAGTGGGAACGCCCTAGTAAGCTACCTGGGGTGCCCAAGAGTTGGGACAGGAGGTATCCTTTTCCCGCTGATGTGATTAAGCGTTGGTCCTGTCCGCCCAAGGTGGACGCGCCCATCCTAGGGTTGTCTAACACCTCAGTCATGCATTCACCTGACACTAATACCCTGCGGGATGGTGAGGACCGGCACTTGGACCAGCTGTCCTGTCATGCTTTTGCCTGTGTGGGGACTGCACTGCGCCCGGTTTGTGCCTCTGCCATAATGGCTATTGCTATTAAAGGGCTGCTTTAGAGTCTAATAGATGGGGCCTCTGATGACGTGGGAGGTGAGGATTATAGATCTCTCCTACTTTGCTATGAATTTGTTGCATATATGCTTTCTGCCATGGATGATGCCATTAGAATGTGTGGTAGGACTTCTGCCCTGTTGGTGGCTATATGATGCTCTGTCTGCCTATGTCAGTGGGTGGCTGATAATTCTGCTAAAAAGGCCCTCACTGGTTTTCCCTTTAAGGGGCTGCGGCTCTTTGGAGAACGCTTGGACCTATTTGCCAGGGGTGGTAGGCTGCCTCAACGTAGGAGGCCGTCTCGGCCCTTTCAGGGGACCGGAGCTTCTCTCCCCTCCTTCCATGTTTCCAGGGCTGGTCGAGGAGTTTCCTTTGCTGGGGCACGCAGAGACTATTGGGGCAGGGGTAGAGGATGAGGCCGTCCCGGGCTCTCATGGGGTCCCAAGCCCAAATCCTCCCCCAAGCCCCCTCAGGCATGAGGAGGTGCCCTCACCCATCCGGGTGGGGGGACGGCTTCGGCTCTTTGCTCACGTCTGGAGGCTACGTGTAGCAGACAGATGGATTCAGGAGGTGGTGTCCTCTGGATACAAGATAGAGTTTGCAGCCTGGCCGCCCCCAAGATTTAACAGATCCCGGATGGCTCAAAACCCCCTGTCAGTTCAGGGTTTGCGGTCCGAAACCTTTTGGAGTTGGGGGTCATCTGCCCTGTGCCTCTCAGGGAAAGGGGCAGAGGCTTCTACTCCAATCTATTCACTGTTCCCAAAAAGGATGGGTCCCTCAGGCCCATCTTAGATTTAAAGCACCTCAACAAATTTGTCAGATTCAAGCATTTTCGCATGGAGACCCTACGCTCAGCAGTCGCTACTCTGCGCCCGGGCGACTTCATGACATCAGTAGACATCAAGGACGCTTACCTTCATGTACCAATCTTGCCAGGTCATCAGAAATTTCTCAGGTTTGCTCAGGATCAGCACTACCAATTTGTGGCCTTACCTCAGTATCACCTCAGCTCTCAGGGTATTCACCAAGGTACTGGCGGGTGTGATGGCTCTGTTGAGATCTCAGGGCATTCGCATTCTTCCTTATTTGGACGACATTCTGATCTCGTCTCAGTCCTTCCATCAGAACTGGATACCCAAATGGTGGTGTCCACACTAGAGTCCTTCAGCTGGGTGATCAACCATCCCAAGTCTTTTCTGTTCCCGTCACTGGTGAGGTCCTTTCTGGGCATGACTCTGGATACATCTCAGGTCAAGGTTTTTCTCCCTCAGCAGAAGGTGGAGAGTCTTCAAGCGCAGGCCCAGTTTCTTCTTTCTTGTCCTCATCCCTCCATCTGGCAGGGGATGCAACTGGTGGGCCTGATGGTGTCTTTCTTCGAGGCAGTACCCTATGCTCAGTTTCACATGAGACCTCTTCAGCTACACCTCTTATCAGTATGGGATCGGGACCCTGTGTCCCTGGATCAGGTATTTATTCTAAGTATGTCACACACCCCGCTTCAGAATAGTCATTACACATGGGTATAGTCACCTGTAGAGGGCGATCTTGCAGAGAAGATAAAGGAAAAAGTGAGCCCCTCCCGGCCCATAAATACCTGGGACCTCCCACTCATCTCCCAGACTACTTCTCTGCAGATCGGCCACAGTCAGAAGATAGATGTCTCCTGCTTGCAGGTAGCCGGGGTAACCCCCGGCCTCTTATCTCTCTCTATTTCTGTCCGGTACCCCTCTTAACTGTTATACTTTGCCTCCCAGCTTTGGCTGCTGGTCCGGGCAACGGTAAATGGCACCCTAGGTGCCCAGGAGCAAATGCTCTGCTGTGAGACCCCATAACAAGGGGTAGGCGGCTCGCCGGTTTTGGGTGATCCTGGCACGGGATGCCCTGTCTCTTAGCCATCCACTCCCTGAGTGGTTTTTCTCCCCTCTCCCGGAATCCTTCCCATTAGAGGGGGGGGGGGGCTTTTTTTCCATATATGTTATTGTATTCTTTGTGTTTCAACTGTCATTGTCAGCCACTTTCAGTGTGAATGTCCCCCTTTTCTGTGACGTTTGTGTGTGTGTTTTACTGTGTTTTCGCCCGGCGCCGGGTGCGGCGCCATCCCGTGCTGTAATGGCGGTTGAGGAGGTTCTCCTCCTCAGGCGCGGGGCCGGGCGCTCGGCGCGTTCGGCCGCGGCCTGCCCCCGGCTTTTGGTGCCACTGCGGAGCCCGGCCACTGGCTGAGAGCCGCGTTTTTGTGTGAGGGAAGGGGGCGGGGCCGGGCGTGACGCGCAAACCGCGCTGGCCTGCCCTCCTTCTCTCTCTCTCTCTCTCTCTCTCTCTCTCTCTGCTTCCTCTTGCGGACGGAGTTGCTGACCGCTGCCAGCTTACCTCGTGACGGCGTTGCGGTGAGTGGCCCGTGGGGCCCCCTTTTGTTTGTCCTGCCACTCTTTTCTCCTTGCTAGCCGGCTGCACGGCCCAGCGGTTGGAGCATAAGCTTATGGAGCTTTATTCCCCGGCGGTGCAGGTTCATTTCCTACTCTGTCAATATATATATTTTAGTTTGGCTTGAGGTTTTTTTTATATATCTGTATACATGTATATTTTTGTTATCCTTATGCTTGTGGCTGCATGTGTTCTGAATGGCCTTATTCTTGTATCCTTCAGGTGGACCTATATTGCTTAACTAAGGGGTTATTCCCGGTCCTTAGGTCCCTGGGTTATTGGGTCTTTAATCAAATCGTCCCACTAGAGACATTAAAGGGGCATCCCGGGTTGCCTATTGGCGTAATTCCCTCGGTCATTGTGACTTTATATATAAAATCGCCTTATGGAGGCTTCCAGGCTGCAGGGCTCGGGATGTTTTTGGGGCAATCCCGACAGCTTATGGGGTGTGGGGCATCCCTTGTGGGGGATGATGTTTCTGTGTGTACCATGTGCGCAGCTTGCTATAACACGGCAGTACGGGTCTCAGGCGTCTGGGTCAGCGCCGCCGGCCTACTCGCCTACCCCTCCCCGCCTGATCCGTACCCCAAGTGATATTGTCACGGGTGGGGTGTCGCAATCTGATGTGTGTGCCGGATTGGCCAACCTCGAAAAATTGCTTTCTAGCGCTGTGCCTGGAAGTTCCGGCTAACAGAAAGCTCTTGCTCCCTACCGCGCTGGCCTTTGACCTTGAGTTTGACTCACAGGAATTGGTCTGATTATTCCCCGCTGGAGGAAAGAAAAATTGTTTGCAGAGTCTGATGATTCTGACAGTCTGCAGTTCTTTGGCACTGGGGCCGAGCAGGATTCGGGGGGATTCCTTGGATACCCCTAAGGTCCTGGCTCTTCTGTTGGATGTTCCCTAATCAAAAGCATTTTTATCCTTAAGGAATGGGAGAAATTTGCTCATCTTCCGGGCGTTTCCCCGGGTTGGGATAGGACTTATCCTGTTCCGGTGGACGTGGTGAAGCGCTGGTCTTCCCTTCCCGAGGTGGATGCCCCGGGTTTGGGGTTGTCTTACGCCTCCATTCTGCATTATCCTGATTGCTCTACCCTCAAGGAGGGTGAGGACAAACGTATGGACCAGTTGGCTGGTCACGGTGTTGCCGGTGTTGGGTCGGCCTTGCGGCCTGTTGGTGCTTCGGCGCTTCTTGCGGTCGCTACCAGGTCAGTAGTCAATGAGGGTAGTGTGGCCGAGCGGTCTAAGGCGCTGGATTAAGGCTTCAGTCTCTTCGGAGGTGTGGGTTTGGATTTCACCGCTGCCAGCTTACAAGCTTAGGGCCCTATTGACTACTTCTAGGCTTGATCCTGTTAGTGATGGGTTCATCGCCCTTAAGCGGTGCGAATTGTTTGTGCCATTGATGCTAGCCGCCCTGGATGAGAGCGTCCTGTGGCGCGGGCGGCTAGTGCACATTCCTATACAGGTTACCCTGTCACAGGTTCGATTCCCCGATGTTATATTTCGGGTGGTCCCGGTGCTTGGATCTCTGGGATATGCCTTGTTTGCGTAGGATGGATCATACGCTATGGTTTTGTGTAGTAGGACATCTGAAAAAGGAGGCTACATCGCCCCTTTCGGGGGGCGGTGTTCCTTAACCCTTCCCTTCGTGGGGGTCACAGCTGGCAGGGGATTGGCCTTCTCCTCCTCCAGCGGTGATTCCTGGAAC
This sequence comes from Gastrophryne carolinensis, assembly GCA_027917425.1. Lineage (NCBI taxonomy): Eukaryota > Metazoa > Chordata > Amphibia > Anura > Microhylidae > Gastrophryne > Gastrophryne carolinensis. The sequence continues at coordinate 125,304,520 of CM051236.1, forward strand.
AGGGGCAGGGGACGTGCCCGTCCGGGGCATAACTATAAAGGAGGGGGCGCCCTCACCCTTGTGGGTGGGGGGAAGGCTGCATCATTTCTTCCAGGTCAGGGACCAAGAGGTCTCGGACAGCTGGATTCAGGAAGTGGTGTCTTCCAGTTACTGCTGGATTTTTAGTACCGGCCCCCCTCTCTGATTCTTTATGTCTCGGGTTCCTTCGGATTCTCTGGCCGCGCGAAGGCTCTGGCCAGCTGTGCAAAGTCTTTTTGGACACAGTGGTCATTTGTCCGGTGTCTCCCTCAGAGGGGGGCCTTGGTTATTATTCCAATCTGTTCACGGTGTCCAAGAGGGATGGTTCCATTCGTTCCGTCTTGGATCTGGGGCTTCTCGACAAGTTTACCCATTCCCGGAAGTTCCGCATGGAAACCCTGCGTTCAGCCATCATTTCACGTTGTCAGGGGGACTTCATGACGTCCATAGACATCAGGCCTTACCTCGGCTCCAAGGGGTTTTCACCAAGGTGCTGGCAGGGGTGATGGCCCTCCTCAGTGCCCAGGGTATCTGCATCTTGCCTTATCTGGACGTCTGTCTCATTATGGCTTCTTCCCTCAGCCAAGTGGCGCTAGACACCGGAACGGTGGTGTCCACTCTGGAGTTATTCGGCTGGGTGACCAACTTTCCCAAGTCCTTCCTCTCTCTGGACAGGGTGTTGTCCTTTCCGGGAATGTCTCTGGATTCTTCTCGGGCCTGGGTGTTCCTTCCCTGGCCACGGTTCTTTTGATTCAGGAGTTGGCTCAGCTTCTGTCCAGCCCTCGCACGTCCATCCGGCTGGGGATGAGACTGGTGGGGTTGATGGTGGCTTCTGTCGAGGCGGTTCCCTTTGCTCAGTTTCACACAAGGACTCCCCAGCTTCATTTCCTGGCGGCCATTGGATCGGTCCTTCCTGATGTCTCCCTGGTTTCAGCATTCACTGCAGTGGTGGCTGGAGCCAGACAATCTGTTGAGGGGCAGGTCTTTTCTGACCCCTCATTGGGAGACAGTCTCCACGGACACCAGCCTGTCTGGTTGGGGGGGGGGGGTTCTGGAAGGATCTTCAGTTCCAGGGGCTGTGGGGTCCTCAGGAGGCTCACTTTTCTTTTTTAAAAAATTCTATGTTTATTGAGCATTTCAGAAGAAAGGAGAAACAAATCTTAACACAATTCCAATATGTAGTATACAATGAGGGAAACAATGTCAATAAGTTCAATCTCAATGTATATTAATAAAAGATAAACATTATAATCCCACCGCTCATGCCTCACTGTAAGATCTTCTAATCGGGAGCAAGAGCTCCGTACTATTGGCTATCTCCACAAGAAGCGGTCATAGACATTGACGTTAAGCAGGAAAGTAAACATGGAATTGGAAACCGGGGGGGGGAAGGACTGGGGGAGGACATGAAGGGAAGGAGGGGGGGGTGGGTGGGGAGTGGCCCTCTCAAGCTGGACCAAGTGGGTCAAAGTTCTCCAGTAGATCGCTGCGAGCCGAGCAACTGAAACAGTCCACTACGGACCGGGTCAACACCCACTGTAGTAGCTCAGACCGCAGTGGGAGGGGGCCGGCGGGGCGAGGGCAATGGCCCCGGACAGAAGAGTTTCCTACCCTCCGGGGACTCCGTGTAAACCATCCAACCATACCAGGTCGTGGCAAATTTCTCATGGGTACCGTCACGCGACGTCAAGAGGCTTTCATACCTCATAGTGTCATTTACTCTCCGGCACCACATACTAATAGAGGGCGGTTCCTTGCTCTTCCACATCTGCGGGATGCAGGCTTTTGCCGCATTCAGCAGATGGCATGCTATAGAGTACCTGTAGCGCTTCAAAGGGATGTCCGAGACGTGGAGGAGACAGAAGGCGGGATCATTTGGTATCTTTACCCCTGAGACTTTCTCCGTGACCCCCCTGACCCAGCTCCAGTACTCCCCAAGCATAGGACAGGACCAAAAGATGTGCAAAAGATCCCCTTTCTCTCCATTGCATCTCCAGCAGTTAGGAGAGCAGTCAGGGAACCATCTATTGAGGTCCGTGGGCACTCTGTACCATCTAGAGAGCAATTTGTACCCGCACTCTTGTGTCCGGGTACAAATTGAGGATCTGTGCGGCAGCGCTAGTATTCTCCGGCGCTGCTCAGGGGACCATGACAAGTTAAGGTCCCTTTCCCACTTTCCCAAGTATGGGGGATCCTCCAGGTCAGGTGGGGCCACCAGAAGTTTATATATCCTCGAGAGGACGTGTCTCTCCGCTTCAGTGCTGCAACACATCTCCTCAAAGTGCGTAGGGGACTGTCTACCCTCCTTGTGGGTCTCCAGGGAGGCCAGGAAATGCCTCAGTTGCATGCCTTGCCACCAGGAGAACTCTGGAATCCCAGCCCCCATGGCCAGGGTCCCAAGGTCTACCCAATCTCCATCTGAAGTGAAGTGGCCTGTACTGTAAATATTCGCTTCCATCCAAGCTCTCACCCGGCGACCCCCGCACCCCGGGGCAAAGCGCGGGTTTCCCAGGACTGGGTACATAGGAGAAGGGGAGGGGGAGATCCCCTGGCAGCGGAAGGCGGTCTCGCATATCTTCAGGGTGGGGCCTATGGTAGGATGATGACTCCCGAGTTTATCTCCTTCGCCCGCGACCCAGGGCATCCCCCTAAGGGGAGTTCCAAGGAAGCTCTGCTCCAAGCCGAACCACTGCTTGCTCCGGCCATGTACACACCAGTCCACCACTCTACATAGGTGGGCCGCGGAGTGATAGAGTACTGGATCAGGGACGCCTACGCCCCCCTGGTCCTTCACTCTGGTCAGGATCTCCCCCCTTAGTCTCGGCCTTCTTCCAGCCCAGATAAATCTAGTGAAGACCGAATGCACCTTCAGGAGGTAAGAGCGGGGAATAAACACTGGGAGAGCCTGTAGGAGGAAGAGCAGGCGAGGTAGGAGAGTCATTTTAATCGCATTGCACCTTCCGAACCAGGAGAGTCTGCCCCCACCCCACCTGGCCGTCTCCCTCTCAAAGTTTTTCAGAAGTGGGGGGAAGTTGAAGGTAAATATTTTTAGGAGATCGCTACATATGTTGGTCCCCAGGTATTTGATGCTATTGCTGGCCCACCTGAATGGAAAAGCTTTTTTGATATTTTCGAACCTACGGGGGGGGATGTTAATATTAAGGACTTCGGACTTCTGGAAGTTTATCCTGTAGTTCGAGAGGTTCCCGTATTCCCTGAGTTCCCTCAGAAGGTTGGGCAGCGAGACCTCGGGGCGGGATAAGCAAAATATCAGGTCATCGGCATAAGCCGCAACCTTATAATGTCCCGACACGTTCTCCACTCCCTTGACGTCCGGATTCCCCCGCACCCTACACAAGAAGGGCTCAAGTGACAAAATAAAGATCAAGGGTGATAAAGGGCAGCCCTGCCTTGTCCCATTCCTGATTTCAAACGAACCAGACAGAAAACCGTTTACTCTCACCGACGCCGAGGGGGCACTGTAAAGGCTCCCAATCCAACTTAACATGTTCGGCCCCAGTCCAACGTGGCTGAGTACCGCAGACATAAAACTCCAGTTCACTCTGTCAAAGGCTTTCTCGGCGTCAGTGGAGAGCAAAAGGGAGGGCAAACCCTGTCTCTGCACCAGGTGGATCAAGTTTAGGACCTTCGTGGTATTGTCTCTAGCCTCTCTCAGGGGCATGAACCCCACCTGATCCGGGCCTATCACCGAGTGCAGGTGCGGGGCAATCCTGGACGCCAGAACCTTCGCGAAAAGCTTCATGTCCGTATTAAGGAGCGAGATTGGTCTAAAACTTGCACAAAGGTTCGGGTTCTTTCCCTCCTTGGGGATGACCACTATGTGCACCCGAAGAGAATCCATGGGGGGGGGGGGGATCCCCTCATAATCATATTCAGCATTTGAAGGAGTTTAGGGCCCAGAGTGGGGAATAATTTTTTATAGTACTGGAGGTGAAGGCCATCAGGCCCGGTGACTTGCCTGTGGCTGTTTTAGATATGGCGTTGTAGAGCTCCAACATTGAGATGGGTCTCTCCAGCTCGGCACAGACCTGAGCCGGGAGTTTGGGCATCCCCGAGTCCTCAATGTACCTCACGCATTTACCCATAAAGCCTCCATCCTTGGGTGTGGGCAGATTGTACAGATCTTTATAGAATTTGCGGAATATCTCAGCTATGACCTCCACCTTATGTGCCATTTTTCCCCCCCGAGTCTACGATCTTGGGTACGAACGTCGTAGCCCTCTCTGCTCTGAGAGCCCTAGCTAACATACTCCCACACTTATCTCCGGACTCTTAGAAGGCCTGTCTACATTTTGTTATCTGTGCCTTCAACCTGTCACAGCAGGCTGTTTTCAGTTTCTCCCTTAGTGAAGTGAGGTTCACGATGTGAACTGCTGCCAAGGATTCCTTATGTAGGGTTTCTAGTCTCCTGATCTCTGCAAGAAGTCGCGTAATGTGTTCCAATTTCTCCTTCTTAATTCGGGTCCCCTGGCTGATAAGGACTCCCCTAATAAAGCACTTGTGGGCCTCCCAAAGGACCCCGGGCGTCACCTCTGGTCCACTATTTAGCTCAAAAAATTCCTTAAGTTCTTTATGAACAACTTCCAAAACCCTCTGGTCTTCCAATAGTGATTTGTTTAATTTCCAAGGCCAGCTTCTAGGGATGGGGGTGGGGTTCCCAATTGTGATTGTAACGGGCGCGTGGTCGGATAAGGTAATACTGCCTATTGTAGTGTCTTCCACTCTACCCAGGTAAGTGTGTGGAATCAGGAAAAGGTCCAACCTAGAGTGGGAATTGTGGGGGTGTGAAAAAAACGTGAAGTCTCGAGTATTTGGGTGTTGGATTCTCCAGGGGTCCACCAACTGGAATGAGTGAAGGACTGTCTTGAGGCGTTTTAATTTGGGGTAAGCCAGGTGGGGGCCTCCCCTAGAAGTGTCCAGGAGCGGGTCCAGCGTCAAATTAAAGTCACCCCCCAGAACAAGGAGACCCTCCCGGAAGTCCGCCAGTGCCTCCAGCATGCGTTCTATAAAGGTGAGCTGTCCCAAGTTCGGGGCATATAGATTGACTAATGTGACCGTCTCCGAGTGCACCCTCCCCTTGACAAAAAGCCATCTGCCGTCCAAATCCGACACATAGTCTATGAGTTCCCATGGAACGGATTTAGACACCACTATGCTAACCCCACGGGATCTAGAGTCAGGGGAATAGCTGTGATAGGCCCTAATGAAATTCCTATCTCCCAGTGAAGGGGGGTTAGATATCTTGAAGTGGGTCTCTTGGAGGAAGCCTATTTGGGCGCCCAGACCCCACAGATTTCTCAAAATCAGAGATCGTTTCTCGGGGCTGTTCATGCCTTTGGCGTTGAGGGAGACTATTTTGGTTCCCGGCATCTTAGTCTTCCTCAGGAATGACGGATCACCGGGTCGCCCCGGTAGAGTGCCCTCGGCCATCCCAGAGGGTCAGGAGGAGTCCCCGGAGGGGAAGGAGGGGGAAGGGACACAAGGGAGAGGAAGGGGAGGGGGCACGGGAAGTGAGGGAAAAGTAACCGAAACAAGAACAAACAAACAAAGAACACCAAGCAAACACTAATTTGTCCTAAACGGAAAAGGAAAGAGGCCCGGAAGGTCCAGAAGACCCACGGGCTGACCCTAGCGGGGGGATAGGTGTCTGTCGGCGTGAAGCTGCAACAACAGTCACCCCCTCCCGCACCCGGCCCAGCGAGTTGGACAGCGGGGGAAGAGCCCGCCGTCTAGCTAAAGGAAAGCAGCAAACTCAACACATCTCAAACCGTAACATTAACAATGCAAACCACCTTTCAGGTGACTCTAGCGCTCGGCAGCGATTTCTGGGGTGAGTCAGCCACGCCCCCAGCGCCCCAGCCCCACGGGGAGGGCACAACGAACAGAGCGGGGGGGGGAGGCACAAAGGGCGCCCCCCAAAGGTTCAACTCAGGCGGCGCAGAGTTCAGTCCCGGAATTTAGGTCTCCGCGTCGTAAGGTCTCGCCGATCTTCTGGCGTGACGCCGTCCCCCCGCGCCCCTCGGAGCCCCAGGGCCCCTCCGAGAGCCCCTCCCGGCCCGAGGGGGGGGTAGAACCAATCTGGCAGACAGCCAATCTGGGACCTCAACTGGCTCACACTGGATGAAAGCGAATAGCCCCACAAGGTCTCCTGGCGATTTAACCAAGAAGGTGTTGCGGTCCTTTCGGACAATTAAATGAAAGGGGAAGCCCCACCGGTAGGACGCCCCGTTCTGCACAATCACCTCGAGTAGCGGTTTTAAGGCTCTTCTCATCAGTAAGGTTCTTCTTGAGAGGTCCTGCATGATTTGTACCTCAGCCCCATCAAAGCTGACACTCCCCTTCCTCCAGGCGCCGCGGGCAATGTCCTCCTTGAGGGAATAACGGTGGACCCTGCAGATCACATCCCTCAGTCTGGAGGGGTCTGGGCCAGGAGGTCCCAGGGCCCTATGCACCCTATCCAGTTCGCTTGGGGTGTCCGGGTCTCTCTCCAGCACCGAGTTAAAGATTGCCGTTGTGATGCGTCTCAAGTCTTCACCCGAGGAGGCCTCCGGGATACCTCTCAGATGCAGATTGTTCCTCCGGCTGCGATTTTCGACGTCATCTAAGTGAAGCATTTGGGTCTGAAGTAGGGCCTCCTGGAAGTCACATCGCTCTTCCAGCACTTTAAGCCGATTTGCAGTTGAAGACTCCTCAGACTCCAAGGCCGAGACTCTCGAGGCCACCCCCGCGACCTGATGCTTGACCTTCTCGAGCTCACGCTGGTGCGCCTCTGCGTACTTCGCGATCAGGCCCTCAATGTCAGACCTAGTGGGGAGGCCCCTCAATAATGAGATTGTCTCCAGGTGGATGCTGGCGTTTTTGGGGGTACTGAGTGCGAGCGAACCGTCGGGCACCGGGGGAGACGGGGGCCACCTGCTGTATCCCACAGGGGGAGATGCGTGCCCAGGGGTCCCAAGGGCCCCCTTCTCGTTCCGGGGAGAAGCATGGCTGTGCTGGGGACATTGGCGCTGGACTCTGATCATCCGCGGGCCACGAGGCCTCTGGGGACGGCAACAGCGTCGGGGACCGGGGGCTCAAGCAGGCGGGCCCCCCACGTTGCACCTCAATTCTTGGCTCCAAGGGAGGCAGGTGGCGGGTTCCAGGTGTCCGCTGAGGGAGCCCTGCACAGGGGGAGTCCTTATGAGGGGGTTTGGGGCCCTCCCCTGGATCTGCTGTGGCGCTGCTCCCTCTTCTGGCAGAGAAGCCATATTTGTGTAATCCCAGGGCACCAGGCACAGTTGCACTCAGCCCCGTGTGCACACGCTGTTGGGGGGCCCGCGGAGCCTCAGCAGAGCGGGTCCGGGTGTCACTCCTCAACTGAGGGGGGGGGTGGGGACTTGATAAGTGTCTTGGGTGGTGTCGGGGGGGGGACTCGGACGTCTCCATCAACCTGCCGGCAGTTATTGAGTGTGTGGCCGGTCCCCCCGTTTCCCTCCTCACCTCTTCACCAGAAACCGGCAGCGCTGGGCGAGACGCCGCTGAGTCTCTGCGGCTGGGCTCGCCTGTCCCTCTCAGCAGCTCCAGGGACCTGAGAGGATCTTCACAGGCCCCGCCCCTTGCGTCACCCGGTCACGCTCCCTCTCCTCGGCGGGCGCCATCTTGGGACACCCGTCTGCGTCCAGGGGCGCCGAAGATGCCTCTCCCCCCTCGCAGGTCTGGTGAAGCGACAGCGCAGGCTTCCTCCTCCTCTCGCCGATCAGCTCCGCTCCCCACTCCTGGAACGGCGCAGCAGTCGGATCCAGCAGTGGCACAGGTACTTTTTCCTTTGACTCCGCCGCCATCTTGGTACACCCCGCAACGGGGGCAGCAGCTGATTTGTTCTCTCCTCGCCCGTTCACCTCCGGCAGATGGCGGGCGCAGCTCCTCTCCTCCGCTCCCGGTCTCCGCGCAGACACCTCCAACTCCAGCAATTCCTCCTGGTCTGACTCTTCTGGTAGGTGCAGCACCATTTTGGATCGGCGGCTCTCTGCCCTTTCTTTTCTGCCGTCTACAGTATTTCGGCGAGAGGGACCCTTCCCTGGTCCCCCTCCCTTTTTTGGCACATTCCTCCTCTTCTTGGCCATTGTCCCAGCTGAGTGTGTGGTGGGTTTGCCGCAGGTAAAACTGGATTATAGGGCCCTGGTGCAGGAGCGCGGGGAAAACGCGTCTCTACAGCTCCATGTCCAGGACACGCCCCCAGGAGGCTCACTTTTCTATCAATGTTCTGGAGCTGAGAGCCATCGGGTTAGTTCTGTCTTGGCTGACTCCTCGGTTACAGGGCTTGCCGGTTCAGTTTCGGTCGGACAATCGTACTGCGGTTGTTTACATCAATCACCAGGGAGGGACTCGTGGCAGGAGTGCCCTCAGGGTTAGTGTCCTTGATCCTTGCCTGGGCGGAGAGCTATGTTTCAGGCTTCTTGGTGATGTACATTCCGGGAGTGGAGATCACGGTGGCGGTCTCCCTGTGCATGTGCTCCTCTCGCGGGGGGGAATGTTCTCTCTATCCCTAGGTTTTTTCGGTCACGTGGCCACAGGTGGGGGATCCCGGAGGTGGATCTCTTTGTCTCTCGTCCCATTCACAGGCTTCCGGCATTTGTGTTTCTCTCGTGGGATCCTCTGGCTCTGGAGTTGGGAAGTTACCAAAGCATCTTTAATAGTTTTAGTGAGACCGATCTGCCCCTAGGACTTAACAACGCAAACATTGACTGAGGGCTGGACCTGTAGGTGGTTGAGCATCTACTGGAGTGCATGAGAGGTCCGACAAAGCAAAGGCCATACACGATACACAATCTGTCCAACCGTCATCAAGGAGAGGAATAACCGGAGGTGAGGTAAGAGGGCAGGATGAAGGTCAAACATTTAGGAAGGGTCATGGTACCCTTCCTAAGAAGGTCGGATCAAAGGTTGATTTTGGGTCAAACACAGTAACAGAGCAACAGCACTAACACCCAAGCACAAGCTATTACTGGCACTAATGACGGCCTGGGCCACATTTATAGGGGAAGGTGTGCAGCGGTTGGCTGACCAGTGGACGGGCTCAATGGCCCAATAATAAAAAAGAAGAATCAAAGCCACATTTTCCTAAAAAAAAACTGTATGCAAGCAAAAAAAGCAAGTAACATCTGAAAAAGCAACATCCTTCAAACAGAACAGTACCCAACATGCATAGGTAGTGTCAAGGGAAGAGTTGCCAATCACCCAAAACAACCCTTTACGTTTGGAATATTCCACATAAACCATATATTCCCTGAAAGTACACATGGTAAGCTTTCTAAGTGCACTGAGCTTGTTGTAGTGGGCTCATCTTTCTGGAAGTAATCCCTTGAAGAATTCTTAGGTTGCACAGGGTTTCCCTAAAAAAAATTATAAAAAAGCAGAATAAAAAACATGTTTTCCTAAAATATTAATATGCAAACAAGGAAAAACAAGCTAAATCTGAAATCGCAAGGTCCCCCAAGCAGAACAATACCCAACATGCATAGGTACTTTTAACCCTTTTAATTGCCAGCCTACTTGAAGTTTTGTCACCCTCTGTTGACAGGTCATTTTTCCCCATTTTGCGCCATGTTTAACCGTGATTTTTGCTTGAATTTCCAGAAAAATTATATACATATTTTTTGCAGCAGAGTTTAGGCTTTAACATGAAATGTCTTGTGTGTAATTTTTCTACTGTTTTTTAAATATTTTTGCATAAAAAAAAACAAAAAAATAAAATAATATTTATTCTTGGTGTGCCACACACCCCGCTTCACCTTTAATTCTTCACGATTGGGTTACTCGCCAGGTGACGCTGTTGCAGAGAGGAAGTCTTGTAACGAGCCCCCTTCCGGCCTATATATACCTGGTACCTCCCATCTATCACCAGTGTTTTTCTCTCTGCATGACGACAAGACAGAAGGTTGAAGTCTCCTGCTTGCAGGTAGCCGGGGTCTTACCCCGGCACCCCCCTTTTGGTCTATTTCTGCCCGGTTTTGATTGTTTGTTACCTTTGTGGTTAAATGGAAGCCTCCCAGCCTAGGCTGCTCACTGGGCAGTTGGTAGACGGCACTATAGGTGCCTAGGAGCTTATCTCCTCCGCTCGACCCCCTGTTTTGGGGGCAATGCGGCTATCCGGCATGGTGATCCGGAGATGGGATGCCCCTGTCCCGAGGGTCCCCTTGGCCCCTTGCTCTCCTGTTTCGGTCCCTTCTCCCTTCACTATGGGGGGGGGGGTAGAGGGATGTGTATTGTGTGTATGGTTTACTGTATGTTCATGTGTTTGCTTATTTTCACCCTGCCAAAGGGTCAGTTGTTTAATGTGCCTCAGCCGCGTTTGGTTCTTCCCAGACAACACCACTTTGAGAGGGTTGTGCTTAAGGAATGGGAACATCCCACGCGGTTAACTGGAATTCCTTCCAGTTGGGAGAAACGTTATCCCTTTCCGCCAGAGTTGGTGAAGCTTTGGTCGGTTCCTCCTGACGTCGATACCCCTGTGCTAGGGCTCTCCAGCACGGCTATGGTGCAGTCTGCTGAGACCTCTGCCCTTAAGGATGGTGAGGATCGTCGGATTGACCAGTACGCTCGCCATGGTTTTAGTTATGCCGGGTCAACGATGCGCCCGGTGTGTGCTTCGGCGCTTCTTCTATTGGCGGTTAGATCTGTAATTCAGGGTCTGTGTGTGGATCTTGATCCCACTTGCAAGGAGTTTACTGCTCTCAGGCAGTGTGAGTCTTTTGTTTCCTATGTTCTGTTCGCTCAGGACGATGCGCTGGCTATGAGTAGCAAGACAGCGGCAATGCTGGTGGCTATTCGTCGGGCAGTATGGCTGCGCCAGTGGTCGGCGGACGTAGCTTCTAAAAAGGTGCTCACAGCTCTCCCCTTTTTGGGATTGCGACTGTTTGGTGATAAAATTGATTCAGTTGCAAAAGGTGGTAAAATGCCGCAACGTAAGAGGCCTCGTCGTCCCTTTCGGGGGGCAAGTTCTGGTAGGCCTTCCTTTCGGGGATTCAGAGCAGGTAGGGGGGCTTCCTTTCCCACTATCAGAGGTGCAGGTTGGACTCGGGGGAAGGGCCGTGGCCGCCCCGCACAGTCCTGGGGCACCAAGCCCAAGCCTGCCGGTAAGCCCGCTCAGCAATGAGGGGCTGCCCTCACCCGTGCGGGTGGGGGGACGATTGCGACATTTCTCCCAGGTTTGGGACCAGGAGATTCCGGACAGATGGATCCGGGAGGTAGTGTCGTCCGGTTACAAGCTGGAGTTCGAGTCTCGCCCTCCTTCACGGTTCTTTCGGTCTCGGGTGCCTATCGATCCTTTGGCCGCACAGGGGCTCCTGGCGTCGGTAAGGAATCTGTTAGAAATGGCGGTCATCCGGCCGGTTCCGCGCTTAGAGATGGGCCTCGGTTTCTACTCCAATCTTTTCGCAGTCCCCAAAAAGGACGGGTCGGTTCGTCCCGTCTTGGACCTGAAATTACTCAACAAGTTCATCCGTTTTCGGAAGTTTCACATGGAAACTCTGCGTACGGCCGTCGGTTCCCTTTGGCAGGGGGCCTTCATGACGTCCATAGACATCAAGGATGCTTATCTTCATGTTCCCATCTGCTACGCTCATCAGCGTTTTCTTCGATCCCGTCCTGGACCTGAAATTACTCAACAAGTTCATCCGTTTTCGGAAGTTTCGCATGGAAACTTTGCGTACGGCCGTCGGTTCCCTTCGGCAGGGAGACTTCATGACGTCCATAGACATCAAGGATGCTTATCTTCATGTTCCCATCTGCTACGCTCATCAGCGTTTTCTTCGATTCGTGATGAAAGATCAGCATTTTCAATTCGTGGCACTTCCGTTTGGCCTTACCTCGGCTCCAAGAGTGTTTACCAAGGTGCTGGCAGGGGTGATGGCCATTTTCAGATCTCGGGGCATTCGGGTCGTACCTTATTTGGATGACCTTCTCATCATGGCTCCGTCACTCAATCAATCGGAGACAGACACCAGGATGGTGGTCTCCACGCTGGAAAGCTTTGGTTGGGTGATCAACTTCCCCAAGTCCTCCCTTGCTCCGGCCAGGGTGGTGTCCTTTCTGGGGATGCAGTTGGACTCTCTTCAACACAGAGTGTTTCTCCCCCAGTCCAAAATTCATCTGATTCAGGAGTTGGCTTGGGTCCTACTTTCCAATCCTCGGCCGTCCATCCGTCTAGGGATGAGGCTGGTAGGGTTCATGGTCGCCTCTTTCGAGGCAGTTCCTTTTGCTCAATTTCACACGAGGACGCTTTATCTGTTGGCGTCCTGGGACCGGCAGCCTCGGTAGCTGGATCAGCCCTTCCAGTTGTCCTCCCGGGTCCGGCAGTCCCTCCAGTGGTGGTTGGTCTCGGCCAATCTCGTGAGGGGCAGTTCTTTCCTGACCCCTCTTTGGGAAATTGTCACCACGGACGCCAGTCTTTTGGGATGGGGCGGATTCTGGAAGGAGCTTCAGTTCCAGGGGCAGTGGGGACCTCAAGAGGCCCACTTACCCATCAATGTTCTGGAACTGAGAGCCATCCGTCGGGTGCTTGCTCTCCTGACTCATTCCGTTCTGGGCCTTCCAGTCCAGGTGCGTTCAGACAATCGAACAGCGGTTGCTTATATCAATCAACAGGGAGGGACTCGCAGTCTGAGTGCTCTCAGAGAGGTGTCCCTGATCCTGACCTGGGCAGAAGCCCATGTTCCTTGTCTCTCGGCGGTATACATTCCAGGAGTGGAGAACCAGGAAGCGGACCGGTTGAGCAGGGGCTCTCCCCGTCTAGGAGAATGGGCTCTCCATCCTCAGGTTTTTCGCTCACTGTGTCTCCGATGGGGGACACCGGAGGTGGACCTGTTTGCCTCTCGTCACAATCACAGGCTCCCGAAATTCGTGTCGCTCTCCCGGGATCCTCTGGCTCTGGCAGTGGACGCCATGTCCCTGAGCTGGGGGAATCTGGGATTTCTATACCTGGGGGAATCTGGGATTTCTATACCTGTTTCCTCCAATACCCATGCTGGGCAGGGTGGTTCAGAAGTTGGCTCTCTCGGAGATTTCTGAGCTGGGGGAATCTGGGATTTCTATACCTGTTTCCTCCAATACCCATGCTGGTCAGGGTGGTTCAGAAGTTGGCTCTGGAAAGGGAGTCCGCCGTTCTCGTGGCCCCAAGGTGGCCAAGGCGAGTGTGGTTTGCAGACATCGTTCGGCTGGCAGTGGACCAGTTCGTTCTGCCTCTTCGGCCCGATCTGCTCACTCAGGGTCGGTTGTGTTACCCCAATTTACCAGCGCTGGATTTGACGGCCTGGCTGCTGAAACCTCCATCTTGAAGGAGGAGGGTCTTTCCGACTCGGTTGCTTATATCAATCATCAGGGAGGGACTCGCAGTCTGAGTGCTCTCAGAGAGGTGTCCCTGATCCTGACCTGGGCAGAAGCCCATGTTCCTTGTCTCTCGGCGGTATACATTCCAGGAGTGGAGAACCAGGAAGCGGACCGGTTGAGCAGGGGCTCTCCCCGTCTAGGAGAATGGGCTCTCCATCCTCAGGTTTTTCGCTCACTGTGTCTCCGATGGGGGACACCGGAGGTGGACCTGTTTGCCTCTCGTCACAATCACAGGCTCCCGAAATTCGTGTCGCTCTCCCGGGATCCTCTGGCTCTGGCAGTGGACGCCATGTCCCTGAGCTGGGGGAATCTGGGATTTCTATACCTGGGGGAATCTGGGATTTCTATACCTGTTTCCTCCAATACCCATGCTGGGCAGGGTGGTTCAGAAGTTGGCTCTCTCGGAGATTTCTGAGCTGGGGGAATCTGGGATTTCTATACCTGTTTCCTCCAATACCCATGCTGGTCAGGGTGGTTCAGAAGTTGGCTCTGGAAAGGGAGTCCGCCGTTCTCGTGGCCCCAAGGTGGCCAAGGCGAGTGTGGTTTGCAGACATCGTTCGGCTGGCAGTGGACCAGTTCGTTCTGCCTCTTCGGCCCGATCTGCTCACTCAGGGTCGGTTGTGTTACCCCAATTTACCAGCGCTGGATTTGACGGCCTGGCTGCTGAAACCTCCATCTTGAAGGAGGAGGGTCTTTCCGACTCGGTTGCTTATATCAATCATCAGGGAGGGACTCGCAGTCTGAGTGCTCTCAGAGAGGTGTCCCTGATCCTGACCTGGGCAGAAGCCCATGTTCCTTGTCTCTCGGTGGTATACATTCCAGGAGTGGAGAACCAGGAAGCGGACCGGTTGAGCAGGGGCTCTCCCCGTCTAGGAGAATGGGCTCTCCATCCTCAGGTTTTTCGCTCACTGTGTCTCCGATGGGGGACACCGGAGGTGGACCTGTTTGCCTCTCATCACAATCACAGGCTCCCGAACTTCGTGTCGCTCTCCCGGGATCCTCTGGCTCTGGCAGTGGACGCCATGTCCCTGAGCTGGGGGAATCTGGGATTTCTATACCTGTTTCCTCCAATACCCATGCTGGGCAGGGTGGTTCAGAAGTTGGCTCTGGAAAGGGAGTCCGCCGTTCTCGTGGCCCCAAGGTGGCCAAGGCGAGTGTGGTTTGCAGACATCGTTCGGCTGGCAGTGGACCAGTTCGTTCTGCCTCTTCGGCCCGATCTGCTCACTCAGGGTCGGTTGTGTTACCCCAATTTACCAGCGCTGGATTTGACGGCCTGGCTGCTGAAACCTCCATCTTGAAGGAGGAGGGTCTTTCCGACTCAGTCGTTAAGACTCTGATCAGTGCCCGGAAGAGGTCTTCTTCTATCATCTACTATAGGACTTGGAAAGCCTATATCGCTTGGTGCGAGATTAGATCTTTTCCTTGTAGGGTCTTCTCTGTCTCCAGGATTCTGGAGTTTTTACAATCTGGGCTGGACTCTGGTCTTCAGCTAAGTACTTTGAAAGGGCAAGTTTCTGCCTTATCTATCTTTTTTCAGAAGCGTTTTGCGCTTCTTCCTTTAGTTAAAACTTTTTTCCAGGGGGTTACGCATGTGCGGCTTCCCAGGAAACCATTACTCCCGGTTTGGGATTTGAATTTGGTTCTTTCGGCTCTGCAGAATTGGGGGAAACTGGTGCTGTGTCCTAGTGTCCTATTTTTTGGACAATTGGACCAGGACCTGTTGTGTTTGAGGTAGTTTAGGCCCCTCCTGGAGGATGTCCCTTATACTCCTCTCATTTATGGTCTTTGTTATATTCTTTTTTCTTTCAGTACCATACTTAATAAAAATAGGTTTAAAACTTCATTTATTCGTTTTCAAAAACATACAATGCATTTAGTACTATTAGTACCATATTTACACATATTTCCAATCATTGATTTATAAATATACATTTGATGGTAAACTTCATCATACGTTCTCAGATTGTGGTAAATTGAGGGAATGTAATTATCTGATGGCCTTTTACATACGCGTTTCGCAATTAGCTTCTTCAGTGTAATTGACCATGTGTCATCTGTTGTAAATACAGTGATTTAATTCAATTTATATGTTCACATAAACGGTGCTTAAACAAAACGGTGCTTAGAATCGTTTGTGATATTATTGATGGCATACCTTATAGTAATTGGTATTCAGAAATCACTAGTACCACTGGTATCCTCATATCAATGTTCTATTTTTATAGAACATGAGTGTAATTGTCATATGCTATTTATTGCCAATGTAATCATTCTCTAAGTAGTGTAAAATACCTTTCTTTACCTTATTTGTATGGTGTATACAGGTTATGGTGACTCTGTCTGTTTAAAAGAGTTTATTCCATTCTTTTAATCACATCACATAATCACATCTCCTCCTTTTGAGCCTCTGCAAGATATTGCTTTGTCTACCCTGACTCAGAAGATTGTCTTCTTGGTAGCTATCACTTCGGTCCGGCGTGTCTCGGAGTTGGCGGCCTTGTCTATCCAGGCGTCCTACTTTGAGAGGCATCAGGATAAAGTGGTCTTTCGGTTCAAGCCAGACTTTCTTCCTAAGGTTGTTTCTGCGTTTCATTTGAATCAGGATATTGTTCTTCCCTCCTTGTGTCCTAATCCTAAGAATGATAAAGAGAGGGTTTTGCATTGTTTGGATGTAGTACGCTGTGTTAAGTACTACTTGATTATCACGTCTCCTTTTCGTAAGACGGATGCCTTTTTTGTTGTGCCCTGTGGGCCTAAGAAGGGTTTGGCACCAGCCAAATCTGCCATTAGCAAATGGATACGTCAGGCCGTTACTGCGGCCTATTCGGCTAAGGGGAAAGTTCCCCCTTTTCGTTTCACTGCTCATTCTACTCGCGCCGTTGGAGCGTCTTGGGCGTTTCAGCACCAAACTTCTGTTGAACAAGTTTGTAAGGCTGCCACTTGGTCTTCTGTTCATACTTTTTCTAAGTTTTAGAAAGTTGATGTGCGAGCCTCAGCGGATGCTGTTTTTGGCCGCAAAGTTCTGCAGACTGCAGTCATTTAAGTTATGCTTCACCTGGCCTTGAGATGCCCATCCCTTGTGGACACTGCTTTTGGATGTCCCAATCGTGAAGAATTAAAGGTGAAGCGGGGTGTGTGGCACACCAAGAATAATACCATACTCAACCGAAAAATGGATATTGTTGGTGTGACACACACCCCGCTTCACTCCCACCCTTTTCGGTATTCCGAATCCTTTATATGGTGAAGCTTTTATTTATTTTGAGGTTACCGGTAAATTACTGGTACCTTGTCTTTCTGCTTTTTAATACACTGGTGATAGATGGGAGGTACCAGGTATATATAGGCCGGAAGGGGGCTCGTTACAAGACTTCCTCTCTGCAACAGCGTCACCTGGCGGTGAGTAACCCAATCATGAAGAATTAAAGGTGAAGCGGGGTGTGTGGCACACCAACAATATCCATTTTTCAGGTGAGTACTCACAAAATGGTATTTTTAGACAATTGTCTTCTTTATTATAAATAAAACATTTGTTTTATTAATGAAAACCATATTGCATGTGAAAGCCCCATTTCTCCCGATTACAATGGTACCACATATGTATCGGTAGCCCCCCCATTCTTGCCCGGGAACCCCCCCCCCCCCCCAACTGAAAAGAGCACTTTATAACATTTACAAATAAAATACAACTACTATCCACACTATAAACATAAGGGGTTAATTTAAAAAAAAAAATGACACAGGGTCCTCCCTAACCATCATAACCAGCCCGGGACCAGCTATGGGGGCTTGTAGGAACAGAGTGGAGGGGCCAGCTTTTGTGGCCCCCCACCCTGCAGCCTTTAAGCCCACATACCCTGTGTGGGCCCGGGCTCTTCTGCCCCCCCGGGCTTTGGGGAAGCAGGTAATTGCGGGTGCCGGGGGTTAATGGCATATCGCCCGCTAGCCGCAGGTGACTTGCCAGCCCCAAGCCCGGTCTCATGGACCCCTTACCAGTTCACAAGGGGTTAAATGTAAAAAAAAAACACAGACACACAGAAAAAATACTTTTTTTTTTTTTTTTTTATACTTACCACCCATCCATCCTGGAGCACTGTGTCCCACATTGATCACTCTGGCTTCTGCTCTCTTGCTGCTGCTGGAAGCCTTTTATAGCTGCTAGTTGACAGAGCATAAGGGGTTAATTTAAAAAAAAACTGACATAAGGTCCCCCCTCCCAGGGGGGGCGGACCCCATTTTTTGGGAATTTTAAGGGTTAGGGTTAGGCTAATCCTAACCCCAACCCTAACCCTTAAAAAAAATGACGTAGGGTCCCCCCTACCCATCATAACCAGCCCGGGAACAGCTATGGGGGCTTGTAGGAACAGAGTGGAGGGGCCAGCTTTTGTGGCCCCCCACCCTGCAGCCTACTAGCCCACATACCCTGTATGGGCCTGGGCTCTTCTGCCCCCCCCGGGCTTTGGGGTGGCAGATAATTGGGGTGCCGGGGGTTAATGGCAAGTCGCCCGCTAGTTGCCCCAGCCTTGTGAACTGGTATAGGGGTCTCATGGAGACTTAGCTTTTTCTTATGCTGGCAAATGTGTGTTTAATGGTAGCAGTTTTATCTACCTCTAATCCCCTGCTATGCTGTATCAGGCACAGTCCATGCTGGGTTTTCAGGACCCAGTTCACATTCCCCAGTCCTCTACAGGTTTATTCCCTGATCTCAGGCCTCGCACAGGTGATGAGGCTGATTGCAGGCAAAACTCAAATAAAAGGAGCTGCTCAGCCTGTCAATGTGCTGTTGAACAGCCTGCTCAAAGTGAACAACAGAACTGTATGCAGCGGAAGGACTTTGTTTGTGACTCTGCACTTGGACTTCTGGATGAGCAGTGTGGGCTGGTATGCCCCTGTAACTTGGACTTATAGTTTACTGGACTATCAAACCAAAGACTTTCACAGAGCTCGTGAAGTAACCGCTTGATGTATTGCATTTGTGCTGCAACGTTCTCTGACGTAAGAGATACGTTTTGTTTTGCTGATGAACATTTTATTTTCTTAATAAAACTGCCTTTGCTGTTGAAGAACTGTCATCCATGTCACTGCCGTTCGCCCCAAATCGATCACAATTGGTGGAGGATGCGGGCATAGTGACTGTTGCTGGGGCAACGGAGTGACAAAAACACTGCATTTGACGGTTGGGACATTAAAAGGTTGATCCAGTGCAATGGAGGAGGTAATAAAACGGCTAATACAGGCTAACCTCCAGCATGCACGGGCCCTGGGACAGCAGCAGCAGGCCATGGCCCAGCAGCAGCAGGCCATGGCCCAAAAGCACCAAGCCCACCAGCAGGCCCTGGAACAGCAGCAGCAGGCCCTGCAACAGCAGCACCAAGCGCAGCAGCAGACTATGGCAAACCATCAGGAGACAAATCGCCTGTTGATAGAGCAGACTGTTGCCTTCCGAGAGACTGTCCTAACCAAAATCTCACAACCGGAGAGAAGCCCAGCTGAGACGGGTGGTGCGAGGAGAGCCGTTAAGTGGGTCCTGCAAAAGATGACTCCGGATGATGATGTAGAGGCCTACCTTACCGTATTCCAGCGCATGGCTGAGAGAGAGCAGCTGCCAGTTGCTGAATGGGCCAACGTGATTGCACCGTTCCTGACGGGTGAGCCACAAAAAAGCGTATTTTGATCTTAGGGGGCAAGATGTACGGGACTATGCCAAACTCAAAATGGAGATCCTTGCTCGCCTGGGTGTCACGCCAGCGGTTCGGGCAAGGAGAGTACACAACTAGACTTTTGCCATTGATAAGCCTGCCCAGTCGCAGAAGTACGACCTAATCCATGTGATCCAAAAATGGTTGGAGCCAGAGCATTCCACCCCTGCGCAGATCATCGAGAAAGTCGTGGTGGACCACTTCTTCCGGACCCTGCCGCCAAAACTTCAATGATAGATGGGACAAGGCGACCTGCAGACTGCTGAGCAACTAGTCAACTTGGTTGAGAGATTCATCGCTACTGAGGACTACCTGCGGGATGCCCCTACAGCACCAGCACCCTCCAAGACCATATAACTTGTCACAGTGATGGGTAAGCGAGTTCCAGCTGGAGGTGTGTGGAAGGGTTTAAGAGGGGGCCGGGCTTTAGATGTTGAGCAAGGGCAAAAGACTGACCCTGACCCCTAGAGGCTGCCTATTACTGGGGAAGACGCCCGGGCAAGGAGATACCGTGGTCCCCAGTGTTGGAGGTGCCACGAGTGGGGACACATAGCCACGGGTTTCCCCCTCTCCCCTGAGCCCATGGAGTGCGACGCTGGCCGCAGAAGGTCACTGTTCGCTGAACCAGCATGTACCACCATTTCACGGTCAGAGACTGAGCCCCATATTGTGATAATGAAAGTGAATGGTTGCTCAGTGAAGGCACTGTTGGACTCAGGTAGCCTGGTAACCTTGGTCCGGGAGTGGAGGTTATATACCAAAAAGAAATGTTAGCGTGCTTTGCATCCACAAGGATATCGTGGCTTACCTTGTAGCCGTGGGTAAGTTTGAGACCCCCGCTGGAACACTAAACTATGAAGTTGGCGTGGTAAAATGCCTTATATACCAAGCGATTGTCAGACGTGATTTTCCCTTGTTGTTGTGGGAAAGGGGTAACGCTTCTGTCGCGAGCGAAGTATCTCCGGCAGAACCAGTAACCCTCCCTGTCGTTGAGTCGGGTGAAAACGTGGGTACTGCTGAATTGTGCAGGGATGACTGGTTTCCCCTCCAGGTGTTGGCAGGTGAGGATGACGAGATTTCCCTCCCTGATCAGCAGGTCTTAGACCTAGAAGTGGCTCGGGGAAATTTTGGGTCTGAACAGTTAAGAGACCCCACTCTGGGGACCGCAAGAGAAAATGTCACAGTGTTGAATGGTGTGCCTCAGGAACCAGAAGCTGACCAGAAATTTCCACACTTCACCATGAATGGGGATCTGGTATATCGGGTCTCTAAAATTAACAATGAAGTTGTGGAACAGCTTCTGGTACCTAAGCCATACTGTCACATGGTGCTGGAGATCACCCATAGTCATGTGCTTGGAGGGCATTTGGGGACTAATAAGACCCAGGAGAGAGTTCTCCAAGGGTTCTTTTGGCCTGGGGTGTATGAGGAAATAAAAAGGTACTGCAAGTCCTGCCCTACGTGCCAGTTAAGTACCCCAACGTTACATTTCCGGAGTCCCATGGTGCCGCTTCCCATTATTGAGGTTCCCTTCGAGAGAATTGCCATGGATTTAGTGGGGCCTATTGTGAAGTCTGCCCGAGGACACCAATACATATTAGTGGTATTAGATTTTGCTACCCGCTACCCGGAAACAGTTCCGCACCCAAAAAAATTGCTAAGGAGCTGTTTCTTATGTTCTCCCGTGTAGGGATTCCAAAGGAAATCCTAACTGATCAGGGCACGCCCTTCATGTCAAAGGTCATGAAGGAGCTGAGCAAGCTGTTTAAGATTACCCATCTCCGCACCTCAGTGTACCACCCTCAAACAGACGGGTTAGTTGAGAGATTTAATAAAACCCTTAAGCACATGCAAAAGAAAGTTGTAGAACGGGATGGCCGTGATTGAGACTGTTTATTGCCATATCTCATGTTTTCCATCCGGGAGGTACCCCAGGTGTCTACAGTATTTTCGCCTTTTGAGCTAGTGTATGGTAGTCACCCCCGGGGTTTGTTAGACATCGCCAAAGAAACCTGGGAGACTGAGGCCATCCCGTACAAGAGTATAACTGAACATGTGGCCCAGATGGAGGACCGAATCGAAAAGGTAATGCCAATAGTTAAAGAGCATATGCAAAGGGCTCAGGCGGCCCAAAGCAGAATATACAATAGATCTGCCAGGGTGAGGGCCTTTAATCCTGGGGACCGGGTCCTGGTGTTAGTGCCCACGGTTGAAAGTAAATTTCTGGTAAAGTGGCAGGGTCCCTATGAGGTGAGTGAGGTGAACTACAAGGTTCATCAACCGGGTAGAAGGAAGCACTACCAGATTTACCACATAAATCTGATCAAGCCATGGAAGGCTTTTGAAGCCTTGGTAGTTACCCCGGCTAGAGTTAAAGAGATGGTGCAGACCGTTCCCCCAGTCAAAATAGGTGAGTCTTTGTCTGGCCACCAAACGCATGAGGTCAGGGAATTTCTGCACAGAAATAGAGAAGTTTTCTGACCTGCCGGGCCAAACTCACTTAATAAAGTACACAATTAGGGGTTACCTCTCACCAGGGCCGTATTTAGGATTCATGCTGCCCTAGGCACCTTTTGCCAACACGCCCCCCCATTGTTAAAGAGGACCAAAACCCGTGACCCCACAGCCTTGGAATCTATAAGATTCCAGGGCCACTTGAATCCCCCCCCCCCCCCCCGGAACATCCAGATTCGGGATGCTCTGTTTTGTGAAACCCCCACAGGTTATCCAGAAACTCACCTTTTTCCCCGGGTCAACGAGGCATGCATGAGCAGCAGCCGCATCCCCACTATCCCTTTAGCAGGGAAGTGGCCACGGCAGGCATTTGTAAATGGCTGGGCATGCTCCCTGTTAGCGGGCAGCGGAGGATGTGGCCGCCAGGTGGGAGCGGACCTGAGCACACTGACTGGATGAGAGGCCGCATGTACACAGTAGGACTGGGGTAAGGTGAGTTAGATTGGGCGACCTGGGGGGTTTCACACAGTGGGGCATCCCAGATTGGGGCAAGGATCAAAACCCAGAATAGTCAGAATCCTGGGTTTTGATCCACTTTAAAGGGGATCTCTAGCCATGCAGACCCTGAGGTCCGTCTGTCTTCTAAGCACTGTCCTGGTGCACATCCTCCTGCCAGTCTGCCTTGCACTACCTGTTAGATGCTATTCCCTGCTGTTCACAAAACCACCAGCATTCTAACAGGTTCACCTAGTGACCTTGAACCCTGATTGGCTGTTGGTTGTCATGTGAATGACAAATATAGGTAAAAAAGTGCAAGTGGTAGGTATTGGGGCTGTTGAGTCTGGGGAAAGGGGGCAACAGAAAGTGGAAGAAGGAAAAAAAAGTTGGTATCAGGAAGAAATAGCAGCTGGCAGGAGAAGAACACAGTGGGCACAGATCAGGGAGGGATAGTGGCTGAAAGGATAAAGACACAGCAGAGGGGGCAGAAATTAGAAAGCGGGCACAGTGCACATCAGGGAGGCACAGATTAGAAGGAACGTTATTAGCATGAAAGGGAAAAAAGGGGGATACAGGCAGCAGCAATGTGGGAACAGCTTGCTGCATAAAAATGGCAGGATAAAGAGATAGAAAGGAGGGAAATGGGCAGCCAGAAAGAGGCACAGTGAGCAGTGGGTGACAGGAAGGAGGAGGGAAATTGACTAGAATGAAAAAGACAGAAATTATGAAAAAATGGCACATGAAGGAGGCTGAAAGGAGGACTTGCAGGAAGACAGTAGATATCAGATATCAGTGGGCAGCCAGAAGAGAGCACAGCAGGCAGGAAAATGTCTACAATAATGACACAAGCAGATACATGCTCCATCACATTATTGAACAGACTTACTGAGCAGCAATGAGAAGCTCCCTCCCCTGCGCTGCCTTCCTGATATTTCAAAGCCCGGGAGACACAGCAGATGATGACGTCATGCTGATGATGACGTTGGGGGAGGGGGCGAGTTACTCCAGCTAGCTGGGGCATGAACTCTGTGTCACACAGACACGCAGGGGCAGGCTGGCCATAGGGCATACCGGGCAAAATCCCGGTAGGCCGGTGCCAGGGAGGGCCGAAAGTCGGAGTGTTCCTTGTAAGATGTGCAGGAGCGCGGCCGCGCACGTTGTGCAGCTGTCATTTTTTTTTTTTTTACATTGGTGGCTCAGTGGAACCAAAAACTCCTCTCCTGCTTCCCCTACTGCGGAGGACAGCCCAGAGCACAGCACAGCAGAGGCCAGCACTTCCGTTTCCTGTCATGCTGGCCGGCCAGCCAGCGCAGGGAGAGGATGACGTGAGTGATCAAACGAGAGAAAGTGTGATTGATGGCTGAGGTCGGTGAGGGGGAAGAGTGGGGAGGGAGGAGAGAGAGAGTGTGAGTGTGTGTGTTGCAGCCATAGCCCGAGGAGAGGAAGGGGGGAGGGAGGAAGAGAGATGTGTGTGTGTCTGTCTCACCCACGAGGACAAGTTAGCAGCCTGCAGACACCATGAAGGAGAGAAGAACTCAACAACAAAAAGGATTCTCCAACTTGGCAGTGAAGTGGCTCCAGGTGAGTCCATGCTGTTGCTGTACTGTGTTCCAATACACCTCAAACTAAATGCTAATACTAATTAATGGTGCAATGTGTTTCTCTTAACCCACCCTGCCCTGCCCATCTACCCACCTGCTCACTCACCCACCTACTAATCCAACTGCCTAATCCACCCACCTATCTATATACCTGCCACTCACCTACCTACCTACCCAGACCCTGAACCAGCAGCAGACTGGAGTGGTGTGTAGGTGTAATCAGCGGATTCTGACGTGGAGGTGGCAGTCACCCACCCACCTACCTACCTGCCTGACCACCTGCCCACTCGCACATCTAAATACCCACCAACCAACCCTCCTGTCAACCCGCCCCCTTTATACCCTAATAGAGTGTAAGCTCTTCTCCCTCTGTATCCTCCCTTATACCCTAATAGAGTGTAAGCTCTTCTCCCTCTGTATCCTCCCTTATACCCTAATAGAGTGTAAGCTCTTCTCCCTCTGTATCCTCCCTTATACCCTAATAGAGTGTAAGCTCTTCTCCCTCTGTATCCTCCCTTATACCCTAATAGATTGTAAGCTCTTCTCCCTCTGTATCCTCCCTTATACCCTGATAGAGTGTAAGCTCTTCTCCTGTATCCTCCCTTATACCCTAATAGAGTGTAAGCTCTTCTCCTCCTGTATCCTCCCTTATACCCTAATAGAGTGTAAGCTCTTCTCCTTCTGTATCCTCCCTTATACCCTAATAGAGTGTAAGCTCTTCTCCTCCTGTATCCTCCCTTATACCCTAATAGAGTGTAAGCTCTTCTCCTGTATCCTCCCTTATACCCTAATAGAGTGTAAGCTCTTCTCCCTCTGTATCCTTCCTTATACCCTAATAGAGTGTAAGCTCTTCTTCTGTATCCTCACTTATACCCTAATAGAGTGTAAGCTCTTCTCCTCCTGTATCCTCCCTTATACCCTAATAGACTGTAAGCTCTTCTCCTCCTGTATCCTCCCTTATACCCTAATAGAGTGTAAGCTCTTCTCCTCCTGTATCCGTCCTTATACCCTAATAGAGTGTAATAGAATAGGGCGGCAGCAGGGGCATTAAAAAAGTTTGCTTTCAGCATTTGCATTGCACCAGTGTTGTTATGGGGCCCCAGCAGCATGGACACTGCTGTTTTATGGGGGGTTTTTTTGTGCAATTTTTACAGTTTGTGGTTGTTGATTTTCTTTTCCTTGAGTACCCCCCCGCCCGCACATGGTATGACCCAGTATCTATTGAGGACGCACAGCGCCAGGGGAGCTGGACTGTGGTGTAGCAATGTATTGTATAGACAGATGGAAGCTTCTTTACATGGCCCCTCCCTGACATCCTGATTTGGGGTGCCCCATTGTGTCAAATTCCCAGTAAAAATACCTGGCCGCTAATCAAACAACACATGCGTGGTTCAAACATGTGTCTGCACCAGCTAGAGGCTGATGGGATGTGGCTGGCAGCCAGCTCAGCTCCACCCAGCCCTTAGCGAGGAGAACCCATGCATGAGCCAGTGGATCGCTGGTCAGGTAAGTTTTACTGGTGATCTGAGGGGGTTGCACAAAATGGGGCAACCCAAATCAGGGCGCCCCACAGAAAAGGACCAAAACTCTTTGAAGTGGACCAAAACCCAGGATTTTGACTATCCTAAGCCAGCGTCCTAAGTGCAGTGGCGCATGCGTGAGCCGCAGCCGCATCCCCAGCTACCCTCAAACGGGGAACGTGCCCGCACCGGCCATTCACAAATGCCTGGCGCGGGCATGCGCCCTGCTAGAGGGATAGCCGGGATGCGGCCGTGGCCCGCACATGTGGTGTTGGACCGGAAAGTAAGGTAAGTGTAGCAGGTAACCTGGGGAGTTTCACACAGTGGGGCATCCCGATTTTGGATGCCCGGGTGGAGGTCCCGGGCCGATTATATATATATATATATATATATATATATATATATATATTAATGTGGCGTTGACTCACTTTACCGGGCCGAGCACAGTACAGAAGGGCCAGTCTGACCAAAAAGTCCAGGGCCGTTTTTTGGTCCCAGTCCGCCCCTGCAGACACGTGCAAATTAGGCAGAAACGGGTGAAAACACACAGAACCTCCTCTGATCAGTCGGCTGTCCCCCACGTTCACAGCAGCCTCCAGGCACTGGGTTCTTCTGCTAGTGTCCCCCGAGAGGTGCTGCAGCCTGGCTGGTCAGTGTCCTTACTTGTAATGTTTGCAGTTGTGCTGTGTGGAGGAGAAGCAGCCCGGGAGGTCAGCCATGTTCCTGCATAGGCTGAGTCAGGGAGGAGCCATGTAAAGAAGCTTCCATCTGTCTATACAGTACATCAGTCCAGCTCCACTGTGCATCCTCAATAGATAATGGGTCATACCATGTGCGGGCAGGGGGGAAAACTCAGGGAAAAGAAAATCAACAACCACAAACTAAAAATTGTACAAAAAAAAAAACACAAAACAGCAGTTTCCGTGTCATGCTGCTGGGGCCCCATACCAATACTAGTGCAATGCAAATGCTGAAAGCAAACTTTTTTAATGCCCCTGCTGCCGCCCGCCCCCCCTGCACACTCTGGCCGCCCGAGGCCGGTGCCTAGGTGTGCCTAATGTTAAATACGGGCCTGCCTCTCACTACCTCAAAAGCAAGACCCACAGGGTCTAACAATTGCGCTCACTCAATTTTTAGTGTCAAAACAATGGTTTTTTATTGTAATCATATTAAAACCCATTAAAAAAAGAAATGATGCCATAAGTGTTTTTTACCTCTAGGGGGAGCTGTGTCTCTCATAAGTGCATATGCTAATATCTTATAAAACAAATTAAACCTATCTTATTATACAATGATCAAAAACATTCCCAAAAAGTGCAAGTGCTCAATAAAGTGCATCCATTTCAAATCTAACATGTGCAAAGATATTTTTCAAACCAATACAGGAATTGGATAAGGTAAAAGCAGACATACAACACACACGTCACTAACCTATTTAAGTGTACATCAATCGAGAGCTGGCAGCTCCCCCCGCAGCAAACCTAAGCGTTTCAAGACCAATTGGTCTCTTTTTTCAAGGCAGAGTAGTAGTAGCTATATGGCTCCAATCCAAAAATGCCATAAGACATGGACTTTCTATTCTAACAATTCCTACCTACATTTTTCTGTTTGCCAAGCTAATTAGAAAATCTTCCTCCTCTCACAAAGAAGCATGGTTGGCCACAACACCCAGGTAATTCACAAAAATGTTCAACTTTCTTTACCATTTTGTCTCTAGGGATGGATCTGGATATCAATAAAGCAAAGCTTTTTCCCTCCCAAGAGTAAAGCATATATGGCTGGCATTGTTAGAATGGAAAGACATGGACTTTCCATTCTAACCATGCCTACCTACATTTTTATGTTTGCCAAGCTAATCAGAAAATCTTCCTCCTCTCACAAAGAAGCATGGTTGGCCACAACACCCAGGTAATTCACAAAAATGTTCAACTTTTTTTTTACCATTTTGTCTCTAGGGATGGATCTGGATATCAATAAAGCAACGCTTTTCCCTCCCAAGAGTAAAGCATATATGGCTGGCATTGTTAGAATGGAAAGAAACCTGACTGTTCCTGGGCCCTTATACGCCTCTGATCTGAATGGACCCACTTTGCCTCCGCAGCTAAGCTGCATTCGGATCAGGATGGTAAGTTAAGCGCCAGGGTCTTGGGGCGCTGTGGGGTGTCACCTTTATGTTTTAAAAAAAAAAGATGGACACTCCTGGCTGAGAATTTCGACACAGGAAAAAGCAGCCATAGGTTTTTGTCTGGTGAGCCTGATTGAGGGGAATCAGGGGAATTAATTTCCTCTTTATTGCTCTTCCCATGTGTTAATTACTGTGTTTTACTGAAAAATTCAAAATTTGTGTATGGAAACATTTTCGGCTTAGCATAGCAGCGAGCACCGGTGTGCAGCTCTTTTCTTACCCTGCTCTCACTGGAAGATTTTCTGCCGGGGCGAGGCGCCGAGTGCCACTAACATCGTGGTTCTCCTCCAGCCGCCTTCACTGGAAGATTTTCGGCCGGGCTAGGTGCCTAGCATCGGCGACATTACGGTTCTTCTCGGCAGTGCTTGATACTGGGGTTGTTGGCAGACAAAAAGCGCTGCTTCTGAGCCTCTGCATGGCCACCCTCAAGTGGACCTAAATCTTTAGGTAGGTCATTTTTAATGATATGATATTTTATTCATATATATATTAATGTTTTTTAATTTGTTCGTTTCTTGTTTTAAAAAAAAAAAAAAATATATATATATATATATATATATATATATATATATATATATATATATATAAAATTGTGGGATAAGACTGGCAATATATTGGTGTGGTTCACCCTCTGAGCTCTCAGAATAGTCTTGCGACTATTGGGAACTGTTCGCATACTAGGTTTTAGACCCCCTGGGAGGTAATCTAGTATTAATCACCATGACGGAGGCATCTGGGGTAATCAGATCTGGTCGTTTAGCAGATAGATTCACCCCATGTCCATTATGCAAACAGACACTGGACGAGGATAGCACGGTGTGCAGGGTTATGCTACCGTAGTAGTGAATATAGAAGTCTCCTCCCTGCAAGGGTTCTGACCCTTGTCGCCGGTGCCCTCTGAGCCTTAACCCCCCCGCCCCCCCCTGGCAGCCTTCAAGCGGACCTAAAACCTTTAGTAAGTCATATTGGCTACTAAGAAGGTTTTGAAAATATATAT
Source organism: Gastrophryne carolinensis (assembly GCA_027917425.1). Classification (NCBI taxonomy): domain Eukaryota; kingdom Metazoa; phylum Chordata; class Amphibia; order Anura; family Microhylidae; genus Gastrophryne; species Gastrophryne carolinensis. Next base: position 125,332,878 of record CM051236.1, read on the forward strand.
ATATATTTTTTTTTGGAAGAGGATATTGTGGCTGCCATAGCTTCCTTCTGAGTCTTTAAACTCTGACGGCAGCCCTCAATGGGTCCCAAACCTTTAGAAAGTCATTTAGAAGTATTTTTGGCTACTAAAGGTTTTTAAAGAAAAGATTTTTCCTCTAACTTGAAGAGGATATTGTAGCTGCCATAGTCTCCCAGGAAGTTATCCGTTTGGGAGGATTCATCCAGTAGAGACTCTTATTCAGAGTCCTCTACACAAGGGGGTGCTCATTTAAGATGGATGGATGGTTTGATTTCCACCATCATGTTGTGGTGTAAACACATTATTCTAATCTGATCAATAGGGAATGGCAGAAGTCAGTTGTCTTCCGACCATTCCTAAAGTACTAAATACTATGTATCCCTTTCCTCCAGATCAGATTGAATTATGGTCTCACCCTCCTGTAGTGGACGCTCTCATGCCAGGTTTTTTTAAGATTTTGGTTATGCCATCCTCTTCAAAGGATCCAGTGGATAAGTGGCTGGATCAGGTGGCATGTCATGCTTATTCTATTATGGGGTCGACCTTGTGGCCAGCCTGTGCTACATCCATAGCTTTTTTGGGGAGCAGGAGGTTGTTAAAACAACTGGACTCTAAGACTAATTCGGGTCATTCACGGAAGTCATGCTCCCAGGTGATCAAGACCAATTTGGATACAACAGGTATATGATACTGGCTATGGAGGATTGAGCAGGATAAGTTCCAGAGGCCTAGCTCTGCTGTTAGCCTTAAGGCATGCTTTATGGCTTAAGCAATGGCCAGCTGACATAGCTTCTAAAGAAGAATCTGACGGGACTCCCCTTTAAGGTGGGGTGTCTGTTTGGGAGTGCTTGGTTGACATGGTATAGCGTGCTACTGGTGGTAAATCATCTAATCTGCCACAGAAGACGAAGTCTAACACTTCTTTTCGCAGGGCCTCTAATCCTTCCGGGGTTCCGGCTAGAGGTTTGGCCTCTTCCGAGTCCCAAATTAAGGCAACAGGTAGAATAAAGCCAGACTCCCTTCAAGCCTGCTCAGGCATGAAGGGACGCCCCGCTCTTGCAGGTAGGGGGAAGCTTCTGCATTTGCTTATATTTGGAGGCTTCATATAACAGATATTTTGGATACAGGAAGTTGTATCCTCAGGTTACAAGATCAAATTAGGAACAGACCTCCTTGGAGATTCTCTTGGTCAGGGGTATCCCGAATTCTGCAGGAAACAGAAGCAATGAGACCTGCCGTATCTCGCTCTTTTAGAGATTGGAGTTGTTGATCCACAGTGAAGTTTCTCCAGCCGGGAGATTTTATAACCACAGTGTACATATAAGGATGTGTACCTACATTGCAGTAGCTGGTCTACATCTTCAGTTGCGGTCTATCATTAGCACCAAGGGTGTTTCCAAGGTGTTGTCAGGTCTCATGTTATGGTATACATATAATCCTACTTAGACGATGTGTTGATATGGGCTCCATCATGTCGGGAGGCCCAGAAAGATACACAGATTGTCTGATCGACATTGGATAACTGACTATCCAGTCGAATTCCTCTTAAGTCAAATATCACATCATACTTTCATTGGACACGTCTCAGGCAAAAGCGTTCTTCCCGAACAGAAGAGTTTTTTACTCCAGGCCAGGGAACAGGGTCTCTTGTCTTGCCCTGACCCGATGATTCATCAAGGAATATGGGCCTGATGGTATCTTGCTTTAAATCAGTACCTTTTGCACTGTTCACATCAGACGACCCCTGCACATGAAATTGCTCACAATCTGGGATTGAGACTCAGACTCTGGATCACTCTTTTTTTGCATGACACAATCAACAACGCAGTCTCTAGCCTGGTCCTCAGCCTCTTCAGACTGGCAAATCCTTACTTCCAGTACAGTGGAAGATCATCACCATGTATGCCAGTCAATCTGGTTGGGGGGGTGTCATGGAGTCACAAACGATCCAGGGACAGTGGAGTCCGAAGGAGAACAGGAAACGCCAGCCTTAATCCAGTTGAAAGGATAAAATATCCACATTTATTGTTCCATACAAAACTTCTGTAAAATCATTCCATCCATAGATACGAGTCAGAATACAGCATAAGGGAGCAGTTTAGTAGCCAACGCGTTTCGGGCACAGACTCTTAATCATGACATGACTTCCTGGTCCCATAAAAAACATTTAAATACTCAAAGTATGCATGTGTTTCTCATTATCCCACACCTAGAGCTAATTGAATCAATATAAATCAGGTGAAAAATCTTATTCCTCCTGAACACTCTAAAATTCAAAAAAGGTTTAGAAAAAATTTATTAAATTAAATCCTAGATAATAATAATCAGACCTGAGATTTTAATATAAGGGCTGTTCTGTAAAGATTTAAATAGCAGAACGCTTATAAGGCTATTCAAGCCGCTAATTAAAAAAAAAAATGATCCAAGAACTGCAGAGTGTAGAGATAAGAGATACATTGTATTGCATAAACAAACATTACATTCATTGATACATGTTTAGTGAGAGCGCTGTCACTTAAAAGATCCTTTGTTTCATCTCCCTCGTCTGCTTGATACTATCACTGGGAAGATACATTGTATCATCTGCCTCAAACATATCATGCGGAGTAAGCAAAATGCTTTTAAAGCCATCCCAGTCAGGCCGAGAGAGAGAGAGAAAGGAAAGCAATACATTATGCCATAATGCACATAGATTCCCATAACAATGTTATTACAAATTCCTAGTCCTAATATACGAATCTTAATTTTAACATTCATTATATATTTATTAATTTTTATTGGATATAAAATCTTTCCTAAGGAAAATCATGGAAGCCCATTATGATTATTGTTTGTCATTTCATAATATTAAACCAATATCTACACATGATTATTTAACGGCGAAGATATAAATCTACATCCCACCGATGATTAAGGCCCTGCGGGGCCCTAGTGCCAAGCCGGAAAATCCATGAAACCTCCCGCTGGAGAAGTTTGGCATGTAAATCTCCCCCCCGGGGCCCAGTTTAACTCTTTCAATGCCTATACACATAAAGTGGGTTAGGTCGCCTGCATGGGAATCCCTGAAGTGGCGTCCTACATTGGAAGTGGAATCTATACGATTTAAAGATGTCGCTGCCACATGTTCAGCGATTCTCTTTTTAAGGGGCCTGGTAGTACACCCCACATATTGTATTTGACATAGCGTGCAAGTAATCAAATAAATTACATTACAGGAATTGCAATTCATAAAGCTTTTTATATTATATTGTTGGCCTGTAGCTGAGGACAGAAAACTGTTGCCAGAGGCAACTAATTTACACATCCCACAGCGATGTCCCCCACATCCATAAAAAACACTGCATGTGAGCCAGGTAGATGGTACTACACTGTGTCTCTCAAAGAGACTGGGGGACAATCTTTGGCCCAAGGAGGGAGAACGCCTACTGATGACTCTAATCCCATTTTTTACTATATCCCCCAACTGAGGATCTCCACTCAGAATCGGCAGATGTTTATTGATAATTTTTTTGATGGCAAAAAATTCCTCACTATAGGTAGTTACTAGAGATGAGCGAGTAGTATTCGACCGAGTCGGTATTCGATCGAATACTACGCTATTCGTCATACTCGATTTCGATCGAGTACAGCGGCGATGGCGCACTCACAATTCGTTTCCCCTCACACCTTCCCTGGCGCGTTTTTTACACCAATCACCATGCAGGGGGGGTGGGACAGGTCCTGGGAGGACGCTGGCATCGCGAGAACGGCGTCTAGACGCATTGGCTGGAAAAACCATGTGACCTCGAATCTACAAAACTCAGCACTTCCTCTTCGTCAGCATTAGCAGCTTGAACTTAGCGAGGGATAGACGCTCACAGCAGGGAAAGACAGGCTGTAGCTGGCAGGGCCCCAGAAGCTCGGAATATCGCATTTACCACCATATATACCAGCTACCAGAAGACAAGAGAGTCATTAAGAGCCCTTATTAGGGCTACTATGCTGAACGGTATATAGCTCATATGTAGGCAGGCAGGGCCCCAGAAGCTCAGAATATCGCATTTACTACCATATATACCAGCTACCAGAAGACAAGAGAGTCATTAAGAGCCCTTATTAGGGCTACTATGCTGAACGGTATATAGATCATATGTAGGCAGGCAGGGCCCCAGAAGCTCAGAATATCGCATTTACCACCATATATACCAGCTACCAGAAGACAAGAGAGTCATTGAGAGCCCTTATTAGGGCTACTATGCTGAACGGTATATAGCTCATATGTAGGCAGGCAGGGCCCCAGAAGCTCAGAATATCGCATTTACCACCATATATACCAGCTTCCAGAAGACAAGAGAGTCATTGAGAGCCCTTATTAGGGCTACTATGTTGAACAGTATATAGCTCATATGTAGGCAGGCAGGGCCCCAGAAGCTCAGAATATCACATTTACCACCATATATACCAGCTACCAGAAGACAAGAGAGTCATTAAGAGCCCTTATTAGGGCTGCTATGCTGAACGGTATATAGCTCATATGTAGGCAGGCAGGGCCCCAGAAGCTCAGAATATCGCATTTACCACCATATATACCAGCTTCCAGAAGACAAGAGAGTCATTGAGAGCCCTTATTAGGGCTACTATGTTGAACAGTATATAGCTCATATGTAGGCAGGCAGGGCCCCAGAAGCTCAGAATATCGCATTTACCACCATATATACCAGCTACCAGAAGACAAGAGAGTCATTGAGAGCCCTTATTAGGGCTACTATGCTGAACGGTATATAGCTCATATGTAGGCAGGCAGGGCCCCAGAAGCTCAGAATATCGCATTTACCACCATATATACCAGCTACCAGAAGACAAGAGAGTCATTGAGAGTCCTTATTATTAGGGCTACTATGCTGAACAGTATATAGCTCATATGTAGGCAGGCAGGGCCCCAGAAGCTCAGAATATCGCATTTACCACCATATATACCAGCTACCAGAAGACAAGACAGTCATTGAGAGCCCTTATTAGGGCTACTATGTTGAACAGTATATAGCTCATATGTAGGCAGGCAGGGCCCCAGAAGCTCAGAATATCGCATTTACCACCATATATACCAGCTACCAGAAGACAAGAGAGTCATTGAGAGTCCTTATTATTAAGGCTACTATGCTGAACAGTATATAGCCCATATGTAGGCAGGCAGGGCCCCAGAAGCTCAGAATATCGCATTTACCACCATATATACCAGCTACCAGAAGACAAGAGAGTCATTGAGAGTCCTTATTATTAGGGCTACTATGCTGAACAGTATATAGCTCATATGTAGGCAGGCAGGGCCCCAGAAGCTCAGAATATCGCATTTACCACCATATATACCAGCTACCAGAACACAAGACAGTCATTGAGAGCCCTTATTAGGGCTACTATGTTGAACAGTATATAGCTCATATGTAGGCAGGCAGGGCCCCAGAAGCTCAGAATATCGCATTTACCACCATATATACCAGCTTCCAGAAGACAAAAGAGTCATTGAGAGCCCTTATTAGGGCTACTATGTTGAACAGTATATAGCTCATATGTAGGCAGGCAGGGCCCCAGAAGCTCAGAATATCGCATTTACCACCATATATACCAGCTACCAGAGGACAAGAGAGTCATTGAGAGTCCTTATTATTAGGCCTACTATGCTGAACAGTATATAGCTCATATGTAGGCAGGCAGGGCCCCAGAAGCTCAGAATATCGCATTTACCACCATATATACCAGCTACCAGAAGACAAGACATTCATTGAGAGCCCTTATTAGGGCTACTATGTTGAACAGCATATAGCTCATATGTAGGCAGGCAGGGCCCCAGAAGCTCAGAATATCGCATTTACCACCATATATACCAGCTACCAGAAGACAAGAGAGTCATTGAGAGTCCTTATTATTAGGGCTACTATGCTGAACAGTATATAGCCCATATGTAGACAGGCAGGGCCCCAGAAGCTCAGAATATCGCATTTACCACCATATATACCAGCTACCAGAAGACAAGAGAGTCATTGAGAGTCCTTATTATTAGGGCTACTATGCTGAACAGTATATAGCTCATATGTAGGCAGGCAGGGCCCCAGAAGCTCAGAATATCGCATTTACCACCATATATACCAGCTTCCAGAAGACAAGAGAGTCATTGAGAGCCCTTATTAGGGCTACTTTGTTGAACAGTATATAGCTCATATGTAGGCAGGCAGGGCCCCAGAAGCTCAGAATATCGCATTTACCACCATATATACCAGCTACCAGAAGACAAGAGAGTCATTGAGAGTCCTTATTATTAGGGCTACTAATTTTCAAGAGGTCTCAGCTCTTGGGCCTCCACACAATGTTTGAGAGGTCTCAGCTCTTGGGCCTCCACACAATTTCTAAGAGGTCTCAGCTCTTGGGCCTTAATACAATTTTCAAGAGGTCTCAGCTCTTGGGCCTCCACACAATTTTTAAGAGGTCTCAGCTCTTGGACCTCCACACAATTTTTAAGAGGTCTCAGCTCTTGGGACTCCACACAATTTTTAAGAGGTCTCAGCTCTAAGCTTCCCTTACTGCTGGGGTGACACACTGTAACAAACCTCCTCCTGTAAGCTTCCCTTACTGCTGGGGTGACACACTGTAGCAAACCTCCTCCTGTAAGCTTCCCTTACTGCTGGGGTGACACACTGTAACAAACCTCCTCCTGTAAGCTTCCCTTACTGCTGGAGTGACACACTGTAACAAACCTCCTCCTGTAAGCTTCCCCGACTGCTGGGGTGACACACTGTAGCAAACCTCCTCCTGTAAGCTTCCCTTACTGCTGGAGTGACACACTGTAACAAACCTCCTCCTGTAAGCTTCCCCGACTGCTGGGGTGACACACTGTAACAAACCTCCTCCTGTAAGCTTCCCTGACTGCTGGGGTGACACACTGTAACAAACCTCCTCCTGTAAGCTTCCCCGACTGCTGGGGTGACACACTGTAACAAACCTCCTCCTGTAAGCTTCCCTGACTGCTGGGGTGACACACTGTAACAAACCTCCTCCTGTAAGCTTCCCTTACTGCTGGGGTGACACACTGTAACAAACCTCCTCCTGTAAGCTTCCCTGACTGCTGGGGTGGCACACTGTAACAAACCTCCTCCTGTAAGCTTCCCTTACTGCTGGGGTGACACACTGTAACAAACCTCCTCCTGTAAGCTTCCCTGACTGCTGGGGTGACACACTGTAACAAACCTCCTCCTGTAAGCTTCCCTTACTGCTGGAGTGACACACTGTAACAAACCTCCTCCTGTAAGCTTCCCCGACTGCTGGGGTGACACACTGTAACAAACCTCCTCCTATAAGCTTCCCTGACTGCTGGGGTGACACACTGTAACAAACCTCCTCCTGTAAGCTTCCCCGACTGCTGGGGTGACACACTGTAACAAACCTCCTCCTGTAAGCTTCCCTGACTGCTGGGGTGACACACTGTAACAAACCTCCTCCTGTAAGCTTCCCTTACTGCTGGGGTGACACACTGTAACAAACCTCCTCCTGTAAGCTTCCCTGACTGCTGGGGTGACACACTGTAACAAACCTCCTCCTGTAAGCTTCCCTTACTGCTGGAGTGACACACTGTAACAAACCTCCTCCTGTAAGCTTCCCCGACTGCTGGGGTGACACACTGTAACAAACCTCCTCCTGTAAGCTTCCCTTACTGCTGGAGTGACACACTGTAACAAACCTCCTCCTGTAAGCTTCCCCGACTGCTGGGGTGACACACTGTAACAAACCTCCTCCTATAAGCTTCCCTTACTGCTGGGGTGACACACTGTAACAAACCTCCTCCTGTAAGCTTCCCTGACTGCTGGGGTGACACACTGTAACAAACCTCCTCCTGTAAGCTTCCCTTACTGCTGGGGTGACACACTGTAACAAACCTCCTCCTGTAAGCTTCCCTTACTGCTGGAGTGACACACTGTAACAAACCTCCTCCTGTAAGCTTCCCTTACTGCTGGGGTGACACACTGTAACAAACCTCCTCCTGTAAGCTTCCCTGACTGCTGGGGTGACACAATGTAACAAACCTCCTCCTGTAAGCTTCCCTGACTGCTGGGGTGACACACTGTAACAAACCTCCTCCTGTAAGCTTCCCTTACTGCTGGGGTGACACACTGTAACAAACCTCCTCCTGTAAGCTTCCCCTACTGCTGGGGTGACACACTGTAACAAACCTCCTCCTGTAAGCTTCCCTGACTGCTGGGGTGACACACTGTAACAAACCTCCTCCTGTAAGCTTCCCTTACTGCTGGAGTGACACACTGTAACAAACCTCCTCCTGTAAGCTTCCCCGACTGCTGGGGTGACACACTGTAACAAACCTCCTCCTATAAGCTTCCCTTACTGCTGGGGTGACACACTGTAACAAACCTCCTCCTGTAAGCTTCCCTGACTGCTGGGGTGACACACTGTAACAAACCTCCTCCTGTAAGCTTCCCTTACTGCTGGGGTGACACACTGTAACAAACCTCCTCCTGTAAGCTTCCCTTACTGCTGGAGTGACACACTGTAACAAACCTCCTCCTGTAAGCTTCCCCGACTGCTGGGGTGACACACTGTAACAAACCTCCTCCTGTAAGCTTCCCTTACTGCTGGGGTGACACACTGTAACAAACCTCCTCCTGTAAGCTTCCCTTACTGCTGGGGTGACACACTGTAACAAACCTCCTCCTGTAAGCTTCCCTTACTGCTGGGGTGACACAATTTAACAAACCTCCTCCTGTAAGCTTCCCTGACTGCTGGGGTGACACACTGTAACAAACCTCCTCCTGTAAGCTTCCCTTACTGCTGGGGTGACACACTGTAACAAACCTCCTCCTGTAAGCTTCCCTTACTGCTGGGGTGACACACTGTAACAAACCTCCTCCTGTAAGCTTCCCTTACTGCTGGGGTGACACAATGTAACAAACCTCCTCCTGTAAGCTTCCCTTACTGCTGGGGTGACACACTGTAACAAACCTCCTCCTGTAAGCTTCCCTTACTGCTGGGGTAACACACTGTAACATACCTCCTCCTTTAAGCTTCCCTTACTGCTGGGGTGACACAATGACACAAGAGGACATGTCTGACCACATCTCACACACACACACACACACACACACACACACAATGACAATTAGGGGTGGGGTCTATTTATTTTCCCCCTTGCCTATGCCATCTGTGGTTGTCATTAGGCAACGTGATTTTAAGGGGTGCAGAATTTTGTTCTTTTTTGTACAGTTTGGCTTGGGGTCCATGGCAATGTAGAGGAAAGAAGGTTTCCTTGTCTTGTCTCACTTTACGTAGAAGTTATATTGTGTTTGGAGTGTATTGTTGAGTGGCTGTGATAGTGGCGTAATAGTGCGACTTGGGCGCGTTATATGCACCCAGACATGCTTCCCCTGCTGTCCCAGTTGCATTCCAGCAGTGTTGGCATCATTTTCTGATGTTTCAGGGTGGACTTGGTGACCTCCAAGTGGTCGAATTGAGATTTCCAAGTGGCGAGCATTTTTTTCCCATAGACTATAATGGGATTAGATAATCGGTCGAGTAGTCGAGTAACGCGGTCTATTCGAATCGAAATTCGAAATTTCGAATATTTCACTACTCGCTCATCTCTAGTAGTTACCAGAATGGGATCTTTATTATCAGTATAAGAGTAGGACTGCTTATTTCTTCTACTAAAATTATTTTTTATATCTTTGTTTTTATTTTTATTTTTACTTTTTGAAAGCATAACACTTCTATCTTTAGATCTCGCTATATCTTCTGCTCTGAATAATCATTCTTCTGAATAACCCCTGGCCTTCAATCTGTTTTTAACCACCTGAATCTCCTCCTCAAACTCCTTTTGATCAGAGCAATTTCTACGTGCCCGTATCATTTCTCCCACCGGGATCGCTTTAATTGTATGCTTTGGATGGCAACTTTCTGCCCTGAGGGTAGTGTTTCCTGCTGTCTTCTTTCTATATGTCTTGGTAATGATCTCCTTGCCATTTGGAGCTACTCTCAAATTCAAATCCAAAAACGGGATGGAGTATGCATTATTTTCAGAAGTGAATTTTAAATTCAGGTCATTATTGTTTAAATACTCTACAAACTGAGAAATGGTCTGATCATCTCCCTCCCATATAAAGAGTAGGTCATCGATATATCTTCCGAAGTATTTAACCCTATGTAGGAAGGGGTTTTTGGGGCCATAAATTGTCTCCCTCTCCCACCAACCCATATAAAGGTTGGCGAGAGAGGGAGAGAAAGGGGCCCCCATAGACGCCCCACACAATTGTAAATAATATGCTCCTGCAAAGAGAAAGTAATTGTGCTTCAGAAGAAATTCAATGGCAAGAATAATAAAGGTAATTAATTCCTCTGAATAAGCTGAATAGTTCTTCAGAAAAAAATAAACAGCCTGTAATGCAAGATCGTGTGGTATTGATGAATATAGCGAGGTTACATCACACGTTAACCACCTGAAATCTTCCTGCCATTGAAACCCCGATAAAGATTGCATTACATTCCCTGCTTCTTTAAGAAAACCTGGTAATCTCCGTACAAGGGGAAGCAAATGGGAATCCAGCCATTGTCCCAGTCTCTCACTCATCCCCCCAATCCCAGCCACAATTGGTCGGCCGACCGGAGGACGTTGCGGCTTATGGATTTTGGGGAGATGGTGAAAGACTGGGGCAATGGGGGAACCAACAAATAAGGCATCGATATCCTGATTAGTTAGAACATTGAGAGCTCGCCCTTCTTCCAGTAGGATCTTTAAACCCTTCTGGAACTTCTTGGTGGGATCCCCCGGTAATTTCAAGTAAGTGGCGTAATCATTAAGTTGTCTCAATGCTTCCAACTCATAATCCTTAGAATCTAAAATCACTACACTACCACCCTTGTCTGCAGCGCGAATCACTATTTCTTTATTTTGTGCTAAGTTGTGAATAGCTTTTATTTCTGCAGGTAGAAGATTACTATATTTCCTATTTTTTCTAAGTGACTTTTGTGCTAGAGATGTTAAATCCTTTTCTACCATTGTTTGAAATACATCCAACACATATGGACGGGAATTGACAGGATAAAAATTTTTATCAGTTATCCTGAATTTTGGAGGGGGACATGCTTTCTCGGGGCCCTGATCAGATAAATCCTCTAACCACATGACCATAGTTTGATCCAGAAAAGAAAAATCAGACCTATCTTCACATGCTTGAAATCTAGACGAATCAGGTTCATTTACATGCATGTAATCATCTGTGGGATCAGATGAGCCAAGTGCCCCAGTGAAACCACCGGTATAATCCCGGGGTGACAATGAGGGACAGGGCTCATCTGTCCCACATTTTGAAAATTGTTTCCTTAATGTCAAATTTCTTACAAATCTATTAAGATCTAATACAGTATCAAATAAATCAAAATGATAGGTTGGAGAAAAAGATAATGCCTTGGCCAAAAGAGATATTTCCTCAGGTGACAAGGAATATGATGATAGATTAATAACACTGTTGTTATCTATTAAGTCCGCCGGCCCCGCAGGACATAACGGTTTGCATCCTCTGTGTTTCCGCCCCGCTCTTTGGGGTCTCTTGTATTTCTTTTTCTTCTTGATTTTACATGGCCCGGTTCTGGAAAATTTCTGGATTCTAATTCAGTGTCAGATCGGTCACTGGTTGAGGACCAATCTGACGATTCCGATGTATTAAAAGTCACAGATTTTTTTCCGGTATTACTTTTCAATATTGATCTTGGGCGGAAAGATCTATAGGAAGCTCTTTTCCAGCTGTAAATTCTGTCCAGACGATAATCATCAGTGTCTCTTTGGTACTTATTTCGTTTAATTTCCATAATTTGTGCCTCCATCGTATCTAACGACTTACGTAAGCGTTCCATATTATCTTCGAAATATGCAATTGATTCAAATTGTTTAAATGAATTTTCCAGATCCACAATATTTTTCTGAATCTCTTTAAGCTTCTCCTCTTCATGTGTGATAATTAATCGCATAAGATCCATTGACGCATTTGTCAAGATTTTATTCCATTCCTTTTGGAAATTTTCTGAATAAATCGTAGTGGGAAACTTCCTTATTCTAAGGCCCCTCGGTATCATTGCATTTTGTACATATTTTGTAAGGGAACTCAGGTACCACCACGTTTTGAGCTCTTTGCGCATAATGTCCTCATATTTCCTTAAAAGATTTTTAAAGTCAGGTGACTGTGACTGCATTTCTGTGTTCAAATCTTGTAAAAACACCAATTCAAATTTATTTTGACTCTTGGTTGTGTCACCATATAGCGATCTCACTCTTTCCATGGTTAATAAATCCGCTTACTCTGACGGCAATAATATATGGAGGATAGAATATATTTCAGAATTTGGTGGATATTCCCATATGAACGATAGCAGCAAAGGTTTAAATAATCCAAAATGAACCTACGGTCTTAGGCGTCGGCACGATCAGAGCTTGCTGTCTTGCAAAGGTAACTTGAGTTGATCAGCCCCACCTGTAGGCATCCATTACCTTTGTGTGCAAAAAGATCATGGGACAAGGCACGGCTGTGAGTGCTCAGTTCACATGCATAGACGGATAAACAGGAAACGCCAGCCTTAATCCAGTTGAAAGGATAAAATATCCACGTTTATTGTTCCATACAAAACTTCTTTAAAATCATTCCATCCATAGATACGAGTCAGAATACAGCATAAGGGAGCAGTTTAGTAGCCAACGCGTTTCGGGCACAGACTCAGCCCTTAATCATGACATGACTTCCTGGTCCCATAAAAAACATTTAAATACTCAAAGTATGCATGTGTTTCTCATTATCCCACACCTAGAGCTAATTGGATCAATATAAATCAGGTGAAAAACCTTATTCCTCCTGAACACTCTAAAATTCAAAAAAGGTTTAGAAAAAATTTATTAAATTAAATCCTAGATAATAATAATCAGACCTGAGATTTTAATATAAGGGCTGTTCTGTAAAGATTTAAATAGCAGAATGCTTATAAGGCTATTCAAGCCGCTAATTCAAAAAAATGATTCAAGAACTGCAGAGTGTAGAGATAAGAGATACATTGTATTGCATAAACAAACATTACATTCATTGATACATGTTTAGTGAGAGCGCTGTCACTTAAAAGATACTTTGTTTCATCTCCCTCGTCTGCCTGATACTATCACTGGGAAGATACATTGTATCATCTGCCTCAAACATATCATGCGGAGTAAGCAAAATGCTTTTAAAGCCATCCCAGTCAGGCCGAGAGAGAGAGAAAGGAAAGCAATACATTATGCCATAATGCACATAGATTCCCATAACAATGTTATTACAAATTCCTAGTCCTAATATACGAATCTTAATTTTAACATTCATTATATATTTATTAATTTTTATTGGATATAAAATCTTTCCTAAGGAAAATCATGGAAGCCCATTATGATTATTGTTTGTCATTTCATAATATTAAACCAATATCTACACATGATTATTTAACGGCGAAGATATAAATCTACATCCCACCGATGATTAAGGCCCTGCGGGGCCCTAGTGCCAAGCCGGAAAATCCATGAAACCTCCCGCTGGAGAAGTTTGGCGTGTAAATCTCCCCCCCTGGGGCCCAGTTTAACTCTTTCAATGCCTGTACACATAAAGTGGGTTAGGTCGCCTGCATGGGAATCCCTGAAGTGGTGTCCTACATTGGAAGTGGAATCTATACGATTTAAAGATGTCGCTGCCACATGTTCAGCGATTCTCTTTTTAAGGGGCCTGGTAGTACACCCCACATATTGTATTTGACATAGCGTGCAAGTAATCAAATAAATTACATTACAGGAATTGCAATTCATAAAGCTTTTTATATTATATTGTTGGCCTGTAGCTGAGGACAGAAAACTGTTGCCAGAGGCAACGAATGTACACATCCCACAGCGATGTCCCCCCACATCCATAAAAACCACTGCATGTGAGCCAGGTAGATGGTACTACACTGTGTCTCTCAAGAGACTGGGGGACAATCTTTGGCCCAAGGAGGGAGAACGCCTACTGATGACTCTAATCCCATTTTTTACTATATCCCCCAACTGAGGATCTCCACTCAGAATCGGCAGATGTTTATTGATAATTTTTTTTCCGAAGGAGAACAGACTCTCCATAAATTCCCTGGAGCTGAGAGCAATTCTATTGTGTCTCAGGCATTGGACATCCCATCTGAAGGGGCATCCTATCCAGATTCAAACAGACAATTGGACGGTTGTGGTATATATCAACCACCATGGGGGCACCAGAAGCAGTAAAGCCCTCATGGAAGTGAAACAGGTTTCATGCATTTCAGCTGTACACATACCTGGAGTGGAAACTTGCAGGCCGATCATCTCAGCAGAACGGTCCTCATCAGAGGGAATGGTCTCTTAGTCAGAGGGTTTTTTTCAATCCCTATGCATGCACTGGGGGATTCCGGACATAGATCTTTTGTGCATCAAGGCACAATCGGAAGGTTACAAAGTTGTGTCTCGGTCCTGGGATCCTCTAACAATAGCAACAGATGTCCTGATGCTTCAGTGGTCGGCATTCAAGCTTCTTTATGCATTCCCTCCGATTCCACTCCTTGGGTCAAGTACGAAAAAAGGTTAGCTCACAAGGGAGTCCCAACCATTCTGGTGGCTCCTCAGTGGCCAAGAAGAAGCTGGTTCTCAGACATAGTAAGGATGTCAGAGGGCAACTCATGGAGGTTACCCGACGATCCAGATTTTCCCACACAGGGGCCTCTAAGGCATCCCAATTCACAAGTTCTGGCTTGGATGGCCTGGCTATCCCAATTCACAAGTTCTGGCTTGCACGTCCTGGCTATTGAATCCTTTATCTTGGCAGAAAGGGGGTTCTTCTGCTAGAGTCATGCAGACTATGATTCAGGCCAGGAAGAAGCCTATAGAGTCTGGCAAGCATTATCGCTTGGTGCGAATCCAGAGGGTTTGCTGGTAGAATTTTTTCTGTTCCCAGAATATTTGATTTTTTTTGGCAGAAAGGTCTTGATGAAGGTTTTCAATGAAGTACTTTAAGGGGACAGATATCTGCTTTATCTATCTTTTTATTCAGAAACCCATTGCTGAGAATAAATGTATCAAAACGTTTGTATAGGGAGTAGCTCATGTGCGGCCTCCTCATAAGCCACTTCTACCAGTTTGGGACCTGAACTTAGTTTTATCTGCTCTTCAGGGTCCTCCTTTTGAACCACTGGCAGATACATCATTAAGTTATTGACTCTTAAGATTATCTTTTTTAGTGGCGGCAACCTCAGTAAGGAGGGTTTCTGAATTAGCAGCTTATCAGTTAAGTCTCCTTATTTAGTGTTACATAAGGACAAGGTTGTCTTCTGCTTTAAACAGGATGTTCTTCCTAATTGCCTTCCTTAGGTCCTACTCCGGTGTCCGATAAAGAGAGGATTCTTCATTGCTGGATGTAGTGTAAGCACTAAGATACTATCTCACAGCTACACAATCTTTCTGTAGGTTGGACTCCTTATTTGTCATACCTGAGGGTCCACGGAAAGGTCTTCCACCATCTAAGTCTACCATCAGCGATGGATTAGACAGGCCTAAGCGGAAGGATGCTCCTTTTAGGACTACTGCTCATTTGACAAGAGCTATTGGAGTTTCTTGGGCATTTTTGCATCAAGCTTCAATAGAACAAGTATGCAAAGCTGCTACTTGGTTTTCAGTTCATACATTTACCAAATTCTATAAGGTAGAGCCTTTGGTAGGAAGGAATCACATACAGAAGAAATTAGATGGTTTTGGAATGTCTTATTACTTATTACTTCAGGACATCAGACCATCCCTGTCTGCTAGGTTACTATGACCATGTCTTGGATGACTAGTCTTAGGGGAGTGGTAAATAGTTGCTGTAAATAATGATCAGCATAAAAAAAATGAAATAAAATAAACGGAGAGAGGAGTCTTGTATTTTGTCTCCAGCCTTTTGTTTCCAACAGGAGATATAGGTATACCTCCCTGGCGGCTGGTTCTACTGCTTTTTAATTAAACTGAAGTGGATCAAGTCAGCCAGGTGGATATAGGCCCGGGAGGTGGAGACACGCCTTTGTTCTTGCATTCCACGCCCTTCGGGAAAGGTTAACCCATTGGTCTCTGAATTCTTCTGATGTCCTGAAGTAGTAATGGAAGAAATTTATTCTACAGGTGAGTACTCCAGAATTTTCTTTTTTCAAGAATGCTGGCCTTTCTGCATTTAGATTCTAGAGAAGGACATATATTGGTGGACTGGTTGTTCTTTGATGTTATTGCTTGCTACAAGCTGAGCTTTCTTTGTCTGGAGTGGAGGCAGAGCACTCTTCAAATACCCAACCAACCTCATCTGGATAATTGTGGGCTTGCCTACAGAATGCCTGTTAATAGCACTAGGTAGTATTACATTGGGTTGCTCTCTTAAAAATATTTTTTAAAATCATTTTTTTTCTTTTTTGGCTTGGAATAGCTCTAAGGAGAGCCTATTAATATGGTTGCTTTGGAGCTATAGGGGACCGTGGGTGACCCTTTGCGGGCTGGGCAATAAGTCTGCTTGACAGGCGGAACAAAGAGTAAAATGGGCAGGCTTGCATAAGGACTACACATTGCTATATATGTCCCAGATTCAATTTATTAGCAAGCGATAATTTATGTTACCAGCTGTATTGAAGTGTGCATAGCTCTTTGAGTACAAGTTAAACACATTAACTGGATTTTACCAATTTGCACTCTTTGTCACACTATATCTAAATCTGTTAGGGCATCCGCAGCTATTTTGCATTCTGTTGTGTACCCTTTTACTCAATAAATCAATTATTCACGCTATTCTGCTATCTCTTATATTCAGGAAGCAGCATGTAGCTGAAAACATACAGTTCCCTTCATGCTCTTCCTTTCTCTGTCTCTGTGCAGGTTACTAGAAGATACATTTAAATATACAGCACTTTTCCGTGTCAATCATGTAATCAATGTAAGTACATAAAAGCTTCCAAAACAACTAATGGCAGAACTTAATCTCAAACATTATGTAAACTGTAGGACCACTCATGTGGTATACCTCCTCACATGTTGGTGTGGTTGCTTCTATGTGGGCAAGACAAATAGAAATTTAGGTAACCGTATGTATGAACATAACTATGATATAAGAAAACAAAATTTGAGAGCGCGCGCGCGTGCCCGAGCGGATGGACGTCTGATCCCTCGGCTCCGCAGCAACGGGAGGCCTTGAGCGACCAGACGAGCAGCTGAGAGGTCTGACCTGCAGCATCTCCACCGGGTGAGCGAGGGGATCGCCTGGGGAGTCAGCGGGGAGGCGATGCTGGCCGCCTCCGGCAGGAAAAAGGGCGGTAGAGAGGGCCGCAAGTCGGTGGCCGCAGGAACCAAGATGGCGGCCGTGAGGTCTGAAGAGACAGCGTGTGCGGCCCGGGAAGGGGGGACACACTGCGCTTACAGAGCAGAGGGCAGACAAGCTTGATGAAAGCTCAGCAGATTCGCTGGACAGCTGGGCCCGCTCCCCAACCTCCCCAGCCCATACAGCACAGCCGGCAGCGCAGGGACAGCCAATCCTCCCTGACATCTTGTCTCAGCTCAGAGCAATCATGAGGGAAGAGGTGACAGAGGTGACCACTAAGCATACTGACACCCTGCTACGTGAGATAAGGGACCTGGGAGGCAGAACAGACGCCCTGGAATCAAGGCTGGACGATGTCACTACAGTTTTGGACACCCAGGACTCCCTCTTAACCCACCTCCAGGAAGAAATAGCTCTCTTAAAGGGGCAGCAGGAGGAGTTGGAGAACCGCAATCGTCGCTCCAATCTGAGATTCCGGGGCCTCCCTGAAACCCTGGAGGATGTGCCCGGCACTATCACAGCCCTCCTTCAAGAGCTCGTCCCGGATATCCCTGTGGAAATGTTTTAATCTGGCCTCCCGTTGCGCCACACGCTCCCTCTAGTTTCCAGTCAGGGGAAGACCTTTTTGCTTCCACTCCCCCGATTTCTGGAAAATCTTCACAAATGTTTTGTGATTTAATGATGTTTACAATGTTAAATCTTGCTTTATTGTTGTTGTACCTCCCAATTAAAATGTCAGGAATGTATATCCACACCCCTTAAACTTAAACTCCGGAATGGGAAGATCTTCAATAACCCCATTGAGATAGTGGAGGAATTCTCCTTGGGGTTGGGTAAATTGTATGATGCCCCCGCCCCCCCGGCAGAGGCCCGGATCCGGGATTTTTTTCTAGATATTAACCTCCCCCCCGTGCACGAAACCCAAGCTCAGAAAGTTGACGAGGATATTAAGCTCGAGGAGGTCCTTAGCGTTATTAAGTCACTGAAGCCGGGTAAGAGGCCGGGGCCTGACGGATTCACTGCCTCATTTTACAAAAAATTGGCCCCCATCATAGCCCCCCGCCTGGTCAGAGTCTACAACTGGGTTAAGAGAGGAAACCCTTTGGACTCGGACATGCTCCGGGCCTCAGTAGTAATGATCCCCAAGCCAGGAAAAGACTCCCTCAACTGGACTAACTATAGGCCCATTTCACTTTTGAATATAGACCTAAAAATTCTCACCAAAGTCTTAGCGAACAGATTAAATGAGCTCCTGCCTAATTTGATCCATAGAGACCAGGTTGGATTTGTCCCCATGAGGCAGGCCGGAGATGGGGTCAGAAGAATTTGCCAACTGATAGACAGAATCAGAACACAAAAAAAGGAGGCAATGCTGCTCTCCCTCGATATAGAAAAGGCCTTCGACTCCCTCTCTTGGCAGTACCTCCAAAGTGCCCTTCAACACTGGAGATTCGGCCCCGGCCTAATGTCCTGGGTCTCCGCCATCTATGCTGACCCATCGGCCTCCATTAAATATGCAGGCTACACATCCAAAGGTTTTCAGATTAAAAGGGGCACTAGACAGGGCTGCCCGCTGTCCCCCCTCTTATTCATCCTGGCTCTGGAACCCTTGGCGGAGAAACTGAGGTATAGCCCCTCTATTACTGGAATCTCTTGGGGGAGTACAGAACACAAGGTTTCACTATTCGCAGACGATATGCTGCTCATGCTCACGTCCCCACACATCTCAGCACCCAATGTAGTTTCGCTCTTTTCCTCCGTTAGTCACATATCGGGCCTCTCTCTGAATGCATCTAAATCCACAGCTCTGGATATTTCCCTCACGGCCCACACCAAGAACTTGTTACAACAAAACTTTTCTTGGGGGTGGACCCACAAACTACCTTACCTTGGGATTAAACTAGTAGCTGACTGTGATAAAATCTACCAAGCTAACTATCCAGAGCTGATTAAATCCCTGGACAAGATGTTGCAGTCTTGGCAATTTGTACGGCTCTCGTGGTTAGGCAGGATAGCCGCATTGAAAATGTCGTTCTTCCCCAAGATTCTTTATCTATTTCGGGTACTCCCCGTCTGGGTTCCTAAGAGCACACTCGACCTCCTGCAGAGGAAAGTGATGTCCTTTGCATGGAATAAAACTAAACCAAGAGTTAAAAGGAACATCCTCTACTGTAAAAAATCTCAGGGAGGACTGGCCTTCCCCTCCCTACATAAATACTACACTGCAGCCCAAGTAGCCCCCTTGGTTTTGCTCCAAGCCCCAGCCCACAAACCTTGGTGGGTTTTGAATGATTATGAAAGTTGTAGGCCTATTGATCCGGCGGCACTGTTGTGGATCCCCAGAACAAGTAGGCCAAAAGCCCTCCCTACCTTCCTCAACTTTACCCTGTCACTTTGGGACAGGGTTAGCCACCTGCTTTCCTCCCCGCACCTCCCGGCCTCCCCTCTCTTCGGGAACCCCTCCTTCCCTCCTGGCATTCCTGAGTCCTCTGGATTTAAATGGTGGAAAAAGAAAGGCCTCACGTCAGTTGATAAACTCCTTGCCCCCTCGGGATTAAAACCTCCTCGAGACCTGAATTCTGGGATAGACCCTCCTCCCTCAGAAGTCTTCAGACTAATACAAGTGCAACACTTTGTGAAAACTCTCCTTAGCAAATCACCCCCTACTACAAGATGACGGATTTTGAGCAACGCTGCTGTCGCGACCAGTTCGCGAGAGGGCTAATTTCTAGCATCTATGCGACATTGATCTCGGGGTCCCCCCCTACAAAACATAATTACATGCTCAAATGGGAACAGGAACTGGGGGCTTCTAGGTCGGAGGAGGAATGGCAGTGTATGTGGAGGAATGTGAGCAGTACATCCTACAACGCCCTCGTACTGGAAAACGCATATAAAGTGCTGTACCGGTGGTATTATACACCGGACCAGATTCACAGGTTCTCCCCCACGGACTCCCCCCTTTGCTTTAGAGGGTGCCAAGAACTGGGGAATATGACCCACATATGGTGGCACTGCCCGCAGGCAAAGGCTTTGTGGGTGGAGGCGTGCGGGATGCTCTCTAATATCCTCCACATACCAGTGATGACCGACCCATGGGTGGCCCTACTCGCCCTCAAACCACAAATCTATAAAATACAGGAATGGCGCCTGATGCAACATGTATTTTCTGCAGTCCGAATGACCATAGCTAGGAGCTGGAAGTCACCCTCACTGGGGTGGGGTGAGGTACAGAACAGAATCTCGGACATAATGGTCAATGAAAAGATGTCAGCTATCAAGAACGATACCTATGATAAATTTTATGCCATCTGGAAACCCTGGATAGAGCATATTGACATATCTATCAAGCCATCAGACCCTATATTTCCTGTCTGAGCCCCCACCCCTGCACTCCCCCCCCCCGAGCACCAATACTTCGAGCAGAACTCATGTCTCATATAGGCCAGGGCCCTCCCCTTTCCCATAACCCCTGTGTTTCTGTCTTTAAAGTTAAGAAATGAAGTTTTTAGGTTTTAATGTCGTTATATTGCTCTTCTAAAGTGTACCTGTATTCATTCACTGTATACTTCCCATTCTTTCAATGGCGACCAGTAGATGCTGAATACCAGTCCAGATACCATGATACCTCTAGAAAGGCCGCGACTTGTATCGTGACCTTCTCCCACATATCGTAGCACTTCCAGATTGTGAATATAGGAACTGTATTGTAATTAATCTCTTTCGCTTTGTATCCAGAATCCGATGTTTATATTATTTTGGTGGTCACCCCTACCTGTCAATAGGTACCACTATGTTGACATATTTTGTATTTAACTTGAAAGACTTCAATAAAATCTTGGTAAAAGAAAACAAAATTTGAAGACCCTATAGGATGTCATGGAACAATTTGTAAACAATGTAACAAACTTGGCATACCGTTCTAGGCCCTGGCGTGAGAGGGGGTGACCTCATCAAACAAACATCACAAATGGATTTTTGGATACTTTGGAAGCTGATAAATGGCCTGATCTAAATGAACAAATATCATATGTTCCATTCCTAGGCCAATGAAAACAAAACAAAAAACAATTACACAATAACAGCAACTCCCCAAGCTCGGTGCCTGGGAGTCATTCTGGACTCTGCCCTCTCTTTCAAACCACATATTCACTCCCTGGCCACCTCCTGTCACCTCCAACTTAAAAACATCTCCCGCATCGTCCTTTCCTCTCACCTGACACCACTAAAATGCTAGTGCATGCCCTGGTCATATCCCGTCTGGATTACTGCAACATCCTTCTTTGTGGCTTACCAACTAACAGACTGGCACCCCTCCAATCTATCCTGAACTCTGCTGCTCGCCTCATCCATCTCTCCTCTCACTCCTCTAGTTCTGCACCTCTCTGCCAATCCCTACACTGGCTGCCAGTCCCACAGTGAATCCTGTTCAAAACTCTAACTCTTGCATACAAAGCTCTCTCCAACCAGGCCCCTCCCTACATCTCATCTCTAATCCAACAGTATCAACCTAGACGCAGCCTCCGCTCTTCTGCCGACCTTCTCCTGTCCTCAACCCTGGTCACCTCCTCTCACGCCCGCCTCCAGGACTTCTCTCGTGCAACTTCAATCTTCTGGAATGCCCTCCCGCACCCAATCCGCCACGCCACAACCCTCAAAACCTTCAAAGGCGCCCTTAAAACTCACTTATTCAGACAAGCATATAATCTGGCCTAACCAATCTTCTAAAGGGCGCATGCCACAAAGCTCAATACTGACTGTTTGTGATCCTTCTCCCTCGTCTTCACCCCTCTTCCTTTAGACTGTAAGCTCGCAAGGGCAGGGCTCTCTCCCCTATTGTATCTTGTACTCAGAATATCCATTGTCAACTCTGTAAAACTGCATTTGAAATAGTATATGTACCGTATGTTTCTACCCTGTCTGTAATTACTACTTTGTAAAGCGATACGGAAGATGATGGCGCTATATAAATAAACAATAATAATAATAATAATAGAGGGGTAGAGCTATACAACAAAACGAAATAATCAGGATTTACAAACACTGGAGGGATCGATCTAATGCGCCTTACCTTGGGAGACACCATACTGTAACATTTTGAATAGAATAATTATGTATAAAAGAGATCAAATAATGTAAAGTATTGTATTTTGGTCCTTTAATAATACAATTGTGTACAAATACCTGTTTGTTTCTTTTCTTGCCCCAGACAATACCTTAATTATATAGGTGGGATTCCAGGGCTACCCCACCTCAATATTCCCACCAATTAGGCAGCACACCAAACTAAAATTTCAAATATTTATTAAATCACAAAAAATATGTATACACTGATCATACATAAAAACAAATCAACATATAAACATAATAAAAAACATATATTAACCCCCCCCCCAAGTGGGGAGGAACTATGAGGGCTAGATCAATGAGGCACTCTATTATTACTGTGCCCCCATTCATGGAATCAAATTTGATATATTGTAATGTAAAAGGCTCTCACAATATGACCATACAAATGCCAACGCTCATGCAATGCTTTCTAAAGTGCCTGTGCAGTCCCTACTCTACTTCATCAACAGATTGATGATAATTACTACGCGGTGCTACTCAAAAATAAAAATATTAATCTGTTCAAAAAATATATATTTGTGCAAATTAGCAATAAAAAGTGCTAGAAAGTGCCAAGTGCTTAAGTGCTATCATGCAAAAACTACCATAGTGCCTATACATTATATGAAGCGTCGAAACACACATGCCATAATGAGCCAAACAATTCTTTGTAAACAGAATAATCAGCCTAAATATAATTCGCCCATAAGTCCTCCCCACTTACCTTCTCACCTACGCGCTGCGTGGTTATCAACCACTTCACCTGGGTGCCCAGACAATAGCAAGAGAACATTGAGGTGTAATGAAGCTTGTTTATTCTGTATTACTTATATATATATGACAATATATAAAAAAGACGATCAAATAAAAACGTATTTAATCAATTACAGTTACATACCATATGATGTATGGATTTAGTTATAAATTAATTTATGATCAATATTTCTATAAATGAATAATGATTTAAAAATATCATTATTAAGAGAAATCATTTTTATTAAAATCTAAACCACAATCAATTTTAATAGTTTAGTTTTTTATATATATAATTAGTATTTTATTTTTAGTTCTTGATATCATTGTTACATTAATTGAAGTTATTATCATAATAGATTTAGGTTTCCTATTGATTTACTCAATCAACTCCCAGCATTATTATCTTGTTATGTCAGAAGTCCTCATATTATGCTTATGTTGTCTTCCCTCCTAAGGCACCCAGAGCTTATTAACAGCGTTTCCACGTCTTATCTGTGCAATAACGCTGAGCGCCACAGCCAGCGCAGTTGAAAGCCTTCATTGGCTCAGCACAACTGCGGGATGGGGAGCATAGCGTTCCAACTATTAGATGCATTGCCTGGGGCTCATCGCAGTGCCTACTGATGCTGCGGGGTTCTATATGACGGCGCTTTTCCCTTGAGCGCAGCACTCCTTTAATCAACTAAGGGAAGGGGAAGGACGCCAAAGGAGAGATGTGAGCCTGCAATCATACAGGCCGCAGACACAGCTGCCACATACACTCGGGTGCTGTGCTCACCATTTCCTTATTCCTAGTATGTCACACACCCCACTTCTAAATATTCATGACATTTGGGAACCCGGCCTGTAGAGGGCGATCTTGCAAAGATGACATGGAAAAAGGAGCCCCTCCTGGTCCATAAGTACTGGGTTCCTCCCACTATTCCTCAGTCTTTTCGTCTCTGCAGTCGGCAAAGCATTCAGAAGATGACTCTCCTTCAAGCTGCAGGTAGCCGGGTTTGCTCCCGGCCCCTTTTTTTCTCTATTTCTGTCTGATACTCATTAAACCTGTTTGGTTATATTGTATGCCTCCCAGTCCTGGCTGTATGGTTCAGGCAAAGGTAGATACATACACCTTCTGGTGTATACAGGAGTTTTACTCCTCCGTGAGACCCAAATGTGGGTAGGCGGTTTCCGGGTTGGTGTTCTCGGCATGGGATGCCCCTGTCCCTTTATAATCCCCTTGTGCCTTATGGGTGCATTTCTATCCTCTCCCCTTTAGTTCTCCTTTACCCTGCTGGGGTAAAAAGGAGGGGGGGGGGGGCGTTATCTGGGCTTATTTGTCACCATGCACAAAAAAAAAAAAAAAAAAAAAAAAGTTATATAAAATAAATCTTTATTACATATATATTATTATGTATGTTTACTATACTATTTAATAGTATATGTTTTATTTAGATTTTCCTATTTCTGTCTAGGCAGCATTCTTTTGCTTACCTTTTAAAGCTCTTTGCTTTCTGGCTATGTTCAGATTTGAATTTCCCTCCATTCTTGGTCATGTGATTTTGGGGGTGGACGGGGCTTAGGCACACAGCAATCATTTCATTCTCAAGAGCACCTGGGTGCTCTCTTTGTCTGCCTGGCTCCTGTTGCTTCCCTATGGTCTTCCCTCATTGTGCTTGCTTTGGCAGCACATATACTAAGATTGGAACAATACAGAGAGGATTAGCATGGCCCCTGCGCAAGAAGACACGCAAATTCGTGAAGCGTTCCATATTTAAAGGTGCTGTGAGTACCCCTCAGCTTGCTGAAGGGAGTTTCTGCCATTTTTTTCATGCTTTGTCATTTATTGTATTGTGTGCATTGGTGACTGTTTGTTTTCCTTGTAGGTGGAAACTCTTTATTTTAAAGGGGTTTCTCCTGGTCTTTAGCCCTTAAAGCCTTATTTGGGGGTCCATTTGTGTTAATATCCTCCCACTTGGGACTATTTAAAGGGGCATCCTGGCTAGCAATTGCTTAAATCCCATATATACTTGGCGACTATAATCAATTATAGTATAATACTAAACACCATATGGAGGCATCTCAGGACAACCGGCATGCAGTTCCCTCTGCACAGTCTCGGCAATGTTTTGGATGTGGGGCATCCCTTGTTGGGGATAATGCAATTCTTTGCGTCCCTTGTGCTCAATTAACTATTATGCAGCAAACTGGGGCCCAGGCTTCAGCGTCTGCGGCTTCTGCCTTATCTCCTACTTCGCCATGTCTTGTCCGTACCCCCAGTGATATTGTCATGGGTGGTGAGTCGCATTCTGATTTATGTGCCAGATTGGCTCATCTTGAAAAATGAATGTCTAGCTCTGTGGCCAAGAAGGCCTCAGCTAAAAGGAAACATTTGACTCAGGACGTTCCGGTAAGTGAGTTGGATGATTGTGAAATGCTTTATTGGTCTGATCCTTCTCAGTTAGAAGCAGGAGAATTATATGAGGATTCAGATGTTTCTGATGAACAACAATTTGTTGGTACTGTGATTGAGCAGGGTGAAGCTAGTGTTGTGGATACCCCTAAGGCTCTTGCTCAGTTATTTGAGGTTTTGGTTATCACTCCTCCTGAAGTTGTCCCTCCTCAAAAAGGGGAATTCTTTGGTGTCACTAAACCTCGTTTAGAATTTCCAAATCAAAAGCATTTTGATGAAATTATTCTTAAAGAATGGGAGAAGCCTGCGCGGCTTCCTGGCATTCCCTTGGGCTGGGACAAGAAATATCCCTTCCCAGCTGATACTGTTAAGCGTTGGTCATCACCACCTGTGGTGGATGCCCCTGTGCTTTATTTATCCAATTCTTCTGTGTTGCATTCTCCTGACTCCACTACACTTAAAGATGGAGAGGATAAGCGTATTGATCATATGGCATGCCACGCTTTTTCCAGTGTGGGCTCGGCCTTACTGCCTGTTGGTGCTTCTGCACTCATGACAGTGGCTATTAGGTCTGTTGTGAGAGACCTAATGAATTACTCAGGGCTTGATCCGGCCTCTGATGAGTACGCCGCTCTTAAGCGATGTGAGATGTTTGCATCTTTTGTACTTTCTGCCTTAGATGATACTCTGCTCATGTGCAGCAGAACCTCTGCCTTGTTAATCGCCATTCGGCGGTCAGTATGGTTGCGGCAGTGGGCAGCTGATATTGTAGCCAAGAAATCGCTTACAGCGCTCCTTTTTGTGGGATTGCGCCTCTTTGGAGAAAAATTGGATTCTGTCACTAAAGGAAGTAAATTACCTCAGCGTAAGAAACAACGTTGTTCCTTTCGTGGAGTGGCCTCTTTTAACCCTGCCTTTTGGGGGTCTAGATCCGGTAGAGGACCGGCATTTTCAGCCCCTAGAGGGAATGCATGGAATAGAGGAAAGGGACGTGGCCGTCCAAGTCAGAATTGGGGGTCCAAAACCAAATCTGCCACTAAGCCTGCTCAACAATGAGGGGACGCCCTCACCCTTACGGGTGGGGGGGCGGCTGCGGTTCTTCTTCTGGGGTCAGGAGGTATCAGACAATTGGGTTCTGGAAGTAGTCTTTTCCGGTTACAAACTGGAATTCGAGTTCCGGCCTCCTCCCAGATTTTTTATGTCCCGGATGCCGTCAGATCTGGCAATTGCGCAGGGACTGTGGGCAGCAGTAGCGAATCTGTTAAACATGGCTGTCATCTGCCTAGTGCCTCCAGCGGAAAGGGGTTTGGGGTTTTACTCCAACCTATTATTGGTACCCAAAAAGGACGGCTCTGTCGGCCTATCCTAGGCTTAAGGAGACTCAATCCGTTTCAGAAAATTCCACATGGAGTCTCTGCGATCAACGATCGATGCTCTCCGTCAGGGGGACTTCATGACATCCATAGACATCAAGGATGCTTATTTGCACATTCCTATTTTTCCAGGTCACCAGAGATTTCTCAGGTTCTCGATAGAAGACCAGCATTATCAATTTGTGGCCCTGCCATTCGGCCTTACCTCGGCCCCAAGAGTCTTTACCAAGATGCTGGCAGGAGTGATGGCTATATTCAGGGTCCAGGGCATCCGCATTGTGCCTTTTCTGGACGATCTTCTTATCGCGGCCTCCTCCCTCGGACAATCAGAGTTGGACACCAGGACGGTGGACTCTACGCTAGAGAGGTTCGGATGGGTAATAAGTTACCCCAAATCCTCTCTCTGTCCGTCCAGGGAAATTCCCTTCCTGGGCCTGATTCTGGATACATTTCAGGCCAGGGTTTTTCTTCCTCAGTCCAAAATGGTTTTGATTCAGGACTTGATTTGTCTATTCTTGTCCAACCCTCATCAGTCTATCCGTCTAGGGATGAGACTAGTGGGATTGATGGTAGCTGCATTCGAGGCAGTCCCGTTTGCCCAGTTTCACATAAGGACGCTTCAGCTCTTCCTCTTGGCAAAGTGGGACAGGTGCCCACTATCATTGAATCAGACTTGTCTATTGTCTCCCCACGTTTTGCAGTCCCTTCAGTGGTGGTTAATATCGCTCAACCTCCAGAAGGGCAAGTCATTTCTGACTCCGTGTTGGGAACTGGTTACCATGGATGCCAGCCTGGTGGGCTGGGGGGGCTTCTGGAAGAAGCATCAGTTCCAAGGATTGTGGGGGCCTCAGGAGGCTCATTCTCCTATCAATGTATTAGAGCTTCGGGCCATACGTCTTGTTCTACTTTGACTGACCCATTTCTTACAGGGTCTGCCAGTTCAGATTCGGTCAGACAACCGAACAGCTGTTGCATACATCAATCACCAGTGAGGGACTCGCAGTTGGGGTGCCCTCCGGGAAGTGTCTCTGATCCTTCAGTGGGCAGAGATCAATGTTCCCTGCATATCAGCAGTTTACATTCCGGAGATAGAGAATGTGGAGGCAGACTCCCTGAGCAGGGGATGTTCTCGCCAGGGAGAATGGTCTCTCAATCCAAGAGTCTTTCAGTTCCTCTGTCACAAGTGGGGGACTCCACAGTTGGACCTGTTTGCTTCTCGCCACAATCACAAGCTCCAGCTTTTGTGTCTCTATCCCAGGATCCTCTGGTAGTGGCAGCGGATGCCATGTCTCTGGCTTGGAAGGATCTGGGGTTCCTATATCTATTTCCCTCATTCTCCATGATCAGCAAGGTGGTGCGCAAGTTAGCACTGGAGGAGGTGCCAGCAATTCTGGTGGCGCCAAGGTGGCCAAGACGTCTGTGGTACGCAGACGTCGTAAGGCTGGCAGTGGATTGTTTCCATCTGCCTCTTCTTCCAGATCTCATCACTCAGGGTCAACTTTGTTACCCCAATTTACAAACGCTGGCTTTGACGGCATGGCTGCTGAAGTCTCCATCTTGAAAGAAGAAGGTCTTTCTGATGTGGTTATTCAGACTCTTATTAGAGCTAGGAAGAAGTCTTCCTCTGTCATTTATTACAGGACTTGGAGGTCCTATATTGATTGGTGTGAATCCAGGGCTTTGCCCTGTAGAGTATTTTCTATTCCTAGAATTCTGGAATATCTGCAACGAGGTCTGGATATGGGATTCCAGATTAGTACTTTGAAAGGGCAAGTCTCTGCCTTGGCTATTTTCTTTCAAAGGTCGTTTGCTCTTCATCCTTTGGTTAAGACTTTTTTCCAAGGAGTCGCGCATGTGCGACCTCCCAGAAAGCCTATACTTCCTGTTTGGGACCTTAACCTAGTGCTTTCAGCTATGCAGGCTGCTCCCTTTGAGCCCTTGCAGGATATTCCTCTTCCTATTCTTACTCAGAAGGTTGCCTTTTTGGTTGCTGTTACTTCTGTCCGCCGAGTTTCTGAACTGGCGGCTTTGTCTACTCTAGCCCCTTATTTTGAGAGGCATCAAGATAAGGTTGTTTTCCGTTTTAAACCGGATTTCCTTGCTAAGGTGGTGTCTGCTTTCCACCTAAATCAGGATATAGTTCTTCCTTCCTTGTGTCCTAAACCTAGTAACGACAAGGAAAGGGTCTTACATTCTTTGGATGTAGTTCGTTGTGTTAAGTATTATTTAGTTACTACTTCGGCCTTCCGCAAGACGGATGCCTTTTTTGTTGTGCCTTCTGGGCCCAAGAAGGGTTTTGCTCCTGCCAAATCTTGCCTTAGTAAGTGGATACGTCAGGCCATCATTGGGGCCTATATGGCTAAGGGGAAGGTTCCCCCTTTTCGTGTCACCGCTCGTTCTACTCGTGCTATTGGAGTTTCCTGGGCTTTTCAACACCAGGCTTCTGTTGAACAGGTTTGCAAGGCTGCGACTTGGTCTTCTGTGCATACTTCTTCTAAGTTTTACAAGGTTGATGTGCGGGTCTCAGCGGATGCTGCTTTTGGCCGCAAAATTCTGCAAGCTGCAGTAATTTAAGTTATGCATTATTCCTTGGGGACCCCCACCCATTATAGACACTGCTATTGGATGTCCCAAGTGTCATGAATATTTGGAAGTGGGGTGTGTGACATACTAGGAATAATACCATTTTGTGAGTACTCACCTGTAAAATGGTTATTACGAGTATGTCACACACCCCACTTCCCCCGCCCTTTTTTGTTCCAAGGGATCCTTTATATGGTGATTATTATTTTCAAACTATTTTTCAATCATTGAATATCATTTGCTCTTCCTGGTTCTTCACTGCTTTTTAAAAGGACTGAGGAATAGTGGGAGGAACCCAGTACTTATGGACCAGGAGGGGCTCCTTTTTCCATATCATCTCTGCAAGATCGCCCTCTACAGGCCGGGTTCCCAAGTGTCATGAATATTTGGAAGTGGGGTGTGTGACATACTCGTAATAACCATTTTACAGGTGAGTACTCCTGTCTGATTTTGGATGCTAACAAAAGGTGAGGAGGAAAAACATCTTCAGATTACTTTTTGGTTCTTACTATTTGAATCTTTTCATGAGATCTGCTGCTGGGCACTGATTGATTTGTTTTGTAGTTCCAATCTTTATGTAATTTATGTATTTAATGTATTTATGTTTATAAATGCACTTGCGTTAAAATTGTAGTTCATAGATTTTGATACTTTGATAATGATTTATGAAATTAAAGATTACAATGTACATGTAGTAAAAAATCTGATATATTGATACCAACAATTAATTATGTATATAAAAGAAATGTTTTTTTGATAAAATAACATTTTAATAGGAAGGTTAAAAAATAGGAAAATTTTCAGCTCTATAATTAACTACTTTGATATTCAAGTCCAGGCATTTTTCCTTATGGATAAAGACAAACTCCAATACTACATCACATTAACAGTCTTGGTGGAACTGTGAGTATTACGCTTGCATATGGAGCACTAATGGACACATTGGGTAACCTTATCTTTATGTGAAATCTTATATTTATATGTATATTTAGATAATCAATAATATGTATCTTTACAGATAATATTCACAGATTCCCTGGTAAGTATAAAGTTATATATGATGTATACAGGGATTTATAATGACAACAAATCTGAATACCTGATCATGTTATATGTGAAGAAAAATATATTGAATGAAAATACTGTAACAATATATCAATTTTAACAGACAGAGGATCAAAATTGATATATTTTGTATTGTGACAATATATACAAACTAATCTTGATTGTGGGCCTTATTTACATTTTTGCTGTTACTAGCACAAACCCGGGTGGATATATATATATATATATATATATATATATATATATATATTTAAACTGAACAGCAAAAAAGGCTGGGCTCCAAAATCAAATAAAATTTTACGTAATATGCCCCTCTATTAGTCATTTGGCTTATATCCTAGCCTGGAAACATACAAACCCACATTTAACCCTTCTAGTGCCAGCTACGTGACTCTCACGTAGCTGCCTCTCCAACCGTTAAGTGCCAGCTACGTGAGAGTCACATAGATGACTTTAGAGGCCCATAAAACAAAAAGTAAAAAACATACAGACTTACCTTACCCCTCATTTGAAAGGGCCAGCGATTCTGTACAAGAATCCGCTGTTTGATTTCTGCCCCCAGGCCTCTGATCTTCAGGAGGGGGCCCGTAATACGCCCCCCCCCCCCCGCCGGCGCCGACATCTGAAAAAAAAAAAAAAAAGTAAATGACATTTACTCACCTGGCAGCGCGATGGCTCTCCCCGGGTCTTCTCTTCACCAGGGGGGGCTCCGATCCCCCCCCCTGGGCTTTCCACGCTGCTTGTGAGGGCCCAGAAACGGGCCATCACCATCCTCTTCGGCCGGCGCTGGCCCCGCCCCTAGCCCCGCCCCTAACTCCGCCCACTTGATGACGTCATCCCGCTCCTCGGGTTACTGGCACCCAAGCTCCGATCTGTCAGTTGTCAGCAGCGATCGGAGCAGGGAGGGTGGCAGGCAGGGTGGCTCTGATCTCCCTGCCTGCCACCCTCCCTGCTCTGATCACTACCGACAACTGTCATCTGCAGCAGCGTGGGACACTGGATGGGAGGTAAGTATAAGTGAAAAAAGAATAATAAAGAACTTGTCTGGTGTCTTTTTTTTAACTTAACCCTTTGTGAACTGGTAAGGGGTCCATGAGACCCCTTATACCAGTTCACAAGGCTCTGGGTATGGCAGGTCACCTGCGGCAAGTGGGTGACTTGCCATAACCCCCAGCCCCCCATTACCTGCCTCCCCAACGGCCAGGGGGGGGCAGAAGGGCCCAGGCCACGTGGCTATGTGGGCTAGTAGCCTGCAGGGCCAGGGGCCACCAACTCCGGGGGGGGGTGTATATATTACTATGTGTTTTGCTATGTGTTTGCCATTGGTTGCACTGGTTTGCTATTGCCGCCGCGCTTGTACTCCGCTCCGCGGACGGCAGCGACATCGCCTCAGGTGCTGCTGCACCATCATTGGCTGGCCTTGTCACTGGGCACGTTTTCGCACTCTTTGGGGGGCTGGGGGGTGAGCCTTGCGGATGACGTTTTCTGCATCACTTCTCCGCGGCCCGCCCCTCGAGGTATATGCAGGCACCATTTTGGAGCTCCTGTGCTGCGTGTCTGGCGCCCCCTATCGCGATCCGTAAGTGCCCCTGCGGGCTGGCTTTTCTTTATATTTCTTTGTATTATGCTTACGGGTTCTTTGCTTTATGTCTTACAGGCGGGTCAAACTTTTTTGTGGTTTCTCCCGGTCCTATCCTCTTTTAGCGTTAACTCCTTATTGGAGGGCTATTGTATTGTATATCTCCCACTTCCCTAGCGGGCTATTGGGGCATCCCGGGTAGCCTTATTGGCGTCATTCCCAATTGGCCTATTGTGCCACAATAATCACCATATGGAGGCTTCTCAGGATAATGTGCTTGGGGTTCCTTCGGGACAAGCCCGGCTGTGTATGGCGTGTGGGGTATCTCCTATAAGTGATGATGGCAGGGTGGGTATACCCTGCGCCCAGCAGACACTTGCACTGCAGTCTGGGTAACTGGCGGCTGGGCCTGCGCTCCCCCACGCTTACATCTGACTCCTAGTGAGGTGCATACCAGTGGGGAGTCTCAACCTTATTTAACTGCACGGGTGGCCAGCATTGAGAGACATATTGCTGGCTCTGGCCCGCGTAAGGCTTCTGCCAAGAAGCGGCATTTATCACCTGGTGTTTCCCTCTTTCCTATGGAGGCTGAGGAATTTTTTGACGTTACCGGTTATACCCCCCTGGAAGAGGGGGAATTGTTTTCTGATTCAGAATCATCTGAGGAACAATCTAGGGTGTACAGTGCCGATTCTGGGTCTGACCCATGGGCTTCAGATGATACTGACAGGCTTTTATCTCACATTTTTGAAGTGCTCTGTATCTCTCCTCCTGCCGTGGCTCCGCAGCAGCAGGGGGAGCTGTTTCATACTGTTAAACCACGCTTGGAGTTTCCTGAACAAACTCATTTTAACAATCTGGTGCTCAAAGAGTGGGAACGGCCTAGCCGGCTCCCCGGGGTGCCAAAGAGTTGGGATAAGCGGTATCCCTTTCCTGCTGAGATGGTTAAACGGTGGTCATGTCCTCCCGAGGTGGATGCACCAGTTCTGGGGTTGTCCAACACATTCGTCATGCATTCCCCTGACTCTACTACACTGAGGGATGGGGAGGACAGGCGCATAGATCAGCTGGCTTGCCTGTGTGGGGACTGTGCTGCGTCCGGTCTGTGCCTCAGGGGTCTCTTAGATGGGGCCCCAGATGATGCAGGTAGTGAAGAGTATAGAGCACTTCTGCGTTGTGAGGAATTTGTTGTATCATCTGCCTTGGATGATACCATTAGAATGTGTGGCAGGGCATCTGCCTTGTTGGTGGCGATACGCCGCTCGGTCTGGCTGCGCCAGTGGGCAGCTGACAACGCTGCTGAGAAGGCTCTCACTGGTTTTCCCTTCAAGGGGCTGCGCCTCTTTGGTGAACATCTGGACTTGTTTGCCAAGGGAGGCAAGTTACCTCAGCGTAGAAGGCAGCCCCGGTCCTTTCGGGGTTCAGGTGACTTTCTTCCTTCCTTCCGGGCTTCCAGAATTGGACAGGGAGCTTCCTTTGCTGGAGCCCGCAGAGATTTTTGGGGCAGGGGCAGAGGACGTGGCCGCCCTGGCCCCTCCTGGGGTCCCAAGCCTAAGTCCTCCCCCAAGCCCCCTCAGGCATGTAGGGGCGCCCTCACCCATTCGGGTGGGGGGAAGGCTTCGGCTCTTGGCTCATGTCTGGAGGCGTCATGTCTCAGATCGGTGGATTCAGGAGGTAGTGTCCTCCGGTTACAAGATAGTTTGCAGCCTGGCTGCCCCCAAGATTCATCAAATCCCGGTTAGCTCAAAACCCCCTGTCAGCTCAGGGTCTGTCCCTGGCTGTCCAAGGCCTTCTGGAGCTGGGAGTCATCTGCCGGGTGCCCTTGAGGGAAAGGGGCAAAGGCTATTATTCCAATATTTTCATTGTTCCCAAAAAGGATGGGTCCATCAGACCCATCCTGGATTTAAAGCGCCTCAACAAATTTTTCAGATTCATACACTTTCGCATGGAGACTCTGCGCTCCGCTGTGAATTTCCTATGCCCAGGGGACTTCATGATATCTGTAGACATCAAGGATGCTTACCTTCACATACCTATTTTTCCAGGTCATCAGAGATTCCTCAGGTTCGCTCTGGAGGATCAGCACTACCAATTTGTGGCCTTGCCCTTCGGTCTCACCTCGGCTCCCAGGATATTCACCAAGGTGATGGCAGGAGTGATGGCTCTGCTGAGATCTCAGGGCAGTCGCATTCTTCCCTACTTGGACGACATGCTTATCGCTTCTCAATCCTTCCATCAGGCAGAGCTGGATACTCAGAGGGTGGTGTCCACGCTGGAGTCATTCGGCTGGGTGATCAACCACCCCAAATCTTCCCTGTCTCCTTCCATGGTTAAGTCCTTTCTGGGCATGATTCTAGATTCATCTCAGGTCAAGATCTTTCTTCCTCAGCAGAAGGTGGAGAGTCTTCAAGAGAAAGCTCGGCTCCTTCTGTCTTGTCCTCATCCGTCCATCAGGCTGGGAATGCAGCTGGTGGGCCTGATGGTGTCCTGCACCAAAGGCGGTTCCATATGCTCAGTTCCACGTGAGGCCTCTTCAGCTTCACCTCTTGTCAGTATGGGATCGGGACCCCGTGTCCTTGGATCAGGTGTTTGTCCTGTCCCCTCTGGCCAGGCGGTCTCTATCGTGGTGGCTGGACTCAAGGAACCTGCGGGGGGCAGATCCTTTCTGGCCCCTTGTTGGGAGACTGTCACCAAGGATGCCAGTCTGACAGGTTGGGGGGGCTTTTGGCAGTCCCTGAAATTCCAGGGTCAGTGGGGCCCTCAGGAGGCCCATACCCCTATCAACATTCTTAAGTTGAAGGCGATCAGGTTGGTTCTCGCCCACTTAACCCCACACCTGCGGGGTCGGGCTGTTCAGGTCCGCTCAGAGAACCAGACTGCGATTTCCTACATCAATCATCAGAGAGGGACCCGGAGCAAGAGGGCCCTGATACTGTCCTGGGCAGAGGTGAATGTTCCCTGAATCTCAGCTGTGTAGATTCCGGGGGTGGAGAATCTGGAGGCAGACTCCCTGAGCAGGGGGACCTCTCGTCTGGGAGAGTGGCCCCTCAGCAGCAGGGTGTTTCACTCCCTGTGCCACCTCTGGGGTCAGCCGGATGTGGATCTGTTTTGCGTCCTGTCACAATCACAAGCTTCCAGTCTTTGTCTCTCGGTCACAGGACCCTCTGGCCTTGGCCATGGATGCCTTGGCAATGTCTTGGACGAGTTTTCAGCTCCTGTATGTCTTTCCCCCGTTTCCTCAGATAGCTCAGGAATGGGTGCCAACCATACTGGTGGCCCCCTGTTGGCCAAGAAGAGTGTGGTTCGCAGACATCGTGCAGCTGGCAGTAGATCAGTATGCCCTGCCCCGGGTTCCAGATCTGCTCACTCAGGGGCATCTACGCCACCCCAATTTACAAACGCTGGCTTTGACGGCCTGGCTGCTGAAACCTCCATCTTGATGGAAAAGGGGCTGCCTGCCTCGGTTGTTAATACCATGATCAGGGCTAGGAAAAGGTCCTCTTCTTCCATCTACTATAGGGTTTGGCGTACTTACATTGACTAGTGCGAGTCTAAGTCGCTTCCCTGTCTTGTGTTTTCTATTCCTAGGATTCTGGAGTTTCTGCAACATGGTTTGATTCTGGGTCTTCAGCTCAGTACTCTGAAAGGTTATGTTTCTGCCTTGGCCATTTTTTTCCAAAGATCCTTTGCTCAGCATCCCCTGGTCAAGACCTTCTTCCAGGGGGTTACTCACGTACGTCCCCCACGTAAGCCTATGTTACCAGTCTGGGACTTGAACTTGGTCTTATCTGCCCTGCAGGGGTCTCCCTTCGATCCCTTGCATGGGGCCCCCTTGTCCATTCTTACCCTTAAGGTAGTCTTTTTGGTGGCTTTCACTTCTGTTAGGCGTGTTTCTGAGTTGGCAGCGCTTTCTCCTTATTTTGAGAGACACCAGGAAAAGGTGGTGTTTCGTTTTTAAGCCAGATTTTCTGCCTAAGGTTGTTTCTGCCTTTCATCGCAATCAGGACATTGTTTTGCCTTCTCTGTGTCCTAATCCTAGTAACTCTAAGGAGAGGGTTTTACACTCTTTGGGTGTGGTTAGGACTCTGAAGTTCTATCTGGTGGCTACTGAACCCTTCAGGAAGACTGATGCTCTTTTTGTGCTCCCGTCTGGACCTAAGAAGGGTCTGGCTCCAGCTAAGTCCACTATCAGTAAGTGGATCCGTCAGGCTGTGATACAGTCCTACTCGTGCTATTGGTGCCTCTTGGGCTTTTCAGCACCAAGCTTCTGTTGAAAGAGTTTGCAAGGCCGCCACTTGGTCTTCTGTTCATACTTTTCCTAAGATTTACAAGGTTGATGTTAAGGCTTCAGCTGATGCTGCTTTTGGTCGCAAAGTTCTGCAGGCGGCAGTGATTTAAACTGTCTGTTTTTACTTTTGGGGATCCCACCCTTCCTTACGGACACTGCTATTGGATGTGCCAAGAGTAAGGAATATCTTCTGGAACAGGACGTGCTGTATACTTAGAATAATACAATTCTGTGATTACTCACCTGTAGAATTAGTATTATACGTATACAGCACGTCCTGTTCCACCCCACCCTTGTTATCATTATTTTTAGTTACCTTTTTATGGTGATTGTTCTTATGTAAAAATTTTTATATAATGGTTATAGTTCTCCCGGTCTCATTTTAACTGCTTTTCAATACTGGGGAATTTGTGGGAGGTCCCTGGTATATATGGGGCCGGGAGGAGCCACTTTTCTGTCTCTGCAGTCCAGCGCCATCTACTGAAAGTATAACCCAAGAGTAAGGAATATCTTCTGGAACAGGACATGCTGTATACGTATAATACCAATTCTACAGGTGAGTAATCACAGAATTGTATTTTTTTGTGCAGGAACCGGA
The DNA here is from genome assembly GCA_027917425.1 of Gastrophryne carolinensis. Classification (NCBI taxonomy): domain Eukaryota; kingdom Metazoa; phylum Chordata; class Amphibia; order Anura; family Microhylidae; genus Gastrophryne; species Gastrophryne carolinensis. The sequence goes on from CM051236.1 coordinate 125,370,008, forward strand.
AGAGGGGGCATAGCATTAATGTGCAATGTGTTGCTGTTCCCGATCTTAGATTCCTAAATCTTATGGCAGGGTATCCAGACTCGACCCATGATGCCTTCATTCTTCGGAATTCTGCCCTGTTGGTTTGGTTCAAGTCTGGTGAGCTGTCTGGTGGATGGCTACTTGGTAAGTCTTGTCATTAATCCTCCCTAATTGCTGCTGTTATTTATTCATGTAGAACTTGTGTATCCAGATTGGAGCTGCCCTTCTGCTGCCCCAGATCCCTGCTGCATCTGACACGGTGGGAAGTAGGGGTGCAAGCTCTATTGGTTGAGGGGGTTGTTTGGGGGCGTCTATGTCTTGGCCTAGTACGTTGCCTGTCTTGGCATAGTACGTTGCCTGCCACTGCTCGTTAATGTCTTAAAAAATTATATATTTTAAGTTATAATAATTTTTACTATAAAAAAAAATTGAATACATTTTAAGCAAATTACCCTACAAATAAAATACACAAATAATGCATAAAAGGTAAAAATAATACATTTTACATTCAGAATTATAGAACCTTGTGTCTTTCATATAATGTAATTTTCCCCCATAGTACTGTTTACATTATATACATGGGGGCATCCCAAATATACAACTATCAAGGAGAATACGCTTCACTGGAGAGAAGGAAGTGGAACAGGTAAGCATTTAGTAGAAGAAAGATCACTGCATGGCAATACTGAAAATGGTAAGGGTAAGCATTAGGAAGAAACAGAAGAACAATGAATGCCTATACTGATATACTGAATGCCTATACAAAATAGAAATCGTGTGACCTGAAAATGTATTTACCGTAAATGATTGCTAGCCTTTTGAATGTTTGATATTTGCCAGTTCACAGTGTTACTGTATTTACCATTAAACTTGCTGTGTAATAAAATGGTGAGACTTAGGAGACAAAACCCTGAAAAGCCACAGGACCAACTTCACCCTCTACCGGTTAGGTATAATTACCTCATTATTGGGCTGGCAGACCTCAGCCCTGTGTGCCACTGCTGGCAGACATTAAGGTCTGTAGCTGAATTAGAACAGGAATGCCACTGCAAAGCCAATCATATAGTGTGGAAACCTGAAACAAAATGAGTATATGGCCAAGCGAGGGCATATGGCACAACAGAGGGCATATCCCCAGTGAAAGCTTTGAACTGAGGTGGGTGCTAAAATCCATCCACAGTGGGGAGCTGTTACTTTCTTGGTGTGATCCTAAACCAATATGTTTGAACATGGTCTTTCTTGACTGTAATCGCTGCAGAAGATTCTTCACCTCTTGCCTTGTTGTCCTTTTTTTAGCTGTACCTAGTAAGCAATGTCTGACTTCCTCCTGGCCTCAACCCCGATTACCTTCTTCAACCTTTCTCATCTTCAGGACTTCACACAGGCTGCTCATCTTATCTCTAATGTATTTGTTCATACGGCCCGCTACTCTCTAACCATTTAAGCCTTCAGAAGTGCCCTCACACTTCACCTATTGAGACTATTTGGCACACAATGCTTAGTGCTTACTACTTGTGACCTAAATTCTTGTCTCCACCCTTACCTTTTAGATTATAAGCTTGCAAGATCAGGGCCCTCACACCTGTGGAGTATACTCCAGTATACATGATTATTTTTTAAAATTTCTATCACAAGTGGCTGATAATACCCTAAGTGCTAAAAGGTAATCCACTTTAAACAATAATGTTAATGAAGAACACTGAGTCATTACAGTCGACAATAACTGGATGTATATATTTTACCTGTTTCACTCTTTATAATAATCTGTTCTATTTTACATTTCATTCCCTCATTGCTTTAGTTCTGTGTTCAGTTTACAGCTGGCGATAACCTTGTTTCAGCTCAAATATAAAATATTGGGTCATTTCTTAGCTATGTGATGTTATGCTTAGCACAACGTTGTTGTGTTGTTCTATGTTTAGGCAAGGTAAACACCCATAAATTTTCAATGGTGCCAAAATGATGGTAACTGCACTGGCCCTTGTGCTGGGGCCTTAGCATACTCTGCATAACTGCGCTGCCAGATCTTGGCTAGGGTTCAGAGCAGAACAGGAAATGTTGTGGATGTCAGAGAGAGGTAAACAGTATTTGGGAAGCATGTTCTTATGTTTTCACAGCATGTCCCTGAAACACAACGGGGTCAGAGAGAGGCACAAAGGCAGGGGTTAAAGCACATGCTGAAATGAATGAACTATAAGTGAAATGTAACAGATAACTCAAATGAATGCAAGGTCTCAGCTTATCACCTTGTTCTATTAAAAACAACAAAGCCCTAAACTTGATATACAATAAGGAAAAAAAAATAGCTTGAGAGGTGTAAATTCACTGCTGGGTACTTTTCCAGATGGGAGGGGATCGTGTTACTGAGTATTCAATTCAAGAACAATGTTTATTCTCAGTGTGCCACACACCCCGCTTCCCCTTTAATTCTTACGATCGGGTTACTCCACCAGCAGGTGGCGACGTTGCAGAGAGAAGTCTTGAAAACGAGCCCCTTCCGGCCTATATATACCTGGGACCTCCCACTTAACACCAGTTTTTTCTCTCTGCATGAAGCGACAAGACAGAAGAAAGAAGTCTCCTGCTTGCAGGTAGCCGGGGTCAAACCCGGCATCCCCTTTTGGTCTATTTCTGCCCAGTTCTATTGTGTTGTTTATGCCTAGTTAAACGGAAGCCTCCCAGCCTAGGCTGCTGGCTGGGCAAAGGTAGATGGCACTTTAGGTGCCTAGGAGCTTATCTCCTCCGCTCGACCCCACTTGTGGGGCAATGCGGCTATCCGGCATGGTGATCCGGATTTGGGATGCCCCTGTCCCGATGTTCCCTTTAGGTCACCTTCTCCCGCTCGGTCCCTTCTCCCTTCGCTAAAAGGGGGGGGGGGGGGATGCATGTTGCATGAGGTGCTTTACTTGATGTTATGTGTGGAAGTGCTTTGGCAGGTGTCAGTGCTGCGGTGGCGGTGCGTGGCTTGGGCTGCTGGGGCCTTTGTTTGTGTTGCACTTTAAAATTTCCCTCTTTTTTGATTGCGGTCTCGCCATTGGGCGAGCCGCGTCACTGGGGGGTGGGGCCGCGCTCTCTGCGGGGCGCGCTGTGTCCGGGCCTGCCCTTCACTTCCCCTGTCTCATTATAGACAGGTGTGCTGCAGCCGGTGGGGGAAGAGGACGCGTCCAGTGCGGCTTGAGCTGTGGAGGTAAACGGTCCCCACCATCGCACATGTGGGGCCGTCCTTGTACTCTGTTATTGCCTGCCATGTATAGCGTTTTTTCCTGGGGCACTTCTGCTTATGTATGGGTCAAATGCCTGTATTTGGGATGTGTGTGTGTGTATGTGTGGTTTTATGTATATATATATATATATATATATATATATATATATATATATAGGCATATATTTATACAGGTATATACTCTGATTTTTTTATTGATGCACTCTCTGGCTTTGCCTTCAAATAGCATGTGTCATGTATATTTTATTCAGGATGTTTAAACTATTCATATATGTTTGCCTTGTTGGTTATGTATGAATGTGGTGCATTCTGGCTGGGGGACTGACTGTGGTCCCTTTTCCCCCACAGATTCTGGGATCCCCTCACTGCAGTGGGTCTCCCGGTCTGTTATACCTGGCTAGTCTTAGTCTCTAAATTGGGATTTTCCTAGGCTTAAAAAAAAATAAAAAAAAAAAAAATCCTCCCACTTCCGGGACTTTAATTACAAAGGGGCATCCCGGGTCGCTTAATGCGTAAAACCCTGGGTTTTTGCGAATACCACAAATTCACCATATGGAGGCTTGCAACGTTACCGGAAATGGCTCTTCGGGGCTATTCAGGCTGTGTGGGGGTTGTGGGGCTCCGCTTCCAGGCGATGATGTCATATTATGCGTTCCATGTGCAAGGCAGAACATTGCGCGCCAGTCCGTTGCTCCGGCTTCTGGCTCCTCGCAACTTCCGTCATCCCCTATCCCCCCCAACCTAGTCCGGACCCCGTGTGACATTGTCAAAAATGGGGATTCGCATTCCGGGGTGCATGCGCGGTTGGCCAACCTCGAGAAAATAATCTCCGCTTCAGTGGCTCAGAAGGCTACGGCAAAGCGGAAGCACCTTTCTCCAGCAGTGCCTGCTTCGGAGGGTGAGGTACCTGAATTTTTGGATTTGTCCGATTGTCCCCCTGTTGAGGAGGGGGAACTCCTTGAGGAGTCGGATGAGCCTGCAGACCAGCTATTGTTTGACACTGCTGGTGATCAGGCTGTGGGGGTGTCCATTAACACTCCTTCCATTTTGGCTCAAATGTTTAAAGTTTTGGCCTTGGATCCGCCTGCGGTGGTCCCTCTGCCAAAGGGTGAGTTGTTTGACGTACCCCAGCTGCGTTTGGTGTTTCCCAGGCAACAGCACTTTGAGAGGGTTGTCCTTAAGGAATGGGAACAACCCGCGCGCCTGGTTGGAACTCCTCCTAATTGGGATAAGCGTTATCCCTTTCCGGAGGACTTGGTGAAGCTTTGGTCAGTGCCCCCCGATGTCGATACCCCGGTGTTAGGGTTGACTGGCTCGGCTGCGTTGCACTTTTCTGGCACCACTACCATTAAGGATGGTGAGGATCGTCGGGTTGATCAATTGGCTCGCCATGGTTTTATCAGTGCCGGGTCGTCACTACGGCCAATTTGTGCTTCGGCGCTTCTTCTGCTGGCAGTTAGATCCATTATTAGGGATCTGCTCGCAGATCTTGATCCCGCTTGTGATATGTTTAGTTCTCTCAAGCAGTGTGAGTCGTTTGTTTCTTTTGTCCTGACCGCTCAGGACGATGCTCTTGCGACGAGTAGCAGGACAGCGGCATTGCTGGTGGCTATTCGTCGGTCTATATGGCTGCGCCAGTGGACGGCGGACCTTAACTCAAAAAGGGCGCTTACAGCGCTACCTTTCTTAGGTTTACGCCTTTTTGGTGAGAAATTGGATGCTGTTACCAAGGATGGTAAGTTGCCTCAATTCAAGAAGCCTCATCGCTCCTTTCGGGGTGCAAGTTCCTTTAGTCCCTCCTTTCGAGGAGCCAGAGCGGGCAGAGGGGCTTCCCTTCCCGTTACCGGGGGTGTAGGTTGGTCCCGGGGAAGAGGTCGTGGCCGTCCCGGTCAGTCCTGGGGCGCCAAGCCCAAACCTACTGCTAAGCCCGCTCAGCAATGAGGGGCTGCCCTCACCCGTGCGGGTGGGGGGACGATTGCGACACTTCTCCCTGGTTTAAGGCCGCGCGATTCCGGACACATGGATCTGGGAGGGGGTGTCGCCCGGTTACAAACCGGAGTTCGAGTCTCGCCCTCCTTCACGTTTTTTCCTGGAAATGGCAGGCATCCGGGCGGTGCCGCGCTTAGAGGTGGGCCTCGGTTTTTGCTCCATTCTCTTCGCAGCCCCCAAGAAGGACGGGTCGGCTTGCCCTGTCCTGCATCTGAAGTTTTTCAACCTTCCCAGGTCCTCCCTTGCTCCGGCCAGGGTGGTGTCCTTTCTGGGAATGCGGTCGGATTCCGTTCAACACAGGGTGTTTCTCACTTAGTCCAAAATTTGTCTGATTCAGGAGTTGGCTTGGGTCCTTCTTTCCAACCCTCGGCCGTCTGTTCTGGAGCTGAGTGCCTTCCGTCTGGTTCTTGCTCTTTTGTCTCATCGGGGTCTGGGCCTTCTGGTTCAGCTTCGCTCGGACAATCAAACAGCGGTTGCTTACATCAGTCATCAGGGAGGGACTTGCAGTCTGGGTGCCCTCAGAGTGGTGTCCCTGATCCTGACCTGGGCGAAGGCACATGTTCCTTGTCTCTCGACAGTCTGCAGTCTGCTCCGGTGGGGGACACCGGAGGTGGTCCTGTTTCCCTTTCGTCACAATTGCAGGCTCCCGATCTTTGTGTCGCTTTTCCAGGATCCTCTGGCTCTGGCGGCGGAAGCCATATCCCTGAGCTGGGGGGACCCGGGGTTTCTGTACCTGTTTCCTCCGATACCCATGCTAGGTTGGGTGGTACGGAAGCTGGTTCTGGAAAGGGTGTCCGCCATTCTCGTGGCCCCAAGATGGCCAAGACGAGTATGGTGCGCAGACATCGTTTGGCTGACAGTGAATCAGCTCATTCTGCCTCTTCGGCCTGATCTGCTCACTCAGGGTCGGCTGTCTTACCCCAGTTTACCATTGCTGGTTTTGATGGCTTGGCCGCTGAGACCTCCATCTTAAAGGAGGAGGGTCTTTCTGACTCGGTTATTAAGACTCTGATCGGTGCCCGAAAGAGGTCTTCTTCTATCACCTACTATAGGATAAGCCTATATCGCTTGGTGTGAGGTTAGGTCCTTGCCTTGTAGGGTCTTTTCGGTCTCCAGGATTCTAGAGTTTTTACAATCAGGGCTATACTCCGGTCTTCAGCTGAGTACTTTGAAAGGGCAGGTTTCTGCCTTATCTATCTTTTTTCAGAAGCGTTTTGCGCTTCGTACTTTAGTTAAAACTTTTTTCCAGGGGGTTACGCATGTGCGGCCTCCCAGGAAACCCTTACTCCCTGTTTGGGACTTGAATTTGGTTCTTTCTGCTCTTCAGGCTCCTCCCTTTGAGCCTTTGCAAGATATTGCTTTGTCTATCCTGACTCAGAAGATTGTCTTCTTGGTAGCTATCACTTCGGTTCGGCGTGTCTCGGAGTTGGCGGCCTTGTCTATTCAGGCTCCCTACTTTGAGAGGCATCAGGACAAAGTGTTCTTTCGGTTCAAACCGGACTTTCTTCCTAAGGTTGTTTCTGCTTTTCATTTGAAACAGGATATTGTTCTTCCCTCCCTGTGTCCTAAGCCTAAGAATGACAAGGAGAGGGTTTTGCATTGTTTGGATGTAGTACGCTGTGTTAAGTACTATTTGATTATTACTTCTCCTTTTCGTAAAACTGATGCCTTTTTTGTTGTGCCCTGCGGGCCTAGGAAGGGTTTGGCGCCGGCAAATGGATACGTCAGGCCATTATTGCGGCCTATTCTGCTAAGGGGAAAGTTCCCCCTTTTCGTATCACTGCTCATTCTACTCGCGCCGTTGGAGCGTCTTGGGCTTTTCAGCACCAAGCTTCTGTTGAACAAGTTTGTAAGGCTGTTACTTGGTCTTCTGTTCATACTTTTTCTAAGTTTTACAAGGTTGATGTGCGGGCCTCAGCGGATGCTGTGTTTGGCCGCAAAGTTCTGCAGACAGCAGTCATTTAAGTTATGCTTCACTTTGCCTTCGGATACCCATCCCTTGTGGACACTGCTTTTGGATGTCCCGATCGTAAGAATTAAAGGGGAAGCGGGGTGTGTGGCACACTGAGAATAATACCATTTTGTGAGTACTCACCTGAAAAATGGATATTGTCAGTGTGCCACACACCCCACTTCACCCGCCCTTTTTGGTATCCTGGATCCTTTATATGGTGAAGCTTTTCTTTATTTTGAGGTTACCGTTGGATTTCCTGGTACCTTGTCTTTCTGCTTTTTAAATCACTGGTGTTAAGTGGGAGGTCCCAGGTATATATAGGCCAGAAGGGGCTCGTTTTCAAGACTTCTCCCTGCAACGTCGCCACCTGCTGGTGGAGTAACCCGATCGTAAGAATTTAAGGGGAAGCGGGGTGTGTGACACACTGACAATATCCATTTTTCAGGTGAGTACTCACAAAATGGTATTTTTTTTTTTTTTTAACAAGAGTGTCTTCTACACTCTTATTTAATACATCAGACCTGAATAAATATTATTCTTTATATTATATTCTTCTGATGGAAACTCGTGGGCAATTTTAGATATTTTTTTTTGTTGGCTTACATTCCAATACCAGGAAGTAAGCTCCTCTCCCTGTTACACAGAAATAACAAAAAAATGCACTCACAGCAGCAAGATCAATGATTTGATAATAAATTTGTTTCCCCATCATTGAATGTTGGACAATAATACACTGTCTTAAAGTAGAACAAAACCCAGTGCTGCGGGCCCTGCAATATAACCGCTGGCAAGTAACCTTCAAGCCCCTCCTGCCCTGTGAGTTGATATAGGGGGTCTCAAGAACTCCTAACCAGTTCACAAAGGGTTAAATGTAAAAAATAATGCACACTTCCCTCCTTCCATTGCCAATCGCTGTTGTCCCTTGGTTTCCGCCTCTGCATCTAACAGCCAAAGTTAGCAGCAAAAGCATTGGTCAAGCCCATAGAATCTATCTGCTTGGCAATTAACGGTAGGAGAAGAACCCACATGGATTCTAAGGGCTTGCCGTTTAAAGGGTTAAAGGATGAGGAAAAAATCTTATTCTCTTTCTCCCCCTCAACAGCTGCTTTTGGGCTCTGGTACTGCTGGCCCCTGCCAACCCAGAGATGTGGTTACTTGTAAATAAAGGGGTAAGTTTCTGTACACTTTTGGCTTTCAAAAAGATGGACAGCCTCCAGAAGGATGCACATGTAGGGCTAGATATTCAACGATATTCAAGCTCTCTCTTTCACAATATGAGCCAAATGAATCCTGTCATCTGGGACTATGCCCATGCCATCAGGAAAGAAAAAAATCAATAACCTGGTCATTCAGTTTATTCAGGTAGTCAGCTGATCTCATTCTTTTGGCACGTAATGTTGCTGAACCTAGACCCGACCAGCTGCAATAACCTCAGATAATAGCACAGGTTTGTACAGTAGGCACTAGGCATGATGGGTATTTCACTTCTGCCTCTCTGTTCTTACCCTGATGTGTCAATCATTCTTGGAAAAGGGTAGCAGCTGGCATTTGAGAAATATATGCAATTTATTCCTTGCTTCACACTGAGCTACCAGAATCTTTTTTCTAGTATTCTGTGGTTGCAGAGGGGCAACCATATTCAATAATTTAAAAATTAATACTCTGGCTTAATTTAATTTGCATTCTGCAACAAGCAGACCACCCATGTGGGATGGTGACCTGGCAGACGTTGAGGAGACAATGCAGGAGTGGTGTTGTTCCTCCAGTATGGAATTATGTTAGGGGGCGAGAGCAGTTATTTTTGACTGTCATCCACTTTAAATTGGACTAAAACCTGTATTTGCTGGCCCTGAAGTCTATAGAGTGGATTCTCTTCCAGTGTGGGATTCCCCACTGTTTGAAACTTACCAGGATCGCTGGTAATCTTACATCACACGCAACCCCATGACACATGCACAGACGACATCCCTGGCTTTCCTAGCTGATGCACTGCTACGCCGGGGATTACTGGGGATGCCAGTTCTCTTTGCGGGACTTTGTGGACAAAATAAGTTTTATGCCCTGCATTAATGTTAAGCGTGTTAGTGCAGTGAGCTGGTTCAGCTGCATAACGCCCTCATGACTTAACCATGGAGCCCTGTGCAATGGCACGCCTCGCACACCTCAAAGGCCAGCCCTGTACAAAAGGAATAACCTTATTTCTTCACTTTTCTACTATTCCCAACGGCTAACATGCTACAACACAATACTGTTTGCAGCTAAAGTGGATTTAACAATTTCAAAATAAATAAACCTTAAAATAAAAATAATTCTGATTACATGTATAATCAGAAAATAAAATGGACTCCTTGTTCTTTTGTTAAGACTAATAAGTAATACTGAAGGTATTACAGCAAGCTCCCTGCTGTGGGTGGGTTATTACTGCGGCTGAGTCAGAGATACTCTAGTGCTGTACTTGTCAACTTAGTTTTACTGTGGTATTTCCCAATAGGTTTCTCAATTTTGTGCTATTACACTCAATAGGGCAGAACTGAAGTCACAAATGTAGTCAGCAATGGTGTAAATAAAAGGAAACAAACACAACTAACTGCCGCAGCCAGGGGTTACTGTTACAATGAATGTGTGCTTGTTGATGAGGTGTAACAGCTTCCTAACGATTATCAGTTGTCGGTAGCGATCGGAGCAGGGAGGGTGGCAGGCAGGGAGGCTCTGATCTCCCTGCCTCCCTCCCTCCCTGCTCTGATCACTACCGACAACTGTCATCTGCAGCGGCGCAGGACACTGGATGGAAGGTAGGTATAAGTGAAAGAAGAATAATAAAGAATTTGGTGTCTGTGTCTGTTTTTTTTACTTAACCCTTTGTGAACTGGTAAGGGGTCCATGAGACCCCTTATACCAGTTCACAAGGCTCTGGGTATGGCAGGTTCCAATTTTTACCTGTCAGCAGTCATCCTCTAGTTATATTACACTCAGTATGGTCTACCCCCCCCCCCATCCTCAAGTACTAGTGAGCCTCATCTGTGGGGCTACCCTTCTATCTGTTCTTGTATACTGCAAGTTAGTCCTTGTATAAATTTTCTTCTAGGTTGCCATGTTTTCTGGTATAGGAATGGGGTTTTGTTTTTATATATTCTGTTGCTGTGTTAGTTTGGTCATGTGTTTAAAGGGGCATTTCAGGAAAAGGGTTACAATGTTGTGCTTTTTGCTCTCGCCATGCTAGCTGTCAGGAGCTGCATCTTTCATCCAGGCTTAATGCAGTTTGCTTTATATATCTCAATTGCCCCCAGTGAAGTCTGTCCCTTCTGCAGGACCTTCTGAGCAGCAGTGTGCTGTGTTAGCAGAAGAGAGCAAATTCTATAGGGTTTATCAGGGAGTGCAAAGTGCTGGTGAAAGAACGGTGCAGCCCCCCCTCCCCAACATGAGGCAAGTCTTTGACTGGATGTTCCTTTAATAAACATTTTCCCTTGATCTTTGTCTGGAATGGGGTTCACTAGCTTGGTCACCACAAATGGTTATTTGACCATTATAGGAAACTAGGGAGGAGGGCTTATTCCTCCTTATTATTCCTCCACAGAAGACCACATTATGAAACCAGCATGGCATTGAAACACTTGATTGGTTTTTCCCACTTGACAGGTTATTCACAACCTCCAACAGCAAGTTCTCATGTTTAAATGAAAATGTTATTGTTAGAATTTTTTTTTATTGATGTCAGCAGCATGTCTGTCAGTCACATGTGTGCATCGAAAGCATTTATTTAAAAAAAAGAAAAATGCCTCAAGGCAACAGGATTCATCATGCAGGGTGTTACCTGCCTCTCAATAGTCCCAAGTGACTTGTGTTTTCTCTCAAGCTGGATTGTTAGATTTTATTTGAACTTTCGGTTAATAAGACTTCCTTGGGCTATAGATGGATTTACCAGCATCCCAGTGGCCATTGCAGATCTAGAGATTCATAAACACATCCCCAGAACAATGCAGTTGTTAAAGTGGTCCTATGCCTATATGCTTCCTCTCTCATGTGGCTATTGTGTGTAGTGCATCTTTAATTATTGGTATAAAGCTATCTTTCTCACCGTCTGCCACCTGTCTCTCCTATTGTCTTAATTCAGCAACTACCTTGTTGCTATTTAGGCCCTGCCCACCTGCCAACCGTCAAACAAATTATAAAAATGCCGGTTCACGGTAGACAGGACTATTAATAAGTCATGAGGGTAATTGGGACTAAAAGGCGGTGGTTACACATTTTTTGTGCTAGTGACAAGGAATTGATAGGAACCCCCTATGGCATCCATTATCTCAAGAAAAGAGTACTATCCCAAAAAAAGGACTACTAATAGAAACCCATATAAAAAGCCAAGAGGGGTCCCTTAAAATGACCTGAAGCTAAATAATTAGCCAAGAACTTCCAGAGGTGCACATTTAGGCCAGCAGGCTCAAAAACCTGGCATTCCTAGATTGTATTCCTATCAGTAGAAGAAAACTACATGCTTTGCATACATTTTTGCAGTTGGGGTGTAAAAGTGACCTCTAATGTATAATGTCCATATATGACCAGTGTATGCTTGCACACACAAAGGAGTTTGAGCCCCGCTTTTTACACATTCGTGCAGTGCAACAAACTACTGTACAATCCAGTGAACACACAAGTGAAATAGACCTGTGAACACAGAAGTGAAATTGATCTGTCAACACACAGGAGGACAGTGAGTGCACATGAGCCTGGAGCGGTGGGTTGCCCCACCCATGGTGCTCAGGGAGCATTTGGGGGGTTAGGTGCCCTGCTCAGGGGTAATTCAGTCATGTCCCAGGCTGCCGGTCACGAGCTGATTCCTTTTACCACTAGGCCATGGCTAGTGGTACTATCTTACTATCAAGCATGTTCATACAGATTTGTTATAGTAGACAATTTTGCAATAGAGCTCCATTAAACACAGTTGCCTTATGTTGCTGCTTTGGCCCAGTATGAACACGATTGCGCTCTCTGCCATGTCTGGCAATTGGAAGAAGGTGGTCAGTTAGCTGCTGTGCCAGGGGCTTGCCCAATTTACCATGTGTATTTGTCTTCATTTCTCATACTCCTTAATGTGATTAAGAAATACATTTCCCTGTCTACTTACTATGTATGTTTTACTATGTATGTGCTTTTTAGTAACATAGTTATTTAGCTCAACAGTAAAAAACATTTGCAGCTCCACTTAAAAATTGCTGAACAAAATCAATTCAAATGAATGGCTGGTTACATGCCCGGAGGGGCTGCCACCTTCAGCTCCAGGGAAAGAAGTCAACAAAAGTCCAGCACAGGCCATTCCATATGAGAGTAGAAAAAAAGAGGTTAAAACATGCGTTAAAACGCACCAGCTTTTACTGGTGCCAATAAAATCACGCAAGGCAGTCACCACAGGGGTCCCTCACATAGCGAAGATACGATTCCCTTTGGCCTGCGCTGGACTTTTGTTTTGTTAAAATTGTTATTTTCTTAGTGCAAATTATGATTACGAATTACTGTTTTACGATATTGGCAGCAGCATAGAATGACATTCATCAATTGTCTGGGCTTTTCTGTGCAGCCACTGCGATTGTGGGACTAGTAAATAAATCAATCCATTAAACCCTTGATGGCAGTAAGCCCTTTCACTGATTGAACTTTTGCAATCCATCCAAAGTGTGATGTTTACTCAGAATACATTTATGATTCCACTGAATGCATAGAGCACTTCCCAGACTTTAATCCCATTGTTACTACATAGGAAGTTTCTGGAAGGCAGGGAATGTTGTGATTAACATCCATTCAATACCAAAGGCCATCTACACTATACATTTGCTGAAAGCAGTAATTGGCATATTGTATTAGAGGAAAGGGTGTTCCATTCTGTCTGGCTGATTGTAGACATTATTGTGGAATCTGCTAGGGTAGACATAAAATTCCATATAAACAAAACAGGCATCGAACATCTATAAGATTTATTACCAGCGTTCAACATCCTTAAGGATACTAAAGACTGATTAGAGCCGGATATCCTCCAGGAATCCCCCAAGAATAATGATTTGGGAGATAATTTGAGTAGGTTAATGGATTGCCAAGTCCATAGCAAATTCCAGTTAGCAGTATGTACTCTCTGTGTGAGGTCATTTTAATGCAAACATTAGGAATGACATTTTTTGAAAAACATATCCCTGGAAATTTCTGCAGGTGTCCAGGGGAGACCATATCAATTCTGGAGGTCCTGTGTCCTGTTCAAGACAACTTACACATAACTGCTTAAATCCCTGCCTGTTAGCCATGGACTGACCTCCACAATGTCTTAGTTTCAATCTTTTACTTTATTATTATTATAAGCAGTTCAGTCTGTGGAGCCTATGTACTGTTGGCTATACAGCTACTCATCTTGAGTAACCTCTTCGGAATTTACCATTGGATGACCATTGTTCTTTATGGTGATTAGCCTGTGTAGAAGGCTCTGGAAGGAAAAGCCTATAGTAGCTTCTCCAGTTTGAACTTTAAAGCAGACGTAAATAATGTCTAATAGCTAGTAAGACTAGGTCTGCTTAGGTCACACCCTCACGAGCATCCTGATTTGCGTTATCCCACATCCTAATAAGCAGTAAATTTGATAAAAGTGATGAACCTATGGCTTCCACTAGACGTTCTGGCCAGGGGCCTCCCTCACACTAAATCCAGTCTTCATGCTATCATCTCTCATTGGGATCTGAGCTTGCTCTTGTATATATAGATGTAGAGATGCTTACTTTGAGAGCTGAATGAGAGAGTGTTACTAAATAAAAAAAAAATGGATGGATATTAATGCGATCCTAACTTGGGGCCCAGTTCAGAGCCACATCAGTTGTAAGTGCCGAAAGGGATGGTATTAAAGCAGATCAAAACCCAAGCCGGCAGCAGGGGGAGAAGAGAGTACACCTTGGGGGCTTAATCATCATTGGCCAGTGTGTTCTCAGCGCCCAAGGACTGGTGGACTGACTATGGGACCAGAGTGATCTGTACCCAGATGCGGTTCAGTCAAAACACTGAGGAAGGACCTCAGAGAACTAATGAATTGTGTGCTTACTTGCTTGTTTAGTTTGCAGAGAGGTAGTGCCCTGAATATGGGCTAGGCTGTTTATACCCACAAGCTATGTGTGTTGATGCTGAAAATTAACAGCTGAGGATGAATTTGTTGCATGGATCTAGATCCACGATACCGTAAATCATTAAATAAGCCTGACAGTTGATGCCATACATTATGTATATACCCATGCTTATATAACACACCTGTATGGAATGTATACATTTTTTTAAAACTAAAAAAAAAAATACTTTCAAATTCACATTTTAATGAAAATACAATCTCATATATGATACAATTACAGAAGCATTTGTTACAAAATGTTCATTATTTACAAATTGATGTTCCACTTTACTATGTCTTTATCTCAATAGTCCTCATTGTTCTCAGGCCAATTTTATGTTCCCTGGTCAAATGTTGTAAGGTTTAATACATGTTTGGAACTCTTATTTCCACTGTCAGCTGTGAATAACGTCTTTATAAAATGTATTACGCAATCAAAAGTTTCATTTCTTAAAAACCCATGAATGAACTAGAACAATTAAAATGTAAATAGTGTTTGGCTGGAGACACACAGAGTTATGGTAATTATTTTGTTAAGCAGGTTTAAAGTTACACCTTAGGCAAGCCCGATTGTTGTCCCATTGTCTTGGGCTACACATTGCACTGTCCTAAGCTTTAATCCGTTTTCTAAAAGGCCCCGTAGTTCCTAAGTAATCTGAAAAAGTATTAGAGCATTGGAGATGCAGAGAATAAATGAGGAGAAATAGTGAGTGTGGCAACAGCTGTGTGATGTAAGCACACTGTTATGAGTGTGAGAGAAGGGAAGAGGGTGGGGTTTCAGAGCTGCAGATAGAGACAGCTAATTTGTCCACTGAAGGTTGATTGAAGGACCAGGCCAGCAAACTGCAATAGGAAGTAATTTCTTCACTAAGTAGACAGACATAACAGGAGCATTGGGAGAGACTCAATGTAAGGTACACTACTGGTATTTATTTTTTACCTTTTGACTTGCCAGTCACTTTTAGGTGTGAATTGAAACTTATACCTCTGATAGCTTTTAAATTCAAATTTCAAATGTGCTGCCATTCATTTCCATAAAAGCTGTTTAGGAAAACTGCACATCTTACCATAGATACATTTCAGGGTACATTTTAGTACACAATATCTAACTGTTGACAAGATCTTAGAGCTTCTAGCACCCTAAAAACAATAAAAAGAATGATATTGCTGAAGAAAAGCAGTAGAGCTTAAAGCGGACCAACACGGTGCAGGTGTTTGTCCCCGCCGCTATAAGGTTGGGGGGAGACATCCAGAATTCCGGAGCCCTCCTGCACATAACCCTTCCAGAACGCCTGTAGATATTACCTTATTGTCGTTCCTCCACCAGGTGGGTACTGTGCGTCACCCTTGTTCCGGCCACCGGAATGTACTGCCCATGTAAGCGCTCGCGGACAATCGCTGCACTGGAGTTCTGGTGGAGGAACGAGGATGAGTTGAAACTTACAGACATTCTGGGGGGTTATGTGCAGCATATCCAGCATTCTGGATGCCCCCCCCCCCCCCCCAGCCTATTTTATAGCGGTGGGCACCAACACCTGCGCTGCCTGGGTGTTGGTCCCCTTTAAGTTTTCACATCAATGGTGCTTTAAGACACATAGGATGGGGTATGGTGCTTAATCGAACTATGGCAACCTGTTACTTTTTATTGATGTATTCATTCTTTAGTGGATCCAATGCTTAAACTGTATGATGGGCTTTTTCAAAGTGCTCACATGGGAATTATCATGTAAATGCATTTTCCTTTTGTTTAAAAACAGAAAAATGGAGCAATGGATTCTACTCTCCAGTAGAATCTGCAAAACTATGTTCATGTCAGCATACATGAATCATTATTATATTTCTAGGGCATTCATTGTAATAAATATTCGTTTCTGGATAAAAACTTTGTGGATGTCATGCTTGGTGACACTTACCAACACTGGTCAGTCGAATGCTTTAGTTAAAGTTTGTATATTGTTCCAAGAGGAACCCTGTTTGCATGCTTTTGGGATATATATATATATATATATATATATATATAGTGTGTTCAGTACTGTTATCTTTACATTTCTTTAAATACATTCAATTTTCAGTGCTTGGTTCACATACAGACAACTTTTATTTTTTAAATAAATTATTTTCCAGCTATAGATTGCCAAATGTTACTGCAAAAGCTAGAAAACATTTTAGTATAAAGTGTTACATTAAAATAATTCACATGATAGAACAGAAAATGAGACCTGATGCCATTTTTAAGCATAAATATGTTTAAGGAAAGAGGAGCACAGACATTACCGTGGTTGACTTTTAGCAAATGAAAAGTGTCCTTTGGCAGTTTCTATTTTATGGGCTCCTTTATTTTTTTCCCAAATACACTGCATGTAACAGGAATTTAAATCATACACTTTTTATAGTTGTAAGATATGTCTTCACTTCTGTTTGCTAGTAATTAAAAATCATCCACCATATTGTTATAAAACTCCAAGTAAAAAATGATCAGAGTGTGGTCATATCTGGAAAATGGTTGGCAGGATTGGCGGGTAAGATACCCTGTTCTTTAGTTATTACCACTGAATGATCTGTGACAGATGTGGATTTTTCTTCATGATTGACACCATCTTTTTTTTCCTTGGGGATGTACTTAACAACAGCATTGATAAATTTGCCCCTGAAATCCTTGCTGAGGAAGTTGTAAAGGATCGGATTAGCTACGCAATGGAACAATGAGGTACAGTCAATTATCTCATAGAAAAAATAAAGAAAATGTTCCAGGCGGCAATTAATTAAGATGTAGCTACCATGCAGAGTTAGTGTAATCACAGTAGCATGGTAGGGAAGCCAGCTGAGCAGGAACGTCAATATGTAGGCGTAGATAAGACGACAGTGCCTCCGGCTTTCTGGTCTTCCAGATTTCTTGATGTGATAGACAGTCATCAAATTGTAAACAAGGATAACAATGAAGGGGATTAGGAAGCCAAGTGTGGTTGTCATGATAGTAACAGCAAGAGCCCATTCATCATAGGACTCGAGTGGTGCCATAAAGATACACACAGGGTCTGAGGTATCCACTAACTGCATATGGATGACATCTGGTATAGGAAATATAGCCGATATGACCCAGATCCCAATACAAAGCATCTTTCTGATTCGTTGCTGGTTTTGACGCCAAAAAACTGAAGAAGATGTTAATGTCAAGTAGCGGTCCACACTAAGAGCCATAAGAAAGTATATACTGCTGAACATGTTTGCAAAATAAAAATAATGAGTAAATCGGCACAAAAATCCACCCCAAAGCCAAGTATAATCCAAAAGGGCTTCTAGCATCCAGAAAGGCAAGGAAAGGACCACTCCAAGATCTGCCACTGCCATATTTAAGATGTAGAGGTTGATGGAACTTTTGCTTCTTCTTGATTGCCAGTTTACCCATATCACTAGCAAATTTCCAGCCAAACCAAAAACAAATGTAAGAAGATAAATAATGAAGAGAAAGACTTGCTTAACACCCTCATCCAGTTCAATTTCACAAAGGGAGAATGTACTGTTGAGGTAGTACATAAGCTCAGTCCAGTTGTGAATATCCTCAAAATGTTCTTCTGCATCCAAACTTCCAATATCGTCAGCCATTTTAAATCAGAGATAATGTCTGAAAAACATAAAATGAAAAAAACATAAGCAATAACAAAAGGCAACATGGCAAAGAATACTAAAAATACACAAGAACCAGATTATCCTTTTAATCTAATTGTTGCTTTTTTGTGTAATCCCTTGTTCATGTTGCATGCAGAATGTTTATAATTTGTCATAATATTTGGGCATGTGTAAGTTGCACACTAACCTCTAACCAAACCTGGTCCTCTGCCACCATTCCTAATCGTAAACTAGATTTGCTCTGTAAGAACAGAAGTGCTCCAAACAGTGGTGAAAGCTATTTGCGTTAATTCAAAGCTAGGTATGGCTGGGGGGGCATCTAGAATGCTGGATCCCCCCCAGCACATCACATGTGCAACTGGCAGCCAATCGCTGCGCTAGATTAGCAAGGTTAAGGTGAGGTTTTTGGTTGTGTGGGGGGTTCTAGCATTCTGGATGCTCCCCCAGCCTGTCATTTAGCATCGGGGAACAACACCCGCGCTGAGTCAGTTTTAGTGAACTTTAAGTGGTTGTTTTGTTGTGTTCCGTCAATTTACAGAATCTTTCCAAAAATGAGACACAGTCCGAACTGAACTGAAATGCAGCATATTAAAATTACTGTGGTAATAATAATAATAACTAATAATAACAGCCAGGCAGATTATCAGAAGTTGGTTGCTAAACACCCCACTATGACAGCTGGGCAGTTTAGCAGCAGGTGGTTGGTGGACACCACAGCATGACAGCTGGGTAATTTAGCAGAAGGTGGTTGGTGGACACCACAGCATGCTATGAACATGTATCCAGCTCACCAATGCCCTTTAAAACATAACTTTTACTAATGCATTTAAGGGTTGTGGGCCCCTTAGTCTTACATGGTAAGGTATCAGGTAAGACTAAGGGGCCCACAACCACGAAACGCGTCACTCAACTCAGCCAGGGGCAAGTAGCCTTTCACATATATCTTGCACTGGGTATACAATCTTTTTAAATGCATTAGTAAAAGTTATGTTCTAAAGGGCATTGGTGAGCTTGATACATGTTCATAGCTCAATTCTGATTTGCAGATATTCCTCCTTGCTCCCAATTACCCCGTTATGGGAATTTTTCTGAGCTGTCATCATTTTTTGAAGCACATGGGACACCACAGCATGACAGCTGGGTAATTTAGCTGAAGGTGTTTGGTGGACACCACAGAATGACAGCTGGGTAATTTAGCAGAAGGTGGTTGGCGGACACCACAGTAGGACAGTTGGGTAATTTAGCAGAAGGTGGTTGGCGGACACCACAGTATGACAGCTAGGTAATTTATCAGAAGGTGGTTGGTGGACACCACAGCATGACCGTTGGGTAATTTAGCAGAAGGTGGTTGGCGGACACCACAGTATGACAGCTGGGTATTTTATCAGAAGGTGGTTGGCGAATACCACAGTATGACAGCTGAGTAATCCAGAAGAAGGTGGTTGGTGGACACCACAGTATGACAACTAGGTAATTTAGCAGAAGGTAGTTGGTGGACACCACAGTATGACAGCCGAGTAATTTAGAAGGTGGTAGGTGGACACCAGAGTATGGCAGCTGTGTATTAGCAGAAGCAGGTTGATGGGACAATCTACTATGACGGCCATGCAGTTGTTGCTGAACACCCCTCCATAACAGCTAGACAGGTTAGCAAAAGTTGGTTGGGGGAAAAACACATTTAGCAATGAGAATAGCCTTTGAATCGCTCAGTGCTCCCTGCATTGCTGTACACGCTAAGCTCCCCCTACCTAACTAGGTCCACTATCCCTACAATATACTGACCTACGCTTCCCAGTCAACTGCATTCACTGGAATGTCTCCGATCCCATGTTTAAGGGTCTTTGACGTCACACGGCGGGCTAGCTACCTGCTGATTGGCTCTGTGCAGGGGATCATGAATGATTCTGGGCTCCTGGGGACTTTACTTTCATTTTCTACCACATTTTGTGGACAAATACAGCTATGTAAAGCATAGCTAGAGACAATATAGATGAATGGCCCATTTCCAATAATAAATAAATCTACTGTTTTTTTAGCAAGCAAGCGATTTTCACTGGGATGCAGATTTGTCTGCTAATTGTTCGAGCGAATGTTCATAGAATCGCAAGTGCTGTGTACTCCACAACCTATTTGCGGTAGATTTCTGTTTCCACCTGTCAAGTCATCTAACAAACGAGAAATCTTTTGTCAGCCCAAACTATTCGATGCTCAGGTGATGAACAAATTCTTGTTCATCATTTGTTCGCAGTGGGCATTTCCGCGGATCCCTTATAATCTGATTGTGGACAACTAGACAATGGTGATTTTTCCTTTAATTTATGGAAATGGGCCATTAAACTGCAAACATTTGCTAATGCCCTAATTGTTTGAATAGGTTACAGCAATAATAACCAAAATGCAATAGCTAGGACACAATGAAAACTATAAACATTAGGAAGTAGTTATAAATAAATGTAAAAAATGCTATTTAAGGGATATTTATTAAAAATGTTCATCTCTACCCCAAGTGGGAGAGCTCTTTGAGATTGTAGACTGCTCTTTGAGGGACGTGGCTTTACCCCTTTGGAAATGTTGTCCACCCCAAAACCCAATCAGGTGCTTAATCTTTTAATACTAAATACCTTTTTTGCACTTGTGTGTTGAGGAAGTGAGATATTCAATGGCAGGCCCAAGAGCTTGTTGCAGGGGCTGCAGCAAGAGCCTTTGCAGATACAGCAAAACCTCAGCTTTGAGTGATACAATCACTCCCCATGGCTGGCCCTGGAGTATAAAATAATTCAGGGCCGCACAACTAGGTGCCTCTGGGGCATCCCAAAGCATCCCGATCCCCCAGATTGCCTGCAAAGCCCTTACATTTCCTCCGGTCCCTTGCATGCTCTGCCTGCATCCCTGCAGCTGTAGGTGCTCCTGTGCCTAGCCATTCTGGCAGCTCAGGTGGCCGGGGATGTGGGCGGTGGCATTCTCTATGCTGACACACAGTCCAAAACAATGGCTTTATGCCATAAAGCACTGATTGGACGCGTCTGCACAGGGGCCGTGGGAACAACGCAAAAGTGACTAGAATGGGCAATCTGGGGGGCTTTACATAGTGGAGCATCCTATTTCAGGATGCCCTCGGGATGTCATCGGGATAGTCAAAATCCTGGTGATTGGTCCACTTTAAATCAAACCAAAAGTCTGAATTAAATGTTTATCAAGCATCTTCTCTATGCTTCTCCTGCTTTCCTCCTGTGTAACGTCTGTGTGTGCATGACCTCTGGCAAACTAGTCAGGTTTGCTGAACATGAAGGGCATGCATAGAGCCAGGCACGGATAGCATGATGTGCAGAAATCTGCACAATGGAACCCAGGAGTATTTTAACCTGTTTTCATATTTCCAAATTAAGTTGAAACCCCAAATGGGGGTGCCCCTAAGAACCTATCTTGTTTGACCAAAGCCTTTTTAGACTTTTTGTTCAATTTAGGTGAATGTTTTTCTATTGCGCCTCCCTTCCTGTTTGGTCACCAAAAATGTAAAGTTAATTTAACCAAAAGTCTGTGAGAGATCTATCTTTCACTATCAGTTAAAAGTAGAGACTAGCACAGCATTTAATCTTCCTGGTAGACCACTGGCTTTTCTGCTTGCTAACTGCAGACAGGGAGTGAGACTTATGGTCTAAACATAAAAATAGGTTGATAGATATTGTAGGGTTAAATTAAATAATTACACAATCCTGATTATATTTTTGTTTAAATGACTGATTACTGAAACAGAAATGCTCTGACAGTAATTTCAGATTTTGTGAATTATAATTCCATAGTAAATCAAGCCCTCTTCAATGTACACATCATCACTATAGACAAAGGATGTAACACATTCCATAGAAAAAAAAGAGTCTTCCCCATTTCAAAAGGAAGACAGAAACAGCTTATGGTGACTGATGCCTGTTAGGTACTCAGAGGGTTATTTTTACAAAACATTCCACAGTGAGAGATCAAGTCCTCTATCTGAGCTTTATGGCGTGCTGGGGAAATGTTAGTAAGTATTAAACAGGCAAGCGTGGGGCTGCTGAACAATAGGCCAGTTATTCATCAGAGCAAGTTACACGTGTTCAGCAAAAGATTGTATTTTCTTTTAAAAAGTTATTTTAATTATGTCATTGTCTTGTATGCACTGCACAGTATATACTCCCTGAACACTGAAATTAGGTGGTGTACCCAATGCTGGAATGATATATATACCATCCTGCTCTATAAATAAATAAATGTATTCATTTATAAATCTATATTTCATATCTAGCATTAATTAATTAATAGTTTTGCAACTATGCTGCTCTGCTGTTCATTGCTTTATTTTGCTTCTGTGGTTATATAAATAAGTACTTTAAGCCACAAAATCTGAAAGTTTTCCAAACTGATTTTAAAGGATCAGAAAATACTTCAAATCCCAAAACAAATTACCTATATGACCTTCTTTTACTGTGTTTTCTGAAATAGTGTAAATATATACTCCTACCTTTATCATTTTATTTTTTATTATTATTTACCCCTTTTTGGCTGGTATAGTGTTGCTAATTAGACGCACATATGTAAGGATTTCTTGCACAATATTATGAGTAAGAATTCCACTTTTTGGAGGATTAGTGTATGGAGGAAGAGTTTGGGGGGGGTTGTAAGTTCAGTGGGACTCAGCATTAAATAAGTAGTTCAAAGTGGACCTCTCACCTGGTGATCATTACACAGGGGTTAAAATAATAATATCTCTTGTTGCGATGATCACTTCAGTGCCCTTTATGTCTGTGTTGAAAAGGTCTACTCAGTCTTTTTTGTTTAGCTGGAAGATTTATTAAAAAGCTTAGTTGTGCTGATTCAGAAAAGATGTCAGTGGTTGCTATATGCTTTCAGAACTGTATCGCTGTATTGATTATATTTGTAATTAATGTTTGTAAAAAAGATGGATTTTTTTTTCAATTTGCAGTGGCCAATTGGCATTGCACAATCAGACCTATTTGCAATATATGCAATTCAAAAGCTGTGTTGTTCATTGTATCAATTATGGTTATAGAGTAACATATTGCATTGCATAGTTCCCAAATATATAATCATCACAATATTATTAGATGTCTGGTGATCCAGACTTATTTAACTTAAAGGGAAAGTCTGATTTCGAGGGCATTTTTATGCTCTAATTTTTTCCTTCAAATCACCTGTACCTGCAACTGTGCATTTTTATTGGTGAAGTATAGCATTTTTCCAATGATGTTGGGATATAAAGTTTGGAAACAACTGCATAGCCCATAGGGTTCTATGGTCAAACTTTCGTAAAAAAATGACCATACCTCATTGGAAGAATGATGTTCCTAGCCTGTAAAAATGTCCCATTGCATGTACATGTGATTTGAGGGGAAAATTAGACAATTTTTGTTGCACTTTGCGTTACTTAAAAAGCTCACTGGGATGCATGTTGAAATTCACACCCAAATGTGTGAACTTTGCACTTGCAAAAATGCCATTGAAAGTGGACTTTCCCTTTAAACAACTACCGCCAGCTAACTTTTAACACCAATACCACATCACAGTAACACCAACGCTCACTCTCATTCATTCTAAGATTTAGGATGGAATCTAATAAAAACATTATTAAAAAGTATGATAAGATACACATATATACAAATGATTATGAAAAATTCTCAACTAAATTTGAATAAACAGAAATATTGATTTCAAGTAGTATAGACCGGAACAATTCATTTCATAAATCTGGATTGTGGGATAAAATGACTTTCTTAGTATAATTATATCAAATGTAAAAGCAGATTCATGTAGGTTACATTTCTTGAAGGTATTATATCATGTATCCCACAGGAAATTAGTCTGACATGCCTGGTAACTTAATTGAAATATGAAGCAGACACAGGAGTATTCAAGTATGTTTGGTGTATCAACCCGCATTGTTTCAGAATCTCTGCGCAAAGTTTCACCTGCTGTCTGCCAAGCCTAGCAAGTGACCACTAGAAAAGCCTGAAATATCCTTCATGTTCTGTGCGCTATGGATATAGCAGAGATGCTGGGAATAATATAAAGATAACTCCTTACCTGGGAGTATGCTTTTGGTCCAGTGAGTTCCTTTTCCCAGCAGCGAGTGAGGCTTCCCTGCTGCAAGTGGCATGGGCTATTTTACACTTGCTGGTAACACTCGCTTTCAGGAAATGATCTTGGATATCCTGAGGCTGCAATCATTGCTGTGGCTCCTGCAACCCAGGATATCCTCTTATGCAAACTCAAACACCTTCTAAGATTCTCCAAGCCCCTAAGCGGATCGCTCCCTTTGTCCAGAAAGCCCACAAATGCAGCCAAGAGGAATCCCAAAATAAATAAAGTCTTCCTATCTCCCATGATGCACATAAAAATACAGGGGCTATTTATTTACATTCTTTCTATACTATGCGTGTGATTAACACATTGGCTTGAGTTTTCAAGCTGTGAAAATTACTGTACGCTGCAGTGCAAATATTTTACTGGCTAATTGAAAGCACAGTGAAATTTCTGCATGAGATGGGGTTACGCAGAGTTTGTGCACTGTTAAATCATTCTTCTCTGTTTTATTGAGGTTGTGCTAAAATACAGATACTCAGAAGTGTAGAATTCCTATTCGGCATGCCTAGCAGAGATGACATTAACAGAATTATATCTATAATCTCTTTCTTTTCACAAGCCTGGTGTATGATTCTTTCTTACACAGTGGGTTGGGGGGGGGGATAATATTATAGGTAACTGGGAAGAAAACTATGATCATTGTGAGGTTGGGCACTTCTAATTGTATTAGAAATCAAGAGCAGGAGGGTTAGGCAGTTTCCTGTGTTCTGGGGGGTCAGATTCCCTTCCAGGGGATTCCCTTCTAGGTACTTAGATCTGTGTTATTAGTCAAGAAACATTCATCAAGTCCCTGTGTTGTACACAGGTGGTGGTTCCTATAAGGTTTGTGGATAGTGGGTTATCCCAGTTGTAGCAAACCTTTAGTTATTTGGGTTAAGACCTTAGTTTGTAGCAACTTGAGTACCCAGTTTGTAGCAAGTGACCAACTACAGACGAGTTTCGCCTGTCCAGCTTCCTCAGTGTATAAGGTATCCTAGTGGTGATGATAAAGGGGTTTTAGGGATAGATGCATAAATTATTGGGTCATTTTTCATTCCCTTTGTTTTTGAGTGGATATGTGGAACGTTGGAATGGGGATAATGTGTTAGTATGGTGTGTACTGCTTATAGAAACGGGATAAAAGTACATGTGTGATTCAGACCTGGGGGACATGTTGCTTGGAGTTTGGTTATCCATCTAGTCTCGTGTTGCAATGTAAGTTTGGTCACCTCCCCTGGGGTTGTCATGGAGTCTGTCCAATGCTTGGAATGACCCTTGCTTTGGGTGTCTTCCCACTGGTGCCGTCATTGTTTTTTTGATATCCCTTATATGTTCATATATCCGTATTTTTAGTTTTCTGTTGGTCTTGCAACATGCATGTCAGAGCGTATATGGCACTGGTAATGTTGAAGTTAACAAAGTGTTTAATTGTGTGCATCTGGGCAGATGGTAGTGTGATACTTTTGCCCTGTTTTATATATTTACAGGGACTGCAACCTCAACACCTATAGGTGCCCTAAACCTCCCAACAGGAGTGTTCCCCACTATAGTGGCTTTTTACTAAATAGTCTTTAATGGATTTGATTCTCCTGAATACAAGTTGTGTTTTATTCCTAGTATGTCACACCCCCCACTTCCCGATATTCATGACACTTGGGAACCCGGCCTGTAGAGGGCGATCTTGCAGAGATGACATGGAAAAAAGGAGCCCCTCCTGGTCCATAAGTACTGGGTTCCTCCCACTATTCCTCAGTCTTTTCGTCTCTGCAGTCGGCGAAGCATTCAGAAGATGACTCTCCTTCAAGCTGCAGGTAGCCGGGTTTGCCCCGGCCCTTTTTTTCTCTATTTCTGTCTGAAACTCTTTAAACCTGTTTGGTTATATTGTATGCCTCCCAGCCCTGGCTGTGTGGTTCAGGCAAAGGTAGGTACATACACCTTCTGGTGTATACAGGAGTATTACTCCTCCGTGAGACCTAAATGTGGGTAGGCGGCTTCCGGGTTGGTGTTCCCGGCATGGGATGCCCCTGTCCCTTTATAAATCCCCTTGTGCCTTATGGGTGCTTTTCTATCCTCTCCCCTTAGTTCTCCTTTAACCCTGCTGGGTAAAAAGGAGGGGGGAAGGGGGGGGGCGTTATCTGGGCTTATTTGTCACCATGCACACAAAAAAAAAAATGATGAGATATATAAAATAAGTCTTTATTTCTTATTTTTATTATGTATGTTTCACTTTACTATTTAATAGGAAATGTTTTATTTAGATTTTCCTATCTCTGTCTTGGCAGCATTTTTTGCTTACCTATTAAAGCTCTTTATTCTCTGGCTGTGTTCAGATTTGAATTTTCCCTCCATTTTTGGCCATGTGATCCTGGAAGTGGGCGGGGCTTAGGCATGCTTTTATTCAGAGAGCACCTGGTATGCTCTGTTTGACTTCCTGCTTCCTGCTTCCATGTGGCCTTACCTCATGATGTGAGCTTATTGCATGGGCTGTGAGTACCCTTCAGCTTGGCTGAAGGGAGTTTTTTTCTGTCATTTATTTATATTGTGTGCATTTGGTGACTGTTTTTTTTGTTTTCTCTGTAGGTAGAAACTCCTTATTTAAAAAGGGGTTTCTCCTGGTCCTTATATAATAAAAAAAAGCCCTTAAGCCTTATTTTGGGGTCCATTTGTGTTTCAATCCTCCCACTTGGGACTATTTAAAGGGGCATCCCGGGTAGCAATTGCGTAAATCCCATATATACTTGGCGACTATAATCAATTATAGTATAATACTAAATACCATATGGAGGCATCCCAGGATAACGGACATGCAATTCCCTCTGCACAGACTCGGCAATGTTTTGGATGTGGGGCATCCCTCGTTGGGGATAACGCAATTCTTTGCGTCCCTTGTGCACAATTAACTATTATGCTGCAAACTGAGGCCCAGGCTTCAGGGCCTGTGGCTAATGCCTCATCTCCTACTCCGCCATGTCTTGTCCGTACCCCCAATGATATTGTCATGGGTGGTGAGTCGCATGCTGATTTATGTGCCAGATTGGCTCATCTTGAAAGATTAATGTCTACCTCTGTGCCTAAGTAGGCCTCAGCTAAAAGAAAGCACTTGAATCATGCCGCTTCGGCAAGGGAGTCAGACAATTGTGAATTGCTTGATTGGTCTGATCCTTCTCACTTAGAAGAAGGAGAATTATTATGAGGATTCAGATGTTTCTGATGAACAGCAATTTGTTGGTACTGAGATTGAGCAGGGTGAAGCAAGTGTTGTGGATACCCCAAAAGCTCTTGCTCAGTTATTTGAGGTTTTGGTTATTACTCCTCCTGAAGTAGTCCCTCCTCAAAAAGGGGAATTCTTTGGAGTCTCTAAACCTCATTTAGAATTTCCAAATCAAAAGCATTTTGATGAAATTATTCTTAAAGAATGTGAGAAGCCTGCGTTAAGCGTTGGTCATCACCACCTGTGTCCACCGCTCTGGGCATGTGTACACTCACTGCACGGATGGGTTAAATGCGGAGGACAAATTCCTATGTGTGCGCAAGCATACAATGGCCATCTATGCATTAATATTTAATTAATTTATAGAGAGACTGGATTTTTAAAAGATACTCTGCTCATTGCTGGATGCCCCTGTGCTTAATTTATCCAATTCTTCTGTGTTGCATTCTCCTGACTCCACTACACTTAAAGATGGAGAGGATAAGCGTATTGATCAAATGGCGTGCCCCGCTTTTTCCAGTGTGGGATCGGCCTTGCTGCCTGTTGGTGCTTCGGCACTCATGACGGTGGCTATTAGGTCTGTTGTGAGAAACCTAATGAATTACTCAGGGCTTGATCCAGCCTCTGATGAGTACGCCGTTCTTAAGCGATGTGAGATGTTTGCATCTTTTGTACTTTCTGCTTAGATAATACTCTGCTCATGTGCAG
This sequence comes from Gastrophryne carolinensis, assembly GCA_027917425.1. NCBI lineage: Eukaryota > Metazoa > Chordata > Amphibia > Anura > Microhylidae > Gastrophryne > Gastrophryne carolinensis. The sequence goes on from CM051236.1 coordinate 125,397,981, forward strand.
CAGAACCTCTGCCTTGTTAGTTGCCATCCGGCGGTCAGTATGGTTGCGGCAGTGGGCAGCTGATACTGTAGCTAAGAAATCGCTTACAGCGCTCCCTTTTGTGGGATTGTGCCTCTTTAGAGAAAGAATTGGATTCTGTCAGTAATGGAGGTAAATTACCTCAGCGTAAGAAACAACGTCGTTCCTTTTGTGGAATACAGGAAAGGGACGTGGCCAAGTCAGAATTGGGGGTCCAAAACCAAATCTGCCACTAAGCCTGCTCAACAATGTGGGGACGCCCTCACCCTTATGGGTGGGGGGACGGCTGCGGTTCTTCTTCCAGGTCTGGGTTCAGGAGGTATCAGACAATTGGGTTCTGGAAGTAGTCTCTTCCGGTTACAAACTAGAATTCGAGTCCCGGCCTCCTCCCAGATTTTTCATGTCCCGGATGCCGTTAGATCCGGCAATTGCACAGGGACTGCGGGCAGCAGTAGCATTGCTGTTAAACATGGCTGCCATCTGCCTAGTGCCTCCAGCGGAAAGGGGTTTGGGGTTTTATTCCAACCTATTCACGATACCCAAAAAGGACGGCTCTGTTTGGCCTATCCTAGACCTAAGGAGACTCAATCAATTTATCCGTTTCAGAAAATTCCGCATGGAGTCTCTGCGATCAACGATCGATGTTCTCCGTCAGGAGGACTTCATGACATCCATAGACATCAAGGATGCTTATTTACACATTCCTATTTTTCCGGGTCACCGGAGATTTCTCAGGTTCTCGATAGAAGACCAGCATTATCAATTTGTGGCCCTGCCATTAGCCTTACCTCGGCCCCAAGAGTCTTTACCAAGATGCTGGCAGGAGTGATGGCTATATTCAGGGTCCAGGGCATCCGCATTGTGCCTTTTCTGGACGATCTTCTTATCGCGGCCTCCTCCCTCGAGCAATCAGAGTTGGACACCAGGACGGTGGTCTCTATGCTAGAAAGGTTCGGATGGGTAATAAGTTACCCCAAATCCTCTCTCTGTCCGTCCAGAGAAATTCCTTTCCTGGGCCTGATTCTGGATACATTTCAGGCCAAGGTTTTTCTTCCTCAGTCCAAAATGGTTCTGATTCAGGACTTGATTCGTCTATTCTTGTCCAACCCTTGTCAGTCTATCCGTCTAGGGATGAGACTAGTGGGATTGATGGTAGCTGCATTCGAGGCAGCCCTGTTTGTGCAGTTTCACATAAGGACGCTTCAGCTCTTCTTCTTGGCAAAGTGGGACAGGTGCCCACTATCATTGAATCAGACTTGTCTATTGTCTCCCCACGTTTTGCAGTCCTTTCAGTGGTGATTAATATCGCACAACCTCCAGAAGGGCAAGTCATTTCTGACTCCGCGTTGGGAACTGGTTACCACGGATGCCAGCCTGGTGGGCTGGGGGGGCTTCTGGAAGAAGCATCAGTTCCAAGGATTGTGGGGGCCTCAGGAGGCTCATTCTCCAATCAATGTATTAGAGCTTCGGGCCATACGTCTTGTTCTACTTCGATTGACCCATTTCTTACAGGGTCTGCCAGTTCATATTTGGTCAGACAACCGAACAGCTGTTGCCTACATCAATCACCAGGGAGGGACTCGCAGTTGGGGTGCCCTCCGGGAAGTGTTTCTGATCCTTCAGTGGGCAGAGATCAATGTTCCCTGCATATCAGCAGTTTACATTCCGGGGATAGAGAATGTGGAGGCAGACTCCCTGAGCAGGGGATGTTCTCGCCAGGGAGAATGGTCTCTCAATCCAAGGGTCTTTCAGTTCCTCTGTCACAAGTGGGGGACTCAACGGTTGGACCTGTTTGCTTCTCGTCACAATCACAAGCTGCCAGCTTTTGTGTCTCTATCCCAGGATCCTCTGGCAGAGGCAGCGGATGCCATGTCTCTAATCTGGAAGGATCTGGGGTTCCTATATCTGTTTCCCCCATTCTCCATGATCAGCAAGGTGGTGCGCAAGCTAGCACTGGAGGAGGTGCCAGCAATTCTGGTGGCGCCAAGGTGGCCAAGACGTCTGTGGTATGCAGACGTCGTAAGGCTGGCAGTGGATCGTGTCCATCTGCCTCGTCTTCCAGATCTCATCACTCAGGGTCAACTTTGTTACCCCAATTTACAAGCGCTGGCTTTGACGGCATGGCTGCTGAAGTCTCCATCTTGAAAGAAGAAGGTCTTTCTGATGTGGTTATTCAGACTCTTATTAGAGCTAGGAAGAAGTCTTCCTCTGTCATTTATTACAGGACTTGGAGGTCCTATATTGATTGGTGTGAATCCAGGGCTTTGCCCTGTAGAGTATTTTCTATTCCTAGAATTCTGGAATATCTGCAACGAGGTCTGGATATGGGATTACAGATTAGTACTTTGAAAGGGCAAGTCTCTGCCTTGGCAATTTTCTTTCAAAGATCGTTTGCTCTTCATCCTTTGGTTAAGACCTTTTTCCAAGGAGTCGCGCATGTGTGGCCTCCCAGAAAGCCTTTACTTCCTGTTTGGGATCTTAATTTGGTGCTTTCGGCTATGCAAGCTGCTCCCTTTGAGCCATTGCAGGATATTCTTCTTCCTATTCTTACTCAGAAGGTTGCCTTTTTGGTTGCTATTACTTCTGTCCGCCGAGTTTCTGAACTGGCGGCTTTGTCTATTCAAGCCCCTTATTTTGAGAGGCATCAAGATAAGGTTGTTTTCCGTTTTAAACCGGATTTCCTTCCTAAGGTGGTGTCTGCTTTCCACCTAAATCAGGATATAGTTCTTCCTTCCTTGTGTCCTAAACCTAGTAACAACAAGGAAAGAGTCTTACATTCTTTGGATGTAGTTCGTTGTGTTAAGTTTTATTTAGTTACTACCTCGGCCTTCCGCAAGACGGATGCCTTTTTGTTGTGCCTTCTGGGCCCAAGAAGGGTTTTGCTCCTGCCAAATCTTCCCTTAGTAAGTGGATACGTCAGGCTATCATTGGGGCCTATATGGCGAAGGGGAAGGTTCCCCCTTTTCGTGTCACCACTCATTCTACTCGTGCTATTGGAGCCTCTTGGGCTTTTCAGCACCAAGCTTCTGTTGAACAAGTCTGCAAGGCTGCGACTTGGTCTTCTGTGCATACTTTTTCTAAGTTTTACAAGGTTGATGTGCGGGCCTCAGCGGATGCTGTTTTTGACCGCAAAGTTCTGCAAGCTGCAGTAATTTAAGTTATGCATTATTCCTTTGGGATCCCCACCCATTATAGACACTGCTATTGGATGTCCCAAGTGTCATGAATAACGGGAAGTGGGGGGTGTGACATACTAGGAATAATACCATTTTGTGAGATACTCACGTGTAAAATGGTTATTACGAGTATGTCACACCCCCCACTTCCCCCGCCCTTTTTTGTTCGAGGGATCCTTTATATGGTGATTATTATTATTATTTCAAATAATTTTACAATTATTGAATATAATTGGCTCTTTTTGCTCTAAGGGATCCTTTATTTGGTATTATTATTTCAAATAATTTTACAATTATTGAATATAATTGGCTCTTTTTGTTCTAAGGCATCCTTTATTTGGTATTATTATTCTCATATAATTTTACAATTATTGAATATAATTGCCTCTTCCTGGTTCTTCACTGCTGTTTAAAAAGACTGAGGAATAGTGGGAGGAACCCAGTACTTATGGACCAGGAGGGGCTACTTTTTTCCATGTCATCTCTGCAAGATCGGCCTCTACAGGCCGGGTTCCCAAGTGTCATGAATATCGGGAAGTGGGGGGGTGTGACATACTCGTAATAACCATTTTACAGGTGAGTATCTCACACAATGATATTTTTCGGGATTAGGGGTTCTAAGTCAGAGTCATGTGTAGGGATGTGCCAGTGTTTTTGGAGGATCTGCCTAACTTCTTGATGTTGTTCTGTATATGTTAATATGTACAAGAGGTTGTTTGTAGTTGTTTTGGTTTGTGTCTTTTTTTGTTTTTCTTGGAACAGTAATGCTGATCTGTCCTTCTCTCTGGCCTTGTTGTATGCTGATGTTTAAGGGCTTTTCTCGGGTAACCCCATTTTTGTAAGGCTCGCCCTGATGTCATTTGCTGCCTTTTGAAAGTCTTCTAGTGCAGTTCCTTCTTGCTCTAAGGTAGGAAATGCTGTTCTTCAGGGCAGTGGGATGAGCACTGCTTGCTTGTAGGATATTGTTTTCTGCCATGGATTTGCAGTAGAAATTGGTCTTTAAGTTACCTTCCTGGTCCTGGCTGATTCTCAGGTTCAGGAAAGTAGTCTAATGTTAATTTTAGGTTAGCCTGAGAGGCTTAATGAATTGTAAGTAGAAACCCCCCCTTTTTTCTTATGCACCAACAAGTTTGGAGATCATTTATGCATCCATCCCTAAAACGCCTTAATCATCACCACTAGGATACCCTATACATTGATGAAGCCAGACAGGCAAAACACATCTGTATTTGGACACTTGCTACAAACGGGGTACTCAACTTGCTACAAACTAAAGACTGAGTCCAAATACAACTAAGATAACACACTAGCCGCAAAACTTATAGGAACCACCACCTGTATGCAACACAGGGGCATTGTATGCAATCATTGTATAATTTTACTGCATATTATGCATTGTTATAAATTAATGTTTTTTACTAATAAAACAAGTACCTACACTAGACCTAACAAAACAATCCACTAGAGAGAGGAATATGGCACTGGTGTCATTCCCCTGACCCTGGAAGGGAATCTGACTCCCCAGGACACAGGGAACGGCTCTAATCCCCATGCTCTTTCTTACACAATCACTAATTAGATCCTTTTATGACTTGATACATAACAGTAAAACATCTGTCAATAGTAAATGGTATTTACCTTCCAGGCACTTGGTGTCTCCCCCCACCCTTCCCCAACACCTTCAAGAGCAGTGTGATAGCTATGTAAAATAATTTTTAACTATACAATTCTAATGGAATATCTAATGTATTTTAGGAAAAGCCACTTGTTTTGCTTTCACTCCTGGGCATAACTGGTGACAGGAGCAAGAGCGGCGCTGCTTGAGGAGTCATCACAAGCCCTGGTGTGGTAGCTGGTAGCTAGACCACAGGCCCACTCGCGCTGGGAGCATTAACCCTTTAAATGCCAGCCACGTAAAATTTACGTGGTTGCCTCTCCGTCACTTAAGTGCCAGCCACGTACATTTTACGTGCCTGACTTTCCCCACTAACAGTAAAAAAAGTAAAAAAAAAGTCACTTACCTGACCCCTCTTTCGATCCGGCCGGGTCTCCTCTTCAGCCAGAGGGGCTCTGATCCCCGATTGGCTGCAGGGGAGTGCCCAAAATAGGGTGCCCCCCCCCCCGTTTCAGCAGCCGCGGGGATTGCCTGCAAAAAAAAAAAAAAAAATTGTTACTCACCTCCGCGCCCGCCGGCTCACGCCGCCTCTCCTCTTCATGGGAGGGGCTCCGATCACCCCCCCCGGGTCTTCCGTCTTCTGGAGGGGGGCATAACAGCCCTCCTCCCGCCGCAGCTTCCGATGGCAGCCGCCCTCTTAGGATTTTAGCCCCGCCCCTTCGGCCAATGACGTCACCGCCGGGTGTCATTGGGGCACCCGGCAGTTCAGCTGTCAGATGCCGGTGACGGCTGGACAGAGGAGGAGGGAGGTAGGCGATCGGAGGATCACCTACCTCCCTCCTCCTCTGTCCAGCCGTCATCTGCATCAGATCGCCACGGGACACTGCATATGAAGATGAGGTGAGTAAAGGTAAAAAATTTTTTTTTTTAATAAACATATTTGTGTCACAAATGTGTTTTTTTATACTGTTAACCCTTTGTGAACTGGTAAGGGGTCCATGAGACCCCTTATACCAGTTCACAAGACTCAGGGGTCTGGCAAGTCACCTGCGGCATATTGATATTTTAGGAAAAGGTGTTTTTTATTCTGCTATTCTCAGTGTGCCACACACCCCGCTTCACCTTTAAATTCTTCACGATTGGGTGACTCACCGCCAGGTGACGCTGTTGCAGAGAGGAAGTCTTGTAACGAGCCCCCTTCCGGCCTATATATACCTGGTACCTCCCACTTATCACCAGTGTTTTTCTCTCTGCATGACGACAAGACAGAAGAATGAAGTCTCCTGCTTGCAGGTAGCCAGGGTCTTACCCCGGCACCCCCTTTTGGTCTATTTCTGCCCAGTTTGATTGTTTGTTACCTATATGGTTAAACGGAAGCCTCCCAGCCCAGGCTGCTCACTGGGCAATTGGTAGATGGCACTATAGGTGCCTAGGAGCTTATCTCCTCCGCTCGACTCCCTGTCTTGGGGGCAATGGTGATCCGGATTTGGGATGCCCCTGTCCCGAGGTTCCCCTTGGCCTCTTGCTCTCCCGTTACGGTCCCTTCTCCCTTCACTATGGGGGGGGGGGGGGGTGGAGGGATGTGTGTATGCATGTGTGTTTTTACTGGTATGTTTTACTTATTTTACCTTGTTATGTTTAGGTCTGCACCGCTAGCAAGGGTGCACATTGCCTGACTGATTATTTCTTTTTACATGGCACGCTGATTGTCCTTTGTTTTCCTTACTGGCAGTTCCAACATTGGGCGAGCTGCTGCTGGCCTAATTGGCCAGAGTTTGGGTCAGCTTTAGGGCGGCCAGGACGGGCCGCGCTGTGGCAGGCATGCCTGATGCTGCCGGCGTCCTTTCCTCCCCGCCCCCTCTCCTTTTTTTCCTCTTTTAATTTGGGTTGGCACCGCCGTTCGGCGGGCCACGCTGTCAGCGCTGTTTTGCGCATGGCTGCCTAGCTTCCTTCCCCCCCTCCCCTGTCTACTGAGGGCGCCGGGCGCCCTCTTGTTTTGCGGCACCGCCGTCTGGCGGGCCGCACTGTTTGAATCTGGAGGGGGGTGGGGCTCGGATGACGTCAGAGGGGGGGCGTGTGAGAGGGGGGCGTGGCTGGAGCGGCGGCGTCATTCAACGGCCCCAGCCGCACTTCCTTCCTTCCTCTTATTAGAGTTCAGGTGCGGGGTGCTCAGCCGCACGAGTTTATCTCTGCTGCTGCCGCTGCTGCTACTGCTGCTACTGCTGCTTTTGCTGCTACTGCTGCTTTTGCTGCTACTGCTGCTACTGCTGCTGCTTTCGGGTGCCTTGGTGATTCAGCTTGGGCAGGTAAGCAGCCTCACCTCGTGTGGGGCTGTCTATTGCTTTATTATGATTGTTTTAAAAACAAAACAAAAAAAAGGGAAAAACAAAGGACAAGAGTTTTTTGCTGGTCAAAATTCTTTGGCTTCTTTTAAGCACTCTGGTGCGTTTTTTATTATGTATTATATTGTTGCATGAATGTTATACTACATGCTGCCATTTGTTTTCTGGGGATCTTACTGTTGTTTTTTTTCCCCACAGATCCTGGGATTCCCTCAATGCAGTGGCTTCCTGGTTCTATTATACCTGGCTAGTCCTATTACTCTAAATTGGGACATATTTATATATATATTGGAAAAATTAAAAAAAAAAATTTAAAAAAGGGGATCATTATTATTATAAATTAAATCCTCCCTCCCGGGACATTAATATAAAGGGGCATCCCGGGTGGCTTATGCCTAAAAACCATGATTGTGCAAATACCATAAATCACCATATGGAGGCTCCCGATAATACCGGAAATGGTTCTTCTGGGCCATCTAGGTTGTGTGGGGGCTGCGGGACTCCGCTCCCAGGCGATGTTATATTGTGCATTCCTTGTGCAAAGCAGAATATTGCGCGTCAGTCCGTCGCTCCGGCTGCTGGCCCCTCGCAACTTCCGTCATCTCCTACCCCTCCCTGTTCCGGACCCCGTGTGACATTGTCAAAGGTGGGGATTCGCAATCCGAGGTGTCTGCACGATTGTCCAACCTCGAGAAGATAGTTTCCGTTAATGCAGGGTTGAAGGCCACTGCGAAGCGGAAACACCTTTTTCCTGTGCCTCCGGCTTCACAGGATGAGATATGTGAGCCTGTGGATTGGTCCGATTACTCCCTGGACGAGGAGGGGGAATTTCTGGTGGAGTCAGATGAGCCTGCAGATCAGCTTGAGGTTGATGCTATTGGCGATCTGGCTGCGGGGGTTTCCCTTGACACCCCCTCCATTCTGGCTCAAATGTTTGAAATTTTGAATTTAGATCCGCCCGAGGCTGTCACCTTGCCAAAGGGTGAGTTGTTTAATGTGCCTCAGCTGCGTTTGGTATTTCCCAGACAACAACACTTTGAGAGGGTTGTGCTTAAGGAATGGGAACATCCCACGCGGTTAACTGGAATTCCTTCCACTTGGGATAAACGTTATCCTTTTTCCGCCAGAATTGGTGAAGCTTTGGTCAGTTCCCCCTGACGTCGATATCCCTGTGCTAGGGCTCTCTAGCACGGCTATGGTGCAGTCTTCTGAGACCACTGCCCTTAAGGATGGTGAGGATCGTCGGATTGACCAGTATGCTCGCCATGGTTTTATTAGTGCCGGATCGACGATGCGGCCGGTGTGTGCCTCGGCGCTTCTTCTATTGGTGGTCAGGTCTGTTATTCAGCATCTATGCGTGGATCTTGATCCCGCTTGTAATGAGTTTACTGCTCTTAAGCAGTGTGAGTCTTTTATTTCCTATGGTCTGACCGCTCAGGACGATGCGCTGGCTATGAGTAGCAGGGGACAGCGGCAATGCTGGTGGCTATTCGTCGGTCAGTATGGCTGCGCCAGTGGTCGGTGGACTCAGTTTCTAAAAAGGTGCTCACAGCACTTCCCTTTTTGGGCTTGTGACTGTTTGGTGATAAAATTGATTCAGTTGCAAAAGGTGGTAAAATGCCTCAACGTAAGAGGCCTCGTCGTCACTTTCGGGGGGCAAGTACTGTTAGGCCTTCCTTTCGGGGATTCAGAGCGGGTAGGGGGGCTTCCTTTCCCGCTACCAGCAGGTTGGACCCGAGGGAGGGGCCGTGGCCGTCCCACTCAGTCCTGGGGCACCAAGCCCAAGCCTGCTGGTAAGCCCGCTCAGCAATGAGGGGCTGCCCTCACCCGTGCGGGTGGGGGGATGATTGCGACACTTCTTCCAGGTGTGGGACCAGGAGGTTCCGGACAGATGGATCCGGGAGGTGGTGTCGTCCGCTTACAAACTGGAATTCGGGTCTCGCCCTCCTTCACGGTTCTTTCGGTCTCGGGTGCCCATCGATCCTTTGGCCGCACAGGGGCTCCTGGCGTCGGTAAAGAATCTGTTAGAAATGGCGGTCATCCGACTGGTACCACGCTTAGAGATGGGCCTCGGTTTCTACTCCAATCTTTTCGCAGTCCCCAAGAAGGACGGGTCGGTTCGTCCCGTCCTGGACCTGAAATTACTCAACAAGTTTATCCGTATTCGGAAGTTTCGCATGGAAGCTTTGCATACGGCCGTCGGTTCCCTTCAGCAGGGGGACTTCATGACGTCCATAGACATCAAGGATGCTTATCTTCATGTTCCCATCTGCCAGGCTTATTAACGTTTTCTTCGATTCGTGATGAAAGATCAGCATTTTCAATTCGTGGCACTTCCGTTTGGCCTTACCTCGGCTCCAAGAGTGTTCACCAAGGTGCTGGCAGGGGTGATGGCCGTTTTCAGATCTCGGGGCATTCGTGTCGTACCTTATTTGGACGACCTTCTCATCATGGCTCCGTCACTCGATCAATCGGAGACAGACACCAGGTTGGTGGTCTCCACGCTGGAAAGCTTTGGTTGGGTGATCAACTTCCCCAAGTTCTCCCTCGCTCCAGCCAGGGTGGTGTCCTTTCTGGGGATGCAGTTGGACTCTCATCAACACAGAGTGTTTCTCCCCCAGTCCAAAATTCATCTGATTCAGAAGTTGGCTCGGGTCCTACTTTCCAATCCTCGGCCGTCCATCCGTCTGGGGATGAGGCTGGTAGGGTTGATGGTTGCCTCCTTCGAGGCAGTTCCTTTTGCTCAATTTCACACAAGGACGCTTCAGCTTTATCTGTTGGCGTCCTGAAACTGGCAGCCTCGGTCGCTGGATCAGCCCTTCCAGTTGTCCTCCCGGGTCCGGCAGTCCCTCCAGTGGTGGTTGGTCTCGGCCAATCTGGTGAAGGGCAGGTCTTTCCTGACCCCTCTTTGGGAAATTGTCACCACAGACGCCAGTCTTTCGGGATGGGGGGGATTCTGGAAGGAGCTTCAGTTTCAGGGGCGGTGGGGACCTCAAGAGGCCCACTTACCCATCAATGTGCTGGAACTAAGAGCCATCCATCGGGTTCTTGTTCTCCTGACTCAACACGTTCTGGGCCTTCCGGTCCAAGTGCGTTCAGACAATCGAACAGCGGTTGCTTACATCAATCATCAGGGAGGGACTCGCAGTCTGGATGCTCTCAGAGAGGTGTCCCTGATCCTGTCCTGGGCGGAGGCCCATGTTCCTTGTCTCTCGGCGATGTACATTCCAGGAGTGGAGAACCAGGAAGCGGACCGGTTGAGCAGGGGCTCTCCCCGTCTGGGAGAATGGGCTCTCCATCCTCAGGTTTTTCGCTCACTGTGTCTCCGATGGGGGACACCGGAGGTGGACCTGTTTGCCTCTCGTCACAATCACAGGCTCCCGAACTTCGTGTCGCTCTCCCAGGATCCTCTGGCTCTGACAGTGGACGCCATGTCCCTGAGCTGGGGGGATCTGGGGTTTCTGTACCTGTTTCCTCTGATACCCATGCTGGGCAGGGTGGTTCGGAAGTTGGCTCTGGAAAGGGTGTCCGCCATTCTCGTGGCCCCAAAGTGGCCAAGGCGAGTGTAGTTCGCAGACATCGTTCGGCTGGCAGTGGACCAGTTCGTTCTGCCTCTTCAGCCCGATCTGCTCACTCAGAGTCGGTTGTGTTACCCCAATTTACCAGCGCTGGGTTTGACGGCCTGGCTGCTGAAACCTCCATCTTGAAGGAGGAGGGTCTTTCTGACTCAGTCGTCAAGACTCTGATCAGTGCCCGGAAGAGGTCTTCTTCTATCATCTACTATAGGACTTGGAAAGCCTATATCGCTTGGTGTGAGATTAGATCTTTTCCTTGTAGGGTCTTTTCGGTCTCCAGGATTCTGGAGTTTTTACAATCTGGCCTAGACTCTGGTCTTCAGTACTTTGAAAGGGCAAGTTTCTGCCTTATCTATCTTTTTTCAGAAGCGTTTTGCGCTTCATCCTTTAGTTAAAACTTTTTTCCAGGGGGTTACGCATGTGCGGCCCCCCAGGAAACCATTACTCCCTGTTTGGGATTTGAATTTGGTTCTTTCTGCTCTTCAGGCTCCTCCTTTGGAGCCTTTGCAAGATATTGCTTTGTCTACCCTGACTCAGAAGATTGTCTTCTTGGTAGCTATCACTTCGGTCCGGCGTGTCTCGGAATTGGCGGCCTTGTCTATCCAGGCGCCTTACTTTGAGAGGCATCAGGATAAAGTGGCCTTTCGGTTCAAACCAGACTTTCTTCCTAAGGTTGTTTCTGCTTTTCATTTGAATCAGGATATTGTTCTTCCCTCCTTGTGTCCTAATCCTAAGAATGACAAAGAGAGGGTTTTGCATTGTTTGGATGTAGTACGCTGTGTTAAGTACTACTTGATTATCACGTCTCCTTTTCGTAAGACGGATGCCTTTTTTGTTGTGCCCTGTGGGCCTAAGAAGGGTTTGGCACCGGCCAAATCTTCCATTAGCAAATGGATACGTCAGGCCGTTATTGCGGCCTATGCTGCTAAGGGGAAAGTTCCCCCTTTTCGTATCACTGCTCATTCTACTTGCGCCGTTGGAGCGTCTTGGGCTTTTCAGCACCAAGCTTCTATTGAACAAGTTTGTAAGGCCGCCACTTGGTCTTCTGTTCATACTTTTTCTAAGTTTTACAAAGTTGATGTGCGAGCCTCAGCGGATGCTGTTTTTGGCCGCAAAGTTCTGCAGACTGCAGTCATTTAAGTTATGCTTCACCTTGCCTTTGGATACCCATCCCTTGTGGACACTGCTTTTGGATGTCCCAATCGTGAAGAATTTAAAGGTGAAGTGGGGTGTGTGGCACACCCCGCTTCACTCCCGCCCTTTTCGGTATCCCGAATCCTTCATATGGTGAAGCTTTTATTTATTTTGAGGTTACCGGTAGATTACTGGTACCTTGTTTTTCTGCTTTTTAAATCACTGGTGATAAGTGGGAGGTACCAGGTATATATAGGACGGAAGGGGGCTCGTTACAAGACTTCCTCTCTGCAACAGCGTCACCTGGCGGTGAGTAACCCAATCGTGAAGAATTTAAAGGTGAAGCGGGGTGTGTGGCACACTGACAATATCCATTTTTCAGGTGAGTACTCACAAAATGGTATTTTTTTATACAATTTTTTGTGAAACCCTGTGCAACCTAAGAATTCTTCGAGATATTACTTCCAGAAAGATGAGCCCACTACAACAAGCTGGGTACGCTTAGAAAGCTTAACATGTGTACTTTCAGGGAATATATGGTTTATTGGGGATATTCCAAATGTAAAGGGTTGTTTTGGTAGAAAAAGCACAAGGTGCGCACTTTGTCTGCAGAGCTGAAATTTTGAAGTAAAATTACCGTTATGTGCATGCTTTACTTTGGGGTGTTTGGCAACTCTCTCCTTGACAGAACCTATGCATGCTGGGTATTGTTCTGTTTGGGGGATGTTGCTTTTTCAGATTTTCAGTTTCTGGTTTGCATATAGTTTTTTTTGGGAAAATGTGTTTTTGATTCTGCTTTTTTATTAATTTTTAGGGAAACCCTGTGTAACCAAAGAATACACTGAGGGATTACTTCCAGAAAACTGCATCCATGTCAACAAGCCTGGTACGCCTAGAAAGCCTGAGGTGTATACTTCTAGGGAATATATACTTGTTGGGGGTATTTCAAATGTAAAGGGTTGTTTTTCTTGAAAAACTGCAAGGTGCGCATATTGCATAGCATAGCTGTATTTTATCTGAAAATCTCCTAAAGCGTTGTTTCAGTTTGGGGGAGTCTCCTGGGCAGGAAAGGGTGTCTACCTATACATATGTGGTATCGCTGTAACCGGGAGAAATTGGGGTTTCACACAAAATAAGATTTTATTGACAAACTTACATTTTTTTATTACAAAAAACACATTACAAATTGTAAAAAACATTTTATTTTTAATTTTTTTGCACAAATTTCACCCCAAAATATTGATAATACACTTAGAAAATGACAAACAAGACATTTCATGTTAAAGCCCAGGCTCTGCTGAAAAAAAAAACAATATATTACTTTCCTGGGAAATCCCTGGAAATCCCTTCAAAAATCACAGTTGAACATGGGGAGCGCAAAATGGTCTGGAAACAAAGGGTGACAAAATTTCAAGGTAGGCTGGCACTTAAAGGGTTAAGGGACAGGGGCAGTCATGCAACCAAATATATGCATGGTCTTGGAGGAATGGAATGGAAAGGAAGGGCAAAGTCTGGAGATTGCCTACAACATCTACAGCAAGCCATGGAACATGGAAGCTCGTGCATCCAGCTAGCTACTTGCTTCTATATTTGTGTCATTAGGGACACCAATGGGCAACCTCAAGGCACAGCCATGTTTCTGCCTGTCAAAAGTATTCTTGTACTTGAGATACAGTATGTTGTATTCAGGCACAGCTCTAGCAAGGAACAAACTTGTTCTGGGCTAAGCTCTGTTTTGCTGCCAATTGTTTTCTCTTGTAGTAATGGTTTCCTCATGGTTTGGTCTGCCTCAGTGGTGGGTATGCATGTGAAAAGAGATCAGATACCATAATTTCCTCTGTGTCCAGTATCAATCAATACTGTTGATTGGATAAGTCACTCTGAAGTGAGAAAGGCAGTTGGATGAATAACAGTTTTTCTTCAAGCAAATAGAACAGCAAGTCCAGTTGCCGTGATGTATTCCTACAGTTATACTTGAATGAATCAGAACAATCACAGACAAATGATGAAGCTGCATTACAGAGTGGTGCTATCTAAAGGGGCACATTGTCCTATAATCTGGTTATATTCATGCATGGCAATGGTTGCTTGCTCTTTAATCTGTTAGATATATGTAAGCAGCAGGAGTATAGGGCAACCTCAGGTGATGCAGCTCTCATTCTATCTATATGTCCCAAACCAGGCCTCTCATAGGACTGCACCTATACAGAGGAAACTTGGAGTAGTAGTACAGCTTCCACATACATCTGCATATGTGTGTCAACCAAGACTTGAGACTGGAGTGTAAGTTGGCCTTCCAGCAGGCTCATCATGCCTAAATGTACGACCAAAGCTACAACTGAATGGTCAGGAACTAAATCCAATTGAAAATCTGTGGCCTGACTTGAAAATTGCTGTTCACAAATGCTCTGCATCCAATCTGAGCTGGAGCTATTTCGCAAAGAAGAATGGTACATATTTGTCGCCCTAAAGATGCACTTATATTTCCCCAAAAACTGGGGGAAAAAAATGTGCCTCGTTGAGGGTGAATGTGGCAGATCCCCTGCGTAAGTTATATAAAAAATAACAAGCGATTACATTTTATTTTTTTATTATGAAACGACACTACAAATTTTTTGCACATATTTCACCTAAAAAATAAAAAATGACAACATTTCATGTTAAAGCCCAGACCCTGGAAATACTTTCATAAATCACATTTCAACATGTATAGCACAAAATAGTGAAAATGGTCTGGCAACAGTGGGTGACAAATCTCTAGATAGACTGGCATTTAAAGGGTTAAATGGTAATTCCACGTTCCATTATTGTGTGCCAAAATGATGTTCTCAAGGTGCTGAACTTATCTGTGAAGTTTTTCTTTTTTTATTTGTTTTCAACTCTGTGTTATAAAAGAAAACAATTTCCTCTAGCAACAATGTGTTTACCATAGCAACATACACCGATATGGTGTGTTTTGTGACTTCTTGACTCTGGCTTGCTATTCATCTGATTGACTGAGGCAGAAACAACATTACATATTCCTGAGCTCTCAAGTTTAACCCGTACTGCTGTAATTCAGCTTCTTCAGATGGGGGGTCACAATCTTGTGTTTCAGTAGCTAATAGGTTACTGGCAACATCCTCAAGTGGGGGGGGCCTTACTACTGCTTGATTTAGCCCAAGCTGCTGATAAGCTCACCTGTTACAGTGGAAGGATTATGGAATATGTAGTCAGTACTTTTTACTCAATGCCAGAAAAACCAATCCCATCTTGGGATCACAAACACACAAGAATATAAGAAACTTGGAAACAAGTAAATCTCGGGTATGCCACAATCCTAACACAAATGTTTTTTTTACATCCCATAAGAGGAAAACAATAAGTCTTGAAACCAAAAATCTGACAAAATGGGAGTTTTCCTTTAATATGCGATTGCGCTTCTTGATTTTTTTGCAATGGACCATCTCTCCAGGTGAGGCACATAATTGTTCAAATGAGGTAAAGGTATTTCAAGCTATTCTGAAGTATTAAAGCTAATCTAAGGTGGTGAGTAGTGGTCTGTAATCACTGCGGTGTAACTGCATGTGTCTAACAATGCAGAAAGCAGCAAATAAGGGAAAGGGAAGTGGCAGTTGTGCTTCTCCTGCTGATGCTAGTAATGGAGCTGGTGCTCATCTTGACGTATTTAAACCTTGCCGGCTACACCTTCGTCTGCAAGCAAAACATGAGCTGCACTGGCAGAACTACCAGAAAAAAACTGCAAACACCTGTGTATTCCTCTGTCTCAGCCTGCAGCTCCACCACCCCAACAAAAAGGCCACCTGTCCCCTCCTCAAATGGAGAATGTGGAAACCCCACCAGCTCAAGCAGCACCAGTAATAGCACCACTACCAAGCCGGTCCACATCATCCCAGGGAAGTGTTAAGCTTTCCATCTCACAAACTTTGGAGAGAAAGTGGAAGTTGGGCTCATTTCACCCACTATCTCTGGACCCTTATTGGGAGTAGTTCAAAGTTTCTGGCCTTTGAAGTGCTCCTATTCTGCCTGGTGGAGACTGACCATTTTAAAGATCTCATGGGGGTGGCTGTCCAACAATACTCTGTTCCCAGCTGCCACTAATTTTCTCACCAGGCCATCCTTGCCCTGCACCAAAAATTTGTGAAAAAAATGTGCACTGTGCAATGCCTTTACTTCCAGTTTCCACCTTACCACAAACACGTGGATAAGTAAGCATGGGCAGGGATGTTACATCTCTCTAACTGCCCACTGGGTGAATGTAGTGGTGGCTGAGACTGAGGCAGAAAGCACTGTGGAGCAGATCCTTCCACCACCCAGAATTGCAGGACATCAGTTGGTGCCTCTTCCTTCTACTCTGCTTCCTCCTCAAGCAGTCAGAGCAGCCCCTGTACCACCAATTTGAGCACAGCCATGAGGAAACGGCAGCATGTGGTGCTAAGCTTATCTGTCTGGGTGAAAGACCCGACAACGCCCAGGAACTGTGGACCAGCATCCAGGACCAGACAGATTAGTGGCTGCTGTTGTTGGACCTGAAGCCTGGCAAGGTGGTGTGCGATAATGGGATGAACCTTGCCACAAATCTCCTGCCTGTGGAATGTGCTCAACTTGGTGGTCCAGAGCTTCCTGGTCCATTATCCAGGGATACCGGAGCTGCTGCATAAAGTGCGTAGCATGTGCTCACACCTTTGGCGTTCCCACCCTACTGCCACTCACCTGTCTGAATTGTTGAGGAATTTTGCTCCCTTCCCACCCACCACCTCATCTGTGACTTGCCCAGGTGAAATTCCATGTTGTACATGATGGAAAGAGTGTGTAAGCAGCAGGTGATAGTGGAGTACCAGCTACAAGATGCCCGGTTGAGTCGAAGTGCAGACCAGCAGCACTTCACCACCAGTGAGTGGGCCTCCATGAAGGACATCTGCGCGGTGCTGCAGTGCT
Organism: Gastrophryne carolinensis; assembly: GCA_027917425.1. Lineage (NCBI taxonomy): Eukaryota > Metazoa > Chordata > Amphibia > Anura > Microhylidae > Gastrophryne > Gastrophryne carolinensis. The sequence continues at coordinate 125,414,779 of CM051236.1, forward strand.
TCCAGTACACCACCAATATGGTCAGCACTAATTATCCCATCATTACAATGCTTCAAGCATGACGGAGGAGGAAGAAGCAGAGGAGGAGGAGGAAGGACCATTTTCCCTGCTGTCTGGGCAGTGCACACGTGGCTCACAGGTTGGGTTGCTGGGCCGACAGCAGCCAGGTATGCCAATGTCCAGCCAGGGGACAGTTTTGGAGGAATCGGAGGGGGAAGAGGACTACTTTCTCTCACAGCAGGGTGGTATCCGGCACAGCTCACAGGTGTCACTGGAGCGTGGTTGGAGGGAGGAGGAGGGGGAGGGGACACCTGACACTGAGGACAGCTTCTCCTTGACTCAGGGTAGCCTGGCTCACATGAGCCACTACATGCTCCAGTGCCTGTGCAAAGACAGCAGAGTTCCCCACATAGTCACCAGTGCTGATCACTGGGTGGACAACATCACTTCTTTGATTCCAACACTGGAGCGGGAAAAAAAATGGGAAAATACAAACTGCATTCTGGTGGACGCACTACGGACACTACGCAGTTCCCAGCTGACTTTGAGGGCTCAGTGGCGGTAGGAGGAGCAATAGGAGGAGCAAGTTGCCAACATAGCAGAGGCACCGGCACCATCTCACATGGGAGGGTGAGCATGGCCACAATGCATAAACTTATTCCATTGTCCGCCACATCCACCAACAACCGATACAGCCCAGAAGGCAGACTTTGACTCACATGGTGGATGATTACCTTTCTCCTAGTACTGAGTGATGGCTCCTCAACGTTCATTTTTTGGGTTGCTAAATTGGACATGTGGCCACAGCTTGCCCTCTATGGCTTGGAGGTGCTGGCCTGGCCTTCGGCAACTGTTCGGCAAAGTGGACATCCTTACATTCCTTAAGATGAACCAGGCTTGGATCACAATATGTTTTCTACCTCCTCCTCTGCTTCTTATGCTTAAACCGCCACATCCAACTCCCGCCGACCTTTGATATCTGTAAAAAAAAAAACAACAATATTTTATTCTATTTCTTTGTATATTCCTCATAGGCAGTGATGCATTCCCCCCATGCCACCCCCCCTTCCATTCCCATAGGCAGTGCGGCATCCCCCCATCTCATTCCCATAGGCAGTGTGGCCATCCCCTCATTCCATTTCCATATTCATTGTGGCAGAATCACCCCCCTCGACTGGAGAGAAGAAAAAAAAAAAGTATACTTACATGAGCCTCGCACCCCACATGTGCAGTGTGGCATTCCTCGATTTCATTCCCATAGGTACTGTGGCATTCCTCTCCATCCCATTGTCTATAGGCAGTGTAGCATTCCCCCCATCCCATCCCCATAGGCAGTGAGGCATTACCCCCTCCCATTTCCATAGGCAGTGTGACATTCTCCCCCCATCCCATTCCTATATGCAGTGTGGCATTCTCCCCCCTTCCCATTCCCATATGCAGTGTGGTATTTCCCCCATCTCCATATGCAGTGTGGCCTTCCCCCTGTTCCATTCCCATATTTAGTGTTGCAGATTCACACCCCTCGTCAGGTGCTGGAAAGAAGAAAAAAAAAAGTATACTTACATAAGCCTCGCTACCGCACCGCGGCAAACAGGAGGTAAGCCGATGGAGGAGCGATGAGTGGATGGGCAGGCCGGGAGAGGGCCCGCTGTCCTTGCTTTGGCTGCGCACACACCTCGGTCTGTGCAGTGGTTGGGCATGGCCTGCATCCATGTTCATTGAGGACAATGGATGTGGACACAGGCCCAAGTGACCCGGCGCACACGCCACCCGAGTGGCAGCGATGGTGCCAGAAGCCAAAGCAGGGACAGCGGACAGGGTTAATTTTCCCTGCTCTCTCCCTGCCCGCCTGCAGCTCCTCCATCGGCTGACCTCCCGGTGGCGAGAGTGAGAGTCATGTAAGTATAATTTTTTCTGGTTTGTTTGTTTTTTTACATTTGCCCAATAACTGACAATGCTTGGAACAAACTTAAAAAATCAACAGTAAGTGAATTTAAAGATGCCTGGGATAAGCACACATCTATCCTAAGATAAAGAGTACATACAGTATACACATAAGGGCAGACTAAATGGACTGTATGGTCACCTTTTGCCGTTAACCTTCTATGTTTCTATAATATACACTTTCAGAAATGCCGTCAAAATTTGACTTTCTATTTAAGGCATTAGCCCTGGATTTCTTTGACCCCGTCAGTCATGGCCGCACTGCAATTAATGAACAGTGCTCTGCGCAGGTAGAGTGACTGGCGTGATGGGCAGTATCAGTGCAAGAGGTTTCTTAAAGGTGGGCCAGCTGGGGATTCATAGTGCTTTGCGCTATGCCCATTACATACTACTTGTGGCCCAACCTCTCAATCACCCGATTGTAACCTCACTCCTAATGTAGTCAAGTATCAATGTGTATTTGCTGTTACATCAGACCCAAAACACTCTGTGTAGTATAAGTATCTTGTTTGTTTTTACCCTGTTTTCTGTGCCACAAAAGATAATGCTGCTTTAAAATTAAATAAAAATGATAAGAATAATCACTATTGTTAAAAAAAAAATATGGGTGGTACAGTTGAATCGGTCACCATGATAAAATCACGTTTAAAGAGAGGAAGGCATGGATGGACGTAGTACATTCTGTTTTGCTACGTTAAGGCAAATACCACGGCAGGGTGTGTAGGGGAAAGTATGGAATGCTCCTCAATATATTGCAACTGAAAGAGGTCAAGGAGCAAGAGTAAAGCCATGAGTGCAACAAACAATTCCTGGAAGCTTCACTTTTAAGACATTGCTGGGAAGGAGGGAGACAGGAAAAAGAAATATCAATGAGACAAGGAAGCAGCCAGCAAAGATACAATACTTCCGGAAAGGATACCATTCAGCACTGACCCCAAAAGCACCAATCTGCTGAGTAAGGGAGATGAAAAATATAGTTAAGAGCTTCCACAAATATAGCAAGAAACGCAGGGGGCAGAGAAATCTAATAACTTAAATGCCTCTCCTAGCCACACAGAATATTACAAAGGTGCATTAAATTGTCCAACATTCCCATTGTTATATTACATCTGGTTTGGAAAAGGATTTTCAGACTGTTCTAGGTCTGTATAGCAGCCCTCGTCATAGGCTTTAGCTTTTGTGTTAAGCAACCACCCACACACTTCCCACACAACGTACAGACATTGCTATATACGTAATGCTAATTTGAAAAATATAAATAAAGGCACTGTATGAGTTAAGAACACGTTCTAAGTAAAAAAAACAATTACAAATAAAATCTATACTCTCCTCTACCCCCAAGCAGCCTGCAAATTCACCACTGTGGAGTCTGCTGCAAGCAAGACCTCAACATTTTTGCATTTACTTTGAAGCCATTAAAGGGACAATCCAGATAAAAGGTTCTGCTCAATTCATGCTAAATGTCAGGGGCCATGTTTTTCATTTTTCAGCATTTCCGGCAATGATATACACATCTCATGGATCTTTACAGTCTCAGAGCCATACAGGGTGAAGAAGAGGATGTATTTTGTAGGCTAATATATTTTAAGGTGAGCTTTCGAGAATATTTAGTTCTTTTCGTCAGATATGATGTTATACAAGGGATCCCAAGCAGACATTTATATACAGCAAACCAGCACAAGATGTTAAAATAAAAAAAAAAAGGTGATCAGCAACTCGTCTGATCACTGGCACAGAGTCCATGCTGCAGCCAGCAATCCCAGACCTAATTACGGGCCATACCCCCAAACAGCAATCATAGGGAACATGGCCACGCCACCCCATTCACTACAAAGGAGGGGGTGTGTCAGACCTCGGCCCACTACATCTATTGCGATGAATGGATAGCAGGTGGCAGTGCGTCTGTGACTGGTGATGAGTCGCAATCCTGACCCACCATCAAACCTGTCTACATGGTCAGACGCGGGCTGCGGAGAGGGATCAATCCCAGCACTGCTGATCACCAGACTGGCACCAGTCAGCTACATGGGACAAAAGGCCAGGCCAGGCATTAGGACAGGGGCACTCAACCACTTCTTGTAAAGGTCCATTTAAAGGCATCCAGTGAGAGATGAAGGCCTGGGCAGAGGGCTGTGGCGGGCGGTGGATAGTTAAAATTCAGCACACTGGGGAAGGGGCTATAGATTCCCCAGGTAAAATTAGAAAGGGCTGCTTGCCCCCCCACCCCAAAAATCCTATTGGCCACTGGGAAATTACAGGAGCTTTTTTTGGGCTCCACAGAACGTACAGCTCTGCCCCCCCTCTTGCAGTCTATGCAGGCCATGTTCAGTGGTGGACTGGGACCCAAAATGTTACCGGCAATAAGGTCTGGTAACAAGGATGGATAGATAGGGCTCAGAGGAGAAGGATGTAATAAGAGGGATTCATAGACAGAACAGAAAGGGCAGGGAGGGATGGAGAGAGAGATGGGAGAAGGGATGGTTGGGCAGAACTAGAAGGACATGAATGAATGGGCAGAGCTTGGGGGGGGGGGGATAGATGGCCAGAGCTGGAGGAAAGAGTAATGGGTTGGCAAAGCTGAGAGGCCAGGGGTCTGATGTGAAAAACTGGGAGGACAGGAATTGTTGGGGCAGAGAGACTGGGCTGGATGGGGCAGAGCTGGAGGGAACAAGATGGTGGGATAGGGATAAATGGGGCTGAGCTGGGGGCAGGGGAAAGGACTGGCTGGGGAAAAAAGACAGAGAAACAAAGTTTGTGTGTACCTTGAAATACCACTTCCCACCCGTGCAGTACTTATATATATTGCACATATTGCAATGCTAAGTGCCAGGGAGACATGACACTGACAGGAAGACTATGCACAACATGGGGGGCAGCTCTGAGCACCACAACACAGAAGCAACTGAGTGCAGGGCTGTCAGGGCAGGGGTCCGGAAATCTGGCGTCAGGGTCCGCATTCGGACCTCGGTCCGGCAGTTGAGTATCCCTGTATTAGGAGATAAGAGGGTAATTTAGAGCAAGTTATTTACAATTACAATAAGGTTTTATTAGGAAATATAATATAACCCAGCAATGCACGAGCTAAGCCTTTGCCCTAAAAGTTTGGCAAACTGACAACTGGGATAAATGCACTAACTGCAAGCACAGCTGACGCAGAATACATCAATGCTGCTACAGAAAGGTGAGTTCATATCATGTTTACCTTTAATTGCCATTGTCCAATTATGGTCTTTTGGAACCACATTGTTTCTTTAAATCAAACCCGTGCTTATCCTAAGGCTGTAAAACTCACAGCTGTAAAGGCAGGCACTGTTACTTTACATAAGAGGAGTGCAGCCAACCAATTCAAGACCTGTGGCTAAACCTATTAAGAGACACAATGATTTAATTATGAAAATACTTCTGTTTCCCTTGGAACGTTTTTTTTTACTTTTAGTGGAATTCCCCTTTTGTATGTACCTGAGCCTCAGCTTTGCTTCACTTATTTCAGTAATAAAGGAAAACTCGGTGCTTTCAGCATGCAAAAACATTGACATCCAAAGCAGGTTGATGGGTGAAAGTGTTTTGCCAGCGGCACACCTTCACCTACAGTCTATAAACATCTCCAACGGTTGGAGTGTAAGTGCCCCAGCAAACCATATTCTGCTTGGACTTCTACACTGTTATTGTGATCGGATTGTACATGCAGATTCTAACATGACCGGCCAAATACTGCAACTACACAAAACATTGCTTTTTCATTTGCTGTTAGCTATTGAGGTTCACAAAGAGGGTGATTTCCACTTTCACTGGAAGGGTACATCCACCTTTAAGTCCCTGTCCAGGCACACACTAATTCCTCTCCCCCCCCCTCATCCCTCTTGGGAACAGCTTAAATGAGCTGTTCCAAAGAATCTCAAAATCTCAGATTTATGTAAATACCTTATGTATTCAAAGCAAAAACACTTTGTTTGCTTCAATTTCTGGGTCATGGCTGAGATGTTAAGGGCGTGTCATGGTGCAGCTTTATGAATCATGTGCATGCTCTGCTGTGGTCTGAGACAACTGCAGGACCACCGTGGCTTGCCGTGTTCACTTACACTAAAAACTATAAGGGACATAGAGGCTGTTAGACCCTTTTAGTGCAAGATTTATGTAAAATGTTTTTTACTTTTAAAGGCCTCTTTTTACAGTGTTTTAAGGTGGTGCACCAAACAAAGGTCCTCTTTAAAGTGGACCAAAACCCACGCCCCAACGGCCCTGGAATCTATAAGATTCCTGGGACGCTAGATTCCCCCCCGGGGCATCCAGAATCGGGATGCCTCGCTGTGTGAAACCTCCCAGGCCGCCCAAAAAACTCATCTTCGTTCCGGGAATCCCTTTGTCCCTTTAGCAGGGTGCGTGCCAGGCATTTGTAAATGGCCAGCATGCGCATGCTCCTTGTTAGAGGGTAGCGGGGGGAATACGGCCGCCAGCACGCTCAAATCCTCTCGTATTAGGCAAGCTTTTGGATGAAGGGGCTCGAGCAGATTCGAGCGCGCTGATTGGCCACACATGCCCCATAGGACCGGGAAGAGGTGAGTTTGATCAAATGATCTGGGGGGGTTCACACAGTGGGGCACACCCGATCGGCATGCCCGGGGGGGGGAAGAACCAAAACCCAGGACAGTCAAAATACTGGGTTTTGGTCCACTTCAAGCATCCTCAGTGCTGCCATATTTTTACTCCATAAGATGCAATTCACCCCCCCCCCATTAAATTTCTAGTGCCGCCGCCCTGCTGGTCATGCTCCTCAGCCCTGGTTACGGTGGAAGCGCTTGTCCTGTGTAAGGCTAGTGTCTACTGAGAACAATGGAGGCTGGTCATACACAAGCCACACCCACCTGACAGCCAGAACCAGAGCCGCGGTAGCACAAATAGCACTCGTGGATCTCCAGTAAGGTGAGAGGAATATTTGGGGGATGGGGCATTCTAAATGCTACTTGGGTGATTGTGGGGGGTGGATTTCTGCACACTGCCTGTTATGGGGGTACTACGGGGGAGGTATTATGTACACTGCCTGTTATGGAGTGATTGTGGGGATTCTGCACACTGCTTGTTATTGGGGTGATTGAGGGGCGGTTTACCCTGCCTGTTATAGGGTTCTCGGAGGACGATTCTGCACACTGCCTGTTATTTGGGTGATTGGGGGGTCACACTGTCTGTTAATGGGTTCTGAGAGGTGGATTCTGCACACTACCTGTTATTGGGATCTTGGGGGGGGGGGTTCTTCCACACTGCCTGCAATTGGATTCTGGGAGGGAGGATTTTAGTAAACCATTTGGTTAGAAATTTGAATGTTTTTCTTCTATTTTTCTCCTCTAAACCTTAGTCAGGGGCGTCTTATATTTTTCCATTTAAATAATAAATTCCTGTTTTTTTACCAGTAACTCTTCATTGGTCAACTTTTAAGTAAAGTAAAATACTGATAGTAAAGAAAAACATAAGCCATAAGTGCAAGAAAAATATTTATTCAGGCGTATCATGAGAGCACACTAGTTATAAGGGCTTTGGTCAGCTATACCTTTTCCTTCATTTTAAGGGAATGTTCGAGTTGCTTTCCTGTTACAAGAGAATAGGCTGTTGCAATAATCTGTGTGTGTGTTCATCAGGATAAAAAATAACCTTCTAGCCCTTGTGCAAACTAAACAGAGTGTCTCTTGTTTTTGAACTTTGCGCATTAATTTCTTTTTTTTTTTCCTCTCTAGTATTTCTTGGCAGGACAAGCTAGGGAGATTTCCATAAATCTGTATGCCACATATTTAACCCTTTTCAGAGTCTTATTTGTGTGTTTATATAGTGTTTTGTAATATATATATATATATATATATATATATATATATATATATATGCCTGGTTCTTCTTGATAGGGACATATATGACGCTAGCAGGGCTGCCAAGCAAATCTGTTGCATGTTTTTCATGCTGGGCAATGGTCCATTATTGACACCTAATAGTTTACAGGGTCATCACCTCTGTGGTTATTGTTACCTGTATTTGACTGTCAAAGACTAGTGTTACCTGAGACAAACTACTTAGGACTGGTCTAAATTCAGCTCTTTTAGTTCAAGTCACTGGGCAGCAACATGTAGCTAACCCAGTAATCATCTGCAGTTTAACCCTTTAAGTGCCAGCCAACCTGTAGATTTTGTCACTCTCTGTTGCCAGACCATTTTGCACTATTTTGCGCTCCACATGTTCAACTGTGATTTTTGAAGGGATTTCCAGCGATTTCCCAGGTCTGGGCTTTAACATAAAATGGCATTTTTAGGTGAATTCTCAATATTTTGGGGTGAAATATGTGCAAAAAAAAAATACAATTTGTATTGTTTTTTTTTTGTAATAAAAAAAGTAAGTTTGTAAATAAAATCTTATTGCGTGTGAAATCCTAATTTCTCCCGGTTACAGCGGTACCACATATGTATTGGTAGACACCCTTTCCTGCCAGGGAGACTCCCCCAAACTTAAACAGCGCTTTAGGAGATTTTCAGATAAAATACAATTATGCTATGTGCTATGCGCACCTTGCAGTTTTTCAAGAACAACCCTTTACATTTGAAACACCCCCAACAAACTATATATTCTCTGGAAGTACACACCTCAAGATTTCTAGGTGTACCAAACTTGTTAACATGGGTGCAGTTTTCTGGAAGTAATCCCTCAATGAATTATTTGGTTGCACAGAGTTTCACTAAAATAAAATAAAAAATATGCAAACTAGAAAAAGCAAATTCAATCTGAAAAAGCAAGGTCCCCCAAACAGAACAATACCCAACATGCATAGGTACTGTCAAGGGAAGGGTTGCCAAACACAAAGTAAAGCATGTGCGTAAGGGTAATTTTACTTGACAATTTCAGCTCTACAGACAAAGTACACACCTTGCACTTTTTCTACCAAAACAACCCTTTACATTTGGAATATCCCCAACAAACCATATATTCCCAGAAAGAACACGTTAAGCTTTCTAAGTGTACCCAGCTTGTTGTAGTGGGCTCATCGTTTTACAAGTAATCCCTTGAAGAATTCTTAGTTTGCACAGGGCTTCCCTCCAAAAAATTATAAAAAAGCAGAATAAAAAACAAATTTTCTTAAAAGTTTCTTAAAGTCAATATGCAAACAAGAAAAAACAAGCTAAATCTGAAAGCGCATGGTCTCCCGAGCAGAACAATATCCCACATGCATAGGTACTATTAACCCTTTGAATTGCCCGCCTACTTGAAATTTTGTCACCCTCTGTTGACAGGTAATTTTTCACCATTTTGCACCATGTTTAACCATGATTTTTGCAGGAATTTCCAGTAAAAATTATAGATATATTTTTTGCAGCAGAGCTAAGGCTTTAACTTGAAATGTCTTGTTTGTAATTTTTCTACTGTTTTTTTTAAATACATTTGCGTAAAAAAACAAAAATCAAAAATTATTTTTTAGAAAATTGTCTCCTTTATTTTAAATAAAACATTTGTTTTATTAAAGAAAATCATATTGCATGTGAAAGCCCCATTTCTACTGATTACAACAATACCACATATGTATCATAGTCCCCCCCCCATTCTTGCCCAGGAGACCCCCCAAACTCAAAAGAACACTTTATAACATTCACAAATAAAATATAACTACTATCCACACTATAAAGGGTTAAAAAAAAATGGCAGTCCCTTTCTCGGAGGCCAAATTTGGTGGTCCCCTGCCCTGCCGGTTACAAGCCCGCACCACCTAAATTGGCTCCGGCCATTCTGCCCCCTCCTTGTCTTTGGGAGGCAGGTAATAGGGGGCTGGGGGTTAATAGAAAGTCACTCGCTAGCATCAGGTGACTTGCCAGCCCCTAAGCCTTGTGAACTTGTCTCACAGGCCACTTACCAGTTCACAACGGGTTAAATCTAAAAAATCACACACTGAGAAAAAAAATAGTTTATTCTTTTTTTTTTTTTTTTTTTTATACTTACCTCCCATTCCTCTCCTTCCCCCACCAATCACTCTGGATTCTGCTCTCCTGCTGAAAGCCTTTTATAGCTGCTGGGTGACAGAACATAAGGGGTTAATTAAAAAAAAACACATAGGGTTCCCCATAGGGGGCCCATTTTTTGGAATTTTAAAGGTTGAAAACCCTTAAAAAACCAACAAAAAATGACATGGGGTCCCCCCTACCCAGCATACCCAGCCCGAGACCAGCTATGCAGGGCTTGTAGAACAGGGTGCAGGGGCCAGGTTTGGCGGCACTCCACCCTGCCGGCTACCAGCCCACATAGCTTCCAGGGCCCAGGCTCTTCTGCCCCCCCTGGCCTTTGGGGAGTCAGGTAATTGGGGTTCCAGGGGTTAATGGCAAGTCACCCGCTAGCCTTACCAGTTCACAAAGGGTTAAGTGTAAAAAAAAACACACAGGCACAAGGAGAAAAAACATTTTATTTATTTATTTTTTTAATACTTACCTCCCATCCATCCCTGGGCACTGTGTCCCATGCTGATCACTCTGGCTTCTGCTCTCCTGTTGCTGCTGGAAGCCTTTTATAGCTGCTGGGCGAGAGAACATAAGCGGTTAATTTAAAAAAATGATATAGGGTCCCTCCTCCCAGGGGGGCAACCCCATTTTTTATTTTATTTTAAGGGTTAAAAACCCTTTAAAAAAAAAATGACATGGGGCCCCCCTTACCCAGCATTACCAGCCTGGGATCAGCTATGGAGGCTTGTAGAACAGGGCACAGGGGCCAGCTTTGCTGGCTACAAGCTCTGTGGGCCCGGGCTCTTCTGCCCCCCCCCCTGGGCTTTGGGGAGGCAGGTAATTGGGGGTGCCGGGCGTTAATGGCAAGTCGCCCACTAGCTGCAGGTGACTTGCCAGACCCCAGGCTTGTGAACTGGTATAGGGATCTCATGGACCCCCTTACCAGTGCACAAAGAGTTAAATGTAAAAATAAATACACACATAAAAAAAAAAATGACATTTATTTTTTTTTTTTCTTTACTTACCTCCAATCCTCCTCTGTCCCCCGGCGGTCCCCAATGACAGCTGCCGGGTGCTCGGTGGAGGGAGGCTGGGGAGGGCGAGGGATCACAGCCCTCTCCCCCCTCCAACCTCTCTCCTCCGAGCACCCGGCAAGACTGATCGTCTCGGGTGAGGGCGAGAGAAGCAGCTGCCAGGTGACGTCATAGACTACATCACCCGCCCTGCACCCAAGGGGCAGGACCCTCTCCTCAGTAAGGAAGAGCCCGGAGGGGGGGGGTAATCAGAGACCCCTCTGGTGAAGAGGGACCCGGGGGGAGGCATTGCAGCCGCAGGTTTTGTTTTTTCACACTTAGCAGCGGCTGCGCCCGAACCGGGGGGGGGGCGCTATTCCGGGGGTTCTCCTGGAGCCATCCGAGACCCCAGGGGGGATCGGATGGCACCAAATTAAAGAGGAGACCCGGCCCGATTGATAGAGAGGTCAGGTGAGAATTTATTTATTTTTTTATATTCTTTATTTAGTTTTATGCACAGAAATACAACAAGTACAGACAAGGTCAAATGGGTTGGGGAAAGGTAGCCGGCATACAAGGCATCATCAAGTACATGCTTCGCTCATTTTCTGGTACAACAACATTAGTAAAAACTGTTCCACTGTGCCCAACGAAGGTGGGCCCCGTATTCTGTGATTACCGACCCTCATAACGTGGACCCTGTTACACTTACAAAGACAAGGATGCCTGGCACCCGACCCTACTCAGGCACCCGTGCCCCTGCTATCTCTCCATCCTGTTGTACCCCTGCTCACTGAATGGTTCTTCCTCATCTAATTTCTAGCGTCCGGACACCAAACCCATGGGGGTGGGGTTCAAGAGAACACACTTAGGGTAGATGAGGTAGGGAAGAGAGGAGAGGGGTATGTGGGATGGTATGTGAGGTCAGCCACAAAGCCGATTCCTATACCTGGATTCTCATCCATTGCCACCACTCTCTCCTAACTCTCATCTGCCCCTCTGACCATCCAGTGCGCGGCGACTAACGGTGGAACAGTTCCTTAAATTCTTCTGACTCCCGGAATATCAGCCACGGCATCCAAGATTCCCTATACTGCTCATCCCTGTCATGCAAGGAAAGTGTTAGATCCTCCATTTCCCAAATACTCATCACTTCCCCCAGCCAGTCCCTCACCGTTGGGGTTCTTTTTTGTTTCCAGAATCTGGGGATCACCTGTTTGGCCGCATTCAGCAGGTGTACTCGCAGGGTTTTCTTATATTTCCCCACCGAGCCTTCCGATAAATGTAGTAAGATTTGAGCTGGGTCATTCTAAATTTGGGCCCCTATGATATGCGAAATTGCGGGTATGACCTTCCCCCAGTACTCCTGAATTTTGGGACAGGACCAAAGTATATGGAACAAGGTTCCACGCTCGACACCACACCTTCAGCAAAGCGGATCTATAGTCGCATACATCTTGTTGAGTTTTTCGGGCGTGTAGTACCAACGAATCAGTATTTTGTAGTTAATCTCCTGCACCCTTGTTGCTACTGAGGACTTATGTGCCAATGTCGCTATTTTTTCTGCCTAGTTTGGCCTTCCACTCACTCCAAAAGGCTGGGGGTGCCGCTTGCTCGCTCACTAGCAAAGAGTATATACCAGAGATTAGGTGCGGGTTTGGTTGAGCATATCTTCTCGAACTCTGTTAGTTCTCTATATCCCTCCCTCCTGAAACCCAGTCATATCAGGATCAACTGGAAGCCAAGGAGCGTCCATGGTTATTGTTTTCCCATTTAGCTCTCAGCTCCTCCACGGTGGCCCAACCCCATCTAGCTATCAGGTCCCCACTTTTCAACTGGTGTAATCTACCCCACTCGCGGAGGTCCGCCCTATGGTGGCCTGAAAGCAGGGGGAGATTCCCGGGTGCTCTCTATAGTTCAGAAATACACTGATAGATGACGCTATGGTTGGGTAAGTTCTGACCTCCAGGATGGTGTTCTCTAAGTTCCAAACAGATGAGTGCAGCGGGACAGGGGCTATATCTTTTTATCTCCCGACAATTCTGCCACTCACATACTCTCGGTATGTGCGCCATACCTCCCATATTTTTGGGTATACATAACGTTTGCAATTTGAGCCCGCTTCTTCTTCCAAACCCCCATCAGGGCCTTGTATAGATCCTTGAAGAACTGCATTGGGATCTGAATTGGGAGAGCCTGGAACAGAAACAACAATCTGGGTAGTACTGTGATTTTAATGATATTGACCCTACCCATCCAAGAAAAGGTGGGGAGATCCCACCGTTCCAAATCCGCCTTTATCCTCTGGGCCAAGGGCAGGAAATTTAAGGTTAAGATGCTCGACAGCTGGCTCGGCAACTGGGTGCAGAGGTACGTGATCGAGGTCTTTGCCCATTTGAATTAAAATGACTGTTGGATATGTCTGACCGTCTTCCCTTGGAGCGACATGTTGAGAGCCTCTGACTTGACAAAATTAATCTTTAGGAAGGAGAGCCTCCCATAAGACTCAAATTCCCTCAACAGAACCGGGATGGGAACAGAGGGGTTAGTGATAAAGAAAAGAAGGTCGTCCACGTAAGGGGCCACCTTGTGGATGCCTTCTTTAGTGGCTAGTCCACGGACGTCAACATTCTCTCTGCATAACAATGGCTCTAGCGATAGGGTGAAAAACAGGGGTGACAAAGGGCATCCCTGCCATGTGCCGTTGCGTATCTGCACTGGACTGGAACAATGGCCATTTACTCTTACCCTGGCGGATGGAATAGTATATAGGGCCTCTATAAATGTCAATGTCATGTTGCTGCCCAAGCCTACATATCGGAGGGTTTCCCATAGGAAAGGCCAGCTTACCCTATCGAAGGCCTTTTCCACATCAGTGGAAAGGAGCATCATAGGAGTAGCTGAGGATTTTGCCATGTACATGACATTGATAGCCCTTACTACGTTATCCCTGGCTTCCCTACCCAACACAAAGCCCGTTTGATCCATGTGAACTACCTGGATCATCACTGGCGCTAATCTATTGGGCAGGATTTTGGCATATAACTTCAGGTCTGTGTTGAGCAGTGAAATGGGTCCTTGCCAATTCCCTACTTGAAAATGCCGGGGGCCTCTGTGTCTGTGATCATGTTCCAGGCTCTAACCAAGCAGGGGCCCAGCAGTGAGATAAAGGTTTTTTAGTATTTGACCGTATACCCGTCCACCCCCGGAGCCTTCCCAGACGGCGAGTGCTTGATGGCCTCTGCCAGTTCTCAGTACTGATCAGGTCTTCAAGTGAGGCCGCAATCTCTTTTGGGATCGCCGGCATGCCTGAGCTGCCTATATACTCTTATTATATATGCCCAAGCTGACTATATACCTATTTTCCCCAGGTGTGTCCGCGCTGCCAAACCACCGGCCAGGCCATACAGATCAGCGTAATAAGACAGATCTACAGCTTGATTCATGGAGGCCAATTCAGTTGCATTGCAAAAACCTTTAAACTTTCTCATAAACCCCTTTTACCATCAATGTTGCTTTTGTATCCCGTTAATACAACACCTTTTCCGTGAAGAAGTACTTCCTTGTTTTTCCCTGGAGCTGAATTATCAAATGGTTTCAAAGGCCTTGTCTTGTTTTTACACTTCCTCTGTAAACCATGTTTCCTCCCAGTGGCTCAGTAATCATCGTATGTACTGTCCCATCACTTCTTTAATTTTTATATGCAACACTTTATAGAAATGTACTGTGTCTGCTAAATGCAGCAAACAGAGAGTGTTCGACATTCCAGAGTGTTATATCCAAAAAGGAAAAGAAGAAGTGTCCCATATTTTCAAGGTGCGTGCTTTATCTTTCTGTATACAAATAGGCCTCATTCTTTTGGTACTTTATAGGGAAACTTGTGACTTGTTTATAATGCTTTTATATGAAATTTATTTTTATTAAAGAAATAAGTGTACAAGATGTATTTCTCCTTAAAGTAACACTATACAGTAAGTTGGGAGAAACCCCAACTTCTGCCAGACGATGCCACACACACATGGGGCAAGTTTCAATAGTTCAAAATACAATTTATACATTTTTTAGCATGTTGCTGCATCAGTAATGTTTTAGTGTGTTTCTTGCAGTGCAGTAACATGTATCAGTGTACAAAAAATGTAACCTATTGTGCAGCACGCTAATTTGAATCAGGCACTTGGTGCCTATATGAAACTATCCCATTCCCTAAATATTTTTGGTCTAATTTTACAATAGATAATTTGCTCCATCAACATGGTTACTGTTTTTTTACTACACTAGAGAAAATTAGGTATATGAAATTCTTCAACAATAGTCAACAGCAAAGCACAAAGACAAATGAGTAATGTTGCTATTGCTCCAGGTGACGTTGACCCACTCATTATATTATGAAACCTGAATGCCCCCCATACACACACATGGGCCACACCACCCAACCACACACAGAGCAAGCAGAAAAATGAAAAAATTATGAAAAAAGTAATTATACTTGTATTATATGCAGTGTCACTCACTCACTCACAATCATAGTTAATCCTAGTTAAAGAAGCTGTATCCCGAAATTGTGTAATCAAAAAATCGATATAAACACATCACTTATACACTGTAACTGAAAAAAAACTCCCGCCAAGCTTGTGTCTTTTTGCTCCTGATAGGAAAAAATCCAGGGGTGACAGAGCCTATCACCCCTGATTTCCTCTTCCTTCAGTTAAAAGAAAGAAACAAGCTTGGCTATATATTTATTGATGCAGAGTGAATATGTGACCCCTCCTCCTGCTATCCAGCATAGTTATATGGATTTTTATCATTGGGCCATTTTTTGCATTAGAGCTCCTTTAAGGAGGTCAGTTAGCTGTATCTAGGGACTCTTTTGCTGCAATAACCCTGGTTTCTGTCTGTTCACCAAGGGGTCTGCAGGTTATCTAGTCTTAGAGACATAGTGCTTAGAGAAGCAGGCTTCTAAGGGTGGCAGGTTTGAATTCTGTCCCGGACATGACTGAAGTAGTCTTGAGCAAGACACCTAAACCCCCAACTGCTCCCTGGGCATGTGCGGACTCGCTGCTTGTGTTTGTATCACTGAACTGATAAATTAAATGTGGAGGAAAACTTGCTATGTGTGGCCAATCAATATCCAAAAATCCATTAGCTCCTCCCATACACAATTTCCAATGTCTCGTACTGGTTTGACTCAATGCACTCAACCATTTGCTTATTGAAGGGCCCTCCATGGCGACTTGGTGACGAGAGTGAATGTGGCCTACGTCTGCCAACACATTTCTTTTCTCTGGTCTTCAAGAATGGTCATGGATTCCCACAGTTGATGTGTTAGTGTTTTAGTCTTTATTATTCAGCAAAAGATTCCAAATAAAACAACTATTTTAGTTCCTAGAAAAACACAGAATGCCCTTTGTCTCGAAAATGAAATCATCAGTATTTTCTGTGCCACCTGGCAATTGAGTGCACAACTCCAGCCAACTACATACTTTTAATCCATCCACTTATCTGTGGCTCGAATCATTACTGTCACCACAAACTGCTGCCAATCCTTGCCTCCCTTAACCCTTTTGTTGCCAAGCACGTAACACCTACGTGCTGGCTTGGCTGGGCCTTAAGTGCCAAGCACGTAGGTGTTACGTGCTTGACTTTCCTCGCTTGTAGTTTAAAAAGTAAAAACAACAAATACTCACCTGACCCCTTGTTGGATCCGGCCGGGTCTCCTCTTTAATTTGGTGCCATCCGATCCCCCGTGGGGGGTCGGATGGCTCCAGGAGAGCCCCCGGAATAGGCCGCCCCCCCCCCGCTTCTGCAGCAGCAGCTTCTAACTGTAAAAAAAAAAAAAAATAAAAATGACATTCACTTACCTGTGTGTGCGCTGGCTCCCGCTGTTCCTCCTCTTCACCTGGGGGGCCTCCGATCCCCCCCCAGGACTTACCGATCTTCAGGAGAGAGCCTGGGAGGCTCTCTCCTCTCTTCTGCACGATGGCGGCCCTTGGGGGCGGGGCTTATGAAGTCATCCCGGCCCCGATCTCAGGCTTCAGCCTTCTCAGCTTCTCAGATGCCGGTGATCGGTGCCCTGGAAGGAGGTGGCAGGAGATCCTCTGATCTCCTGCCTTCTCCTTCTCTGGATGCCGATCACCGGCATCTGTCAGCTGAGCGGCGAGGGACAAGAGCTTGCAATCGAAGGTAAGTACAGTAAAAAAAAATTTTTTTTTTTTCTAATAAAATACTTTTTATTATTGTGTGGTGTTTTTTTTTCACATTAACCCTTTGTGAGCTGGTAAGGGGTCCATGAGACCCCTTATACCAGTTCACAAGGCTGGGGGGGTGGCAAGTCACCTGCCCTAGCGGGTGGCTTGCCATTAACCCCCGCACCCCCATTACCTGCCTCCCCAAAGGCCAGGGGGGGGCAGAAGAGCCCGGGCCCACATAGGCTATGTGGGCTCGTAGGCTGCAGGGTGGGGGGGCCACCAAAGCTGGCCCCCCCACTCTGTGCCTACAAGCCCCCATAGCTGGTCCCGGGCTGGTTACTTTGGGTAAGGGGGACCCCACGTCATTTTTTTTTTTGGATTTTGAAGGGTTTTTAACCCTTCAAAATCCAAAAAAAAATGGGGTCCCCCTCCCCGGGAAGGGGGACCCTATGTCATTTTTTTTTTTAATTAACCATTTGTCATCCAGCAGCTATAAAAGGCTTCTGGGCAGGAAAGGGTGTCTACCTATACATATGTGGTATCGCTGTAACCGGGAGAAATTGGGGTTTCTCACGCAATAAGATTTTATTGACAAACTTACATTTTTTATTACAAAAAAACTCTACAAATTGTAAAAAAATGTTTTTTTTTTGTTTTTTTTCACACATTTCACCCAAAAAAATTGAGAATACACCTAAAAAATACAAACAAGACATTTCATGTTAAAGCCCAGACTCTGTTGAAAAAAACAATATATAATTTTCCTGGGAAATCCCTGGAAATCCCTTCAAAAATGACAGTTGAATATGTGTAGCGCAAAATGGTGAAACATCGTCTGGCAACAGGGAGTGGCAAATGCTGCAGGTAGGCTGGCAGCGAAAGGGTTAATCTTGGTTTCTCTAAAAAACCTCACTCTGAAGATCGGACTTTCAAAAAGCCTCATTCAGCTGGCCATTCCCACCTCGGCTAAGCCAAAGCACAGTTGGGTATAAAGTGGGGCGAGGATTTACTGAATAGCTACAACAAGCGCTTACAGAGTAAGTAAAGTCAAGTTAGCCTATGCATACTACTTCTTCATTCACTGTATGGCTGCCAATCACATGACTGCCAGTGACTGACTAGGCTTCCACATCAAACCTGAATGGTTCCCATCTGTGACATCATTGTCTGTCATTTGGAAAGTGAATAGGTAAGTGGTGGCTTGCCTTGACCTCCATTTTAAAGTACTAAGTATACTCTTTGGTAACCTAAATTTACATACATGAAAAATATACTCACCTGGGGAACATCTTTTATTTGGCCAAAGCTGTGTCCTCTAAATTTAACTGTTGTAAATAGAGATGGGAACCCCCCCCCCCCCCCCCCAATGTACGGGTTTTGCAAGTTCAGCTGAACTGTGAATAAACGTTAGAGCTCGGGGACCCAAACCCGGTTCCCATTAAAATCAATGGGGCCTCAAACTTTGGGGGGAGGCTGTGGCGGGGTGCAGAGTGTGCAGCAGAAGCACTGCTGTAACCTGAGCTCCTATTCACTCCTGTTAGTGACATCGTACCAACCATCGTACTAACAGACAGAGCTGCAAAAAGATGGCCGCCCCCTCCCATAAGTGGGGATACCTGTAGTGCCTGCACTAGGAGTGTTGTTACTCATGGGAGCCGATGGCCATCATTTTGTATCCCCTGGCTGGGACCAGTTTGATACGTTGCTGCTTCCGCAGCTGCCAATGCGACTCCGTCGCCACTGAAAGAAGAGGATCCGAGCTCAGGTAAGTTACAGCAACGCTTCTGCTGCTGCAACCTTGGAGCAGCCCAACAACCAGCTTTTCTGTGTTCGGGCTGAACGCTGAACTCGAACACAAACTTCTGGCTATAGTGCGTGTTCAGGTCTGGTAACCAAAACTCACAAAGTTCGGTATGAACCCGAACTTTGCAGTTCAGGTCCGCCCATCTCTAGTTGTGACTACAGTGCCATGGGAGACATGGGTACAGCAGGTTGGCCCAGTAGAAGAAAGGGTTAAAAGGTATGCTTTAACAGTACCTGGTCACACCATAGCCAAACCAGGATCAATATGTCTGAAACACTGTGAGTGCCTTGTAGTAATAGCAATTGGGCCCTTTTACTAGTATAAAGCCTTCTACCTTGCACAGGGGTTTGAGTAGTGACCCAGTAGATGTACAGTTGTAGCCTCCAGTTTCTATAGGTCTGATTTGTGATTCAACATCAATAATCATGTCATGTTATCGATGATTTGCGATTATGTGGAGGCTTTTTTTACATCATTGTGGAAGGAAGGCTTTCTAAATTCAAACTATTTTCTTGCATATTACTTTTGAAACCTTAGCCCCCCTTAACTTGCTTATCGTTCTCTCTATTTTTAAAGATTCTTAGACAGTCAGTCGATTTTCCTTTTTTGAGGGATGATTGTTATTAGGTCTAATATTCTATCTCTGTTATATTAGTAACTTTCCCTGTCCAGTTATCCAAAGATTATGGCTGGTGTAATCTCTGTGTGGCTTTGAACATTTTAGAGCCCACAATCATGTATGACATTTAAGGTCTTCAGGTTTGGTGTTGGTGTACAGGAGACTAGTATCTACAGTTTTAGGAGTTTTTATTATCTGAGCCATTTCTTGCCACCTTTTTTCTATATGTTTACATAAGAATGGGCCAGTGTTGCCAAGTTTTCTTTACACCACTAGCAGTTGAAATGTTCTATTTCTCATTATAATCAGATGTTAGGTAGTATCTCTACTGTAAACTTAAAGTGGAAGAATCGATTTTCCTATACCCTGGTCCCATTATTCCGTATAAGGGTCGACTTTATTACATATTTGGCTCACAAATAATAATTAGTAAAATAAGAGCTGTTTCGGAGATAAATCCACTCTAAGGAACAGGTTTGGAAAATAAGTCATAGGGATCTGGTTTGAGGGTAATGATAACTTATTAAAGGAACTGTAAACTCTAAAGAGGAGGTCAAGGCAAGTCACCACTTACCTATTCACTTTCCAAATGACAGACAATGATGTCACAGATGGGAACCATTCAGGTTTGATGTGGAAGCCAAGTCAGTCACCGGCAGTCATGTGATTGGCAATCATACAGTGAATTGAGGGTAATGATAACTTTGTAAAGGGACTGTAAACTTTCTCTCCTACGCAGGTCTACCTGGTTTCCAAGAAAAAGGGACACAATAAGCGTATGCCCCAGAATTCTTTGGGCCACAACTAATGCTCAATATAGGTAATGGCCCAACAACTCTCGCCAGTCGCCTGTGCCCAGCCCCCTTTATTCATTACAGTGGTGGGGGCGTACCAGGCATTGCCTTGGCATGTCCCCTCCTTTGCTATTAAGTGGTGCATGAGGGGCAGGACGGTGTGCACGGACACTGGGAACCCTGTGGTGGACTGCAGGGGGAGAAAATGTAAGTGCACTTCTTTCTCTGGCATTACAGACCCTTAAATGAAGCCATGTAGTCATGCATTTTAATATTTTTGAAATTAAGGCATTTCCCTCAGCCGTCATAGAAAAAAAAGTTTCAATCCCTGTGTCAGTTTCCCTTATATTATGAATTTTAATATAGGATGTATCGTTACTCATGAATTCTGCCCTCTTTGCTAGTACAAGCTGTTGTTCCACTATTATTCTCTCCTCTAACTTGATTGCATTTTCTGACCACCCTAGATATTGCCACAGGGTTGTGTTAATCATTTCTTCTTCTGTTGTAATTTGCTTTCTATTTGGATTCTTATTATTATCCATGTTGGTAGCTCTGTGGCCATTTCCTTCTGTGTGGCAGGTAAATCCGAGCACGTTCAGACACAGCAGTTGCCATTTTTAGCTTATTGTTTTAAAACACTTCATGTATTTTGTTTATTTTATGCTACAAGTCAGCTGATATTTGACTAAAGAGAGTATTGGTTACGAGCAGTTATTTAAAGAAGTACAGATGTTTCCAACTTTCCATGAGATAAAACTTCTCAGTAAAACAAAATAGGGACATTAAGCTGAGCAACACAAGGAAACAATCAGGAAAAAGATGAGTTGTTTTGTTTGCTGTGCAGCAGAAGGATATAATTCAATACTGGCAAACATATTATACTGTTTTAGATGTTCACCCGTATGTGTTCTTGGATTAAACTGAAAAAGGTTGGCATTCTGGGCAACAAACTCTCTTGATTCCCTTTAACAGGCATTTCCTGTTAGTACAAAAGAGCTTTGTCTTTATATAAGACGGTATGCACCTTCGCCAACCAGTCTGTGATCGGCATTACAATCCCATTCATTAACTTCTAGGACACATCTGGAGGCTCCAAGCCCAGAATGACTAAGAAAAAGTTATAGCACATCCAACTAAAGGAATGGGAGGCCTTCAGATGTATTCAGAAGCTTTCAGTTCAGGCAGATGTTGGACGTCTCAGCGCGGCAGTTTACCACTTACAAGGTACAAGAAATATAAAAACTATTATGACGTGGCTTGGGCTATTTATTACAGGAGGGCAGGCTTGTGTACAAATACTTGGTGTATGTTTTAGGGCACAGAACTGGAACCAGGCACAAGATTCTAGAATCATAGATGCTCTATGGCCAATGCCTAAATGATACTAAATGTATCTTCATTAATAGAAGAGGTATATATATATATATATATATATATATATATATACACACATACGATATAATACATACGCAGTATGTGTGAATCCAAACACTCTTACAGTATTATCTCCTCCAGCAATTGTTAGCTTCATTGGATGGCACAGAGCTGCAACCTGACACAATATTTTAAGATTCAAGGATCATAGAAGGTTTATGGCCAATGACTAAATGATACTGTAGGTACACACACACACACACACACTAATATATGTATATATCAGTTTCTTCTGCATTTATGAAAAATAGAACCATTTTCGAAACTCTCTCTATATATATACCAGATTTCCTCAAAAATAAGACAGGTCTCATATTAATTGTTGCTCCAAAATATATATGTCTTGACATTCCATTTGCTCTCTTCCAAGTTTCACTGCATTGCAAGTGTAGCGTTTGCTCCCCCTGGTACCCAGAAGCAACCACAATGCTCTCATATATCAGGGGTGAATTGACTCCAGTGGGACTACTTGTTCTGTGTGTGAATCAAGCTAGGGCTTATTTTCATGGTAGGTCTTATTTTCAGGGATACAGGGTATATACAGTGTATATTTATGTATACCATAAGGCACATACATTTTAAGGGGCTTATACAAACTGCATAAATGCTTAAAAATACTGCTAGTTATTATTAACAAGAAATGTCCTGACAATCAGAATAAGCATGAAATCAGGATTAAAGTCCCTGTTCAGGAACACACTAACCATCCTTATCCCATTGGAAACAGTGTATAATGAGCCATTACACACATCTTAAAATCTCTTGATTATACTGTATGCAAATACCTTATGTATTAGTTAATCAGTTTCTTCAACTCAGCTTCTGGGTCATGACTAAGATGGTCAGGGTATATCATGGTGCAACTTTCTCATGACTTTGAGTCATGAGTGTGCTCTGCTGTGGCACCATTGGTGGCTTGCCATGCTCACTCACACTGACAGCTTCAAGGGACAGAGTGGTCCTGGAGAGATAGAATTGGAGGGTGGGAAAGCTTTGGAGCCCTGCTATGGCTTCTACCCGGCACTGCAGGAAATTGGGGGGAGAAAATTGGGACAGGCAGCAGGTGAACTGCTTGGTGCCTTCTTATTGCATATGGGTTTACAGTCCCTTTAATGTACCCAACCTTTGCATTTAGTACATCTGCAGGTCCCTTATGTACCTATAAAAGCAGTTTCTGAAGGTACCGATGTGTTAGCTTGTTAAATGCATCTTGGAAAACATACCATAATGACAGCCATTGGCTTTTCTAAGCTTTTCATGCACACAATCTGGTCTTACTAAACCCTGTCCTAACTGGAACCTCATAATCAGTGAGGAGAGCCCCAAAGTATTTACTCTGTAAGTAATGTCAGACTGGATTGTTGGTGTTGCAAGCAGCCATTGATGATGTTCTTGTCTATAGTTACTCTATAGTTACTTGAAAGAAAAGGTTTACTACATATTTTCTATAAAATACAAGGGGACCACTGCTGATCTCTGCTTGTATATTACTAAAGGTAAAGCGGTTAAATTAGCCAGGAGCTGTATCTTTAATTTCACTTCCCAGGGACCTTTACATTTAGACAGCAGCAGAGCATGACAGAGCATGCATGATGAGGCCCAGCATGGGGAGAGCAGTTAGTGTTGAGCGAGCCCGTAGAAGTTCAGGTTCGAAAATTTTGTCTGAAATCAATGGAGGCTTGAACTTCGGGACCCAAAAATGGCTGTAAAATGGGTGTAGTAAGGGGAAGAGGACTGCAAAATTGAGTTAATAATAATGCAATAGCCCTGCAAATAATGGGGTAGGGAAAGTGCTAAAAATAATAACAAAAAATACTTTCACTGCACTAGAAAACAGCATGACTATATGCTTGCAGTTACCTTGACAGTTACTGACACTGCCCTGAAAAAGTCAATTATTTAAATTATTTAAATTGACTATCTGCCCCTCACTATTATATGGGCCTCATCTCCCTACCAACCTGCCATAGAAAAAGGACAATTGTTACATTTTTCTCTATCACTAACTGTCCCTCACTGGAGCTACAGCCTCTACCTGTCTAACCTACTTAGCTGTAACAGTGATACAAAATTTGAGGTTAGCACTCCTAGGATCAAGGTCAAACTGCCTGGACCCCCCTTGATCAAATTTTGGTGGGCCCCAGAGGGTTGAGAAAAAGTGTTCAATAGGTTTGCCGTTCTTGGCCCTTTGTATTGATGTTTTGTAGTTATTATAAAATTTAGTTAATTTCTATTTGCATATAATGCATCATTGTAGAAATAGGAATCAAAAGTTGGAATTAGACTCACTGCCGCAGGCCATTGTTTTCTGAACTCACCTGGGCTTGCGTGTTGTTGCTTGTGCAGTGGTACACAGGAACCTCTGTGAATCCTCCTTCATTTGTATGATGCCTCTTGTTTCTGTGGCCTTTAGGCAGGACTGAAGTGCAAGGTTCTGTGGTCCATGTTAAGGTGGTCTGGTGGCGCCTGATTCTTCTCCCATGCTTTACGTGTGCCAATGCTCTGATATCTGTGCTGCCATATTAAACCAGGACCATAGCGTATTAGCAAGTAGAAAATGAGGATGTGCAACTGTACTGGGCAGTGCTATGTGCTAAAAGCTGGGTGATGGTCAGCTCAGCAGCCCATAAACTAGTATTTAGGGTTTAGCTGAACACAAACACAGATTTTTGGCTGTTTTCGGGACCCGAACCCACAGTGTTTGGCACGAACCCCAACAGTGGGGTTCTGGTCTGCTCATCACTAAATGCAGGCTAATAACCTTTTTCCCGGTATTAGTGATTATTCCTCCATTTAAAAAAAAACAAATATAAAAAAGGATCTCTGATTTTTACATTTTTTCCCAAATGGTTCTCAAATGTTTGGTAGTCTACTCTTTGCTGCTTTGTTTGCTTTTCAGAGGCAAGAACCCACAGTTCCCCCCTTTAATGGGATGCTTTTTAGTATTGAGAGCCTGCCTAAAAAGAATTTTACAAAAATGTTAGCAAACTTGATCAGACACAAACAGAATCATTAATACAAGTAAGCAGTGAGCAGGAACAAAGCCACAACCTATTGATCAAAGATTCCACAATAGTGTGGTTAATTATAAAGTTTGGCCTATACCAACAGTAAAAAAACTTCAAGAAGAGAACATTATATAAGGCCAATTCAATCATAAAATGTACCAGTTTTATTTTAAATTACTTTAAAAATAACATGTTGCATTGGAAATCAAACACAAAACCAAAGACCCCCCCAAAACATATCCCACTCATTCCCTAACCCTAAATAAATTAACCTACCCCCACACTCGCTCCACACTCGCACCAGAAGAGTTGCAATTTATATTTTAATCTTTTATATTTATACAGTGTTCAGTTTTTACAATATCCTAGGTATCACAATAAAAAAAAGAAAATTATTTCACATTTCTTAGACATAACCAATCGTTATCAAGGATTTCCATAACAAAACAACACATATCCTTATATCTAAACCATTCTATATTTCCTTGCTATTTCTTTGGGTCTATCTATTCTTAGACTATTCCATACCCGGTCCATACCCCTTAGATATGTTCTCCTTCTCTACCTATGGTAAAAGCAACTATACAAAAGAAGAGAGAAGAAAAAAAGAAGAGAGAAGAAAAAAAGAAAAGAAGGAAAAAAACTTGAATTGGGTCCCGCATGGGTGACGCTTGCCTCTGCTCCTCTCGACTCCCGGCTTGGATGTTATGTTTTGTCTCTCTGAACTTCGGCACTGGATTATGGCTTTCCCTGTTTCTGGACTCTCTGGCTTCCCTGCAACAGTTTCCCCGAAAACTCAGACTGGACCTTTCATATTTTTTGGTCATTGGCCACTGGAAGCAGCGCACAAGGCTCAAGCAAAAAACAGATCTGTTGACAGATTCTGATTCTGCATCATCCTCACATTTGACACTCCAGCCCTCCCCTCTGCTGAGTCTCTGCAGTTTCCACAGTCTGGGGAGGATGCAGGCGGTATTGCTGGCAGCTGTCTGTATCAAGATCAGTCTGGTCTCCGGAAAGGTACATGACAGTTTCAATTAAAGAGCTGTTTATTGAGACCCACTCCTAAGATCTCAAATATGGTACATATATGGACAAACTTGAGTATGTCACAGATCTGCCTTCTGCTTTCTTGTGTTCCTAGGCCATACTGATTGTGTAGTGTAGGCTCAAATTCCCCACCTGTTACTGAGTTGAGAAAGTGAAGAATTTGGTTTGCCCCAAAATATTCTAGTCTAGTAAGCTGGAATAATTTAATTGGCGTGTTGACACTAATTGATTTCCATGGTAGAATCTACCTACTCTCTTCAATCCCTATTCCAATCACTAGATATAATCCCCCTGCATTCCTGGAGCAAACATGGGATTGCCGAGAATAGGGGACAAGGGTGCAGAGTTTGATATCAAAGACCAGAGTCTGCATCCCCTGTCCCACAACCTCAGTGCCTTCAAAAGTATGGGTGTCACGGACCGGGTGGAGCGGACTCGGGTGTGGATCCGCTTTAACTGTGGAACAGATGGCAGGTACCGTGTCAGGGGAGCGGAGTCTAAGAAGCCACTGGTATTCACCAGAGCCCAAAGCAAGGCAGGTTGGTTTTGTGCGGCGAAAGACCCCCAGGTCGCTACCCCCAAACAGCGGCCCAGTTCCACGACTAGCTGAGGCTCAGCGGGGTACACAAGAGGCAGGCAAAAGGCATAGTACACACAGGCAGAGGTCAGGGCAGGCAGCAGAGGTTCGTAGTAAAGGTGAGTAGCCAAGGTCGGGGCAGGTGGCAAAGGTTCAGCGTCGGGGACAGGCAGAGGTCGGTACACGGGTGAGCAATCCAAAAGCAACTGATTTACAACTGGCATGGAAAGACCAAGATCCGGGACTAAAGAAAAGGAAGTGCCTCTTTAAATAGGGGAAGTGGATGCAGGATTGGATGACCAGGCACCAATCAATGCTGTACAGGCCCTTTAAATCTCAGGAATCCAGTGCGCTTGCCCTCTAGTGGACGGGGACGTACACGCACCTGACCATGCGAGGAGGAAGCATGGGGGGAAGGGAGATGGCTGGGAGCAGCCATGGAAGTGAGGGAATCTCTCTAGATCCCTACTACTGTGACAGTCTCTGTCCTCATTGTTCAGCGCCTGCTGCAGCCACCTTACCTGGGTCCCTCAGTTCTCCTGCTGTCCTCGCCGATGCTGGGTCCTGATGCCCCCTCTACCCCGGTTTCCTGCTGATGCTGCCCCTTAATGGCCACTTTTTCATTACAGGGTATATATACATATGAAATTCCCTGCAGCCTCTAATTCAGCAGTCTATGGGAAATCTGTAAAATGTGTTTGTCTGATAATCGTGATTAACGAAAAGTGTTCACTTTTAAAATCAAATTAACTTCCTGGAATGTTCGGTTCATTGCGGTCCCGAATTTCTTGGGAGTTTGTTTAAATGTTT
Source organism: Gastrophryne carolinensis (assembly GCA_027917425.1). NCBI lineage: Eukaryota > Metazoa > Chordata > Amphibia > Anura > Microhylidae > Gastrophryne > Gastrophryne carolinensis. The sequence goes on from CM051236.1 coordinate 125,441,975, forward strand.
AAACATTTTCAATGGCTGATTTTGGGTGCCAGGAAATGACCAGGAACTGAAATGATTTAAATGTTAACCTACAGGGCCACTACCTTCTACTGAAACCAGGGTATTGAACCAGGCACACCTACTTACCTAACTGTCTACCTAACTCTCATGGTCTCTGGGGTGTCAACTTGTCTTTAATGCAAGACCAGTAAAGTTTTAAAAGTTAACCCACAGAGTCACTATCCTTATCTTGAGGTCTGGGTATTGAACTGGGTACACCTCATCTTTCTAACTGCCTACTTACTTCTCATGGTATCTGGGGTGGCAAGTTGTCTTTCATACAAGTACCTGTAAAGTTTTAAAAGGTAACCCACAGGGCCACTTCCTTATCATGAGGTCAGGGTATTCAACTTGGTACACCTACTGACCTATTTAAGTGCCTAACTACCTACCTACCTACCTCTCATGGTCTTTGGGGTGGCAAGTTGTTGTTTATACAAGACCTGTAAAGTTTGAAAAGTTACCCCACAGGGCCAGTACCTTATTATTCTGAGGTCAGGGTATTGAACTGGACACACCTACTCACCTATCTAACTGCCGAAGTACCTACCTACCTCTCATGGTCTTTGGGGTGGCAGGTTTCTTGTTCATACCAGACCTGTAAAGTTTTAAAAGTTAACCCACAGGGCCACTACCTTATACTGAGGCCAGGGTATTGAAGTGGGCACACCTACTCACACATCTAACTGCTTCAGTACCTACCTCTTACAGTCTCTGGGGTGGCAAGTTGTTGTTCATACAAGTCCTTTAAAGTTTTAAACGTTAACCCACAAGGCCACTATCCTTACCTTAAGGCCAGGGCATTGGGCACACCTATTTACCTATATAAATACCTAACTACTTACTTACCTCTCACAGTCTCTAAGGTGGCAAGTTGTAATTTATACAAGAATGTTTTAAAGTTTTAAAAGCTCCCTCAGGATGGTCAGGATGTTGAACTACCTACTTACCTCTCATTGTTGTCATTGATACAAGATCTGTAAAGTTTTAAAAGTTTACTCACAGGGCCACTACTTTATACTGAGGCCAGGGTATTGAACAGTGCCTACCTACCTACCTACCTACCTCTCACAGTTTCTTGCGTGGCAAGTTGTCATTGATACAAGATCTGTAAAGTTTTAAAAGTTACCCCCCAGGGCCACTACCTTATACTAAGGTCATGGTGTTGAACTGGGCATACCTATTTACTTGTCTAACTGGCTAAGTACCTACCTACCTCTCATGGTCTCTGGATTGGGAAATTATTGTTCATACAAGACCTAAAAAGTTATACTGAGGCCAGGGTATTAAACTGGGCGCACCTACTTACCTAAGTGCCTAACTACCTACCTACCTACCTACATCTCACAGTTTCTTGGGTGGCAAGTTGTCATTGATACAAGATCTGTAAAGTTTTAAAAGTAAAAATAGAAAAAGATGCTGGTGCTCAAAACGGGCATTATGGCAGCAAAATTATGATAAACGGCGCACTCTAGTCGAAACATGTCCAATAAATAAAATAACAAAAGAGACTCACCTGTCATGTGAATGGGCAGGCGGGAGCGCGACACGGAGAGAACCAGCGCCCAGAGGCGGGCCTGGACTTCAATAAAATGGCAGCGGGAGATTGGTTTCAACTTTGCCACTGGATTCCGGGTGCAGATGAGTGTCTTTTGTTATTTTATTTATTAGACTTGGGGGGGGGGGGTATTTTAGAAATGTTAAACCGGGGCTGGAGTGGCTCTAAATATGAGTAGCTGGTTTCAAAGGCGGATTGGATAAACACTGTTAAATTCCTTTAGACTTTAAAGTACATTTTCAGTCAAAACATAAAAAAGCTATACTCACCTTTTCTCCCACGGTCTGTTGCTCCTAGCCCAGGGATGCAGTGCTTATCTAAAAGGCTTCATCTAGGTCCCTCCCTGCACTGGAACCTCACGTAACACTAATCTCTCGTTGGACTTCCCGTCCGGTCTCCCTCCAATATGAAAATGCCCCCGCCATCAGTCACAATGAGCTGCCACGCCCCCCTCCATTCACTGCAGGTAAGCACTGCAGCCCCGGACTAAGAGCGATGGTCTGCATGTAACAAAGGGTAAGTATAGCTTTTTTGTGTTTTGATTGAAAATTTACTTTAAGCTTGCAAGGGCAGGGCTCTCTTTCCTGTTGTTTCCTGTGCTCACAACATTTGCTTTGAACATTGTAGCATCTAGTTTGTATTGGTCACTGTACAGTATGTTTTACCTCGTCTGTAATTATACCTTGTAAAGTGCTACGGAAGATGATGGCGCTATATATATAAACAATAATAAATTATATATATATATATATATATATATATATATATATATATAACAATAATATAATATTAATATAACAATAATAAAAATAATAAATTCCTCCAACGTGTTTCACCTTGATAATCTGGCTTCCTCAGGGAGGAGTTTACTCCAGCTTTATGCAATATAAACAATGTGTTCACAATAAATAACATAAATATAAATATCTTGTTCACAAAACTTTGGCAACAACGGGCAAACTTACTGTTTGTGCATGTACATGTATTCTTGCATCTAGGCATAAACTTGGTTACCAAAAGAACTACGCTGTTTAATAGAGCATAACAATAGATATACTTTAGGTACACTTTAAAAGACTTTTTGGGAAATGTGCTCCCCATTAAAATAGAGAATACCATCTTTCAGCAACCTCCTGTTGCTTCTAAACTCCCTGCGGCTATGTCACCCACCAACGTTTGTTTGGATTACCCATATGCTGCTATTATCACCAAATTTAGAAAATGTGTACTTGTTGTAGAACAATTAAATATTCAAAAATGATGAGCAATTCTTTTTCCACTATTTTGTGTTTTATTGAGAAAGTCTCTCAAAGCCTCTGAAAACTCTGCCTCTCCCAGTGGTTTGGATAAACCCCAAATTGATTTTTTTTTTTTAATTTTAAAATGAAATCACATTTATATTTGAAATACATCGTGTACTTACTATATCTTCTTACAGTCTATTTCTTGCCATGCAGTGAACTTTTACCTTTATCATGTGGCTCCCTCTACTGGTGGTGTTGGGTCTGGCACTCCTATACAGATGGTACAGACAGAGTCAAATGCTTGAAGATCTCACAGATAAATATGTCTTCATCACTGGATGTGACACTGGATTTGGAAACCGGCTGGCAAAGCAACTGGACCAGCGTCGAATGAAGGTTTTAGCTACCTGCTTGACTGAGACTGGAGCTGAGAATCTACAAAAAGAGACATCCAGGAGACTGCAAACAAGGGTTCTCGATGTCACTGATGCTGAAGGTGTCAGTTCTGCTACCAAGTGGGTTGAGCACAATGTTAGAAATAAAGGTAAAGAGTGACTCAGAAGTCACAAAAAAGTATTTTATGTCTTTAAAACTGGCTGTAGACATTACAGTAAAGTGGGCCATGCAAACATCTTAAAGGGCTCTAGATATGTCAAAGTCCTAAAAGCACCAAATTGTATAAATCCAGAAAAGATGGACCAAAACCCACTCTGGCGTCTATGAGACTCCAGGGCAGGCTTAGTCCTTCCCTCTGGGGCATTGGGGACTAGGATGTCCCTGAAGTCACCTGCAAATCTTACCTTTTCCCCGAGCCCACAGCACATGGACAACTGGTACCGGCATCACTTGGCTCCCTCCTTGACTGTGCACGGCCCCGCCCACTGCAACTGAATGGCTGTGTGTGGCCATGCACAGCCGAAGGGAGCTAAATGATGCCGCATGCAGCTCACAAGTGTGGCTAGGATTCCATTCTGTTGCTCTACAGTAGTTGCACTGTGGGCTTGAGGAGAGGCAAGTTAGCTTGACGAACAGGGTTTCAAAACGGGGGAAGGGTCAAAACCCAGGCTAGTGAAAATCCTGGGTTTTGGTCTACTTTAACCCCTTCTCACCACAGTAAGATTTGGGATTATGTTAGTGTGAATGACTCAGAAAAACTACAAACAAGACAACTACACCCTTCAACATATGCAAAACCAATTTCAGGAAGTGTTTTAACCCTTTAGGTGCTTCAAAGAATTTAACACAGTGCGGGAAGCTCCATTTGAACATGACGTAATAGTGCGTCATATGTCAGAAAGAAATTTAATGAAGTGCAAGAAAGTACTTAAAAGTTGACAGTTCAGTTCAGGCAGAGGTCTAATTTAGCTGAGATGGCTGATATAGAAAATACAAGGATTAACAGGCAAAATGAAATTAAAAAATCGCCCATATTATACTGGACCAGATAGTTACTGTACATGTTACATGCCATGTTGGACATGTCTGAAATCCAGACCCCCAAAATGATAAATTAATGCTATAATTCAGTTATAGTGAACTGATACCAAAACAGCAATAAGTGCTTTCCCCTTATCCTCTACTCTGCCTTCCCAATCTTCCCCAACCCGAACCCCTGTTTCAGTTGCCCAGCAACTGCAGTTGGCAACTGGGTTGCAGCTCTAGTGGTTTTCCAAATAGAAAGTATCTCCTTTTAAGGCAACTGCCGTATTTTACAAGATAGCCCAGTGTACTATCCTCAACTCCTAAAAACTATTCAATGGGTTGTGTGTAGAATTAAAATAAAGCAGATTCTAGTAAAAAGAATGTCTCCAGACCCCTTTTACCAGTCCCCCCATGGGAACATGATTTGGGATGTCTCTATAACTAGTCTTAAGTAATGTAGCCCTCATGTACCGGAGTGTCTGACATGTGACGGCAGGGAGCAGGTTCTTCTGGGCCCAGGTGTCCGATGTGTGTGTGTTGTGAGTAGGTAAGGGTTAGGGTTTCAGGGAAAGGTAAGTACTCACTGGTGCCGCTTGGAAAGATGTACAGCAGTCCAACTGTTGAAAGCAGAGTTCCTCTTTATTTATTCCACAAGCAAACGGCAAACACGGAACAAGTACATGTCTTCCAGTTAAATCTCTGGTTCTGTCCAATATCAGGTACAATCATCAGCATTGCTTCCATAGAGAATAATGATCTAAGTTGGAACCTCTCCTTTCTCTCTCTCTGTTAGAGTTTGTGCTCCTGCTCCTTACAATTCAAATAGTGAATCACACGATTAACACTGGGTTTGGGGCTTCCCTTTATCTCTTCTAGCTACCTTCCAGAACCTTCTATCACATGTTCGGCCTCGTGTCTGACATCTGATAGGATGGTTGGTAAACCCTCTGACCAATCACTACCTTGCAGTTGTAACTATGTTACTAGTCTATCTCCTGTTATGACTAACAACCCTTCTGACCTCACCTTCTAGAATGTTCCCCATTCTAGCCTATGAACAATGTTAGTCTATGGCCTAAACCCACTACTGCCATCTAGTGTCTGTTTAGATTATGGCACTTCCAATGTACTTAAATGGGTAGAAACCATTAAAGTGAATTAATGTATGGTTAACTCTATTTAAAGGATTCTTATTAGTTGATTAATGTGTTCCTAGTTATTACCAGGTCCCTACAGTAAGCAAAAATAAGGCATGGTATGATGGGGACAGGAAATAGCTGCACACTGAAATGAAGCAATGTATGTTCCATATTGGAAGAGGTATGGCTGATGCATGTGTGCGCTGCTACATCCTGTCCCCTGGGAGATGGAGATCCTATAGGAAAAGGAAGATATCTAGTTAATGCAGGGCTAACTAATGGGGTAAAGGCGTAGGTTAGGTTAGTTCAGAGTTCCTGTGGACCAGGTCCCTCCCTGACACAGAGCTGTAAGACTTTTAGCTATTTAAAGCAGACCAAAAGTCATATTTTTAACTTGTATCCCCCAAATTGCTTGCCTCAGAAAGGGGACCTTTTGCCATTTTTTGTGCTCCTGCTTCATTCTAATCCCAGATAATTGTCTTTGTTTTAGCTGTAAAGCTCCACCTCCTCCCTTCACTGCCATTGTTGTGTGTGGCAATGATGTCACACCTATGCAATGGCTGATCCCCTGCCATCTTAGAGAGGAGGTTAGCAAAAAAATAGTGTTCCAGGACTTTTCGATGAGCAAAAATATCTGTTTCTAGTTCTACTCAAAAAACTCATAGGCCCTTATTTATGAAGGAATAGCGTCAGGTAGCGACTGGTGAGCGGCCGGTAATGACGGGCCCCGCCACGAGAACGCCGGCTCCCCACCACAATCACACATTTATCAAGACGATCCTGCTTAGCGACTGAAATAGCGCCATATAGCCACTCATTCATCATTATTCCAGCCTCAGCCCACAGCGCCAGCGTCCGACCTTGAACAGCGACAGGTATGATCTCTCGCTACCTGGCGCTCTCCAATGCATTTCAATGGAACAATCTTTAAATATTCATAATTAATTGTTATGAATTTTTTTTTTTTTTTAAATGTGAAAAATTCTGTGACCACTTCTGCCATTTTAGATAATTTTTAAAAAAAATTGTACAGAATTGATATTACAGGTCTGATATTAATGTATTCATATTACCAAATTATTTAAAAAACTTGTTTTTTTTGGTTTCCAAAAATATGGTTGTTTGGGGGTTAAAAAACTACTTTTAACCCATCGCCGCCAGCGCTCTGGGGTTTAAACATGCATTTTACAGAGCAAGAATTTTTTGAGCGTGATTTTTTAATGAATATGGTGGGAGCCGGTCGCTAGGGCCAGTCGCTATCATGCGCTCCCATACAGCGCGGAGCCTGTCAAATAGCGACTCCTCACCCAATATTCAACATTACGGCAAACCGACTGAGTCGCTATCAACAACCGAACAACGGCCAAGCACAGCTACTACTAGCGGGCGCTCTGAAAATGCCGCTACAGTCGCTCAACTGTCGCTACCTGCCGCTATTAATGAATCGGCCTCCCAATCTCTGTCTCAGCCTTGGCCCAGCCCTGAGATATTATGGGCTGCTCACCAACTGAAAATTAATTAAACAGCCTATTTGTATAACATTAAAGCGAATCTCCAGTCAAAATTGCTGCCCTAAAGCCCCCCTCTAGGAATCAGTAAAGTAAGCTATTTGAGGGTGCTTAACCCCCATGCAGATTTTGTAAAATAGCATGCAGATGTTGCTCTTCCAAACTGCATGAAGCTACCATCTTACTAATCATCTCGCAGCCCAGCTTCTAAAAATCCAGGCCCACTTTCAAAATTGCCCTAAATCTCTATGCAGTCATACCTTATCACTAGCCAGAAGTAGAAGGCCATCAGTTGGAATGACTCATCACTGCACAGAAAGCTCTTAGAAACATTGTTTCAACTGTTTCAATGCTCTGCAACTGCTGCCCCATGAGGATACAGAGTTACATATTCCTCTCCTGCAATAGCTGTTGATTCAGTGTGTGTGTGTGTGTGTGTGTGTGTGTGTGTGTGTGTGTGTGTGTGTGATGCTGCCCCATTTTTCTGAGGCACATATTTCTCTGTTTGGTCTGGGTTGCCTATAGCAAAACTTCAAGATTTGCTGCAGTCTTCACACTGACAGCCTGCCTTGTGTGGAGAGAAGAATCACACAGACACACTGCTGCCCACTTCAGTCCAATCACACAGACACACTGCTGCCCAATGCCCAAACCAATCCATCAATCCAGTCAGCTAGCAAACACTTTTATCTTCTAACATTCTGTGTAAATACAGATAAAATCTCTCTTTAGCTGGATGTGCTGATTACCTCCTCTGCAGTGTGTCTATGTTCTGGCACCCCCCCCCCCACTCCCTTATTCTCATGTTTTCTCACAAGTCAGGCATGAACTGTAGGAATATGGACATTCCCAAGTAGTTCAGGAGTGCAGCGTCTGCAAATATATTCCACAACATCGGCATGGGGTTAAGCCATATCAAACAGCATGTGCCTCTGATTGTCAGAGGGGGTTTATAAGAGCAATTTAATAAACATTGTTTTTTTGACTGGAGGTCTGCTTTATCTTCTTGCAAATAACTTACATTTGAAATGGCTACCAAGAATGTGCAGTTATTGCAGGTGACAATAGTATACTGTATCACTTTCTTTGGTCTGTAGGGTTATGGGGACTCGTGAACAATGCCGGGATTGGAATACCTACAGCTCCCAACAGCTGGCTGCACAAAGAGGATTTCACCAAGGTGCTAGACGTGAACCTACTGGGGATGATCGATGTGACACTCTGTCTGCTCCCCCTTATTATAAAAGCTAGAGGACGTATTATTAACATGTCCAGTGTGATGGGCAGACTATCCTTTGTAGGAGGAGGGTACCCCATTTCCAGATTTGCAGTAGAAGCATTCTCAGACTCTCTAAGGTAAGCATAAACATGTAATGTATATGCTTTGTATGTAGCATAACATATAATTAGTGATGAGATGCTGTTATGCCTCTGTGCAGGGCCGATGCCAGCACCTGGCAAACTCGGTGACGTGCCGGGGGCCCGGGACCAGATGGGGGGCCCTTTGGGTGATGGTTACGGGTGAGTCTCCACAGATGACCCACCCTGGTGATTGATGCTGTTGCCTGACGATGCATCTAGCTCCGCCCTCCCACCCCATGCTCAATGCTGCCGGCAACACCCTCTCGCCCTGCAATGCGTCTGGTCCCACCCCGCGATGTGGCCTTATCCCACCAATGTTCTCTGCTGCCTGCTGCTGATGGCCCCCGTCTGCCGACTGATCATGAACAGTAAGCCCCTCCACGCTGAGGGTTTTGGGGGGTTAAAGTGGACCAAAACCAATGGTCCCATGGCCCTGTAATCTAGAAAATAAAAAGGCAGGTTTATTCCCTCCCCCTGGGGTATTCAGATTCGGGATGCCCCGCTGTGTGAACCCCCCCCCCAGGTTGCCCAGTAAACTAAGTGGCCGCACCCTTGCTATCCCGTAGCAGGGCACATGTCCGCACCAGGCATTTTTAAATGCCTGCTGGTGCACTCGGGTCTGCTCACCTTAAATGGTTGACGCAAGTGGATCCGAGTACGCTGATTGGAGGCTGCGTATTCAACTTAGGACAGGGGAAAGGTGAGTTAGTTGATGCTGGAGGAGCAGCAGCGTGTGCTTTCCATTGACAGCAATGAGAGCAGTTTGCTGAATGACATAGTCATGGCAGATGTCTCTCATTGGACGAGAGTATGTGCTGTTGGGTTGTTGGGCAGTCATGTACATTTTAAAGGCAAACCAGGGGGTTTTACATAGTGGATCACCCTAAATCGGGATGCCCTAGGGGCAAATATCAGAACCCAGGATAGTGAAAATCACGGGTTTTGGTGCACTTTAATATTTCATACAACACAAGGGGCCCACTGGGACTCTGTCGCCCAGGGGCCCACAAAACCCTGGAGCCGGCCCTGCCTCTGTGTTCCAGGGGATACCAGTACCTATGCCTGGTGTAGGAGGCTGCTAGCTTGGAAGGGTTTTTTTTTTTTATATATTTTTTATCCTAATTTTACCAAAATTTGCATCTGCCCTAACCAAAATAAATTGTCAGAATTTGGGTTGATTTGACCCAGACCCAGACCTGGGGCTCACAAGTAATAAGAACATTGCTTATTAAAACCTGTGGATGCATTTTAAGCATACACCAGTTGGAATGCATATGTAAGAGCAGACCAGGCCAGCCAGTTAGATTATTTTCTTAAAGTTTTAAGGCAGGGGTGTAAAACTCAAATACACTAATACACAATGGGCTAAAACTTGGGCAAAGTTGCAGGGCATTCTTGATATTTATTTAAAAAAAATGTCTACAATTGAGGATGTTTTTCTCTTTCATCAAATATAACGATGAACCTTGTCATATGGAGAGAAAATCAATGCAGAGTTGCTACTAAGTTACTGAGTTCACCTCTGCACCTAGACACCTTATACTGCCCGTGATATGTTTTATTCATGGACAGACCAGAATTAACAAAGAAAACTGAACATTTTTGGGGGGCCTTAGAGTGGGGCAGCTTAAACCAGTTTGTGGGTGATAATCATGATGTGGTTTAGAGATGTGGCTTATTTACATGCTTTTTGAGAAACAAATATGCACAGCATTGTATGCTACACATGTGTGTAACTAGATGTAGCCCCGCACCCCAGGCACATGTTCCAGGGGTATTCGGTCCACAAAGTATGTTGGTGATTGAGCCATTGCTCAGCCAATCCATGCATTCTACTACCGCCATTTAGCCAAATTTGCATTTGTAAACTGAAGATTTCTAGCAAAACATATTTTAGAGGAAATCTTCAGCTGACTTTAGTGCAATTTTAAAGGAAAATGTATAGCCACCTTCCACAAATTAAAGTCCACCCCTTTAGGCTTGCTCTTGACACTCTAAAGCCACACCAGCCTATCATATTTATATGTTCCAGGGGCTAGAAGCTGCAGCACACACTGTCACAGCCTCCATTTGATGGCGTTGTCATTGTTTTTATGTATTTCTTCATTTAGGCGTGAACTTCAGCCATTTGGTGTTAAGGTTTGCATAATTGAGCCCAGCTCTTACAAGACCCCAGCTACTGATGTGCAGACTACAATGCAAAGCATCCATGATATCTGGAGACAGGCTCCTCAGTGGGCCAAGAATAATTATGGTCAACAGTATTTCCATGATTGTGAGTAATATTATTATACTACTAACCCATTATAGGGCCATTAGTTGTTATAGTTATCAGGGCCATTAGATGTTTCTGCTAGGGCAGGTGCTCATATAAAGAGGACATGAGCCTAAACAGTAATCTGAAGAGATTAAATAGTACAGTGTTCTCTGATTAGCGTAGATAAAATAGCTTTCATTCCATAGAGAGGAAAACATAGCCTGCAAAGTATTTGTTCCTCTGTACAAGCCAACCCCTTGATGTTTCTTTAAAGTGGACCAACACCCAGGATTTTGACTATCCTGGGTCTTGGTCCACTTCGGTGGGGCACCCCCGATCGGGGTGCCCCGCTGTGTGAAACCCCCCCGAACCCCCCGAAAAACTCACCTCTCCCCGCTCCCAGCGCCGACGGACAAGCCGCGGACAAGCGGCTCCTCCGCCGCTGCCTCCTGCGCGTCACTTTTGACGTGCGCGTGCCCGCGCCGGCCATTCACAGACGGCCGGCGCGGGCGCGCGCACGTCTAGAGGGGCGAAGATAAGGTAAGGAGTTTGGGGTGTTTGGGGGGGTTTCACCCCGCGGGACATCTCGATCTCGGATGTCCCGCGGGGAGGGAGGTGATCGGCCCGGGAATCTTATAGATTCCCGGGCCGATCACCCGTGGGTGTTGGTCCACTTTAAACCCCTTGTCTATAACCAGCGTTGGGTGTATTGCAGAGAGTCATTATCCAGATATACATTAGTGGTAAAACAGGGACTTGTATTTACTGGAGCATAAATGCAGTAAGAGAATGTTACCTTACATGGTGGCTAACACAGACAGGAAGGAACTAGCAGTCATAGAGATTACAGCTCGATATACAGGAAATAACAACACAGCAGTAAATTACATAAAAAAGGTCACAGCGCCATCTAGTGTCACACCTGTAATAGCTGCAAACTGCAATAAATCTAACAAAAGTAATAATCACATTCAGAGACAAGCTGTTGCAAAAGTATTATATCTCCAACAGGATGAACCCGTATAAGTTCAGTTTGTCAAGTTCAGCCAAACTTTGGACTCGAATCTTGGGACCCAAAAATGGCCCCATGCAGAGTGTACAGCAAAAGGAAGTGGCTGTGCCATTTACCTGAGTCCCGCAATCGGGTCAGTGTTCTTTCCTTATCAGAATGGCCACGTCTAGGACTTCAAAAAGATGCCCCATGAGTGCCCCACTGGCACTGGAAGTGGTGCTAGCTGCTGCCAATGTCAAGCAAAGAATAACATTTATTCTAAAGAGGGTGCAAAAACAGCATCACAGACAGTACACTGTGTGCGCGTGCATGGCTGTCCATTCATGGGTGGGCGGGGCCACGCACATACATTGTACTCTGTTGTGCATATTTATTTGGAATAGTGCATTTTAAGTATTTTAATTTAAAATGTAAAAATACATTAAAAAATAAATATATTATCATCGGAAGGTTTGTTCAATAAAAATTGATTTATACTATAACGGTTGATGAAATTTATATTGACTGTCATTAGCATAGACCATTTAGGAAAATAAGAGAAAAATATGATTTGCATAATCATTTTGAACGCGGTGAATTTGTTTTTCTAAACTTGGGTAGCATAATAGGCATTATTCTGGTCATACTGCTACCGTGATGGTGTATATATGTAAGTGCTTGTATCTTGTACAATGAGGCCACCTAGTGGTACAATTGAAATACACTGGTGTTATGTATATGATTGTATTGTGAATGTAGTGGTATATATGAATCTGAAAGCCAGCCAGAAAATACCCCTTTGTCAGGTATTTGGTGCTCTGCTTTACTGTTTTCAGCTTTTGGAATGTAGAATAAAACTTTGTGTTAGTATTGTGCCCCCATACCTGTGATTTACTTATCAGCATGCTACTTCCAAGTTTCTTATATTTCTGTGGCTCTGTGTTACTCAAGTTTGGGTAGCTTTCCTGGCCTGGAGTAAAGCCCTTAGTATACCTTATGTCTCCAAATCCCAGAGTCCTTCCACTGTAACAGGTGAGCTCATCAGCAGCTTTGGAAAAAATCAAGCAGCAGTAATGACTACGCAGGGGAGAATGCTGCCAGTAACCCTTTAGCTACTGGTACACATGATTATACTTCTCTCATCTAAAAAAAAGGCTGATTTAGAGCAGGAGGGGTTAAATCTGTGAGCCCAGGAATGTGGAGCATCAAATGTGCCTCAACCAATCAGATAATTAGCAAGCCAGAGTCAGTCTGCTCTGTACACTAAGGTAAACATATTGTTCTAGAGAAAACCGTTTCTTTTAAAACACTGAGAAAAAATAACAACTAACCTTAAGGAAATCTTTTTGGTACAGTGGATTTTTCCTTCTTTAAAGTGGACCAAAACCCAGGATTTTGACTATGTGTTTTGTTCCTTGCCTCTGGGGCACCCTGATCGGGGATGTCCCACTGTGTGAAACCCCCAGATCACCAAGCCCAACTCAGCTCTTCATGGTACTATGGTGCATGCGCGGCCTCTTGTCCAATCAGTGCGCTTGGAGTCACTGACGTCATGTCGTCTAAGCTTTTGTTTAAGGCCGGCGGCTCAGAGCATGCTGGTGGCCGCATCCCCCACTACCTTCTAACAGGGAGCATGCCTGCGCCGGCCAATCACAAATGCCTGGCACTGGCATGCGTCCTGCTAGAGGGATAGCGAGGATGCGGCCGTGGCTCTCGCATGTGCCTTTGGACCGGGAAACAATGTAAGTGTATGGGGCAACTTGGGGGGTTTCACACAACGGGGGGGGGGGGATCAATCGGCCTGGGAATCTTATAGATTGCAGTAGGTTTCGGTCCACTTTAAGAGACTTCTGATTTGGCATGCCCCGCAGTGTGTAACCCCTTGGTTTCTCATGGCTCTGACTAAGCTTAGCCACTCTCCGGGGCAGCCTGTCACATCTCCATCTCCACTGCTGCCTCACTCTGCACATGTGCTGTGTGATCATCAAACGTAAGATTTATGGAGAATCAGGGCATTCACATTTTGGTGCAACCCAGCTGAGAGGGAGACCACTGGCCCGTTGTTCCCTATTTTTAATGTGGACCAATCATTGGCAATGCCGGCTCTGGAGACTAAAGAAATCCATTGTTGGCCGCCTGGGCACCTTGGGCATCTCAATACGTGATGCCCCACTGTGTGAAACCCCCGCAGTGACCCACAATTCCCTCACTACGATTGAGGGCCATGGCTGCATCCCCGGCATCCCTGCAGCTTAGGCATCCTCCCGCACCCAGTCATTTATATAGGCTGGACACAGGGAGTGCACACATACAGGGAAAGTGGGGATGCAGCCAATTCCTATGCCGGCACACAGTCCGAAGTAAACCTTGTGTCGTGCCATGGGAATGTCAGAAAGTTGAGTGGTTTGGGCAATCTGAGGGGTTTCACACAGTGGAGCATCCTATATTGGGATGCCCCATGGACAAGGACCTATCACCAGGATAGTGAAAATCCTAGCGATAAGTCCACTATAAAGAGCATTGATAATATATCACCTTAATTATGCAGTCGCCCTAATGTAACCAAATGCTTGACACCAACCCTATTCAATGCATTTGTTTCCATGTTTTAATTGCTGTATTACCCATGTTTGTATTTGATTCTCTTTCAGATTGCAGCTTTATCAAATACCGACTATCCAAGTGCAATCCAAAGATAAGACAGGTTACAGACAACATAGAGCATGCCCTCACTGCAGTACATCCATGGTCTCGATATTCTGTAGGATGGATTACAAAACTGTGCTATGTGCCGCTGTCATACCTCCCTGCATTAATATCAGATTATATCCTGGCCTATCCATTGGCAAAGCCACCTGCCGCGCTCCTCTAAGGCTTCTTCATAACTGCGAAAACATACAATGAATCGTATACCTTGTATATTATTGTGCAATTCTTCTGATCCATACATGTTTTTACAACACCCCCTCTAACCCTTACAGCAATATATTTCAAACTGGCACACTACGCTTAACTTGCTCAGAATTGTGTGAGACAAAGCAATTTTCCCAGTCTGTAAATGTTCTTCTCCTATTAAAAATAGACCCTCACTCCCTCCATCTCACAAAGGAATCTACAATTTCAGCCTGAAAAAATAAAGTGTTTAGGCCTCTCAGTGCGACATCTGCATGAGTCAGTGTTCCTTAATTTTTTTACTATCAGGCTGATTCATTACTAACACCAGGTAGCGACAGATGAGCGCCTGTAGCGAGGATTTCAGAGCGAAAGCTAGTAGTCGCTGTGCTCGGCCATGGTTCGTTGTTTCAGAGCACCCCAGTCGCTGGCCGGCATTGTCGAATACGTTATGTAATTCGCAGTACTACGCTGTATGGGAGCGAATGGTAATGCCAGCTCAGTGCGCATGACTCACACCACATTCATAAAAAAAACAGCCTCAAACAGTTCCGGCACTAAAAATCGGGTCGATGTAGCCCACAGAGCCAGAGGCTGTGTTATTACAGTCTGATTTTGAACATGTATCCACTAGTCATAAAGCGAAAAATACAATTTTGTGATTACTCACCTGTAAAATGGGTATTATAAGTATAATGTCTCACACCCTGCTTCGGAATGATTAATAACACGTGGGTTATGTCCAGTAGAGGGCGAACTTCTGCAGAGATTACTAGAAAAAAAGGAGCCCCTCCCAGTCCATAAACACCTGAGACCTCCCACACATTCCCCAGCATAAGAAAGCAGTAAGGGGACCAGGAAGAGCCAATAAAACCTATGAGAAAAAATGCTCACCAAAAAGAGTATCCAAGATACAACTCAGGGTGGGACGAAGCAGGGTGTGAGACATACTTATAATACCCATTTTACAGGTGAGTAATCACAAAATGGTATTATTCCAAGTATGTCTCACACCCTGCTTCGGAATGATTAATAACACGTGGGACATCCAATAGCAGTGTCCAACATGGGCGGGGATCCCAACAGGCAATAATGCACAAAATAAACCACTGCAGCTTGCAGAACTTTGCAGCCAAAAACAGCATCCGCTGAGGCCCGCACATCAACCTTGTAAAACTTGGAAAAAATATGAACAGAAGACCAAGTAGCAGCCTTACAACTTGTTCAACAGAGGCTTGGTGCTGAAACACCCAGGAAGCCCAACAGCACGAGCAGAATGAGCAGTGATCTGGAAAGGGGGATCCCTCCCTCTAACAGAATAGACCCTAATAACGGCCTGACGAATCCATTTACTAATGGTAGACTTGACGGCCTCCAAACCCTTCTTGGGCCCAGAGGGCACCACAGAAAAAGACGTCCGTCTTCCGGAATGGTGAAGTAGCCACCAGATAGTACTTTACACATCTAACGACGTCCAGAGAGTGCAAGGCCCTCTCCTTGTCATTGCTAGGTTTAGGACACAATGAAGGAAGCACAATGTCCTGATCGAGGTGATAGGCAGAGACAACCTTTGGCAAGAAGTCTGGTTTAAAACAGAAAACCACCTTGTCCTGATGTCTCTCAAAGTAGGGGACCTGAATGGACAGAGCCGCCAACTCCGAAACACGTCGAACAGAGGTGATAGCCACCAAAAAGGCAACTTATAAAGGTGAAAATAGATAGAGCAGAATCCTGCACTGGTTCAAAAGGAGGACCCTGAAGGTCAGACAACACCAAATTTAAATCCCAAACAGGTAACATGGGTTTGCGAGGAGGGGGCACCTGAGTGACCCCCTGAAAAAAAGGTCTTAACCAAAGAATGAAGAGCGAAAGATCTCTGAAAGAAAATTGCCAGAGCGGACACATGCCCATTAAGAGTGCTAAGCTGAAACCCCATGTCCAGACCATGCTGAAGAAACTCCAGAATTCGAGGGATGGAAAAACACCCGACAAGGAAAAACCCTGGCCTCACACCAAGCAATATAGGAACGCCAGGTCCAGTAGTAAATATGAGGGGAAGACTTCTACCAAGCTCTAACGAACATCTGGACAACAGTTTCAGACAAACCTTTTTCTCTTAGGATGGAGGTTTCAGCAGCCATGCCGCCAAAGCCAGCGTTTGTAAATTGGGGTAACAAAGCTGACCTTGTGAGATCAGATCCGGAACCAGAGGCAGCCTGTACTGATCGACCGCCAGCCGCACGACGTCTGCGAACCATACCCGTCTTGGCCACCTTGGGGGCACCAGGATTGCTGGCACACCCTCGGGAAACAGCTTGCGCACCAACTTGCCCACCATGGGAAAGGGGGGAAACAGATACAGGAGACCGAGATCCCGCCATGACAGAGACATGGCATCCACTGCCAGAGCCAGGGGGTCCTGGGACAGAGACACAAATGCAGGGAGCTTGTGACGGGAGGCAAAGAGATCCACTTCTGGAATTCCCCACCTGTGACAGATGGATTGAAATACCTTGTTGCTGAGGGACCATTCCCCCCGGCGAGAGGTTTCCCCCTGCTCAGGGAATCCGCTTCCAGGTTTTCCACCCCTGGAATGTACACTGCCGAAATGCATGGAACATTGCTCTTGGCCCATGCAAGAATCAGAGACACTTACCGGAGGGCACTCCTGCTGCGAGTCCCTCCTTGGTGATTGATGTAAGCGACTGCAGTCCGATTGTCGGATTGAACCTGAACCGGTAAGCCCTGGAGGCAATGCGTCAGGTGCGACAGCACCAACCGAACCGTCCTCAGCTCCAGAATGTTGATGGGGATGTGGGCCTCCTGAGGACCCCACAGCCCCTGGAACAGATGTTCCTTCCAGAAACCCCCCCAACCCGACAGGCTGGCATCGGTGGTGACCGTTTCCCAACGGGGCACCAGAAAAGATCAGCCCCCCAGAAGATTCTTCGGGTGCAGCCACCACTGAAGAGACCGCCGGACCAGAGGAGACAGAACAAAGGACTGATCCAGGGACAGAGGACATCTGTCCCAAGCCGATAAAAGATGGAGATGAAGAGGTCTCATGTGAAACTGAGCAAAAGGCACTGCCTCGAAGCAAGCCACCATCAATCCCACCAGTCTCATCCCTTGCCTGATGGACGGACAAGGGTTGGACAGAAGGAGACGAATTAGTGCTTGAATAACATCCACCCTTGGCTGGGGTAAGAACACCCTGGTCTGAATGGTATCCAGATTCATGCACAGAAATGAAGTCACCCTTGACGGAGAGAGAGAGGACTTGGGGTAATTGATTACCCACTCGAACCTCTCCAGCGTTATCACCACCGTCCTGGTGTCCAGATAAGGCACAATGCGAATGCCCTGGGCTCTGAGAAGGGCCATCACGCCTGCCAACACCTTGGTGAACACCCTTGGGAGAGCCACAAACTGGTAGCTGATCGCCTACCGCGAACCTGAGAAACCGTTGGTGTCCCGTGAAGACCGGCACATGAAGTTAAGCGTCCTTGATGTCTAATGAGGTCATAAAGTCCCCAGGACGAAGGGAGTTGACAGCAGAGCGCAGAGTCTCCATGCAAAATTTCTTGGTTCAGATGAACCGGTTGAGAAACTTTAAGTCCACCGTAAAGAGGTTGGAGTAGTAACTCTGACCTCTCTCTATGGGGGGGACCGTAGAAACTACCCCCATATCAAGAAGGTTTTGCACCACCAGAAAAAGTCCCTGTGCAGCCCGAGGTTCCACAGGAACCCGAGACCTGAGAAATCAGGGAGGAGGCCGGTAAGCGAGCTCCAGCTTGTACCCATAGGAGACCACCTCCAGGATCCAGTTGTCTGTGACCTCCAGAGTCCAGACCTGTGCGAGGAGCCGCAGCCGTCCACCCCACCCACGAGGGTAGGGGCGCCCCCATATTGCTGAGCGGACTTGGCAGCGGCTACAGGTTTGGGACCCCAGGAAGTCCCGGGTCGGGCGCGTCCACTGCCCCTGCCCCAGGAATCTCCTCTGAACGCAGGGAAGGACATTCCCCTGCTCGTCCGAGACCCACGAAAGGAGGAATTGAATGAGCCTGAGCCCCGAAACGGCCGGTGTTGCTTCTTGCGCTGAGGTAACTTACCTCCCCTAGCCACAGAGTCCAATCTTTTACCAAACAGGCGCAGACCCACAAAGGGAAGCCCTGTGAGCGCCTTCTTGGCAGCGATATCGGCCGCCACTGGCGCAACCAGACCGATCGGGGTATAGCTACAAGCAACGCCGAGGTCCTGCTACACATACGGATAGTATCAACCAAAGGCAAAGGCAATGAACATCTCACATTGCGACAAGGTTGAAAATTCCTCACTGGAAGGATTCAGATGGGGGCCATCCAACAGGCCCCCGATTAACGCTCTAGTAGCCACGGCCGTGAGAGCAGAGGCACAAACCGGGCACAAGGCCGAACCCACACAAGCAAAGGCACGTGAAGCCATTTGGTCGAGACGTCTCTCACTATCCTTCAAGGTAGTGGAATAAGAAGGGAAATAGCAAGCACATCAAAAATACAGGACATGAGTCTGGGGGTACCCATGGTAGCCCCGCGCTCCGTACCGGCATCAGCATCCAGGTACTGCTGATCGTCAGAGCCTTCAGAGTCTGAAAACAATACCCCTTCCTCAAGCGAGGAATGAACAGACCAATCAAACGAATCATAAACGTCACAATTAAAGGCCGGCGCGGCAAGCGCCAAATGCCGTCTCTTAGCTGGCCGCAGAGCTAGCAATCATCTTCTCAATGTTGGCCAGTCTGGAACAGACATCGGATTGCGACTCCCCGCTAATGACAACGTCACTTGGGGTCAAAGCCAGGCGTGGGGGTGTAGGTGATGAGGCCAGCGGAGCCGACCCGGCCGTACGGGGCCCGGATTGCCGCGCAATGGCCTGCTGTGCACATGGTATACAAATTTGCACATAGTCTCCCACAAGGGTTACCCCACAGACCACACACTGCCAGGGTTGCCCCGAAGGGATCCCGAGCCCGGTATCCTGGGAAGCCTCCATATGGGGATTTTTAAGGGTAGTCGAAATGACAAATGGGAATTACGCTATGAAGCTACCCGGGATGCCCCTTAGCATCCGTTAGTGGGAGGATTTGCAACGACAAAAGGGAACCCCAATTTGACAACAAGGGACCGGGAGAACCCCCTTTTGTATTAAAGGCTAGGTAGTCCCACCTAAAAGACACAATAAGGGACCCCTAAGAATATGCACCCAGAGGCATCCTAATGCACAAACATATGCAGGCATAAGACATCCATTTACATATATATAAATATATGTACATATATATACACAGAACATAATATCACACAGCCGGCAGCAGGGAATGGCGTCCAACACCCGGAGAACAGCAGGAAAGAAGGGCGGGCCGGCGCAGATCGCACGCCACGCATGGTCCCGCCCCCTCCCGACCCCGGAAAATGCCAGACCGGCTTCCAGCCAATAGGGCTGAGAGCCGCAAGAAGCATCAAAGGAGGAGGGCGCGTCTGAACGGGCTCCGCCCCCTCCCCTGAACAGAGGAAGGAGAGCCGCGCTCCCCAGCCATGCTGGGGGAGGGGGGGGGGGGGCGTTCCTCCATTGTTCCCCCATATAGTTGTCTGTAAGTGCGTTTGTGCTTTTAATTCACGCTTTTACTTCACGCTCTGGCTACTGCCAGCGCGTGGGTACGTATGTGTGTGTCTGTGTATGAATTGTGTGTCTCTTGACTGCGGCCCCTACGCTCGCTATTTAGCGGCGGCGGGCCGGTTACATTATGGCCGGTTACTTTTTGGCCGGCTCCGCAGCATGGCTGGGGAGCGCGGCTCTCCTTCCTCGGTTCAGGGGAGGGGGCGGGGCCTGGCGCTCTGCGCACCCGTTACGGCCCGCCCTCCTCCTTTGACGCGTCTTGTGGCTCTCAGCCCTATTGGCTGGAAGCCGGTCTGGCATTTTCCCAGGTCGGGAGGGGGCGGGGCCATGCGCGGCGCGCGATCCGCGCTGGCCAGCCCTTCTTCCTGCTTTTCTCCGGGTGTTGGACGCCATTCCTTGCTGCAGGCTGATTGTGAGTGCCCCTCGGGGCCCCTTGGTTCTATTATTGTTTCCTTAATTGCTGCATTTGTTATCCGGCATTACCATATCTCGTGCAGGTGTGTGATATTATGTTCTGTGTATATATATGTGTATATATAAGCCGGGTTTACACTCGGCCAATTTATCCCTATTTCTGCCCGGACCTTGTTTTAAATAGATTACTATGCCTCCCAGCCTCGGCTGTAGGTCCGGCCGAGGGTAGGTTACACCTTAGTGGTGTACTAGCTAGGAGCCATGCTCCTCCGTGAGACCCCAACCAAGGGGTAGGCGGTTTGTCAGGTTGGTGACCCTGACATGGGATGCCCTGTCCGTATTGAAACCATCGCTACATATCTATATGTAGCTATTGGTTTCCCCTCCATTACTCCCTGTTCCCGTATGAACAGAAGACCAAGTAGCAGCCTTACAAACTTGTTCAACAGAAGCCTGGTGCTGAAAAGCCCAGGATGCACCCACAGCACGAGTAGAGTGTGCAGTGACCCTAGAAGAGGGAGTCCTCCCCTTAGCAGAATAGGCCCCAACAATGGCCTGACGAATCCATTTGCTAATCGTAGACTTAGCAGGTGCCAAACCTTTCCTGGGCCCGCAGGGCACCACGAAAAGGGCATCCATCTTGCGGAAGGAAGAAGTCACCAAATAGTACTTTTAAGTAAGCAGGAATGGGAGACTGTCCTCCTCAATTGTTCCCTTAATCTCATAGATTTATTAATTAAAGAAGACACTAGATTGTTGGAGGCCATCAGTGCAAAGCTTAAAGATTTGTATGTACAACTTAATCAGCTGATCTTAGATGTACGCTCCAACAATCTGATGGACTCACTCAGTCAAGAACTGGATAAATATGAAGAGGAGATTATATCTCATAAACGTCATAAATTGGATAGAGATAGAACAGACTTGGCTCAGGGGAGGATCTACAAATGGCATCACTTTGGAAACAAGAGGGATATCCCACAAGGGAATCTGAGATACAGAGAGGAGGGGGACTCAAGAGGACGATCCAACTTTAAACAGGGGGACAATCAACGATACAGGACATCTAGGCCTGGACGTGGACCTACACCTCCTAATACAGACTTTCCCTCAGACCAGTCCAACTCCTCTGACTCGAGTTTTTTAGATCAGCTCAGCGTAGACGGACGAGGAGGGGGGCAGGGAAGAGGAGAAATAGACAGCAGAAAGGATCGGGTGAACACCTGGGAACACCATCGGTTGAGACCGAGGGAACCACGGGGGAGGAGGGATGTCTCTCCACCATTCTCGAGACGGCGCAAGACTCATCGGAATTAGAAATAATTAACTTGACTGATATCCCCCTCACAGACATCCAAAGACGAGTATTATCTAGAGGCCTCAGTTTCTCGCCCACACACTCTATAGACAAATTTGACACCATCAAGGATTTGTTCATGTTCTGCAGGCAACTTGCATTAAAATGTCATTTCTCTGACACAGAGCAGGGAGAATTTGAACCTAATTGGAATAGTACTGAAATACAAGCCCTCAAGGATCTGACAGAACTTTTGGAGGAACAGGAACCATCAAGGTCGACCAGATTTAAGAGACCCTCCACATTCTCACCATCGTGGCATAACATCCCTGCGTTACAGATTTTCTTCGATCTAGTAAGTAGTGACATTAGAGCATTACAACCTAAACTACACCAGAACAACTTGACAAAAGAAGAATCGCAAGCCTTGAAATCTCTCCAGGATAGGGAGGATCTGGTCTTGAAAGAGGCAGACAAGGGGGGAAATGTGGTCATGATGACTCGTGAATACTATACAGGGGAAGCCCAGAGACAATTGAGAGATACCAACACATATAGACTACTAACAGGGAATCCTGTGACTCCCTTCAAAAGGGACTTGGATCTATTATTAGAGAGGGCGTTTAATGCTGGTATCATCACCAAGACAGTCTTAGAATTTCTGAGGGTGGATTTCCCACGGAATCCAACCTTTTATATTTTGCCAAAAATTCACAAGAACCTAACTAGACCACCAGGAAGACCCATTGTCTCGGGCATAGGAAGTCTTACTGAACAAGTCTGTACCTATGTGGATCAAACACTCCAACCACATGTACAATCACTTGAATCGTACATTAGAGACACTACGGACGTTCTGAATCGAGTACACATGTTACATGTACCAGAGGGCACATTACTCGTTACCTGTGACGTAGAATCTCTATATACGAGCATAGCACATGACTTGGCCTTACAAGCGGTACGATATTTTCTGGCCATGGAATCAACAGAAAATCAGGAACATCATGAATTCATCCTGGATCTATTGGAATTTGCATTGACACATAATGCATTTGTATTCAATGGGAAACACTATCTCCAGATTAGGGGGGTGGCGATGGGCGCTAAATGCGCCCCATCTGTCGCCAACCTTTTTCTGGGTTGGTGGGAGCGTGAATTTGTGTGGGGCGAGACATTGAACCTGTACCAGCCCCACATTTTGGGCTGGTACAGGTTCATAGACGATATTCTGCTCCTGTGGCATGGTTCTCAAGTGTTATGTGAAGAATTTATTGGAAAGCTAAATGACAACGATATCAATATACGATTGACTCACCACATCTCTTCTTCCACCATAGAATTTCTAGACCTTCAATTACAATTACAACATGATGGGACCATTACTACTACCCTGTTTCGGAAAAAAACTGCCACGAACAGTATACTTCACTATTCAAGCTTCCACCAAAAAAACTTAAAGGATGGAATACCGACAGGACAGTGGCTTAGAATCAGACGGAATTGCTCTAGAGAGGAAGATTTTTTGGCAGAATCAGATAAGCTGAAAACACGCTTTTTAAAGAGAGGATATCCGAAAAGGGTCCTTAATAAAGCCACATTAAGGGCAAAGAACACCCCAAGAGAGGAGTTACTCCAATACAGAAGAAAGAAAGTACAAAACCAGGTGAGATTTATCACAACATTGAATAGTGATTGGCGGTCTGTGAAACAGATACTGAGATCACATTGGAAGGTACTGGAATCAGATCCCCGTCTGAAGGAGTTGGTACAACCGGGTCCTCTAATGACGGCCAGACGGTCTCCTAACTTGAGAGATAAGCTTTGTAACATCTTGAGACAATACCCACCTGGCTGGAACGAGGGAAAAAAATCCTGGGGTGTAGACCCTGCGGACACTGTAGTGTCTGTGGACTCATTGTTAAAACAGATCATATTAGTAATCTGAACAATCAAGAGGTTTTCAAAATTAGACACTCTCTCACGTGTCAATCAAAGGGGGTGATTTATGTATTACGATGCTCGTGCCCGCGTGACTACGTGGGAGAGACAAAAAATGTGGTCAAGACACGATTACAAAAACATCTTTCTACCATTAGATTAGCAGAGAGGGATGCAAGAGAATTACAATCAGTCACCCCAGTGGCCGCACACTACCTGGAATACCATCAAGGGAAAGTGGTAGGTACCCAGATTTTCCTGGTTGACCAAGTGTGTTTGGGCATCAGAGGAGGGGATGTGAAGAAACGTCTCCTCCAAAAAGAAGTACAGTGGATCTACAAACTGCAGAGTAGGGCGCCTATGGGAATGAATGAGGAATTTTCCTTCACCCCTTTTTTGGGGAGATAGGGTAAGAACATCCTCAGTTGGCTCCCTAATGTGACAATCATCTGGATAATCAAACCACTGACCATCCATTAGTAGATCTAGTATGTCTTTTATTGATCACATTTTTCATTATGATCAATATCAAAAAAATTATTTCACACAATTTTTGTTATTGTAGTATTATTGTTTTTTTATCACCATTAATATTGATATAGTGTGTTTCTTTCATTTATGACACTTTTTAGGTTTGTTCTTGGTAGCACTTGGTTGTAGCATGGTACACACTTTCACCATATATTTTGTTTTTAGAATAAAAGTCTACACATGGGATAAGCCGGTTTGACAGGAGAGCAGGACAAGACAGCAACAGAAGATCTTTCATTTGATTTAACCAACTTCTGCAGAGGATCCACTGTACCATATAACATCAGGAAGACTGGACTGATGTGGAACATCTCCAAGAAAGAATGTCTGGGTTGAACGGACACTGATTGAGATTAGTCAATTTTGACATTAGGACTGATCATGTGCCATGGAATGGAGTCGTTGATTGGATACCATCTTGAACAACACCCAATTACATTCCTTGATGACTCACTCAGCTCGATAAGTGGACTGGAGCTAACACATCTTTCTGCAGCAGGAAGTGGGTGTTACTTTTATTGGGAGGAGCACAGGTCCATGCCCGTGACCCATTTTTGGGACCAATATCATAGGTCCAAATGAAAAACCAACGGGTAGATTGGGTATTAGGTCTTTTTACTACACACTTTGGGCACTTTATTTTGGTAGTGGTAATTTTTGGTTATTAGTGTGTGGTTGGCCAATTACAGTAGGGGTTTCTGTAAGTGTGGCTACAGCAGTGAAACTGACTCACACTTGGCAGGTCTAGTTTTATAATATTGGGAGGCATGCCACATTGGTTTTATTTATCTGTGTGGCACATTATTTTTCACTTGAGAGTGGTTTTTTATATCTCACCATGATAAATAATTCATATTTTACACTTTCAATCATTATTTACACAGTGTGCTAATTATCAATAGTCACTTAATGACACACCAGGTTTTGGATATATTTATTACACATGTGGGGGTTATATCATTATGTTGTTTAAAATCCCTTTAGAAGCGCCTACTTTGGTCACCTGCTGATAAAAACTTTTTGATGTTTTAGTCTATTGGGTGGATAGTATTGTATGGGAATATTTATAGTTCATAATCCCTATACAATAATTTTTGTATATTTTGTTAATTGCTATTTTTAATGGAGATTTTGACTCATGGTGGATGACAATAGAGTATGGGTCCGCATGATAAAAATTTTTTTCAATTTGGGTCCATGAGGGACACTGCAGACAACAACCTTCTGCACGGAAAGTGACATAATAATGATAGACAGCAATATCCAATGTATATACCCACATTAAGGGATGCCCCGGATCTGGCGTCTTGCAGTTTTTCGCTGCAATATGCCAGAACGGAGACAGCCTTTTTAGTTCCTCCTAATAGGAGGTCAGTAGGTGTTCCAACTGTTGTTTGTGGCAGGAGCAATTGTAGTCTTCATCATATTCAACTCACAAACACAAGAGTATTGGGTTTATGGTATCAAATAGTTCATTGTTACCATGGTTTTGTCCCAATAGCAAATAGGGATTTGGGTCCAAATTATTGTGGACATGACATAAGAGGAAAGGGAGCAGAATAGATGGCCCACTGTTCCATTGTAATGAAGTAGATGGTTAGTATCACAGGAGGGACAGATGGAAGTAATTAATGTATGTACTTGCAACTATGGGGGTTGTAGTTGTGGCACCTTGCAATTAACCATCTCAAACATGTGAGAATAGGAACCAGCCCTTACCCCCTTTTTATATTAACATAGGTCATTTCATTAAATCTGCTAGAGAGATAATTGTACTGATAGTCTCATATATACATAGTATTTAAGCGTTCCTCCTGAGCAGTTTTTGTGTTCCAGCAGTCAATAGTAATGTAGGTCCAGCTGATTGTAGACATGGTATACACATCAATAAATTAATAGAGGATTATATATAGTTTATTGTCATTATTAGTACCACAGGTGGATATCATGGACAGAGAGTGTTATAGAGATGGGAGACCCCAATAGGGAGATGCAGACTTTAATGTGTTGTATTGTATTTGTGATTCATGTTTACTCCAGTGGTCTTCCCCGCTCTCTTCCTCCCCCTCTCCCCCTTGTCATGCTCATCACATCCAGGTGGTCTCACATTAACATTGTGGCCTGTTCGGGCGGCGGGCGCGCGCCCCCGCCGGCGCTGAGCCGGCACCTCCTACTGCAGGGGAGTGTGGGCGGCTCGGCGCCGGCGGGGGCGCGCGCCCCTATCTGTTGCCGGGGGGGGCGGTTGCATCTCCGCTGACGTTGACCCGGCACCTCCCACTGCAGGGGAGTGTGTGCGGGTCGGCGCCGGCGGGGGCGCGCGCCCGCCGCCGGTATGTCACAGTGCGGCTGCGTGGGATGGAGAGGGCGTTTCCCGCCATGGGTTGTTGCTGCATTGACGGCGGCTCTCCATTGGCCGGTTTAGGGGGCGTGGGTGGGCGGAGGCTGCCTGTCAGTATGCCGCTCGCTCACATAAGGGGAGGAAGGGAGCGTGGATCCAGCATGGCCATTCTAGTGCCCAGGTGAAGTGGGGATCCACGGAACGCGTCGGCGGGCCTGTACTCACACGGGGGACTTGAGGAGGGCGAGCTACTACATGTGGTAATGTTGATTTGATCTTTTATTGTCAGCTGTTGATGTTTTTTATTTACCTGCACATTGTCAGTATGCTTGTGTCTGTCTCACAGACACTTTTGTACTTCATTGTCACATTTGTTTATAGACTGTTATAAACATGTTACATTGTTAGCATTGCCAGTTACATCTTCGGTTATATATGAATTAGGTACACCAGGATATTTATTACATGCGCTTTGCGGGCTTTGTAGATATAGCCCATTGATAGGAATAACAACAGCTGTTTGATAATATATGTGAAGCCCCATTATCCTCTAACCTCCCCCCTGTGTTTTTGTGTTGATGTTTTTTAGCATTATTGTTGTATATTTGTATGTGCGTGGGCTTCCCTAGGAGTCTTTTTAAACATTAATAAATTGTAAAAATCTTTCTTAGTAATAGCTTTGTGGTTCATTGAGAGTATTCATAAAAAAATTTTGGGTGGAGTGCAGATCTCCTGGTGTCCTGTTTGGGATCCCCAGAAATCCCTTTACTTGCTCCTCAGACCAAATAGTACTTCACACAGCGACACAAGGAAGGGAGAACAATATCCTGATTGAGGTGGAAGTAGACACCACCTTAGGAAGGAAATCCGGTTTAAAATGAAAAACCACCTTATCCTGGTGTCTCTCAAAGTAAGGGGCCTGAATCGACAGAGCCGCCAACTCAGAGACATGCCGGACCGAGGTAATCGCCACCAAGAAGGCAACCTTCTGAGTGAGAACCGAAAGAGCAATATCATGTAGCGGCTCAAAAGGCGGACCCTGCAGAGCCGAAAGAACCAAATTCAAGTCCCAAACAGGAACTACAGCTTTTCGAGGGGGCCGCACATGCGCCACCCCTTGGAAAAAAATCTTAACCAGCGGGTGTAAAGCAAAAGACCTCTGGAAGAAAACCGACAGCGCAGAAACCTGTCCTTTCAAAGTACTAAGCTGGAACCCCAGGTCCAGAATATGCTGAAGAAATTCCAAAATCCTGGGTACAGAAAAAACCCTGCAAGGCAAGGCCCTAGCCTCACACCAATCAATATAGCGACCTCCAAGTCCTATAGTAAATGCCAGAAGAGGACCGCTTCCTAGCCCTAATCAGGGTCTGAACGACCGCCTCAGACAAACCTTCCTCTTTCAAGATGAAGGTTTCAGCAGTCAGGCCGTCAAAGCCAGCGTTTGTAAATTGGGGTAAAGTAGATGACCCTGGGATAGCAGGTCCGGTATCAGAGGAAGCCGGCACTGGTCTACGGCCATCCTTACAACGTCTGCGCACCAAACCCTTCTTGGCCACCTTGGAGCCACCAGAATCGCTGGTGCCCCATCTAGAACCAGTTTGCGAACCACCCTGCCCAGCATGGAGACAGGTGGAAACAGGTACAGAAAAGCCAGGTCCTTCCACGCTAGAGACAAGGCATCCACTGCCAAGGCCAGGGGATCCTGAGAAAGAGACACAAATGCCGGAAGTTTGTGATTGTGCCTCGAGGCAAAGAGATCCACCTCCGGAGTCCCCCACTTGCGGCAAAGATCCAGAAAGACCTCGGGTTTGAGAGACCACTCTCCGTGGCGAGAGGACCCCCTGCTCAGGGAATCCGCCTCCGTATTCTCCACCCCCGGAATGTAAACTGCCGAAAGGCAAGGAACATTGCTCTCCGCCCATCGCAGGATCAGAGAGACTTCCCTGAGGGCACTCCTGCTGCGAGTCCCTCCTTGGTGATTTATGTAGGCCACTGCCGTTCGGTTGTCCGAACGCACCTGAATCGGAAGACCCCGTAACTGTGGGGTTAACCGAGCCAGAACCAGACGAATGGCTCGGAGCTCCAATACATTGATGGGGGTGTGAGCCTCCTGGGGACCCCACACCCCTCTGAACTGATGACTCTTCCAATAACCTCCCCAGCCCCACAGGCTGGCATCCGTGGTAACCGTCTCCCAACAAGGGACCAGAAAGGATCTGCCTTTCGCCAGATTGCTCAAGTCCAGCCACCACCGGAGTGACTGCCGAACCCTGGGAGACATCCTGAAAGGTTGATCCAAAGACTGTGGGCTCCTGTCCCAATACGTCAATAGGAGAAGTTGAAGAGATCTCATGTGAAATTGTGCAAACGGCACAGCCTCGAAGGAGGACACCATCAGGCCCACCAGTTTCATCCCCTGTCGGATAGAGGGGCAAGGGCTGGCCAGAAGAAGACGGATCAGGTCCTGAATCCCCTGCACCTTGGTCTGGGGCAGAAACACTTTGTCCCGACTGGTATCCAGATTCATGCCCAGAAATGAAATCACTCGAGACGGGGAGAAAGAAGACTTGGTGCGGTTGCCCACCCGAATCTCTCCAGGGTCAACACCACCTGGAGGGTGTCCAGTTCTGCCTGCTGAAGGGAAGAAGCAGAAATCAACAGATCGTCCAGATAAGGCACAATGCGAATGCCCTGAGATCTGAGCAGAGCCATTACGCCCGCCAAAACCTTGGTGAAGACACTTGGTGCCGAGGTCAGACCGAAGGGAAGAGCTACGAATTGATAATGTTGATCCCCCACCGCAAACCGGAAGAATCTTTAATGTGCCTGAAAAATCGGAACATGCAGATACGCATCCTTGATGTCTATGGATGTCATAAAATCCCCTTGGCGAAGGGAATTGATAGCAGAGCGCAGAGTCTCCATGCGGAACTTTTTGGCTCTGATAAACCTGTTGGGAACCTTGAGGTCTAGAATGGGTCTCACCGAACCCTCCTTTTTGGGGAAATGTGAAAAGTTTGGAGTAGTAACCCTTGCCTCTTTCCAACGGAGGCACCGGGCATATAACCCCCATATCCAGAAGGCTTATCCCTGCCAACAGGAGCCCCCACGCAGCCTGAGGGTCCGAGGGCACCCGAGACCTTAAGAATCTTGGGGGCGGCCAGTACTCGAACTCTAGCTTGTACCCGGAGGAGACCACTTCCAAGATCCAATTGTCTGCGACCTCCCGGGCCCAGACCCGGAAGAAGAGTCACCTTACGGGTGCTGAGCCGGTTTAACGGCAGGCTTGGGCTTGGAACCCCAGACAGCCGCGGGACGTGCCCGACCTCTGCCTCTGTTCCAGGACGAGCCCCCCCCCCCCGAGAAGGCCAGACCCCTAGACTCTCTGGCCCCTCGAAAGGAAGGAGTGAATGAGCCCGCCCCCCGAAAGGGACGGCGCTGCTTCCTCCGCTGAGGTAACTTACCGCCTTTAGCAACAGCATCCAATTTATCTCCAAATGTCTGCGCCCCCAAAAAGGGGAGAGCTGTGAGTGACTTCTTGGCTCCAACGTCCGCTGTCCACTGACGGAGCCAGACCAGTCTGCGCATGGCCACCAGTAAGGCTAACGTCCTACTACACACGACAATGGAGTCTTCCATCGCAGCCATGACAAAATCCATGAACAATTCGCACTTCTTAAGTACAGCGAACTCAGCGCAAGCTGGATCCAGCTGAGCGTTATTCAGCCAGTCCCTGATAAGAGACCTGGTAGCAAGTGACACCATGGCAGATGCACTAACCGGTCGCAGGGCCGAGGACACGTTGGCAAATGCGTGGCACGCCATCTGATCAAGGCGCTTGTCCTCGCCATCCTTAAGGGAAGAGGCGTCAGGGGTGTTCAGTACAGAAGAGTTGGCCAACCCTAACACAGGCGCGTCAACCTCGGGAGGAGAAGACCAGCGCTTGACCACCTCCACCGAAAAGGGATACTTCTTATCCCATACTTGAGGCACACCAGGGAGCC
The DNA here is from genome assembly GCA_027917425.1 of Gastrophryne carolinensis. Taxonomy (NCBI): domain Eukaryota; kingdom Metazoa; phylum Chordata; class Amphibia; order Anura; family Microhylidae; genus Gastrophryne; species Gastrophryne carolinensis. The sequence continues at coordinate 125,472,567 of CM051236.1, forward strand.
GACAGGGCCTCTCCCATTCCCTAAGTATCAGCGCATCAAAGTGACCCCTAGTAGGGAATTCCAGACGGGGCTTGTGGGCCCCAAAAAATTCTCCCTTCTTAAGAGGGGCGCCTCAGGTGGATCAATATCCAACACCTCCAATAAATGTGACAAAACAGTGGCCGTATCAACGGCATCCCCCAGCGTCTGCCCGGCATTGGAATTCCCAGGCTGACCATAGTCAGCCTCTAAATCCTGATACAATTCCCCCTTCTCAAGCGGGGAATAATCGGACAATTCAGCGGATTCATCGTCAGTGTCCCACAAGGGCTGGGCCGACGACAACTGTCTCTTTTTAGCCTGGGGCTTCTTGCCCACCGTGCTAGCAATTATTTTCTCTATGCTGGCCAACTTAACCCAAACATGAGAAAGCGACTCCCCACTAGTACCAATGTCACTTGGGGTACGGATCCGGTGGGGAGGGGAAGGCGATGAGGCGGGAGGAGCCGACCCAGAAGGCTGGGTACCAGACTGCCGCGTTATGGCCTTTTGTGCGCATGGTATACAGATCAGCACATTCTCTCCCATAAGGGATACCCCCCACCCCACACATGGCCCGGATTGTCCCGAAGGGATCCCAGGCCTGGCATCCTGCAGAGCCTCCATATGGTGAATTTTTGTGGTCAGTCGCGAGACCGTAGGGAATTACGCATAAGCAACCCGGGATGCCCCTTAAAGTCCTGGTGGGAGGATTTTTTGGGGGTGGACAATGTTTATAGCTAGAAACCCCAGGACCAGGAGAGACCCCTTAAAATGCACTTATACGGGGACACCTGTAACACACAAAAAAGGACACATAAGAGCGGTGCATAGTAAGGGATGCCCTAGCATAGATATACAGTCACACTGCTGCAATATTCATATAAGGTATATTATACATATAAATATATCGCCAAGCAGCCATACAGAGCAATTAAAAGGGCATATAGGCACACACACACACACACACAATTATACATATATATATATATATATATATATATATACACCGATCATGCTCAGAAATGAACTATGATATGTCCATATAACAAAATATGCTCCCGATGGATGAAGCCCACGGGCACAATGACGCCCGGCGGCCCGGTTCGCAAGTAGGACATAAGAATAGGATTACCAACTAAGGAGCCCATATGGGGCACTCACGCGACAGATGGCGCCCAGACGAGGAGAGGGAGAAGGGGTGCTCGCCCACACATGGCCCCGCCCCCCACCGACGCAGAATTCCCCCCCCGAGCCGCGCTTCCAGCCAATAGGGCTGGAGCCGGCCGATGACGCCTAGTGGGGCTGGCCGCTGTCGCCACGCTCCACCCCGCCCCCCTCACTGTGGAAGGAGAAGGTCGCGCTCCCCGGCCAATATGGCCGCGGAGCCGTCCCTGAGAGAGAACCGGCCCGCCGCCGCAGAGAGCCTGCGCGCGGGCCGACACTAAACATACACGCACACACATAAAGTGAATAAAGTGAAAACACACACACATGCAAATAGCGGCCAGGGAGTCAACCACCCCCTTCCCCCCCGGAGGAGAGTAAGGGACCCGGGAGAGGGAGTGGGAACCCTGCCAAAATAAGGCCATAGGCATGTAGGGACGGGGCATCCCAAACCAGGATCACCAAAAACCTGGACCACCGCCTACCCCGTGGTGGGGTCTCACGGTGGAGCAGTGCTCCTACAGCACCCAAAGGGTGCTCCTACCTTTACCAAGGACCCGCACCGAAGCTGGGAGGCTCACTACAGGGACAATTTTGGAGGGTCCTGGTAGCAATAGGGACAAAAAGGGGGGCCAGGCGCGAGCCCGGCTTACCTGCAAGTAAGAGAAGCTTCATCTTCTGTCTTGCTCGCTCCCTGCAGAGAAGACAACTGGGGAATTGGTGGGAGGTCCCAGGTAGTTATGGACCGGGAGGGGCTTCTTTTTTTGCATTCATCTGTGCAGAAGTTCGCCCTCTACTGGAGAATAACCCAACTGTCAAGACTTATTGAAGCGGAGTGTATGTCACACTTGGAATAGCTGCAATACTGACAGCGTACACAGCTGTAAAGAGGGACTCCCGGGGTGACCATGCTGAGCAGACTACTGGGCATAAATACAACATATATTAACACAAATTTAATATCCTGTCTATGTACTCCCAATAATTAAACAGTGCCATGTACCCAAAGGTATAAATGGCAACCGAATTGTAAACATCTTAAAGGGAAGTGTGGCCTAGGGTCATGAGCACTGTCAGGGACGCGGGTCAAGTGATCCAACTAACAATCAAGCAACTACAATCACACAGCCCCTTTAGGTGTTATAACTTTGGGCAGGGGGGTCATATGGCTCTGGATATGGAACCAACAATTGCCCTAGATGAGCCAGAACCCCAGATCTCCATTTCTTTAGTTGCAGTGGTCGCCCTCTCATTCACCATAGCCAGCTGGGCATTCCCCCCCATTCCCCATAGGCAGTGTGGCACCCCCCCATTCTCAATAGGTAGTGTGGCATTCCCCCCTCCCATTCCTCATAGGAACTGTGGCATTCTCTCCCCTTCCATTCCCTATAGGCAGTGTGACATTCCCCCCTCCTATTCCCAAATAAGCAGTTTGGCATTCTTTCCTCCCATTTCCCCTAGGCAGTGTAGCATGCCTCCCTCCAATTCCCCATAGGCAGTGTGGCATTCTACCCCCTTCTGTACCCCATAGGCAGTGTGGCATTCCCCCCTCCTATTCCCCATATGCAGTGTGGCATTCCACGCTTCTGATTCCCCATGGGCAGTATGGCATTCCCCCTTCTAATTCCCCATAGGCAGCGTGGCATCCCTCTCACCCCATTCCCCATTGGCAGTGTAGAATTCTCCCTACTATTCCCCATAGGCAATGTGGCATTCCTCCCATCCCATTCCCAATCGGCAGTGTGGCATTTTACCCGCTTCCATTCCTCATAGGCAGTGTTTTTTTTTTATGTTGGCCCCATAAGGCCCCCACTTTTAGGGGTATAAAAGTGTGTGTTATGCGGTATAGCATAGAGTACCTGGTCATGTACAGTCTCCGTGAATTACTGGATTTAAATTTAAACCTAATTTTTTTTACATATTTTATACATCCTATGCATTTATTAGTAGTGTTATAAGACAAAAGTGTTAAAGAAATATAAAGAATTGTGTCAAAGAAATTTATAGTGTAATTTCAACAAACTGGTAAAACCTGATTGACTGCAAGATTAATAATGCGCTATTAACAAGGATACACCCTCTAGTCTCTAGCCTACAGTTGGAAAAGAGCTAACACTGACACATCTTGACATGACTGCTTCAGAGATGATGGTAAGTTCTAAATAACCCATTACAGACTATTTTCTAGAATTATGATATTATTAGGCATGATATATATCTAAAATTTCACAAAGCTTTGTTACATCTTATATATATCTATATATAATGAGCATTTATTTTTATCATAAAATATATTTCTGTTATAACAAAATTAAACCACATGTCAGACCAGCATAGCGTTGTTTTATTTGTTAAATTTGAAGTCAATTATGTTCAAAATTGTGTACATGCTCCAATATCAAGAACCAGACTGTAATTCACCCTGGACAGATCGTATGATCATCTGCTAGAAAGGTCTTTGAATTCTAATTAAACATAGGGGGACACTATACATATGTAAGGAAACTTACTGTGCAACGTATATGATTCAATAGCCAGATAGCTTTATCTGATGCTGTTTTTTATCTAGAAACAAACAGTAGCATCAAACATCATAGTGTAAAATTATTTTGTTTCTCCCTGCCAAAGAAATGATACTTGTTGAAGTTTGTAACAAGGGTGGATGAACAGAAACGAGACTGGTGTTCTCCAAAATTGAAGTTTTATGGAGAAATAAATACATTTAACGGCTGAAAAATGGGGTCAAAATAATGCAGGGGTTACTGCAGCACTGAAGGTGAGTCAATAGGGTCAAGTTTAGCCCAAGTGTAATGTGTTAATTAGGCAATGATAAGAAGACTCCAACATAAAAGCCAATAAAGGGAACAGCAGTTCAAGGTTTAACCTGGCAGTAAAAGGCAGACGTAGAGACTCCCAGGCAGGATCAGACACCCAGATTTGGGTGTCAGTAGTAGGCAGCCAGGTAGAGAGTAACGAGATGTGTGGAGTGTCCTGGATCAGAAACGGGTCCTCCATAGCCCAGAGGGATTCCAGGCAGAGTATGTCTGCAACTTAACACACACACATATGGCAGCCTAGACCCTTGTATAATTCTGGTTGTCCCGCATCTCTGAGAACAGTATGCAGAAGATGAGGTCACACAGAGTAATAAAGAGGGAGGGTAATTCTTCTATTATTCTAGGGCACAGCACAAGAGTAGCTTTATCATCAATAAAGTCACCTTAAAACATCCAGTGGAAGAAGTTACGTTTAATAATACAGTGCAGGGACAGCCTTACAGAACAGTCAGAGAATTAAGAGCAAGTGACCTCAACCTGTAGCTAAGGAGCCACCTGTGACCTGCAGAAACCTGCTGTGTGGCTCGTAGACTGGGGTTTAAAGATTCTGCCCGGTAAAAAAGCGTGTCAGCTTTCCTCTTTTTCGTCGAAAGCAAGAAAAAGAGATCAATCAAAACATACACATGTGTGCTGAAATCAATACATTACCAATTAACAAAGAGCCTGCCTGACAGCCTGTCCCCCTGCCCCAGCCAACGCGTTTCGTAACGGTGGGGAACCCGTTACTTCCTCTGGGCACACGGTCCCCACACGTGTGCCCAGAGGAAGAAACGGGTTCCCCACCATTACGAAACGCGTTGGCTGGGGCAGGGGGACAGGCTGTCAGGCAGGCTCTTTGTTAATTGGTAATGTATTGATTTCAGCACACATGTGTATGTTTTGATTGATCTCTTTTTCTTGCTTTCGACGGTCCTCACTTAATAATAATAGGTTTCACTTTTGTCAGCACTTAGCACTTTATAATTGGATTTTTTGAATTAATGTATATAATGAAATATGTGGTAATTATGGTATTTATATGATTAGTATATGAATTACTTAGGTATAAGAGTGTAGCTTGCCTACAGTACCCCCTGGTGGTCATTGTGTCTATTTTTAATTATGTTTTAAATGTGTCGTGTATTTGTGGTCCTTGAACAATAATAAAATGGGATTTTGATTTTTAAATTACATCTGGGTGGTGCTGTTTTTGCTCTGGCATATTGGAGGGATTGTGGGGTCCCTTCGCAGTTTAAATCTCATATATTTTTTCTTATTCCATACATCCATTCTTTATCTCCTTAATGTCACGATGATCAACTCACCTGCTCCACGATCCTGCGGCGTCCTTGCCCGTCTGCTCATGTGGCACTGTCCCAAGCAGTGTACCTCCCCTGCCTGCATCCCCGGCTCCTCTGTGCATGCCTGTGTGCGTGCACAAGCATCTTTAGTTTATGCCCACCCCCATGGTGCCGTGCATTGTGAGAACTGTCCATCTGTGTATGACTCTGGCTTGCCCGATATCGCCCAGTCTAGTCCCTGGTACATCCCCCTTACCCATAAGTCAACATCCTTTGAGCTATATAAGACCTGGGAGCAACTGTGTCCGGCAAGGCATGTAAAGCGTCCCGGCAAATGGGGGCTTGTCTGAAGGCTGAAGAAGCAGTGGAGATTGGGGGTTGTGCATTCACCAGAAGGCGGGTATCCAATGGGGGTTGACACTTAACTTTCGTTTACTGTATGTTATGTTTATTTTTAGAGGTTTTCTTTTTTATGTTTTTTATATATATATATATATATATATATATATATATATATTTTTTTTTTTTTTTTTTTTTATTTATTTTTTTTTGTATATATATATATATATATATTATTTGTTTTATTATACTCCTTATTTATTACATATTCTCTTTTTCTTATCGCTCTTCTTTCTCTCTTCCTTTTCCTTCATCCTTCCATTTTAGTTATCTATTCCCATCTTCTTTATGCCTTTGTAATTGCCTAAACATGAAGAGTCTGATTTACCAATTTTTGCACTCTGCCATTTCCACTATGATATTCACTATCGTCAGTTTCATATTTGCGGTCACCTCCACTAAATAAACAACGGACTGCAAATGAGAAAGTGACACTATTAAAATGGGTGACAGAGGCATCACCAACCTGCTACCTGGACCCTGACTGCTTACACTCTGAACTGAGCACTGGGGGTTAGCCTGGGCTCTCTAATGTCCTCTGGTCGTAAGATAATCCTGCTTTTATACTTTTTGGGGCTGTTTATTTTCATGCTCACTGTACAAGCTGTTATGTCAAAAATGCTGCCATAGTACAGTGCAACGTGTAGCCCGAGATAAAGGGAAAACAATCGGACTTGACTTTAGTATAACTTGTTTCAGTAGAAAAAGTGCAGTGGTAGTAGAAGAGCTTGTGGAAGATAATGAACTTTGTTGCTGGTCTTATGCCACTAGTAAGAGGGAGCATCAGTCTTTACCAGTAGGAGGGAGCTCCTACTGGTTTGATGCTTTCTCCTACTGGTGGAAATTGATGCTGCCTCTTACTAGTGACATATTCTCTCCCAGTTCTAAACATGTCTGCAGGACAAAACACATAACAATGAATATGTTTTTATCATACAGAGCTTTTTTTCACATTGTGACATGTGCCTGTGGCTTCCTCTGCTGGTGTTGCTGGGTCTGGCCCTCCTGTACAGGTGGTACAGACAGAGTCTTATACTGGAGAACCTCACAGATAAGTATGTCTTCATCACTGGATGTGACTCTGGATTTGGAAACCTGTTGGCAAAGCAGCTGGACCAGCGTGGAATGAAGGTTCTAGCAGCATGTTTGACAGAGAAAGGGGCTAAAGACCTGAAGGAGGAGACATCTAGCAGACTGCAGACAGTGATTATGGATGTTACAGACAGTCACAGTGTCCAATCTGCAGCCAAGTGGGCCACTAATATTGTTTTAGATTCTGGTAAGTATCTTTTATTTGATTCATTGATTGCCAATCCAAATGGTAAAATAAATGATTCAAATATATTAAAAAGAAAGAGCTAAAACATTTTCAAAATCAGTTGACATGAACACGTGAAAACAATAATTTTGTGCTGCTTTCTGGCCATGTACAGCAGATTATTGCAATATACAGTATTGCTAAATATGAGATGCTAGCACACAGAAAAAAAACCTTTTTTCCCTTTTGTCCACTGAGTATGACTCTCTGTTTGTGACCCCAATAGCGAGATTCTTTTTTCCTGCTTGGTCACTGAGAAAAGAAAGTTTATGAAACACAGAATCCATCATTAGGTCCAAAAGATGACAACCAGCAGAAATTACTGGGTACTTGTGCCAGTGAAATCCATGAAATTCCCTATTTGATCAAGAGGCTATAATAATAACAGGCAGGACCATATACAGCAAACTATGAAGCCCTTTTGTGGAATGTGGGGTCTACATGGCTCTCCGAGGGGTCCTGTGGGTGGTCACATCACAGCTGGGTCCTTATTCCCTGGGTGTCTGTTGCTTTAACTGCACCCACAGACTTGTATAGAACATATCTAGTATGTTAGTTCTAGCTCAATAAAATGTATCCGCCAAGGTGCACACTGGGCCATGTGAGGAACAATCTGGAGAACAGAGAGACCTGGCACATTCCTTAAACTGGACCTTCACCATGATTTAATGAAAAGCCCAAACTCTTAAAAAACGATTCCCCAGCATCTAAAATTAATATATTTTACATTTTTAGTCACTAACTTATTATTCTTTCCCCCACTGGGCTGCAACTCTGTTCAGGAATTTAGGATACGGGCGCCGCCATCTTGACTCAGAAGCATCACACTTACTGAGGAGAGGAGAGTGGGATAAGGTACAGGGGGGCGGGTTATAGCTGTGCTTTGCTCAGACAGAGCAGAGCTGGGGTCAGGGAAAGGTCAGCAGTCCCAGAATGCAGAGCAGCACAGTCACTTCCTGTTTGCAGGCACTTCCTGTTTGCAGGCTGCCTGATAAAATGGCGGCTTCCATAAGCCGCCATCTTGGATGTTTAAAGGCTCATAACATGCAGTAGATGCAGGTAGGATGATTTTTAATGTGGACAATCTATATGTACAGGGTGTGGGAAACATATAAGATAGACTCTTATTCAGAGTGAAGGTCCGCTTTAACTATGTTCACAACTACATTGAGATGTCCCCTAGCTCCTATGCAAGTCTGCATAGCCACCAGCTTTAAAATAGGAGCTTGGCCTAACAGGCTACCTACATTTGCGTGTACTACTAAACTAGGGGTTCCTACTAACTGATGTCTACTGAATATATGCCTCGTTCACTACAACTGCCTCTTACTATTAGCCCCTATAGAGCCAAACTGTAACACTGACATACTTTCCTGGTGGTGCACTTAAAAAAAAAAGTGCACTTCTCTACTAACTTATTTTCTATAAGAGGGGCTTTGAAATCTTTCGTGGTTACTTACTTTACAATGTCTGTGCAGGCACTTGCTCTGCGCAACCAAAATAACGCCAAATAAAATGGGATGGCATGTCTTAAGAATGGTAGAGTGTTTATCACATTCTGCTCTGAAATGGGCTATTGATACTCTGCTATATAATGTGATCAGGGAAGAGGGATGCTGAAGCTTTGAACTTAAAGCAAAGCCACAGACAGCACTAAATGTTTCAAGTAAAGTAAACAACCTTACAAAAGGGCAATGCACTACCTTACAAGTCTGGTTTGCTCACTTATAAATCCAAATGCATCAACAAAAGAAGGGGATGTGGACCGATTGCCACACCTGCCTCACACAAGGAGCACCAGAACAATGTAAAAATAAATCTAAATATTTATTCAAAAAGATAACACCAAGACATACACAAAACCACTAAATACAACACATCAGACATATCGAACAGATGAAAAACAGCTGGGCCTTCCCCTTATAAATATAATATACAAATCTGACTCCATAATCAATATAATAAGTAAAATAGCTGAACGGAGGCCCCCCCCCAAAAGATTAATAATAGGGCCCTAATAATATGTTTGTGCCTGCACAAAAAGTTAAAAAAAGAAAAATTGTTTAATGATATTTTATCATCATGCTAAAGAGAGGGACAATGATTCTAACACATACTGTGAAGAGGGGGCAATATAACCCAATAAAGTGACTAGTGCTAACAAACAAATAAGTGAACCATATACACACATGATCCAATACATAAAAATCAACAATGAGTTATTTAGCAATATATTTACAAATAATCAACAAGAAAACCCCTTAGAACAGTCTCGTGAATAAGAAAGATCAAATTTCAAAAATAGAAAAATTACCGTACAGTCTAATGGCCAGCACAATCCGTCCATACAAAGGGGGAGAGACCAGCAGGGAACATCTGTGCACGCGGCTACCCATGCCGCTTCTGCTGGGTGAGGGGAATAAAATAAAAAAAATTTGCTCTTATATGCTCACCCTCAACCTCGCTCCTCCCACCCTCAGGTCTCAGAGAGCCTGAATGCTGGGCACTCCAGTCCGCCAGACCGGAAGTGACAAAGCCACCTCCAACTCCACAGACCAGGGCACTTGGGCTTGAGCCCGGCTCCTCCCACGCACCCCGCCTGCACCCCGCCACAGTAAAGTAAAGTGAGAGTTGGTAGGTGGCTTATGTTAGCTTAGCAAGCTACAACAGTACAGAAGGCATATAGGAATGTGTATATATAAATCTTTTAAATCTGCATTGAAATGCTTAAGCATACTCCAGTGGCTCATGATTAAATAGTATTTTGGTATTTTAAGGTTATCCAGCCATGCTTTATTTGCACTTCTATTACTAAATGATAATGTTGACAATTGTTGGTCATTGGGAAGAAGAGGGATCACTGTATGTAGCATTAACTTCACCAACAGTGGGACCAATGCATCAGAAAAACTAATATTCACAGTGATCCTTTCTTACTCTTGCAAGCAGCTTGCTTGGGTACTCAGGTTGCTGGTTCTGGCTAGTCCCTTCAACACATAGTTCAGGCTGTGCCCCCGTGGGTACCATATTGTGAGTGCCAAAGTCCCTTAATATCAAATGCAATTCTGTCCCTTTCCACACTGATGCACAAGTAAAGTAATTACTGCTTAGACAGAGCTATAGATCTTGATGGCTCTCGAGGAAAAAGTTGGGGAACATTGTTTAGATCAAAGACCATAGATAAGAGTAACAGTTATGTGAATAGGGCTATCGTATAGCTGAGTTTGACCATTGAAAAACAAATTATGTTTTTTTTATTTTTAGTACTGAACTGTATTTACTGTCGATATTAAGTATTTGTATTAACCTGTCTTTTACAGGACTTTGGGGTCTTGTTAATAATGCTGGAGTGGGTTATATATTAGCCCCTAATTTATGGCAAACAAAGGAGGATTTTGTTAAGATTATCAATGTTAATTTACTGGGAATGATTGATGTAACGCTGAACCTGGCACCTTTAGTGATAAAGGCAGGAGGACGGATTGTTAATGTTTCCAGTTGTGCGGGAAGACTGGCTATCACTGGAGGAGGCTACAGCCCATCAAAGTATGGCGTACAAGCATTTTCTGATTCTCTGAGGTATGTTACCACCAGCATTAAAAAAAGTCAGATAGAGATTAACTTTTTGTCTGTATTTTCATCAACTAGTTGAACCAACACCAAAGATATCTGTACCTATTCTCTCTATTGGCGGTTTTCTTTTGTTGCTATACTTCACATTTATCACTATGCTAACCCTTAAGTCCTCTTGCTTGCTTTTAACTGCAAATTAAAATATCTACACATCTTTATTGATAAGTAAAACTAGATATGTACCTTACCATTATTAAGCTGGTCCAACATCTAACAGTGTGGTAGTAGTAGTAGAACTAATAGTATTGGAGCTGTTCTTTATATTAGTGCAGATGAATGTCTATGCCAAATTGGTATAATTTGATGACTGACGTGTGACAGCTGATCTGTTTGTTCAGGAAGATTACATCTATCTGACTGATCAAATGTCTTCTATCAAACAGACCAGTCTCAAAACACCTGTGTCCCCAGTATGACCATTAATGATAGACGTTGCTCCAATCAGTGGCGCATATAATGGCTGCCCCCAAGCACCTTTACGGCGTACTTACCAATATTCATCAAAATATTATTAAAGCATATCAAACCCGGCCCTGAAGTCTATGAGACTCCTGAACCGGCTAATTCCCTTTCCCAGGCGCCTGAACAGGGATGTCCTGCTGTTTGAAACCCCGCCATTCACCCGATATTCATACCTCTTTGACAAACCTGTGACACATGTGCAACCAGCAGCAGCACCATTTGCATCCTCTTCAGCTGTGCACATCCACCATAACTGAATGGCTGCACACAACCAAAAGATGCGAGTCGTGTCGCGTGCCACCAAGGAATGCGCCAGGGATTCCATTTAGCATATTAATATGTGGCCAGAGATGATGATTGGACTAGAGGTTGTGTATGCGCTGTTGGACCGAGGAGAGTCCTATTTTTGCCCACATATCTGGGTAGGTGCATAGTATTGTCTTGGTACTGGCAGGACCTTTCCCAGCCCAAAAACTGAGCCCAATCTTATGCAACATAATAGGTGATCTGCTTCCCTTTGAATTAAAGTGGAAAAAAGTTTTTTTCTCTGTCAAGGATATTCCCTGATATTCCCAAAACATAATTACTTTCACATCATTCAGCAATAGGATATCATATATTCAGTGATGTTTTTTATTATTTGAAGGTTGGGAAAAGTTTACTGTTATCCAGACGTGCGGGTGAACAACTCATGCCCGCTGTAATGCAAGAGCTGTCACTGGTCCTCAATTGTCAAATTTGAACCTTTGATCTTTTGGGATGTAACCTGTTTTTGAGAGGGCCCCAGGGATGTAACCATCCATGTGTTAGGGCCCCAGTGTTTAACTCCACCGCTGCTACATTTTTTGTAGTAAAAAAATATTTTATATAAATATATTTATGCCCCTTGAGGGACAATCTTGCCCCTCGCTTATTTTCACTGGTGCTCGCACTACGACTTACAGGACTGTGCCTCCTGAGGCTGTGCTACCTTTTTTCCCAGGACAACACTAGCAGCATTCTGGTGGGGAGAGAGGGAGAAGCTGCCATGTTGACTACGGTGTGGCAGTCGAGCAGCGGGCAAAGTCTAACAATGAGTACATGAGCGACAGGTACTGGAAAGGCGAGTGTGTTTATTTGTTTTTAATATGTCATTTTTTCATTTACAGAGGACTAGGTCTGGGCAGGGGGGGGCGTAGGGGGTGCACACTTACAGAGGTCTAGGTCACAGCAGGGGCAGGGGAGTGGGGCACACACTTACAGATGTCTGAGTCCTGGGGGGGATCCATGCACTGACAGAGGTCCAGGTCTCCCAGATACAGTGCCACCATCTTGCAATCTTGCACAGGGCACCCTCAAACTAACTGTATACCTGAGCATATGGTTCTTCTTAAATCATGAGATGCCAGTGTTTAGAGCATTGTACTGACACGCAGGTGCATAACTTCATGCACGAGGCCAAATATTTTTTATTATTTTTTATGACTAGATAATAAGCGTGCAGTAACATTTTCATGAACTTTAAATTTATCTAAAGCAAGCACCTATTTGTCTGTTTTGCTGGTCAAAAAAGCCACATTGCATCATATTTGGTCTCATATTTACAGAAGGGAGCTCCGTGATTTTGGTGTGAAAGTTTCCATAATAGAACCTGGAGCTTTTAAGACACCTATAGTTGAAGCAGATCCTTATATAAAGCAACTGCAGCGCCTGTGGGGGAACCTCCCTGAAAGCATTAAAGGATTGTTTGGCGTACAATACTACCAGAACTGTAAGTAACTATGATCTTCTAGTATTGAAAAAATGGTTGACTCCAACATCCACATTTTTTTCACCAATGGGTTTGTCTGCTCCAGCCGTGCTGCTTTGGTAAAGTCATGGAAACAAAAGAAACATTTTGCATAATAAACGTTTATATATGTATTGGAAAAATCAACTACGAGTCCTTTTATTTATTGCCTTACTGTATGGGTTTCACCACTTGACGATGGCTTCTTTAAAGAAAAGTTAGTTTACACTGAATAACAAAATGCAGGAAAAATGGAGCAGTTTCTAGCAGCAGTAGCTATTAATTATATTAATTAGTCCATGTTTTTAAAAGTTTTAATTACAGCTTGAGTTAAATTTGCGTACATGAATAACATCATTTACATTTACAGTCAAAATTCAGGGCAGGTTGGAATTTTGCCTTAAATAATAAAAAAAGGCGTAACTCTACATTCAGTTATATATAGATTCTTTCTAGATTCATTTTTCAATATCCATTATCAATATGATAATCATAATCTCATAGTTTTTACTCTCCTACTGTTCTTTCCTTTTTTTTTCTTTGGGCTATGAGACCACCATTTTGGTGATAAGACATAATTTCATCCATTTTATCAAAAACATTTGGTCATGGAAAGTGTGTTTGCGACTATTTTTTAAACATTCTTTTTTTTGAAGACATAAAAAACAGATACAATCGACCTATACCAACCAGGTAAACATTAAATTAGAGACCAAACTTAGTACAACTTATCTTAAGTTACAACAAAATTCACATCTAGATATCATGAAACATACATTAAATCAACTTAAAATACACACCTTATCCTTAAGTTTGTAACCCTATATTATTTTCTTTAGTTCCCATTTTGATGGGCTCTTAGCTTCTAAGTATGTTTATACAAGAGGAGTTATTTATTTATAATAGTGTGGGGTCTGGATCTTTCCATTTTAATCCAAAACACAGAGACGGGGGGGGGGGGGGGGGGGGCAGATGAGCCCGGGGCCATTTAGACTGTGCGGGCTGTTTTTTTTTTTTTTTATTAACCCTTTATGCCCCATCACTCAGCAGGTATAAAAGGATTCCAGCAGCGGCAGGAGAACAGAAACCAGAGAGATCGTCGTGGGACACAGTGCTCGGGGATGGACCGGTGAGAGGTAAGTATTACAAAATAAAATAATAAAATATTTTCTAATGTGTGTGTGTGTGTGTGTCTGACATTTAACCCTTTGTGAACTGTTAAGGGATCCATGAGACCCCAACACCAGTTCACATGTCTTGTAAGTCACCTGCTGCTAGTTGGTGACTTGCCATTAACCCACAGCCCCCCCATTACCTGCCTCCCCAAAGCTCGGAGGGGCAGAAGATCCTGGGGCCGCAGCGGCTATGTGAGCTTGTAGCCTCCAGGGCCGGGGCCAAAACTGGCCTCCACGCCCTGTTCTACAAGCCCTGCACAGCTGGTACCCCGGCTGGTTATACAGGGAAACCCTGTGCCACCAAGGAATTACTTCCAGAACGATGAGCCCTCTACAGCAAGCTGGGTATGCCTAGAAAGCTTAATGTGTCTACTTTCAGGGAATATATGGTTTGTGGGGGGTATTTCAAATCTAAAGGGTTGTTTTGGTTAAAAAATTGCAAGATGTGCAGCTGAAATTTGCAAGAAAAGTTACAGTTACACACGTGCTTTATTTTGGGGTGTTTGGCAACCCTACCATTGATATTACCTATGCATGTTGGGTATTATTCTGTCCAGGGGACCTTGCTTTTTTAAGATGTCATTTGTTTTTTCTTGTTTGCATATTGTTTTTTTAGAAAAAACTCTTTGTGCAACCAAAGAATTCATTGATGTATTACTTTTATAAGACTGCACCCACATCAACCAGCCTGGTACACCTATAAAGCTTGAGCTGTATACTTCCAAAGAATATATAGTTTGTGGGGGGGGTATTTCAAATTTGATCCAGTGGAAATTTGATCCTCAAAATCTCCTAAAGCACTGTTCTCAGTTTGGGGGAGGTCCTGGAGACCAACATGCGCATCCTAAGCATCTGATAAGCCTTGCAGTTATATTCTATTGTTAGCACGAATTAGGTATTTACAGTATAGTTTATCATTCTGAAATGAGCCTGGGATATGCAAGTATCTGAAAAGCTTTTCCTAGGAAGAGTTATGTAGTTTTAGATGTGACTGTCCCCTGAAATCCTTAACTCTGGTTAAATCCTGCTGTCCTTCCATCCATGCTGTTCTGCGCCGCTCTCCTCAGAAGTCCAAGCACTGGCTGGGCTACTGGCATCTTACTTCCTGTGAATGGAGCGACTGCTGATACCAGGGCTGAGCTGATGATATCTCAGCCTGCCTTTATAAATAGCCCCTCCCTGTGGTGGGGAGCAGAATGTCAGAAGCTAGATAGATCAGCGGAAGCCAAGCATGGGGGGGGGGGGATGATACAATATTTTGTGTGTGTGGTTGGTTTTTTTTTATTCAATACATGTAACTATTTGTAAACTGAGGGGTCCTTGAGACTCCTATACCAGTTCACAGGGCAGGAGGGGCTGGCAAGTCACCTGCCAGCAAGCGAGTGACTAGCGAAGCGATAATCCCTGCCCCATTACCTGCATCCCTAAAGCCCAAGGGGGTGCAAAAGAGCCTGTGGCATATGAGGGCTATGCGGGTTGGTAGGCTTCAGGGTCGGGGGCCAGCCAATCGGCCTCTGAGCCCTTGTCTACCAGCCCCCATAACTTCGGCCCAGGTGGGATTTGCTGCCTGGGATGGGGGGAAGCCATACCATCTTTTTTCATTTTTAACTCTCAAAAATTAAAAAAATGGTGTGCGGTTTCTTCTAGGGTCTCGGTGTGGTTTCTGCTGCTTCTGAGAGTTGGAGAGATTGTCAGAAGCCAGGCACAGGGCAGAGCTGCCACACATCTGTCTTCCACCAATCACTCCAGCTTGGGACATCTTGCTCCCCACCACAGGGAGGGGCTATTTATACCCCCAGAGTGAGTTGTTATAAATAGCCCCTGCCTGCAGTGGAAAAAAAAGTTGCAGGGAGCAGGATTTCTACGGAGAGTGGCGCAGGACAGCCAAGAGGATGAGGATGTTGCCTGGCTGGAATGGAGACAGAGGCAAGTTTGTTTATGTTTTATGAGCAAGTTCGTTAGAAGGTCAGCTTGAACAAACCAAAATTTCTTGTGGAAATTCAGCAAATCGCCCGAACTGCACTTTAAAAAGTTTGCTAGTCTCTAATAATGTGGTCTGCATAAGGTCTTCTTTTAGAAAGCTGAACAATAAACAAGTCAACATGAATGTTTGTATGTCAGCACATATTTTAGTGCCGAAAAAAAGAGCAAACAAACTGCATTCCATGTACGTTCCATAAACATACTATGTGTACAATAAATCAGTAATTGGGGGCTATGTCAGGGTGTCAGCTTCTATTTCAGAGAAAGCTTTTGCAACTAACTTTCTTTTGACTCTCTTTTGACATATGTCTACCTATTCAGCTTTGTCCAAATTAGTTTGGTGCAAATGCTGGCTTTCTCTATTTTTTGAAATGAAAAGCACCAGACCAATGCTGGTGAGCACTGAATTTGTCAACACTCTCTTGGTGCCCAGAGGTGTTGGGGGTAAACATGAGAGGGAACTGGCAAGTTACCAATTTACCAGTATTATCAGGTAGCTGACGAAAATGTGTGGAAACATCTGGCTTTTGGTGCCCTATCTTCAATCCCTACAGAACCTTTGAGACCTACGTTTAAGGGACGTTACACTGGACTTGGGTTCACTCCCAGAATTCAAAAATTCCAAAAAATTCAAAAATTCAAAAATTTACACTTAATATATAAATAGTGGTTCAGATTTACCTTACAAACAGTGGTACAGATTTACTAAAACTGGTGCAAGAAAATGAAAAAAACAGTCATTAAGATTATTGATGGGAGTCTGCAGCCTTTTTGGAACCAAACTTGTGGAAAGCTGTACATTAAGAAAAGCCCAGTTTTGATTTTACTAACTAAGCTTTTAGGCCTTTTTTCCCGTTTTGTAAAAAGGGTTCCCCTCCCCTTGGGCCACTAGCCTCACACACCAGACATAAGGTCTGGTCATCCTGGACCCCAAGGATGAGCAGCTGGACCTCAGCCCTGTAGGTCTGCCAGCCCCTATGATGTTTGGTGCTGGGGCACCTCTGGTACACCGGGCCCATGCCAATGAGCACCAAACTCTACTATATCCCTGTGTCTGGTGGTAGGTATTGGGCACAGCTTATCACCAAGCCACCCGATGGCATGTCAGGAGGTGACTTTGTACCCCTAGTATACCTACAGGGCTAGAGGCTGGATGCTTGGCCTTATTACCAGCCCTGGCTTATCAGTCTGGTGGCTCTAGGGCAGGGGAAACACAAAGGCCAGATAATCAGGATTTTGTAACAAAGTGGCAAGATCCAGGTCTAAATGAACTTTTGCCCAGATCTGAAGCCCATCAACATCCCATACCTACTAACATGGAATGGAACTATTGGATATGAACATCATTTAACAATTCTATGTATTTATTACTGCTACCAAAGCATGAGATAAAAGTACATATTTCAATGTGGTAATATGATCACAATGCATATTTATTTAATATATCTCTCTTCTTATAGATACAAAGGGTTTAGTTTCACTACTGAACACTGGCAGTCAAAAAGTCTACTGGGTGCCAAGCTGTATGGAGCATGCTTTGACTGCAGTTCACCCCTGGGCAAGATACTCACCTGGCTGGGACTGCAAACTGTACTATTTGCCAGTATCCTACCTTCCTTCAGTCATCAGTGATTACTTGCTGTGCCGCTCTTCACCAAAACCAGCTCTGAAAATGGAGTGATTATTACATGCACACTTTGTTTGAATACATAAAAGGTTATTGCTGATGTGACAAGAGCATTTCCTATTAAAATATGTTATGGTTTACTACATTTACAGTTCATTTTGCTATTGGTATTGATGGTTAATTCCAGCTTGTTACCTACCTTGACCCACAGCAAGGGTGTTTCTAACCTGTGTGAGCCAGACTGGGGACTAGTCCCCAGTAACTGGCATTCAATACTTCCAAATGCTGAATACAATACCTCTGACCACCACTACCTGTGAACCTGTATAGAGGTCCATTGGATCCCTTACCAGTTCACAAACAGTTAAAAACATAATTTTTAAAAATAAAATATAAGAACTCACCATCTCTGCTTCTTTCTCCTCCTCTCCAGTGCTGGTCGGTATCCTCTCTGCAGGTCCGCTGGGTCGAGGGCTTCCTCTTTGCTTTGCGGGCCACAGTCTTCTCATGCTGGGGTGCTGCCACCCCACTGACATCTGTAGTGAAGGGGGGCACATGTCCCCCCTCCTCCTTCCTCGGCTTCCAGCTAAGGGTAATGGTGGGACATTGGGGATGAAAGCTATTCAAATAATATCACTGGAGGGGAGAAGCAGACCACACATGCAAGTGGCATACAAGATGATTTGACCCAGATCTTGTTGGTAGCTGGGATGGAGAAAAGAAGACCGAATTGGTAAGAGCCAGGTCGAATCTACTTTTTGGCCCAATCCATCACTAGTTGTTTGCACTCCTGACCCTTCTGAAAGCAGCGAGCCAGACCAGCCTGAGCTGATGCTGGGACTTGTAATGGTAGCTTTTAGGGTTAATCAGCAACAGCCACAGTCAGCTTTAAACTCCAAATCCAATGTATTTCACGGTGACACTTATATCAGGCAATGTCACAGCACACATAGCCGAGGGTAACAGTTAATGGGACTGGAGCATGGAAAGATGACAAGATGGTATCTCAGCAGACAGACACTCAACGGCAAACAGGATAGGTAAATGTATTAGCTTTTTTTATTGTTGCAGGATTATGAAATCCACAATATGGTAAAATTCACAGCTCACGGTTCACACGCCAAATAAATTTGCAATGCTTGTAACGAAGCAAACACACGTACACTTGCTTTAAAAGTATGTTTCAGTGAAAGGGTTAAATAGTCTTGAGTCCTTCAGGCAAAAGAACACTAGCACAGCCACAGTATCAACTTTCTCAGTAATAGCAGTAACTTCCAAATTCAAAGTCTCGGTATCAACTTTCTTAGGCACCATTCCCAGCTCTCATATAATCACAGCAGATTAGGGGTTCTCACCCGCACATTGATGAGACTACTAGCTCCTAGCAAATCAGGCAGGGGATTACGCAGGGTAAGGAATGCTAGGGAAAACTTCTTCACTATGTAGGCTCAGGATTTCTAGTAGTCCCACCACTTGGTGTAAGCTGTGAATCAGGTCAGTGTCTAAGGTCCACAATCCCAGCTAGGTTTAAGGGTTTCCAACAATAGGGGCAGCTGCACCTTACTGAACTCTAGGCTCTTTACTTGGCCTCTTCCACTCACACAGCAGATGTCTCCTTACTGTTAATTCCATGCCAAACGCACCCCCATGGGTTCTATCTTTCCCACCAGGGTCATCTCCAGGCATCCCGAAACTCTTGTATGTTGAAGGAAACTGGAATTAATACATTACAGGGCCGGTGCATTGACTAGGGAGCAACCAGTCACATGAAAAGTAAAATAAGCTTTTTCACAGAAATTTATCTAAATGACAAAGATACTATTTATCTTGCAGGTGAAAGTAAAATACATGCAGAGGGATATGGGCATGGGCATCATAAATGCCCCAATGATGCAGGACACAATTTAGCGATACCAGTAAAAGATGTGCTTTATGTTCTTGATCTAGAAGGAGGACTCTTATTTGTGAAGCCTCTGACAGGCAAAAGACTCACTGTAAAATTCCAAGGTGACAAGTGTTCTATCCTGGGTGCAAGCAGATGATAACAAGTGCCAAGATGGATGATCATCTGTAACACACAGTGAAGGAAAAGGTCAGACTATGCACCCGTAAACACAATGAGTACAACTACAAAAAAGGATGTAACAGTACAATATTGGTTAATGGGACCGAAGTGAAACTGCGTTGATCCAGCCCAGGCTCTGTCAGTGTGGCGTCAGTGTGTGGAGGGGCGTGCATTCCACCACCTGAAGTTCCAGTTTTTGGCCAGTGAACAGAGACGGAGGTGATGGATGCTCTTCAAAGGGAGGAAATGACACGCGCTGTTGTCCTTTTCTAGAGTGGGCATACTCAGTGCTCAATGCCTGACTATTGCCCAGGGAGGAGGAAACGGTCACTGTGACCAGGCACTATTGCAAGCGCAAATGTGGCAAAGAGATTGAAGTCAGGATTTCTAAATCTGATAAACCTGCCTGCCTAAATCATCTTAACAGTTACCTTCCTCAGACTAGGCCTTAATGACCAGGGTAAGAGTACCTCAACACAAGAAAATAGAAAAATTATTAACATATCTTACCTTATATTTAATTCAACTTTGAGATACATACAGGTCTATACAACAAACATTTTTTCTTTCAATAGGATAACAATAGTTAGTTTTGATAACACAATAATACATGGTGCCTGCTGGATTTTATGACCTTAAATAGTCTCCAGGTGAGTAATGACAAATCTTTTCTGCTGTAGGAAATTATTATTCTTTAATAAGAAATATATACTGTACATCTATTTGTTTTTTTCTTTATTCCACAGGACAAGGGGTGGAAAAAGCCCCTTAGAGGCAAAAAATATCCACCATTTCCAGTGGGAAAGACAGCAGATTAGAGTGAAAAAACTCTTTAATGCCCGATCACCTCAAAATGATCACTCTATCCATGTATCAGAGGGTGTTTTGGATGACTGTACAAACTGTATTGTTATCCTGTCATATTGATAGTAAATCCTCTACTCTTTTTTAATAATAAACACCACATTTTAGCAGTAATGTATTGGAGCGTGGTGTGATTACCAAGTAGTCTTAGGGGGAGTTCTACTACATTTCTATGGTTGATGTTATTACAACTACCTGCTGGTAATCATTATAAGCAAATTATATTTTTTAATGTACTATTTATGAACAGCATTTATTAGCAGGTAAACACCAAAAAGACTGTTACCCAAACTGTAGACAGATAGGGGATCGAGAGTGTGTTTGTAACAGTATCCCATTGTCCGGTTACTGTTAAGTGTGAATGTTGCATCAAATCCAAAGCTACAAGAGCAACACTTTCTAAAGTAACTTTGGAAAGTCCAGCACATTTTTCGTACACTCACATGTTCAGGAAGTATCTGTCACTGAGCTTGACTTTCCAAAGTTGCATTTCCCAGAGGTGGGCAGCCCTCTAATCCGCGCGCGGTCTCCGGTTTTCTCCCTTTAACAACCTACAGTTGGGCTAAGCCTGATGGGAGCTGCATGATTAGAATGTGTTCTCATTACTACTTCCTAAAGTCACTCAAAATAGAGCTTCAAGACCACTTGACCTAGTTCACAGTGATGTATGTGGTCTCCTAAACCAACTTACACCTGGAGGCAACAGTTACATAGTGACTTTCATAGAAACATAGAAGATTGATGGCAGAAGGAGACCATATGGTCCATCTAGTCTGCCCTTATGTGTATACTGTGTGTACTCTTTATCTTAGGATAGATGTGTGCTTATGCCAGGCATGTTTAAATTCAGTGACTGTTGATTTTTCAACTACCTCTGCTGGAAGTTTGTTCCAAGCATCTACTACTTTTTCTGTAAAATAATATTTTCTAACATTGCTCCTGATCTTCCCCCCGACTAGCTTCAGGTTGTGCCCCCTTGTTCTATCATTAAGTTTCTTCTTAAAAACACTTCTCTCCTGAACCTTATTCAATCCTTTCACATATTTAAAGGTCTCAGTCATGTCCCCCCTCTCCCTTCTTTCCTCCAGACTGTACAAATTAAGTTCTTTAAGTCTCTCCTGATTAGTTTTAAGTTTAAGTTCTTCCATCATTTTTGTTGCCCGCCTTTGGACACGTTCTATTTGAATAATGTATTTTTGCAGGTAAGGTCTCCAGAACTGCACACAGTATTCTAGCTGTGGCCTTACCAGGGCTCTATACAGCGGCATCACAACCTCCCTCTTCCTACTGGTGATGCCTCGAGCTATGCAGCCGAGCATCCTGCTTGCTTTTCCCACTGCCTGGCTACACTGTCCACTCATCTTTCAGCTATCAGTAATCAGTACCCCTAAATCTCTCTCCTCCGAGGTCCTGGCTAACACAGTGCTGCCCATACGGTACTCAGAGCAGGGATTCCTTCTACCCAAGTGCATGATTTTACATTTAGAGACATTAAACTCTAGTTTCCACAGTTTTGACCATCTATCCAGTAAAGCTAAATCATTTTCCATGTTGCAGACACCTCCAGGAATTTCCACCCTATTACTAACCTTTGTATCACCAGCAAACAGACAAACTTTTCTTACCAAGCCTTCTCCTATGTCACTTACAAATATATTAAAAAGAATGGGGCCCAGGACAGAGCCTTGCAGCACCCCACTTGTAACTCGCCTTTGTTCAGATTGCACACCATTTACAACAACACTCTGATACCGATCCCTCAGCCAACTGGAAATCCACTGAACTATCCAGGGATTGAGTCCTACCTTCAATAACTTATCTATGAGCTCCTTATGTGGTACAGTGTCAAAGGCTTTGCTAAAATCCAGATAGGCAATATCCACAGCACCACCTTCATCTTTAGTGACATTGTCAAAGAAATCAATAAGATTGGTCTGACATGATCTACCCTCAGTAAAGCCGGACTGTTTTGGGTCCAATAGGTCATTAATTTTTAGATGGGAAATTATCTGTTTTTTTAAGAGTGTTTCCGTTAATTTGACCACTATAGATGTTAAACTAACTGGCCTGTAACTACTGGCTTCTTCTCTACTCCCCTTTTTATGGATTGGTACGACATTGGCCATTCTCCAATCATCTGGAACCTCACCAGTTGAAAGGGAATGGTTAAGTAAATCAGTCAGAGGGGCTGCAATCACAAACCTAAGTTCCCTTAGAACTCTGGGGTGGATTCCATCTGGACCCATCGCCTTACTTACCTAGCTCTGCTAAGACATCAGGCTCCAGAAACTCCGGAGCTGTG
This sequence comes from Gastrophryne carolinensis, assembly GCA_027917425.1. Lineage (NCBI taxonomy): Eukaryota > Metazoa > Chordata > Amphibia > Anura > Microhylidae > Gastrophryne > Gastrophryne carolinensis. Next base: position 125,495,465 of record CM051236.1, read on the forward strand.
CCCTCCCAGTTGGATGCTGTGCTATGGCCATGCCTGCTACTATCTGAAAATACCGAACAAAAGTAGCTATTCAGATGGTCAGCCACAGCCTTATCTCTGTCAATATAATTATTTTCCCTATTTCTAATTTTTGAGACTGCATTGTTTTTCTTCTGTCACCAATATATCGGAAAAAGGTTTTATCTCCCCTCTTCATAGATTTGGCCATTTCTTCCTCCTTTTGCCCTTTAGCAGTCCTTATAATCAGTTTTGCTTCCCTCTGTTTAATTTTATACGCCTCTCTGTCAGCTACACTTCCACTTACTTTATACTTCTTATAGGCAGACTTCTTATCTTTTATGATAGTGCTGCCTTCCCTAGTAAACCATAATGGTTTCTTCTTCCTTTTAATCTTGCTAGTTTGTTTCACATATTGCTTAGTTGCCTTTAAAATGGCCATTTTTAATAGTGAACACTGGGCACTCACTTCTGCTACTCTGCTCCACTCACCTAATTTTCTTTCTACATACTCCGCCATTTCCTTGAAGTTTGTCTTCCTAAGGTCTAGCACTTTGGTTCTTTCTAGATAACAGCGGCGGAAGCAGGGGGCTATTTCAGGATCTCTCCTGAAGCCAGTAGAGCCTGGGGAATGGATTGGATGCCCCTCAGATGAAGAGAAGACCTAGCTGGATCGATGGAGTGGTCAGATGTGTGTTTTTTTTTAATTTTTGCGGCCGCTAGCAGGGAGGAAAGCCAGGCATGTAACTCTTGCTTGCCGATTAACGTAAGGAGAGGTGACCACGTGAGAGTCACATGCTTGGTGTTTAAATGGTCAATGGTTTGCGGTAGTAGGTTGTGTTCTGCCTCTGCATTTCCCTTTCTTAAAAAAAAAATGATGCAGGACATCAGGCATAGGGGCTGGAGTTCCCGTGGCTCAGTAATTGAGCATCCATCCTCTGGCCATGGCAGAACAACAGTGCCTATGACCTTCGACAGGGTCCAGTTCTCCTTGAGGGAAAACACAGGAGCAGAGCTGATGGTCACTGCATTCCACCGTACCCCCTGGGACTACAAGCTGCCCCAGAATAAAGACCCCTTTACTGGCTCAGGAACTTTGGGTTTGATGACTTCTGCTTGCCTGCTGCAACATATGTTCAGATTGATATAATTTTAATCTTGGTCACTGGCTTTGCTAATGTTCTTGTCCATACTAATAATATATAATATGTAATTAAGTTTATGCAGAATACTATCAATGATGGGTGGCATCTTGTGGTACTTACACACTATACTGTACATACTTGTACAGTATTTACTATTTTGTGGAGGGCAACCCATAGTGGTAACATTTATTTGTATATACATGTATGCTGTCCTGAATATGTTCCTCCTGAATGTAAAAAGATGTTGCCAAATTTTTTAGGAGCATATTACTCCTTCCAAACTCAAACTCACATGTCCTTTCAACCTGGGGCAACTTTATGTATACAGTGTATATATTAAAGTGATTTTTCAGGCAAAGGCAATTGTTAGTTTTGTTTTGACTATGTTTGCTAGTGTCCTAAACTGTTTTCTGTTTTTAAAGTGAAGAAGAAATGACTAAGATATCAAGAGTTACAGTTTAACCTAATGATTTCTCTGCTGAAGCATGGGGGCATGGCCCTTGGAGATGTGATGCATCATAATAATTAGCATTAGTGATAAACCCATAATGCTAGACCAAGATTTTTATAATTGAAAATGACAGCCGGCATTATTGATTTTTTTGATTTTTTGCTATATACAATTGAAAAAAATGCATGACCCCCAAAAGGCATCCAGTCTGGGCACCAAGCATAATCCACCAGGGAAGCTGGGCACAGAGGCAGTGTCGAGCCCTTATGCCCTTCAGTATGGGTTCCAAAGGGTACCAAACTCTTATATACCCCAGATGCCCCAAATGGGGCTGCGGGTATCTGGGCGGTGTAGCTGCATTTTACCCGCTGATGCCAGCAGGTGACATGCTAGCCCCCTACCTGGTGAGCTGGTCTAGGGGCCCCCTGGACCCTTTACCAGCTCATCCGAAGTATGTTCAAAAAAGACACACAAAAAAAATGTAATGTTCTAAATGTAACTACTTACTGGTCCCCATATTCTCATGGTGTCTGACCTCCTCCGGTCTATCGCCTCATTCTGTGTCCCATGACAGCTGTCCTCCTCATCTTTGCGGTTCTTCTCTGCCTTCGGCTGCCTCCTTTGGGCGCCAGCAGCTGTCATTAGTGACAGCGTCCTTTGGAGAACGGGGGGACAAAAGGTCAGGGCTCATCGCACCACCATGGTAAGGGGAATGGTCATCGAACTGGTATAGCGGTCCATGGGACCCCTTACCAGTTCAAACTAAAAGTGTAAAAAATAAAAACACAACACTCTGTTGGAAAAAAATCAATTTACTATTCTTAATTAACTTATACTTACCTTTCCTGTCCTGTGCAGAATCACTTGCGTCTAATGAAACTACGACAGCATTTGTACAGGTTCCCCTCCTTTCATCTCCATACTGAGCCATGGGGCACAGCCTTTTATATTGAGAGACAGGGCCTCTCTGGGATCTTCCCCTACGTGACTAACACGCCGCTGTAAGATTCTTACCTGGTCCCGGCACCATGTCCCGCGGCGTCTCGGCGAGGCGGCGCTCGGCTCTGGCGGCCACGCCGGGCGGCCGCCTCCACCACGTCTGCTGCGGCTTTGGCTGCCACCTCCTCTGCCTCGGCAGTGGCCGGTGTCGCGGGGCTCCCCTCCGTTCCCGGGGGCGGCTTCTCCGCCGCTGTACCCGGCGCGGCGTCCCCTCTCCCTGCGGGGAGCGCGCCCGGCCAGTCATGTGCTCGCGCGCGAGCACGTTCAGTTTATGCCCTCCGCCGGCGCTGCTCCCTATCAGTCACCTGGGTGGGATGAACCCAGGGACTGGACACCCCGACTGGCCAGGGCAGTCCAGTCCCTGGGGCTGCTCCTATAGGGAGCTAGGTTCCAAGTTGCACCAATCACTACACTTCCCCCCAAAGTTGTGCTAATCACCAGTTCCCCTTCCCATTGGCCAGTTCCTCTTTAAATATGTTCCTGTCCGGTCCATCAGTGCCCGTTATAGTCTTTGATTAGCTAGGGTGTGCTTTTGGATCCTGTTAGCGTTTATTATCAAGCTTTGTTATTGACCATCCTTGCCTGCTGCCCGCACCGACCATCTGCCCGTCTGACCACGTCTTTGTCTAGTCCCTTTGATACCACGCAATGGTGACCTCCCGGCTTTGACCCCTGCCTGTCTTGACCATCCTCCGTCTGACCCCTTGGATACCGTACCCTGTGACCACTCGGCTCTGACCCCGGCTCGTCTTGACTATTCTAGCCTACTGGCTCTATGTTTCGGACTCAGCCCGCCTGAACTATCAACTTGGGATACCCCGCTGTTCATCCATCTTCACCTTAAGCCAGCAATCTTTGCGCCAAATAAATCCTGAGGGCAACCGAGTCTGGAGAGGCATAATCTGTGTCTCCAGCGAGCGAGGGCTTGTCTAAAGGCAGAAGAGGCGGTGGAGATTGGGGATTGCTTGGCTTAGGAAAGAAGGGTGTCCGGCGATCCCTTACAGCCACAGGAGGGGAAGGACAAGGAGGATAAACCCCCTCTATGCCCCCTGCCCTCCTGTGATGTATGTTGTCACGTGGGGGAAATCCCCCCCTGTTCTCCAGCGTGCGCTGCATCCCGTCACTAATGATGGCTGCCAGCACCCAAAGAAGATGCTGGAGTGGCCATAGATTATTATGACAGTAATCTATGGCTGCTTTCACATATGCTTTGGGTGTTTGCAGAGCATTTTGCAGTCTTGCCAGCAGCGTCTTGAGGCCACAACACTTGCGATTCTACTTAATTGAGTGGAGAATGCAAACACTAACGCTGACTCTTCCTTACATCTGAAGGGAGAAGCTGATGGTGAGTGGGACTCGTGGCACACGTGGGATCCGCCGCAGAGAGCTCCGTGCAGCTGCCAGCAGGTGCCTGGTAACAGGACAGTGTTAGTGCCACATGGTTGCTCCGCAAGACAACATGGCTGCGGGCTTACTGCACACAACCACACTGCCTAACTCAAGGCTGAGGCTGGGCCCCCTCTGGGACCCTGGCCCCGGACACCCGGTCCCCCTGCAGCCCTGTAAATATTTGCAATGTAGGGCTCCCAAGATTTAAAAGAAAATTAAATTCACCTTATTGGCACTCCAACTGCAAGAGCTGATGCACAGCCTAAACTACCACCAAACAGCAGCTTTTTAGGCCATTATTCCACAGCACTGCACCTGTTAGCAACACTTCCCTCACCTAAGTCTGTCATGTCCTTTAATGGGTGAGCAACCCTGCAAACATTGGACTGCTAACTCTCTTGGATGATAAAAAGATCTTGGGCAGGACAACTTCCTTTGCAAGTGTTGCTTTCCCATCTCCCAAGTTTGCCAATAAGCTCGCTCCCATGCTGCATATCTCTACTATAACACCATTATGAGAAGCTGGGTCTGGTCAGAGAGCTCTATTATTGAGTACTATTGGTGCCTCTATACACGTACAGAAACACCCTATATTATCAATAGGAGTGCTCCGGGCAAAAGTGCTTCTCATCCCTTCGTGGGGTGTTTCATGTTCTCAAGCATTAGCTTATCTTAGGTCTTCAGTAAAGTCCAAAAGGCCTTTTTTTTTTTTTTCTTTTAGGAGAAAACTTTAAAATGTTAAATACAGATGGTAGGGATGATTGAAAACTGAATGTACTGTAAAAGTTATGACAATGTTGCTAGAAAAATGCATTATTTTGAGGCTAGCAATTTATACAGTATTAGGTGTTTAGTGATTTGTCTTTCACTCTAAAAATTATATTCATTGGATAAAAGGAGACTCAAGAATTCATTTTTACTAGAATTAAGGTGCCCAATTCTCTTTCTCCTTAATAACACGTGGAGCCCAATTTATTACTAGCGCCTCGTAGCGCCACATTAGCGTTGGCTAAGAGGTGCTATTAGTGCCTCAGCTGCATCGCCAGCCACAGGCAGACAACTGTTAGTGTTTTTCAATGGATATAGCGACAGGCAGGCCAGGGGTCCCGTGTCTGCTGAATGGGCACAAGAGAATTAAAAAACGCTAACCAGAAGTCACCAAAGATAACCTAACTAGAATGGACTATTGAAGTCTATGGGGTATAGACACTGAGTGGCTGATGTAATGTGTCAAAAACACCCAACATTCTAAATTTTTTTTGCGTCATAAATATGATTTGCTGGTGGCGCTGAAAAAAAAACACCTCCCGCTACGTGGTTTTAGCGTTTCTTAAATAAGGTCCATTATTTATTTTTGTTTCTATGTAAATTCTAATATGAAGATCTGCATAAATACAGATGCTTTACTATATCTATTAAATGATTCTCTATTCATTCACTTAAACATTTCGATTGAAACTAGCTAAATCTAAAACATTTGGTTCAATTACAAGTTTAAATCAAACCAAAACAGCAAAACTACACTTTAGCAAAATGTACCCTTTCACAGGCTAGGTGAGCGTGGGTTCACGTGTCCTAATAAACTGGTATGAGCCAAAGTAGGATGAAGCAAGGCGGGTCTATTTTTCCTTATCTGCATAGTTTATTTTGGACTAGACCCAGCTAGAAATGTGCAAGCGTTTGGCTGCATAACAATAAGCTAGTGAGCAGCAGCAGAGGAAAGAGACTGAAATCTTAGCAGAAAAGCACTTCAAGGCTCAAGCCAACCACTGACTCTAATAGATCATTTGTTTGGACTTACAAACTGTAGTAAAAAGGTAAGTCCACTTTCAATGGCATTTTTCAAAATTCCCTTTATTGTGTGCCTAAGCCCTTAAAGTCATACAGCAGGCAAAAAAACCCCACAAGGATACGTACCTTTTGTCCTGCACTGCTGGTCACTGCAGGTCCGGCGTTCCAGACCTCACTTGATCGCTTTATTGTGCCCTTGCTGCAGCTACAGCCTCCCACGCAATCTGGGGATTGCGATTCCCCATCAATCCCTGGGTTGTGGCTACGCCCTTTCCATTCATTGTAATAAACGCAGTGGACTAGGCCCTACATGCCCCCTCTCCATTGTAGTAAATGGAGGAGGCATAGTCACACCCCCTGCGACTAATGGTGGGGGTGTAGTCTTCACAGAAGTGCCAGAGAATAGAGTTTCAGGCTTCGGATGGTGTGGGAGACGGTGGCTGCAGCAGGGGCACGATAAAGCAATCAGTGAGTTCTGGAGCGATGGACCTAAAGTGACCAGCGGCACAGGATAACCTTTTGTTTTTTCCCTGCTTTATGACTTTAAAGTGCTTAGCTTTTCTGTTATTCTTTTTTTCTATTTGTTTGCAACTCTGTGTATTAATGTGTTTGCATTAACAAATGTACACCAGCAGATGTACCAGCAGAACAGTGGTTTTTAATTAGATTGAGCTTCTGTATTATTGACATCTCTGAAAGTGTTTCAGAAGGCAGCCAGAGAAGGAGGGCAGCATGCCCCAAGTGGTGTGTTATCACAAACTACCACATTTAGAGGATCAGCGTGGCAAAACATTGAATGATATGTTGGTAAAAGGATATTGTTTTTAGTATTTCTTACAAGCCACGGATCTTTATGCTACATAAATGGATAAAAAAATGTATTCAGTGCATGTAGCGTGTCCTATTTTGGTAATTCCTACAAAGTAATCGTTAGGACCAGATTTGTTTAAAATAGCGATTTGTCTGCATTACTTTGTTTGTGTCCAGTGTTTAATCTGTGTGATACTCCATTGTCTCCATTCGTTGTCAAAAAGGGAACATTGTTCCCTTTATGTGTCCCTGTAACCTTGGTAGTTTATGAAATCTCCTTGGTACCCTGCCTGATGGTGGCTGTGCATTGTGCAGCCCCATATTGAGCCCCTGTCATATGTTGGTTCTCCAACATTCTGTGCTTCATGTTTGGGCCCTGACCTTCCAGTCTGTTACTATTCTTTAGCTATACATCCCCCTTACTCAGCACCTGGGCACCCCCTTTATATGTGGCAAGAAAGCGAAGGTATTGGGTATTGGGTTCAGCATGGGGTAATGAAACTCCCATTCCCTGCTTGTCTCTTTTTTTAATCTCTAGTAACAGTGTGGATGTTTTGCCATTCCTCCTGTTTAAATAGTTACACTAAATGTAGGTCAGTTTAGTTAGGGTTTAGTGTAGGGAATTAAGGGGGGATAGGAAAGGGAAGGGACCATGTCTGCTAGTTCCTGAGTATAAAAATATGGTCTCAGGTAGTCTGTAAGGGGGGTGGCCAGAGCAGGGAATGGGTATATGCTGTCATGGGGTTGCACCCCAGAGTGCTCACCAGGACTTTGGAGGTCTGGCCACAGAAATCTAAGGGCCTTATTTATCAAGGGATAGCGCCAGGTAGTGTCTCACTAGCGCCAGGTAGCGCCAGCTATCGGCGGCTACCGACTCCAGAACGCCAGGCTGCGAACACAATCACGCATTTATCACGCTAAATGAGGCTAGCGCCGGCGAGAGCGTCAGCTAGCGCGGGATTCATCATGTTGCAGACTTCAGCGAACAGCGCCGCTGCTAATCCCATCACAGCGCCAGGTATGACCTCTCGCTACCTGGCGCTCTCCAATGCATTTCAATGGAGCACTCTTTAAATATTCCTAATTAATTGATATTAATGTTTTTTGTTTTTTTTTAAATGTCAAAAATTCGGTGACCACTTCTGCAATGTTATTTTTTTTTTTCAAGGTAAAAAAAAAAAAAATGTGTGCAGAATTGATATTACAGGTCTGATATTAATGTATTCATATTACAAAATGTTTATAAAAACTTGTTTATTATTTTTTTCAAAAAATAAGGTTGTTTGGGGGTTAAAAAAATTCTTTTAACACATCGCCGCCAGCGCTCTGGGGTTTAAACATGCATTTTACAGCGCGAGAATTTTTTGAGCGTGATTTGTTAATGAATATGCTGGGAGCCGTTCGCTATGGCCATTTGTTGTCATGCGCTCCCATACAGTGCGGAACCTGTCAAACAGCGACTCCAAACCCCGTATTCAACATTACCGCACACCGACTGAGTCGCTGTCAACAACCGAACAAGGGCCAAGCACAGCGAATACTAGCCGGCGCTGTGAAAATCATGCTACTGTCGCTCATCTGTCGCTACCTGGCGCTATTAATAAATCGGCCTCCCCATAAAGACTCACTTGAGTCACTTCCATGGTGATCTCAATTGGGGTAGAGCACAAGTCACCTGGATCCCTCTCCCACTGTAGCTGCCTTTATATACACTGATACGGTACATGCGGTACATACGGCACGGTATGATACAGTACACTGTTTCAGAGCTAGGGGCAGAACTAGCAGAGTAGATGTGGATTTTTTCACCACCACCACTTTCCTCATCGCTGTCTGGCAAAATATGAGTTGTATAGCTGATGCCCTGTAATGCCCTGGCTAATTGCTGCCCTTTGTTCAGATGGTAACCCACTATTATAACTCATATGTGCATATTGCATATTTACTAACAAACATGCCCCTACTCCAAGGGACACAATTTACATACAAGAACACGATTGTCCTTCCAGGAGTCCTAGGGCACATATACCACGCATGTTTATGGAACATACTCAAGGTTTTACCTTGTATGGCTCCTCCTAGGGTGACAGGGTGGGGTTTCATGAATGTACTTTGCAAAGCTAGACATGCCCCAAATGGTTGTACAGAAAAGCCTTGGGATGGTTCACTTTGCAGAGTGTGCTAATCAACACCTGTTCCTGCGTCTTTAGGGGAAGTAGTAGTGGTATAGTTAAAAGTATATTTCAGCATGCGGTAATCAGGCTCAGTCACTCACCCAGCCATCAGCTCCCACAAAGCACTTCTTAGCTAATAATTGTCCTACCCGTGTGACTATCTAATGAAATTGCTTCCCCGGTGAAGAGGACCTTTTGCCAATTTTTACTACTCCTGCTTCACTCTAATCCTAGATAATGGCGCCTGTGGTAGCTGTAAAGCTCTGCCTCCTCCATTCATTGCCACTGCTGTGTGTGGCAATGATGCCATTGCCACACCTATGCAATAGCTTATCAACTGCAGAAGGGGACAGTCTAAGAAGGGAATATCGTCAGGGACTTTTGGCAAATGTATTTCACAAGTTCAGTGGGTTTTGGTCGCAAACAACAGAGCTTACAAAAAAAAAAAACTAAAAAAAAAGAAAAACAAAAAGCCACCTTTGGTTTAGTTTTTTCCTGAAGGTGACTTCCGTACATCTCAGTGCTTGTTGGGTTGTACTGTTTTTGAACGCCGGCATCTCTTTCTATTTTGACATAGCTATTTTGGAGCTGCAAGTCACAATCCCCAATGTTAACTAATTAGCTTTGATTGGCACACTAGCTATTGGCTGGTTTGTGTCAATGCCTGTTGGACCCGAATGCCAAATATAGCAGTGTCAGTGAGCACCACTTTGTGCCACCGTCTATTAGGCGCTGCACAATGTATTTATTAACTTTTGGCATGATAAATATAACAGGCGCTGGTCCGCATTTCAACATTACAGTTACAGTATATCACTGGAGAGGGACAAAGGAGACAAACTTTACAGGGCGTTTAGGCTGCGTTTTAGTTGTTGGGGTTCAAATTACAGATTTGTAACAAAAACAATCCTGGAAAAACTATTTTACAAGATAAGAATAAAATTACATTTGGCAAAAACAAATCACAATGCAAGTTCTGTACAAATAATTGTGTGCAATTCAATACAGTTCTGCCCATTGAGGTCTACAGGATGTTAACTTACAGCACCATGATAAAACGGCACTCATAAACAAGAGCGCCAGTCACCGCAAAATATACGCGACCGCAATTAAGCGATAATAGCTCAGTGAAAACGGTGGCTGCGGTCAAACGATGAGCGAGAATTGGTTCATCCGTCACCCCTTGTATTGTTTTGGCTGACTCAAACTTTTTCATTCATCGCTTGATAGATGGAATGTGCAAACAGAAGTTGTCCACAAAAAATGTGTTTTGCAGAGAGAACGAACGCACAAAACTTCCGCTCCCTCACCAATTCCATCGGGATGCCAGATCGTTGAGGAATGTCAGACTGGCAGGGTAACTTATCCCTGCCTGTTGTCCCAGCTCTGGGCACCGCTGCTGCTTATCCTCGGGCGCACATACATCCGGGTCTGTGCAACTGGTCGGCGTGGCCTGCGTCCATTATCCTTGAGGATCGGCGGCAGTGGCAGTGTCCAGCGCGGCATGCCACACTGTCTATATAATTGGACATGAAAGAGGGAGATGCCACACTGTCTATATAATGGGGCATGGGAGAGGTGATGCCACACTGCTTATAAAATGGGCCATGGGAGAGGGGAATGCTACACTGCCTATAATGGGGGTATGGGAGTATGGGAGAATCCCACTCTGCCTTTAATGGGGGGATTCTGCTGTTTGCCCATTATTTGTTCATGGGGGGACGGTGTTTTAGCTCCCAATCCTATGTGCGTCTTATGGGCAGGTGCATCTTATAAGGCGAAAAATACGGTAATTGATATGAAAGGTGACTATAAACAGGTATTACAGCCACCAAACCTTCAATGTGGCTCCTGGCCCTCTCTCAGTGCTGAATGTGGCAAGTTTGGTGATCCCTGGTCTAGGTTGACAGAGTAGTTGAAGATGAAGTAAATGAAGTAAATCAAATTCAAACCTCCAAATGCCTCTTTTCCCTTTGGAGTCTCATTTTGTCTTGTTTGGAGGCATTACCAAACATTACATTGATATTGAGATAAGCCATACTTCCTCAGTTGACGTACAAAAAAAGAAGAGCATATTTCTCTGTGGTGGTGGTGTGTCCTTTACAGAAAAGCAGTTTCCTTTTCTCTCGAGACCTAACACCACACCTCCTCCACAAATACACACATCCCTTAAATTTAAAAGAATAGTCCACTCACCTTTATTATAAATAGGAGTGCTTCAGGCAAGGGTCAGGCCCCTTCACTGGCTGGATTATCATAAAGACCCTACGGGTGAGAGATATGCTTTGCTGGAGTGGGTGGCAGGTAGGGGAGGGGATTCTTGTATCCTCTATCCCTAGTTGACCTGAGGTCTTCAGGAAAATCCTTGAAACTAATCACTCTGAGGAATGACACATCTGTAGGTACAAAGAGTTATTTACTTAACCTATTCATGCTCTTACACCATCAGTGAACTCTGCATTAGAAAGATATTCACTTTTTCCCCGCCAAGCTCCATGCAACAAGAGATAGGAAACACACATGCAGCAGACACACCTCTCAAGAAGCAGGCATGCAGTACTGTTTCCTGGTCACCCATCTTACAGAACTCCACAAAGAAAAGACAAATATTTACTAAATTCAAGATTGAGGACCTGGACCTCCCTAAGGGTTTAGGTACACTTTAAACAAATCAAGAGATCAAATTTGGGTTTTGCGGGGTCCGGAATATACAATGTCTAAAGCCAATAAAGGTAAGAACAGTAGCAGCAAGTAATTCAAAACTGCACTGGAAGAGCACCAAAATATCCAAGGAACATTGTGGCACTATAACCCCCCCCCCACCCCAACACTTTACTCTCATAAAACATTTGTATGTAATGATAGAGGTCCCCTATACGAAAAAATATATCTTTTATACAGAACAAGTGTAATCTCTGACAGCCCTTTCAGGGAATACTCCATTGACACATTAGATTTGTGTCCATTGACACATTATGAACTGCGTGGTGCATCTTGCAAATTGCTGCATGCAGCCTTTTGCCGACAGCACAATTCAACCCATGGATGTCTTTTGGAAGCACAGGTAAAGTGCAGGCATATAAAAGATCACATTGTGGTGTCATTAAAGGGCCCAGATACTTACTGCTACCTCTTTGCATCCACTGCACCAACCTTCTTTCACCACTGGCTCCTTCCATTGGGGGTTATACTAATTATTTGTTGAAGCCAATGTGACTTTCAGTGTGCATTGAAGGTGTGGATTGCAACCAGGGCCGGCCTTAGGTTAATATGTGCCCTGTGCAAGACTGTGCAATGCCCCCCCCCCTCAATGTCACCCAGCTTTCAGTGTGTGCAGCCCCTCCCCTCATAGCCTAATAGCCAATAAGCCATGAGTCTGACATCCGAGAAAGTTGATCAAGTGGTCGCGCAGGGTGGGGGGATATTTTGGTAACTTAAATTCGCGATTTTGCTGAAATGTGGGTAGATGGCAACTGACTGAAAAAAAAAGTAGTGAACGTTCTACTCCTTTTTACACTGTAGTAAAAAGTGCCAATGACTTTCATTGTCTTTTTATCTGGTGATTCAATAAAATTTAGATTCTCAGGCGTTTTTTTCATGAAGTGAATTTTTTACTACCATGAGAATTTATTTCAACTCTTATTGAATCGAGGCCCAAGTCTCCGAGCAAACAAAACTCTCTCTTATATCTAACAGTTGCAATAGTTTTCTTGGGTCACTTAGCCAGCAATCTAACTGTACACTGATCCCTAATCTGGTCCTGGTCGGTTTAGAAACAGCACTCTGGAATTATGGGTCTTGTAGTTTTTCCACATACCCTCAACTCTCTAAGGATGCTGGGAGTTGAAGCTTTTATGAGTCTCTTCATACAGCAGCCCTGCCCAAAGTTTGTTGTTGTTAAAGTGGACCAACACCGAGAGGTGATCGGCCCGGAAATCTATAAGATTCCCGGGCCGATCACCTCCCACCCCGCGGGACATCCGAGATCGGGATGTCCCGCGGGGTGAAACCCCCCCAGAAACCCCAAATAGCTTACCTGATCTTCGGCGGCGGCCGGCCGCCGCCGCCTCCCTCGCGCCCCTGTAGGCGTGCTCGCGCCCGCGCCGGCCATCTGCGAATGGCCGGCGGGGGCGCGCGCCGAAAGTGACGCGAGGGAGGCGGCGGCGGCGGCAGCCGCTTGGACGTTCCTGATCCCCGCCTGGACGTTAGCGGGGATTGGACCGTCCAGTCACGTGGGAGCGGGGACAGGTAAGATTTTGGGGCTTTCTGGGGGGTTTCACACAGCGGGGCACCCCCGATCGGGGTGCCCCGCCGAAGTGGACCAAAACCCAGGATAGTCAAAATCCTGGGTGTTGGTCCACTTTAAGATGTCAAAGTGAAACAATACAATGTTGCAACTAAGCCTGAACCTGTTTCTCTTCTCTGCTCTCCTCAGTATTAAACAAAGTTTGATCTAGCAGATTCTTATTGAACTGGGCCTTCAGCATGATTTAATTAAAAGCCCAAACCCTTAAACAACTATTCCCCAGTATCTAAAATTAATATATTTCAAGTTTTTAGTCACTTACTTATTATTCTTTCCCCCACTGGGCTGCATCTCTGTTCAGGACTCTAGGATATGGGCACCGCCATCTTGCCTCAAAAGTATCACACATAATGAGGAGAGGAGAGTGGGATAAAGTGCAGGAGGCGGGGTTATAGCTGTACTTTGCTCAGACAGAGCCGAGCTGGTGTCAGGGAAAGGACAGCAATTCCAGAATGCAGAGTGACACATTCAGAAGACACTTCCTGTTTGCAGGCTGCCTGATGCCCCATGAGCCGCCATCTTGGATGTTTAAAGGCTGATAACATGCAGTAGATTTAGGTAGGATAATTTTAAATGTGAGCAATCTGTATGTACAAGGTGTGAGAAACATATAAGATATACTCTTATTCAGGGTGAAGGTCCGCTTTAAGGAGGCTTAGCAAGGACATATATTTGGGATGCCTCCCAGCCAGACCCCCTGCACAGGCAGCACACTCAGCAAGCCAGAATCTATTCCCTGCTGGGCATGCTCATGCTGACAAAGCTTTTCCCAGCAGGAAGAGTGTGTAAGGCAGGGGATGCCGCTGTCTGCACCTCATGTGCTAAATTGTCTGTAGTGCTAGATTGGCGAGTGTGCTGCTCGGGCAGGGTTTAGCTAGCGATTTGAGCTTTAAGGCATCCCAAATCTGGATACCCCAATATGACCAGTTAAAATAAATGACACCTCCACCCCAGGAGTAAATACATGACACTCCCACCCCAACATTAAATACTTAAATACCTGACACTCACAGCCTCCACCGTAGCAATAAATACATGACATCCCCAGGTTCAGCATTAAATACATGGCACCCTAACCCCAGCATTAAATATGTGGAACCTTAGCATTAAATACATGGCATCCCAACCCCAGAATTAAATACATGGCACCACCCACAACAGCATTAATTACACCCCCGTTCCCAACCCCAGAATTAAATACATAGCACCCCAACCCCAGCATTAAATACATGGCACCTCCCAGGTTAGTTAAATTGGTCTGAGCAGTTGCCACCCTTCTTCTATTTCCTTTGTTTTTGTTTTTGTTCAAGCACATGGGGTGGGGGGTCTGTATCTGTACTGCAAGGTTTTTGACCCCCCCCCCCCATGTGCTGCATTCAAGGTTATAGGGCAATCTCGGGTAAGCCTGCTCCCAATTTATCCTTTGCATTGTATGTCCCAAAGTGAGCTCTCATAGTTTAGAGTTAGGACTCCGCCTGCAGAGAGGCACCATGGTATTTGGTGGTGCAGCTGTGAGCCGTGTACGGGTGTGGGCTCTCCAGGATACAGCCAAGCCACGCACGGGAAAACGACACTGACACCAATGTTTGTAAACCAAACTTTTACTACAAAAGAACGCCAATCCCACTTCAAAAAGACAAATGGGAGAAACAATAAAAAATCAAGTATACACACTTAGCCTGGGATGAGAACCCCTGTGCTACACAGCCAGATGACCCTGATTGGATGTTATAGGAAGGCCCGGTGATTCACCTACTAGTGGGTGCACTAAAAAGGGTCATCGGCGGTACAGCACAGCATCTTACAATCCTATCACCATAAAATAACAGAAGAACAACTCCCCTCCCCAGCACTAGCCCAAAACCCAAAAGAACGATGTTGCTACTGGATGAGTGAATAATCCCCTGACCGAAGATTGCAGTTGCCAGCTTTCACAGGTTAAAATGTTCTTTTGAGTTCTAAAATCCAGGCAGCAAACGGCAAACAGGGAAGAACACTTTTGGCCTAACTAAAAGGCCTAGTCTAGCATGCTATTATGTATTGTTACTGACCCGGGTCTGAAGGATGCATTCCATAAGGTCTCAAAGCTGGGCCGCAGCAGGTTCTATCCACCAGCCGGGAGAACAGCAGGCTGACTCCTAACACAGCACTCAGCAGATGTCCTGGAAGAGTTCTCCGCTTTCAGCAAGGATCAGGATAACGTTCAGTCCCTCTATAAAACTGGTCTTCGCACGACACACAGGCCTCGCTCCCACACGCTCTTCCTCTGCTGTCCCAAGATGGAGGTCTCTCTGCTTCCACTTTCTTCATCCCCAACAAGCTGACTTGTTTCCTGTCTCTGAGTGTAAGCATAGCTTAGCTACGTGGGGTTAACAGCGGCTCCTTGTGGCAAAACAGAACAACAGTCTCTATGTAATGTCATTTTTACCCTCTTACACAGCTTCAGCATACTTCTGCAGATGTTTGTGGACCAAGCCCTTGCTACCCCCATTTTACAACCAAGTTTGGGTCCCCATTGACATCAATGAGGTTTGGGATCAGGTTAGGGGAGCCTGAAACAAACTTTTGCTGCAATTCTGGCCAGACTCGATGAGCCTGAACTTCTACAGGATTGCTCCACCCTATTCATTATTTGCACATTATTTGCACTTATTTAGACTGGACATAGCTAGGAGTGTACAAGTGCTTTGCTGCATAAAAATAAGTTAGTAAGCAGCAGAGAATACAGCCTAAAGTTTTAGCTGGAAAGCACTTTAAAGCTCAAGCTAACCACTGCTTCTAAGAGAACATTTATTGGACTTGCATGCTGTAAGAAAAAGGTAAGCCCACTTTCAGTGGCATTTTTAAAAATGTTCATTTTTGTGTACCGAAATGATTTTCTCAAGGTGCTGAGCTTGTTTTTTTTATATTTACTATTTGTTTAAAACTCTGTGTATTAAAATATATAGTTTTGTCCGGCAACAATATGTTTAGGTTAGCAACCATACACCAGCATGATGTGTTTGGTGTAAAGGGCTGGGACTTTTGGCTTGATATTCATCTGATTGGCTACAACAGAGATGAGGCTCTACACTTGTGAGCACACACATTTAACCATTTTGCTCTAATTCATCCTCTGCAGATGAGGGGATTACATTTGTGTGTTCCAGTAGCTAAAAGGTAAGTGGCAGCGTTCTCACCTGGAAAGTGGTCCCTCTCATTACTGCTGCCTGTTTTTTTCACACTCTGCATTGTAGGGGGAGGGGAGCGGCTGCTTAGCTCACTTCTACAAGTGGAAGGCTGGGATTTGTAGGTGGCAGCTATACTAAGGGCGTTACTAAAGGCTAGATAAGCCACACCCATTTAAGCAACATGGCGCAATCCTAACACAAATGTTTATTTCACATTTCTAAAGCGGAAAACAATAAGCCTAAACACCAAAAACCTACCAAAAAGTTTCCATCTAAGTTCTAATTTCCAATATATAGAGATTTCAGTTGTTAAAGAGGACCAACCAGCTATAAGCGCCAGCCATGGAGTTTAGAACACTCCAGAGCAGGACGATTTACTGGCCCTGGAGTGTCCCAAAAACTGAAACTTCATGGGAACCCCAGCACACACTCACCTTTCCCAGGGGTCCCACACTACATTTGTGGGCCTCAGCCTCCTCCCTTGCATCTCCATGGCTGAGGAGCCCTGCTGACGAAAGGGAGGCCAGGGATACAGCTGCAGGGTTGAGCTCTAGGTGTTTGGTCCACCTAGCCAATAAGAAGCAGCCAACTCACAGGGACCTGAATCTACTGGCAGACCTGGTATTTACTGGAGCCCCACAAGGAGGGTCAGAGTGCACTGCAGGCACAAGCAGAGTCATTCCCCATAAAGCTGGAAGCTCATGCAGGCGAAGAGGTGAGGAACAGAAGGATGAGACGTAAAGGTGACTAGTCAGGCAAGCCAGGCAGAGGTGCAGATCAATGAACAAGCCAAATTGGGTGCAGGCAGAACAGGTGCATGGTCGAATAGATAGCCAAAGTTACCACAGGATGTCAGTCCAAAATCAGGCCCAACAGGGAACAAGGCATTTGTGAATGGCCGGCACAGGCATGCTCCCTGTTAAAAGGCAGCAGGGGATGTGGCCGGATCAGCACGCTCGGATCCGCTCGTATTAGACGAGCTCCAAGACGAAGGGGCTTTAGCGGATCCGAGCATGCTGACTGGACGAGTAGCCACACATGCGTTGTAGGACCAGGAAGAGGATAGTTTGTTCGGGCGACTTGGGGGGTTTCAAACAGCGGGGCCCTCCCCAGATGGGGTGCCCCGGGGGCAAGAACCAAAACCCAGCATAGTCAAAATCCTGGGTTTTGGTCTACTTTAATACTATTTTGGACAAATTTTCGAAACCTGAACTGAACAGGTGTAAAAAATATTTGGCACATGTCTGTATGTTTTTTTGTAACTAAAGAAGTCAGCATCAGTGAAAAAGACATGCAGCGTTAACTGTATGTTTTTTTTTACGGTTTAAATAAAAACTGTGGCACCTCCCCCTCCAGATTACCGTGCGCAGGCACTGGGGGTGCAGAAACACCTGACACCAATCAGCATGGGCCTGGTGTTGATCCTGGGGTGACACTGGCTTACTATGCCTGGTGCACTAGACTGCTAAATTGAAGGGGGGAAGTTAACTCCTATAAGTCTGTAGACATAAATCTAGTGCAATAGCATTTTTTTATTTACTTCAACACTTTTCACAGGCCTTTCCAATAGGCAGTGTTGCATTGACAAAACTTTTGGAGCAAAAGAAAGTCTAGTTACCTTGATCTATTAGTAATTAGATTACATTACATGGATGAATGTGATGCTTCATAACAAAGTGACTAGTTGCACAAGTACATCAATAATAGTTGCTATGGATTCCAAATGATAGGTTACATTCAGGGCCAAATGAAATACACAGACATTTGGCTTTTTCAGCACCTTAGATGCTTTCACAGATTTTCCCTCACTTTTCACTCACTAAAGCCATTTTTGTCATGCAAACAGAAATATATTGCACGCATTTTCAAGTCTATTTGACTGGACAAATTTTAAAAGTCAGCTTTGCTGAACTGGTCGCAACTACATACATTTTTTACATGCGATCTAATTTTCCGACCAAAACATTTTTTTTCTATGTTTATTGAATCAAGCCCATTGTGACAAAGCTAATGGAGAGATTCTGTTTATTGCTGTGTGTCTAATGCGGTAAGTGGCCATTCAAAAAAAGTGGAGGTGTGGCCTGAGGCCAAAAAGAAGTGGGGAGGCCGATTCATTAATAGTGCCAGGTAGCTACAGATGAGCGTCTGAAGTGCGGCGCTAAGAGCGACCGCTAGTGTACGCCACGAACGGCTGTGAGTCGCTTTTGCAGGCCTCCTCAGTCGCTATCTGCCGTTCTTGGGAAGAATGCATACATTGGTGAATGTGATGTTTCAGATCTGCTTTATAGGCGCTGTTATTTTTTCACACGGTATTCAAGACAGCGCCTGAGCGTTTGTTTGCTGTTGGATTGAAATCAATGTTAGAACATTCTGTAGTAAACACATTGCACCATGTTTATTTTTTTTTTTATTTTTTATTTTTTTGATTTAGGTCAACTTGCAGACCAACCCTTATTATTATTTTGGTAAACTTGCAGACCAACCCTTATTATTTATTTATTTTTTTGATTTGGGTCAACTTGCAGACCAACCCTTATTATTATTTGAGTCAACTTTCAGACCAACCCTTATTATTATTTGGGTCAACTTGCAGACCAACCCTTATTAATTTTTATTTTTTTGATTTAGGTCAACTTGCAGACCAACCCTTATTATTATTTTTTGTTTTTATTTGGGTCAACTTGCAGACCAACCCTTATTTTTTGATAAAAGTAGTCCAGTACTTGTAGTATAGTTAAGGTGAGCTAGCTTACCGAAAAAAACAAGGTAATCATGCTTTCCCTTAGCTCGAAGCCAGTCTGGGTGTCCTCTGTCGTTTCTGTGGGCATGTTGGGGATTTCTGGCACCAGTGCTGTTTCTTCAGGGGGTTGTATTCTGTGGCATATGCAAATATTGTGTAGGACACAGCATGTGAGGATGATTTTTGAGACCTTTTGTGGACTGTACAACATTTCTCCTCCTGGGTGTGCCAAACAGAGAAAGTGTGCTTTCAGCAGTCCAATGGTTCTTTCCACAATGCATCTGGTTTTGCGATGTGCTGCATTGTAACGTAAGTGGCCAGAGGTCTGTGGGTTTCTGACCGGAGTCATTAACCACGTTCTCTGCCCATATCCCTTGTCCGCTGTGGAATAAACACATTGAGAGAGACAGCAATTAGTAATAGTCCATGTAATTTTTCGTCATATTTTAAATTTAGCTTACTAGGCCACATATTTGTATCAAAATAATTTGACATGGTTATTTATTTACCCAGTAGCCAGCCAGGTGGCATTTCATTGTTCTCAAACTTCTGGCACAGGACTGATTGCTGGAGCACGTAAGAATCATGGCATGAGCCGGGGAAGCCAGATCTCATGGCCCTCAGCTTCATGTCATGGTCACATACCACTATGACATTCATGGAATGGAATTGTTTCCTATTCCTATAATGCAGCTCCTGTGCACGGGGAGGGCGGAAAGGGATATGTGTACCATCCACGCACCCTAGCACATTCGGAATCCCTCCCATGCGGTAGAACGCATGCTTTATTTGGGCAACCTCATCCTCATCCTCAGGAAATTTGATATAAACAGGGATAAGGTCACAAATAGCCAGTACTACCTGGTAAAATATGCGGCTCATTGTAGCCTGGCTGATCCCGCTGAGGAGGGCAGAGGTTGCCTGGAAATTCCCTCGTGCCACAATATTAAGCGTGGCACATAGGCGAACTATGCCTGGAATGGATTGGGTGCGTCTGGTGGATGGATCGATTTTGCTCTTAATCTGATCATATAGGGACTGTAGTGCTGCACAATTCAGACGAAATCTGCTTCTGATCTGCTCGTCACTTAAATCCCACGCTGAAAGACGGATGCCAAAGCACCCTCCTCCCTGGCCTCCTGTCCTCTGTCCTGTCACCCTCCTCCCTGGCCTCTTCCAGTAGTCTCCCACAACCATACATCCAGAACCCAAACATCACCCTCATATCCATCTCACAATCACTGGCCATAGCTACAAAATAATGCAAAACAAATTAATCAAACCAACACACCACAGACACAAGCACACTCCTCACACAATCACACCAATGCAGCTCAACACAAAACCAGATGTATAGTGGTTAGAACCAGCAGACTGCTGAAAGTGTGCTTTCTAAGTTAGGCACAACCAAGAGGGGATTTGCTGCACAACCCACAAAAGGCCCCAAAAACAATCCTCACTTGCTGTATGATACACAATATTTGCATATGCCAACAAAACAAATCTCCCAAAGAAACAGCACTGATGACAGAAATCACCCAGCAAGCCACGCAAAGTAAGTCAAAAACCCAGCCAGACACTTTTTGCAAGCAAGGGAGAAAAGGAAAACACCACAGCCTTTGCCACAGTGTAACATTACAAGAAGGTTGTAAAATAAAGCTACTTATACTTTGGAAACTGACTGGTCCGCTTTGGCGCCTCTTGCGTTGCTTAGCTATTTCCGGTCTGCAATTAGCTTCCCCAGGTGTGCTTGAAATGGCTTGCGCATGCATACGCTAAAGCATACTAGCGTACGTGAGCAGCTTTAGCGGATATGGGTGATCATTCAGTTTTTGGCCAATTAAACTTATGCTGCTCTTAATTCAAATAGCCGTTTTTAGAGCCACATTTAACATGTGTTTAAGAGACCTGAGTACCTTGTTTTCTTTGGTTGCGTTGGTTGGTTAATGAGCTCTCTAATTATTTAATTGTCTTCCACACATGGTTGCCAGAAACATCAGTCATTGCAGTGGAGATGTCGCTACAAGCACCTGGCCAGTATGTGTGAAGCAATTAAGTGGACCTGTTTGTGATTGGTTCTTAGAGCACATAAAACCTGGCACACCCAAGCAGCAGTTGTTGCCATTCTGTAGTCTGCATGCGTGCTTGTGTGTTGTATAGTGGTGTGTGTGCAGCTACAGGATGGAGCCAAATTCTGGGCATCTGCCGGCCACAGCTGGACCAAGTAGGACTGTGTTGGGTGCTGTGCGCAGACCTCCCTTAAGGAAAAGGGCACAGGCCGAAGGTGAGGCAGCATCTAAGGCCAGGCGTTCATTTGCCAAGAGGGAGCCAGAATTTAATTTAGCGGATAACAATAATCTTGTGCGTCTGACCCTGGCTAAATGGGAGCTAATATTTGGCTCCCAAAGTCAGTCTTTAGGCAAGCAAGAAAGGAGCAAATTGTGGGATGCCATTGGTGAGGAGCTTACTAGCAGTGCTCAATACCCACGTAGTGGCACATCCTGCAAGAAACGCTTCTACACTTTGAAAAGGGCCCTTATGCAAAAGATGAAGAATGATTTGCTTGTAGAGAGTGGGACAAAACAGGGTCCAAAGAGTAACTACAGGCCATATGAGGAGATGCTGAAGTGCAAGATTCCGCTCATTCGGCTGCAGGGTGTTGATGCTGGGGATGACACCACAGGTTGGGCTGAAGGTACATAGTTTTTACATTTTTCAATCTTGTTGTTTTAATGTATGTTCTTTTGTTTAAATATTTTTGCAAAACTAACAGTAGGACATGTGAAGTAGTACATTATACCTCATTAATGTGTGACTTTCCTGTCTCTTGCATTATGCATAGGTGCACATGGTGAGGCCCAGGATTCTGGGGAGGAGGACACCCAAAATCCGGCCCTTCCCCCAACCTCAAGCATAACCCAGTCAGCCATTGAAGGTATTTTTAATTAATTTTTGGGGTGCAAAAATTAATTTTTGGCCGCACATTACCAATGCCTAAATCCTTACTTTGATTTCTGATAGTTGCCCTGACATTTGCACCAGCATCTCCTCAGGAGTCAACCTACTCTTTGGATGCTGGTAAGTGCATGTGTCAACCTTGCTTTTGCTACTTTAACACAAGTGCAGGTCTTTCATTCATCTATTTTCATTGTAGGCCAAGTCCCTGCTTCATCTTTGGACACCACTTCCTGTGTTGCAGGTCAACCGGACCCTGTTGGTGTGTATTTCCAAACACACTGTATCCTTTCTGCTGTTTGAGTTACAATGTGTATATTTTGTCTAAAATTCTACATGATTTAAATTACAACTTCAATATGGATATTTATAGTGGATTGTTCATCAACACGATCAGAAATTAAATTGTTGTAATGAGTTCCATGCATTTTTTGATTTTTTAAAATTGAAATACAAACATTCACTATACTAGTGTTGGTAATATTGATATACATTGTGTATTTTAGTTGACCGGAATACAGGAAGTGGCCGTCCGGAAAGGGCCCTTCGCCGTGAGGCTGCTAGAGATGAGGGTAAGTTTGGTTTGGTATATTCTCTAGGAAGGATGTTGGCTAACCTGTTTTTTGGATTTATTAGTCCAACTTGTTATTAAACATGGTTTTTTTAGGGCAAAGCTCGAGTGAGGGCCTAAGTCGGGACATCTGTGAGATGGCGGGTATGTGTAATTTGAGCAATATGTGTAAGTTATTGTTTGCCACAATGATTTCATCCTCTTCATCTTACATACATGGTTGGAATATGATGTTCAATTACACATTTTTGCTATTGTGCAATCCGGCACTTTGGAGAGGTATGGCCTCGATAGTGTATCCAAAAAATAGTTCCGCAATCTCAAATGACCTACTAACATGACTTTCCTGTTTAGCATATGCCAGCTTGCCCCATCTCTCAGATGTGGATTTGCCCCTTTCTGGCAGCCAGACACCGGAACTACTTTGGCCGGAGCAGACTGAGGTACCATGGCTGATTTGTTGGAACAGTAACCACATTGACATGTTTGGGGGTACTACAGGATCCACCATGTAACATACAACATATTTGTGGTTTAGCAGGAGTCCATCACGGAAACCCAGGCTGTGCTCTCTGCCCAAGTGCCGTGTGGACAGGCTACAGAGGATGAAGCAACGGTACATTATAATGGAACCCTTTTTTAAAATGTTTGGGAGGGGATTACCTACATTGTTCCAGCTTCACTACAATCTTGTTTTTTGTGTTTTAGGCTGATCATCCTACAACTGGAGCTTCTGCACCCACAAGTGCAGATTTTTACCAGCTAGGGGTCCCGATGCTGGAGGGCTACAGTCAACAACAGCCACGTGCTGGAACTAATGAGTGCATTGCGGCGTTGGAAAATCAGTCGCAAATTCGGGACCTGCAGCAACAACTGCGAGAAGTGCAAAACCAGCACTCAGAGATTACTCAGGCAATACAACAAATGACAAATTCGATCCAACAAATGTCACATGTCATACAAGAATCTGGACAGCGCCAGGGCCAAACTTTGTTGTTGATACATCAGCTAATTCAACAGCAGTCTATTTTTTTTACTGCACTGTTGTCCCCCAACACCACCCCTAGCAATGAATCGCAACCTCCCAGGCCACCCAGGGAATAATTGTGGCACTTCTTCTTACCTTGAAATGCATTAATTTTAAGGATTTTCTTTTCTTGGAATAAATGTTTGAACCAAACCTCCTCTTAGTGTTTTTGAGAAGACAAATCTACTAACACAGTCAGTGATAAGTCTCTAGATCTAGATATGTACATGTAGGCAGAAATGTATGACACACATTGTTTGCCATACATTACTATGTTAACACATTAAATGCCTAACAATGTTTGAGAAAATGCTATAACTAATGGGTTGCTAGACACTTAAACTATGCTTTACAAGGCACAACACACTGAAAGTAGAAAATTACAAAATATTTATTGCCTTCAAAGGCGGCCAACATGGCCAAAATTAATCCGCACAGCGGAACAAACCATACCCCCCACCCTAATGCTGTTTCTTCTTGCCCAGCAGCAAAAGGCGCGTTCGACGGACGTACTGCCACAGTCTGCGATGCTCTGTTACACAAGCTGTAGAGAGTACAAAAAAACATTTTAAAAAATATAATGGGATATAAACATACACAGATGTAGGAATGTTATGTAATTTGCTCTAATTAGGTGACCAACACATTAACATTGGTGCAAACTGGGCCCTTATGTGTTACCATTATATGAGTAGTAGTGCATTTATCATCCAAACCAAACATTTAGTATGAACTGTTTGGAAGAAATGAAGGAATAAGTTCCATTGTGGTCATTTATTGGGTTATTTACAGCCAAACATCATGTCCAAAGTCATAACGATTAAACTACTTGTGAAAATCATATTAGAGTTCCCAACCTTAGCAGGCAAATATTTTTGTTTAAAGCAAACATTTTACCAATACATGTAAAAACCAAAAATGTGAGCCAACAATCAAGCATACAGACATGCATTTAGGATTGTGGGTCGAGAAAATGTAACCTAGATGTGTGCTTAGAAAACACATAGGGACATTGTCAATTAATAAAGATTTTAGACTAAGACATAGGTGTCCTAAGTATTTTGGGATATGAAGTTGATGTACTCACCATCGCAGCTGTGGCTGTGGCCCATGCTGCTGGACGTCCCTGGAGCTGGGGTGGGGAGTATGGTCACAGGGTCCGTCTGCGTGGAAACATCTGTCATGAGAAAGCAAAAACAAAATGAGTTTGCCAATTACACATTAAGATTAGACATCCATCTGTTTAGGGAGTCTTGAAAAGAATGCTTGCATGGTTACACACATGTCATACATTAGCATATTTACTGGTCCGTGAGGTCATGGAAATTATTTATGTGTGCAACATGGACACATCAATATAATGTGCCACTAACCTTTACAGTGCAATGCTAAGACAGTAATTTAAGTTGAGGGTAGAATATTAATTGTAGAGTGTGCAACATGTGTTAGCAGGAACAACTTACAAAACTAACACATTTGCTAGCCACCATCATGGTGTACGCAGAAACATTGGGGTGGTTTGCAGTTGGATTGGACTGGAGTGGGGTTCGTGAGGTTAATTTAAATTACACTACAATCTTGTACTATGTAGCAGCAAACATGTGTATGTATTTTGGAATGTCATTACATATGGCATGTGAGGGATAACAAACAACAAACATTTACCACGACTATGCCCGCGGGCAAGGGCTGGCGCATAGCTGCTGGAGGTGGTGGCTCTATGATGCCCTAAAAACCAGATAACAAGGGCACAGGATTAGTGCTAAGTCACCAGGATCACCTGTAACAGACAAACAAGAATTAGAAATGCACTCACCAGGGGATGAACTGCCGCTGGTATCCCAGGGAGGACTCTGAGGAGGAGGCGTTGAGCCTCGACTCCTCACAATCGGCCCAGAAGATCCTAAACCACATGGGCCACCCTCCTCCCTCTCACTCCCAGATCCTCGAGGGAGTGTGGGTCCACCTCCGCCTCCCCACTTGGACTCCCCACTTGAGAGTGGCCCATGGGGTTTGTGGACTCAACTGAGTCCAATTGTGAGGAGCTGAGGCTCAACACTGCCCGCCCCCCAGCAGCACACTCCTCTGGGGCGTCATCCCCTTCCTCCCCTGGGTCCTCAAGATAGGACTGGCGAGAGAGCCCCTCCCACGCAGATTCATCCGACCCCACCACTCTTCTGCGGGGGAGGAAACCCTTCCCACGTTTGCCCAGGGGAGGACGCTTATCTGTGTAAAAGGGGGGAAAAAAAGGACATCTTTAAAACCAAAATTGATAATACTACATTAGTGGAATGAATTACATGTTGTGAGCTGACACTTACCTGAAGCATAGGCATCATAGAGCCTATAAACGCCCTCTGGGTCCCGGCGCTTGAAGTCCGACCATTTCTGTATAATTGACCGGACTGTCAGCTGGGTCTGGAAGCGCCAGGACACAGTCGCCTTCACCTCCAACGCTATGCACCTCTTTGCACCACGGGCATAGTCGTATTCCCGAATCAAAAAATCCTATAAAAAAAACACATTTTAAAAACAAACATCAATACATATATATATATATATAGACTAATAACCATAAATAACAAGCTATATGGTTGCACAACTTAAATGGAACATATACTGACTTTGACCACCTGGCCGTTCACCCGCGTATCCACACGTTTTCTTTTTAATTTTTGGGGTGTGGGGGGGACAGGGGAAGTTGAGGGACCAGGGGAGACAGGGGGAGGAGGGGTTGGGGAGGAAGATTCAGAGGAGTAGCTGGGGAGGCGGATGGCTCTGCGTCTTGGCCGCATTGCTAGTCCTCAGAGGTGGAAACCGGAAGTTGCAAAACTAAAGTAAAATGACAAAAAAAATATAAACACACGCATTGTTAAAATACGCTAATATACGCTTATCAATTCGCTAGGATACGCAACATTACAATAGCGTATAGTGACGAGTCAGCTGCGCCCGTGTCTGCTGCGTATTCATCAACAATCAATCAACAATCATCGACAATCAATCATTACAAGTCAATTGCCACAAAAAAAAACAATACCACATATATGATCAGCACAGCGCCGCTGCCTGCTACACATAGCGACTCGGCATAGCGACTGGGCCTCGCCGCAACACCACGGATTCAACAAAGAGATTACTATCATAGAGCGTGGGCGCTGTTTTTAGCTGACTGCGGCACAGAGCGCCTGTAACGGTTTTAAAAAAAAGATTATTTGGAGGTTTGACACCTTCGAAAACGCTAACAATAACTGAAATGACATTGGAAGAGGGCTGTGATTTGGACATCCAAGTGACACATTCCGAAATACATTTAAACAAAAAAAAAAATTCAAAAACATTCCTGACAAATCAGAATTAATGTTTAATGCATATACTA
The DNA here is from genome assembly GCA_027917425.1 of Gastrophryne carolinensis. Lineage (NCBI taxonomy): Eukaryota > Metazoa > Chordata > Amphibia > Anura > Microhylidae > Gastrophryne > Gastrophryne carolinensis. The sequence continues at coordinate 125,522,369 of CM051236.1, forward strand.
ATTAAAAAAAAAACATATACAAAAGCAAAAAAAAAAGTGTCTGCCATAGAAGTGTATGGGAGAGCGCAAGGTAGCGAGAGGTAATACCTTGCGCTGTGCAAGGCAAAACACTGGCGCTGTTCGCTGAGGATGAGAAATTGATGAATCATCCGCTACATGTCGCTATTCCAGTCGCTACACAGATTCTGGTTGATAAATGTGCAATTGTGTGCCGTGCCCTGCGTTGACCAGGCGTTGACCAGTCGCTATTTGGCGCTAACTCCCACTAACCAGGCGCTGCATGACGCTATCCCTTGTTAAATAAAGGCCTTAGACTTGTTGCTGCTGCATGTTGAGACTGCAGAGCCTGATAGATCTCCTGCAAGAAAGGTAAGCTAAAATGCTAAGATAATTTTTATCTGGCTAGACATGTTCTAAATTTTTACTTGCAATTCTGTGCCAGGAGGGTCCTGATCCAAAGTGATTTAAAACTAACTTAATCTAACTGCCCCCCTGAGATCAGCTTGATTGGATAGCTAAACAAATATGTATCTACCTCCAATGACTGATGGCTGACGCCTACAAGTTTTGCAGCCGTGGAAAAGTGCTGAATATTCATGGTTATTGGAGGAGGATTGTGGTGATAAGGTGAGTATTTTTTTTAAGTATCTATCCAAATAAGGGCTAGTCTGGTGATAGGGAGTGGGGAGAGGGATTGGGACTTGTAGGCTAAAGATGTAATTTAAAGTGGCTAAAGACTGACCAACCCCTTTCCCCATTTTGGTTGGTGATCGGTGGGGTTTCAAACAGTGTGGGCATCCCAAATTGGGTTGCCCTGGGGATAGGCAGCCAGCCGGCCGGCCCTGTTTTTTACCAAAGATTTTACTAAATAATTTAAGACTTTGTTTTTAAGCCTTGGTAAATGTAGGGCTTTTACACCATTTTGCATATATACACTTTGGTTACTGAAATGTTTGGAAACTCTTGGGTTTTTATATGCTGGCATAACTTAATGTAGGCTAAAGTGCAGTATCTGATTTAATGATTACATTTTATTACATTATACAACCCATGTTTGCAATGTTTTTACCACTCACAAATTTGATTTCATGCTCCTAAGGAGAAAAAACACTGTATTCCAGGGCCAGCAGACTAGGTTCCGCCTGGGGCACCAGGATTCGGGGTGCCCCACTGTTGCAGCCCTCCCCCCCCCCCCCCCCCGCAGTGCGTCGTAAACCCTTCCTTTCCCACTCCAACTCCCTCACCACAATTGGGGCTGCATCCCTGCAGCTATGCCGTGCTCCCATGTTTAGCCATTCAGAAAGGCCGGCTACCCCCACTCCATGTCACAACAGTCTAAAGCAATACCTTTATGCCGTGCATTAGTATACATGGCATAAAGAGCTGGTTGGACGAGAGCCCGCACGTGCTCTGTGGGAATGGCAGGGGTGACCTGAGGCTGCCTGAGGCAAGCTTTGAAAAGACGCCCCCCCCCCCCAAAAAAAAATGCCGCTCATCAATAGACCCATGCGCTGTGCTCTGCGGCTGTGAACAATCTAAGTGAGAGAGCGTCTGGCACAGTGAGTACCTCAGTACTGTGCTTGCTGGAAAAGTGGTCAGCAGATCTCTGCCAGGAGAACGGAGGACCCCACTTTTATGCTCCCTCCCTGCCAACCACTGTGCTTCCTTGTTTTGGCAATGGACAAGCTTGTCCCACAAATTGCCGCCAATGGACTCTACTACCTGGTTTTGACCTTGTAGCTAAGTTGGGGGGGGAGGGGGACATTTTTGACCATTTGTCCTCTTCCAAGAAATCCCCCCAAAAAACCCACACGGAGATCACATTGAACACAGAGACCATAGACGAGACCAAGTATAGAGAAGTTGCACAACAGCAAAATATGCCACTGTATTTTGTTTTTTACCAAAGATTTTACTAAATAGTTTAAGAATTTTGGGGAGGCTGCCTGAGGCAAGCTTTGAAAAGACGCCCCCTCCCCCCCCCAAAAAAACATGCCGCTCATCAATAGACCCATGCGCTGTGCTCTGCGGCCGTGAATAATCTAAGTGAGAGAGTGTCTGGCACAGTGAGTACCTCAGTACCGTGCTTGCTGGAAAAGTGGTCAGCAGATCTCTGCCCACAAATTGCCCGCCAATGGACTCTACTACCTGGTTTTGACCTTGTAGCTAAGTTGGGGGGGGGGGACATTTTTGACCATTTGTCCTCTTCCAAGAAATCCCCCCAAAAAACCCACACGAACATCAGATTGAACACAGAGACCATAGACGAGACCAAGTGTAGAGAAGTTGCACAACAGCAAAATATGCCACTGTATTGATAACTCAAAGCAACTAGGCTAGTTTTTGATTTGATGTTTTGCTAGTCACTAAACTGTCTTCCTTCATTCAGAATACCACCGGATATTTTTTGTCAATTCAAACAAAACTCAGAAAGCAAGTCAGAACTAGCAAAACATCTTCATGAAAAATACTCCAGTTGCCTTGACTTATTACTACAGATGTACACTGACCAGGATAAATGAGAACCTGCACAGAAAAATCAAATAATAAATTATACCAAAAAAAAATCACAGAGTAAGTCGTATCCAGAGAGACCACAGAAAAAACTACATTCAGAGACAATGCAGTGGATACATTTATGCAGTGTGTTTTACCTTTTGTGCAGCTGAGATTCGAAACATTCTGGATGTCCATGGTGTACATGGTCCCTTTATTAAGCTCCTGAATCCTGAAGCAAGAACAGACCCAACAATGACTAGTCATAGTACAAGCAGATCTGCACAAATCCCACAATTAAAGCAAACCAAAAGTCATTTGACTTTTGGTCCATATTTAAAGATTCCTAGGGGGCATCCTGATTCGGGATGCCCTACAATCCAAATTATTGCGTCTCCCAGGCACCTGTACTATTTGAGCTGTGATCCATTTCCATATTAAAATGCATCACTAGCATCCCCTGCTTTCCTGCTGTGTAGGCTTCAGCACAGCAGAATATGGAGCACAGCAGGGGGTGAGGGGATGCCGCTGCATGCTCTTCTCTGCCGCATTGAATATTGTGTGGAACATGATAAGGTAAGTGCAGGGCTCAGATGGGCCGGTCATTCAGAAATACCTAGTGATTATACGGCGTGGGATCGCTGGCAAGGTAAGCGTTCTGGGCAATCTCTAGGGATTTACACAGCAGGGATTCCTCATTTCAGGATGCCCCATATTGGGGAAGACTACTGGCCCTAGGACCTTATAGACTGTTCGGAGGTGGTTGCTCTTCTTTAAACCCACTCTTATCCATTCCGTGCTGTAGGGTGTGCATATTAATGCACAACATAAAGCTTTGCCAAACAGAGCTCAGACATGGTAAAAGGGGAGCGGCCACATTCCTGGTCTCCCTATGGTCTCTGGTGTCTGCTCCCTCTCCCAGTCTATAGGAATGGCTGGGTGGCAGAGCCGCCATGGCCAAGGAGCTGGGTTGGAAGTTGCATGGGCAAGCCTAGTGATGGGGGATTCCAGGTATGAGAGACACAGGTAGATGGCCAGGGATGGGGAATGCAGAGGAGTACCAAGAAATGAGGGAGGCTGGGGGGTGGCTAGTGATGGGGAATAAAAGGTGGCATCCTGGGGTGCCCCTGGGTTAGGGGTGCAGGGGAATACCTGGGGGTTGGGGTTATAATTGCAGGGTAATACCCAGGTGTGGGGCATGTCTGGGGTTAGGGTTAGGGTTGCTGGGGAATACCCGCATACCTGCCAAGTGTCTCTGATTTGGAGGGACTCTTTTGAGTCTGTGTCCCCCTAGCCCTCATTCTCCTATTCAAAGTGTTTATATTGTTGTAACTGTTACAACCTATATCCTATTTATCCCTCAATGAGGGGATGTGGTCTAATTTAACAAATGTCCCTCTTTCCCACTCTGAAGTTTGGTAGGTATGTACCCGGGTGGGGGGGTGTCAGGGCTTAGGGTTGCAGAGGAAGCCCAGGGGTTTGTAATGAAAGTGTGTGTCTGGGGGTAGGAGATACAGGAGATGTAGGGGGATTTCTTGGAATTTGCAATTGAGGGGAATGCAGGGAGTTACACAGGCAATGCCGGGGGGGGGGGGGGTGGAAATTCAGGGAAGGCAGGAGAGGGGTTGTAGCTGTAACAGGGGTAGCAGACTAGTGTGTTAATTGTTAATTAAGTGTTAATTTCATTTCCTCTAGAGGTAGTTTTCCCCTGGGGCATCCTAAATTAGGATGCCCTGCTGCTTGAACCCCCCAGGGTGCCTGTATACACTCACCTTTCCCCACTGCAGTGGCGCATGCCTGGGCTTTCGTTCAGTCAGAGCCCTTTGCTGTGGTTACATGCTTCAGTAAGCGGTTCTGGTTGTTTACAATGGGGAGCATGTGCTGCAACATCCCCGGCGGCTTGCAAGCATTCCCACCCCAGATAAGCTGGGGTTAGGAGCATGCACGCTGCCTTGGATGCGGCAGCGTGCGCTTCCCCATTGAATTCAATCAGAGCACTTTGCCGAAGGATCTAAACACGACAAAGTGCTCTGAGTTGAGAAGTGAGTTGAGTCCGCGCATGGGAAGATTAGTCTTATTGGGTGAACAGAGGGTTTCACAAAGTGGGGCATCCCAATTCAGGATGTCCCCGGGGCACGGAACAAAACCAGAGAGAGTCAAATTCCACTAAAGTGGATTCAAATCTAGGATTTTCAATATCCCAGGTTTTGGCCTATCCCCTCCTGATCCCGCATCCTGATTTGGGATTCCCTGCTGCAGGAAATTTTGCCAGTTGCCCGTTTCTCTTACCTTTCTTATGAGCTCATGGTGCAGACACGGCACTACTCCAGTCAGCTTTATCAGCCACGCATATTGCGGCTGGAGAAGCTCAATGGGATCCTAGCCACACTTGCTATCTGCGCATTGCACTACCTGCATCCCACAGCTGTGTATGTCCTTCAGCCATGCACAGCCCAAGAGGGCTGCTAGTGGTGGCGCCACAGGTCTCACATGTGCCACCATGGGCTTGTGGCGAGGTAAGCTTTTAAAGCGACTGGGGGGGTCTCACAAAGGGTGGGAATTCAATCTGAACCTAGTGTCCTATAGGTTTTGGTCCACTTTAAAGCAGACAACACCCGCCAAGACAGGCTGGGGGGGACATAAGAACATAACCCCCTAGAATGCCTGTAAAACTTACCAAAGCCCCCCTCCCCGTTCCCTGAAGCATGATAGATTCAGAAAGCCTCTTTGTTTCCTAAGAGGTTTATTCATTAAGCCATAGCGCCAGGTAACGACTGGCAGCGAGAGGTAACGACAGGTAGCGATCAGTGACCGTCGGGCCCTGTACGCAATACCACATTTATCAAAGCAAATCTGGTGAGTGACTCTAACAGCGACACGTATCGATCAATTCATCTTCACAGATGGCTCACCGTATACTGCTGGCGCTGTGGCTTCCAGAGCGCCTGGTATTACCTGTCACTCTCCCATTCATTTCAATGGACAATACTTTTCTTCTGTTTAAACAGAGTTTTATTAAAATGTTTTTTTTAATTATCAAATAATTGTGTTACCTCTCACGGCCTAGAAAAAGTAATTTTTGAAAACATTTTTGATTTATAATATTTTTATGCAGAAATGCCATTACAGGTCTGGTATTAAAGTGTTCATGTTACAATGTAATTCCATATGTTTTCACTTTGTTACTAGTGGATATGCGTTCAAAAACAGACTTTAATCACACAGCCTCTGGCGCTCTGGGCTACAACAACCCGATTTTGTTCTTTTGATGAATATGGTGTCAGTCGGTCGCACTGAGCTGGCGTTGCCGTTCACTCCCATACAGCGCTGTACTGGTGTTAGAGCGACTCACACAATATATTCATCAATGCCAGCCACTGACTGAGACGCTCTGAAACAGCGAACCATGGCTTAGCACAGCGACTATTAGCGGTCGCTCTCAATGCCTCGCTACAGACGCTCATCTGTCAGTACCTGGCGCTATTAATGAATCTGCCATCCTAGGTGGCAGACACAGAGCCGCATCCCCTGGTTTCATCCACGGAGTCGGCAGATGCGGCTTCGCTTCTTTACCTGCGATGGGCGCTGGAGACTGGAAGGACGGTGTGGGCTGCAGGGAAGATCCAAGTCATGAAGCAAGATTGCCAGAAAGCGAGGCTGAGTTAGTACAGTACAGTCGGAGCTGGACTTATCATTTCGGGGGCCCCATGCAAAGTTGTGCCTGGGGGGCCTAATCAAAGGCATTTTATATAACAAAATACATTAATATAGAAAAACAAGTGACAGAAGCAGCTTTCTTTCTCATGTAGCCTGAGCACTGACAGCATCACCAGTATTCCACCACTATTACACGCCAGCCGCTTTCAGTGCTCTGGTTGGGGGCCAAAGAAATTTCATGGCTTGCGTGGTAGCAAAGCATGCCACTGAGTACAATACCTGGGAAACCACAAGCACAGTGATGGGTCGGTGTATAGCTTAGGGCTGTTTTAAACAGTGAAGGCTCAACCCGAAGGTCAAGTCAGGTAATCGGACCAAGAATAAACGTAGTCAGACAGGCTGAGGTTGTAGCAGGTAAGTATTCCGAAGGAGAAGCTGAGGGAATGGATGTCAGGGAGCTTCCTTAAAGGTCAGGGGTCTGCACAGCCCTTCCTTCAGGGGCAGAATGTCAATACTTTCTGATTGTTTAAGGCATGCTGTATTGCAGCACAGTTCCCCCCTCCTCCTTCTCTGGCAACTCGCCATGCTAATGCTGGTATGCTGACCAGGGAAGCTTTAAACCCACAGAGGAGTAGCCTCTATGGAATCCCACCCATGTGGCTAATGATGCGACCTGTGTCTCCCTTCCCTACTGATGCTGACAAGGCGACTGCAATAGCCGCTCCCCCACATCAGAACACCAGCACCTGCCAGACCAGGAGATAGTCCCCCGACCCAGCAAACCTGAAGGAGATTTTTTTGTTTTTGCTTTTTAACAAAGAATCCCTATCCCAGTTCACACGTTGGAGTGGCTGAAACCATTGTATCTGGAATTCAGGAGTGAAATATCTCTACCTGCCACAACTGGAGACTATCTAGCTGGAGGACTTCCTAACCGGATTGTCCCAGTTCTGACCAGTTTGTTCAGTTTGTTCAGTTTGTTCAATTGAGGAGTGAAATATCTCTACCTGCCACAACTGGAGACTATCTAGCTGGAGGACTTCCTAACCGGATTGTCCCAGTTCTGACCGGTTAACAGCTGTATATTAACAGCTGCCACCACAGTAAACTGTAACAAAGATCTTTATGTCCTTTCACTTTCTCAATAATAACAGAGGATTTTGACAATAGTGTGTTGTTAAGCAGGTGCTGGCAGCATGTCATGGCAAATATGGCCTGCTATTGAAATTGGGCACAAAGGCTGACTGTGTGCCAGGAAGGGAAGAAAAAACTGTCTACGATGGCCCCCTTTTATGGCTTTTGTTTGCAGGCACCTTTGGGGAAGAAAAGCCTGATTATCTACTAGTTGGAGACAGTGTTGATGTGTACCTTCTAGGAAAAGGGCAACTCGAAAACTTGAATATTCAGTAAATTACAACTACAGTCAATGTCATTTTTGTTCAATTGGAAATTGTGCTTTTTTTCATTACATGCACAAAGGAAACAAATTGATTCTGTTTTTACCATACAGAGACATTTCACACATTCTGACATGTGCCTGTGGCTCCTTCTGTTGGCAGTATTGGGTTTGATCTTCCTGTACAGATGGTACAGACAGAGTCTAATACTGGAGAACCTCACAGATAAGTATGTCTTCATCACTGGATGTGACTTTGGATTTGGAAATTTGCTGGCAAAGCAGCTGGACAAGTGTGGAATGAAGGTTCTGGCAGCATGTCTGACCGAGAAAGGGGCGGAGAACCTGAAAAAGGAGACTTCCAGCCGACTGCAGACAGTCATTATGGATGTTACAGAAAGTCAAAGTGTTCAATCTGCAGCCAAGTGGGCTGCTGATATTGTTTTAGATGCTGGTATGTATCTTTTACTGGACTCATTTTACCACGTTTAAAATATATCAAATAAAATTGGTAAGTTCGTAGTAGTATAAGTCAAGCTTAAAGCTGTGCTGCTGTTTGCCTATGGGCAATTCTGCAATAGTTTGCAGTGTGTAGACCATGACTAGGGGTCTCACAGGGTGCTATGCCAGCTTCTCCGTAAGAGGGAACCAGGAGACACAATTCACACACCCTTTAGAGAGAGAGCTCTCCGCTATAGCTATTCCACATTAGTTCCACCGATATGCATTCTGTGGTGGATGATCATGGATGACCGCTCCAAGACCACACCACTGCAGCCCATAGGGCCCCCCTTTTGAGAATAGTATTAGACTATCAAGTCCCTTATCTCCTTAAACCTCTTTATCTCCTTAAACCTCTTTCAATCTAACTAGACCGATCTAGTAAATTGAGACCATTACAGCTAGTTACTCTGAACTAGTTTATTAGTGCACATTGAATTGTATCTATGTTGTTAAATGTGTGTTAACCTGTGTTTTATAGGGCTTTGGGGTCTCGTTAATAATGCTGGAGTGGGTCATTTAGTAGCCCCTAATTTATGGCAAACAAAGGAGGACTTCTTTAAGATACTAAATGTTAATTTGCTGGGACTGATTGATGTGACACTGAACCTGGCACCTCTAGTGATAAAGGCAAGAGGGCGGATTGTTAATGTCTCCAGTGGCGCGGGAAGACTGGCTTTCTTTGGAGGAGGCTACTGCCCATCAAAGTATGGTGTGCAAGCATTTTCTGATACTCTGAGGTATGTACCACCACCAGTAATATGATCAATTTAAGTTGGGGAATGTAATAATCATCAGTATTGATGAGAAAATCTTCCAAGATTAGTTTTTGATCTGATACAGTAATAAAATATGTTTGAATCGAAAAGTCTAAATCTGAACTGTGAAGGTGATATGATGTGCCCAACACGCCCAATCCATTGCATGAATAGATGGCCTACAATGATCACTGGTCGTGGCCCTAAGAATTCTGGGGCATAAACTCACCAAGTCTGCTTGGCAGCTTGTGCCCAACACTGTGCCCACCACTGGCTCCACTACTGCAGCCGCAGCTTCAGTCCTCCATCCACTTCCATCGACGGCACAATCATCTCATCTGCCGCTCTCCGGTAACAGCTGATGTCAACCCGGTTAGGTGGCTTGTGCCTTCCACCAGGATTCCCTTCTGTAATCACCAGCCTCCTTGCTGTAAACTCCCTCTCCAGGATCAACAGCATCAGGAGCCAAGCACATGGTTCTTTCCGAACCCTAGGAGGGTAACTCGATTGATTTTGGAGGGAGCGGGGAGGGAGCAGATTGGGAAAACTAAATGTGTCTTATATAGCTTCAATATATAATCTCTATCTGATAGGCATCCATGGGAAGTTCCAAGCCACACTAAACTGTGTTTTTTTTTCTCTACTCCATAAAACTTGTATCTAAACTCCTTGCTAGTTGAATGCACAAAAGAGGTTTAGTATACAGTCTTTGGCTCTACGACTTGGCCCACCAAAGAAATGAATCAAGAGTCAAATTAATTCTGAATGAGGGTAAAGATACCACCAATTGTGCTAATTACCATCCTAGCTTTAATCAACACTGACCTAAAACTTTATGCAAGCATTTTATCTAGGCAAATTGAGGTGGTCCTTCCCATAGTTCTCTTGCCCATGCAAGAGGAGTTTGCTGAGTTTGCTCATAGGCAAAATCAGCTACATTAAGATCTTCATTCTCCACCAAATTATTTTTCTGTTTCAAAACCTACCAAGTAATCTTACTAAATCTCAGTAAACAAATTTTTTTTAGTCAGGCCACAAGAGACGAATATCATACAGCCAATTAGCAAAAGGCGCAAATGAAGGTGTCCTAGCAGCTTCAGATTTCAAGGTATACTATCAGGCTCTCATGGTCCAACTGCAATGAGGAACGGGTACAAGTAGAGGTGGCCCTGACTAAAAATCAAACTGAGACGGACATAAACCCAATAGTTAAAGCAATGAACTTTTTTTTTTGCTGCGGGTATTGGAAAACAAGAGATTATGCCCATACATTTTTAGATTACTAAAGATCAAGTATACACCAGCACCAATCAACAAAAACCTGCACAGAGTGGCTTCAACTCTGGTAACTCCAGAATAGACTAATTACTAAAATATCCTGAGCACAATAAACTGCTGAACTATGGAGACTGGATCTATGCCCACCAGCCTAAAGGATACTTAAGCTTATTTTAGATACCAACTAAAAGCTTGCTTCTTCGACATTTCAAACATTGTATTTACAAGCACCATTGGGTACCTTAAAAATTTTATAAGGCTATCTTTCCGAATATTAAAAAAAAGCAAGCACTCTTTTTAGTAAATGGGAAACCGATTTAAGATATAAACTGTCCCCAAGAGACTGGGAATGTTTTTTTTTCAAAACTCAATTCTGTAGAAAATGCACAACTCCGCCTGTTTTAATTTTAAATAATACTTTACTACAGATTACAATCGGAATGCAATGGTGTGGAAATGATTACGCTTCTTTCCACCATTTACAATGGGCCTGCAACCAAATCCAAAGATTCTGCATTGAAGTAACATCCTTCTTAAACAATGAGCTAAAAATTCTATTTGTAGCCGAAAAGATTTTTTTTTACTTGTGCATCTCGCAGTACCGGCAATAACATGTAGAGAAATTACTATTTCGAACCTTGCTCTTTATGGCACCTACCCTGGATTCATGGGAAAAATCTTTTAAGCATCATTATACACAGAGATAGCAGCAACAGCAAAGGAATACAAGTACTTCAAGAAATAATTCCAAGGTTATCATAATCACCATAGTTTAGGGAGGAAAGGGGGTGGGAATAGGGCTTATCAGATGGGTTAGAAACATTATAATAGGAAAGATTTTATTCTGGCAAGGACAGCGGTAAACCCAACTTAAAACTTGAAACTATAATCATATCCAAGGACAAATCATGATGCAATGCAAAACTTTAAAACTCAAGGAGCTTTGTGACGAAGCCTGTTTAACCCGGGTTTACGAGTACCTCAGCAGCAGTGTTATAAGTGTATGGGGCTCACTTGTCTCACGGTGTACAGACTTGCCAATAGCAACAGACAGCAGATAGTAAAACCTGCTTCCATAACACACACATTTGCTAAGCTAACAAAAAATGGCAAAATGAGTTTAGCACTATCATTTTGGGAAAAAATAAACACTTTTAAAATTTCAATCAAAAGGGACTTTCATTTAAATCTCCAACTTGTTCTCAACCATCCGCACCTTTTTAGCCTTTCAATCTACCGCCAGACCTCATACACCCACTGTATACATCTCCCTGACCAACCAATTAATGTACATCCACCGCCTCAAGGGAAATTTCAACTTTACTATTAATTTCTATAATGCATTTTTTAGATCTTTAATCCAGCCACAGTGTATACATGAGGATACAGGACTACCTACATTAAGTGCCAGCCCACTGGGTTCACAAGGTCAAACATGAACATTTTTCCTTTTTGTTATGCTTGAGAAAAACACTAATACTCATGGAATGTAACACTATTTGAAATGAACAATTTCCGTTAATTTGTCTGCTCGTGTCAACAAAAGGTCGCTTTTCATTATACGGTACTTATATGTGATGTTTTAAACATTCTGCTGGCTGCTTTGTTAACTTGGATTATATGCTCATATCTATAGAAGGGAGGTTCGCGATTTTGGTGTGAAAGTTTCCATTATAGAGCCTGGAGCTTTTATGACACCGATGGCTGAAGCTGATCCTTACTTAAAGAACCTACAGCGCCTGTGGAAGGATCTTCCTGGAGACATGAAAGAACTGTTTGGTGAACAATACTACCAGCAGTGTGAGTAACTAATAATTTTCCAGGCCTCAGATCAGTGAATAACAAAGGGCACCCCCACTCTACTTTGCATATCGGGTTGCTGAGAGATCATCAGCGAGGGAACAGGTAGAATATTAGTAGGGGGGAGAGTTGTGCACTCTCGCAAATGTCAATCTTTTATGGTCTTTCTCTTTAAATTAACCCACTGTGAAAAGAAGAATTACATATCTATATTATCATATGAGGCATTTAATTTTTAAAAAAATATATACTCTCAAAACTTGTGCACATCCTAAGCTTACATATACAACTGGTTAAAGTGGACCAAACCCAGTATTTTACTATCCCAGGTTTTGGTCCTTACCCTGGGGCACCTCCTTTTAGGATGCGCCGCTGTATGAAACCCCAGAGGTTGCCCAGTAAATTCACCTTTCCCCAGTCCTACGGCGCATGCTCGGTCTCTCCTCCAGCGCCGGCAGCCGCATCCTCGCTACTATCTGACAGGGTGTGTGCCTGCGATGGCTATTCACAAATGCCTCTAGCACCCTACTAAAGGTATAGCAGACGGAGGCCGGGGCTCGCGCATGCGCTGTTGGATCAGGGACAAGCTGAGTTTACTGGGTGACCTGGGGGGTTTGAATCAGCGGAGCACCCCGAATCTGGATGTCTGGGAGGGAGGGAATCAGACGGTGCTGGAGTCTTTTAGACTCCAGGGTCACTTTTGGCCCCCTTTAGAAGTAGAATGGACTTAATAAATGCAGCCAAAACACGGCAAAAGAATTAAAGGCCAGATACCATAAAAATAAATTGTCTTCACCACATATTCTAACATGTTATGACCAGCTTCTTCATTCTTACACAGAAGTAATCTGTGACCACTAGTGCTGCCCATACTGAGTGGACATCCAATTTAAAGAAAACTGCAAATTCTACAGTAAAGAAATACATAATGGCTCCGGCACTTAAAAATTAAATCTAACAACCCTCTATTCTACAGCCCTAAAGAGTTCTAGTCTGCTTCACCAACATTGGTCAGCCATTCTTTGTCGACCCCCCCTCCCCAAAAAAAAAAAACAGATCACCAGTCAGGGTATATAAATGTCAGACAGTAATATATGACCAATCCAATGTGCATCCCACTTCTAGAGGGTGTCTCTACTTTTCTACTTACATGTAGTGGATTGGAGATATATTACTGTTTGAGATTTATATGCCCTGACTGGTAAAATATTTTTTTTTAGCTTATATATATGGTAGCCTTTGGGTACTTTGATTATTAAGTTTATAGTATGGCTTATCATGGCAAAAGAAAAAAGAAACAAAGGAGGGGTGGCAGCCGCTCAGACCAGGTTAGTTATAAAATGGTCTGAGGTGCTGCCACCCCTCCTTTGTTTCTTTTGAATTTGTGCAAGCACATGGGGTGTGGGGTCTAGGCTGTACTACAAGGTCCTTGACCCTTCCACCCCATGGACTGCACTCGAGTTTTTAGGGCAACCTCAGGTAAGCTGCTCCCATTTTATCTCTTGCATTGTATGTCCCAAATGAGGCTCTCAGAGATTAGAGTTAGGACTGCACCCTACAGAGGCACCTTGGTGCTTGGTGGTGCAGCTTAAGCATACTTCTGCAGATGTGTGTGACAGAGTCCTCTGTTCTTAACCAGATTTAGAGACAGATTTTAAGTTGGTCTGCAAGCTAACAGGGTTGAGTGCTGTGGCTCCTCAATGAAAACAATGAACGCCACCCATAGACACAGGCCACACCCTCTGACCACCGGGAAACAGGGAACAACAGCTGGGAAGTGCCAGTAAGCATGAGTGTGTGTGTGTGCGGCAGGGCAGAACAGAACAGCAGCGGTGGGTGGGCAGGCATGAATCTGTTGAGCTGTCCGTCTGCTGCCTTACTGTTGCTAAGCACTGGGGGGAGGGAGTGGGGGATGCTGCTCACTGGCTGTAATGGGGGATGCCCCTCTCTGCCTGGAATGGAGGGATGCCTCCTCACTGCCTGGAATGGAGGGATGCCCCCTCACTGCCTGGAATGGAGGGATGCCCCTCTCACTGCCTGGAATGGAGGGATGCCCCCTCACTGCCTGGAATGGAGGGATACCCCCTCACTGCCTGGAATGGAGGGATGCCCCCTCACTGCCTGGAATGGAGGGATGCCCCCTCACTCCCTGTAATGAAGGATGCACCTCACTAACTGCAATTTAGAGATGCCACTCACTGTCTGTAATGTAGGGATGCCAGTCACTGGCTGTAATGTAGGGATGCCACTCACTGGCTGTAATGTAGGGATGCCACTCACTGGCTGTAATGTAGGGATGCCACTCACTGCATGTAATGTAGGGATGCTGCTCACTGCCTGTAATGTAGGGATGCCACTCACTGCATGTAATGTAGGGATGCTGCTCACTGCCTGTAATGTAGGGATGCCCCTCACTGCCTGTAAAAAGCAATGCCCCTCACTGCCTGTAAAGTGGGATGCACCTCACTGCCTGTAATGAGGGATGCCCCTCACTAACTGAAATGTAAGTATGCCACACCCTGTCTGTAAAGAGAGATGCCCCTCACTGCATGTAATTGGAGATGCTGCACACTGCCTGAAATGTAGGGATGCCCCTCACTGCCTGAAATGTAGAGATGCCCCTCACTGCCTAAAATTTAGGGATGCCCCTCACTGCCTAAAATGTAGGGATGCCCCTCACTGCCTGAAATGTAGGGATGCCCCTCACTGCCTGTAGTGGGGGTGATGCCCCTCACTGCCTGTAATGGGGGTGATGCCCCTCACTGCCTGTAATGGGGGTGATGCCCCTCACTGCCTGTAATGGGGGTGATGCCTCTCACTGTCTCTAATGGGGGTGATGCCTCTCAATGTCTGTAATGGGGGTGATGCCCCTCGCTGTCTGTAATGGGGGTGATGCCCCTCGCTGTCTGTAATGGGGGTGATGCCCCTCGCTGTCTGTAATGGGGGTGATGCCCCTCGCTGCCTGTAATTGGGGTGATTAGCAGGCGGGATGTAAGCACACCATTTGGTTCAGAATGTATATATTCATATATTCTTACCACACTATTGCTAACTGTTTTTATGCTTTTCTTTATTTTATATAAGAACATATACTTTTGTCACCTTCTTCCATGCAAAGTGTACACATGCAGGCAAAAAACATATGCATTCAAATAACATTTTTTCTTTTCCTGCCCTCCCACTATGATCAACTCTAAAGAAGGCCCCAATGGCACCCAGGTAGCCCCAAGAAAACTGAATAATTAGCTTGATTAGCCCCAGGAGATGTCACTGGTTTTGGTTTAGAGGCACTTGAGAATCAATTCTGATTTTATAAAAGAAAGTTAAATAAACAGGATCACAGTATATACCGGCCAGTATGGTAGGCAAATCAGAGTTGTAAATCTTGGATATGAATGGCAAAGGACACTGTAAATATTTTTTTTTTCAGATTGTCAAGGGATAATCTCTCTATTAAAAACTGGCAGTACAAATCTTTACTGGGTGCCAAACTGCATGAAACATGCTCTGACTGCTGTTCATCCCTGGACAAGATACTCACCTGGATGGGACTTCAAATTATACTATTTGCCAATATCCTATCTCCCTGCTATCATCAGTGACTATTTGATGAGCCGTTTTTCACCAAAACCAGCCTTGAAAATAGAATCCATGCAGACTGCCTGCTGATATTGCTAATGTAGCCAGTTTGTTCTTACACTGTCTTTAGAAAACACTGTATAAAATAAAACATACTATGCTTACATTTGTTACTAAAATGTCAGTTTACTGTGTAATTTAGATTGTTGGTCAGTATAGAAGTATACATGTTTAGCCAAGGACACATTGCGATACAGATATAATTAGAAACATTTTGTAATATACACAGCCCAAATCCGTATTTTCATCTGTTTTACAGCCTATGGAGAAACTCACTCACAATGCATACCATGTAAAAAAACTTCATTTAGAGGAACAATAACTTACGCCTGTTGTGGTCCCTTTAAAAATTGTCTAAAGCACTGGTTCTCAACATATGGTATGGGTACCCCAGGAATGCATATGTTTGGGGTGCACCAACAACAGGTTTTACCACAGTAAAACATCATTTCTATTTGCTTTAAAATTGCTATGAGGCCTGCAACCTACTTATTTTTGGTCAAATTTATAATTGTTTCTAGGAGGTACTTGTG
This sequence comes from Gastrophryne carolinensis, assembly GCA_027917425.1. NCBI lineage: Eukaryota > Metazoa > Chordata > Amphibia > Anura > Microhylidae > Gastrophryne > Gastrophryne carolinensis. The sequence goes on from CM051236.1 coordinate 125,538,427, forward strand.
TAAAAAGTTTGAAAATCACTGGTCTAAAGCACGTTATCATGCTGCAGCCATTCACTTTCATTGTCTAGCGGCGTTAGACATGAGCGGACCTGTAGAAGGTATGGTTCGCCAAGTTTAGCTGACCATTGAAATCAATGTAGACCCAAACTTGGTGGCCCAAAAATGGCTGTAAAATGAGGGTAGCAAGGGCTAGATGGCTGGAAATTAAGGGGAACACCAAGGTGATTGCCCTGCACAAAATGGGATAGGGACAGTACTCAAAATAACAGAGAACAAAAAAATATAATTATTAATTTAAGGGGTGTCAGAGGGAAAATACCGGGGAGATTGGTCTGTACAAAATAGGGCAAGGAAAGTACCCCAAATCACACTAAACAAAAAAAATGAATATATAAATAAATTTAAGAAAAAATAAATAAAAGAAAATATAAATTCTATAAACTGGTGGCATAGCCCATCAATGCAGGGTATGTGCTCCTCCTCCGACTTCAGTTAATATATCCCTCCCCTTCTACATGCCATAACCTGTGCTGATCTAGGGAGGAAGTTATCTATCTATCTATCTATCTATCTATCTATCTTCCTGTGGTTTGTCTTTTCATTCTATATCTATATATCCGTCTATGGCATGTCCTATCTATCTATAGTCTTTATTTTCATTCTATCTGTTCATTCTCTCTCTCTCGCTCTCTCTTTATTCTTTCGTAATGTCTCTCTGGCTATCTTCAGATCAATTTATTAATTGATTCATTATTTCTAGCTTTTTTATTTTCTATCATTCTTTCTTTTTCATTAGATCAATCTATTCATTCGTGTATTTGTGATTATTCTTCCTATCCACTTTATATATCTTTTTCTATCTATCTATCTATCTATCTATCTATCTATCTATCTATCTATCTTTCTTCATTCATTTCTTTCTTATCTATTTATTAAATGTTCTATTTTTTATTATATCTATTTATCGATCTACCTGGGTTTAATTTATTATTCTTTACATCTTTTCCAGTCTATCTATATTTATTCTATCTATCTATCTATCTATCTATCTATCTATCTATCTATCTATCTTTTAATTCTATCTACGGTAGACTTTTTATATTTTCTTTCTTTTTCTCTGACTGTCTGGTTTATGCCATCCATTTATTTTCATTTATTTACTCATTAATTTGTTCTATCTATCTATCTATCTATCTATCTATCTATCTATCTATCGTATATATCTATTATTTCCTACTATCTATCTAATTATCTTTTTTTCTATCTATTTATCTTTTCATTCTATCAATGTATCTAGTCCTTTTCATTAATTCTTTCTATTTATTCTGTCTGGATGTGGCCTTGGATGGGATGATAATGCAGGGAGTTGGATCGGCCACGTCTGGGACTAAATTATGGTTGTCTTTTTATTTCCTACACTATTTTGGCCATTTGACGGATGGACGAATGTTTCCAATTAGGTGTTTAGACCCAGCTGGAGCCTAGCCCTCCCCTAGATGGAACATTGGTTGAGTGCCCACTTGTTCAGGCCACATGAGGGTCATTTGGGTTCAATAGCACATAGTAATTAAGTTTCCACTTGTTCAGGCCATGTGAGGCTCATTTGTGTTTAATAACAAATAGTATATGAGTGTCCACTTGTAGGCCCCAATACTGCTGCCAAATTGGTGAGGCCAGAAGAAGTTGAGGCAGACATAGATTATATTGCACACAGTGCTACAAGTTTCATGGGAATGCTGAGCCCTCCTCCTCACCCCCCACTTCAAATCAGCAAGGCCATCCCAGCCACAAGTCATGGAGTCACCGATACTCTATGATGACACTCCTAGCTGGAATACCACGGGCCACCCACCTGACCCATCTCCAGTTGCAAATCGGGGGTTCCCAGATGCCCAACAAAATGGCACAGAGGCTAACAAGGACATAGCCAGCTGAGAGGGAGGCTAGCAGGAAGGAGTGGGTGGAAGACTAGACTGAAGGCCATCACAGTTCAGTGGGAGAGGTGGTGGTCACACAGCCCCAGGCAGCCTGCATCGGCGGTCAGCCCATTGCTACTACTGCCCATCAGTCCCAGGGACTGAGCACACCAAAGCTGCCTCAAAGGATCTCATCAGTGTGGCATTTTTTCAAGCAGTGCACAGACGACAAGACCCGGGTCATGTGCATGTTGTACCAACAGTCCCAGAGACGAGGGAGCAGTGCTTATAACCTCAGCACCTCATGCATGACCAGGCAACTGCAAACAAGACATGAGCTGCAGTAGCAGAAACACAATAAAGTGGACCAACACCCAGCGGGATTGGCCCGGAAATCTATAAGATTGTGAATGGCCGGCTCAGGCACGCTTCCTGTTAGAGGGAAGTGCGAGATGCGGCTGCCAGTGTGCTCGGAGCCGCTGAGGTAAGACGTCGCATTGACTCACATACCTCAGCGGCTCTGAGCGCACTGATTGGATGAGAGGCTGCGCATGTGCCATAGGAGCGGGGTGAGTTGAGTTGTATCTTGCGATCTGGGGGGAAAGTGGACCAAAACCTGGGTGTTGGTCCACTTTAAGAACACCTCTCCCTCTGCTGCTTCAGTTGTCTCAGCCTCTAGCACCACCTCCCCAACAAGGCCACCTGTCTCACCGCAAAGGTAGGATGTGAGACTGCCACCAATACCACCAACCCTACCAGGAGCAGCACCACCATCACCAAGCTTATCCACACCATCCAAGAGAAGTGTTAAGCTTTCCATCTTTCAAACTTTAGAGAGAAAAAAAAAGTTCAGCACATATCAGCCACAAGCCCTGGCCATGAATGCAAGCATTTCAAAGTTGCTGGCCTTTGAAATGGTCCCATTCCACCTGGTTTTAAAAATCTGATGGAGATGGTTGTCCAACAATACACAATTCCTGGGCGTCACTAGTTTTCACGCTGGGCATGGGCTGGCTTTATTCAAAAATACAGACCGATCACCTTGGGCAGGAGTGGAAAAGTACTCTTGACCCTGTTGGCTACAAACTCTAAATGGTCAGTCTCCATAAGGAGCCAATTGGCTTACAAGCCCTCCAACGCATCAGCTATATGTTCATAGGCCACAGACAATGTCAGTGTCTCTCACTGACAGAAAAGGGAGTGTCCAACATCCTTAATTGGGCCTGATTTACATGTGCATCAATTGTTTTTATTTTATCTACCACTTTAATTCCACCTTGAGTTTTTAAGCACACGGGGGTTGGGGGTGGAATAGAAAAATATAAAAATATTGTGAATGTTGGTGCATTTTATATTTATAAATCACAACAGTATTGTTTTTTCTTTCATTTTATAACCTCAAGAATATGACACTTTTTATATGTACACAAAAGGCCTTTATCTCCCAAGTATTCACACATTTGTCTAAACCTGTGTCTTCTCCTTTTCCAAGATCCACCTCACAGGTGTGGCTTATCAAGATGTTGATTAGACAGGAATTTTTACAGCACAGGTGTGCCTTAGGGTAACAGGCAGCTGCCAGCTGTGGCGGACTAGGGCCAAAAATCATCCCAGGATTTTTACCAGCACCCAGCCTGTCCATGACAAGCTAGTGGCATTTCTGCTGCTTCCTGGCCATTCAACCAGTGTGCTCCAAGATTGAGGCAATATCACTAGGGTGAGGGCATGGGCTGGGGTTGCTTGGGTGATGGCATATAGTGGTGAAGGGGATATGGGGCTGCAATTGGATTGGATTGTTAGTAAAGGTAGCAGCCCAGACTGCCCCAAAGCAGTTTGACCCACTGGACATTTGTCCAGGTCTCCCTATGGCCAGTCTGCCCCTGGCTGCCAGAAATACCACCTGTGGCCAGAGAGTGGAGAATGGGGAAACTCATCAGACAGGAAGGATGGAGTGTCAAGTGTGCGGATGATGCAGAATCAGGAACAGCAGGTAGAAACGGAGGAAGATCTGGAAAGCAATAGAAAATTAAAGCTGATTGTGACTGAGGGGAGCCAGAGGGGAGTGATTGGTAGAATGCTACACCATGCACTGGTTTTCATCTTTTTAAGAAGAAACTTAACGATAGAACAAGGGGGCACAACCTGAAGCTAGTCGGTGGGAAGATCAGGAGCAATGTTAGAAAATATTATTTTACAGAAAGAGTAGTAGGTGCTTGGAACAAACTTCCAGCAGAGGTAGTTGAAACATCAACAGTCACTGAATTTAAACATGCCTGGGATAAGCACACATCTATCCTAAGATAAAGAGTACATACAGTATACACATAAGGGCAGACTAGATGGACCGTATGGTCTCCTTCTGCCGTCAACCTTCTATGTTTCTATGTTTCTATGTTTTAGCGTGGGGATTCTGCTGACAGATTAGGTTTTTGACAGAGCTTTCCGCAAGGAAGGTCAGACTTCACTGCAGAAAAGTTGGCATTACATCCAGTCGATCAACAACCACAGACCATGTGTAACCCCACCAGCCCAGGACCTCCACATCCAGCTCCTTCACCTCCAAGATCATCTGCAACCAGCCACTCAGACAGTCTCAGTGAAGATGCATACTCGTCGGCTGTGACCTGTTAAACATGTTTGAAACGCTCTGGATTGGCATATACAACACCGTATACCAGTTCCTTTGTCCTTGCCCCCGGGGCCCCCCCATTTGGGATACCCGCTGTGTGAACCCCCTCAGGTCATCCAGTAAACTCACCTTTCCCCGGTCCTATGGCACATGTGTGGGCTCTCCTCAGTGTGCTTGGCTCCGCACATGTCATATAAGCTAATACTCAACTGAGGGCCGACGGCCACATCCCCACTACCCTCTAACAGAGTGCGTTCCCACACCAGCAATTCACAAATGCATGGTGCAGGCACACGGCCTGCTAAAGGTATAGAAGACAGCAGCTGCGACTAGGGCATGTGCTGTTGGATCGAAGAGAAGGTGAGTTTACGGGGTGAATTGGGTGACACAGAAGGGCATCATAAATCTCCATGCCCCAGGGGAAGGAAATCAGGCAGCCCTGGAGTCTTATAGTCATATAAGAGGAATAAAAAAACTCCCAAATCTCAGCTGCCTGCCTCCAACCCCCTCCAGTTAATTTTTTGGGCATTTTTTACTTACCTTGCTATGGGCATCCATCTTCTGCGTCACATGGATTCTGAGTGACCTTCTTAGGGAAGCACCATCTTGCATTCCTCCAGGCACTGCACGCATCCCCAGATCTCATGCCTGCACAGTGCCGAAGGATGGACTGCACAGGGAATTGTTCTTTAGCAGTGGCCATTTGTGAAAGGCCAGCGCGGGCGCGCTCCCTGTTAGACGGCAGCGCGAGATGCGACCGCCAGCACGCTCGGAGCCGATGAGCTTAGATTTCGCTCAGACATGCATAGCTCAGCGGCTCCAAGCGCGCTGAATGGACGAGCGGCCACGCATGCACCCTAGGACCGAGGTGAGGTGAGTTGATGCGGGAGATCTGGGGGGTTTCACATAGTGGGGCACCTTGGGGGAGTGGACCAAAACCCAGGATAGTTAAAATCCTGGGTGTTGGTCCACTTTAACCTTCCTTCATCCCACTGTGCATGCACAAGCTCTTGTCCAATCAGCACTTACCTGGTCTCCTGATGTGTGCTGTGTGTGGACCACGCCCCCCGAACTCCCACACTCCAGCAGGTGGCAAGACAGGTGGCAGCTGCAAACGGAGGTAGGGCAGGGGATGCGAGCGGGGGCAGGGCGAGGAGTGGGGCGGATGTTGTGAGGGGCGGCAGGATGAGTAGTGGGGCAGGGGTTGCGAGGAGGGGTAGGACGAGGAGTGGGGCGGGGGTTGCGAGGGGGGGCAGGACGAGGAATGGGGCGGGGGTAGCGAGGGGGGTAGGACGAGGAGTGGGGCGGATGTTGTGAGGGGGGCAGGACGAGTAGTGGGGCGGAGGTTGCGAAGGGTGCAGGACGAGTAGTGGGGCGGGGGTTGTGAGGGGGGCAGGGCGAGGAGTGGGGCGGGGTTGCGAGGGGGGGGGCAGGACGAGTAGTGGGGCGGAGGTTGCGAGGGGGGCAGGATGAGTAGTGGGGCTGGGGTTGCGAGGGGGGGCAGGGCGAGGAATGGGGCGGGAGTTGCAAGGGGGGCAGGGCGAGGAGTGGGGCGGGGGTTGCGAGGGGGGGCAGGGCGAGCAGTGGGGCGGGGGTTGCGAGGGTGGTAGGACGAGGAGTGGGGCGGATGTTGTGAGGGGGGCAGGACGAGGACTGGGGCGAGGGTTGCGAGGGGGGCAGGACGAGGAGTGAGGTGGAGGATGCGAGGGGAGGCAGAGTGAGTAGTGGGATGGGAGATGAAGGCGGGGGATGCAAGTGGCGGGGGGCAGCACGAGGTGGGCGCTTCTGTCAAAGACAGGCCGCGGCTGCGAGCAGGGGTCAGAGCGAGGAGTGGGGCGGGGCTGAATTTTATGAGACCCACCATTGTCCTTTTTGCATGAATTTATGTTATGCATAAAGCAAACCGAGTGTTCGCTGTATAAATACAGCTCAAGGCATCTGTGCTTCCATAACTTTTCAGGTCTTGCATGAGCTTGCACATGATTCAGAGCCCTGATTTATGGGTTTTCAGATCTATAAAAAAATGTACCTACGATGGAGCTTCTTGAATTCTGTGAAGAATATGAGCATCTGCAGCAGTGGTGGCTGTTAACCATGTACCTTCCAGAGCTTAGGCATACCTGCAGTCTCCTGGATATCAATTATCAATTTGACTGATTAACAAGTGTTCGAATTGACCCGACTGAATGGCCTTTCTCTTGAGAAGCTTTGTGACCATGGTTGGCCCCTGCCACAAGAAAGGGGCATGCAGCTAGTATGGTTTTCTTCAATCTGGGGACACTGTCTTGTTGGCGTGTCCCAGGCTTCGCTCAGTCGTGCCCTCACTAAATTTCTCAATTTCATGAGAAATACATCTCTCCATGACAACATGGCAGCTTGGTATGCGGTGAGGTTGGGTTTTCTCAACATTATGAATATGCCAAGTATCATGATTGTACACATGTGGCCCTAGTTCTGACACCTGCACGGGAGTATATGCTTTGTTATGCTTAGGTCCACATAGCTCCTCCTTGTAGGCCATTTTCCTCTCTTGAGGCTAGCCTAGCTTCCCCTTCCCCCAATGGCCAGTCTAGTGACCCTTTACTTGTGCCTTCTTTTCTGCCCCCACCAAATGGGCCACTCCCTTAACACCCAATGTGTCATGGGGCCAGATCTTCAGTTTTTCAGTGTTTTGACCGGCTTCCCTGGCTCGTCCCACAATGATTTTATATTGAGGAGTTTATACACCCGTTTTGAGAGTGGGGAGCTGACTGGCCGCTGTCTATTTATTGCTGGCGTGGATCTGCCTATTTATTATTGTTAACTTAGCAGTTGCAATGTCTTTTTCAGTTCTGTTATGTGCCCCCTTTTCTGTAATAGGTCCAAGTTTATTGTGTTAGACAATTGCTCTCCCTACCCTCCATCACTTCGACTGTGCTCATGCTCCACTTTGAATGCCTCCCCCTGTTGCAGTTACAAATGCTTAGCCTGAGCATCCTCTCTTACTTTTTGCTTATTTGGCCTTAATCATTTGTGATACTTACTATTTGGCCTAGGCTGATTTGATGTTGTGTTGCCTGTCATTCTATTTCCAATTTCATTTGCCTTTGGCTTGTTAAAGGGCCGATTTCACCACACAGGGGGCACCCTTCAATACAAGCCCGGGAAGGTGGAGCAAATTATCATGGCGTGCATCTGCCTCCATAACTTTGCCTAAAGCGAGAGGGCTCAGCATATTTGGAGGAGACAACCACTGCTATCGGGGACATCTTTATGCTGGCACCCAGAGCCCTGCGGGCTAAACCATTTGCCAGCATTTGGTGGACTTCACTTTTTCCTAATTTATTATTTGTTTTTCTCCAATTATGTCAGTTTTTATTTCTTATATGCCTTGCCTTGTCTGTGTGTGATTAAATAACATCCAAACTTCCTTTTTTTGTGTTAATTCTCTAATTACATGGTAATGGTCAAAAGTTATTGGGTTATAGCACAATAACAGCGTCTCCACCTTCTGATTGTGGTGCTGCTGCTTCACAACTACTGCAGTCAGGTCTTCATGGAGCAAACTGGGGGTCCGTTGCACTAATTTAAAATATCTATTGGCATTTTGCCTAAAAGTGGTGCTGCTGGCCTGCCATTTTTCCTCCATACACTGGGGTATACTTGCAGTGTTCCAGAAATGTACTTAAAGGGGCAGGGGCATGCATGTGGAGCTAAAAGAGACACAAACAGAGGACATAATTTAACAATACACATCTGTTTGTTGTTTTCAGACTTTCGCTTTGGCAGAGGAAGTGGTAGCACATATGATTATCGAGGGGACATCGCCTTACACCTTCACCCAAATAATGCAGCACTGGTCGGACCTCAAACGGCGAAAGTGGCCCTGGGTGCAGAGGTTCTACAGCCAGGACTTTCCGCAGGATCTACCGCCAGAACTTCCCAGGTAAGTGCAGGGCTGGATTTTAAGGGGGCCTCCACCAGTCTTTGGGTTATGGTCTGGTCCAGTAGGCTTTTCAGTCTTTGGTCTGACGAGCCAGCAACAAAGCTATTGGCAGCAGTGTGCCCCCTGTGCCTGAACAAGCCTTTGTTTTTGCAAACCTGTAGCCAAACAGGTCAGGAAGCAGAGTCTAGAGCAGCAAAGCTGCTGTCAGCAATGCTACAGTGATGGGTGCGTGCAGAGCTGTCACTGCACATAAGCCACCAAGCACAGCCACTGGCAGCTCAATGCAGGGAACTGTTTTGTGATGGCCGACTACACTACCCCCCCACCAGAATGGCATAGCAGGAGTCCCCGAGCAGCACGCACCCGCACAAGGGAATCACAAGAGACTTGATCTGACATTCCAGTAAGTAGGCGGGTGCCAGACAACCACCAATCAGTTACTGTATCTGTATCTGGGGCCTCCACCAGATTTTGTGCCCAGGGGCCTCCACCACACTTAATCCAGCCCTGGGTAAGTGTATGTACAACAGAGAAGGTGAACTATCAGGATAATGAGTTTGATGTTTGACACATTTAAATTTTCTTTTGTAGCTGAGGAGTTCTGGCTGTGGATCAAGCCCACCCAGGGGCGAGGGGTCTGACCAGTGGTGCCAAGAAGACAGGGTGTAAGTGTAAGGTGGTGGTCCTAAACCCTGCCAATGTCCTCTTCCTCCTCCTCTGCAAGCAGCACCCCCACCAGCCATGGAGGCTGGGGAAGGTCTGTTGGGCTTGGAGTCGGCCACAGCTCCTGCACACTCCAGTAGGCCAATACCCCAAAAAACACACAGGTTGTGCTGCATGTAAAGTCTAATTACATGTTTCCTAAGTGCTGGTGTGTTGTGCTATTCTGTCCCTACAGAATTATCAGAGGGTGCGTACGTGGTGATGGGGCCACCTGATACGGAAGCACATTTCACAATTGTTCACATTGTTGCACATTTCACAATTAGATTTAGCAATGCAGGAACCAGACAGGTTCTGTTAGTTCTCCTTCACTGTGTTACAGCTATAAATTTCAAATCCCTAAAACAAAGGGGGTTATTTTACAATGGATAGCACCAGGTAATGCTACCAAATGGGACGTAGTGTCCAGTGAACGCTGGGCACTGTATGTGAAACCACAATTAAGAAAGCAAATCTGGTGAGAGCCTCTAACAGCGCCATGTAGCGTCACATGTATTACTAGAGGCGGCTCAGCGTATAGCGCTGGCGATCTAGGCTCAGGAGTGCCACGTATTACCTTTCGCTCAGTGTCGCTTTATCATACATTTCAATGTGGTTTCATTTACATAGAAACATAGAAGGTTGACAGCAGAAGGAGACCATACTCTCCATCTAGTCTGCCCTTATGTGTATACTGTATGTTCTCTTTATCTTAGGATAGATGTGCCCTTATCCCAGGCATGTTTAAATTCAGTGACTGTTGATTTTTGAACTACCTCTGCTGGAAGTTTGTTCCAAGCATCTACTACTCGTTTTGTAAAATAATATTTTCTAACATTGCTCCTGATCTTCCCCCCGACTAGCTTCAGGTTGTGCCCCCTTGTTCTATCATTTAGTTTCTTCTTAAAAACACTTCCCTCCTGAACCTTATTCAATCCTTTCACATATTTAAAGGTCTCAATCATGTCCCCCCTCTCCCTTCTTTCCTACAGACTGTACAAATTAAGTTCTTTAAGTCTCCCCTGATAAGTTTTAAGTTTAAGTCCTTCAACCATTTTTGTTGCCCGCCTTTGGACATGTTCTATTTGAATAATGTTTTGCAGGTAAGGTCTCCAGAACTGCACACAGAATTCTAGCTGTGGCCTCACCAGGGCTCTATACAGAGGCATCAAAACCTCCCTCTTTCTATTGGTGATGCCTCGAGCTATGCAGCCGAGCATCCTGCTTGCTTTTCCACTGCCTGGCTACACTGTCCACTCATCTTGCAGCTAACAGTAATCAGTACCCGTAAATCTCTCTCCTCCGAGGTCCTGGATAACACAGTGCTGCCCATACGGTACTCAGAGCAGAGATTCCTTCTACCCAAGTGCATGATTTTACATTTAGAGACATTAAACTCTAGTTTCCACAGTTTTGACCATCTATCCAGTAAAGCTAAATCATTTTCCATGTTGCAGACACCTCCAGGAATATCCACCCTATTACTAACCTTTGTATCATCAGCAAACAGACAAACGTTTCCTTGCAGGCCTTCTCCTAATATATATACAAATATATTAAAAAGAATGGGGCCCAGGACAGAGCCTTCTGGCACACCACTTGTAACTCGCCTTTGTTCAGATTGCACACCATTTACAACAACACTCTGATACCGATCCCTCAGCCAACTGGAAATCCACTGAACTATCCAGGGATTGAGTCCTACCTTCAATAACTTATCTACGAGCTCCTTATGTGGTACAGTGTCAAAGGCTTTGCTAAAATCCAGAAAGGCGATATCCACAGCACCACCTTCATCTAACACTTTAGTGACATTGTCAAAGAAATCAGTAAGATTGGTCTGACACAATGGAATTACCTGTATCAGTTTGGTCTCATCCATTGATGAATTAATTAGCATAATGACACATTGCCTCATCCATTGATGAATTAATTAGCATAATGACACATGGCCTCATACATTGATGAATCAATTAGCATAATGACATATGGCCTCATGACTTTGAAACTTTAATAATAATTCCATCCACAGCTGTGAAACATGTATTTGCATAACAATAATTTTCTCTTCTTTTTTTTTCCAGACACCACACAGGCTAGATTTGCGCAACTTACAGCGACTGTGTTTCGGCTGGTGAGCGATATCCAGGAGCTGAGAGCTTCGATGGGGACCACAGAAGAAGAATAATTCTCTGGGGCCTGCCATTGATTTGTAAATAGTTTTATAGCATGTTATACCTTTTAAAAATGTTACAATTTTAGGGCAAAATATTTTTTAAATATTAATAACATTGTCATTGCTAAATAAAAATAAAAAATTTTAAAGTTAAACAACTAAAGAAAAAAAAGGCAAAGAATAATTTGCATTTGTTAATAAAAAAAAAACTAAAGAAAAAAATTGTTTCTGTCTTCTTTTATGTCAATGAAAAATACATTAAGGGTTGCTTACAGGAAAAATTTGGAAGAAATAATAACAAAATAGCGCAAAGTGAAGAAAATGGAAACAGCGAAGGAATTGAGGTAAGCATTAAGTGCGCAAAATGAAGATAAACCAAAGTGCGAAGGAATTGAGGTAAGCATTGAAGCAGAAGTGAGTGAGAGAATAGTTGAGACGGGGACATGAATGAGATAATTTAGGTGTGCGCATGCGTGAGTTAGGACAGATTTCCGTCTGGACGTTTATTTATAGAAAGCGAGAATCAGAATCTAATGGGAAACGTAAATGTTTCGTTAGAGACGACGTTGGAAAAAGCGAAAATAAAGGAAGCCTACGTTGTTTTCTAAGTAACGTAAACAAAAAACGAAAGCAGAAAAATTACAATCTCGTTGGCCTACGCAGCGACGAAGAGTCACGCGTACACACATACGCCAACGGAAATGGAAAAAAAACAGAACGTCAAAAACGAAAAAAATGTTATGTCTCTCTGAATCAACCCTTATGTGTGAATCAGCTCTTGACTATATGATTTATAAAATATTATTGCATTTGTGTATATTGTCACAGTGTTGCTTATGTAATTTGTTTTCAGTAGGGAATATAGCTAGATTGTTGATTTCATATTATCCCTTTACCTTTACGCTTTACCTTTTTGGGTATGTTTTTTTGTACCTATTTGTGTATATATTACATGATCAAATTTTATGAAGTATGAAGTATTGGTGTGCATCTCTATATAGTTCTCTGGTGCAATGCCTAGCAGGAAATGTTGGAAAACTGTCAAATTCCCTGATCAAGGATATTGTTATCATTCTTAGTTGTTCCAAGGTTCCCCACTTGTTTTGCACCAAACAGGTATTTTGCCCGTATCTTCGTTATCTTTCCACCTTGATTTTCTCAATGATTCTGCCTTTACAGCATTCTAACACTCTTAGGAGAAAGCAGGTAATTACAAAGTTATATAGTTACAAATTACAAAAAATATTTAATGATCTATGTAAATCAACACACCGGGGTGGTTGTTTCTAAATTCCATAAACAATCTTATGACCAGACATACATTCCACAACCTTTTCTTAATCAATATTTTTTTATTGAGGTTATAAGAGAGGTACATCGGCATACAACATACAGTACATTTTGTAAAGCATGTAAAGACATTCAAAAAGATGTAAACTTGTACACAAATAGGTAACAATGCCATTTAAGACAAAATATGAGGTACATGTAGTAAAAGATCACGTACTAGGGGATAGAAGACGGAAGGTGAGAGGAGGGAGGCTAGAATGAAAGAAATAGGAGGACAGGAATAAGGGGGGGGGGGGGGAGTGGGGGGTGAGTGTCCAGCCACTGCTTGATTTGAGATGAGTGCAGTGCATCATTGAGGAGGGATCGGTCAAAGTTTTTTGAGCGATCCAGCCCTCCCATTTAGTCATGAAGGGGGTGAGGTCACCTTGCATCGAAGCTGCCATCTTCTCGAAAAGCATTACTTCGTTGATGCGAGGGATCAGGCTCCCACTAGGGATCGTTCTTTTCTTCCATGAGTGTGCTATAATGAGTTTGGCAGCCGTCAGGATGTGTCTTATAAGCTATAATTGTGACCTTGTACAGTCGGGGGGTTTCAAATTGAGCAGGGCGAGTTGGGGCGAGGGGGTCAGGTGTAACCCCGTTGATTTCCTTAAAGAGATAATAGACCTTAGCCCAGAAGTGGCGAACCACCCTACATTCCCACCAGATATGGATGTATGATCCCTGGAGCCGGCATTCTCTAAAGCACTCCAGTGAGTAAGAAGGACAAAATATTTGGTTCATATCCGGGACAAAATACCATCAGAGTAGGACTTTAGTATTGACCTCTTGGGCACTGGTGTTCGGCCATGCTATTTTCCAATCGCTTGGCGATAAGCTTATGCCAAGATCATTTTCCCATCTGTTCTTGTAGGCTGGGAGGGGCGCCTCCACGTCTTCGCACAACATCTTATAAACCGTGGCTGTCATCCCCTTCCCAAGGGGATATGCCCCACATGCGAACTCAAATGGTGAGGATGGTCCTAACGCAGCTCCCGTCCTGAGTTTGGTGGCTATCTAGTGGGTTATTTGTAAAAAGCGGAGGTATTCCCTGCTCGGGATATTCCTAAAGGATTTGAGCTCGGGGAATATAATAATTCCTCTATGCACCACAAAGTTTTTAATCCTTGTTAGGTTTTGTGTTTTCCACCAGCCAAACACGGTTGGTTCCATGGACAGGAGAAATTCAGGGTTACCTAGAACCAAAAGCAGAGGATTCTGGGGGGAGGCGAGATGACCTTTTAACCTGTTTTTTTTACAGATTCTAAGAGAGTGTTTGAGGACCAGGTTGACGATGCCCTTAAGAGCTTTTGGAGGTAGCCACAGTAAATTTGAGATTGCTATCGGGGTGCAACTGGCCTGCTCAATGTCTACCCATAATGGTCTATCATCTCCGGCATGAATAGCAGCCATTTGCGCGATCTGGCATGCAGAGTAGTAGCGGGATATGTTGGGGACTCCAAGGCCACCCTGTTCTTTGGATCTGTACATGGTCGTACGATTTATCCTTGGTTTCTGCTTACCCCAAATGAAGGAGTTTAAGGCAAATTGGAGGCCTTTCAGACATATGGCTGCAATCAGAACTGGCAAAACCCGGAAGAAGTAGAGCATTTTGGGGAGCCATGTCAATTTTACAGCGGCTATTCTTCCCAGCCACGAAAGGTGCAGCTTGGCCCAAGAGGACAACATGGAGCGGAGGTCCGCTCTTGCCAGGAGAAGTCAAATGAAGCTTTAAGGGCAGATAATGTGCTATCAGGGAGGGTGATGTTAAAGGCTTGGGACTTTGTAGTATTAATCTGCAGGCCAAAAATCTTAGAGAAAACTTTTTAGGTTTGAAAGAGATTTGGGAGGGATGTGATAGGGTTAGATATGAGCATCAGAATGTCATCAGCAAATTGAGAAATCTTATGCTTGTATCCCCCTATGGTGGTTCCCGCTATATTGGTGTTAGCCTGTATTAGCCTGGATAAAGGTTCGATCGTGAGGGGGAAAAGTAGAAGGGAAAGAGGACAACCTTGTCTTGTGCCCAAAGTTAACCGCTTGGAGGAATACCCCGAATAGCTAACGAACGCATCAGGATTAGAGTATAACGAGGAAATCCATGTAGTGAAGGAGGGATCCAGGCCCCACTTTTTCAATATAAATTATAGGTAGTCCCAGGCTACTGTGTCAAATGCTTTTCGGATATCAAGAGTTAGTAGCATGGCTTGTCGTCCCTCCTTCTTCACATGGTGGACCAAATTAATGACCTTGCGAATATTGTCCCCCACTTGGCGCTGAGGGATAAATCCTGCCTACTCTTTAGAGATTAAGGATGCTATATACCTATTGACTCATGCCACAACTGCTTGCGAGCAGTTTGACATCGATATTTAATAAGGATATGGGCCTATAGTTGGACCAGAGGGTGGCATTGGGTTTGGGTATCATGCAGACAGCCGCTGAGTTACCATTACTAAGGGAGTTAAACATCCGGACTAGGCGCAGAGAGAGTACCTGTGCGAATTTTTTATAATAAAGGGCGGTGAACCCGTCCAGGCCAGGTTGTTTCCCGATCTTTAAGGAATTAATGGCTTCCTGGACCTCGGATAGATCGACCAGCTTGTCTAAGAAGGTCTTAGCCTCGGGCGGTAGAGAAGGTAAAGGAAGTTGTCCTAATAACTTTTCTGCAATGCGCTTGTTAGGCACTTACCTCGTCGCCGTCCCGGGTCCCGCGGCGCGCTGTCGGGCGGTCCCCGGCTGGTTGCTGCCCGGCGCTCCCCGGGCGTCCTGGTTCCCCAGGGTGGTAGCGGCGGTCAGGGGTCGGCGGCGCGAGGTGGTGTCGGCGGCCGCGCCGCAGCCCGCTCTGCGCGGCTGCGCGGGCCCGGCGGGCTCCCTCGCTGTTCGGCGCTTCCGCCTCCCGGCGGGGGCGCGCTCGATCATCTACGTGCTCGCGCGCGCGCGCGAGCACGTCACCTTTATGCCTCCCGGCGGCGCTTTCCCCAGCGCGCCCGCCGGGGGCGAGTTTGTTCCATCCAACCCTGGCCCTGCTCATAGAGGGAGCCCAGGGACTGGTCGGCCTGTCTGGCCTGGGCCGTCCAGTTCCTGGGACCACTCCCGTTTTACTGTTGCACCAAGCACCTTCCTTCCCTCCTTTTTCCCTGTTCCCCATTGGCCAGACTTTCCTATAAATTTGCACTACTCCAGTTTCCCAGTGCCCGTTATAGCTTCTGGGTTCTGGATGTGCGTTGCTGTACCTTAGTGAAGAATTTGGATTTGGATTTGGACTTCGACTATTCTTGCTAGCTGCCTGCCCTGACCTCCTGCTTTGCCTGACCACTCTCTCGCCTGACCCTCCTGTACCTCGCCTGTGACCTCCTGGACTTGACCTCGGCTACCCTTGACCATTCTTTGTTATCTCCCTTGGATACCTCGCCGGTGACCTCCCGGTTTGACCTCGGCCTGATTTACGGACTTTCGCACCCAGCATCCTCATTCGGGATTCCCTGCCAAACACCAAGCTGCACCTTAAGCTGTTATCCTTTGCGCCTGTTAAGTCCTGGGGGCAACCGACTGGGAGAGGCATTACCCGTGTCTCCTACAAGCGGGGGCTTGTCTATAGGCAGAAGTGGCGGTGGAGATTGGGGGATATCGGCTTAAGACAGACGGGTGTTTGGTATAGTCCTGACATTATAACGGGCCAGAAGAAGAATGGACCAAATCTTGGAGCAGGTGCAAGCCTTGACAGCGGCGGTGGAGCACCTGGCTCATCGAGTTGCGGCCCAGGAGAACCGTCCTACTCCCATCGTCCCCACTTCTCAGGGGACTCCGGCCGCAATGACTGTGGAACCCAAGATCCCACTCCCTGAAAAGTTTTTTGGCGACAGGGCAAAATTTGCCAATTTCCGGGACTCTTGTAAACTGTACTTCCAGCTTCGCCCGGTTTCCTCAGGGTCACAGGAGCAAAAGGTGGGCTTGATTATTTCCCTGTTGCATGGAGACCCTCAGTCCTGGGCCTTTAGCTTATCAGCTCAGGACCCAATCCGCCAATCGGTGGATAGTTTCTTCGCTGCAATGGAGGTCCTTTATGATGATCCTGACAAAGGGGCCTCAGCTGACGCTAAGTTACGTACCCTCCGCCAGGGACGCCGTCCAGCCGAAGACTACTGTTCCGAATTCCGGCGTTGGGCAGTTGACTCACGTTGGAACAATCCTGCCCTCTGCGGCCAGTTCCGACTAGGTCTGGCTGACTCTATCAAGGACACCCTGGTGAACTACCCGGAACCCCAAACTCTGGATGAATTGATGCATTTGGCCATCCGCATTGATCGTCGACTCCGGGAAAGGCGCCTAGAGAAAGGATCACATCCTGAATCAGCTTCTAAATCTGAGGCTCTAGTCGCTCAACCTTCAGAAGAGCCCATGCAGCTAGGTGCCACCAGGCTCACCGAAGGCGAGAGACGACGACGCCTATCCGAGGGGCTCTGTCTTTACTGTGGTGGGACCGGCCACATGGTTAGACTTTGCCCAAAGAAACCGTCGGGAAACTTCAGAGCCTAGGGGGTTTCGAGGGGGCCCTCCTAGGCTGTAAGGTATCTCCTCAAGTATCGTCTCCAGTTTTCGTCCCAGTCCAGTTTATGAATGGTGCTAAATGTGTTAATCTAAAGGCTCTCCTAGATTCTGGAGCAGCTGGGAATTTCCTAGACTCTGAACTAGCACAGACTTTAGGAATTATGGTACAGACCTTGCCAACTCCTATCCGGGTTTCAGCCATTGATGGCACTCCAGTGGCCGGGGGGTTAGTTCGGTTCCAATCCCCTCCTATGCAAATCAAAGTGGGAGCCAGTCATTCTGAGGTTATCAGGTTCCTGATTTTGAGCATGTCTGGTACTCCTTTGATTTTGGGGTTGCCATGGCTGCAGGAGCATAATCCTCAAATTGATTGGGTTTCGGGGCAAATTACCAAGTGGGGACACCAGTGTTTTCGGAACTGCCTAGAATTTCCCCTCAGGGTCACGCGCCTAGTCCCTATTGGGGTTCCAACCCCATATTTGGAGTTTGCTGATGTTTTTTCAGAAAAGGCAGCAGACAAACTTCCTCCCCATAGACCTTGGGACTGCCCAATAGAACTGCTCCCTGGTACGATGCCTCCCAGAGGGAGAATATTTAATTTGACCCGAGCTGAAACCCTTGCCATGCGGGAATATATCGCCGAGAACTTAGAAAAAGGGTTCATTCGGCCTTCATCTTCCCCAGCAGGGGCAGGGTTTTTTTTTGTGGAGAAAAAGGATGGGGGACTTCGCCCCTGTATCGATTACCGGGGCTTAAATAACATCACGGTAAAAAATAAGTATCCCCTACCGCTTATTGAGGGACTCTTTACTCAGGTGGTTGGGGCGCAGGTCTTCTCTAAACTGGATCTCCGAGGGGCCTATAACCTCATAAGAATTAGGCAGGGGGACGAGTGGAAAACGGCCTTCAATACCCTTGAAGGGCATTATGAATATTTGGTTATGCCTTTCGGCCTGTGTAATGCCCCTGCGGTCTTTCAAAGTTTTGTCAATGAAATTTTCAGGGATTATCTTGGCCGGTTTATGGTTGTTTACCTAGATGACATTTTAATTTTTTCTTCATCCATTGACGAGCATCGTAAACACGTGTGCCTAGTTTTGCAGAAACTTAGGGAGAATTGTTTATATGCCAAGTTAAAGAAATGTCAATTTGAGGTATCTGAGGTTCCGTTCCTCGGTTACATTATCTCCAAATCTGGTCTGTCTATGGACCAATCTAAGGTGAGGGCTGTTTTAGAATGGGAGCAGCCCAGAGATCTGAAGGGCCTGCAAAGGTTTTTGGGTTTTGCCAATTTTTATAGAAGGTTCATTAAGAATTTCTCTGCCCTGGTTACACCACTAACTAACCTAACTAAGAAAAGCGGGTACCCCCCGGTTTGGCCGGCTCAAGCTGTCCAGGCCTTCGGGAATCTTAAGAGGGTATTTAGTGCTGCTCCCGTCCTAGTCCATGCTGATGAGCAACGACCTTTCCTTGTGGAGGTGGATGCTTCAGAAATAGCGGTCGGAGCGGTCTTGTCTCAATACTACGGCTCACCTGCACGCCTCCATCCATGTGCCTTCTTTTCCAAGAAATTCTCAGCGGCCGAAAGGAATTATGATATCGGCAACAGAGAATTACTGGCCATCAAGCTTGCCTTCCAGGAATGGAGACACTGGCTGGAGGGGGCTCAGTATCCAGTTACGGTCTTTACGGACCATAAAAATCTAGAATACATCCAGTCCGCCAAGAGGTTAACTCCTAGACAGGCTCGCTGGTCCTTATTCTTTTCTCGGTTTAATTTTTCTATAACGTATAAGCCCGGGTCTAAAAATATAAAGGCGGACGCCCTGTCTCGGAGTTTCTCTCCCCCTGACTTACCGGAAAGGGTGGTGTCTCCCATCGTGCCTCGCTCCCTAGTGGTGGCCGCCATCCAACCCCAACTTCCTGATCTTACTCAGTTCCAGGCCCAAGCTCCTCCTGGGAAACCCGCTTCAGCCCTGTTTGTGCCCTCTACTTACCGGTCTGAGTTCTTGTCCCATTTTCACGATACCAAAACAACCGGTCATCCAGGGATTAAGAAAACCATAGCTTTATTATTACGCCAAGTTTGGTGGCCTTCTCTTAGGAAGGACGTTCAAAGGTTTGTCTCCGCTTGCAAAGTCTGTGCCCAAAGTAAGTCCTTGAGGAGCTCGCCGGAAGGCCCACTCCTTCCATTATCCATTCCTGCCTCCCCGTGGACACATCTGGCCATGGATTTTGTTACTGACCTTCCCCCGTCTCAGGGACATACGGTTATTTGGGTAATTGTGGACCGCTTTAGTAAGATGGCCCATTTCGTCCCTTTAAAGAAACTCCCCTCAGCTCAAACTCTTGCTCAACTCTTCATTACTCATGTCTTTAGGATTCATGGTATTCCCATGGATATTGTTTCGGATAGGGGGGTCCAGTTTGTCTCCCGGTTCTGGAGGGCTTTCTGTGCCAAGTTGGGTTTCACCGTCTCCCTTTCCTCGGCCTTCCATCCGCAGTCGAATGGTCAAACCGAGAGAACGAACCAGTCCCTGGAACAATATTTGCGCTGTTTTACGGCGGGTTCTCAAACTGATTGGGCCTTCTTCTTACCATTTGCGGAATTTGCTCTTAACAACGCCACACATTCATCCACAGGGGTTTCTCCTTTCCACTGTGTTTATGGCAAGGATCTGAAGTTTTCTGCTCTTTCGGACCAACCCTCTAGAGTTCCCTCCGTGGATGAATGGGTTTCCAAATGGCCAGGGGAGTGGAATAAAATCCAGCAACATCTAACTAGGGCCGCTCTTCAGCAGAAAAAATTTTCTGATCGCAAGCGATCGTCTAATTCTAACTTTAAAGTGGGTGACTGGGTTTGGCTTTCAACCAAGAATTTGGCGCTACGCCAGCCCTCCGCTAAGTTAGGACCTAAGTTTATTGGCCCCTTCCCCATAACACAAAAAGTTAATCAGGTTACATACCAGTTGGCCCTCCCTTCATCCATGAAAATCTGTAAATCCTTTCATGTTTCACTTCTTAAGTCTGCAAGAAACCATGAACCTAATAGTCCTCCTAGTCCTGTGGTAGTTGATGGGCATCAGGAGTTTGAGGTTGCCCGGGTTCTTGATTCTCGTTTCTTTCGGAACTCTCTTCAATATCTTATTGACTGGAAGGGATACGGTCCGGAAGAAAGATCTTGGGTTCCTGCCAGAGAAGTTCATGCGCAGAATTTTGTAAAAAGTTTTCACAGGGAGAATCCTTTAAAACCTAGTTTGGAGGGTCCAGTGTCCCCTCCTCAGGGGGGGGGTAATGTTAGGCACTTACCTCGTCGCCGTCCCGGGTCCCGCGGCGCGCTGTCGGGCGGTCCCCGGCTGGTTGCTGCCCGGCGCTCCCCGGGCGTCCTGGTTCCCCAGCGTGGTGGCGGCGGTCAGGGGTCGGCGGCGCGCGCGAGCACGTCACCTTTATGCCTCCCGGCGGCGCTTTCCCCAGCGCGCCCGCCGGGGGCGAGTTTGTTCCATCCAACCCTGGCCCTGCTCATAGAGGGAGCCCAGGGACTGGTCGGCCTGTCTGGCCTGGGCCGTCCAGTTCCTGGGACCACTCCCGTTTTACTGTTGCACCAAGCACCTTCCTTCCCTCCTTTTTCCCTGTTCCCCATTGGCCAGACTTTCCTATAAATTTGCACTACTCCAGTTTCCCAGTGCCCGTTATAGCTTCTGGGTTCTGGATGTGCGTTGCTGTACCTTAGTGAAGAATTTGGATTTGGATTTGGACTTCGACTATTCTTGCTAGCTGCCTGCCCTGACCTCCTGCTTTGCCTGACCACTCTCTCGCCTGACCCTCCTGTACCTCGCCTGTGACCTCCTGGACTTGACCTCGGCTACCCTTGACCATTCTTTGTTATCTCCCTTGGATACCTCGCCGGTGACCTCCCGGTTTGACCTCGGCCTGATTTACGGACTTTCGCACCCAGCATCCTCATTCGGGATTCCCTGCCAAACACCAAGCTGCACCTTAAGCTGTTATCCTTTGCGCCTGTTAAGTCCTGGGGGCAACCGACTGGGAGAGGCATTACCCGTGTCTCCTACAAGCGGGGGCTTGTCTATAGGCGGAAGTGGCGGTGGAGATTGGGGGATATCGGCTTAAGACAGACGGGTGTTTGGTATAGTCCTGACAGCGCTCATCTAGCGTAGTCTTAGGTTTATATAGTTCTTCAAGCTGTTTACCGAAAGCTGATACCACCCTCGCTGGGTTGCTAGATAGTGTACCCTCTAGGGTCTTAATGCACACTGGTTTAGTCCTCTGGGTGATTCCCCTAAGTCTTCTGGCAAGAGGGGTGTTTGATTTGTTGCTAATGCGGTACCACTTAAACCTAGACCGATTAATTTGACGTTCAGCTTCGCCTGTGAGGCAGAGGTTAAGTTGATCGCCTGCTTGGTTAAGATTGATTCTATTGCGTCTGGTCAGACGCCCTTTATAGGCTGAAGAGGCTGAGTGGTAAGCATCAAGCAATGAGAGGAGCTTTTCCTTATGTGAGGCTTTGCGCTGGGCTGATTCTTGAATAAAATGTCCTCGGATTACAGCCTTATGAGCCTCCCAAAGCAAGGCCTCAAAGCTCACCGACCCCACGTTCTAGAGGAAAAAGTTCTATATCACCTTCCGGAGGCGTTCAAGGAGCACCTCATCGGACAACATGGGATCATAGAGCTTCCAGGACTTCTGGGAAGATCTCTGGGTCAGGGAGATCAACTCAACAGCAACCAAGTCATGGTCAGACTATACTATCGGGACAATAGAGGAGCGGGAGAGGTGGGGCACGGAAGACAGCTGCAGAAAGATGTGATCTATTCTCGTGAAAACCTTGTGCGGGTAAGAATAGTGAGTGAAGTCCCTCTTAGTGGGGTGGACTTCTCTCCAAGCATCCACAAGGTGATAATGGTTAAGGAGAGAGCAGAATGCTTTTCCTGATGGGGCATCCCTAGGGTGATCCAAAGGCCGACCCACCGTTTGTCTTTCCAGAGTGGGATGCAGAACTTAGTTTGAGTCACCCGCCAGTATAAGGAGCCCCTTAACCTGGAGTTCCAGAGTCCTAAGAAACTCCTCAAAAAAGGCATTCTGGTTTTGGTTGGGGGCATAATATGTAGCAATTGTGACTGCTTGGTCTTGGACCATACCAGTAAGAATGAGGAAGCGACAAAGGGGGTCCCGTATTGTCTGCTCCATAGAGAA
This sequence comes from Gastrophryne carolinensis, assembly GCA_027917425.1. Lineage (NCBI taxonomy): Eukaryota > Metazoa > Chordata > Amphibia > Anura > Microhylidae > Gastrophryne > Gastrophryne carolinensis. The sequence goes on from CM051236.1 coordinate 125,560,866, forward strand.
AGGGAAAGAGCGCTAAAAAGAAATGAGGACCCCTCTCTGCTTGGTATCTGCAGATGCCGTAAAAAAGAGAAGGTAGTCTGAGCTTTTGGGGTATTCTTCTTAGTGAAGTGAGTCTCTTGGAAGCAGACAATGTCGGCATGTAGGGCCCTCATCTGACGAAATGCCTTTACCCTTTTTTGGGGGGCATTTAGGCCCTGGACATTCAGCGAAACAAGTTTAACCGCCATTTATAAGCAATACATTATCTGTTAGCTTACGGGGGCTGGACACCCGAGGAAGAGAGGAGGGGGGAGAGGGAAAGAAAAAGAAGGAAGGGGAGTTGCAGAGAACGTTTTAGTTCAACAGCAATGAGAAATGCAAAACCTTCCTTAGTAAAATTTCCCACCGGAGTAGAGAGGTCCTCTACCACAGTGGGGCGAATAATCAGGATGGAAGGACCTCCAAAGAAGATCCCTACCGTCCTGACCCTCAACGGGGGTCAGAAATGCGGCTTCCTGACTCGGCGGGTTCCCGGTGAGAAAGGGAGGAAGGAGTGTGCAGGCATTGGATCCTGAGCACCCGGCCCACTTTACCTGAAAACAAAAAAATTAAGCAGCAACGTTTCAAGTAACATTCTGTAACTTGTTAATGAGAGTGTATGTAAAACAACAAGAAATGAACCGAACGGGGTTTAACCAGCAGGGGGACTGTAAGGGTCATGTATAAAAGGGGTATATGCGTTGGAAGCACCTATGATTTGAAACAGGGAGCCAAACAAAGAAGAAAGGAGTCCCAACATTAGTGAACGAGGACTTCAGAAATGCATCCTAGACATTCACAGCAATGAGAGGGTGAGGGGCAAGATCCCTCGTATAATACACAGGGAATCTTACCTGTCAGCCCTCCCCCGCCACTGGCTTACCGAACCTGTGGACAAGTGCCCCCACAGGTGGGGTCCACGCTTGTCCTTGGGTGCCCGTGAGAATGAAAGCGCTCTTTTCTTTTGCGGGGGAGCAGCTGTAGTGGCAGCAGGAGCCTTCAAGCCGGCAGAGGCCAGGGCGGCTTCCAGGTCTTGTGGAGTGGACACCTTGTAGCGCTGATCCAAATAGCTGAAGGAAATTCTGAAGGGAAATCCCCATTTGTACCTGATCCCTTTCTCTTGCAGAATTTCAAGTGAGAGTTTCATGGCACACCTTCTGGTGATGGTTTGGAGAGACAGGTCAGCAAAGAGTTGATACTCAAAGTTCTGGAATTTGAGAGTTCCTTGATCCTGGCTAACATAAGTTGTTCCTTCATGCGGTAGAAGTGGAGTTTCACTAACACGTCCCGCGGAAGACCGCCCACTCTCTTTTTCTGCAGGGCTCGATGGATTCTGTCAAATTCCAGCCTTTCAATAGGGATGGCCAGGGCGAGCTCTTGGAAAAGGGCAGTAACGATGGACTGTAGATCAGCAACTGCTTCTGGTATACCTCTTATCCTGATGTTGGCGGTTCTCCATGTCTTCAAGCTTGTGATGAAGGATAAGGTTTTCCTCCTTTAAGGCCTCCAGATCCGACCCGAAGGAAGAAAGTTCCGAGCCCTGTGCTGTGGATTGGTGCTCTAGATCGTCAACTCTTTGACCCAGTTCTTTTATTTCAGCGGAGAGGTTAACAGTAATCTGAGATGTAATATTTAAGGCCCATCGCTCGAGGGCTTTTTCGAGCATGACTTCGTATCTATCAAGTGGTGACGGTTGCCACTTCGCTGGGGAGCCATGTAAGGAATCGTCCATCCAGGACTCGTCCTCAGGTAAAAGGTCAGCGGGGGCTTGAGTGTCGCTCTGGGATGGTGTGGAGGTTTCCATAATGTTGCCAAGGCTTGGTGGAGGTGTTAAGCCAGACCGCAGGTTAAATTAGTAAATCGTAGGAGTAGGGACGACTAAGGTCAGAGTTGCACCCCAAAAGGTCAGCAGGTGGGGCTTATTTAGTAGCTTGAGTGGGTAAACGGGTCAGGTAGAGCAAACCACACTATAAGAAGGGACTCAAACTCATCAGGATACAAAAAAAAAGTGTACTGCCCCTTTGAGAAGGCTTTGTAACTTGATGGAGGGCTCCATATAGTAAGCAACAATGCAGGGACAGTGCAAGGAGGCTGACAATTTTTGTTGCTTTGTGCCAAGGATTCTATATCACAGGGTCAGTCCCAGAGCCTCAGTGTGAGCAGGAAGAGGCGCTTGGTGAGGCGCAGCCTGTATAGTGGCTTGTGAGGGAGAGGTCGGGAGAGCTGCTTCACCTCTTGCTGTTTTGAGCTTAGGGGGAGGAATGGCTTATAACTGAGCACCCCTTCCCAGCAGCAGATGGTCTGGGGAACTCTGCTGTAATTGTAATTTTATGTAAGAGGAGAAACTCCTATACTTCGAGGGAGCCCTGAAGAGAGACATGCTGAGGCTGCTGCTGCTGCTCCTTGCACAGCCGAGGACAAGATGGCGGCCGTCCCTCACCTCCGTGTTGCGCTGCTCCAACTCGATCCGGGGACCGGCACCGATCAGTGTGGAAAGAAGTAGGGGGGGTCCCGGGGTCTGCCCAAACCTCCAGGGGGCAAAATCGCTGGCTGCTTTGAGTTGTATGGGGCCGGGGCACTAGACTTCAGCAGAGCGCCATCCTATGCGGGCATCTGCGCGCCGCACGCATGTGCACTCATGATTTCACAACATTTTAATCTCAAAAATGCCTGGTAATCTGTGGATCGTTTATGTTTTTGCTACTGTATCTCTGTATAATTATTCATATTTTCCAGCAATGCAATTCACCTATAAGAAGTACATGGCAGGGAATTTTAGGCCCTCATATAACATGTAGTAAAAGTTATTGCCAGCAATTGCATGTGTAGATAAAAGGTAAAATTTCTTGTACCGATTGAAAGAAATACAACAAAGGCATATGGCCTCTGAATCGCTTCAGACAGCTAGGTCCCATGGCCATGGTTCACAGTGACGGGTTGTACATAGTCCAGGAGCCTTCTTGCTCTGCACCCACTCACAATCTAATAAATTATCACTGGGCCTGCCCTGCTGGTGCTGGTGACACATGGCCTTGCATTGTCCGTGTAGGTTGCACTGGTGGAGGCCCTCCCTCTTGCCTAGGGAGGGAAGTAGGGGCAGGGCCTTGGGCTTATGGACATGGTTTACAGGCGCCACTGGCTTCTGGAGCCCTGTTGTGGGAGTACTCATCCACAAGGGCCACTGTTATTGAGGCCCTGTTCGTCTTATGATCTCATAGAAATTGCTGCAGATCCTCGGGACAGCTCCACAAAATCTGTTCCTGAGTTTCTTCAGCTGCTGAATGGTTGTGAGCTCCAAGCTGGTAGTCCACTGGTCGACTGCTCTCTGGTGGACCCATATGTGACTGGCCCAGCTGTTGGTAGGGCACCAACGCAGACTGCAAATCTTCATATAGTAGGACTTGGAGGTCAGGTTGTACTGGAGGACCATAGCCTGCTCGATTTTCTCATAGGTCGGGGTCATCTTGCTAGCTAGGTACCCAAACATTTCTAGGGCCTTACGCCTAAGGTGAGGGGTTAAGTACCTGATCCACTGATCCATGGGCACATGGTACAGATGACACACAGTTTCAAAAGCCAGCAACAGGTAAGTCCTCAGCACGTAACTTTGAGGCACAGTTCTCAGGGGGCTTACTACTAGCTAAGGTGGGCTGCAGGTTCTGGAGCTTAAGTTTGAGTACTTGTAGTTAGTGTGCCTGTTCAGCTTGTTGACAAAGTCCTGCTCTTCGCAACCTGCAGCCTCACTCTCGGCCAGACATTCTTCGTGTTTAGCTTTCTGCAGCCTTGTTAAGGACTTCACAGGTGGCCCAATAACCATCCCGATGAGTGGCCAGAGCAGCTTGGATAGCATCTGAGCCTGCCTTGCTGAGTGGACCAGCAGTTGGGGTGCAGACCTCTGATACTGGGTGCCGGCAATTGTCTCCTAGTAGAACCCTGGCTGCCCACTCCCTCCACACCTGCTGGAACATCAGCGTCCACCTCTTTCATATCTCCCACAGCAGCAGCCATTTCTCTGGTTGTGCCAATGGCCATGCTTGTAGCTGATGGTCACTAATAAATAGTTGCACACTGCTGCAATTACATGCCTTCACTTTAATCACTGATCTTAAGATCCCAGCAGCAGAAAACTACTGTTGGAAATCTTTAGCATATAATAGTATGTGCCCCACACTCACACATACCATTTGTCTTATCCCATAGTCGTTGCCACAAAATTTGAGGAACAGTGGATCACATGCGTCCCTAAATCTCAGTTCATTAACCAGCCCAGCAGCCTATAATTTAGTTAAGGGGCATGGATGCATTAATTTTGGTTAGGGCAAAAAAGTGACATATAAATTTTTAGGCGATAAACACACTCTTAGGTATACATGTAGGAGATATTATGAAATATTAGGTTTGGGAGCCAAATACAGGTTACAGGTAAGTAATTTACAAGCAGAGATGCAACAGAAATGATAGTACCTTAATACCTGAATCGGTACCAGAAATCTCTTTTTTCAGCTTCTGAGCTCAATACAGAGATAAACAAACATGGCCTAGGATGAATAGCAGCCTGGTTATTCTCGATTCTGTGTCAGAGACAGTGGCTTGGTTTGCATTTAGCCAAGATGAAGGTGTAAGGGAACCTGCAGGGGATCTGTGAACTGCCTGGGCTTGCTCATTTCTTTGATAGCTTTCATCTTGCCTTGCACATTGCATAGTGTTTCCCACCTCCTGTAAATCCGGCCACTGGTTGCTGATATCTGAAAGAATTGAATTTAAACGTATAACCATGTGCTTTGTGGCTCGATCCAGCCATGTCCCTTGCTACAATGTATCATATATACAACGATACTAACCTAGATGCAGCCAATGCTCTGCCCAGGCCTCCTCCTGTTCTCAACTCTGATCACTTGCTCCACTTTAACCTGTGCGCCTCCACTCTTCTGAAATGCCCTCCCTCATACAATTTATCATTGTCCAACCCCCCAAGCCTTCAAAACTTCCCTCAAAACTCAGCTTATCAGATGAGCCTATCACCTGGTCTAAAGGGGAACTTAAAGCGGTCGTTCACTCTGAATAAGAGTCTATCTTATATGTTTCCCACACCCTGTACATACAGATTGCTCACATTAAAAATCATCCTACCTGCATCTACTGCATGTTATGAGCCTTTAAACATCCAAGATGGCGCATGGAACATCAGGCAGCCTGCGAACAGGAAGTGCCTTCTGACTGTGCTGCTCTGCATTCTGGGATTGCTGACCCCACCTCTGCTCTGTCTGAGCAAAGCACAGCTATAACCCGGCCCCCTGTACTTTATCCGACTCTCCTCTCATCAGTAAGTGTGATGCTTCTGAGTTAAGATGGCGGCGCTCGTATCCTAAAGTCCTGAACAGAGTTGCAGCCCAGTGGGGGATAGAATAATAAGTAAGTGACTAAAAACTTTTTAGATTTTTTAGATGCTGGGGAATCTTTTTATAAGGGTTTGGGCTTTTCAATAAATCATGGTGAAGGTCCGGTTTAAGTCAAGTCAGCAAATGCTTACCACTACTTCATTCTTTGTATGGCTGCCAATCACGTGACTGCCAGTGACCCATCAGATTTGTAAGCAGTCAAATGATTGTCAGCCAGTTGCTGCCATATCTGTGAGTGAGGAAGTGGTGACTTTTGTTCCTCTTCAAGCAACTCATTTTAAACTCAAAAAACCTTCCAAACACTTGCCAACATGTTTAGTGCATACTACTTGGGACCCAACCTCTTGTCTCCACCTTTACCCTTTAGGGCCCTCACTCCTAATGTTCGCTGCATCTCTGTGACACCTGGCCCATAATACCCTGACTATTATAAGTATTTTATTTCTTAGCCTGTCTGTAATGTCTACCTTGTACAATGTCATGGAAGATGATGGCACATTCAAATTAATAATTATTAATATTTTAAAATGATCAATGCCTGTGCAATGAAATAACAATTTACCCTTGTGGATCTTACCACTGACCATTATAAGCCAGTCTCTTTACAAAGACTTCTTGGTTCAAAGGTCCTTCAGCGTCAGACAAAAATGATTCCTCTTGGGGCCCCAAGATTCAAGACCCAGACAATACTTATACTGGTCCTCTTTCCTTTACCACGAGCCCATGGCACAGAAGCAGCTCTCCTCCATTCAGAGATTTTGAGATGCTTTGAAATGGCTCATTTTTCATTGTTCCTAAGGGGGATACGGGGGGAGAAAGTTAGTGCTTGCCTGGACATGGACTTTACCACACAAAAAAGTGCAATGAAAAAAGGTGTGTGCTCATCTTTCCCAAAAAATCACTTACCCCTGCATTGAGGCATTTTTACAGGTGAGGTACATGACATTTCCAATGGAGTAAGCATAATTTCTTAAAAAACACCTTGTCAGGGAACCGCTAGTCGTGTGATCCAACGATCAGTCAGGGAACTCCGATCATGCAGCCCGCTTTCCCAAAACCCTGTCTGTTTGCACTCCTAGTGGGACTACCAAGCCCAAAGCCTTCGGACACACAGATTCTTGGCTAAGGCAAAAAGATTGCTCAAGTTAAATATAGGTTTTTAATGCAATGAGCACACTAGGCAGTGATAACAAACATTTGGCTATGATGGAATATGATTGAATACAAATGCTGTTCTGAGTAGTGGGTTACAGTGAGTTAGATGCAGAGATATAATAGTCAGTTACCTTAAGTTGCAGTTGTAGAGTGGTGACGAAGAGCTCCCACAGAATGAAGGTGAGTGGCAAGCCTATTAATGGGCACCTCCAGCACGCTGCTGCATGGCCTCCCCCAAAAGTGACACCGTTCTCATCTCCTTGGCCTACCTTTAAGCTCGGCCTCTGCCCCTCTACCTCCCCTCCTCCCAGACACAGGTTCTTTTGAAGTTCCCATATGCTATCACACCTCCCCAGCAGAGAAGGACCCTGGCTCCTCTCAGTCTGACCAAAGTGTTAGGAGAGCCCAGGGGGGCTTTTATCATCAAACTGAGGTGTGTCAGAACCTCATGCCCATATATGGACTTCCTTTCCTGCTAGCCTTGTAAGGGTGACATTTGCTACGTACAAAGAATATTAAGGGGGGATGCTGGGCATCAGCAATAAAATGAAATGTAATATTTGCCCTATTCCTCACACCTCCCCCTCTAAAAGGGCGCTAAGGGCTGCACTTTTTGGTGCTGACCCATGCGCCCATGTGCATTCCATCCCTGTCTAGAGAACTCCGCAAGGTCCAGTTGCTGTGGGACCTTGGTGGGGGGGGGGGTTTCGGTACCCGGCCTTGCACTGCTGCCCCAGATGGAGGCCCGAACCTTACATGGATTTTCGGGGGTCCCCTCCAGGGTTTATGTGCCCGGTTGCAGTCCACATCCCTCCAGAGTAATGGTTGGACCACTCCCGGAAGGGGTGTAGGGTGGTCCATAGCTGGGACCGTGGGTCCACAGACTGCCGATGGTAACCCATCCCTTTCTGCTTTACCAGAGCCAGGGGCCCTGGTGCATGTCACCAACACAAGAGTTTAAGGAGGTAGCTTTGAGTTGGTGCCTGCCTAACCTCGAGCGCCATAAACTGGATCCCCTGGATGGAGAGTCTACCCTGGGGGGAATCTTCCCAGGGAAGGATCTCCCACAGGGTAGTACCCACCATGTCAGCCCAGGTGGAGGACAAGGCCATTGAACGTGGACCCTGGGTGGCACCACCGCAATTGGTACAAACCTCTTTCTGTGCGGCAGAGTTTCCGGTGGGCTGCTGGGACATGGCCCTGCCACCCCCACCCTCTGACAGGTGTCATACAAATGGCAGTGGGCAGCCAGGTCAGGCCCCACTTGCTTCTTGGTGATTCCTATTTGCCTAATTATCCGGCTCTCTAAGGCATAGCACTTCTTGACCCTGGACGGATATGTAACCACCAACTGCTGATCCTCAGGCCACTCTCCTGATGACCCTGGCTTGACCATCATTGGGTACAGCCGCACTTGTCTCCAGACCACCCTACTGGGGTCTGGCCCCAAGTGGGGCTGCACCTTTTGCTTAGTGAGAACTCTCTGGGGGTTATCAGTGTCTGACGCTGCCTCACTTCTCTGCCTAGACATGGTCGGAATTGTGGGGACCACCATGTCTTTGGTCTCCCAGTCTCAGCAGCCTCTTGGGAGGAAGGGGGGGAGCTGTCAGTCCCCTGAGGGGACCCTGGCCCCTGTTGTGCTTGTCAGCGGTCTCGGCCGCTGAAGTCCCAGATAGCACCTGCTCCTCCACTACTTCCACTCAAGTTGCCGGTTCAGGCAGAATACCCTGGTCTCTTAACACCCGGGTGTGATGAAACCCTGCCGTGGGGACTTACCTAGGGGTCCCATCTCTCCTGGGATGGCCCTCACCCCATCTGCAGGTTCCATTGCCACTGCTTTTGGGCCTGGGCTGGTCTTCTCGGGTACCAGGAATCCCGGACGTGGGGTGGTCGGAATAGCAGAGACCGTCCCATCTCCTGTCCATTTCCCAAGACCTCCCTCTGAACATCCGTCGGCCCTGGCAGTCACTTGGTTTAAAGGAAGGGAGCCATTAGACCCCCGAGGGGCCCCTGGTCTACAAGCATTCCCAATATGCCTAATAGTAGCCAGAGCCGCTGTGGCCTCAGGTGATGCTTGTCCCCCTTCCACTTCCCTCCAAGCTGCCAGTCCAGACAGACCAGCCTGGCCCCCCCGACAACCACTGCTCCCCCGCCGCTGCGTGCACACGGCCGCGCACCCGCAGCGGCTCCTCCGTGCAGCCCCGCGTGCCGTCCGCGCATTTCTGTCGTGCCGCCAAAAAAAAAAAAATGTTCTGTCAAGTCCGCTGCGCCCGGCACCGCCGCTCACAGCTGCTGTCGCTGTGAGTTGTTGTGGCTTTAAACCCCGCCCCTCAACTGATGTGACGTCATGCCTAGGTTTCTCCCTATTGGTCAGCAAGGCCTTCTCTCACACTGCTCTTCCGTCCCTCACACGAAAATGACGGGCTCGCTCACCACGTCATCCGGCATATTTAATGGAGTGAGCGTGACCGCCATTTTTGTGTGAGGGAAGGAGCAGCGTGTGAGAGGAGTTACGATTCGTCTTGTGTGCGGGAAGGAGCAGCGGCCTGAGGAGCAGGTACGTTTTAGGTATTAAACAAGGTAAAATGGGAGCGAGACAGGAAGGAATAGAAAAGAGGGACAAAGAAAAATAAGTAATGTGGAAAATAGAGAGAGAAGGGGGATGAAGAAAAGACAGAGGAGCAGGGAATCTTCAGTCAGTGGGTGTCCTGATTGGTGAAGAAAATCTCTGTTATGCTATTCACAATTAAAAATTAAAAATTCTGAACCTATTCATTGGGGCCATGATGACCAGTTTCCAAATCACTTAAACCGGACCTTCAGCGTGATTTAATGAAAAGCCCAAACTCTTAAAAAACGGTTCCCCAGTATCTAAAATTAATATATTTTACATTTTTATTCACTAACTTATTATTCTTTCCCCCACCGGGCTGCATCTCTGTTCAGGAATTCAGGATACGGGCGCCCCCATCTTGACTCAGAAGCATCACACTTACTGAGGAGAGGAGAGTGGGATAAGGTACAGGGGGGCGGGTTATAGCTGTGCTTTGCTCAGACAGAGCAGAGCTGGGGTCAGGTAAAGGTCAGCAGTCCCAGAATGCAGAGCAGCACAGTCAGGAGGCACTTCCTGTTTGCAGGCTGCCTGATAAGATGGCGGCTTCCATAAGCCGCCATCTTGGATGTTTAAAGGCTCATAACATGCAGTAAGGATGATTTTTAATGTAGACAATCTGTATGTACAGGGTGTGGGAAACATATAAGATAGACTCTTATTCAGAGTGAAGGTCCGCTTTAAGTGTCCCACGCTCTTCAAAAGGTTGAGCACCCCTACCTTATAGTCATTCACCTGAATAAACCAATGTAACCCAGGGAATGCAGGACAGTCTGAAAATTAAGATAGCCAAGCTGTAATTCATGGGAAAACCCTCTTATGAAAGACTACAGCATACCTCCCAATGAAAGAGGAACATGTGGTGGTTGCAATTAAGCCAGGCCCTCAAGCCATGCCCATAAAGGGAAGCTCCTAAAAATTACATTCTCCAGGGTGTTGAATGCCCAGCACCCTTTCAGGGCCGGCTGACTTTGTTGTCCCTGGGGGAATGAGGGGCAGTACAGGGGGCACCAAGGGAATGAGTGGCAATACAGGGTGCATAAGGGAATGAGGGGCAGTAAAGGATTACAGTAGGACTGAGGGGCAGTGCAGGGGGCAGTACATGGGCACAGAAGGACTGAGGGGCAGTACAGGGGACACAGAGGGAATAATGGGCAGTACAGGGGGGACAAAAGGACTGAGGGGCAGTACAGGGGAAACAAAATGACTGAGTGGCAGTACAGGGTGCAAGAAAGAATGAGGAGCAGTACAGAGGGCACTGAAAAGCTGAGGGAAAGTACAGGGGGCACCAAGGGAATGAGAGGCAGTGCAAGCAGAACAGAAGAAATAAGTGGCAGTACAGGGGACACCAAGGGAATGAGGGGCAGCACAGGGGGCACAGAATGACTGAGTGGCAGTACAGGGGGCAAGAAAGAATGAGGAGCAGTACAGAGGGCACTGAAAGGCTGAGGGAAAGTACAAGGGGCACCAAGGGAATGAGAGGCAGTGCAAGCGGAACAGAAGAAATAAGGGGCAGTACAGGGGGCACGAGGGAATGAGGGACAGTACAAGGGAAAGGTTGGGGGAAGTACGAAGGCATCAGGCAGCAGGTTGGAATCCGGGCACCCTCAGCTCACATACTGACCTGCCTGCCATTCCCATCCCGGCCAGCAAGGGGAAAATTCCAAGGGGGAAATGGACAGGACATGACTATCCAATCCGTGACTGTCCCTCCCCCAAATCAGAACAGTTGTGACTGAGGTATGCTATAACTACGACGTAACCTTGGTCCACTAAAGGCATTGTTGCCGTATGGGCCTGTAGCAATATCTCTGGGTTTATAGGGCCCACGCAGTAGATACAATGAACCCTTCCATGTATTAGAACCTCTTCTGGACCAAGAAGGAGAAGCTGAACATTTATGGCTGCCCACTCAGGGCACACAGGTACCTATGTGTGATCATTAGGGTTAAAGATATGGCATGGAGGCACATATGGACCCTTGCTTGGGGTAAGGGGTAAGGGAAAGCGCCAGATGGGGGAATGTTCACATATATAACAAGGACACCTATATAACCCTTTCGCTGCCAGCCTACCTGGAGTTTTTGTCACCCTTGGTGCCAAACCGTTTTGGACTATTTTGCGCTCCCCATGTTCAAATGTGATTTTTGAAGGGATTTCCAGGGATTTCCCAGGGAAATGATATATTGTTTTGTTCAGCAGAGTCTGGGCTTTAACATGAAATGTCTTGTTTGTAATTTTTTAGGGGTATTCTCAATATTTTTGGGTGAAATATGTGAAAAAAAAAAATAAAAAAAAATACATTTTTACAATTTGTAGTTTTTTTTGTAATAAAAAATGTAAGTTTTTCAATAAAATCTTATTGCGTGTGAAATCCCAATTTCTCCCAGTTACAGCGATACCACATATGTATAGGTAGACACCCTTTCCTGCCCAGGAGACTCCCCCAAACTGAAACAGCACTTTAGGGAATTTTCAGATAAAATACAACTATGCTATGCAATATGCACACCTTGCAGTTCTTCCAGAAAAACAACCCTTTACATTTGAAATACCCCCAACAAACTATATATTCTCTGGAAGTACACACCTCAAGCTTTCTAGGCGTACCAGGCTTGTTGATGTGCCCATAGTTTTCTGGAAGTAATCCCTCATTGTATTCTTTGGTTGCAAAGAGTTTCCCTAAAAAAAGGATAAAAAAGCAGAATCAAAGCCACATTTTCCTAAAAAACGATGTGCAAACAAGAAAAAACAAGTTTAGTCTGAAAAAGCAACATCCCCCGAACAGAACGATACCCAACATGCATAGTTACTGTCAGGGGAAGAGTCGGCAAACACCCCAAAGTAAAGCATGTGCGTAACAGTGATTTTACTTGAAAATTTCAGCTCTGCAGACAAAGTGCGCACCATGCGATTTTTCTACCAAAACAACCCTTTACATTTGGAATATCCCCCATAAACCATATATTACCTGAAAGTACGCATGTTAAGCTTTCTAAGCGTACCCAACTTGTTGTAGTGGGCTCATCTTTCTGGAATTAATCCCTCAAAGAATTCTTTGGTTGCGCAGGGTTTCCCTAAAAAATGTATAAAAAAGCTGAATAAAAAACACCTTTTCCTAAAATATAAATATGCAAACCAGAAAAAAACAAGCTAAGTCTGAAAGCGCAAGGTCCCCCGAACAGAACAATACCCAACATGCATAGCTACCTTTAACCATTTTAATTGCCAGCCTACTTGAGATTTTGTCACCCTCTGTTGACAGGTCATTTTTCCCCATTTTGCGCCATGTTTTGCGCCATTTTTGCTGGAATTTTCAGGAAAATTATACATATATTTTCTGCAGCATAGTTTAGGCTTTAACAAGAAATGTCTTGTTTGTAAATTTTATTTTGTTTTTTACAATATTATTAAGTAAAAAATAAATAAATAAATAAATAAAAAATTTTTTAGAAAATTGACTCCTTTATTTCAAATAAAAAATGTATTTTATTAAGGAAAACCGTATTGCATGTGAAACCCCCATTTCTACCGATTAGAACGGTACCACATATTTATCGGTAGCCCCCCGTTCCTGCCCAGGAGACCCCCCTAACTGAAACAAGTACTTTATAACATTTACAAATAAAATACAACTACCATCCACACTACAAAGGGTTAAATCGAGAAAAAAAATGACATAGGGTCCCCCTTCCTGGGGGGGGACCCCATTTTTTGGGGGGATTTTTAAGGGTTAAAAACCCTTAAAAATCCCCAAAAAAATTGACATGGGGTCCCCCTTACCCAAAGTAACCAGCCCGGGACCAGCTATGCAGGGCTTGTAGAAACAGGGCACAGGGGCCAGCTTTTGTGGCCCCTGGCCCTGCAGGCTACAAGCCCGCATAGCCCGTGGGCCCGGGCTCTTCTGCCCCCCCCTGGGCTTTGGGGAGGCAGGTAATGGGGGTGCCAGGGGTTAATGGCAAGTCACCCGCTAGTCACAGGTGACTTGCCACCTCCCCCAGCCTTGTGAACTGGTATAGGGGTCATGGACCCCTTACCAGTTCACAAGGGGTTAAATGTAAAAAAAAACACAGACACACAAAAGAGAAAAAAATATTTTATTAATTTTTTTTTTTACACTGTACTCACCTCCCATCCATCCTGGAGCACTGTGTCCCTCGGCGATCACTGGCTTCTGCTCACCTGCTGGAAGCCTTTTATAGCTGCTGGATGACAGAACACAAAGAGTTTATTAAAAAAAAAATGACATAGGGTCCCCCCTCCCAGGGGGGCGGACCCCATTTTTTTTTGGAATTTTAAGGGTTAAAAACCCTTAAAAATCCAAAAAAAAATGAAATGGGGTCCCCCTTACCCATCATTACCAGCCCGGGACCAGCTATGGGGGCTTGTAGGCACAGAGTGTGGGGGCCAGCTTTTGTGGCCCCCCACCCTGCAGCCTACAAGCCCACATAGCCTGTGTGGGCCCGGGCTCTTCTGCCCCCCCCCTGGGCTTTGGGGAGGCAGGTAATTGGGGGTGCGGGGGTTAATGGCAAGTCACCCGCTGCGGCAAGCGGGTGACATGCCATCCCCCAGCCTTGTGAGCTGGTATAAGGGGTCTCATGGACCCCTTACCAGTTCACAAGGGGTTAAATGTTAAATAAAAAGACACAGAGACATAAGATATAAAAGATCTTTATTTATTTTTTTTTTTACTTTACTCACCTCCGATCCTGTGTCCCCCGGCGATCTCCGCTGACAGCCTGCTCGTGTGTTTGAAGGAGAGAGCCTGGGGAGGAGGGGGGGCGATCTCAGCCCTCTCCTCCTCCCCATCTGCCCTCCTCCAGGCACACGAGCAGACTGATTGTCTGTCTCACGTCCCGGCATTAAGAGGGCTGCCTGGGGGCGGGGCTAGCAGACCCGTTCCAGGAAGTGGGGGGGAGGGCAATTTCTGCCCTCTCCTCGCCACCGAAGAGGCTGGGGGGGTGATCGGAGGCCCCCCCAGTGAAGAGGACACCCATCGGGAGACAGCGCGGCCTCAGGTAAGGAAATGTCATTTTTTTTTTATTTTTTTTTTACATTTAGCAGCTGCTGCTGCCGAAGCGGGGGGGGCCTATTCCGGGGGCTCTCCTGGAGCCATCCGACCCCCCACGGGGGATCGGATGGCACCAAATTAAAGGGGAGACCCGGCCGGATCCAACGAGGGGTCAGGTGAGTATTTTTGATTTATATTTTTTTTACTGTCAGGGGGGAAAGTCAAGCACGTAGATTCTACGTGCTTGGCACTTAAGTGGAGTGGAAGCGAGCACGTAGAATCTACGTGCTTGGCACTGAAAGGGATAAGTGCTGATTGTGGGATGGGATTGTCCAAAACCCAGAATCTTTGCTATCCAAGGTTTTGGTTATTGTCCCTAGGGAATCCCAATTTGGGATAGCCCAATGTGCAAACCCACCAAATCACCCTAAAAATGTACCTTTCCACTGCTCCCATGGTGCATGTGTGGATCTTCATCTAATCAGGAGCACTATATGCCATGCACATTAACCCTTTTGCTGCCAGTCTACATAGAGATGTTGTTTTTGTAAGGATTTCCTTATGAACACCGCACTCTTCTGCACCCCCCTGCCCTTTGGGGATGCAGGTAATGGGGTGAGGGTTAATGGAAAGTCACCTCCTTGCTTTCAGGTGACTTGCCAGCCCCCTCCTGCCCTGTGAACTGGTATAGGGGTCTCAAGGACCACTTACCATTTCATAAAGAGTTAAAAGTAAAAAGAAACACAGATAAAGTTTTTCTTTTAATGTACTTTCCTTGATTCCATCGCCGATTGCTGTGTTCCCTGGCCCTGCCCCACACCTGACCTACCAATCGCTTCTGACTCTCATTCCCGCTACCGGAAGCAGCCTTTTATGCCAGCAAAGTGACATATCATCATCTCACTTGCCATATAAAATGCCCCTCCCTGCAGCATTACATAAAGTGTAAAAATGGAATTCCTGTCCCCAGATAGTTGTCCCTAAAGCATGTTTGCTTCACATTGGTGACCTCATGTAACTTGCATTAGTGACACTAATTTGAGGTATGAGGTTAACTCCATACTTTCCATGTCACCTACTGCAGGAGTCACAGTGCCAGGGAGAGACCTTGCGACGACGTACATCGCCACCAGTGCCAGAGAGCTCCACCAGTGACCTTCAATCAAAGGTAATGTTTCACATTGGTGACCTCATGTAACTTGCATTAGTAACACTAATTTGAGGTACATAAGTATATTAACGTCATGTCACCTACTGCAGGAGTCACCAGTGCCAGTGACCTCCATTAGTGGCCTCCACTCAAAGGTAAGAAGTACACCTTTAACTTCTACTGTAATTTGTACCTATGTTATATTGTACATCTGCACCATATCTGGACACTTAAACGCACACCTTAAATATCTACTCTGGGCTTACATTTGATGACTTGTGCACTCATCTATAGTCGCCTCATTCACATGTTTGGCAGAAATGGCAGCCAGGAATGTAACTGACAGCAAACATTCAGGTTCGATGTGCAAGCCTGCTTGTCAATCTTGCTGGCAGTGACATAACTGCAAGCCATTTAATGAGGAAGTTGGATGGCTTGACTATAGTGTTGCTTTAATAACAGAGCTGTGTAGAATGGAGCCTTCCCCTTATTTTGCTACAAACCTCACTATAGTTTGGGACCCAAAATGCTCACCTGATCGTATAGTATTACTACTATACGATCAGGTGAGCATTTTTTCCTGTAGCTTGCTTTGAGAAAAATTGTCCTAATCTCACAGGATCCTGCCTTTAAGTATATATCTCAATCAGAGATCTGTGATATGTAAGAAAGCTGTAACCAATTTCCTAGTTCTAAGGTGAAATTAGATGAAGTATTCACATTTAATGAATGTGAACATATCGTTATTTGTAAAATTTGCTTGAAAGCTGGAGCAAACAGTGATTTTACTACTGGTAAACGGTGGGACGATGGCTGGAAACTTGACTACTTAAAGTAAAGACATGTAAAGCAAAAAAAATCACTTAGAGGCAGTTGCAAAACTTAGAAGACAGAATTCTGGAGGTTTGCTGCAGATGATGTCACAGATCTGCAGAAGAAAGAAAGAAGAAAACAGAAATTGCACTTTGCAAAGCTGTTAAACCTGAACAAATAAAAATTTTAATCGACAATGTTTTATTGGCAATTAATATGAACACTGCAATGCTTTCAGTCCAAGAAATACATGACCACATGGCAAAATATATATCTCTCCCCCAGTCCTGGCGAAGTAAAAACTATGCATTTGAATTTGTCGAATGTATAGATGAAACCATTCAAGATGAAATGATGGCTGAGTTACGTAGTGCCAATTTTCATACACTCGTAGTTGATGAGAGCACTGATATTACAGAAAATAAAATGCTTATTTTGTATGCTAAATTCCGACCTGGTAACAGTGATGCTTACAAGACCATATTTGCTGGTATCACAAATTTAACAACTTGTGACAGCAATGCTGTGGCAGCTGCTATAAGGCAGTTTTATTCAGACAATGATTTGGATATGCAAAAGATGGTGATGTTCACTTCTGATGGAGCTTCAGTAATGCTCGGAAAGAAAAATGGTGTTGCTGCTCAACTCCGCAACGATATACCTCATTTGCTAGAGCAACATTGTGTTGCTCATAGAGAAGACTTAGGAATTGAGGATGCCTGCAAGAAGGTTTCCCTCATGGGAGATATTGAAATGTTCCTCAGAACAGTTTATACCATGTTTAGTCGGTCCTCTGTCAAGAAAGCACAGTTTAAAGAGCTAGCAGAGGTTTTGGAATGTGTGGCAGTAGCTTTTAAACCATTAAATGAAGTAAGATGGCTATCTCGCCACTTTGCTCTTAGGGCAGTATTGAGAAACCTTGAAGTCTTACTTGCCCATTGCGAAAAACAAGTTGCCGAACATAATGACCCAGTTAATAAATATTGTATGAAGAAACTGTTGGACCCTCAGTTTTGTGCTGCTTTGCATGTTTTTGATGAAGTTGTCAGCCAGCTGGCTGAACTGAATCGAATTTTACAAAGAAGTAACCTGACAACTCTTGATGCATATCAGTATGTAAGAGCCAAAATATGTAGGTTACGCTCGCAGTACTTGGGTGAGGCAGTACATTGGAGTGAGCAAATACATAAAATACTGGATGAAAGCCAAAGTGCAATTGATATGGCTCCAATACTTAGATTTGTGGAAAGATTATGCCTACATTTGGAGTATCGTTTTCCTGAAAAGGAGCTGAAGGAGTGGGGGATTTTTGATCTGTCCAACTTCAAGGCCACATTACCTTTTGATAACGGTTGTCAGGAAATTGCAACACTTGTTTCAAAATATTCTGGTGGCGTCCTGCCATATGATAGCAACGACTTGGAGATAGTGAAAAAAGTTACAGAGCAATATCAGGACTTAAAATTTGTCATTGCAGAGAAGATAAAATATGGTTTTGTGAGGTCCTTTCAGGATCTTGTACAATTTGTTCTGCACGAGGAACAGTTTAAAGATATTGCATCTCTTGTAGATATCTGTGCAACCTTTCTTGCCTCTAGTTCTGACTGTGAGCGTGGCTTCAGCCTAATGAATGCCTTTAAAACAAAAGGTCGAAATCGCTTTGAAGTCTCACACTTGGAGATGCTCATGAGGATTAAATTCTACCTGAATTCTGGTTCAAGGATTGATCTTGACAGAGTATATTCAAAATGGGCAACAGCAAAGGATCGACGTAACAAAGAATAAGATTGTTACCTTACGTTGTTTGGTAAGTAGAGTGGGCTTAGACTAGACTTTTTGGTTGCTACTTTTATATAATTTTTTTGTTCTAAAGATGCACCTTTTTCTCCTTTAGGTTTTTTAACTTCCATCCCCCCGCAAGAAGGGAACATGGTTTTTTTAAGTTTAACAAGTTCAGTTGAATGGTTGAATACATTGATCAGTTTGCAATGAATAATGAGAAAATGTTTGATGTCTAATCGTCTGTTAAATCAATTTAAAGATTATTTCCTGACCTTTTTTGGTAAGTAGGGTAGAGGGAACTAGGGGATTCTTTTATGGTTTTGGCTTTTGTTTTGCAGATTTACCTTCTTCTTCCACTAAGCTTTTCCTTTTTATGTCTCCTTTCCAGCATTAAAGGAACTATAAGATATTCCAAGATTACATACAATTTAATGTTAAAGACCCTTTGCTAGTCACTCGGTGTTGCCTATATTGTGCGGACCTGTTTGTAATCAAGAATAAGAAAATGCTTGATGTATAGTCATCTGTTAGGAACAAGATAATAATCACCTCACATTACCTGGTAAATACAGTATAGATAGGCTAGACTTTGTTGTTTTGGATCAACTTCAGTTCTATAGATTTGATTTTGATTTTTTTCTCCCCCCTATATTGTTTACTTCTGTCTCCTGGCAAAAAGATCTTTCGAGGCTATCTAAAACCAAGATCAGTAATATTTCCTACTGGACCCTACTATATATAATTAGTTTGCAATGAAGAATAAAAGAATACTTCATCTTCTGTTGGAAAGAAGAGATCTTCCTCTTTTGTCTGTATTGTCTGGTAAGTAGAGTCAGGGGCTAAGGCAAGACCTTGATTAGTATATTTTTTTGTTTTGTAGACCTTGGGACCCCTTACCTAGGGGTCCCAAGTCTCCAGGAACAGACCTCACCTCAGTCACAGTTCCCTACCCAGCTGCTGGGTAACCCTCCTTCCTCTGGGAGGAAAAAGCACACATTATACTACCTACCCCCACATACCCTGTAGCAGGCAGGTTACACACATAACTCTTATTGATTGCACACATTGGAGTATACATGTCATTACATTCTGGGGGACCAGACCTCAGGGGTTCAGTGGCCACATACTGAGACACTAGCCACCCCAAGTATGCCCTGAGCAAAACACTGGCAGCCTGGCACCCCAGTCCAAATAAACCTTTGCAATGGGCAATGTCGATCCACCTCCCTCAATTCCAGAGACTGAGACAGTCTTTCCAGGGATAAAGTCCGGTGGGGACACCATCTCAGGGTGCACAAGAGTCATCTTCGCACCTGTGTCCCTAAGTCCCATGGCCACAGTCTGGCCCACAGTGACGAGTTGCAAGTTGTCATGGGACCTCCCAGCACCCCTACCCACATACAGCACTGTGAAGGAGTTCTGGGATGGGCCCTGCTGGCGCTGGGGACATGTGGCCTTGAAGTGTCCAGGTTGGTTGCATTGGTGACAAACAGGGCCCCCCCCCCCTTGCCGGGAGAGGGAAGTCGGAGAAGAGGTCTTGGGCTGATGGGCATGGACAACAGCTGCCATCGGTGGCTTACCCCCTTTCCAGCTGGCAGGTTTCTGGGCCTCAGGGGCCCTGTTGTGGGTGTACTCATCCGCAAGTGCTGCAGTTGCTGAGGCCCCCTTAGGCTTCTGGTCACATAGAAACTGCTGCATATCCTCAGGGCAATTCCAGAGAAACTGCTCAGTAGCAATAAGCTCCTTCAGTTGCTGGATGGTGGTGAGCTCTAAGCCGGTAGTCCACTGCATGTGGTCAGCCCAGCTGTCGGGTGGGCCCCGTCGCAAACTCTGCAGTTTCTTGCGATAAAACTCAGGGGTCAGGTTGTATTGGCGGATCAGCGCCTGTTCGACCCCCTCGTATCTCAGGGTGGTCTCACTGGGTAGGTACCCAAAGATTTTCAGGGCCTTACCCCCAAGGTGAGGGGTTAAGTAGCTGACCCACTGATCCTCCGGTACATGGTAAGGATGACAGACAAAAGCCAGCAGAAAGGTGTCCAGATCTGTACCTTTGTCCAAGACGGGGAAATCCTCCGCACACAACTTTGAGGCCTGGTTCTTAGGGGGCTTGCTACCAGCTGTGCTGGGTTGCGGGTGCTGAAGCTTAAGCTGCATTACTTGGAGCTCGTGTGCACGTTCAGCTAGCTCTCGATGTTCTGTAGCCTCGATCTGCTCACGTTCACGGTGTTCCTCGCGTTCCGCTTGGCGTTCTGCTTGCCGCTCGGCAGCCTCAATGAGGACCTCATAGGTGGCCCGGTCTCCAGCCTGGAGAATGGCCAGAGCAGCGTGCAGGAGAGAATCTGAGCCTGTCTGGCTGGGAGGACCGGCAGGCAGAGCACAGTCCTCTGGGATGCTGAGGGCTGGTGATTGGCTTCTGGGAGAGCCCTGGCTGGGCCCCTCCACACCCAATGCAACATCGGCAGCCACATCCCTTCTTCTGGCCCTGGTGCCACTCACCATGCATGCAGCAGCTGGTCACTGACAGATATTTGCACCCTGTTGTAACCACACAACCTATTGTAACCACTATCAGACTTTGCCTAGTGTTGAGCTGATCCTAAGATCCAGCAACAGAAAAGCTACTGCTGGTAATCTTTAGTGTATGTGAGTATGGGGCCCACACTCACTCACACTATTTGCTTTATCCCAACACACTGCCACCAATTTGTCAGGGACCTTCGATCATGCAGCCCGCCTTTTCAAAACCCTGTCTGTTTGCCCTCCTAGCGGGACTACCAAGCCCAAAGCCTTCGGACACACAGATTCTTGGCTAAGGCAAAAAGATTGCTCAAGTTAAATATAGGTTTTAATGCAATGAGCACACTAGGCAGTGATAACAAACATTTGGCTATGATGGAATATGATTAAATACATGAAATTAAATGATTTTTATTTTACTTTTTTGTGTGGCAATGTCCAAAAGCTAACTCAGATGTAAGCTTCAATGGACACACGATAGACCACCAAACTTGCTGCGGCTGATCTATAGCTCTTTATCATAAGCCCGAATGATGCTGCTATTTTCTGCTGTTGCACACGTTTTCATTGAGGTGTAAATCATTAGATTGCTATAGGGGTGTAATCTGTGTCTTTTCTGCCTATGGTTGATCCCGCCTCTTTCTGGCATATAGTCAATATAGTCAAGCAGAGATTGCTTAAGGAACAAGACAGAGGAAAGTCTTCGGCACTCAGTTTGCAGCCACATGCCTGTGACATTAAAAAGAAACACTCTGATATAAACAGGTAGGTTATTTTATCTTTTAAGTTACATGATTGTATAGATTCCCTGGTTTCAAATGTAAAGTAGTGTGAAGTTTTATAAATGTAAGAAATAGTACTGAGTATGCTTATGATATTGAGCATCTTCTGTAATAGCAACAGCGCTAGAAATAAAAATGAATCCTTTATGAATTAAAATTAATAAAGGATGTGCCTAATTGGATACAAATCAGTTTGATGGATGTGGTCTTATTCTAAATGGTCACCCAGGCATGGAGGCTGATTTAATACTAGCGCCATGTATCACCATGTGAAAGTCTGTATAGCGGCGCTTAGAGTGACCGCTAGTAGATGCTGTAAGTGGGTGTCGGGCACTATAACCTAGCTTAGCGGGCAGACAAGTGGCGCTGTACTATCCTGCCCAGCATTGATGAATGTGATGTCTGGAGGGCACTGTATGTGCTCTCCCTGATTCACTGCAGAGCCAACCGTTATAGCTAGGTGGTGTCCCAAGGTCATAGCGCCCAAGGCTATGCTACATCTAACAACAGGACAACACTGCAGTGAGTGATAGGTAGTGCCAGTTAAGTGCGTCCAGCACTCGGTGCTTAAGCCCGTATTCAAGAAAAAACTACACCCAAGCAGCGCTCTAAAGCTGGGCGTTCTAGCATGGAGTGCCAGATGCTGTGTGATAAAAGTGTTTCTTAATACATACAAACCAGCACCAGAGCGAAAACATATGAAATGACATTGTTTTAACACTGTGACAATGATACTGCAATGTCAGACCTGCACATACAATTCTGCATAAATAAATAAATAAGTTAAAACTATAAAAGCGTTTATTTGCAGGACAGGAGAAGCCACACAATGATTTAAGACAAATTTTAAGGTTTACTATAGCAGAACGTTATTTAAAAACAACCAAATGAAACACCATTGAAATGTATGGGAGAGCGCTACTGAGCAACAGGTACTATATGGCGCTCCTGAACCTATATCACCAGTGCTATACGCTAAGCCGCCTCTAGTAATACATGTGATGTCGCTTTCTTAAATGTGGTTTTCACATACAGCGCCCAGCGTTCACTGGCCGCTACGTGGCACTACCTGGTGCTAGCGTTTCTTAAATAACCCCCTTAGAATCATATTCAGGCCAAGCAGAGCCAGACCCAGAACCTATTTGAGCCATTTGGACCCACAGTGTTCCTTTCACAGACAGAATCCCCCTGTGCCCATGCGAACTATATAAAACTATTGGGTGGTTCTAAGACATACTAAGAGGAGGGTGGGCATGGGGGCAGCACAGAGCATTAAGTATGTAAGGTTCAAGCAGCAATAATGTACATACGATTTAATTTGCAATAATTGTGCACATCAACTACAATCGCAATGCATAGTACAGGCTTTTATCATTGTGTCTTTTTAAAGAAACATCCATTTTCGCTTTTCACTTTTAGCTACGGGCTGTCCTAAGGCAGCTATCAGGGCATAAGCAAATATGCCAGGGTGTCATTGTCTCAAAACAAACACTGCACTTTTGTTGCATTAGAAAACCATTTCTTACACAATAAGTAAATGATAATGTCTATGGCAGTGCAAACGCAACACAAATGCAATACAGGTAGACTGCATTTTCATGCATTGCCCTTGTGTTGCCATAGACTTCTATTGAGCTGCGTTGTTACAATGTTGTGCTGAAAAAGGTGTCTGCAACATTTTTTTTAAAGTGTTGCGTATCGCAGAGCAGATATGTGAACTATCCCATCTAGAATAATGTACAATGTTTCCTCTGCGGTGTAACTGCGTTGCAACACAACACAACAACGCAGAGGTGTGAACAGAGCCTAAAAGCACTAGCCATGCAAACTAAAGTTATTATACTGATAAAGTTATTTACTGAACTGTTGGTAGCTTCCCCAATTGATTTGAGAGCATCTCCTTCATATTGGGGAGCAAGAAGTATTGTGTGAGCATTTACTCGCCATAAAACTGGTACATTTAACCAGCTGGGTAAGCTAAAATAATAACTGTGTATAGAACAAAATAATGTAATGGGTCACTAAACCACTTTACTGGTGCATAGCTCTGCTTGCTGTGTTTTTTCTGTCTTTCTTCCGTGTCCAAGCTTTGATGGTGGCTAGGGTGCAGCTCAGTTGCACTGTGTGGGGTTCAGCACATGATAGAGATCGAGGCATAACACAGATTGGATTGGTGGGGGTTAGGGTGCTGTATAGACCTGATGGGTGAGGGGAGTCAGCATGCATTATAGGCATATTGCTGGCCAGAGGTTTCAGAAGCAACAGCCTGGGGAGAACACCGAGATGAATTCTTTTGCACCTTATTAGATGAGAAGGGGTTAACGTTCTCCATTGTTTTAGAATAACTTGCAGGAATGCAACACAATCCCCCAGGCTTGGTAATTATAAAAAAACACTCAGATACAGGCTTTCAAGCATGTGGCCCGTTTTTAGACATTTATAATGCCTAGTGCATTATGGTGCATGCAAAAAATCTTTCACCCTGAGGCCTCCTGAGCACCAGTTTAGGAAAAGGTAGCAGCAAGGATGTTTAAGAGATGGGTAGAGGGGTTTACGCAGCTGAGTTTTAACTAAAAAGGGCAAATAGATTCCACTTGAAGGTGTTTTTATTTCTAAAGGGGACCAAACCAAGGATTTTGACTTTCCTGGGTTTGGTCCTTGGCCCTGGGGCACCTTGATCGGATATGCCCCGCTGTGTGAAACTCCCCATATGTCCAAACAAACTCACCTCTCTCTGGTCCTACGGCGCATGTGCGGCCTCCTGTCCAATCAACGTGCTCAGACCCGCTCCGGCCCATTCATCTAACGGATTCCTAAAGAGCGGACCTGGTTGCACAGACGGCCGCATCCCTGCTATCCTCTAACAGGGAGGTTGCCCGTGTCGGCCATTCACAAATGCCTGCCGTGAATGTGCGCCCTGCTAAAGGTATAGCAGGGAGCCGCACCGCTGGCACATTGGATTGGATTGGGGAGAAGGTGAGTTTACTGGGCAGCCTGGGGAGTTTTAACCCAATTCAGGGTGGGTTTTGGTCCACTTTAACTAGTCCTAGTAATTTAAAGAAAGCATGGTTAACCCAGAGATGTAGCTAGGCTTACCTGCACCTCGAGCAAAGCCCCCCCCCCCTTCATGAAGGTTTAAAACTTAAAGTCATAGGGATTGGCAGTTGCCTAGATTTATTCCTACAGATATGCGGGAGTTAACTTTATTTATTTTGTAACTGTTTAAGCCTTCACCCCAGAGAGCTTTTTAGCGATAACGCACAAAAAAGGGCAAAATATAGTACTTGTCCTATATTTCCCCCAAAAATCACCTGTATATGTGATGCCACATTTTTACTGTTGGGTACGTTATTTTCCAGTGATGTAAAGATATTTTTTTAAAGTTTGGAAAAACAGCACCCTATAGCTATGCTAAAGATTTCACCATTTTTTTCTGCATAGCCGATAAAGTCCTGTTGTTTCCAAACTTAAAAACAAATATCCTTACTTCATTAGAAAGATAATGTGCCAACACAGGCAGCTGCGTTGTGTGGCATGACGCGGGACCAATGGAGAGAGGGTTGATTGGCTTCCTGGCCTGGTCCGAATGTGTGCACGGATTTCTTGTTGAAATCTCGTTGTTCAGCTTCCCTTCTGAATCAATCAGCTTTCTTCCTTCCCCTCCAAAAAATGCTACTGTACTCACCTTTTATCCCCCCTTAGAGGATCCCTGCTAGGAGCAATTATTTGCAGAGGATAATAAGTTTCATCTGTGTGCTATCTATATTTTACCACCTACTTATTTTGATGAGACTGTGCAAACATCTGTATTTATTTAGATCTATTCAGATCTTCTTGTCTGATCCTCATATCTTAGTGCAGATCTAGATCCAGAATAAATTGTACCCAGAATCATAGTTAGACCTGGCCCAGAGAATTCACCAATTAAAACACAACTATAGAAACCACAGCATTCTGAAAAACCATACTGGAGTCCCAGAATAATCCATACTCGGAGAGATCACGGAATGATCTATGCCCAGAGAAACACCAAAATAATCCATGCCCATAGAAACCCCAAAGTAATCCATGGCCAGAAAAATCCCAGAATTATCTATACCTAGAAAAATCACAGTATAATCCAAGCTCAACGAAGTTCCAGAATAATCTATGCCCAGAGAAATGACAGAATAATCCATGCCTATAGAAATCACAGGTCAAATGTTTTAAAGACATTAGTAATGTAGGATTTCTATAGCTGATGATTTTCCCTTAATAGGTTTAATGAGAATATGTAACATTAGATATGATTACATGTACCGATGAACAAAGATGTGGAGGCATATATATATTATAATATATGGGTATAAGAACAATTTTTATGTGTAGTAGAATTGTATATATTGTATATAGAGGGTTGTGAAAATATGTAAGCAGGCTTTGATGTGAATTAAGCCCACTTTTTCATCTGGCTTACTCACCTGTCCCGTCCCTGGTCCCGCGCTGTATTCCTTCCGGTTCATATTGCGTCTGCCACACCGGAATGCACATGCTTTCAGGTGGTTGGAACGCAAGTGGCCCACTGACGCGCTTCCGGCCGGCGCGCGTCATGTGGGCCGCATTTCCGGTGACGCGGGCATTCAGGCTGCGCGTCCTCCGTCTTGTTACAGAGGCCCGGAGCGCGGCGGGGGAACGGGTGCTGTGTGAGTATTTAAGGAGGAGGGTGGGGGTTAGGCATGTGCCCCATTTGTCCTGGAGAAGTTACTCGTGTCATCACGCAACGCGTCGACAGTGGACGTGCGGGAGTGTGGGGGGATGAGTTGATGGCTATTTTGGATATGTGAGTTATTTTTTCTTTGTTATATCTATATCTGTTTTTGGCCCCTAGCTGTCCTCTTATGTTTATATCAGCACATTTTGCACTTAGCACTTTAAAATAATATTGGCACAGACATTAGGTATTGAGAGTATTGAGTTTTTTACAATTAGCACTATTAAATTATTGTTCCAGCCGGACCATACTTCACAGGTTTTATTTATTTATCAGAAATGAATTAATTATTGTAGCAATAGTCATCATTTTTCTGGGGGGCCTTGTTGTGTCCTCCCCCCCCCCCCCTGCCCTTTTCCTCTTCCTAGGTCTTGTGTTTGTGTTTTTTAATGAGGTTTTAAAGTGTCTGTCTCTATATGTATATATAAAAAAAACTTTTTTGATCAATAAAACAATTAATTAATCTATATTATTATAGTGGTGCCGTTTTTTGAGGATAAATTGTTTGGGAATAGTGGGATTCCCTTGTTTTTTGTTTATAGAGATATCACTGAATAATCAATGCCCAGAGAAACCACAGAATAATCCATTCTCGGATAAATCACACAATAATCTATGACCAGAGAAACCACAGATAATCCAAGCTCAGAGGAATTCCAGAATAATCAATGCCCAGTAAAACCTTAGAATAATCCATGCCCAGAGAAACCAAAGAATAATCTATGCCCAGAGAAATCACAGATAATCCATGGCCAGAGAAATCACAGATAATCCATGGCCAGAGAAATCACAGATAATCCATGGCCAGAGAAATCACAGATAATCCATGGCCAGAGAAACCACAGAATAATCCATGGCCAGAGAAATCACAGAATAATCCATGGCCAGAGAAATCACAGAATAATCCATGCCCAGGGATGCCACAGGTAATTTATGCCCAGAAAAATCATCTATGCTCAGAGAAATCACAAATTAATATATAGCCAGAGAAATCACAGAATACTGAAAATGTGGTGATTAGTTAAAAAAAGGCCCTCTCCAGACCCCACAAATAACAGACATGGAGACCAATTTATCACTAGCGCCTTGTAACACCACTTGATCGTCTGCGGAGAGACACAATTAGCGCCTCAGCCACCATGCTGGCCACAGACAGGGGCGCTGTTCATGTTCAGCACTGTAGGCTACCCATGGCACTGTGTCTTTTCGTTTTTTTTCCCAAAAACATAAGGAACAGGTAGTGCAAGTGGGGAGGGTCAGAAATATTTTGTATTTAACATGTAAATTAACAGCGCCTGCAAGGGCTCTCTGAAACCGCGATAAGGCTTTAACTGGGAATTGCTGCGCAGTGACCAAGCAAAAACACACGGAATCACATTGGCAACATACAAATGACATGACACATGATTGGAAGGCATGGAAATGCCAGTTAGCAGTAGGTAACCTAAGTACAATAATGAATGCAAACAACATCTGAACAGGCCAGGGATCCCATGCCACTTGACTGAGCACAAAAGGAGTGGCTAATTGAAATTTATGGGAGAATGATACTGATCACCTGATGCAATGTTGCGCTATATGGAAGACAGGGCCAGCGCTAACAAAGCACACAGCATTCTTGATACATAGAACGCAACATCGCGCGAAGAGAGGCGCTAAACATTTTTTTGCAAAACAGGCCTCTGCTGTGTAAAAAAAATGCAAAACAATTATTTTTATCATCTTATATACAACATTGCTATATCTTTTCCAGCACCTGTATTAGTTTGTTTTAGATAGAATTATATGAAATTATTTAACTTGATATATTTGTAGATAGATGTAGAAAATATTTCAGGTATCTTATCAGAGTAATTTGTTTTGTCCAGTGGTCATAGTTTTTTAATTGTCTTGTGCATTTGTGTTGTATGTTTTTTAAGACTGAACTTTGTCACATAATAAAACCTTTTCACTTAATTTGGTGGAGTGCCCTACTTATATGGAATTCCAAGCTGTGGGTCTTATGTTCTAAATTGTTGCATTCTTGGAATTCCTGGTGCACATTTTTTTGCATCATAAATATAACTTGCTGGTGACATTCGTGGAAAACACCCGCTGCTACGTGCCGCTACATGGCATTACCATTTCTTAAATAAGGCCCATAACAGGCAACAGCTGCTTTGTGGCTAGCAGAGCTGAATAGAGCTGAGCGTAAATGAGCCCACCAAATGGCTGAGTGGCTTGCACCTGCACCGTGGAAAGTTGAGTTTCCTAGCCGATTTGTGGGGATACACAAAGGGACATCGTATCTGAGAGGAATAACCAACAGGGAGAGTGAAATTTCCGGGCGTTGTTCCTCTTTAGCATTAGGGCAAGTGATATAGCACAGTAATAGCTAAAAGACTAGAGCTTTTCTCTAATCTTCTGTAGCATGTACTCCATTGACTCGGTTAGCAAGCTCATTTCCTGTATGGAAGAAAGAGTGGCTGCCCTAACTGGAAACACCAAATGCTTTCACTTCAGTGTTGAAGAGAGATAAGGAAACAAGTGTGTGCACTTGAAAAGTGTTCCCCAACCCTGCTCCTCAAGGCCTACAAGCCATGTTTTGTGGTGCTTCACATAGCTAGCTCTACAGTAGGCCACTGCTACTGCACTAACTGCTTCACCTGTGCGTCTGTGTGGAGATCTGCAAAACATGACCTGTTAGTGGGTCTTGAAGATTGGAAGCCCCTGCTCTAGAAGACATACTGTACTTTTTCTCCATCTATCCTAGAGCTAAGGTGAGTTTAGAGAGTTTTTTTTTTATTAGACATCAAGAAAAAAATGTAAATTCAACAGCAATTATATATTTTTTATTACAGACACCATTACACAATGTGGCTCCTTCTGCTGGTGGTGTTGGGTCTGGCACTCCTGTACAGATGGTACAGGCAGAGTCTATTACTAGACAACCTCACAGATAAATATGTCTTCATCACTGGATGTGACACTGGATTTGGGAACCTGCTCGCTAAACAGCTAGATAAACGTGGAATGAAGGTTTTAGCTACCTGTCTGACAGAGACAGGGGCCGAAAATCTGAAGAAAGAGACATCCAGCAGACTGCAAACAAGAATCCTTGATGTCACTGACAGTATAAGTGTGAGGTCTGCAGCAGAGTGGGTATCCACCACTGTTGGTAATGCAGGTACGGTAATGCTTTGTAAATGTTGTCATTTTCAAAGGGGCTTATACAACTACTAGCAGGTCAATATTAGATTTATATCCATGTATGACATACAACTGTAATTTGAATAACCATAAAAGGACTGCCCTAATTTATAAACACAGTAAACTCACTCCAAGTCTAAAATAAGGTGCACGTGGGGACTACCATTGATGATCAACAATTGCTGCAGCACCAGTGGAAATTGTTACCAATGGGAATGAATGAATCGATCAGGTAGAAACCGAATCTGATCTGAATTTCAGGGAAATAGATTTATCCCAGATCCAAATTTCTTGGTTATAAATCAACTTTTCCCTAAAACATCCCAAAAAAAATAAATAAGCTCATCTCTGTCCTCATTCAAGCCTGTAGAATCTTCAGCATGACAAAGGACATGGATCATCTGTGCTCATAACATTTTGCTCCCCACTGCAAGGAGGGGCTATTTATAGGCAAGAAGTGAGCAGGTTGGGAAAGCCTATCATGCCCCCGGTCACTTACAGTAACAACAGATGAAAAAATCCTCTGATATGATTGTGAGTGATGGGGGCATCAAGGACTTTCCAAGCCAGCTCATGCCTCCCCTATAAATAGCACCCCTGTGGTGGTGGGATGCCCAGTGCCCTCTGTTCAGCTAAAGATACGGAAAAGCTGGAGATCACTGTGGGACACCAACAGACAGATAAGGACACAGACTGGTGCTGGAGAACAAGGACATGGGTGAGTATTGGTTTAAAATTAGACTTTCTTTTTTCCTACACTCCACCCTTTGTTAAGAGCCTTAAAAATAAATATTTAAAATAATTAAAAAATGTCCACTTTATTTTGTACTGAGTTGGAAAGTCTCTCAAATCCTCAGGAACATTTAACCCCACCAAAAAGGATCTCAGTTAGTTGCATAACCTTGAGTTTGAAAGACCACTCAACACACAATAAAATAGAAAAAATGCTTTCAAATTTTTTGTTATCAATATATGTAGACATACTGTTCCAATATTTTCAACCAATAAAAGTGCACACAAAATGTTCGTAATTTTTTTGCATTTCCTAACAAACAGCTGTAGCCAAATAATTTTCTAGATTAGAAATACTTGCAGGAGCATAAGAACCACTTACCACTGGCCTAGAGGGGAAAGAAATAACTAAAAAAGGGAGGAGGGAAAGAATGTGTTTATCACCTTACTTGGGATATTCACAAAAAGATCTATAGATATCAGATTGTCAAGAGCTTGCGGTTAATCAGATAAAAATGGGGTGATTCATCCATCCCAACTGGTAGAACTTTCCAGTAAATTTCAGTAATTATCTTGTATATATGCTGAGAGTTTAACATAGAACATAGTGGGATCAAGCTCTCTATTAGAATATTGGACCTTTTCAAAGCCTGAGCTATAAATGTTTTTGCTGCCGTTACAATGTGCCTAGTGACGTTAAATTGATTATTCAAGCAACCAGCAGACTTTAAATTAAGCAAAGCAAGAGTGACATCAGGCCTCAAGTGTAGGTCCATTGCTCTATTAATAATGTAAGCTACTCTGCAATTCCACAAAATGTGAATCTGTGACACAGCGAGCAGACACTTTGGTAAATAAAGTGGGGAGTCTGTTCAGGGATTAGGTACCACCTAAGCAATACCCTGATGTTTGGCTCCAGAGCTCCAGTTGTTACGAATCCCTTAAGGCAGGGGGGTCAAACTCATTCCTGAAGGGGCACCAACAGGTCATGTTTTGTGGATCTCCACATAGCTGTCTCTATACCCCTGCATAAGCACTTATTACTCCACCTGTTGCTGGCCTTTCAAGAGGGAGTTTGTCCTAAGTTAATGGTTCCAAACAAACTCCAAGCTTCCAATCCTCATGATAGCAATAGATCCAGGCCTGAGGTCCATCTGTCAGCATATGATGGAAGTGGGTCTAAATAGTTGCAAAGAAGCATACTCTAGACCAAAGAACTAGAACGTATTCTCCAATAGGGAGACTTTAAAGGCTGTATCACCAGCCTTAATTGTAGAAGTAATCTGTTTAATTTGGAGAAAACAAAATAATCCCTACCAAGGAACTTTCCTGGTAAAACTGCCTGAAATGGATAACTCTCTATATCAAATGTGTTTCCCATGAATTAGATTAGGGGACAATGCACTAACACAATGCCCCTATCTTTTTGGCTACATTTCAAACTAGCAGTGAGTAGGATAATAAAGGATTATTACTTTTTGAATATGTTTTGAAGGGCAATGTTATTAAAATTGCTATATGCAAAGGGGTGCAGTAGGTCTCTTTGATTTTGACCCATAGCGCTCTATCACTTTTGGCATGCAGAACTGAGAACTAAGTTTTCTGACACACTATAATACGGTGTCTGGTTTGACTCCAAGACCTCTATAATCATCATCATATCATAATCATTGAGGCTACCTGCTGTCCCTGTCTATCCCATTCATTTTTTGTGCTGCTTTATTTAGGTAACTAAGACATTTAACACAATCCCAATGCACCTGCAATAAATTTAATAATTTCTGTTGAATGTAGCTCTTTACCATCTTTCAATCCTGGCTCTCATTGTAAGAACCCTGCCTTAAAGGATCTATAAGCACAAGAAGGTAAGAAAAGCTAATTGCCTTAAATGCGCCACTGCAGCTCCCAGCCGGTTCAGTGCTCAAAAATGTCCCTGTGTCCACAAGCCCAGTATCACTCCTTCACACCATCCACAGTTAATGTGCACAGCCCCTTTATTAATTGAAAAAGTTTGCAGTGAATGGAAAGGGAGTGAGCAACGACAAGCAGTGAGCGTTAGTTGGGCGCCCACGGAATTCTGGTGCTAGAGGGAGACTCAATCATAGAAACTAGAATTTTTGAGTATCGGATAATCTAAAAGCTACTGCGGGAACAAAAGGTGAATCCCCTTTTTTATTTATTTTTGTGGGGGGAGTTACATTTAATTCTAAATCATAAACTGTTATTCTGACTTCATTGAAACATGTATTTGATGTGTTTTAGGGCTATGGGGTTTGGTGAATGTTGCTGGTGTAGCGATTAGCTTGAGCCCTAATGAGTGGCAAACAAAGGAGGATTTTTTCAAGAACCTGAATGTGAATCTGCTGGGCTTGTTTGATGTCACAGTGAACCTTCTGCATCTTGTCAGAAAAGCCAGAGGACGCATTGTCAATGTATCTAGTTCTTTGGGGAGACTGGCTCTTGTTGGCGGGGGATATTGCCCTTCAAAGTTTGCTGTAGAAGGTTTCTCAGATGCCCTAAGGTATGTTACCAAAACCTAATATTGGCATTTCACTAGAGTCTAGATTCTTTTGCACTGTTTATCATAAGTCAGTCTGTTGGCTAAAACTTGCCAGACAACCAGTTTAACTGATATAGTAATTAAGGATATTGCGTCATTTTGTTTTGCTTAAATAGGAATAAAAAAATGGACAATAGAGATAATAAAATGCTGTGTTTTATTTCCTTGCTGTCTCCTTGCACTGACATCGCTTGCCTAACCTAAAATCTTGCAGAGCTGATGGCTGGGCTTGCACATAGAGCCTGCCAGAAGCATTAAACCGGACCTTCAGCATAATTTAATGAAAAGCCCAAACCCTTAAAAAACTATTCCCCAGCAACTAAAATTAATATATTTTAAGTTTTTAGTCACTTACGTATTATTCTTTCCCCTACCGGGCTGCAACTCCAGGTCCAGGACTTTAGGATACGGGCGCTGCCATCTTGACACAGAAGCGTCACACATACAGAGGATAGGAGAGTGCAATAAAGTACAGGCGGGCGGGTTATAGCTGTGCTTTGCATAGACAGAGCAGAGCTGGAGTCAGGGAAAGGACAGCAATCCCATAATGCAGAGTGACACAGTAAGAAGGCACTTCCTGTTTGCAGGCTGCCTGTTGACCCATGAGCCGCCATCTTGAAAGTTTAAAGGCTCATAACAGGCAGTAGATGCAGGTAGGATGAATTTTAATGTGAGCAATCTGTATGTACAGGGTGTGGGAAACATATAAGACAGGCTCTTATTCAGGGTGAAGGTCCACTTTAAGGATGCAGGCTTTTATATGGGCCTCTCTTTGGGCCATCCAAAGCAACAATAATTGGCTCTGCTAATCTTCTTTCAGAATTGTTTGTCAGGGAACGCTTTGACTGAAACCCTTTTTCAAGAATTATCTCCCCAATACCAACCTCCTTGGGAGCTTCGAATTCTCCACCTGGCAACAGCATCAACACCTTTACATTGTGACCAACTAAAGAGGATACCTCAAAAATATGTACACATAGCTCTTATATGTGCAAGGAAAAATCTTGATTATTTTTTTCTTGAAATTAAGAAATACAAATTAATTTGTAGTCAAATGAATGTATGTGGTTAAAGTTAGCATGTGATGTGCCTCAGCAGAGTGGTGCAGCTAAAGCATGCTGGGCCCATAACCCAGAGGTCGATGGATCGAAACCATCATCTGCTTAGTTTTAAAACAGTTAGCATGTGATAAACTTTTCTTTTTTGACTTGGTGTTACACTTTTTCAGAAGGGAAATGTACCATTTTGGGGTCAAAGTTTCCATCGTAGAGCCAGGTTGTTTCAAAACACCAATAATCCTCAAGGAGTTTCATGTAAATAATGTGACACAACAGTGGCAACAATTGCCTGAACCAATCAAGAAGAGCTACGGCGAGGACTACTTCAAGCACTGTAAGTTTTGACAAAATACTTATTAATATTCCTGCTGGTTTTTACCAGAATATTTGAGGACTGATGTTAACAGGATTTTTAGAAGGAATTTTCATTTAAAGGGACTATCTTCTCTAAAATAAAAAATAGTATATACTCTATATAGCTTCTCTCCACCACAGGAGCAAGCATAGTACTGCAAAATGTATCCATATTGGGTTACAATGATATACATGGGCATTATCTGGGAGGCCAGCCACCATTTGCAGGCAGACAGGATATAGTTATTCTATAGCCAAGGATATGAGCTTCACATTGAGCACAGTTCTGTAAATATAGGTGTTCTTTGCTTTTTTGTATAACAGTCTTTTTTGAAAAAAAAAATGTAAAGGCACAAATCTATAAAAAAAAAAAAAAAAGCACTCACCTTTTGTCCCCAGCAGCTGTTCCATCCTGCACCGGTGTCATAAAACATAGCATGTCTCGAGATCTAGTCCCACAGCAATGAACAAAGTGAATATGCTTTGGACACTGATTGTTGTATGCAGACCGCCATCCATCTTTAAGGATGTGTCAGTTTGTTTGGAGTTCCCTAGCAAATGGAAGCTAGGCCTGCACAAGGTAGGACTTGATCTCAGGACACAATAAGCTTTATGTCAAGAAGCAGGATGTGTGGCTGCCTGCTACACTACAACATTTGTGTGGGGGTAAGCCCTCTCAAACAGCTTATGCCACTGATAATGATGGGGGTGGGTGGCTTAGGGAGCAATTTACTAAACTTTCTTTTTTCAGAATCAGTGTGGATTGCGTGTGGAAATTGTGTCTGTTAAAATGACTCAGTAGCAGATTGTGATTTGGGTTACACTGGGCAAATGTATTAGATCAAATAACAGTGGAGTGGCAGGTTAGGTAAAAACAAATCATTGTTTGCTAATCTGCCATGTAGAGCAGGGGTTCTCAACCTTTTTACATCAAGTAAGCCCTAATGACAGGAAGTTCTAACTGAGTACCCCCCAAAGAGGGGATCACTAAATTAATGTTACCAAAATAAGTAGGACACAGGCCTTGTAGCACTTTTAAAGCAAAAAGGAATAACGATTTAGAGTTAAATATACCCTGTTGGTGCACCCTGGGATAAAGTTGTGTACCACTTGGGGTATACTTACCGCATATTGATAAACAGTGATGTAGAGCAGGGGTCCCCAACCCTGTCCTCAAGGCCCACCAACAGGCCAGGTTTTGCAGATCTCCACAAAGATGCACAGGTGGAGTAATTAGTGCAGCTGCAGAGCAATAGAGCTGGCTATTTGGAGATCCAAAAAACATGACATGTTGGTGGGCCTTGAGGACAGGGTTGAGGACCAGGGATGTAGAGGATTTATCTTAGTGTGCTAGTGTTGTTAAAGAGGAACATCAGTGGAGTTTAAAAAAAACTCCCCTCAACCTCCCTCACTTACTTACTTTGCTGGGGCATCTACCTTCTGCATACTTCGGATTCTGTGTGACCTCTGTAGGGCAGTGCCATCTTGAATCCCATTAGGCACTGTGCACATCCCCCAAACTTGTGCCCGCATAGTGATGATAATTGGGCTGCACAGGAAGCTAGAGAAAAAGCAGCGAGAACTCGTGCGGCTGGCTGCAGGCTTTGTAGACGAGGAGGGTGGAGGGGTGCAATCGTCCGTACTTTAAATTATGCCTGATGTTGCTCTTTAACATTGAGCTACCAAATTCAAATTCTATTTATTAATGACCACCTTTTTAGCATTGAGAGGTGGACCTAGCAGACAATGCTTTTGTGTGCAGCAGAGGGATAGCTGCCCCTGACTGTCTATCTTTTTCCTGCTTCTTTGTAATGTATAGGTTCACCAATTAAATCCAGGGGCTGAATAATGGCTGGATCATAGCAACTGTTTTTTTTTCAGTAGCTCACCAGCATAGCATTCTGCAAGGCACACAGACAAGCTATTATTTGTTTTTACACGTTGCATGAACAATCCTGTTAAACCTGTTCCTATTCCTCTTTGTGTTGTACTGTAGATTTAAAGGCGATACAAACGTTAACACAAACATACAGTGAAAATTTGTATGAAGTCACAAACTGTATGGAGCATGCCCTGACAGCTGTTCATCCCTGGACAAGATACTCACCTGGCTGGGATAGCAAGCTAATTCATATTCCTGTGTCCTACCTACCTACTGCCATCTCTGACTATTTGTTTTGTCGGCAAGCCCCCAGACCAGCTTCTTGAAAATCAGCTTAGACCAACGCTGGTAAATCTGGCTAATTCTGTGCACGCATAATCTAGTGTATCATTTTAAACAGAAAGTTTTGCAATAAATCTTAAACATTCCTTTATATTATTCTGTTCAAATCTTGCATGTGGTGTCCTTTCATTATGAGAGAAGCTATTTTAGATTTATGATGATGAAAGTAATGATTTTTTTAGGCTCATGCTAATGATTGTCCTTACATTTTAATGACCTCACTTGACTTCCATTTTACAGAGACCATATCTAGCTTGATACAATAGTTAATAAAAATGTGCTTTATTATTAAGGTTAAAATAATACCTAAAGGACACCATTCAATAGGGATTAAAATATGTTTTGAAGAACTTGCACACCTATTTTCGATTATGGGGTGTAGAAAAATTGTTCTTTGTTCTAGGCTTATACTAGTGGACACAAGTCACAAAAAGTTTGAACTCATTATTAGTGATTAGCGAATCCAACCAGATTTCAAAGAGAAATCATTGCACGCACTCTGCGTTGGGGCCAGACCCTGAGGAACGCTGATTGGCTGAAGCCTGGCAAGGTGGTGTGTGATAATGGGCCAAACCTTGTAGCAGCCTAGGGCCAAGGCAGGTTGCCGCACATGTGCCGTGCCTCCTGGCCCTTTATCCAGGGATAGCAGAGCTGCTGCATAAAGTACGTACCGTGTGCTCTAACCTTCAGCGTTCCCACCCTGCTGCTGCTCGCCTGTAAGCATTGCAGAGGAATTTCAGCCTTCCCACCCACCGCCTCATATGTGACTTGCCCACCAGTTGGAAATCCATGTTGTACATGGAAAGGGTGTGTGAGCAGCAGCAGGCGATAGTGGAGTTCCAGCTCCAAAATGCCCAGTTGAGTCGAAATGTAGAACCGGAAGCACTTCACAACCAGTGAGTGGGCCTCCATGAGGGACATCTGCGGGGTGCTGCAGTGCTTCCAGTACACCACAAATATGGTCATTGTTGATGATGCCATGGTCAGCTCTACGATAACCATCATCTGCCTGCAGGAAAAAACACTTCAATCATTTCCCCCACTGTCAGGGCAGTGCACACGTGGCTCACAGGGTGGGTTGCTGGGCCAACAGGGGGCGGTTATGCCAAAGTCCAGACAGTTTTGGAGGAATGTGAGGGGGAGGAGAAGGAGGACTACTTTCTCTCACAACAGGGTGGCACCCAGCACAGCTCACAGGCGTCGCTGAAGCGTGGCTGGAGGGAGGAGCGGAAGCAGGAGGAAGAAGATGGGACCACTTGGGGGTGAGCATGGCCATAATGTGGAACATCTTATACCATTGTCCCTTACATCCACCACCATCGGATACCACGGACCTTAGTACCAGGAGGCAGACTTTGACTTGCATGGTGGATGACAGCCTGTCCACGCGGCTCCTGATACTGAGCGATGGGTCCTCCATGTTCAATTTCTAGGTCGCTAAATTGGACATGTGGCCAGAGCTTGCTCTCGATGTCTTGGAAGTGCTGGCTTACCCTGTGGCAAGCGTCCTATCAGAATGTGTGGGGGTGTCATTACCGACAAGAAGATCCGCCTATCCGCAGCCAACATGGACATCCTTACATTCCTTAAGATGAACCAGGCGTGGATCCCACAGGACTTGGCTGTGCCAGCACATGAGTGACTAGTTAAGGTGCTTGCTACCTCCTCCTCTGCTTAAACCACATCCACCTCCGGACCTCTGACATCTGTAAAAAAAAATAAGAAATATAACAATAATTTATTCTGTTTATTTGTGTACAGATTGATGTATATATGTATATATTGATGTACTTATGTATAGATTGATGTATATATTAATTTAGCCAGACTGCTCTTTCATCCGCTTAGCAAGCATACTTTACCTCTCTCATATCGGCACAGGCCCGGAATCCCAAACAACTGTTTAAAACTTTTAACTCTCTACTTCGCCTACTACCTCCCCCTTTCGACTTCCCAAATTACAGCTGAGCAGCTTGTCACATTCTTCACTAACAGAATTGACAGCCTTTGTGCTAGCTTAAATCCTCTATATACCTCACCCCACATGACTCCCCCCTCTAACAACTTCCCTAACCCATTGCACTCTGCTATCAGAACAAAGACTGTCCTCCCTTATATCTAAGGCCTACCACACTACTTACCCTCCAGTCCCCAATCCATACCATCTTATTCCATAATTGACCTGATCCCTCACATCGGTTCTTACATTACTATTTAACCTTTCTCTATTCTCAACTCTGCTGCTTGACTCATTAATCTCTCCCCTCACTTCCCTAGTGCTGCTCATTTATGTCAGTCCCTCCACTGGCTTCCAGCATCTGAGAATTCAATTTAAAATAGTAACCTTAACATACAAAGCTCTCTACAATCCGGCTCCTGCCTACATTTCATCGCTAACCTTCTCCGCTTTGCCCAGGACCTCCTCCTATCCTCAACCCTAATCACCTTCTTCCACTCCCTCATCCAGGACTTCACATGCGCTGCCCCATTACTCTGGAATGCCATCCCCCATACAATGCGCCACACCATAAGCCTTCAAGCCTTTAAGGGTGCTTTTAACACCCACCTATTCAGACGAGTGTATCATATTCAGACGAGTGTATCACTTGGCCTAAATAAAAGACAACCCGAACCACTTCAGATCACTTGCCATCATACTAAGTATATCCCTTTCAGTGCCAAGCACGTAATTTCTATGTGCTCGCTTTCACTACTTTTAAGTGTCAAGCACGTAGAAATTACGTTCCTGAATTTCCCCCCTGCTACATTAAACCAAAGTAAAAAAAAACATTCACCTGACCCCTCATTCGATCCGGCCGGGTCACCTCTTCACCCTGGGGTCCTCTGATCCCCCCCCCAGGCTCCTCCAGCCGCAGAGAAGTGCCCGGAGTGGGCACCCCCCCGCTTCAGCCGCCGGCAATTCCTGTTTAAAAAAAAATTAATAAATGAAAATGATATTTACTCACCTGCGGCTGTGATCGCTCCCACCGGGTCTCCTCTTCTCTGGGTGGGCCTCTGATATCCCCCCCCATGGGCTCTTAAGTCTTCAGGAGAGTGCTCAACATGCCCCCCCACTTACCGATGGGCACCGCCATCTTAACGTCATCCGCCCCACCCCCAAAGGTTAAGATCTTAACGCCATCCTAATGCCATTTGGGGGTGGGGCGGATGACGTCACCCAGCAGGCGTCGTCCTGGCTCCCGGCGGTTCTGATCTCAGATGTCCGGTGATCACTGGGCAGAGGAGTAGAGGGATAGGGAATCCTCTGGTCTCCTGCCTCCCCCCTCCTTTGGCCGGCGATCACCACATCTGTCATCGAATCAACGAGGGACACAGGAGCTGACAATTGTTTTTTTTAATGAATGACATTTGTGTGGTGTGGCTTTTTTCACTGTTAACCTTTTGTGAAATATTAAGCTGTCCATGAATCCTCTATACCAGTTCACAAGGCTCTGGGTCAGGCAAGTCACCTACGGCTAGCGGGTAACTTGCCATTAACCCCAAGCCCCCCATTACCTACCTCGCCAAAGCCCAGGGTGGGGCAGAAGAGACTGTGGCCATAGGCTTTGCGGGCTTGTAGCCTGCAGGTGCAGGTGCCACCAAAGCTGGCCCCTGCGCCCTGTTCTACAAGCCCCCATAACTGGTTAGGGTTTTTAACCGTAAAATGAAAAAAAATGCCCCCCATGCCAATTTTTTTGAATTAACCCTTTATAGTGTGGATAGTAGTTGTATTTTATTTGTAAATTTTATAAAATGCTCTTTTCAGTTTGGGGGGTCTCCTGAACAGGAACAGGGGGCTACCGATACATATGTGGGACCGTTGTAATCAGAGGAAATGGGGCTTTCACATGCAATATGGTTTTCTTTAATAAAATAAATGTTTTAATTAAATAAATGAAAAAAATAATATTTTTGGGGTTGTTTTACTTAAAAATATAAAAAAAAACAGTAGAAAACAAGACATTTCATGTTAAAGCCTAAACTCTGCTGCAAATATATATATAATTTTCCTGGAAATTCGTGCATAAATCACAGTTAAACATAGCGCAAAATAGTGAAAAATGACCTGTCAACAGAGAGTGACAAAATCTCAAGTAGGCTGGCAATTAAAAGGGTTAAAAGTAGCTATGCATGCTGGGTATTGTTCTGTTCGGGGGACATTGGGCTTTCAGATTTATCTTGTTTTTCTTGTTTGCATATTGATATTTTAGGAAAAGGTGTTTTTTATTCTGCTTTTTAATACATTTTTTTTAGGAAAACACTGTGCAACCTAAGAATTCTTTGAGGGATTACTTCCAGAAAGATGAGCCCACTACAACAAGCTGGGTACACTTAGAAAGCTTAATGCGTGTACTTTTAGGGAATATATGATTTGTGGGGGGTATTCCAAATGTAAGGGTTGATTTGGTAGAAAAAGAGCAAGGTGCACGCAGAGCTGAAATTTTCAAGTAAAATTACCGTTACGCCCATGCTTTACTTAGGGGTTTTGGTAACTCTTTTCTTGACAGTACCTATATATGCTGGGTATTGTTCTATCCGGGGACGTTGCTTTTTCAGATTTATCTTGTTCTGTCTTGTTTGCATACAGTTTTTTTTTTAGGAAAATGTGGATTTGTTTCTGCTTATTTATTCTTTTTTTTAGGGAAACCCTGTGCAACCAAAGAATTAAATGAGGGATTGCTTCCAGAAAACTATTCCCACGTCAACAAGCCTGGTATGCCTAGAAAGCTTGAGGTGTGTACTTCTAGAAAATATATAGTTTGTTAGGGGTATTTCAAATGTAAAGGGTTGTTTTTCTTTAAGAACTGCAAGGTGTGCATAGCGCATAACATAGTTGTATTTTAACTGAAAATCGCCTAAAGCGCTGTTTCAGTTTGGGGGAGTCTCCTGGGCAGGAAAAGGTGTCTAACAATAAATATGTGGTACCATTGTAACTGGGGGAAATGGGGATTTCACACGCAATAAGAGTTTATCGACAAACTTACATATTTTAATACAAAAAAAACACTACAAATTGTAAAAAAATGTTTTTTTTTTATTTTTTGCACAGATTTCACCCACAAATATTGAGAATACACCTAAAAAACTCTTAAAAAACAATATATATTATAACCCTTCAAAAATCACAGTTGAACATGTGGAGCGCAAAATAGTGCAAAATGGTCTGGTAACAAAGGGTCACAAAAACTCCAGTTAGGCTGGCAGCAAAAGGGATAAATTACTTGTGACCTACCTTTAGTCTCCACTGTTATCCTTTAGATTATAAGCTCACAAGGGCAGGGCCATCTCTCCTAGTGTATTTCAGTATGACTATGTATTTGTGCTTTTCTGTCATGTATTGTGAGTTAGTTGTTTTACCCTGTTTGTATTATTACCCCTTTTCACATTGTCCAGGCCAGGGAACATGATGGCACTTTATAAATAAACTTTAATGTTAATAATTTATTAATGTATATATGTAAAGATTGCTGTATTTATTTGTGTATAGATTCATTTATTGATGTATATATGTATAGATTGATGTATATATTTCTTCTCCAGTGGCAAGCACCCGGCTCTGTGCAGTGGGTGGGCATGGCTGACACTCGGTGCCGGCCACCACCATCTGCTGCATGGAGCCTGGTGTGTTTGTTCAGGCTGCTGGATAAAAAGCAGTGGCGGGGACATCAGGTAGGGATCATTTACCCTGCCCACCGGACATCAGGCAGGGATCATTTACCCTGCCCACCCGCCTGCCGCTTTTCCGTCTTCTGGCCTCCCATGGCTGTGGCAGCCCGGCCACAGTCGGAAATGGGAGGGGAAATGCCACACTGCCTGTGGGAATGGGAGGGGGAAATGCCACACTGCCTATGGGAATAGGAGGGGTGAATGCCACACTGACTATGGGTAGGGAGGGGAGGATGCCATGCTCCCTATGGGAATGGGAGGGGGGGAGGAGACAAAATGCCTATGGGGAATAGGAGGGGAGGAATGCCACACTGCCTGTGGGAAATTACAGGGGGAATGCCACACTGCCTTTGGTAATGTGAGGGGGAAATTGCACACTGCCTATCGAAATGTGAAGGGCTAATGCCACACTGCCTATGGGGAATAGGGGGGGGGGGGGGGGGAATGCCACACTGCCTATGAGAATGGGAGTGGGGAATGCCACACTAGGGGGTGGTGTTTGAGCACAATATTTTGTTCAGAATTTTTTTTTTCTCATTTTCCTCCTCCAGATTCTAAATGCGTCTTATGGGCCAAGAATACTGTATTTATGTATATATTTATGTATATATTTAGTTGTTGATGTATATATGTATATGTTTTTGTATATGTTTATGCCTATGGATGAATGTACTTTTTTTTCTTTATTGTTGTATTTTTTTTTAGTTTTCTGTTATTGTTTTGAGTACTTTTCCTAGCCCATTTTGTGCAGGGCAATCACCCAGGTGCCCCCCCCCACCCCCGAAATTAGGCCCCAACACCCATAAAAATGAATATGTTAATTTTTTTTAATTTATTGATGTATTTCTTTGATTTTGTAGTTAGCTGTGATGATTTGGAGTTCTTTCCCTAGCCCAATTTATGTGAGGCGATCGCCCAGGTGTTACCTCCCAAATTAGCCTCGCCGGACACTGTTGCCCCCTGGCTCAAAGATTGTAGGCTCACAGGGAGTGAAGACAGATGAACTGAAGGTCAGACTGGTCGAAGTAGGTAAGTACTGGAAACAGTTCGGGTGCTTTGGAAACAGGTAAGTACTGGAAGCAATTCGAGTGCTCAGGAGAAATCAAGTCAGAGGCAAAGCCAAGGGTCACACCAGGAGGTCAGAGAGCTGCACGGTACAAAGAGATAAGACAGAGACGCAGTTGAGATTCAAGCAAATGGTCAATAACGATATGTACAGGAAATCACAGAAATCAAAAAGCCAGCTAAATGCTATCACGGGCACTGACACACTGAAGTGGTAATCCCTTTATAGGACTGAACCCGATTGGATAGGACAGGGAGGCAGTGACTGTGATGGGTACTGCCCAGAACTGGACCTCCTAAGAATAGCTCCTTTAAACAGCCTCTGGCAGCCGGGCTGTGTGCCGCACCACCGGAGGACATAAGCTGACTGTGCTCGCGCACAAGCCAAATGAGGGTGGACGAGGGCGTGCTCGTTGACGCATACGCCCCTGGCGCCTGGGCCAGATGCGGCTGGAGGGGACAATGCTGACAGGACGCAGGAGCCCAAAGTACATGTGAAAATGCCCTTAGATAACTATGGGCAGCTTTTCACAGGCGGTTGCGGGACACTCGCCCGAAAGCGCAAGCGCTCTGCATCTGCACTGGTGTGAAATCAGCCTACACCAGGAGTCAGCTATACAAAGGCCCTATAATGACATCAGAGGCCAAATTGAGAAAGCAAGTCGAATGACTAGCAAAACGTCTTGAAGAAAATAAAACAGCAAGTACAGTTACCTTGATATATTCTTAAAGTTTGCTTTCCTTCAGACTTGTTATCAAGCTGAGGAATCTGGGACTAAGCTCATACTCGTGCCACTGAATTTATAACTTCCTGGTTGCTAGACAGGTACTATATGACGAGTAGGCAAATATGCTTTATGCCAACTCACCCTCAGCACCAGAGTGGCTTTAATCAAGGCAGTAAACATTGGATAGACCAAGTGGAACAATGGTAACTAAGTAAATGTACTTTTTAGGTTTAAACAACTAGTGTTCTGCTAATGAGTTTTTGTACTTCTTTTATACTACTTTTAAGATTGTAGAGTCCCAAGGACCCCTGTACCAGTTCAAAGTGTAGGGATGACAAGCAACCTTCCATGGACAGAGCTTGCAGATGCCCTTATCCAATAACCCACATCTCCTCCTGGGCACAAGGGATCATATATTAACATGGCTGGGGCTTTTAAACCGGACCTTCACCCTGAATTAGAGCATATCTTGTATGTTTCCCCCACCCTGTATATACAGATTGCCTGCATATAAATCACCCTACCTGCACCTAGTACATTTTCTAAATCTTTAAACATCTAAAATGGTGGCCCATGGAGTCTCAGGCTGCCTGCAGACAGGAAGTTCCTTCTGACTTTGCCATTAGGCATTGTGGTATGCTGTCCTTTTGCTGACCCTAGCTCTGCTCTGTCTGTGCAATGCTCAGCTATAAACCAGATTGGGACAGCATTAAACCAGAGGCATATAACTGGAAGGTAACAGAGAAACTACTAACATAAAATCAAACTGCACATAGAAATGCAGTGTTATTCTTCGTACTTTAGGAAAAAATAAATGATCTGCTGCCACCATGTGGAAGCTTAAAGGTTTTCCAACTTATAATCAATAAAGATACATGTCACACATATTATATTACAATTATCAAAAATAATAAACATTATTATTATTATGATAAATTGTATTATTTTACAGGGATC
Organism: Gastrophryne carolinensis; assembly: GCA_027917425.1. Taxonomy (NCBI): domain Eukaryota; kingdom Metazoa; phylum Chordata; class Amphibia; order Anura; family Microhylidae; genus Gastrophryne; species Gastrophryne carolinensis. Next base: position 125,605,388 of record CM051236.1, read on the forward strand.
TGAGAACCCAGTTGTCAGGAACTGCTCATACCTCCAGATATGGCCAGTGCATGTCTGGTCAGTAAACTAAGATCTATTTTAAAATGCCTTAACTCAGAAAAGACCTTAGATGATGAAAGAATACCTACGGACTCAGTTCACGCCTTAGGCTGAGAAAGCATGGCCAGCAGGAAGCCCTTCCATGAGCTTGGCAAAAATAAGAAGAAATCCCGTAGACATTCTAGCTTCAGCAAGTTACTGGGAATTTTAAAGCTGCAGTGCACATTAACCATAAACCAATCACATCTTTGGAACCTGCAAATCATAATGCCTGCATATGTAATTTTCATACAATTCCAGGAGGTTCAAGACCTGAGATATGGAGAACTTGGATTAGGAGTAATATCAAACAGAGGAGTTTGGTCCCATAATGAGAGTCTATTTGCACCAGAACCAGCATCCTACGAGTTTCCGACAGAAAATTATAAGACCTTTATGTTTTATCTAGCATTTCTTAGACACAAAGGCATTTTCTCATCTCAGAGGTGAGGGAGCAGTGTCTAACCTGTGTAAAAAGGAATAAGAGCACAGCCCCTCTGCTGTCTTTCTTCTGGGGTCAGGTGACATGGAGGGAGTACTAGGATCCAGCAGGGCTAGACTCACTACCTGTGGGCTCTGTTCATGGTGGTAGTGAAGGAGCCCCACAGCCGCTCTGGGTCTTGAAGGCCCGTGTTAATGAAAATGTACCACATGATCTTGGATGACAGTGACATCAACCAGGGACACAAAGTGTGCATTTTGTCACAATTTATATAGCACCATCTTCTTTCATAACAATGTACAAAATACTAATTACAGGCAGGGCAAATCCTACAGTACATACACTATAACAAACTTTATATTATGTTTATAGCCTGCAGGATTTCTGCATTGGGGTTCCCACTCTGCGTCTGTGTCTCGTGAAACTGGGCACCCATATTAGGATACCATCATTGCTTACTATGTATGTGGGTGTTTGTTTTACGATACATGCAGATATCTGTGTATCCTGTAATCCAGTGAAAGTAATTGGGGATATACAAAGAAGTATTTCAGCTCAACCACTCACTTGCTTCTGGAGGTGCCCGATCGTGGGTGATCCCAAACCACACAGAGCCAATGGAATAGGATTGTAATGATCCGCACTCTCCATAAAACTTCACTTTTAATAGTAATCCAATAAAAGCATCTCCAGAGTATCAAAAAAATTCCAACCTTAAAATCAGTAAAGATCAAGTCCTGGCACAAGATGAAAGGTATCCACTATTGGATTACTACTAAAAGTGAAGTTTTATGGAGAGTGTGGATCATTACAATGGTATTCCAATGTAATTGGGGATGCAGATGGATTGGTATTAGGTATCTTTGGTAGACCTGCTGGTGTCATTCCTGTTTAGAGCCCCAGATATCTTTTAAAGCGGAACAAAACCAACTAGCGGCCAGCCTGGAATCTAAAGAATTTTGGGCCAGGAGCTGGCTTTTATCTGAGGCATCCCAATTTGATGGTATGAATCCCCCCAGGGTGCCTGTAAACATTCAGCTTTCCCCGGTCCAACGGCACATGCACAGACTCTCACAGGGAGTGTGCACTGTAACATCCCCTGCATTCTTGGCATTGTTCGTACACGCCCATCCCGGCCATTCATATAGATTATAGTCAATGAGATCCGACGGCTCTCAGTGGCTGAGCGCCTGCGCCATTGGGCCAAGAAGAGGTGAGTTGAACTGAGGGATTTCACACAAAGGGGCATCCCAAATCGGGAACGGAACAAAACAAAAGGTCAAAATCCCAGGTTATGTTCCACTTCACGAGCCTTTATAGGCAAAGCATAAAATGAAAGCTTAAAAGGAGTACTATCGCGAAAAAATGGGCCAATAATAAAAATACCATTTTGTGAAATACTCACCTGTAAAATGGGTATTATAAGTATGTCACACACCCCGCTTCAAGATATCCATAACATGTGGGTAATACCGACCGGAAGAGGCGTTCCTGCAGAGATGATAGCAAAAAGAAAGCCCCTCCCTGATCCATAAAAACCTGGGACCTCCCACTCATCACCCAGTATATAGAAGCAGTAAGGTAAGGGACCAGGAAGAGGCAAATATAAGTCATAACAACGCAAAGTTCACAAAATAAAGGATCCAGAATACAAGAAGGGCGGGTGAAGCGGGGTGTGTGACATACTTATAATATTTCACAAAATGGTATTATTCTAAGTATGACACACACCCCGCTTCAAGATATCCATAACATGTGGGACATCCAATAGCAGTGTCCATAAAAAGGGCGGGGATCCAAAACAAGGCAACAATGCACAACTTAAACCACAACAGCTTGCAGAACTTTGCGGCCAAAAACAGCATCCGCTGAGGCCCGAACATCAACCTTGTAAAACTTGGAAAAAGTGTGAACAGAGGACCAAGTAGCGGCCTTACAAACTTGCTCAACAGAGGCCTGGTGCTGGAAAGCCCAGGACGCTCCAACCGCACGAGTAGAATGAGCAGTAACGCGAAAAGGGGGACTCCTCCCCTTGGCAGAATAGGCCCCAATGATGGCCTGACGAATCCATTTACTAATGGAAGATTTGGCAGGAGCCAAACCTTTCCTAGGCCCAAAGGGCACCACAAAGAAAGCATCAGTCTTACGAAAGGAAGACGTAACCACCAGATAATATTTCACAACACGAACTACATCCAAGGAATGCAGCGCCCTTTCCTTGTCGTTGCTGGGATTAGGACATAGAGAAGGCAGAACAATGTCCTGATTCAGATGAAAGGCAGAGACCACCTTAGGAAGAAAATCCGGCTTGAAACGAAAGACAACCTTGTCCTGATGCCTTTCGAAGTACGGAGCTTTAATGGATAAAGCTGCCAACTCAGAAACACGCCTAACTGAAGTGATAGCCACCAAAAAGGCCACCTTTTGAGTAAGTGAAGACAAAGCAACCTCATTCAAGGGCTCAAACGGAGGACCCTGAAGAGCAGAAAGAACCAGGTTCAAATCCCAAACTGGAACAAAAGGCTTCCTAGGAGGCCGTACATGCGTAACTCCTTGGAAAAAGGTCTTGACTAAGGGATGAAGTGCAAAGGACCTTTGAAAGAACACCGCCAGGGCAGAAACCTGCCCCTTCAAGGTACTAAGTTGAAGCCCCAGATCCAGACCATGTTGAAGAAACTCCAGGATTCTGGAAATGGAGAACTCCCGACAAGCGAAAGACCTACTTTCACACCAGTCAATATAGGACCTCCAAGTCCTATAGTAAATAGTAGAGGAAGAGCGCTTCCTGGCGCTAATAAGAGTCTGAACCACCGCGTCAGAAAGACCTTCTTCCTTCAAGATGGCGGTTTCAGCAGCCACGCCGTCAAAGCCAGCGAAGGTAAATTGGGATAGCGCAGCCGGCCCTGGGTGAGCAGGTCCGGCAGTAGAGGCAGAACGAACTGATCCTCTGCCAGTCTTACCAGGTCTGCGAACCAAACCTGCCTTGGCCACCTTGGTGCCACCAGAATCGCCGACGCGCCCTCCAGAGTCAGCTTGCGCACCACTCTGGCTACCATTGGAAACGGAGGGAACAGGTAAAGAAACCCCAGATCCCTCCAGTTCAGAGACATGGCATCCACTGCCAGAGCCAGAGGATCCTGCGAGAGAGACACAAAGGCTGGAAGCTTGTGATTGTGACGAGAGGCGAAGAGGTCCACCGCTGGGAACCCCCACCTGAGACATATCGAACGAAACACCGTGGGACTGAGAGACCACTCCCCCTGACGAGAGGAGGCTCTGCTCAGCGAGTCCGCCTCCGTGTTCTCCACTCCCGGAATGTAGACTGCTGAGATACACGGGACGTGACTCTCCGCCCAGTCCAGAATCAAAGACACTTCCCTGAGGGCACTCCTGCTGCGAGTCCCCCCCTGGTGATTGATGTAAGCAACCGCCGTCCTGTTGTCCGACCGGACCTGAACTGGCAGGCCCCGCAACTGATGAGTCAAGCGAAACAGAACCAACCTGATGGCTCTCAATCCAGAACATTGATGGGCTCGTGAGCCTCCTGCGGGCCCCACAGACCCTGAAACTGGAGGTCCTTCCAAACACCCCCCCAACCTGACAGACTGGCATCCGTGGTGACTGTTTCCCAACACGGGGCCAGAAAAGATCTGCCCTTCAACAGATTGACCGACCCCAGCCAAGGATTGATCCAACGATAGAGGAGACTTGTCCCAAACCTTCAACAGATGAAGCTGAAGCGTCCTTGTATGAAACTGCGCAAAGGGAACTGCCTCGAACGAGGCCACCATTAACCCGACCAGCCATATCCCTAGCCGAATGGCCGGACGAGGGGCCGACAAAAGAAGCCGAACTAATTCCTGAATCAAAAGAATCTTGGCCTGGGGCAGAAACACCCTGGCATGCGAAGTGTCCAGAGACATTCCCAGAAAGGTCACTACTCTGGACGGAGAAAGAGAGGACTTGGGGTGGTTGACCACCCAACCGAACCTCTCCAGAGTGGACACCACCACTCTGGTGTCCAACTCCGCTTGGTTGAAAGAGGAGGCCATGATCAGAAGATCGTCCAAATAGGGCACAATGCGGATACCCTGAACCCTTAGCAGAGCCATCACCCCCGCTAGCACCTTGGTGAACACCCGAGGAGCCGAGGTGAGACCGAAAGGGAGTGCCACAAACTGAAAATGCCGATCCTCCACCACGAACCTGAGAAACCTCTGGTGTGCTGGAAAAATTGGAACGTGTAGATAAGCATCCTTGATGTCTATGGACGTCAGAAAGTCTCCCTGACGAAGAGAGTGAATGGCCGAACGCAGCGTTTCCATGCGGAATTTCCGTGGCCGGATGAACCTGTTGAGAAACTTCAGATCCAAGATGGGTTGGACCGATCCGTCCTCCTTGGGTACCGTGAACAGACTGGAATAAAAACCCCTGCCCTGATCCGAAGGGGGCACTGGGCAAATGACAGCCATGTCCAGAAGGTTCTGTACTGCCAACAGGAGCCCCTGCGCCGCTAGAGGTTCCGAAGGCATCCGAGACCTGAAAAATCTGGAAGGGGGGCGGATCTCGAACTCCAGCTTGTAACCGGAAGACACCACTTCCCGGATCCATCTGTCCGAGACCTCTTGATCCCAGACCTGGGAGAAGAGTCGCAGCCGTCCCCCCACCCGCATGGGTGAGGGCGCCCCCTCATTGCTGAGCCGGCCTGGCAGCCGGCTTGGGCTTAGAGCCCCAACTGTATCCTGGACGGGCACGTCCTCTGCCCCTGCTCCCAGAATCTCCTCTGGAAGAGGGGAATGCAAATCCCCTGCCAGATCTGGCCCCACGAAAGGAGGGGGTAAAGGAAGGCACCCCCCGGAAGGGACGGCGTTGTTTCTTGCGTTGAGGTAACCTACCACCCTTGGTAACAGAGTCCAATGTCTCTCCAAAAAGCCGTAATCCAACAAAGGGTAGAGCCGTTAGTGACCGAGCGCCGAATAGTGACCAGCAGCGCCGATGTCCTACCACACATCATCAAAGTGTCATCCAATGCTGTCAACACAAAGGATAAAAACAACTCACACCGTTTAAGGCTAAGGAACTCAGCACTACCAGGACGCAGCCTGGAAGAAGTCAACAGGTCCCTGACCACGGACCTGGCAGCCAACACCATTAGTGCCGATGCGCAAACGGGCCGCATGGCTGACCCAACGCTAGCAAAACCATGACAAGCCATCTGGTCAATACGTTTATCCTCTCCATCCTTGAGAATGGAACAATCAGGTCTATTTAAAACCGAGGAATTGGACAACCCCAAAACCGGTGCATCCATCTCGGGGGGAGATGCCCAGCGCTTAATCGCCTCCGAAGGGAAGGGATATTTCCTATCCCATCCCTGAGGGATGCCAGGGAGCCGAGCCGGCCTGTCCCATTCCTTAGCAATAATTTTGTCAAAATGCCTTTGTGTAGGGAATTCCAAGCGCGGCCTGGATTCCTCAAACAATTCACCCTTCTGCTGTGACACCTCCTCAGGAGGGGAAATATTCAGAACCTCTAACATCAGAGCCAGAGCGTGAGGAGTATCAGAGGATCTCCCCAAGTCACCAAGCTCGGCTTCAGCGCCAAAGGACTGCTCATCGTCCGAAATATCAGAATCCTCATAAACTTCCCCTTCCTCTAGCGGGGAATAATCAGACCAATCCAGATTATTAACATCCTCCTGGTCCTCCACCAGCGGAGCCGGCGACAAATGCTTTCTCTTAGTCGGAGCCTTACGGGCGACCGAGCTGGAGATAATTTTTTCAAGGTTAGCCAACCTGGCGCACATCTCAGATTGCAGCTCCCGGCCCATGACAACGTCACACGGGGTGCGTGTCAAGGTGGGAGGAGGAGACGAAGCGACTGGCGGTGCTGACCCAGACGCCTGGGGTTCGGACTGCCGCGTAATGGTCTGCTGTGCACATGGTATACACAGAAGTACATCGTCCCCAGAAATGGATACCCCACACAACATACACTTCCGGGGATGCCTCCATAAGGTGAACTTTTTTAGGAATAGTCGCTATGACCCAGGGAATTACGCCACTTAGACAACCCGGGATGCCCCTTTAATGTCCCGAGTGGGAGGATTTATGAGCAATAATGAACCCAGTGATTTAGGATCGGGAGAGACCCCCTAAATGCTACTGGAGATCCTCCTGAACCACCACCTGGAAGACACAGAAGGACTAATAAGGCTATGGCCAAAACACCCATACAGCACAAATACAGGAAAGAAGGAGAAGGGGCCATAGGCCACTCACGGAACCGCGGAGCTGGAATGGCGACCAGAAGAATCTTCCTGATGCTGCTGACAGAAAAGGCGAAGAGGAGAAGGGGGCGTGGTCAGCGCGGGACGCGCGCGACACCGAACCACGCCCCCCCTCCTCCTCCTACACCATGCAGAGCTCCGCAGCGGCGCCGGGGAAAGATGGAGGCGGGCAGCGGTGACGCGCGCAACACCGGCCCCGCCCCCAATACATCGTGAGGAGAAATCTCCTCAGGGAAAAAAGGGCGCCAAGAACCGGCCGGCGCCGCAGCAAGAAGTGCGGCCGCCGTGCCCGGTCACAGTGACAAACACACACAGAGCCAAGCAAACAGCAGGGACGGGTCCCGGCCCTGCGCCGACGGACCGTCCCCGTCCCCCCCCCCCCCCCCCACTAATGTGTAGTATGATATGGCGTGAGGGAACCGCCTCCGCCATTGAAGACAGAGACAAGATGGGGGGGGAGATAAGAACAGGAGACAGAGAATCCCAAAAGTATGCTGCCCTGTGAAAGGAATGTTATTCAGCTACAGCGCTAAAGTAAAAAACATTTAAAGGAACACTGACACACAACATGAAAGAGATACTTCCACATACCCCCTGGGACTAATAAAGGAGGGACCCACACTCCCCATCCCCGCTGAGGAAAAGGGAATTGGGAAGGGCCAGTGAAAATTAATTCAAGGGACAGGGCATCCCAAACCGGGGTCACCAACCCGGTATTACCGCCTAACCTCTCATATAGGGTCTCACGGTGGAGCATAGCTCCTGAGCACCTAAGGTGCTGATATACCCTCGCCTGGACCCTCAGCCGAGGCTGGGAGGCATATGGATTTCTGGGGAAAAAAGGTCCAAACGGAAATAAATAAATAGCGGGCCGGGAGTCATCCCGGCTACCTGAAATCCCCCTGTGCAAGGAGGAGCCATCATCTTCTGACTTGCTCGCCGTCTGCAGAGATGGAAAAACTGGGTGATGAGTGGGAGGTCCCAGGTATTTATGGATCAGGGAGGGGCTTTCTTTTTGCTATCATCTCTGCAGGAACGCCTCTTCAGGTTGGTATTACCCACATGTTATGGATATCTTGAAGCGGGGTGTGTGACATACTTAGAATAATAATAATAAAAATCCATATAAATATGCTGGATGGCGGGAGCAGAGGTCACTTATACACCTGATATCTAGAAATATCCAGCCAGGGTTGTTTTTTGCTTTAATTACTGGAAGGTTTTGTAACCTATGATACACTAAACCTGTCACCCCTGGATGTTATTCCTACCAGGAGAAGAAAAACAAAACCTTGCCGGGAGTTTTATTCAGTTTGGGTGTATGAGTGACCACTCCTCACATTAGCCAACATTTTATATGGGTTTTTAATATTACACAATTTCGTGATAGTGCTCCTTTAAGTGACTTACCTCACAGACAGCTATCTTCTGGTCTCTTAGAAAAGTGCTACTGGAGGTTTCTTCATCCAGGTGTGCTGTGAGACTGTAAAAAACGTACTTGGGTTGTTCCATGTAGGTCTGTGAAGGAAGATAACCTATTTCTCTGCATGGCTGTTTAATTCACTAGCAAACACCAATATATTTCCGTAGCATAGCGATAATCATCAGTTTATGTGAAGTTTGCACTGAACTAAGAAGCAGCCAAACAGGAGCTAGACACAGGAAGTGTGTTCCATAGGAGGGGTGGAGATCTTTTCACCTCTAAGTGTGAAAAAAGGTGGTCATACAAAAATAGCTGAAGGTTTGGCCAATTAAAAGGGCTAGAACCCTACATACGCATAACTCCTTTAATACAGGGACCATGTGTACAGTACTACTCATATGATGATTTAATAAAATATATACAGTACATTTTTTTCGTATAGATTTATTTATTGGCAAATTTTAAACCTCATACCTTTATTCTTCTCTAAAACACATTCAAATGTCTGCAAACAGCTATGTATTGTGATGACATGGGGACTTCACAGTACATGATTAATAGCTACATAAAATGTGTTTTCATAATAAAAATTGACAGCATCATTAAAAGATTATTTATGAAAAAGAAAGACATACACATGTTGTGTCTGTGCTAAATCAATTCTGCATAGCAGGGGTAGGTCAAAATTGCCAGAAATTATAAATAGTCTATCTAATCTTTCCAGCTATTTATAGCAAAGCGACTTATTTTCTACATTTAGACTGTATTTCACAAAATAACCAAACATAAATCAATTTGGGCAATGACATATAAACAACCTCACTGGGGGGGGGCAATCTCAGAATCTGATTTATTTTGCCATGTACAAACACATACTATTTTGAGGAATATGTGTGAGGAACTTTCTGCACCAGGTGAATCCCTCCCATTTTTTTTTCCTTTTTCACCTCAGTCTTATTCAATATCCATAAAAACAACAGGAAAAATAACAGGAAGTAGTATAATGGCAAATGGCCTGCCATATGCTAATTAATTCAGTCGCAACCAAACTGTCACATAATGGCAGTTAGGCTGAAGTGCTCCCCATTGCTGTGCTGTGTGTACTGTATCCAGTTCATGTTCTTATGAATATTGGGCAAAGGCTGAGGTAAAAATAGAAACACAGGCTGCTTTGGGGCACAGGGCTGGGGACAGGAGGTGATTATATATATAGCCCTCTTAGTAGAGATGCACCTGAGTAGCAGCAGAATGAGACACATCTGCAAAGAAGCTAAAACAGGTCAGTTACCCAATCCCCTGCAGCATTGTGACTGTACTAGTCTGTCACTAAAGCCCATGGCTGCCATGCAGAGGCCTGTCCCTTGACAGCTTCAGAGAAGGATTTCGGAAATCACCCCCGAGCTATTTTATTATTTTAGCACCCAAATTGGGCTTAACACGGAGGGGGGGGGGGGGGGGGGAGGAGTAGCTAGGGGGTTACAAAAAGCTAGGACTTCTTCCTAATGAGACAGGAATAGTAAAAAAGAAAAAAATATGCATTTTACCATGTATGCATTTCATTTTTTGGAGTACAACCTAGTACTGTACCAATCCAATTATTTACAAATAAGCCCTAGTGAAAAAATAAGCCCTAGTGTCATTGTTCAGCATTTTCACAAATGCTTTGAAATAAGCCCTCACAAAAGCCCTAGTCACAGAAAAACAGGGGTGACTGTGCTGCCTTCCCTCATCTGTGCCAGCTGCTGCCCTGCCCTTACAAACTCGCTTTTCACCGATAGCGTATTATACTGCTGTGTAGTATCAATATGAGGTAGGATATTTGCCCTTATTGAGTCACACATTTTAACTCACGGGGACTGCTTGTATTATAGCCTAGCTAACGAACGTGGGCATAATTATATTAGTATTTCTATTCATATTAAGACCCTATCTCTTTTTTCAGAGCAAAAAATTAATATAAGACCCGTCTTATTTTTGGGGAAGAGAGGGTAGATTAGGTTTAGTATAAATACTATCAGTTACATTTTGCTTAATAGGCAGGTATGTTCTCCTCATTAAAATAACAATTGGCATCCATTTCTCTTTGAGGCTCATTTGCCATTGTTTGAACTTGCAGACTGTTCTGATTTCCAATTTGAATATTTGCAGCATTGCTGATCTGAATAACAGGTGGCTGTCCGGGAAACAAAGGGATTTGTATCTGACATGGCAACACAAATGGTGTTTCAGGGTTATAAACATTTTGTAAATACTCATTTTGTAACCTGGCGCGGTCAGCAGCGTTTTTAATACCATTTTGCAATGCTCGGAAATATTGCTTTTCTTTCCAGAGCCGATAACGTTCCCTAATTACGTCTGGTTTAAATGTGCGTCGTACTTTATGCTCAAAGACAGGCGAATTCTCATCCAGAGGAATTAGAGATCGAAGGCACAAATCGATTTTACCAATTGTTTTTTTGGGGCGAGGATAAAAAGGAATAATACTTCCAAATGTATCCTCCTCGATGGAGTTCATCAGTACTGTATTAGTTTGGAATTTGCCCCATTTGGATAAAAAAGCATCGGTTAACAAGAGTATAATATATGCACTCTTTTCCACTGCATCTTCAAGACATGTGAGAGGACTGTTTCCCGGAGTCTCAAATTCCTCCCCAAAAGTTGCACCTGGCCCGATATCACGATCTTGAAGATCTCGACAAACCCTACTTGCTATATCCTGATCTTCAGAAGCATGAAGAATCACAAAACTAAAAAACTGCTCAGAGGAAGCAGAAAAACTTGAATTTGGGGTTCCTTTAAAATCTGAGCTTATGTTGGGCTCAGATATTTGTGCTGAAGGGTCGGAGAAAGAATTATTACTGATATTCGGATTGGTAAAACCAGTACAGTGTCCTTGTGATTGTTCTGAGTTTGTTGGATCTGTAACTGTCTGACGGTCTGTGGAAACATTTTTGGGATCCAGAATATTGATTGATGCATTGCATTTGTCTGTAGAAACATTGTTTTTGGGATCCGGAATATTTATGGATTCATTTGTATTGGTGCTGTCCTGTACATTTTTCTTGTTTTCATCTCTTGGCTGAACAGAACATAGATCACTTGTTTGCTTGGCAGCAGATATGATTTCAGGTTGAAAGGTGTTATCCTGAGGAATAGAAGGTGAACTTCTTTTTTCACTAGTTTTACCTATATTTTCTACATGCACACCAGAGCCCTTATATGCCTTTGTTAAAAAGTTTTCAGTAGGTGACTGGCTAATTTGTAAGTTATTGGACAACAGAGACGACAGGCCATGTGATCTTAGTGATGAATCCTCTCTACTAGGTATTGTACGTAAAGTATGTGGTCCATCATCAATGTCCATGCTGGAGATGTTTCTTAACATACTCATTTGGCTAGCATACATAGACTGTACGAAGGTTTGGAAAGGTTTCCTGGCATAGAACTTATGTCAGGAACATTTATATCTTACTGCACTACTAAATTGTAAAGTATTCCACATCAAAACAAGGTCTGGCAAAGAGACATATAGTCTATATAGGAACAAAAAAAAAAGAAAAAAGTTAAATCTTACGGTTATGTTAAATACTTTGTGACTAGGAGTAGAGCTAATAAAATGCTTACAACTTACCTAGTTGAGGGAAGACAAGGTACCCACATATGGTATGCCAGTAACTGCTCCTGTAACAAATACATTCAATATTAGTAATAATCATATAGTAATTGTGTACATAGTGATGCAGTTAAACCGGACCTTCAGCGTGATTTAATGAAAAGCCCAAACTCTAAAAAAATGGTTCCCCAGCATCTAAAATTAATATATTTTACGTTTTTAGTCACTAACTTATTATTCTTTCCCCCACTGGGCTGCAACTTTGTTCAGGAATTTAGGATATGGGCGCAGCCATCTTGACTCAGAAGCATCACACTTTCTGAGGAGAGGAGAGTGGGATAAGGTACAGGGGGGCGGGTTATAGCTGTACTTTGCTCAGACAGAGTAGAGCTGGGGTCAGGTAAAGGTCAGCAGTCCCAGAATGCAGAGCAGCACAGTCAGGAGGCACTTCCTGTTTGCAGGCTGCCTGATAAAATGGCGGCTTCCATAAGCCACCATCTTGAATGTTTAAAGGCTCATAACATGCAGTAGATACAGGTAGGATGATTTTAAAAAGGCCAATTTGTATGTACGGGGTGTGGGAAACATATAAGATAGGCTCTTATTCAGAGTGAAGGTCCGCTTTAAATGCACAGTCCAATAAGTAGCTTACGAGGCGCTCACTTGAAACCCATTTTAACTGGCTTGTCTCCCTTTTCTGCAACTTGCTGTAGATGCTGTACCAGGGCTACACAATGTGTTTTCATGTCATCAGTCCATGAGCAGCACCAAATGAGGTCACATTCACAGATCCACCCTATGTCTCTCATCACTTCCAGTGTGAACAAGCCCAGCAAGCCACAGTGATTGCACAAGCCAGACTTGCTCACACTGGAAGCACTGAGGGACAAGGCAGAAATGCGAAGACATTTGATATGTGGTCAGGGTCTACTTAGAGATTTTGTCTTCCTCTGTTGCCAGACCACTTTCATCATTTGCGCTAAACATGTTTAACTGTGATTTTTAAATGAATGTCCAGGGATTTCCCAAGAAAATTATATACTGTTTTATCAGCAGAGCCTGTGCTTTAACATGAAAATTCATTTTTTACATTTTGTTTGTTTTGTTTTCAGTTTGTGTTCTTATGTATGTTGGGCAAAGGCTGAGGTAAAAAAAGAAACACAGGCTGTTTTAGGGCACAGGGCTGGGGATAGAAGGTGATTACATATATAGCCCTCTGAGTATAGGTGCACTTTAAGGGCAGTGGAAGGCACCGGAGAAGGCACAACATGAGCAGCAGCAGAATGAGATACATCTGCAAAAAAGCTTAAGCTGGGCCCTTGGGTGACAGGTCAGTTACCCAATCCCCTGCAGCAGTGTGACTGTACTAGTCTGTCACTAAAGCCCATGGCTGCCATGACTAGGCCTGTCCCTTGCCAGCATCAAGGAAGGATACATTTTTTTACATTTTGTATTTTTTTTTGTATTAAAAATGAATGATATTGTTTTTATGATAAAATCATATTGCACGTAAATGTTTTATTCCTCCTGGTTACAATGGTACCACATATGTATCGCTAGCCACACTTTTCTGCTCAGGAGACACCCTAAACTGAAACAGCTGTTTCAGATGTTCAAATAAAATACAACTAATATATGCACGTTGCAGTTTTTCAAGAAAAACAAACCTTTACATTTGAAATCCCCCCACAAACTAATTCACTGCTCGGGTGTTTCCCTAACAAAATGAAAAAAGCAGAATAAAAACCACATTGTCCTAAAATATGAATATGCAAGCAAGAAAAAAATGAAAGTGAAAGGTCCCCCAAAAAGAACAATACCCAACATGCATAGGTTCTTTCAACCCTTTAATTGCCAGCCTACTCTGTCCACATGTAATATTTTACCATTTTGCACCATGTATGTTTAACTGTGATTTTTGCAGAAATTCCCAGAGATTTCCAGGAAAATTATATATTTTGGCTTTAACATGAAAAGTCTTGTCTTATGAATGTTTTAATAGATCGGTTGTTTGCTTGGCAGCATTTGAAAGGTGTTATCCTGAGGAATAGACAGTAAACTTTTTTTTAGTATAAATCAAATGTTATTGGTTTCAAAAGTAAGTAGTGGATACTGAGGGGGTACAAAAGGCAAGAAGGAAGGGTGGGGGGGGGGGGTACAGCATATATATTCCACAACTAGATATATTACCAACTTTACGTCCCGCCATCTATAGTAACTCACATTAATCTCAATTGATGATGATCATACAGATGACAGACAAGATCACTCCTTACATTGGTAGACCATGGAACTTAGAAAGTTAACTTACTAGTTTTACCTATGTTTTCTACATGCACATTAGAGCCCTTGTATGACTTTGTTAAAAAGGTTTCAGTAGGTGACTGGCTAATTTGTAAGTTATTGGACAACAGAGATGACAGTTCATGTGATGATCTTAGTGATGAAACCTCTCTACTAGGTAATGTTGAACAGAAAGTATGTGGGCTATCATAAACATCCACGCCGGAGATGTTTCTTAACATACTCATTTAGCTAGCATATTGTTTTATACATGTTTTTTAATCTAAAGCATTATATATATATATATATATATATATATTTTTTTTTTTTAATTTGTTTTGATTTTGTAAATAAAAAATATATATATAGCAGGTGATAGCCCTATTTCTCCCAATTACAAGGGTACCACATACGTATCAGTAAACCCCTGTTCCTGCCAGGAAACTGAGTCCCCAAAACTGAAATGTGCACTTTATGACATTTTCAAATGAAATACAACTACTATCTGGGCTATCAATGGTTACATTTGGCATGGGGGCACACACTTTTCTTTTAATTTTTAAGGGTAAAAACCTGTTGTTCCCCCCATCCAACATGACAAGTCTGGGTACCAGCTATGGCGGCTTGTAGACAATAGTGCAAGGGACAAATGGGTGGCTCCTGGCCCTGAAAGCTACAAGCCCACATAGCCCTTGCAGGGTAGGCCGCAGGTGATTTGCCAGCCCCTCAAGCCTTGTTAACTGGTGTCTCTTGGACCCCTTACCAATTCACAAACAATTCAAAAACACCAGACACACACACCAGAGAAAATGTAGTTTATTAAATGGCTTTTTACTTCTTTACTCACCTCTGATCCTCTGTTCAGGGCCGATCACCAGTGAACTGACAGCTGTAGTGATCGGTGTAAGCTGGGTGCGAATGCAGGGGAGTCATTCTGTTTCATTCACTACAATGGAGGGGGCGTCCCAGTCCTCAGCACGCCCCTACATTGAAATAAATGGAGTTGGCACGAGGTGGCAGCAACATGGCCATGGGCCATGGTCTAGTGCAGGAAAATAAAACTCACCTTCAGCCCGCTATCTTGCAACAGCACAAGTGTCCTACAACGGGCCAGAAGACACAGATCCTTCACCTTGCACTGGGCTCCCGACAACTGGTGGGCAAGGGAATCTGTATCCTTCGCCTCGCTGTAGAGCAGCGTGGGACTCTTGCGCCGAGGATCGTCAGAAAGAGGTGAGTCTCAATCGCTTTCAAGTGCTCTGGCCCCCCCCCATCACTGGTCTGGCGTCTGGTGCTGTCTCAGTAGCACCGAATGCCAGGTTGTTCAGCTGGCAATGCATGCTGGCTTCCACCGCTCCCCTCCTGCTGTAAACAATGGGCCATTATGGAAAATTAATATTGTTAAAATATTATCTAATGTATATATGTATTTTTGTGTCTCGCTATGTATAATTAGTTGCATTTGACCAGTCATACATAAGTCAGGTCATTTAGGCAGGCTAATGTCCCTTACAAGCCCAGAGGCTGGTCAGTCCACACTCCTTTCCCCATTTAATAAAAACAGGTTTTCAGATCAAGTTCGGGGGCAGATTCTGTGAATATTCTTGGAATGCTGAATAGAGGTCAGCACGGTTTTTAGGCAAGACCAGTTTCACTGGGTAACCCACCTAGAGTCCAGCAAAACACCTTTTCACATGTTTCAGGCAAGCAAAACTGGGTGGACAAATCTAGACATCAAAGAAATATCGCAGTATAACTGAAGAGAGAGGGAGAGCTTTAGGGGGAGAAGAGGGCCCTAGGAGAAGGAGAGGGCTCTGGAAACCGCCAGAGAGAGGAGGCCGACTGCCAGATGGAGGTCTGCTTATAGGTTCCACTGTCTAGTGGATAAGCATATTGGTTGCTTGTCAGGTAATGCTCTTAAGCCAACCACTCTATATAAACATATGCCTGACATATGATTCTCGATAACGTAGTACAGAGGAGTAGCTAAGCTTTCTGGCAAGCAGGGCAAAGATTCAAAATGGCGCCTCCCACCCGTACTCAGGCCCCCCTTTGGTGCCTCCCCCGACTTGCTGCACCTGGGGTTTAGTTGTTAAATTGTGTACAAATCTGGCTTAGCCGGGCATGATTTATTATTGTATTAATCATTGATATTTCTATTGATGTTTTTTTTATAATAATTGTTTACAGGTTTGGCCACATTGGTTCCAGGAGATATTGGTTATTATTGTTTACACTTCTATGCTATAAATCAGCAGTTTTTTTCCAAAAATTTGATCAGCATAGATTTTGGATTCAAGCCTAACTGAGTTTTCCCTGAAATTCAGGATGAACTCTTCTATGAACTAAAATGAGCATTGGAACCCTCCCCCCCCCCCCTTGGCACTGCTGCCTTATTTTTACTTGTTTGATGGGGGTAAAGAGGGGTTCAGTGGCATGCATGATCAGTGTGCAACAAACTACACTGCGAAAAAGCAGCAATTTTAAATTACTCTGCTTCTCCGTTAATTTTACTTACAAGGGTTTTGGTCAGGGACAAGGATGCACCTGTGTGTAAACCCCACTGGCTTCATACTGGGGGATCTTACAAATGCCCTCTGCTGCGTGCACCCACCTCCGGCCATTTAGATACACTGGCAGGGGCACACACACCAAATAAAGACAACCCTGGGTCAATCTTTAATGGCCCTGGGGTTTTTAAAAGTAAAAGCTGAGTTACTAAGGTTTGGGTCTTCTTCAAAGCCTGTCAGGAAACCAGTTATGCAAAACAAGCTCCATTTACCGCATTTTTCACCCTATAAGACGCACTTATTTTTCCCCAAAAGTGGGGGAAAAATGTCCTTGCGCCTTATCGGGTGAATGCAAAAAAAAAAAGTAAACTCACCTGTTATGGGCGCTCCCGCGTTGCCTGTCACACTGGGGGAGCCCAGAATAAGACAGAGGAGCGGCGGGCCCTGTCCCCACCGCTGCGATCGCTGTCTTTTACCAGCAGCGATGGCAGCGGCGGGGCCAGAGACAGCGCCCACCGCTCCTCTATCTGCTGCCTCTTCCAGCTGGGCACACGCGAGCACCAAGGTGAGTGCAGCAGGTGGGCGTGGCCTGCACGACTCGGTGCAGGCCACACCCACCCTTTGCCCTGACCTTTTAGGGGAATGCAACACTACCTATTGAAATGGGGGGAGGGGGAATGTCACACTACCTATGGAAATGGGGGGAGGGGGAATGCCACACTACCTATGGAAATGGGGGGGAAGGGGAATGCCACACTACCTATGGAAATGGGGGGAGGGGGAATGCCACACTACCTATGGAAATGGGGGGAGGGGGGATCGCCACACTGCCTATATGGGGAATGGGATAGGGGATGCCACACTGCCTATATGGGGAATGGGATAGGGGATGCCACACTGCCTATATGGGGAATGGGATAGGGGATGCCACACTGCCTATATGGGGAATGGGATAGGAGATGCCACACTGCCTATATGGGGAATGGGATAGGGGATGCCACACTGCCTATATGGGGAATGGGAGGGGGAATGCCACACTGTCTATATGGGGAATGGGAGGGGGATGCCACACTGTCTATATGGGGAATGGGATAGGGGATGCCACACTGCCTATATGGGGAATGGGATAGGGGATGCCACACTGCCTATATGGGGAATGGGAGGGGGAATGCCACACTGTCTATATGGGGAATGGGATAGGGGATGCCACACTGCCTATATGGGGAATGGGATAGGGGATGCCACACTGCCTATATGGGGAATGGGAGGGGGAATGCCACACTGTCTATATGGGGAATGGGAGGGGGATGCCACACTGTCTATATGGGGAATGGGATAGGGGATGCCACACTGCCTATATGGGGAATGGGAGGGGGAATGCCACACTGTCTATATGGGGAATGGGAGGGGGATGCCACACTGTCTATATGGGGAATGGGATAGGGGATGCCACACTGCCTATATGGGGAATGGGAGGGGGAATGCCACACTGTCTATATGGGGAATGGGAGGGGGATGCCACACTGTCTATATGGGGAATGGGAGGGGGAATGCCACACTGTCTATATGGGGAATGGGAGGGGGATGCCACACTGTCTATATGGGGAATGGGATAGGGGATGCCACACTGTCTATATGGGGAATGGGATAGGGGATGCCACACTGCCTATATGGGGAATGGGATGGGGGGGATGCCACGCTGCATATGCCATTGGGGTATCCCACATGGCCTTTGGGAATAGGGGGGGGAATGCCACTCTGCCTATATGGGGAATGGGATGGGAGGGATGCCACACTGCCTATGGGAATGGAATAGAGGGAATGCCACACTGTTTGTAATGGTGTGTTTTTGGTTTAAATAATTTTTTTTCTTATTTTCCTCTTTCAAATCCTAGGTGCGTCTTATGGGCAGGTGCGTCTTATATGGCGAAAAATACGGTAATCAGAATCAGTTTTTTTTCACCAGTCACATAATGAGGCTGATTCACTACTAACACCAGGTATTACCAGATGATAGTCTGTATAGCGGCGCTTAGAGCGACCGCTAGTAGACGCTGTAAGTGGGTATCGGGCACTGTAACAGCGTCTCGGTCGCTGTAGTAACCTGTCCGCCATTGATGAACATGATGTGTATTGGGCGCTGTAACAACAGTACAGCGCTGCAGCGAGCGAGAGGCTGCAGCGAGCGAGAGGTAGCGCCAGCTCAGTGCGCCCGGCACACGGCGCTCCACACCATATTTAACAAAACACTAGACACACACAGCGTCGGCGCTCTAAAGCTGGGCGCTCTAGACAGGCGATGTATGATCAAAATCAGAACACCTATAAACCAGTAACAAAGCAAACACACATGGAATGACATTGTTTTAACACTGGAACAATAACACTTTAGTGCCAGACCTGTAAATACAATTCTGCATAAAAATATAAAAAGTGCAAAAAATATATAAAAGTTTTTGTTTGCAGCCAGGAGAGATCACACAATGATTTAAGCAAAAAAATAAATTAATTACCAAACACGCTGTTTATACACAACTAATGAAGCCCCATTGAAATGTATGGGAGAGTGCTAAAGAGCGACAGGTACTACATGGCGCTCCTCAGCCTAGAGCACCGGCACTTTACGCTGAGCTGCCTGAATTAATACATGTGACGCTACATGGCGCTGTTAGGCGCTCATCAGATTTGCTTTCTTAAATGTGGTTTTGTGTACAGCAGATGCTGAAATGCAGGGGGAAGGAAAATGTGGCCCCAAAAAGTCCAGCTTGCCAAGTCCAGGACACAATCACAAGAATGCCAAGTGATGTGCCTTAAAAGTCTGTTGTGTGCAAAGCAAACTCATGCAAAGATGTAAAAAAAAAAAAAAAAAAAAAAAGGGGATGTGGGGTCCCGCCTCTAAGGATACCAGCACACCAAACATAGGACTGGGATCCCCATGGCTCTTTGGCACTGCTATGGTTCTCCTCCAGGGGTGAAAGACACAATAAATGTCCATTAAATAATTTAACAATTCTCCTCAATTCTGCCATCCTCATCCATCACCGGACAGCATCCTCTTACTGTCCTGTGGCTCTTTTCTGCCAACAGAAGCAGTCAAAATAACTACTCTGACTGTGTCTGAATCAAAGGAGGACAAGGCCCCCCTTCCTTACAGGATGGTATCTTGCTGGGCTCTGAGCACTCCCCGCTAAATGGAAGGGGTATTTATATCCCAGAGCGTGGCATCCTCTGGGAATGTATGTATATATGCCCCTTCCTTGGCCAAGAAGCGCTCATAGTCTGGCAAGTAGAGATGAATGAACCAAAATCTTAGAATCAGCTAGAATCAGTTTTGTGGGAAAAAAAACACCTCTATCTTCCCTGAAACCCTTCAACCAGCCCAACAACTGTTTTTCCTTTAACGGGTGTTGGAAGGAAGAGGGATAGATGGGCAAAGCTGGGAGGACAGGGATGGAGAGGCGTAGAGCTGAGGGTAGAGGGGTGGATGGGACATAACTGAGGGGACAGGCTGTGGGGCAAAGCAGAGGGAACAGGGATGAATGGGGTAGAACTGGGGGGCATGGATGGATGGGGCAGAGCTAAGGGTATATGGATGGATGGGCAGAACTGAGGGGACAGGGATGTATTAAGCAGAACTGGGGAGGGGCAGAGCTAAGGAGGCATAGATGAGGCAGAACTGGGGGGACACACACATGGATGGGCCCAACTGGGGGGACACACACATGGATGGGCCCAACTGGGGGGACACACACATGGATGGGCCCAACTGGGGGGACACACACATGGATGGGCCCAACTGGGGGGACACACACATGGATGGGCCCAACTGGGGGGACACACACATGGATGGGCCCAACTGGGGGGACACACACATGGATGGGCCCAACTGGGGACACACACACATGGATGGGCCCAACTGGGGGGACACACACATGGATGGGCCCAACTGGGGGGACACACACATGGATGGGCCCAACTGGGGGGACACACACATGGATGGGCCCAACTGGGGGGACACACACATGGATGGGCCCAACTGGGGGGACACACACATGGATGGGCCCAACTGGGGGGACACACACATGGATGGGCCCAACTGGGGGGACACACACATGGATGGGCCCAACTGGGGGGGGGGAGACACATGGATGGGCCCAACTGGGGGGGGGGAGACACATGGATGGGCCCAACTGGGGGGGGGAGACACATGGATGGGCCCAACTGGGGGGGGGAGACACATGGATGGGCCCAACTGGGGGGGGAGACACATGGATGGGCCCAACTGGGGGGGGAGACACATGGATGGGCCCAACTGGGGGGGGAGACACATGGATGGGCCCAACTGGGGGGGGAGACACATGGATGGGCCCAACTGGGGGGACACACACATGGATGGGCCCAACTGGGGGGGAGACACATGGATGGGCCCAACTGGGGGGGAGACACATGGATGGGCCCAACTGGGGGGGAGACACATGGATGGGCCCAACTGGGGGGGAGACACATGGATGGGCCCAACTGGGGGGGGGGGGAGACACATGGATGGGCCCAACTGGGGGGGGGGAGACACATGGATGGGCCCAACTGGGGGGGGAGACACATGGATGGGCCCAACTGGGGGGGGAGACACATGGATGGGCCCAACTGGGGGGGAGACACATGGATGGGCCCAACTGGGGGGGAGACACATGGATGGGCCCAACTGGGGGGGGGGGAGACACATGGATGGGCCCAACTGGGGGGGGGGGGAGACACATGGATGGGCCCAACTGGGGGGGGAGACACATGGATGGGCCCAACTGGGGGGGGGGGGGAGACACATGGATGGGCCCAACTGGGGGGGGGGAGACACATGGATGGGCCCAACTGGGGGGGAGACACATGGATGGGCCCAACTGGGGGGAGACACATGGATGGGCCCAACTGGGGGGGAGACACATGGATGGGCCCAATTGGGGGGGGGACACCGATGGATGGGCCCAATTGGGGGGGGGGACACCGATGGATGGGCCCAACTGGGGGGGGGGGACACCGATGGATGGGCCCAACTGGGGGGGGGGGGACACCGATGGATGGGCCCAACTGGGGGGGGGGGGACACCGATGGATGGGCCCAACTGGGGGGGGGGGACACCGATGGATGGGCCCAACTGGGGGGGGGGGGGGACACCGATGGATGGGCCCAACTGGGGGGGGGGGGGGGACACCGATGGATGGGCCCAACTGGGGGGGGGGACACCGATGGATGGGCCCAACTGGGGGGGGGGGGACACCGATGGATGGGCCCAACTGGGGGGGGGGACACCGATGGATGGGCCCAACTGGGGGGGGGGGGGACACCGATGGATGGGCCCAACTGGGGGGGGGGGACACCGATGGATGGGCCCAACTGGGGGGGGGGACACCGATGGATGGGCCCAACTGGGGGGGGGGGGACACCGATGGATGGGCCCAACTGGGGGGGGGGGGGACACCGATGGATGGGCCCAACTGGGGGGAGACACCGATGGATGGGCCCAACTGGGGGGAGACACCGATGGATGGGCCCAACTGGGGGGAGACACCGATGGATGGGCCCAACTGGGGGGAGACACCGATGGATGGGCCCAACTGGGGGGAGACACCGATGGATGGGCCCAACTGGGGGGAGACACCGATGGATGGGCCCAACTGGGGGGAGACACCGATGGATGGGCCCAACTGGGGGGAGACACCGATGGATGGGCCCAACTGGGGGGAGACACCGATGGATGGGCCCAACTGGGGGGAGACACCGATGGATGGGCCCAACTGGGGGGAGACACCGATGGATGGGCCCAACTGGGGGGAGACACCGATGGATGGGCCCAACTGGGGGGAGACACCGATGGATGGGCCCAACTGGGGGGAGACACCGATGGATGGGCCCAACTGGGGGGAGACACCGATGGATGGGCCCAACTGGGGGGAGACACCGATGGATGGGCCCAACTGGGGGGAGACACCGATGGATGGGCCCAACTGGGGGGAGACACCGATGGATGGGCCCAACTGGGGGGAGACACCGATGGATGGGCCCAACTGGGGGGAGACACCGATGGATGGGCCCAACTGGGGGGAGACACCGATGGATGGGCCCAACTGGGGGGAGACACCGATGGATGGGCCCAACTGGGGGGAGACACCGATGGATGGGCCCAACTGGGGGGAGACACCGATGGATGGGCCCAACTGGGGGGAGACACCGATGGATGGGCCCAACTGGGGGGAGACACCGATGGATGGGCCCAACTGGGGGGAGACACCGATGGATGGGCCCAACTGGGGGGAGACACCGATGGATGGGCCCAACTGGGGGGAGACACCGATGGATGGGCCCAACTGGGGGGAGACACCGATGGATGGGCCCAACTGGGGGGAGACACCGATGGATGGGCCCAACTGGGGGGAGACACCGATGGATGGGCCCAACTGGGGGGAGACACCGATGGATGGGCCCAACTGGGGGGGGACACCGATGGATGGGCCCAACTGGGGGGAGACACCGATGGATGGGCCCAACTGGGGGGAGACACCGATGGATGGGCCCAACTGGGGGGAGACACCGATGGATGGGCCCAACTGGGGGGAGACACCGATGGATGGGCCCAACTGGGGGGAGACACCGATAGATGGGCCCAACTGGGGGGAGACACCGATGGATGGGCCCAACTGGGGGGAGACACCGATGGATGGGCCCAACTGGGGGGAGACACCGATGGATGGGCCCAACTGGGGGGAGACACCGATGGATGGGCCCAACTGGGGGGGGGGGGGACACCGATGGATGGGCCCAACTGGGGGGGGGGGGGGGGACACTGATGGATGGGCCCAACTGGGGGGACACCGATGGATGGGCCCAACTGGGGGGAGACACATGGATGGGCCCAATGGGCCAGAAAGCACCAGTGGGAGTATACAGTGAAAAGAAATAGGAGGAACTTCTTGGGGGGTGACATGAGGTAAGGGGAAAGTTTAAAGGGACATTCCAGGCTACACTAGTTCAATTAGCCAGATTTCTGGTTGCCCCATGGAGGCTGTCAGGGCCTGCATCTTTTATTACCAAGCACAATGCATTTCCGGAAAAACCCTATAGAACTTATTCACTTTTACTGGTTCATCTTTTTTTAGTCCTCTAAAGGAATTATTTTTGGAAGGGACATTAAAACATGCATGAATGGGTCATCCACAGCTTAAAGTGGACCAACACCCAGGGGTGATCGGCCCGGGAATCTATAAGATTCCCGGGCCGATCACCCCCCACCCCGCGGGACATCCGAGATCGGGATGTCCCGCGGGGTGAAACCCCCCCCAAACACCCCAACTCACCTACCTTATCTTCGGCGGCGGCGGCGGCCGGCCACCGCCGCCTCCCTCGCGCGCAAGCGCCGGCCGTCTGCGAATGGCCGGCGCGGGCGCGTCAAAAGTGACGCGAGGGAGGCGGCGGCGGCCGCCGCCGCTTAGACGTTCCAGATCTTCCCTTGTACGTCGGCGCTGGGAGCGGGGAGAGGTGAGTTTTTCGGGGGGTTTCACACAGCGCGGCACCCCGATCGGGGGTGCCCCACCGAAGTGGACCAAGACCCAGGATAGTCAAAATCCTGGGTGTTGGTCCACTTTAAGAGGAGGCCCTGCAAAAAGGGAGAACATTCACAAGAGCTTATCAAGAAATATAAAGCACAGATGAATCAAAGATGTAGTCCCTGGCGGCCAGCATGGGGATAGCAGAAAGCAGGCCAGTTTGACTATGTGCCTGCAATGTTCCTTCCAGGACTAAACCCAATGGGGCATCTAAAATATTCCAGGGCCAGCCACTGGCCTTCCCCTGCTACGTTCTTAATCGCAATGCCCCACAGTGCACATGCTCCTGCTGCCAGCCATTCAGATAGGTTGCTACTGAAGATGCATAGGGGCAGCCTTTTTTCTGGGGCCCCATGCAAAGTTGTGTTTGGGGGCCCTACTCAAAAGCATTTTTATAAAACAAAATACAATATTAATCATTTTTTGTTCCTCTTAGTAGGTACATCCTGATTTGGGATGCCCCGTGTCTATTCCCCTGGCTCGCCTGTAACCTTCTTGGTCATTCCCACAGCGCTTGTGCAGGGCGCTTGGCCTATCATTTCATTCAGATTTTCTGACCTCACGGCGGCAAGAAATTCTGAATAGTGCAAGTGCTCCTGGCCGCATCTTCGCTCGCCTCCAGCTAGGCTTGCCAGAACATTCAAAAATACCTGCCACAGATACACGCTCCATCTATAGGAATAGCAGAGATGCAGCCACAGCCCCAATGTACAGATTGGGATAGGCAGAAAGTGAGCAGATCTGGTGACGCCCGGGGTTCCACACAGCAAGGCATCCCAATTTGGGATTCCCCATAAAGAGGGAGACAACCATCTGGGGGTTCTGGGGGGGGGACCCTGAACGCATCAATGGGTTGCATGGTGACAACGCTGTGGATGTGGCTGCTCATTATTCCTATTGCCTCAGAAGCGCTTGCCAAACATTAGAAATGAGTGAATTTTAGGTGAGTTTTAGTGGGTGATCTTTCACGCAGCCGGATGCCCCCAGGCAGGGAACAAGGAATAGACAAAATCCTGTGTTTTGTTAGGAGCAGAATTGTGTAATGTTAAAAATCCATATAAACACATTGGTTAATGAGAGGACAGGTCACTGATATACCCAAACTGAATAAAACTCCCACCAAACTTGTGGTTTATTCTCACATGGTAGAAACAAAATCCAGGGATGACATGTTTAGTCTATGAGGGTTACAGAGCCTGTCACCCTGGCTGTCCTTTTCCTTCTATTAAAATAAAAGAAACAAGCCTGGCTTGATATTTCTTGATGTCCTCCCGCCATCCAGCATATTTATATGGATTTTTATCATGGGTCCATTTTTTCGCGATAGATAGGATACAATCTGTAAAGTCAATTTGGCAGAGTAATGGAATCATTCACAGCAGCTAGTAAATACCTCCTGGGAAGAGGGCGTTTGAAACCAGAGGCTACAAGCTTTTAATCTCTGCAGCAGCATGTTTCAGCTACTGTAAGCACTTAGAGAAACATGGCTGGAAACAATGTGCACTGCAGAAGCCCAGTGCAGGAGGAGCTCTGCAGAGCACAGGCGTTCTGTAACCACAACGTATTATTAATATTATATACTAAACATGCTCGGGACATGAAGATATTTAATTCCCAACGGCTGTATTCTTTCTCCTAAGTTCACTTACCTCGTATACACAGAGAGCTGATGTGTTTCTGTGTACTTGTCACGCAGAGCAGAAAGCTCCGGAAACAAAATGGAGGCAGACCAGGAAGTGAAATGAATCACACCCTGCTGCAGCCTGAAGCTCGCTGTGTTACAGTTCAGTTTTTTGTTTTGGTTTTTACTTTTCTCATTTTACAGCAAATACTGTGTGAAAACATGTTTTGTTTGTATAGTTTGTCATTTGATTTACACTTTAAACACAGCAAAAAAAAAAGTCCTCAGTGCAGAGTTTCAGTCAGAGCATAATGGCTGCCTGTGACACACATGTACCCAGTGCTGGGCAGGAAATAGAGATGCTATGCCAGGGGCAACTTGTTTGATTTGCCCACATATCCATATTACCTGACAAAACTATATATTTTATGAAAAAAAACATTCTGAACACATACTGAAAAAGCCCAAACCCTTAAAAAACTATTTCCCAGCATCTAAAGTTAATATATTTTAAGTTTTTAGTCACTTACTTATTATTCTTTCCCCCACTGGGCTGCAACTCTGTTCAGGACTTTAGGATACGGGCGCTGCCATCTTGACTCAGAAGCATCACACATACTGAGGATAGGAAAGCGGGATAAAGTACAGGGGGGTGGGTTATAGCTGGGCTTTGCTCAGACAGAGCAGAGCTGGAAAAGGTCAGTAGTCCCAGAATGCAGAGTAGCACAGTTAGAAGGCACTTCCTGTCTGCAGGCTGCCTGATGTTCCATGAGCCGCCATCTTGGATGTTTAAAGGCTCATAACATGCAGTAGATGCAGGTAGGATGATTTTTAATGTGAGCAATCTGTATGTACAGGGTGTGGGAAACATATACGATAGACTCTTATTCAGGGTGAAGGTCTGCTTTAATTAAACTCCCCTTAAAGTGGACCAACACCCAGGATTTTGACTATCCTGGGTGTTGGTCCACTTAGGTGGGGCACCCCGATCGGGGGTGCCGCGCTGTGTGAAACCCCCCCGATCGCCGCAAAAACTCACCTCTCCCCGCTCCCACGTGACCTCGTCCGGCCAATGACAGCGCTCAGAGCCGCTCTGGTATGCGCGTCCAAAGCCGCTTGGACGCGCATACCAGAGCGCTGTCATTGGCTGCGTCTCTCGCTTCCCTCTAACAGGGAGCGCGCCTGCGCCGGCCATTCACAAAACGGCCGGCGCGGGAGCGCGCCCTGCTAGAGGGAAGCGAGAGACGCGGCCGCGTCTCGCGCATGCGCCGTTGGATCGCTGGTAAGGTAAGGATTGTGGGCCTCCTGGGGGGGTTCCTCCCCGCGGGACATCCCGATTTCGGATGCCCCGCGGGGAGGGATCTGATCGGTCCGGGAATCTTATAGATTCCCGGGCCGATCCCCCCTGGGTGTTGGTCCACTTTAAAGTGGACCAAAACCCAGGATTTTGACTATCCTGGGTTTTGGGCCTTACCCCCCAGGTCACCTTATCGAACTCATCTCTTCCCGGTCCTGCTTGCAATTATTCGATTTTATTCGATGGCCACAGTGGGCTCTGCAGTACAAATTCAAGGGCCAGCTGCCGCCCCAGGTTGGGATGCCCCACTGTGTAACCCCCCCGGCTAAGCAGCGATAATAGTTCACTTTACCCCAGTCCAGCAGTGCATGTACAATCTCTAGTCCAATCAGAGCCATCTGCATCCTCAGGCTGGGGTGTGTGCGAGGCATGCGGCCACTCTCCCCATAGATCCCAGTCAAGAGCTGATTGGCTAACATTGTCATTTTGCAAAAGGCCAGGGGCGTAACTTGAGGGAGGTGTGACTGCACCAGGGGCCAAGAGTTTGGAGGGCATCATTGTTGCTCCTCCATCTTGTTGTCTCTGTTGTTTCAGTCACTAGTTGCCTAGCTGCATCCAAATAGTGTACTGTATGAGCCTGATTTTCACACCACAATTTGTAACACCACTGCAAACGGCTCTGATTGGATGAGAGCCCATGCATGCTCTGTAGGACTGGGGAAAGGTGAGTTTTACAGGGCAACCTGGGGGGTTTCACACAGCAGGGCATCCCAAATCGGTGTAAACAATGGGCCTTTATGGAACATTAATATTGTTAAAATATTATGTAATGTATATATATTTATGTTTCTCTCGCTATGTATAATTAGTTGCATAGATCAGGTCATTCAGGCAGGTCAAGATGTTTTCTCACAAGCCCAGAGGCTCTACAGTCCACATTCCTTTTCCCCACCCTAATAAGAACAGGTTTTCCAATCAAGACCAGTTTCAGGGTCTGGGAAAAGCCCAAGGTTTCTCTGCAATGTGAGTTTTCACAAGTTTCAAGCTAGTGAAACGAAGAGGACAAGTCTGGACATCAAAGGATGTTCACAATATAACTGACGAGGAAAGAGGCTTTATGGGAAGAGAGCCCAGGAAATAGCCAGAGAGAGGAGGCCAAAGCTGCCAGCTTGAAGGTCTGCATTTAGGTTCCCCTGTCAGGAGGGTAAATATATCTTTTATTCGTTTTGAATGCTCTTAAAGTGGACCAACACCCACCGGTGATCGGCCCAGGAATCTATAAGATTCCCGGGCCGATCACCTCCCTCCCTCCCGAGATCGGGATGTCCCACGGGGTGAAACCCCCCCAAACACCCCAAACTCCTTACCTTAGTTTCGGCGGCGGCCGGCCGCCGCCGCCTCCCTTGCGCCCCTCTAGACGTGCCCGCGCCGGCCGTCTGTGAATGGCCGGCGCGGGCACGCGCGCGTCAAGAGGGACGCGCGGGAGGCGGCGGCGGAGGAGCCGCTTGTCCGCAGCTTGTCCGTCGGTGCGGGGAGAGGTGAGTTCGGGGGGGTTTCACACAGCGGGGCACCCCGATCGGGGGTACCCCACCGAAGTGGACCAAGACCCAGGATAGTCAAAATCCTGGGTGTTGGTCCACTTTAAGTCTGCATTACCCACTGTATACACTATACATATGCCTGACATATAACTCTCATCCTAGTGTGTTGTACCTTGTTTATGTAATATTTGATTGCATGTTGTATTATTGTATCATCATGTAATCATGCAAGTGGACAAAAATTCACGCCTGTGAGTTTCTTTTCACATGCAAGATTTTTGTGACGGGCAAGGAATCAAGCAATAGTGTCAATTCATGGCTAAGCGTAAAAAACGCATCAAAACCATGCACATATGTCTCTGAGTGCAGGAACTTGGCGACTCATGGCAATGTGCAAACCACACAAAATGGCATGCACCAAATGTGAGCACAAATTTCCAACTCCTGTGCAAACTTGCACATTCAGCATGAAATACAGGTCTATTTGTGCACAATTTCCCCAGCTCTACTGTGTTTGAGGTATTTCCCTATTCTCCAATCTGTAAAAAAAAAAAATATATATATATATATATATATATATATATATATATATATATATATATATATATATATATTAGTCAACTTTTTAAACTAGTTTGCACATTTTGTTTTTTTCTAAAATTGTGAAAAATTGTTAAAAATGCAGAAAAATATCTTTCATTCGTAAAAAACATGGCGCCTATTGCCGGCATGTGTTTTTGGAGTGAAATAAGCATGTTCATTAGTGAAGGCAGCACTTTTCTCCCGCTTTTTGGCGCACAAAAAATTGGCACACAACAAATGTGTCTAATGAATCAGGAGGAAGGGGAAACATGTGAGTAAACCATTTTTTGCAAACAAACCCAAAAAGGGGGTGCCCCAGAATCCCCCCTACCCCTATGCCCACAGAGTCTAACACTTGCACTCACCTTATTTAGAAAATAATGTTTTTATTATTGTTATTGTAACATATTAACAACACCATTAAAAGCTTTAAAAACCATATGCCTGCTGTAAGTGTTAACAACCACTAGGGGGCACTGCATCTAAATTTCATGATGTCCTCCATACAATAATGTTTTGTGCCAATAAATACAGATAATTAAATAATATTGTAATTACAATTAATCTATTTACATCCGAAGTGCTCAATGTGCATCTATCGCCAATATCACATATATTCAAAAAATTCCCTAAACTTAATAATTATCATAAAGTGCATGAGAAAAGACACAGTGGTACACAATACCATCTGCTTACATATCCTGGGACTGGTTGCAACTCCCAGGATGCCCACAGAGGGGGAGCTGCATCCAGTCCCAGGATATGTAAGCAGATGGTATTGTGTACCAATACTAATTCAAAAGCATACAAAAAGGAATACTCCTTATTTTCATGATTGAACACTATTCCACTTGTTTAAAAAATGGATTGGCTTAATACTGTTCAAATAAAGTATCCCCTTTTATATATTTTCTTTTCTACTATTCGCAATAGCTAACATCAGGGGCGGACTGGCCATAGGGCATACCGGGCAAATGCCCGGTAGGCTGTCACCTCCTCTGCAATGGCCGCCTGCTGATCTGGTAGTTTATCAGTTCCAGCAATGCTTCTTGCAGCGGGCTGGGTGAATAGGAGTTGCTGCGGGCTGTCCTGCCAGCTCCCATTCACCCGGCCCGCCACGAGAAGCTTTGCTGGAAAGTCGGCATTATAGTGCAGGTGGCAGCAGAGAGCAGGCGGCCAGGGTGGAAGTGCAGGGCTGATGGCAGAAAATCGGAAAGTGCGCTGTCTGATGTAATGAGGGCCGGCCGGAGTCCTTGCCAGCTTGATATTGCAGAGCGCTGGGGAAGCGATCTGTATGTTTATTTCTTTGCTGTGTTGGCTTCTCTGCCCCTGCTGTAAGGTAAGCCGTGCCCCCCCCCCCTTCTACTTCTCTCTGAGGGAATGGGGCCACGACCTGGCCAGTTAAAGCGGTGCGGTGCCTGCAGTCCGTGACCTCCCTCCTCTATGTGCCTTATTCTCCAGGCTCTGCTCCGTATCATCATCAGCCTTGACAACAAGGCCCATGGCCGAATAGGGATCCTGTCCTATCCCCTCGATACAGGTTAGAGATCAGACATGCTGAGCTTCTGTGTACCTGCCTGCTGTCCCATTTAGCTATCTTTCCCTTAACTCCTTTATGGCTTCCTTCCTTCTTTCTTCTTTCACTCTCTATTACACTTTCTTTACCTTCCTTTTCACACCTTCCTTCTTCTCCCAGCTTTCCCCCCACTTTTCTTCTTTCTTACTTTTTTCTTTATACCTCTTTTGTTTATATCTTTCTTTCTTTCTTTCTTAATTACTCTGCTCTTTGTTTCATGCACTTCCTTATTTTGTTCTTACTTCTCTTTCTGTTTTCATCTCATTTTTTGCTTTTCACTTCCCCCTTTCCTTTGTTGCATTTCTCCTCACTTTCAGCTTTCTTTCATTGTCTTCTCTCTCACTCTCTTTTTCTCTGTCCCCCATCATCTGCCTCTCTCTCTCCCCTCTCTATTTACTTCTCCCTCTTTCTCTCTCCTCACATTTTCCCTCGTTTTTTCTCTTTCTACCAGTATTCTTTTTTTTCTTTTTGGCTATTTCTCTTTTGCTTTCTCTTCTTTTTTTTTTCTAAGGGGTTCAGACACGGCTAAGGTTGCCACCTTTCCCAGCATAAAATAATGACCAATTTGGGCATGGTTATGTAGGGAAGCGCCAACTAGGAATTTTGGTGCCTAGTTGGGGCTTCCCTACATAACCATGCCCAAATTGGTCATTATTTTATGCTGGGAAAGGTGGCAACCTTAGCTGCTGCCGCTGTACACAAGGGGCAACACAGGGCTGCACACATGCTCGCTCCCGGTCCCAGGTGTGCCGCTATCCACTCGCCTCTACTTTAAAGGCAGTTTTTGCACCTTTTCTTGTCATAGGCCACATGAGCAGGACTGAAGAGGAGGACAGCAGCAGATGAGAGAGAGGTTTTCTTGTGCCAACAAAACCTCCCCATCAGCCCCACCCCCACTTCCCAATGCTTTCTATGCCCTGGGAGAAGGCTAGTGGTTAGCTATGGAATCAGTTAGATTCCAGGGTTGGCCATGATGGGTTTCACACAGCACCCTGGGTTGGGATGCCCCGGGAGGTGGACCACTATCCCAATAGTGAAAATCCCAGGATTTGGTCCACTTTTGGGCAAATGTTATTTTTTTTCATTGAAGACAAAAAATAATTATTTGTAAACTTGTATAGGATCAAAATGGGGGGAGCATAATAATGGGGTTATTTGGGGGGATTCTATACTGCACTGTTTATGTGGTGATTTGGGGGGATTTTCTATCGTATTGCTCTTTAAGGGGTGATTGGGGTGATTCTGCACACCGCTTATTATTGGGATGGGGGGCGTGTATTATATGGGACCAGACACACTGCAGAAGGGCCGGTGGGACCAAAAAAGTCCCGGGCCGTTTATTAACCCCAGTCCGCCCCTGGCTAACATGGTGCAGCACAATACTGCTTCAAACAATCACAACAACTTTTATAAATCATTGCCTTAAAGTGGTCCATAAGCAGCCCTGGAGTCCAAAAGACCCCAGGGCTGCCTGATTCCCCCTCCCCAGGACATCCAAATTCAGCATGCCCCACTGTGTGAAGTCTTGAAGATGGCGAATTAGATGTCTGTCGGGGCATGTGGCCCCGCCGTCTGCTATACCAGGCATTTGGGAGTGGCCGGCACAAGCATGCACCCTGTTAAAGGGTAGCAGGGGATGCGGCCACCGGCGTGCTTGGCATTTCTTGGCTAGACTCAGCCCTTAGCGGATTTTGCAGAGTGTGCTGATTGGACAAGCGTCCGTGCATGTTTTTGGTCAACTTTAAAGAGGAACATTGGACGGAAAATAATATGGGGCCGATTTCCCCTCCTCCCATCAAGATGGATCTTTTGGCGAGGTGAGTAAAGGATGCCCTAATCTAAAAACAGAGGGGGGGGGGGGCAGATTGATGAGGCTTGGGGGAGGTTTAAACCCCCCCCCCCGATGTTCCTCTTAATAACTAGTGCCCAAAGTAGTGCCCAAAGTTGTGTTCTATCTATACAAGTGTAGTCATAAAATGAAATACTGCACCTCATCAACCCAAGAATTGGTGAGTTATTGTACGATTCATTTATTTTTATAGGTTTTTTTTGGTTTGTGCACAGCAGCCTCTTTAAGGATCCACACTTATTTTACCATTGTAGAATTACAAGCTGCCTTGTGTTACTTTGTTTGTCTAACCTGACTGACGCCATTAAGTTCATCTGAACTTAAATGAACTTTGCCTCTTCTGATTTAATCTGCAGACTCACTTAAAGTTAAGATAAAAATGCTAATAGTTATTACCAAACCACTGATGTCCCTTTATTACAGTAAATATTGTTGCCAAGTCTTCTGCTGGTCTGGTCTTGGGTATGTATTTGTGAGGGCAATCAATTGTATAGTCACTGAATTTTATTAAATAATTCATTTTAGATTAAATCGAGTGCCATGACTTTCTCACTTTCGTAACTAGTCCACAAAAGTTATCCCCCCCACTATAAACTTTTTAAAAATGTTTTTAATATCGAAAATAAAAAAGGACATTGATATGCCTGCAAACTGCTGCATACTTTTCGGAGACCTACTCACATTACCTGGCTGCCAAAAATCCCTCTCTTGCGTCTCCATTTTGCTGCGCCTGGTAGGTGTATGTATGCATCCCACAATCCTCCCCGGTGTAAACTCAAGGTCATCCCGAATTACAGATAAGATGGATAAGATAACATAAGTTATCATACCAATCACTTTTTGCCACAATTTTTTTTTTTTGTCCTGAGTAGCATTTGGCAAGATGTCCATTTTTTTTGTATGATGAAAGCTAACATGTGTAGGGAAGGCTGTGTAACCAAATTTGAGTGCCTCCATATGTTTTAGGGAGAATGACTTTTGAGCAACTCTGCATACGAAAGTAGGACTATAAACAAAATGAATGCTCAGAGCAGGTGCCTCTGTCTTTTTTAATACCAGCAAGCAAAATAGTTTCTTCCAGTTTGTTGTACATTGAGTTGAACTCAAAACTTCAAGTCTTAAAGGGGCCACAGCACGCAACCCTGTTAGCTTGCATCCAGATCTATAATCAGTCTCTAAATCTGGTTAAAAATGTTAGTTCTTGGTCCACACAATTCTGCGGAAGTATGCTGAAGCTGCACCACCAAGCACCAAGGTGCCTCTGTGAGGTGCAGTCCTGACTAATCTCTGAGAGCCCCATTTGGGACATACAATGCAATAGATAAATTGGGAGCAGGCTTACCTGAGGTTGCCCTATAACCTTGAGTGCAGCACATGGGGTGGAAGGGTCGAAAGCCTTGCAGTACTGCTTCAGACCCCCACACAATGTGATTACACAAAATCAAAGGAAACAAAGGAGGGGTGACAGCCGCTCAGACCAGTTTATAACCAACCTAGGAGGTGCACGTGAGCAGTGCATTAAGGATATACAAGTCTTAAAGGGGCCACAGCACTCAACCCTGTTAGCTTGCAGCTAAACCTATAATCTGTCTCTAAATCTGGTTAAAAATCAAGGTCTTGGACTATACACATCTGCAGAAGCATGTTAAAGCTGCACCACCAAATGACAAGGTGCCTCTGTGGGGTGCAGTCCTAACTCTAATATCTTAAAGCCCCTTTGGGACATACAATGCAATAAATAAATTAGGAGCAGGCTTACCTGAGGTTGCCCTATAATCTCGGGTGCAGCACATGGGGTGGAAGCAGGGGCGGACTGGGGTTAAAAAAGGCCCCAGACTTTTTCTGGCCCTGTGGTACTGTTCCTGGCCCAGTACTTTTTCTGGCCCTGTGGTACTGTTCCTGGCCCAGTATAGTATCCTAATGTCACTATATAATAAATTATATATATATATATATATATATATTAATTAAATCCAATTTTGCAGTGTGGCACTTACCTCCACCGTCATGGTCTCCCTCATCTCTTCATCTCTGCCCTGTTGCTTGCTGCACTATATGTCTGCCCTGCCCTATGCTGTACCCCATCTCTGTCCTGCCCCATGCTGCACCCCCATCTCTGCACCTGCTCCATAGTGTACCCCCATCTCTGCACCTGCTCCATGCTGCAACCCCATCTCTGCACCTGCCCCATGCTGCACCCATCTTCCATGCTCCATGATGCACCCCCATCTCTGCACCTGCTTCATGTGGCACTGCCATCTCTGTGCCTTGCTCCATGCTGCACCCCTATCTGCTGCTCTATACTGCAGTGTCAGCCATGACATTCTCCCTGTTCTCTCTCACACATCACAAAAGAGAAAGGGCAGACAGCAAAGAACTGAGTTGGCCCCGGCATCCTTAAAAAAGCTTCCCAATCGTGCTGTGTAAAAAAAAAAAAAAAACACAAAAAAAAACAATGCCCACTGGCTTACCAACTGACCTCCGATATCTGCCAGGGCCCACCGCACACTAGCCACCACCCCCCGCAGCGGTCAGTCGCCGGCAGCTACCCGCATCTCTCGCTCACCAGCCGCTACGCCGCATCCGCCACTCACCATCTGTCACCCACTGTCTCATAACAATTTATAACTGACCTGGGAGGTGCACATGAGCAGAGCAATTAGGATACGCAAGTCTTGAAGGGGCCACAACACTCAACCCTGTTAGCTTGTAGCCAAACCTATAATCTGTCTCTAAATCTGGTTAAAAACAGAGATCTAGGTCCACATACATTTGCAGAAGTATGTTAAAGCTGCACAACCAAACGCCACGGTGGCTTTGTAGGTGCAGTCCTAACTCTGAACTCTGAGAGCCCCTTTGGGACATACAATGTAATAGATACCTGAGGTTGCCCTATAACCTCAAGTGCAGCACATACAGGGCAACCTCAGGTAAGCCTGCTCTCAAATTATCTAGTGTATTGTTTGTCCCAAAGGGCTCTTAGAGATTAGATTTGGGCCTGCACCTCGCAGAGGAACCATGGTGTTTGGTGATGCAGCTTTAACATACTTCTGCAGATGTGTGTGGACCAAAACCTCTGTTTTTAACTAGATTTAGAGACAAATTATAGGTTTGCAAGCTAACAGGGTTGAGTGCTGTGGCCCCTTTAAGACTTGTGTATCCTAATTCCCCTGCTCACTTGCACCTCTCAGGTTAGTAATAAATTGGTCTGAGAGGCTGCCACCCCTCCTTTGTTTCCTTGGACTCAAATCTTCAAAACTCAGGCCTCCCAAAATATGCTAAATAATATGAATACAGTACCCCAAGCACTACATAGTACACACTAGCTTCCTAAATAATCTAAGTAAGGCACCATGTAGGCTTTCACCATAGGCCATTTTAAGCACAAAGCTGCCACAGTAAGTATCTACGGAACATCTGGGTTGAAAATTGAGGAATTTGCACTACTTTGTCTCTCTAACTTGATCAAGTCTTTGACTAAGCCAGTTTATTTGAACCTGAGAATTCTCTGATTTAACTTTGACTTTGTTTTGGTTAACTCTGGTAACAGACTTTCCAGACAGACTGATCCATTAGCATCCATCTTCACCCATATCGC
This sequence comes from Gastrophryne carolinensis, assembly GCA_027917425.1. Taxonomy (NCBI): domain Eukaryota; kingdom Metazoa; phylum Chordata; class Amphibia; order Anura; family Microhylidae; genus Gastrophryne; species Gastrophryne carolinensis. The sequence goes on from CM051236.1 coordinate 125,641,685, forward strand.
ATACCACCTAACTGATGATTTTCATGGGACATCCCAGTTTTTGTCTGCTTGTTCCATTTTCCCGCCCCACTAAAATGTGTCCGCAATGCTGTCTTGCTGATGTCATCTCACTGGCAAAAATGGTAGTGGGCAGATCATCCAGGAAGAGGGAGTCACATGTGTGCGGCGGAGTAGCCGGAGGGTACTAGGGACGCAGAGAAGGCGGTGCCGAGGCAGCTATGGCAAAATGGGGCCTGTGAGCCATTTTCCTCTTCCTCAGCTGGCTGGCATGGTGAGCTGCTGTTTGGTGCCCCCAGTGTCATTGCCCTGACAGTGATTGCTGTACTTCCAATGCATCCTCCTTACTCGGTGCTTTCTCTCCAATGGACCACCATTGAGAAGTAAGAGCATGGTGTCTTGCCTGTGTGTGTGTGGGGGGGGGGGGGGCTTGCCTGTGTGTGTGGGGGGGGGCTTGCCTGTGTGTGTGGGGGGGGCTTGCCTGTGTGTGTGTGTGGGGGGGGCTTGCCTGTGTGTGTGTGGGGGGGGGCTTGCCTGTGTGTGTGTGTGGGGGGAGGCTTGCCTGTATGTGTGTGAGGAGGTTGCCTGTGTGTGTGGGGGGCTTGCATGTACGTGTGTGAGATGGTAAAGAAATGGGCAGGGGTGAGACAGGATAGTTGAGGTAGGGGCAGGCAGAGGTGAGGTGGGTAAAAGTGAGGTAAAGGTGAACAGAGGTGAGGTTGCAAGATGTGAGGTGGGCAGTGATGATGCAGGAAGAGGTCAGGTGATAAGAAAAGATGAGGTGGAGGTAGGCAGAGATGCTGGGGACCGCAACTGATGGCAGTGCAGGCCACAGGTTGTGCATCCCTAAACTAGGGATTGTATGGGGGTTGTATTTTTCTCACTTTTTTGCACCTTTTTTTTCATAATAAAAATATTTGCAGCAAATTTAAAGCATGGATTACCCCTTTCCAAGGCTAGTAGCCCAGAGCAAGCAGGTATAGGGAGCTGGTATCCACATCCCTTACAAACCACGTGGATGGCCTTTAGCCATGATTGTATGACAGCCCCTATTTGCATAGGTTGCATAGGTCTAGAGCTCTGCCAGGGGTTATCCCCAATAATGGACATTGCTAATAGAACCCTCTACCTATCCGGCTTGACTCAGCATCTTCTTGCTTGATAAAAGTAGATGTCCTCTGGCAATTCTCCTTCAGGGTTGGCAGTCTCCAAATCTGGTCACTCTGGCTACCAGCTAGAGTCTGAGGTCACTGCCATCGGGAAGGGGCATTTTTTCACCAAAGGAGGTCTTTCCTTGGTGCCCCCTAGTGTCACTGAAATGCACTGCACTCCCACCAGAGACCCGGACAAAAAAGAAAGAGGGGAGGGGGAGATTAGCACAGGCTTCATAGAACATGGATTTGCTTTAAACCTGTGTAGTGCTAACACCACCCTGAATGTGCACATTGCCAAAGGACATGGGGCAGAAAAGTTGCCAGGGTCAGTGGCAGGCTGTTCAGGTTTTTTGACCCAGGCTTACTATGCCTGGTGCACCAGCCTGGTAACCTAGAGGAAGGGACATGATTCTTTTTTTTTTTTTATTTTATTTGAAACATTTGCAAAATAAATGAGTTAAGCCCTGCATATCTGTAGGAATATATTTATGCAACTACAATAGCTGTTTTTTTGCTTTACAATTCATGATTTTGCCTTTCCTAATAGTGAGATGAATAACAACATGTGAAGCAAAAGAAAACCGCAAATCCAGTTGCCTTGATTTATTACTAAACACATATCATGGATTACATGGATGAATGTGATCCTTCATAACAAAGTTACACAAAGTCACAATGATATATTACATAGGAAGTCACCTGATCAAGAGGGAGGGAGGGAAGAGGGAGCTTGTTATGCCTCTGTTTCGAGCACTGATGAGGCTCTAAACAGCAGATTGAATAAGATTAAGGAGGGAAGTGTTTTTAGGAAGAAACTTAGGGGGGCGAAAAGAAAAGCCACCCGCCCTACGCTCCACTTGTCTTCTCATTCTACTGTCCTCTGCGATCATTGGAAGGGAGTCAGCCTGCTGCAGCCTTGTGTCTACAAAAGGGGAACTGGTCTTTGGGAGCTGTGGATTAGAAAGCCTGTTGTGGATTATATCTGGATGTACCTGTTTGGAGTTTGCAACTAAATAAAGTGAGTAACCTTCTTCAAGAGACTTGTGTCCTGTGAATGTCTACCCTGTGTGTGTAAAGCTTGTCAGCACCTCCTTTCCACATGTGCCCACGGTTCCCTTTTTTTGCCTAGCATCCGGAACTCATTCTTCACGCTCCTGGGTGTAGACCCCGCCCAGGCTGCGCGTGCTACAAGTAGCAATGTCTGCACAGTCTTGCAGGCCTAGTAATATTAGAGGTATACATTGGGCAGCCTTGTTGTGAATACCTCACTTTTACATTTGTTACAGGGGTTAGAGAAGCTCAGGGATTTTTGTATTTAGGAGTGTGGTACTCACTTTGGTGGCATTGTCACTCCTTGGCTTACATTATGTAGGACACTCAGGGGTTGAGGTAGCATTTCTTTATTGATCTCTTTACAAGTTCATATCCAGCATTACCCCCAGTATAGTCCATATAAGCAGCTTTTTTTTTCTTTACAAATTTGTAATTAACAGCATCCTCTGAAGTACCCTGAGAAAAGATGAGATGCTCTGGATAGGGTTCTGTTGTTTCCAAATATAGTATATAAAATACTGTATGTTCTGTGACCTTCCATTGGAAATCAAAGCAAAGGACAATGCGACTGTTGCACCTGTATTGACCCACTGCCGGGTGTGTGGTGATTAAACACAGCTATGTGTACGGATATGGAAAAATCCAAGCAAACTGTTGCTGGTACAGGAATCTCTGCTCCCGTATGATACAGTAGAATGTTTCACTGCATGTTTATCACTCATTTCTTGTTTTCTAACAAAAAACAAACAGTAAAGCGCGAAATACATATGCATTCAGATAAGTCTGCTACTACTGAAGACTCTTAACTTGTTACAAACTCTGAGAAATAAACTTAAAATGCTAAAAGGAAAAGGAGACCTACTACTTTAACTTGCTGATTTTATTGAAATCTCTGAACTCAGATCCGCTCCTGGCCCTTTGTCTAATAGTTCCTCTAAGGCGAACAGATCCGAGCGCGCTGGTGGGCACGTCCCCGCTATACTCTAACAGGGAGCATACTCTGCTAAAGGGATAGCGCGATGCGCCCACAGCTCACGCATGCACCGTTGGACCGGGAAAGAAGGTGAGTTGTCGGGCGACCTGGGGGGTTTTACACAGAGGATCATCCTCATTCTGGATGCCCAGGGGGGAGGGAATCCAGCAGCCCTGAAATCTATAAGATCTGGGGTGTGGGTTTTGGTCCACTTTAAAGGCCAGTGGGAGAAGATTTTACATGGTAGTGTCCAGTTTCCTGAAAGATGGGCATACCCGAAGAGTATGGTAAGCTAGTGGTCCTATGGAAACACCTCTTTGTATCATGTTTAGGCCTTGATTAAGTAAGATCCTCTTGGTAGTAAAAAATGCACTTTAGGTGAAAAAAAGCATGAGAAGAGAATCTTACTGAATAGAGTGATCCTTAGTGTTAAGCTTCTCTTAGATGGGTACCAAGCTTCCCTGATCAAGTGTATCTCACAACAAAAATGCCCTTCTTTCTCTAATTTAAGATCTTGATTGACAGTGTGCATCTAAAAAACACTGTTTTCAATTATACTTTTTTTCAGGTGTACTTTCCTTCTGATATTTGGTTTGCCGTATACCACAGAGAAGTCCCTGAATCCAGCATGTGGCTCCTTCTGTTGGTGGTATTGGGTTTGATCTTCCTGTACAGATGGCATAGACAAAGTCAGATGCTGGAAGATCTGGCAGATAAATATGTCTTCATCACTGGATGTGACTCTGGATTTGGAAACTTGCTGGCAAAGCAACTGGACCAACGGGGAATGAAAGTCCTGGCTGCTTGTCTGACAGAGAAAGGTGCTGAGAATCTGAAGAAAGAGGCCTCCAGCCGACTGCAGACTGTAATACTTGATGTCACAGATAGCCGGAGTGTTAATTCTGCAGCAGAATGGGTATCTCAAATTGTTGGAGACAAAGGTAGATTTTTTTAAATTAATTGTAGCTAGTTATGTGCAACATTTAAACAACATTTTCTATTAAGGGATTCTCCACGTTAAGAGAACATTTGAAGCAATATTTCCTCGCCTGCTATGCAGTTGATTCATCCTGGTGTGAGACCACCTTGCTCTGAAGCCAAGCCCCCACATTTTATTTGAGCATGACCATTTTATTTAGCACTGGGAGGTGGACCTGTGACCACCCCTCTTACATTAGGCTTTATGGGAAACATCATTGTCCGTGTCTGCAGGGAAGATCTAACTTATGCTGCTTTTCATTTTCTTAAAAATCTTTGTAGCTTCCAGCTGAATTGTAAACTCTGTTGTAGATTGGAATGAAAGCAGACAGGAAGAGAACACCTTGCTTAAGAAATTAAAATGTAAGATTCTGGCTGAATCATATGACAGAGAAATTAGCAGCCTCTTTATATCAATAGATGATAATGTAGACTCAAATCTCCATTAGGAATGAGCGGACCTGCAGAAGTTTAGGTTCGCCAAGTTCTTCCGCCAAAGTTCAGTTCAAGTCCCTGGATTTGACCTGAACACGAACCCCATTGACAGCAATAGGGACTCAAACTTAGGGGCTCAAAAAATGGCTGTAAAATGGGGGTAGCAAGGGTTAGAGGGCTGCAAATAAAGGGGAACGCCAGAGCAATTTCCTTGCACAAAATGGGCTAGGGAAAGTACACAAAAATAACAGAAAACAAAAAATGTAATATACACAAACGTAAATATATACATAAATGAATGAATGAATAAATAAATAGAGAACTACCGCTACCTCCTCTGCTTCCTCCTGTGCCACCATCACATAACATCCTCTTGATGGTTTTTTTCCAGCAGTCAATGGATGGGGATAATAGCGCTGACAACAATGACGCCATCAGCGCTCAACTTATTGGTGGTGTACTGGAAGCACTGCAGAACGGCACAAATGTCCCTCATGGAGGCCCACTCATTGGTGGTGAAGTTCTGTTCATCTGCACTTATCCGGGAATTCGAAGCTGGAACTCCACTATTGCCAGCTGCTGCTCACATACCCTTTTCAGCATATACAATGTGGCATTCCACCTGGTTGGCAAGTCCCATATGAGGCGGTGGTTGGGAAGACGCTCCTCTGCAGTGCAGACAGGCAAGCAGCAGCAGCAGGATAGGAGCGCCAAAAATGCATGCACACACCACGCACTTTATGCAGCAACTCCGGCATGGATAATAGGCCAGGAAGCTCTGCACCACCAAGTTGAGCACATGCTCCAGGCAAGGAATGTACATCAACCCAGCTCAGCCCACAGCTACTACAATAATACATCCATTGTAGCACACCTTGTCAGGCTTCAGGTGCAATGGCAGCAGCCCCTTTTCAATTTCAACAGCAGCAGCCATACTTCAAGCAATCCTGGGTGGTGGCAGAATATGCGCCAAAGTCCCAACCATCACTGTATTAACCCAGTGGGTAGTTAGAAAGAGGTAATGTCCCTGCCCATGCTTACTTGTTCATGTGTCAGTGGTGATGTTGACACTGCAACTAATAGCATTGACCAGTGCACATATTTCCTGCACAACGAGAAAAGTAGTGATGGCTGGGAATAGTGTACTGTGGACAGCAATTCTAAATAAAAGAATGGGGAAACCCTTAAATAACCGCCTGCGCACTGCCACTTAGTCTGGCATCCCACTAACCAATTTCACTAATGCAAACCAACACAAACCGACAAGGTTAAATGTGGGACCGGCACAAAAGCTCTCATGTCTAATTAGCCTTCACAATATAATGCTTTAATGAGTATCAAAATTATAAATATAAGGCACAATAGGATACACACGTATATTCAAGACATATTAAAAAACAAATAAAGGTGACATAAAAAACGGGGGCCCCCCCATGCAGCCTCAACAGCCACACACATACGTCACATCCACTCCCCGCCACACAGCCCCTGTAACGCCTTGTAAATAGAATCCAAGTTCACTGTTACCCCTATACGGGGAATATCCACTTAGTCGCTCACAGCGCTATTATTTCCGGCCAATTTCCTTTTAATTGTGTAGAAAGGTCCAACTGCACAAGACTCCCCTATAAGGGTCAGGGAGTAGGCGCCCCAAATCAGTAGTTTGCCTAGACACTCAAGGGGTTAATATCCCGCTACCGCGGGTTGTAGATCTTGGGCCGATACAGTCACACGATGTTTGGTAGTTTGCCTAGACACTCAAAGGGTTAATATCCCGCTACCGCGGGTTGTAGATCTTTGGCCGATACAGTCACATGATGCACCTAATCCCTGCCCGTCAAACACATGTTGTACTTAGCTTGGGTCTTGCCGCATTGACAAGCATTTCTTTTCCTAGAGGTCCCTCCGTTACCGCATCATCAACTCGCTGCTCCGGAGCTCCTCAATGTGTAAAGAGCCCACCGAGCGGTCAACTGCAGCGCGGTCCACTGGACTCACAGGCTGGCCATATTCTCTCCTCGAGCGCACATAGACTCAGGTGCTGTGAAGCGTTGGAGCGGGGACGTCGGTGGGCCGGCCGTACGCCGACACGTGTTTTGCTCCGCCCATCAGAGCTTCGTCAGGGTGGGGGCGGGCAGGTCTTCACTTTATTTAAATGCTAGGGAACTCCCCCTTCATATCCAGCATCCAATAGGTGCCTAGCGCAACATTAGATACTGCGTTCTCCGTGTTCAAGGCGGACTACAGGTCCCAGCTCAAGTCTAACATTCTGCATGACCGCCACGGCTCCCCAATCATATCTAAACAAGGCTGCCACACACAAACAGACACAAAGGAAGCCTCCGCTATTTTAACTTGCACCATTGTGGTCATTTCAGACTTCTCGGTTGTACATGGGGCGTCATCCCAAATTAGACATCATCATATAATCAGCCAAACTGTCAAATTCTTCATCTGGCTAAGGAGAGGCCTTTCTGATTAGCCTACTCCAGGCATCCAAGCACGCATCCCATTACAGTCTTTTATGCCCTCATGTAGCACCACTATCCCTATTCTAGACCACACAGGCTACACACGACCATAGACTTACTGCTCTCCAGGGTAGGCAAGAAACACACCATTTGAATACTATAGCTATATCATACCCCCCCCCCCCCACACCCCATCACCAAAGGCCTTAACATTATAGGAAGGCATTGAGTCCAGACTCAATATTGAGCCCATCCGGGACCATTGTGCCCATCTCATAGATCAAACGGGACTCCTGCTGTAGCAATCTCTTATCCAAGAAACCCCTCCGTCCTTCCTTTCTGAGGGCATAGATTCCGCACGTCCTGAGGCCAACAGGTCTACCCTTATGGAACAGTCGAAAGTGCTCTGCAACTGGGCTCCGCTCGTTTCCCTTACTGTGGGACAGCCATCTCTATTTGATTTTTTTAAAGCTGTCCATCTCCACCAGGCGGAATGGGAGCATTTAAAAGGTCAGCAACTTGGAATTGTTCGCATTCAGCGCTTGGGCTCAGGGGTGAGATGAGACGAACTTCCGCTTTCTCCCTGAATTTTGAGGGATGGAAAGCTAAATGCTTCCCTGGGAAGGTGTGGACAGGCTTGGTGGTGGTGCTGCTGCTGCTGGAGGTGGTGCTGGTCTTGTTGTTGGGGAGGTGCTGCTAATTGGAGACAATTGAAGCAGTAGAGGGAGACTCAGGTGTTTACAGATGCATGTGTTTCTGCCACTGCAGCTTGTGTTTTGTTGGCAGATGCCTAGTCATGCACAAGGTGCTTTTCCCTCGCTTTAAGGACTGTTTGCACAGAGTGCACATGACCGTTTCTTGTGCACTGCTTGAAAAAATGCCATGCTGGTGGGATCCTTTGAAGCAGCTTTGGTGTGCTCAGTCCCTGGGCATGATGGGCAGTATTAGCAAGGGGCTGACCACTGATGGTTTGCACCCTTCTCCTTCTACTGGCTGCCTGGGACTGTCTGGCCACCACTTCTTCCTACAAACTCTGATGGCCTTCAGTCCATGTTGGGTCTAGAACCTCATCATCACCCCTGGCATCCTCTTTCACCCACTCCTTCCTGCTAGCCTCCCTCTCAGCCTCAACATTGCAGAAAGCTGCAGCAGTCAACACTAGGATTTTGTCGTCCTTGCTGTTTCACCAGAATTCTTGGACTGTGTTTAGGCAGCCACACCAGCAGGTGGCCCTGATGGCTTCTACTTTCAGGGTAATTGGCTTCAGCTGAAGCCAATCATAAATGTTTAAATAGACTTTGCAGGCTATATATTTGTATTTGTATATAGAGTCTTGTAAATCTGTATATAGTGTATTGTTCTTGTGTGTCTTGTATATAGTAGTTTTGTTTGTAGTGTGATGTGTTTAGTCACAATAATTTTGGTCTCAGTGTCTTGTCATTTGCTGGTCACGCCTTTGTGAGTGTCAGTTTGTGACAACAGCATACTCGCCCCTGCAGATGTATTTTGGACAGGGGAACAGAAGCTGTAGCACACACTGCAGCTGCCAACACCTTCCATTCTCTATCGGACAAACACTTGATAGGAGAGGTGGTGAGGGCATGGGGCAGTGGGATCTCATCGGTCCTACAGCTTCCCTGAAGAGGGTGGTGAAGCTCTTTTTTTAAAGTGGCAATCATAGCAAACCACAAAATACACAGCTAAATTGCATATGTTGAGGTGTAAAACCTGGCATATAAATTATAATCCTGTAATTGCTGAACATTTTAATACCCCTGTCACACAGAACCATTAGGTCAGCAACAACCATTTCTTATAAATGAAGTAGTTAAAAGCAAAGCTTCTCAAAATGCCAGAAAGCTCAATTGTCATTGCACCCAGCTCACCCTCCCTTTGCCCCCCTCCAAATGTTTCTGTGAAAAGGGCTGAAAGATGCTATTCTCAGGTAAGTTTTCCAGCAGTGCACTTCCTGCTGCACACTTGGGTCCCTGAACCTGAAATTTTAATCAAAGTTTGGCCTAGCTTACCAGACGTGATCTTTTGGGGGTTCACTCATTCCTAGGCAGCCACAGCTAAAATTTGTGATTGGGAAGGAAAATAATTTACACCATATATGAAATTCAAAAGTTGCTAAAACCTGAAAGTGAAACAAAGTTGATCCATAGCAAAATACAAAATAGGATACTTGTAGTGAATATTGCAGTGCTACAGTGGTGAAGTCCCAAAACACCCTGCTTCTTTAGTAAGTGATATGGAAATAAATTGAAGTAAAAAAAAAAGTTACTTTAACATGGGTAGCGATAAGGATTGTGTGCGTCCACAAGCATGGAAGGCAAGGATATGTGGGTGTGGGTAGTTTTGTAGTGTGAATGGAAGCCTAAAAAATCCATTATGAATACTCCATCATATTATTTTTTTTTTAAGTAATTCTTGGAGTTTTCCTATATCTTATACTGTAAATCGTATATCTGTTTTGCAACATACACCATTCATGCAGTTATTTTATGATGTTTTTGCAGGACTCTGGGGATTGGTGAATAATGCTGGCATCCCTGGACCATTAATTCCAGATGGCTGGTCAAAAAAAGAAGACTTTATAAAAGTTCTTAACGTCAATTTGCTTGGTATGGTGGATGTCACTCTCACACTGCTGCCTCTTATAAGAAGAGCTCGGGGGAGAATTGTTAATGTGGCCAGTGGTGCTGGTAGACTGGCTGTTATTCCAAGTGGCTACTCTGTTTCCAAGTTTGGTGTGGAAGCATTCTCGGACACTTTAAGGTAATCACTTCTCAGCCAGTGGTGTTAGTTGGTGATGAAAAGGTGTTTAAGGAAAAGTGATTAAAGTGGACCAATCGCCTCCCGCAGCTGGCCTCTTACCTTTCCACCAGCCCCCCCCCGCCGTCATGGGCCGTGGCCGCACTCCTGTCATCTGTGCAGCCATTAAGATAGGCTGGGTGCTCACAGTCCACAGGGGAACCGGGATGAGGCCATCCAAGTACCTTATGCCGACGGGCAGTTCAAAGCGGCTTTATGCTCTCCATTGGTATGTGATGACTGGATGAGTCAGTGCCCATGCATGTGCCGTGGGAGTGGCGGAAAGGTGAGTGGAATGGGTGATCTGGGGGGTTTCACATAGCAGGGCATCCCAAATCAGGGCAAGGACCAATCGCCAGGATTTGTCCTGGCTGTCAATATTTGCCTATCTTAGTTAGTATCTCAGTTTTTTTTTTCTTTTCTGTAAAGCTCTTATCTAGACATGAGTGGCCATAAAATGGTGTCAAAATGGTCTTGGTAGGACCCCCCAACCTATTCAACCAAACAGGAGAAGAATTTAAATAAAATCCATTAAAGGGAATGTAAACCCAACACCAAAAATAAAACAGTAAGCAGATCCTCTAATGCCTGGCCCATGGGGCTCTCCTACATTTCCTGCAGTCGCAGAGTAGAAGTCGAAGCTGGACTCCTTTCAATTTCATTCCAGCTATCCTGTTCCTTGGGGCTCTCAGAAAGTGTGAAAATGGCAAACCAATGATCCTGCAGCTGTCTCTGACCACAGGGGAGCATGCACATAAGTCAGAAAGTTTGGCCATGACTTCCCCTTTCCAGGTCAGTCATAACCCAGATATAAAATGTATCTCTTAGAATACATAAGGTGTTTTGACATGTCTTGAAATGACTCATTTCACACTGTTCTCAATAGAATCTTTGCCCCGGGTGTCAGAAAGCCTAGCTACTCCTCTGCCCCAGGGCACCCGTGCACACCTTTCCCCAATCCAAAGGCGCATGCGTAACTGACATAATTCTACAGACCGTTCTCATTGTTGTCAATGGGGAGTGCATGCTGCCACATCACCTTTATTCCTGGCATTGTGCAGTCGGCCGGAGATGCAGGGGATGCAGCAGTGTGTGCTATCCATTAGTCAATGAGAGCTATTTGCCAAAAGTATGTAAACATAGCAAATGGCTTTCATTGGCTGAGTGCCAGCACATAAGCTGTTGGACTGAGGAGAGGTGAGTTTAAATGGGAGAACTGGGGGGTTTCACACACCGAATCGGAATGCCCCCGAAGAATGAAACAAAACCGCGGAAAGTCAAAATCCCGGGTTTTGTTCCTCTTTAACCCTTTCGCTGCCAGCCTACCTGCAGCATTTGCCACTCCCTGTTGCCAGACGATGTTTCACCATTTTGCGCTACACATATTCAACTGTCATTTTTGAAGGGATTTCCAGGGATTTCCCAGGAAAATTATATATTGTTTTTTTCAACAGAGTCTGGGCTTTAACATGAAATGTCTTGTTTGTATTTTTTAGGTGTATTCTCAATTTTTTTGGGTGAAATGTGTGAAAAAAAACAAAAAAAAAACATTTTTTTACAATTTGTAGAGTTTTTTTGTAATAAAAAATGTAAGTTTGTCAATAAAATCTTATTGCGTGAGAAACCCCAATTTCTCCCGGTTACAGCGATACCACATATGTATAGGTAGACACCCTTTCCTGCCCAGAAGCCTTTTATAGCTGCTGGATGACAAATGGTTAATTAAAAAAAAAAATGACATAGGGTCCCCCTTCCCGGGGAGGGGGACCCCATTTTTTTTTGGATTTTGAAGGGTTAAAAACCCTTCAAAATCCAAAAAAAAAAATGACGTGGGGTCCCCCTTACCCAAAGTAACCAGCCCGGGACCAGCTATGGGGGCTTGTAGGCACAGAGTGGGGGGGCCAGCTTTGGTGGCCCCCCCACCCTGCAGCCTACGAGCCCACATAGCCTATGTGGGCCCGGGCTCTTCTGCCCCCCCCTGGCCTTTGGGGAGGCAGGTAATGGGGGTGCGGGGGTTAATGGCAAGCCACCCGCTAGGGCAGGTGACTTGCCACCCCCCCAGCCTTGTGAACTGGTATAAGGGGTCTCATGGACCCCTTACCAGCTCACAAAGGGTTAATGTGAAAAAAAAACACCACACAATAAAAAAAAAGTATTTTATTAGAAAAAAAAAAATTTTTTTTTACTGTACTTACCTTCGATTGCAAGCTCTTGTCCCTCGCCGCTCAGCTGACAGATGCCGGTGATCGGCATCCAGAGAAGGAGAAGGCAGGAGATCAGAGGATCTCCTGTCACCTCCTTCCCCTGTGCCGATCACCGGCATCTGAGAAGCTGAGAAGGCTGAAGCCTGAGATCGGGGCCGGGATGACTTCATAAGCCCCGCCCCCAAGGGGGCGGGGCTTAGAGGCATGATGGCGGCCGCCATCGTGCAGAAGAGAGGAGAGAGCCTCCCAGGCTCTCTCCTGAAGATCGGTAAGTCCTGGGGGGGGATCGGAGGCCCCCCAGGTGAAGAGGAGGGACAGCGGGAGCCAGCGCACACACAGGTAAGTGAATGTCATTTTTTTTTTTTTTTTTTTTTTTTACAGTTAGAAGCTGCTGCTGCAGAAGCGGGGGGGGGGGGGGCCTATTCCGGGGGCTCTCCTGGAGCCATCCGACCCCCCACGGGGGATCGGATGGCACCAAATTAAAGAGGAGACCCGGCCGGATCCAACAAGGGGTCAGGTGAGTATTTGTTGTTTTTACTTTTTAAACTACAAGCGAGGAAAGTCAAGCACGTAACACCTACGTGCTTGGCACTTAAGGCCCAGCCAAGCCAGCACGTAGGTGTTACGTGCTTGGCAACAAAAGGGTTAAGGCAATGTGCGGCCTATGCCTGTAGCAGGTTCTAAGAGGGTCCTAACAGGAACAGCCCGGCTTATGCTGCAGAGCTCCTATGGGCATTCTTTCTTGTCAAAATGACTATGGCCGGGGCTTCAGAAAGATTTTGTTCAAAGTTCCTCTGAACTTGCAGATATAGGGGTTCGTCCAACACTACTCATGATCTTAGGATGGCTAAGATCTCCTAAGAGCCACTTAAAGGGATGCTAAATCCAAGAACAGGTACTCGGGTACCGCACAGCAGCTAAAGCCCTGTCCACCGCTTAGAAACCACCTTTTCTGACAATGGCAGCTGGCAGGGTTGGGCGCCCCGCAGCTTCCACCAGATCTTGCATGCCGTCCATTTATTGCAATGGAGGAGCAGGCCTGAATGTTACTGTTTGACTGACGGGAGGGTCAGGGTAGGGTGTGAGGCATCAGTACGTCGATTTCCTGAACCAGTCGGGTTTCAGAGTGTCTACCCATGCAAACTGTGTGGGAGTGGAGGTAAGCCCCCCCCCTTTTTTTTTCATTTATTTTATGTGGGTTTGGTAACCCTGTAAGAATTACATAAGAGCCAATTTTCACAATAATACTGATTAATATGCCTGATGCTCAATGGTTAGACATTTAGTTATTTCTAAATGTTGCTATCGTTCTAGTATCAATGTTTTGCCCTCAAATGTGCACCTTATTGTAGTTGTGTAATAGACAAAAATAATTCCTTATCCTTTAGGTACTTGCCAAAAAAATGTATCCTGCAGCCACGTGTCCCATATGAGGAATCTTCTAGAAGGGGAGAGGCATCGGCACATGTCTGTTAACTGCCCCTACCCATGACTAAGCTGAAGTGTGACCGCTTAACAAATGGCTTGGTTAATTTTCTATAGCGACAACATTGAATGATGTGTGACCAGGGGCAGGCTGGCCATAGGGCATACCGGGTAAAATCCCAGTAGACCGGGACCCCATGAATGACAAATGCGGGAGGGTGGGCAGCGACCCGGTCTACCCCTCACTGCTGCCCCCCCCCCCCCCCGCCGCCTCCACTCTCACACACAAATACACACAAACACACACACTCATACTTAACGCCACTTCCTGGTTGTTGCGATATGGGCGGCGTCTATTGTTTTCATCGGACACCGGCCATATGGGGCTGGCCCACCGACCAGCGAGCAACAACCAGGAAGTTCTGGTAAGCATGTGTATGTGTGTGGGTGGTGGTGCAGGGGGAAGAGCAGTGAGGGGCAGACCAGCCCTCCGACCACCGGGAACCAGCGTGTGAGCGGCTGTGGTGGGTAACGGCAGCGGTAGGCAGGCATGAATTGGTTACCCTGCCCTCCTGCTGTCTTATTATTGTCCAGCTTTGGGGGTATATAGTGGAATGAGGCATGCCCCCACTGGCTGTACTGAGGCATGCCCCCACTGACTGTAATAGGAGATGCCTCAACATGTCTATGTGGGATGCCCCACACCCACTGTAATGAGGGATGCTACTTACTGGTTGTAATGAGGGATGCTACTTACTGGTTGTAATGAGGGATGCCACTCACTCGCTGTAATGAGGGCGGTAACCTAGCAATTTCATAAGCTGTCACAATTTATGCTTCCCAAATTTGTCCCTCTGGAAAAATGGTGGTCTAACCCCCCTAACTACTGTAGTGTTATCTTGTAGTAGAACAACTTTGTAGTTTACCTACCTATTGAAATAACTAGCTCACTACCTCTGGGCTAAGTACAGTAAAAGTGTCCCCTAAGCCTAGCTCCAACTGCCTTTTGACTATCTGCTCCCACGGTTGATTAAATGTCACCTCCTACAGTTGCATTAACCTGCTGCATATGCATAGCTATATTTTTTTTTCTATATTTTTCACTGCAATTCTGCTTTAAAGTTGAACAAAACCCAGGATTTTTACTATACCAGGTTTTGTTTCCTGCTCTGGAGGCATTCGATTTGGGATGCCCTGCTGTGGGAAACTCCCCCAGATCGCCAAAAAAACTCACATTTAGCCAAGAAAAACTCACCGTTGGCTCATGTCCAATCACAGCCGCTTGTCGTAATGAACGGCTCTGTTTAAGGACGTTGGGAGCGAAAGCTCTACTGCTACCGGTGACACCCACTTCTTCCTTTTTATTACCACTAACAAAATGGAACCTCAGACAGAAACAAGAAGATTCAGAGTATCTCAAACCCATTCATTCCAAATAGTATCTATAAAACATTTCTTTGTAATGTATAACAAGTGACATAACTAAATATGAGCAGGCCCAGTGCAAACACTGAAGGGGCCTCATCGTAACTCATTAACCTTTCCTGTTATGTTAACTTCCTGATTTTTCCCCTGTAGCTAACAACACAAGCACTGTGTTATTTCCATGTTGTGCCTAGATTGCCATAAACTTCTATTGACTTGGTACTACTAGACAACTTAAACTGGACCTTCACCCTGAATGAAAACATATCTTATATGCCCCCCCCCCCCATTGCTCACATTAAAAATTATCCTTCCTGCATCTATTGAATTTTCTGAGCCTTTAAACATTCAAGATGGCGGCCCATGGAGTTTCAGGCCGTCTGCACACAGGAAGTGTTTTCTGACAGGGATTGCTGACTTTTTAATATTCATTTTAGGTGCTGGGGAATAATTTTTTAAGGATTTGGGCTTTTCAATAAATGACGCTGAAAAGGTCCGCTTTAAGATTGAAACAGCAGAAACGAATGATGCCTCTTTTTTTTTTTTTTATGTGATGCAATAAGAGCACAAATATAAGAAATAAGGCAAACGCCCCCTGACGAAACCTCTGCACCCCTTATAGTTACTCCCCTGTTTTAACAGTATTTGTGTTTGTTTTTCCTAGGCGAGAACTTCTGGATTTTGGAGTTAAAGTTTCTATAATTGAGCCGGGAGCTTTCCGTACCCCCATAGCCAACACTTCTTTGATAGTCAAAAATATAGAGGAAAGATGGGAATCTCTGCCACCTGAGACTAAGAAGGCTTACGGAGAACAGTATTTAAGACAAGGTGAGCATTTTTTCAAATGTTATATTAAGAAAGGAATTTAATTCCCATGTGAAGAATATGTTTTTTCCACATCTTTCAACTGCTTCTTCCCTTCATTGATCCATCACTAAAATGTGTTTACCGGGCTTGTCCCAGCAGTAAATAGCAGTTCTTGAGAGTTGTCAACCATGCTCAAGGTTGTGTACTGCAATTTATTAAAGCATCACAAAACCCTTTTTAGTTCCACCCACCATCCCTATGCAGGTGTCTCGACAGTGGCCCAGTTTTAAAGGAAACTTTTCTTCCATCGTCAAGGCCATGTCAACTTGGCATTTTTGGCTGGAGATGGTCAACTGGATGGCTGATCTCAAGAATGCTGGCTGACCCCTAATCAGCCCACTGGCTGCATCCCCGATTTCCCTGTAGTCTGTGAAGCACCCCCCCCCCCCCTTTCAGCCTATCTGCACGGCTGGGCATGAGAGCTAAATAAAAAAAACGGTGATTCGCCCATCTGCAAATACAGCGCCGTGGGAGCTGCAAGTAAGGGTGAGTTTACCAGTGACCACACCACAGGGCATCCCAATTTCAGATGTCCCAGGGGAGGGCTAGCCTCTGCCCCTGGGGTCTTTTAGACTCTAGGATCACCCAGCTAAGCGTTTTATCCATTTTTAAGGTTGATAATTGCACAATATAGAAAACTGGCCACTGCTAGGACACCATAAACCCCATATTTAACAAATGGTCACAAAATGTCAATTGGCTCATACAGTATCCTATATTAACAAATAGCAGCCATACACATCAATATCAAAGTGCAAATGCCTATCCCTAAATATTAAAGGAAGCTCACGTAAAGCATATATAATCCCCTCCCATCATTAAAGAAGACAATGTTGTCCTAAGAATTAGAAATGTGGGGCCCCGCCTACATTCCACCCCAGCCACATTTCCCCACACTATCACACGCACACATACATGCCAAGCAAGAAATGGTGCCATATATAGTCCCCATATTTGGGTGATTGTGATCATCACAACTTGTCTGCTGAAACAATGATGACAAGATAAAGTTCCCCACGGAGAACGGGAAACAATGATGACAAGATAAGGTTCCCCACTGAGAACAGAATGCAAGTATAGTCAACAGCTGCAACAGAGGCCACTATGAGGGGTCCAAGTCGAAGCCTCAATGCTTCAGGACCCAGGGGCCCAACTGCCACCTCCACTAGCCACAGGTATGTCAATCCCCAGACCCAACATAGTTACCAGAAAAGGCTCTATGCCATGGATGGACAATGTCGAGGTACTACTACCCATCTCCAACAAGGTGTGTTAATATTGTATTTCACTATACAAAATTTGTCTTTGATTAGGGACCTTAGCCACAACTTTGCCAGGGAACTCCTGAGGATCCTGTAGTGCTCCGGTGGGCCAGTCCAACACTACTCTTAGCTAATCACTGGGGTGATATTCTATTATAAACCAACAAGCAATGTACAATCATAAGCAATCTTTCTGGGACCCCCACAGAATTGTGCGGTCTCTCAGAGTGATGCACATTACACTCATAAGGAGATCTGGAAATTAAACAATAAGGTTACAAAGATTGCCTCTGTTGCTAAGCTAAGGCATCATGGGGAAGACTTTTATTTTTATAACTTTGACAAAATTGCATATATAAAATGTGGTAACACCACAGAGTTAACCGTTTTTTGTATAAATTTAATACAGCCACTAAGGATATTAGTCGTTTGGTTGCAATGGCCTCTCCTAAGATCTACAAGGTGACAAACTGCATGGAGCACGGGCTGACTGCTCGTTACCCCTGGACAAGATATGCTCCTGGATGGGATGCCACGTTTTTCTATCTCCTGTTTTCCTACCTGCCAACATTTATTAGTGATTATCTAATAAGGTTGAATGCAGTAAAGCCACACCAGAAGGCATGATAATAATAAAAGTGGAACGTTATGAATAGTTGCAACAGTTTTTTTGATTTTGACACAAGCCCAGCATTACCAACAACAATTCCTCCAACATTGAGGGAACAACACCAATCAACAACAGGAAAATGAATAAACAGAACGGAGATTGGCCACATACTACAAGTATACAATAACAACTTTGACATTAATTAAAATAAATGATATAAATTTAATTACAGACCCCAGTCCAGAATAAAGCTTCATTTTCACTATATATATTTTGTGTACCGTCATTATTCGTTCTTAGGATAAATTTGAAGATCTAAAAAAAGAAAAGTCAGCAACATAACTATGGCTAGTACCCCATGGCTATGTTAATTGTTCTTGAATGTTTTTCCATTTGTGCCATACTACCATGCGTCGATATACATACTACTTCCTCGAAGATAGAGTAATACAAGTTATCCAGTTGAGTATGAAATGCCATTCAGCCTATATATCAAGATACACTTATGTCAGCTTTGTCCAACTGTTTTGCCCATCCATGTCCCTTCTTGTCTACTGCATGCTCTATTTTAAGTCTTTACCATTGTAGTCTCTAGCCAAAGTGAGTTCCTTGTATAGTGCTTTCATGTACTTGGGAAATAAATAACCTATTCTATTCTTTCAGTGTAGGGCATTAAAAAAAAAACACAGCACAGCAGGTTTTCTTTTTACTCACTTTTTGAAAGAAAACACTTTTTGTAATTTTTTTTCTTCGGTACTTTTTAGTACTGTATTTAGCTGTGCATTTTGTAAAACATTTGCACAGCCAAATATGATGATGAATTGCACCAAAGGGAAAAAAAATCATTTGACCGAGCACGAGTAAACACTCAGGATGCAGAATTATCTACTTGGTGTATAATGGTGCAGTAATTGAGCCAGGCTTCATACTTTCAGGTTCCCATGGTGGTCAAATGTAGTGTTCAGCAGAGCACTCTGTTTACACTTTGGAATTCATTTAACATTTACTAGCTGCTGCTACTACAGTGATATCTGCTTAGGGATGTACATAAAGCAAGAAAACCTGTTTATAGTCTCTGTTCAGGCTGGCCTAAAAAAGTTTGGAGTGGACCCAACTAGGGCAGAAAGACAGCTCTAGGAAACCAGTGGAGGAGCCAGAGGACCAAACGGTGCAGGATGACTGCTGAGGCCCAGGAGTCATTTAAAAGGAATTTAAGCGATATCCCTGGGAGTGCATCTAGACTGTGATAGCACATGTTCACTAAAAGGGACATACAGCTTTACTAGGACAGCTAAATAACTTGTACTGCTGTTGGAGTTGGCCCTGAGAGACAATGACAAACTCCTCACCTGCAACCCATTCACTATATAATGCTTCTTCGAACATCTGACTATATTTCTCCCATTTTATTATTTTCAAAGGCTACATGAGAATATCCAATCGCTGGAGACTTGAGGGGAGGTAGATTTCCAGGGAATCTCCTTCTATTACCTTCCTCTCCAGTGACTTTATTTGTCACATGTAGGGGATTCCACAGATGCTTGGGCATACGTCAAGGTAGGAGGAGGAGGGACCCGTGTCCCCCCTCACTACAAATGCCGCTGGGGTGGCTGAGGCTGAAATAGTGGCTCCCAGACATCAAGTAGGTCACAAAACACCAGACCAGGAGGGGACCCCTGGCCCAGCGGACCAGCGGGGAGGATGCTGCTCGTCTGGGGATAAAAAGAGAGAGAAGCAGCAATTTTTTTTTTTTTTTTTTACATTAAAAATGTGTTTTTTTTTTTTTTTTCTTTTTTTCATTATTTGTCAACTGTTAGAGGGCCAAGGCACCCCTTTAGAGGCTAGCAATAGAGATAATTTAACCTGGATATTGCCAGCATTGGTGATGGGGCGAACCAGACTGAATCTAGCTTGATGCAGAAGCCCATTACTAATGATAACTTATATATGTTTGTTTATTCTGTCATTAAACATGCATGGAGACTAGCTACTTGGATCCGCTAGCAGCACCTATGTAATGAAAAAAACTAATCTAAAAAGACTAGGGTGCATCCTGATACGAGATGCCCCACAGTAGCAAACTAAATGGAAAGCCTGAAAACAGTCTAAAATATGTTATTGCTTCTACAGTCTATTCTTGCAGTAACAGCATTTACACAAAGCACCAGGTGAAAAGTCTACATCAAGATGCCACCTTGAATGACAGATTTGATTGGGCAGGAGGAGGCGTGCACAGAGCAGGGGGTGCAGCTTTGCTCACTTTACCACGTGCCAATGACTAGATCCTTATCAAGGTCAGGAGTTTTTGCTGTAATTTAGGTATTTATAAGTGACGGGCAGGCTGATTCATTACTAACGCCAGGTAGAGACAGATGAGCGTCTGTACTGTGGCACTAAGAACGACAGTGGTCGTTCTAATCGGCCGTCAGTCGCTATCACAGAACGCCCCCGTCGCTATATTAATCTGGCCGTCATTGATGAATCTGATGTTTTGCAGTCGATCTAAAGCCACTGTACATTACATAATCTAATGTTTGGGAGTTTTTATTCATGTGTTAACGCTAAAATTGTATTTCATTGTTATATTGTCAGCGATCACATTGGCAATATAAATTTTTTTTTTTTTTTTTATATGTGTGTGTGTTGATCTAAATTACATTTTATTGAATAAAATACCGACACATATGTTACCAAAACAAAAAAGATATTAAAATTTTTATAAAATGCCCAAAATGGGCACAGCGGCAACTCTAATTCCCCCCACCCTATGGCTTTTTCCTCTTCCCCAGCAGCATCAGTCTTGTCCTACGGACATACTGCCACAGTCTGCGATGCTCCATTCGGCAAGCTGTAGGTAAGCAAAAATATATATAAGTCCTGCATGTAAAAAAATACAGTACATACCTAAGTAAATGTTTTTAAAGTAATATGATTCTAAACTATTTTAACCCTTAAACACCCAAGTTAGTCTAAATAATATATGGGCAAAATTGGTCCACCATTGTAGATTATCCACCCTAGTCTCCCATTATACTTAAACCGGACCTTCAGCGTGATTTAATGAAAAGCCCAAACTCTTAAAAAACGGTTCAGCATCTAAAATTAATATATTTTTACGTTTTTAGTCACTAACTTATTATTCTTTCCCCCACTGGGCTGCAACTCTGTTCAGGAATTTAGGATACGGGCGCCGCCATCTTGACTCAGAAGCATCACACTTACTGAGGAGAGGAGAGTGGGATAAGGTACAGGGAGCCGGGTTATAGCTGTGCTTTGCTCAGACAGAGCAGAGCTGGGGTCAGGTAAAGGTCAGCAGTCCCAGAATGCAGAGCAGCACAGTCAGGAGGCACTTCCTGTTTGCAGGCTGCCTGATAAGATGGCGGCTTCCATAAGCCGCCATCTTGGATGTTTAAAGGCTCATAACATGCAGTAGATGCAGGTAGGATGATTTTTAATGTGGACAATCTGTATGTACAGGGTGTGGGAAACATATAAGATAGACTCTTATTCAGAGTGAAGGTCCGCTTTAAGAAGCAGGACACTGTAGTTCCTGTCTTGCTCAATTACTACTGTGCCTTTTTAATGTAAAATCCTTCACCTATCCAATTTTTAGATTGTGACAGTACAATAGTAGGAGTTATAGAAATCCACAACATAATCACCAGCTGCCTGTATATTGTTTTGTCAAGTAACATTAGCAGAGCCACCAAACTAGCATGCTTACATGCAATTATGAGTGAGGCTTGCAAATATAGCATCTCCATGTGTAATAGTAAACAGGAGACTGTCTCTAACATTTGTTCATGGTCATGGACACATGCATTTTTTTAAAAAAATATGTAGGAAATTTAATTTTGGCTACTCACCATTGCGGCTTTGGCCCATGCTGCTGGAGGTTCCTGGAGCAGGGGTGGGGAGAATTAGTACCGGGTCCGTCTGGGTGGAAACATCTGTTAGGATACAAAACAAAACACAAACGATCATAAGAACAATGTATTTGATGTTTTTAATAGGCTTCAACATGTATTAGTTAGAATGATAATATACCCATACTTGAGGGTATATACTTGGCCATGTGTTTGTTTAAAACAGCCAACTTTGGCTAACACATGTTCTAGCCACATTAGTTTAGGATTTAGGGGTACAACAGTAGAGCCACATGGGCCCTTCACTATCATAAAAGGTATTGGGGCAGTTCCAATATTAAACATGTTAAAAACATATTTAAAATTACATTAATTGAAGATTTAAATGAACTCTTACCACGACTATGCCCGAGTGCCTCATCTGCAGCATAGCTGGTGGAGGTGGTGGCTCTATGATGCCCTGTAAATAAGGTATAGGTGCAAAAATTTTAGTAACAACAAGATACCAATGGGAATAATAATCCACTATAATAATTACACTCACCAAGCGATGAGCTGCTGCCGGAATCCCAGGGAGGGCTATGAGGTGGAGGCGTGGAGTCTCCGCTCCTCACAATGGGCCCAGCAGATTCCAAACCCGATGGGCCCCCCTCCTCCATCTCACTCCCTGATCCTAGAGGGAGTGTGGTGGAGTCCTTTGCCTCCTCCCCACTGGGACTCCCCACTTGAGAGTGGCCACAGGGGGTTTGGGACTGAGTCTGATTGTGAGGAGCTGAGGCTCCATACTCGCCCCATCCTCACCCCAGCAGCATTCTCCACTGGGGCGTCATCCCCTTCCTCTCCTGGGTCCTCTATATGGGATCTATGAGAGGAATCCTCCCCCGCAGACTCATCCGACCCCAACACATGTGTGCGGGGGAGGATCCCCTTCCAGTGTTTACCCAGGGGAGCACACTTATCTGTGGAGAAGAAATAAACAAAAATAAAAATTACACTCAAACACATTACTGTGCACACATGATAGAAATTCAGATAATGTATGTAGGTTTGACTTACCAGATCCGTAGGCATCATAGAGCCGATATATGCCCTTATTGTCCCAGTGCTTAAAGTCCAACCACTTTTGGACTATTGATCTTCAGGTGAGATTGGTATCGAAGCGCCGGGACATAGTGGCTTGCACCTCCATCTCTATGCTGCACTTGGCACTCAGGGCATAGTCATATTCCCGAATGCCGAAGTCCTAAGAAAAAATAAAAAAAAAACATGATTTTGAGGGCCGGGATAAAAAAAAAAAAATAAAAATAAAAAAAAAAATGGGATCAGGAAAGGGATAAAGGGATTGTCCACAAAAATGTATTGGAGAGTGACAGGTAAGACGTGGCGCTCTGCAAGGCTGAACACCGACGTTGTACGCTAAGCTTGGGATAATGATGAATCATAAGCTACATGGCATTGTCCCATTCGCTCTACAGATTCCGCTTCATAAATGTGTAATTGCGTGCATTGGACGGCTTTCACCTGCCGCTACCTGACGTTACGTGGCGCTACCTGTCGCTATACAGGCACTACCTGGTGCTATAATTTTATGAATAAGGCCCTTAATCATAATATGGAATGTGATAAAGCCACTTCCGAACACATGATAAATGAAAGGATCAGCAAATTAATGTGGAGGCTGAATCACTACTAGTGCCAGGTATTTCCAGATGAGTGTCTGTATAGCGGCGCTTAGAGCGACCACTAGTAGATGCTGTAAGCGGGCATCGGGTGCTGTAAAAGAGCATCTCGGTCGCTGTAGTAATCTGGCCAGCATTGATGAATGTGATGTGTGTTGGGTGCTGTAACAACAGTATAGCGCTGCAGCGAGCGAGAGGGCTCCACACCATATTTAACAAAAAGCTACACACACACAGCATCAGCGCTCTAAAGCTGGGCACTGTAGCACAGAGCTCCAGACGTTGTGTGATTAAAGTCTGTTTTAGAACACATATACACCTGTAACAAAGCGAAAACGCATGGAATGACATTGTTTTAACACTCTGACAATAACACTTTAGTGCCAGATATCTAATGACAATTCTGCATAAAAATATAAAAAGTCAAAGTTTCTAAAAATGTTTGTTTGCAGCCAGGAGAGGTCACACAATGATTTGAGCAAAAAAAAATAATTAATTACCAAACATGCTATTTATACACTATTTTATACGCTATTTATAACTAATGAAAGCCCATTGAAATGTATGGGTCTGCGCTACAGAGCGGCAGGTACTATTTGGCGCTATACGCTGAGCCGCCTGTAATAATACATATGATGCTACATGACACTGTTAGAGGCACTCACCAGATTCGCTTTCTTAAATGCGGTTTTGTGTACAGCGCCCAGCATTCACCAGACACTGCCTGCCGCTACGCAGCCCTACCTGGCGCTATCCCTACTTAAATAACCCCCTTAGTGTATTGTTAATATGTGTGAGATTATTGTGACTATTTTGGGCCAGTTTTCTTATGATCCAATACACAAAACCCTGACGTGGATATCCATTCAAAGTTATTCTTGTGATTCCCCCCAGTCGCCTCCCTGGACCCCTAACGGCTCATGAATATGAATTGGATTCATGTTAAATATCCCTAACAAATTAACATGTACCAGGGATGGGGCATATTTATAGATGTGATATATTTTTTCCATATTTATTTAAAGTTTGGAAATAACAGCACCCTATAAGTTATGCATTGTGCATACCCTATATGGTGTTGTAGTATTTCTAAATTCCTGAAAAAATATCCTTGCCTTTGTTGGAAAAATGATATACCTCATATGTAAAAATCCCACATGGGAAAACATGTTTTTCAGAAGCATATTGCAATTCACACCATGCGGCACACCCTATCACCCTATGTGTACTTTGCTTCACCAAATAGTCAGCATGACTTGGCTTCAGATTCTGGCAGGCCAGTATGGTATTGCACTCACATAATCTAAACCAATGTCAAAGTCACTACTAACCACAGTAGCAGCTCCAACTGCATTTAAAATGAATCTGTGACTGGGTTACTGACTTAATGGTTGATTAACCACAATCTCGGTGAAATGTTTAGTGCTGGCAAACATTTCCAGAAGCTCCAGAAGAAGACGTTTTTTTTTTTAAATATAAGTTAAATAAAAGTGTCCCATAATATAGGATCCACTTGTTTCATTCAGTAAGCCTCACAGCTCATACTGTAAATGAGCTTACCAGTGAAGCCTTATATTTACACCACCTGGCTCTAAGGTGTGCTATACTACTCTACAGTATCTCCCCAGTATGGACCATAGACAGCAAACACAGGTATTACTCACAATTCTCGGGGTTCGTCCAGGGCTTGTGAAGACATGTTGAGCATCAGCTGCTTTGGTATTGAAGACAAGATTTATTAGGTAACGGGTCGACCTCGCACTACAAATCACAGTAGGAACAGCAACAGATTGCAGACTTCTCCCTTCTGTTATAGAGGGGTGCAACAGAACACTTGTATATCCTCTCCTTTGGTGTCTGTATTGCAGGGTTAGCTGTTGAGTAGACATTCATCCCTTTTAGATACTCTACTTAAAGTGGACCAACACCCAGGATTTTCACTATCCTGGGTTTTGGTCCACTTCCGCGGGGCACCCCAAACGGGGGTGCCTCGTCCAATCAGCAGGCTCAGAGCCGCTGTGGTATGCACGTACAAGGGACGGACAACCACAGCGACTCTGAGCACGCTGGCGGCCGCATCTCGCGCATCCCTCTAACAGGGAGCGCACCCGCGCCGGCCATTCACAAACAAGCGCGAGATGCGTCCGCGGCCCGCACATGCGCCGTTGGAACGGGAGTAAGGTAAGGTAAATGGGGTGTCCTGGGAGGTTTCTAACAGTGGGGCATCCGGATTTGGATTATATCGGCACTGAGCCATTGAAAAGCACTGACTATTTCAAGATAGAACAATGCAGCAGTGCTCCAAGTTGAGACAATCGACTGCATGGTGATGTGGTAGTTCTACGGGTGAGGTGTTTTATATGAGACCGAGTATTTTTTTAACAATCTGCCTCAGAGAGCCTTTGGACACCCCATAGGGTGCTATAACCCGCTGCTGGGTGTGCAGTGATTAAACGTGCACATGAGAAATTGGCAGCGAGCCGGACAGGTTTTTGTTGGCACATGGATTTTTGCTCCCATAGGATACAGTGGGCATGCTACACTCATTATTATTTCATCAGTTTTATTTCTAACCAATTTTTTTGTCAGGGAATTTTACAGAAGCAAGAAGTGAATAAGATGTAAAATGTGACCCTCCCTAGTTTCCCTGTTAATTCACCTCAATTCTTGATTCTACAGTGCTTTTGTGGGGCTCACTTTGTGTCCTCATTTTGTCCAGGGGGCATACTGGTCCGGGGGTATTGGGGATGCTGTAAGGTGTAGATTAGATATTTCTGGGAAACCAGGGGGGCTCACACTGTCAGTGTTGGATCCTCTTAGGGCCACCTCTTGGATGGCCAAATCATTTATATGAATTTTTGTCCACTTATCCATTTATGAAGTTGTGTGTGCTGTCCTGAGCCTGGCCTTCGGCAATTGAAATGGGGACACACGAAAGACAGGACACATGTTTTGCATCGCCCAGTTTGCAGTGCTATGCAAAAGTGAATCAAATGCATACAGAACACAGTGCCGCCAGTTCCTATCGCCAGCGCTGATGATAGATGGGACACTTGATAATTATTAATTACACCATTTGCACTGGGAGCGGCACCCATGCTGAAGTTCTGGTTTAAGTAAACTTTTTATATTCCTCTGGGAAATTTCTGCACTGCTGTATTGTGAGTACTGTTGCCAAATTTTCCACTTCTCTGGTTTTGGGCGGGCATTTGCAAGTTCAGTCATGTGTACTTTGTTATAATGAATTATTAATCCTGTTCAAACATCAAAAGAACCTTTATAAAATCACGATACAGTCTTAGTAGAAACAAGCTTTGGTTTTAGAGTTACAGAACATACCTTTATCGAGCTAAGGATTGGTAAATTATCCTACTGTACAATTTTCTTTTTACAGATTTTTGTGCTGGACAGTTTTTTGGCATCATGTATATTTTCATGAAAAACTAAAATTATATACATATTTTATAGATTTTACATGGTCTGTTAGATATTATCTGCGTATTACTTCTTTATATAAGTACGTAAAACCTAAACCTGTTTCCCACTCTATGTTCTATTTGTGTAACAATGTACAAAATGTGAGAAATATATCATGCAAACATTATTTAAAGTCTTTTCAAGATATATAAAAAAGTATATAAAAAGTACTATGATATACATTTAAGTTCTTATGCACAGTATGTATATATATTATGCTTTCTCATTTTTTATTATATGAATATGCATACAGGAAAAGAAGTGTATACTTTGTGCTGAAATCAGAACAATGTTCAAAGTAGTTCTAAACCTTCCTTGCAGCTCTGTACCAAGGGGGGTCCTGGTCCACGGGGACAGTAAACTAGCCTAACCTACCCCACAAGCCCTGCAGCATGCAGAGACTTGGATTTGTGTTCTATACCTTGGGTAAAAAGGGAAAAAATAAGGACAGAATATACTTTTCCTCCATGTATAGTAAAATGGCACTAACACAGAGGATAGCACTCTACGTGCCTTAATAATCAACAACATAGCAATGTGGTAAAGAACAAAGGATTGGGGCTTAATGGTATTGACTATTGAGAATGTAGCGTGAAGGGATTGGATTGAGAATGGTTCCACTGTATTTGATTACTGCAACACATAAAATAGTTTACACTCAAAATTTTACTGTCTATGGCATAAAAGTTGTATATTTCGTTTGAAAAAAATCTAGTTTTGCAACATTAATTAGTAACATGCATTGTTTGACCTAATTGTATCTATTGACTCAGACTGACCAATAAGAGATGACCTGAGCTGGTTTGAATGAAACAATGGGGGTCATGCTAAATACTTGGTGAAGCCAGTGTGACTTCTGGTGTGCATTTCTGTGTGGATCACAACCTGCATGTCGGTGAGATTTTTAGCTATAACACAAAAAAGTGCAAAAAAAAAAAAGTTTGTCCTACACTCTCCCGTAAAAAAACACCTGTACACGTAATGGCACATTTTTCCAGTTCAGGTATATTATGTTTTCAATTATGTAGGGATATATTTTTAAAGTTTGGAAATAACAGCAACCTATGGGGCTATGTGAAAGATTTCACTATTTTATTATGCATAGCCCATAGGGCCCTGTTGTTTCCAAACTTAAAAACAAATATCCTTACCTCATTGGAAAAGTGATGTAGCTAACCTGTAAAAGTGTCCCATCCCAGGTACAGGTGCTTTTTTGTGTCTAAATTATAAAAATCCACACCGCAATGTGGACTGCAAGTCACACTGACTTCACTGAAAAATTAGCATGACCCCTATTATCACCTGGCAGTGAGGACAGAGGTTAAACTTTCGTTGGAGAGGTGCTGACTGGGCCCAACAGACTATGAGGCCCATGTCATTGCTGGACTGAAGTTGAAGGGCACCTTTAGCTACACCTAAAGGTAGAAAATGCCATGTTGATCTCAAAAGTACCTACCAACCAACCCCCCCCCCCATTTCATGAGCTGCCGCGGCAGAGGGAGGCTTCGGGCAGACCGTGCACTCAATCCCTTCCTCTATCAAAACAACCTCATCAGGGAGGGAGTTGTGACTTTAAACTAGACAAATATTTTGGCGCAGTATTTTGCAGAATTCTGCCATATTTGTGCCAAGGTGAATCAGAGAACAAGAACGGGGTCTTGCTATTTCCACTGCATACAAAATAAACAGATAATAAAAATAGATAACTAAAAATAAACTTTGACGGACAAGCCTGTAAATGTCATTGCTCCTTAATTTCTATGCAATACCTGTTACTAGCCTTACATGAAGGGTAAAGGAGCTTTATTGCGAAATTGTCTAATATGTATATACTATTCTAACACGCTACAAAGTGAGATGAGTTACTATACACCCCCAAATGAAAATAATTCCCACCAAGGTGCTGATTTTCCTCCACTGTTAGAAATAAAATCCAGGGGTGACAGATTTTTGGCATACATTCAGGTGGTACTCTGCCTTCGGGGCACAACCTTAAGGGGGTTATTTAAGAAATGCTAACGCCAGGTAGTGCCACATAGCATCAGGTGAACACCGGCGCAGTATGTGCACCAGCGTTATGTAGTACCTGACGCTCAGTATCGCTCTCCCATACACTTCGATGGTGTTTTATTTGGCTGTGTATAAATAGTAATGTTCTAAATTTTTGCTTCAAATGATTGTGTGACCTTTCCTGCCCAGCAACCAACCC
The DNA here is from genome assembly GCA_027917425.1 of Gastrophryne carolinensis. Classification (NCBI taxonomy): domain Eukaryota; kingdom Metazoa; phylum Chordata; class Amphibia; order Anura; family Microhylidae; genus Gastrophryne; species Gastrophryne carolinensis. The sequence continues at coordinate 125,670,584 of CM051236.1, forward strand.
CTTTTTATTTATTTTTTTTTTATGCAGAATTGTATAGACAGGTCTTCCATTGCAGTGTCATTGTCACAGTGTTAAAAAGTGTTATGTCATTCCATGTCTTTTCACTCTGGTGCTGCTGTATATGTGTTGAGAAACAGACTTTTATCATAGAGCATCTGGCGCTCAACACTAGAGCGCCAGCGCTGGTTGTATGTAGTTTTTTCTTAAATATGGGCTTCAGCGCCGAGTGCCAGACACACTTAACTGGTGCTACCTATTGTTCGCTAGAGCGAAAACCTGGGGACACCACCTAGCATTCTCGATTGGCTCTGCAGTGAATCGGGGAGAGCGCTTCTACAGCTCCCTCCAGACATCACATTTATCAATGTTGGATAGGATACTACAGCATCATTTGTCCAGCGGCTACGCTAGGTTATAGCTCCAGACACCGGCTTGCTACATAGACACTCAAATGGCAATATGTGGTGCTAGTCTTAAATTAGCCTCCCCGTACAGAGATAACAGAAAAACAAGGACATGTTGCCCTGTGACCAGGCACTCCTTCATTCCATACGGACCCTGTTTTTACTTTATACACCTATATGTAGTTGAAGTTTTGACATTGTAATCAGCTTTGTGTAATATTACAAAAACTGACTGCAAATAACATATAGATTACAAATACATTATTAATTATATATTTTTAGGCCATCTGATCCTGTATTTGCTTTTCCGTATACCACAGAGAAGTCCCTGAATCCAGCATGTGGCTCCTTCTGTTGGTGGTATTGGGTTTGATCTTCCTGTACAGATGGCATAGACAGAGTCAGATGCTGGAAGATCTGACAGATAAATATGTCTTCATCACTGGATGTGACTCTGGATTTGGAAACTTGCTGGCAAAGCAGCTGGACAAGCGAGGAATGAAGGTGATGGCTGCTTGTCTGACAGAGAAAGGTGCTGAGAACCTGAAGAAGGAGGTCTCCAGTAGACTGCAGACAGTAATACTTGATGTCACAGATAGCCGGAGTGTTAATTCTGCAGCAGAATGGGTATCTCAAATTGTTGGAGACAAAGGTAGATATTTTTATTTGTGTCCCACATTGCCAGCCATGTATTAAAAGCATTGTAGTCATTGATAAGCAACAGTTTTTTTTAAAGACTACAAGGCCGACATCCCGATTCGGCCCCAATGGCCTCCATGTTTTGGCCTCACTGAAAATAAATTATGAAAAACCCATTACTGTAATAATCTCCTCTCCAAATCTATTCTTAACTCTGCTGCTCGCCTCATCCATCTCTCCTCTCACATTTTTCCTGTGCTGCTTCTCGCCGCCAGTTCTTCTACTGTTTCCCAATAGCTTAAATAATTCTATTATAATTCGAACCTTAACCTACCCGGCTCTTTATGGCCAAGCCCCCTTCCTACATTTCAATCTAGATGCAGCCTATGATCTGTCCATGACCTCCTCCTGTCCTCGACCCTGACAACCTCTTCCAACTCTCGTCTTCTAGATGCACATCACATAAACTTCTCCAATTCTCTGGAATGCCCTTCCCCATACACCTCACCCCTCTACAACCCTTAAATCCTTCCAAAGCACCTTACCTATTTAGACAAGCCTAACACCTGGCTTAACCAGCCCATCTACAGTCTCGTCATCCTTCTGAGCACTTAACCACCATGCTTGGTACATACTGTTTGTGACCCAACCTGGTGTTTCCTCCCTTATCAATTGGATTTTAATCTTGCAAGGGCAGGGCCCTAAACCCTCATGTACTCCTGTATCAATGTGTTTTGCTGCATTTCTGTCACATCTGACCCATAATATCGTGTATTTTTATGGATTTATTACTTGCCCTGCCCTCCTGTAATTTTTAACCTTGTACAGCACCACGTAATATGATGGTGCTCTCTCAATAAACAATAGTAATAATAACACCTATCTGTGGTATTATACCTACATTCTTTATCCAGATGTACAGTAATTAGTCTTTCCTGTAAATACTTCCAATGACTGTTTGTTATCCTGTCTAATTAAACACTGTTTAGTACCTTATATTCCTGACCAGGGCCGGCTCCATGTTTCTGCGGGTCCCTTGGGCAATAGAGTCTCAATGGGCCCCTTGTGGTGTGGTATGATAGTCCATGCATGGCGATAAAGTTGAATGTATGGTGAATACGGCCAGGGAATAGAAAGATAAAAAAAAGAGATGGAATGACAATCTTTTGAAGAAATAAAAGGAATGACAGAAGAAAAATAAAAAAATAAAGAACAAAAGAATAGAAGGAATAACAGAAAAAAATTAAAGCAGGAAAGAAAGAAAAAGAATGATAAAAAAAAGAATAAATGAAAAGAAATAAAGAAATATAAAAAATAGGAAGCAAATCAAGAACCAAAAAGATAGAATAGACCAGAAGAGTAGCTAGGCTTTCTGGCAAAGATTCGAAATGGCGCCCCCCCACCTGTTCTCAGGCCCCACTTTTGCGCTCCCCTGACCTGCTGTACCCAGGGCAACTGTTCCCCCCTAGCAACGCCCCTGGAATGAACGACAGAAGCACAGACTAAAAAAGACAGGAAAAAAGCAGGAAAGAGAGAGACAGAAGGAATAGGAGGAAAAGATGGAAGAAGAGAAATAATAGAAAGAAACAAAGAATAATCGGACTGACAGAAATAATAGAAGGAAAGAATAAAGAAAGGAATGGCAGAAAGAACAGATGAAAGAAAAGAGGAAACAAAAAGGGAAAGAATAGAAGGACAGAAAGAAAGAAATGCTCTCCCATTAGCCAATCTGCCCCTGGTTGACAGTCATTAATCCTGGCTACTGTACGGCGCTACGTTGTGCATAGGGACTGGCCAGGGTAGAAGGAATTAGGTGGGCCCTCCCAAGGTGCAGGGGCCTGAGCACCTGCTCAGGTACGCCAAGTGCCAGGATACTGTTGTGTATCATCATAGCTACTGTTGTGTATTATCATAGGGGTTGTAGTAGGATTGGAAGCCCAGAAGCATAAAATCCTTTATGTCTACCAATCCTGCGGGATGCAGATATAGATTTTAGTTTCTTTCAGCTTACAGTATGGGGACATTCATTTTTGTTTTCTGATGTTTTTTGCAGGACTCTGGGGATTGGTGAATAACGCTGGCATCACCGGACTATTCGTTCCAGATAGCTGGGCAAAAAAAGAAGACTTTATAAAAGTTCTGAATGTGAATTTGCTTGGTACGGTGGATGTCACTCTCACACTGCTGCCTCTTATAAGAAGAGCTCGGGGAAGAATTGTTAATGTTGCCAGTGGTGCTGGGAGACTGGCTATTATTCCAGGGGGATACTCTGTCTCCAAGTTCGGTGTGGAAGCATTCTCTGACACACTAAGGTAACAATTCCTTAAAACCTAATAACTCATGTTAGTAGATGCTAGAAAATTGTGTTCAGAAGAACCCATCTGCCAGTACTTGCCTTCTCTGCAGTTTCTCTGTCAGCTATTGCTCAAAGCTATCTCTTCTGTATTTCACATTGAAGATTGCCAGTCTTATCCAGGCACACAATGAGCGTGAGCGACTTTCTTCTCATCAAAGTATACTAAAATTACAAAAAAGCTAAGTGACTGAAGAAAAAGCTTAAAGTGATTGGCACGTCAAAAGTGAAAAAAATAAAAAAAATATCAGTAGCTTTATCTTGTGCTGGCAGGCTGGAGACGCTCTTAGCCTGCAGCATCTCTCACCCCCTTTTTCTGATAACACTATGGCCCTTATTTAACAAGGGATAGCGCCAGGTAGCGAATGGTGAGCGAACGGTAATGACGCTCACCGCCACGAGAACGCCGGCTCCCCTCCGCAATCACACATTTATCAAGCCGATCCTGCTTAGCGACTGACAGAGCGCCAGATAGCGAATCATTCATCATTATTCCAGCCTCACCCCACAGCGCCAGCGAGCGACCTTGAACAGCGACAGGTATGACCTCTCGCTACCTGGCGCTCTCCAATGCATTTCAATGGGGCAATATTTAAATATTCTTAATTAATTGCTATTAATGTTTTTTTTTTTTTTTTTTTAAATGGCAAAAATTCTGTGACCACTTCTGCAATGTTAGATATTTTTTTTAAGGTAAAAAAAAATTGTGCAGAATTGATATTACAGGTTTGATATTAATGTATTCATATTACAAAATGTTTGTAAAAACATGTTTTTTTTTTTTTCAAAAAATATGGTTGTTTGGGGGTTAAAAAACTACTTTTAACCCATCGCCGCCAGCGCTCTGGGGTTTAAACATGCATTTCACAGTGCGAGAATTTTTTGAGCGTGATTTGTTAATGAATATGCTGGGAGCCGTTCGCTATGGCCATTCGCTGTCATGCGCTCCCATACAGTGCGGAACCTGTCAAACAGCGACTCCTAACCCCGTATTCAACATTACGGCAAACCGACTGAGTCGCTGTCAACAGCCGAACAACGGCCAAGCACAGCGAATACTTGCGTGCGCTGTGAAAATAACGCTACTGGCGCTCATCTGTCGCTACCTGGCGCTATTAGTGAACCGGCCTCTATGTGCTGGCAGTAATAACTAGAGGCACAGCAATGCACTAATCTTTTTACTATGATATATGTAAAGCACACAGCGTGCTTACACCACATCACTGTTGCCACACCTACTGTTTCTCCTTGTTTTTTCTCTGCATCTCCAATGCTTTAATACTTTTACAAATAACTTAGGAACTACAGGGTCTATTTGAAAGCAGATTGAAGTTTGGGACAGTGTAATGTGTAGCCCAAGACAATGGGACAACAATCAGGCTTGCCTTTAGTATAACTTTAATGTTAAAGGATTCTTAATCATCCTCTCACTGGGACATAAGTTGTGTTAATACAATATGATTAGTAATGGACGGAGATAATGCTTATTTATTTCTTCAAAGCATTTAAAGCACTGAAAGTCAAGAAACGAAAGTTTAATATATTGCTCCCCTAAAGCCCCCCTCTAGCAAAAACTATTTGAGGGGGCTTAAGTTCATGCAGATGTTCTGGAATAACAGGTCGATTCTTTGCTGTAGAACTGCATGGCAGAGGTCATATTGTCACACACATACTATAAGCATGAGGGGAAAACTGTGCCAGCAGAAGCCCACACCAAACAGAGAGACAATGCCTCAGAAACATGGGCAGCATGTGTATTTTGTTATATAAGCACACACACACACTAAGCAGCTGCTAGATGGATTGTGAGTGTGAATGGAAAGATGTAACAATGTATCTTTTTCACTCTTCACTTTGGACTCTGGGTGCAGACCATTCAGAAAGTGTAAACATTATGTATCTTCTAAAATGATACATTTCTTTCAGTTGTGCAGGACAGCAATGGGTCATCACAGCCGATGTCTTTTTACTAGAAATAAGGGAGGATTGCACTGATAAGTGAGGCAATTTTGACCATGAGACTGGGTTTTTATATAAGCTGGATTCATATGTAGCAAGATGGCCACTGCCATGCAGTTATGCAGTATAGAATCTGTCTGCTATTCCATAACATTTGCATGGAGTTAAGCAAATAGTGTATGCCACTGATTACCAGAGTGGGGCATCAGGGGTGCAATTTACTGAACTTGCTTTTTTTTTTTACTTTTGGTCTACTTTAAAAGGAAATTTCACTTTCAATGGCATTTTAACGGTTCCTGTTATTGTGTACCAAATAATCTTCTCAATATGCTAGTCTCGTCTGTGAATATCTTTCTTTTTTATTTATTTACATGTCTGTGTTATAAAAGAATACCATATTCTCTAGTGGCAATGTGTTTATATTTGCAATGTACCCCAACTAGTGTGTTTATTGTACGTAGCAGAGACTTCCTGGCTTGATAATCATCTGATTGGCTGAGGCAACGCTCCACATTCCTAAACTCACAAGTGGTATCCCTCCTGCTTTAATTCAGAAGGGGGATCACAATCTTGTGTTGCAGTAGATAAAGGGTTACCAACAGTGGAAGGATTCAGGAACTTGTAGTCAGTAGTTTTTACTCAAAGCCAGAAAAGCCACTTCCTATGTTAGCAACACAGAGTCACTGGAATGTAAGAAACTTGGAGGGGAGCGAGGTGACAGGTAAGATTTAACGGGTTGATCGAGGTTAGTCCCCAGCAATCTGGAAATTTTTTTGTAAAATGATCCGGGCTAGGAGACTTGCCAATCCTTGTGCTTCATATGAATCTACAATCCTGCATACAAAAATTGGTAGTCTCCACCTTTTATCAGCTTTGCTATTTTTATTTTTTCTTATTAGCAAATATGTGTTTTATGGAAGCAGTTTTCATTGTTAACTGTGCACCAAGTCAAAATTATGCTGCTATGGCCGCTTCTGAAGTGAGGGTGCTCAATCACACTGACACAGATGCCCATCAGCAGTGTTATGTGTCTACAGGATGCACTGCTCTCTTCTTGTAGGTTTGTGTACAAACTTGGTACAAAACATGTGCTAGCATATAAGAAATAAAAAAAATAGTAGCTAAGCTCAGCACCTTGGGGAGATCATTTTGGCAAATGCACACTTTCAAAAAATCCATTGAATGTGAACTTTCCCATTAACTGTGTGTTGGCTGTGTATCACATTGTGGCTGCACTAACCATGTATGGACAGCCATTTCCTTTTAAGTTATAGTGTCTCTTCAAGTCGAAATCCAAACTTTGCACTGGTCACCAGAAGTTGGGTTCCCAAGCCCAAACTTTAGCCAGAAATCCGTGTTCAATTTCGGTGTCTGATCTGAACATGAAAAAGCTGGTTGATGGGTTGCTGATCTCCAGTCCTGGTGGAGGCGTTTGAATTTGGCCCCAGCTGGGGTTACAAAAAGATGCCTGTCGACTTCGGCTCCCATAAGTGTGGACACTTCTAGTGCCTGCCCTGCCAGCTGGCACTAGAAGTGTCCTTATTCATGGGAGCTGGCAGCCATCTTTCTGTAGCAGCAGCTGAGGACGAATTCAAACGTCTCTGCCGCCGCTCACACGAAGAGGATCGCAGGCTGTGGTGAGTTACAGCAGCTCGCTTACTGATGCACAATCTGTGCAAGCCCCAAAGTTCGGTCCCCTATTGATTTCAATAGAACCGCGTTCAGATGCCTGAACCAGAACATTTGTTCCAACTTGCAGGACCCAAACCTTGGGGGGTTGCCTTTTTATTACTGGTGACACCACTTTAACATGATTCAGCAAGCAATTAAAAAACAAAAGGTTGTTTACCTTTTGTCCTGCGTCACTGGTCATTGCACGTCCGGTGCACCACAACTCACCTGATCGCTTTATCAGGGCCCCGGCCACGGTCTCCCGCACCTTCCAAGGCCAGGAGATGAGACTGATGGTGGGATGGAATCGCGACTCACCATCAATCACTGGGGTGTGACCATGCCCTCTCCATTCATTGCAATAGAGGGTATGGATGAAGCCTTACATGCCCCCTCTCCATTGTAGTGAATAGAGGGAGTGATAGTGGAGGCGTGGTCTGGGAGGCAGGGGCTGCAGCCTTGCCCCGATAAATCGATTGGGTGAGTTGTGGACAAAGAGTAAGTAACCTTTTTGTTTTTTTATTTTTCTGCTGTAAAACTTCAACCCATTGTAAATTACAGAAACCTTCTGACAACAAACTAAAGCAAGACAATATACAGAGCATCTTTCCTCTCCATATTCCACAAAATGTACTTATAAAACATGCATTGTGATGTATAACATTGTTTATGTTTTCCTAGACGGGAACTTCTGGATTTTGGAGTTAAAGTTTCTATAATTGAGCCGGGAGCTTTCCAGACCCCCATGGCCAACACTTCTTTCATAAGCAAAAGTATGGAGGAAAGATGGGAATCTCTGCCACCTGAGACTAAGAATGCTTACGGAGAACAGTTTTTAAGACAAAGTGAGCATGTCTTTAAACATATTTTAATTATTCTAAGTTAAAGGAGACTTCTAAGTTTGGGGCAATGCTAATAGAGGGATCTTATTCCCATATAGAGAATACTTTCATATGGGGAGTGGTGGGATTAAAACAACAAGATTCCTTTAGTAAAAAAAAATGCAGGTCGCTGCGACAGGATGCCTTTCAAGTGGTAACTGCCATTGAAAGAAGCTTGTGAAATGGGTCCATCTAAGATCGCAGCCTAGGTGACAGGATTCCTTCAGTGTGTCACAGTATTGTTACTTGAATAAATGTTATGCCCATACATGCCTAACCATAAAGTACAGTATGGTACAGGATACAGAGTGGTTATTCTGCTTCATCTGCAAAGAAGGTGAATAAAAAAAATGTATTCATTGAGGTCAACATTCAGAGCATAGAGAATACAGTAATAATCTGCTTTACAATTAAATTAATAACTTAATTACTGCAAAGGCTGAATATAAAAGATAATGCCAAAATGTGGCTATTGCTGGTGGTGACTGACACACTATTAGGAACCAGTGGCATAGCTAATTGTGACGGGGCACTGTTGCCAATATTAAATGGCGCCCTGTCAAGGCTGTTTTTTACCTTAATTGGATGCAGTTCAACAATTAAAGATAAAAAAAAAAATTGGTGCTTCCTTTTCCCAAAATGACGCTAAATGAGCACAAATATGATAGATAAGGTGCATGAGCAACAACAATGGGGCCCATCCGACCTTCTGGACCAAGGTGAGGTCGCACCCCCTGTACCCTCTATAATTACGCCATTGTTATGGTTCATAGATTCTGCTGCATTTGTAAATTATCCAGAGCTAGACTACTAACACAAATACAAATTTTGTTTTCTTTACATATTTTTCACGTGTACACTAATTAGATAAATAAGGTGAAGAGGCAAAAATGGTGGAGTTACTGAACGAATGGGCCCTAATGTGGTCACTACCTCTTCAGCAATTGCAGCTCATCGTAATAAACTTGGGGATCTCTAAAGAGTGTCCAGCTCTAAGTATATCAGCAATTTGTATAGTGATGCAGTGGTCACTTAACCAGACCAACAGACTGGCACAGTTGGAAAAGAAAGGTAGTGGCGATTTTGGAGCTTCCTGTCCCAGCATCTCAGCCATGCTGCTGTCTGGATCCAGCTGACCTAACTGACAATGCACAGTAACAGGAAGCCCAGCAGCATTTCCTGTTTGCAGGTGACCTGCAAATGCATGGGCAGCAATCTAAATTGCCCTGGGGAGGGATGCATATGAGCATTGTTTGCTGTGTTGGTCTGGTCTAAATAATTTTTGACTGTTGGTCTGCTTTATTTTTACTGGGGGCCTTGGAGGAGGAAATACTGTAACTCCAGCTGGGGTCTCCAGGCTGTCCTGTATGCACACGACTTCCCAAGAGAAAAGACTAAAACCAAAAATGGTTAGTTTATGGTACCAACAAATGTTGGGGAAAATAGGCCATGTCATATTTGATTATGTCATTAGTTGTTGGATTCGGGACACCCTCTGACCAAACATCACACAGACACCATTTGGCTTTTGTGTCCTTTGAGACAGTGTGTCCGTCTCTTGGACCTTTATTTTATAGTCAGGCAAAGGAAACATTTTGGGTAATATATGTCTGTTGTAATCAATCACAGAGTACAAGCCTTATAGTACACATGACATCATGCTTTCACATTCCTATACATCAGCTTATGTACTTGTGTAAACAATTATTATTCTAAAAAACATCAATAAAAATATCAATGATTAATATAACAATAACTGCCCACTGTAGGTTCTAGGTTGTGGATGACGAAAGGAATCACACCAATGAGAATGTATAAAAGATTGTATTGTGCCCAGACCTATGATACAGGACAGTTGTACATGTGTAAAAACACAAAATATATATATAAAATAAGGGCCTAAACAGTTACATTAACCACTAGACAGCATAGGTATCACAGGGACTAAACAAATACATAAAACAATTTCTAAAATGTACTATTACTAAGTACAATTGCCTACCTAACATTACTTTCTGATAGTTACCAATACAGGGCCCTCATGCCCACGCATCCTTTTTTTTCTTCCTTGGTCCCCTCTCAACTCCTAAATATCACTCCACCTCATTCTAGGACACCTCACTTCCAGTTGTAAAGGACTAGCCCATCCCTTTACACAGCACATCTACTCACAAAAGGATTTCATGGTCAGGTATTGACTTCATTTATATTACATAGTTAAGAATCCTTTATATACCCAAATCTATTGTGTCCACCCGACTGCAGCCAAGATGTCTGGGTTGATACCAAATTAGCATCTAAGAGGCTCATCATCCTAGCCAGGGCAGTTACTTGGAGACCTAGTTTAGATATTTATTTAGATATTTAGAACTTATATCTCTAATAATTTATATTTCATGGGAATTCTCTATTTCTTACACTTGTGATAGATGCATGACAGCTGTTCTGCTAGTGTGTAAGTCGAGACAAGCTATATATACATTTAGCTTCAAGAATACCCTTACAGAACTCTGCTTTCAATACTATAAATTAATATAGATTGGACTGGATTGATCAAGTTTTAAACATATATGACAAACAGCATGTCCATTTCTTATGAAACACTTAAAGTGCACCTTTATTCAGAAAGGAAGTTAATTTAGTCACCTTCCATCCCCAGCCCAGTGCCCCAAAACAGCTTGTTTTTCTTTTTCTACCTCAGTCTTTGCCCAATATCCATAAAAAACAGGAAAAACAACAGCAACTGTGTGTAACTGATAGCATCATCACTGGATGTGGGGCTGCTCAGCCAGTAATATTGCCGACTGCATCCAGTTCATGTTCTTATAATTATTGGACAAAGGCTCAAGTAAAATCACAGACTGTTTTGGTGCACTGGGCTGATGCTGGGATAGAAGGTGACTACATATACTTCCCTCTGAGTATAGGTGCACTTTAATGAACTGAGCTGCTAGAGCTGAGGGTATATAAAGAGGGGGCAGAGGATTTCATCTGCTATCTCCTCACATTTTATTTACCCAGTAATAGCTGCACTTGTTGGAAACTCTACAGGACGATGCAGAAATCTGTTATCCAGAATTGTGCAGTCTATCTGTCTTCATTTTAAAAATGAAACATTTAGATTTCAAAGGTTTCCCCTGTTGTAAAGATGGTTGTGCAGGGGCATCAATTAACTGATTTTAAAGAGGTTCTACAACAATTACATATATAAAATGAGAATACTGAATATATGAATATGGTGGCTAACGACTATTATTATTTATTCAATATAGGCATTAAGGATATCAATCGTTTGGTTGCAATAGCTTCTCCAAAGCTCTACAAAGTGACAAACAGTATCGAACATGGACTCACTGCTCGGTACCCCTGGACAAGATATGCTCCTGGATGGGATGCCACGTTTTTTTATATCCTGTTTTCCTACCTACCGACATTTATGAGTGATTATCTAATAAGGTTGAATGCAGTAAAGCCACTTCAGAGAGCATGATGAAAAGAGTCAAGGACTCGCATACATAGATTTCACTGGGTTCCATAGCAAAAGTAGAGTGCCCCCACCCCCTGAATTTGAAATGCTCGTTGTACTGTACATTATGTATGGCAATAAAGAATAGACTATCTACAGTACCAAGCAGATTTTCCCTAAGTCATCAAAAAAAGCAGTATTGCATTCTATTGTATTGTCTAGGGATAAGCGAATTGAATCTGACGAATCCAAATTTGTTACGAATTTCAGAAAAAATTTGATTCTAAACGAATCCGAATATCGCCGCAATTTGATCGCTCAAATTGCTTCCTTAAACTCCATTTAGTGCGGTCCAGGCCATCTAAAATAGTGGATCCACATATCAGGACATGTCCCATGGGGCAAAGAATCCTGGGAAGGCATCACATGCCATCACCTTGGTGATGTCACAGCCCTATATAAGTGGTGGCCATCTTGCGGGCGCTCATTTAAGGGGTGTATTGCGGCGAGAACGGGTCAGGGAGAGAGAGTCTTTCAAGCCTATTTAGTGTTACTACAGGTCACACACACCTGCCTATAGTGCTCTTACTTTCCTACCGAAGCTTGCAGCAGTGTATTTAACTCTGACCAGGGACATCCCATTTAAGGCCATCTGACAGTGTGTTTGCATTTGTTTTTAGCTAGAGCACCTCCATATATTGCTACTGCTTTTCTACCCAAACCACTTTTTAAAGCTTGCTGTAGTGCTTTTAACTCACTCTGACCAGGGGCATCCCATTTAAGGCCATCTGTCACTGTGTTTACAGTTTGTTTTAGCAAGAGGACCTGCCTATATTGCTCTTGCTTTTCTACCTACAACACGTTTTAAAGCTTGCTGTAGTGCATTTAACTCTGACCAGGGGCATCCCATTTAAGGCCATCTGACAGTGTGTTTGCATTTGTTTTTAGCTAGAGCACCTGCCTATATTGCTCTTGCTTTTCTACCAAAACCATGTTTTAAAGCTTGCTTTAGTGCATTTAACTCTGACCAGGGGGATCCCATTTAAGACCATCTGCCAGTGTGTTTGCATTTGTTTTTAGCAAGAGCACCTTCCTATATTGCTCTTGATTTTCTACCAAAACTACATTTTAAAGCTTGCTGTAGTGCATTTAACTCTGACCATGGGCATCCCATTTAAGACCATCTGCCAGTGTGTTTGCATTTGTTTTTAGCAAGAGCACCTTCCTATATTGCTCTTGATTTTCTACCAAAACTACATTTTAAAGCTTGCTGTAGTGCATTTAACTCTGACCAGGGGCATCCCATATAAGACCATCTGCCAGTGTGTTTGCATTTGTTTTTAGCAAGAGCACCTTCCAATATTGCTCTTGATTTTCTACCAAAACCACATTTTAAAGCTTGCTGTAGTGCATTTAACTCTGACCAGGGGCATCCCATATAAGACCATCTGCCAGTGTGTTTGCATTTGTTTTTAGCAAGAGCACCTTCCTATATTGCTCTTGATTTTCTACCAAAACCACATTTTAAAGCTTGCTGTAGTGCATTTAACTCTGACCAGGGGCATCCCATTTAAGGCTTGTGACACTTGATGTAGAAGCCCTATATTCACGTATTCCGCACAACTTAGGTCTACTACCCGTGAAACACTACCTTGATCATTTAGATATAACGCAACATGAACACAATCAATTTTTATTATAACTACTCAACTTCATCCTAACACATAATACATTCCTCTTTGGCAAACAACTCTTCCACCAACTACAGGGTGCAGCTATGGGGACAATCTGTGCACCCTCCTTTGTCAACTTTTACCTGGGCTGGTGGGAAAGACAAATATGGGCAGAGAAACCCACCGCTACATGGATTTTGTAATCACATGGCACAGTTACATTGATGACATTCTGATCATCTGGGAGGGTACAATCCCAATGTTACAGGATTTTGGTAACACCCTCAATACAAAGAGTTTGAATCTTAAATTCACTTTGGAACACAGTGAGGAGGAAGTGAATTTCCTGGATCCCAAAATCAGAAGGCAGAATTACTACTAACTTTTACAGGAAGCCATCTGCAGCCAACAATATACTGAGAGCCACAAGCTCACACCCAACCACAATAAAAGACAGTATCCCATATGAGGAATATCTAAGAGCGAAACGCAACTGCACTACCCAGCAAGATTTCAAAAGGGCAGCAGATGGCATAAAAATACGCCTTAAAAAAAAGGGGATACACAAACAAAACCCTAAAAAGAGCTTACAAAAAACACAAGAAAAAGACAGATCAGAGATCCTAAACAAAAAACGAAATGTAACAAAAAGACAGATCAGAGATCCTAAACAAAAACAAACCAAATGTAACAAGAAAAAGACAGATCAGATATCCTAAATAAAAAACCAAATGTAACAAAAAAACAACTAGAATACCCCCCCCCCCCCCGATAATAACCTATAATACACAACACCAACAAATCAGACAAACACTAAAAAAGCACTGGTAGATCCTGAAAAGAGACCCAATAATGGGCCCATTAATACCAGATAACCCAATTATCACCTTTAGAAATTGATCAATAAGGGACCATCTTGTAAAGAGCCATTACTCAAACGAGGCAAAATACACAAAGTGCTGCAAAGTAATAGGCACTTTCAGATGCGAAGGTTGCACAATGTGTCAGTATATCAAACCGAGTAGGACCATCACGTTTCCTACAGGACAAATAATCAAACAAAACCATTTTGCCAACTGTAACACCACTGACGTAATATATGTACTGATGCCCAAGATTCTACATCGGCAAAACTAATAGAAAATTGAAGGTCCGCATGTACAAACACATAAAAATTAAAAACCTACTCACGCCGGTGGGCAGACATTATGCCTTGTACCACGATTGTTCCCCAAAAGACACCAAGTTTTAGGCAGGATACACCAACATCCAAGGGGGGGGGGGGCAATATACAGAACAAAACTTTACAGAAAAGAGTCAAAATGGATTATGAAATTAAGAGCTTCATTTCACCCAGGTCTGAATGACACCTGTAGTTTTGTTCCATTCCTCAAAACGTGGCTATATACAAATATAAACTTAACTCCTAGCCCATCCCCTAAAACCCAGACAACCATATTAAACAATAAAAAGGTTATACTTATACCTAATTATCTTATTAAGCATAGAAACAATAATAAACAGCCCAGAAACAAACATAACTACACAAACGTAAGATTACACCCCAAAACCTAGAAATTATTACAGAATAATTCCCCACACACACTCGTCGTTTAATGAAAATTATGTAAATACACAAACTATAAAAGGATGGTGACACCCACCGATCAGATGCCTTAGCTCTTTAGTAAGCCTAATCCCCAATAGACGCTATTGCCACAAAAAGCCTTGCTTAGAACACATTAGCGCCGTTTCTAACCAACAAAATGGCGCCTTGCATCAGAAGAGACCCAAATGAAAGCCGGAAGGGGCCGTCCAGACGGAAGTGAGATCGCGCACAATGTATGCGCACTCACAATCTGTAAATATACAACTTGCTACAAACTGAGAGCAGTGATGAAACTTGCTACAACTGAGAATTTGTGATTGCATTGAGTATTTTGAATGTACTTTAAAACACTGTTATATGTTAAATACAAATGTAAATAAGCTACCAGTCTTAGAAAATTACATATTGTAATATACGACAGGCCCTTCTAAATACTCCCATCAAAGGTAGTCTACAAATCCAGGAACCCGGGATACAGACAGACTAACCCTTCCCCCCAAAAATATCTGACAGTGTGTTTGCATTTGTTTTTAGATAG
Organism: Gastrophryne carolinensis; assembly: GCA_027917425.1. Taxonomy (NCBI): domain Eukaryota; kingdom Metazoa; phylum Chordata; class Amphibia; order Anura; family Microhylidae; genus Gastrophryne; species Gastrophryne carolinensis. Next base: position 125,685,777 of record CM051236.1, read on the forward strand.
AGCACCTGCCTATAGTGCTCCTGCATTTCTACCAAAACCATGTTTTAAAGCTTGCTGTAGTGCATTTAACTCTGATCAGGGGCAATCTATTTAAGGCCATCTGAAAGTGTGTTTGCACTTGATTTTATGCCCAGTCCTTGCAAGCCTAGTTAGTGTTATAGATCACACACACCAGCCTATAGTGCTCTTGCTTTTCTACCAAAACCATGGTTTAAAGCTTGCTGTAGTGCATTTAATTCTAACCAGGGGCATCCCATTTAAGGCCATCTGACAGTGTGTTTGCATTCATTTTTAGCAAGAGAACCTGCCTATATTTCTCTTGCTTTTTTACCAAAACCACGTTTTAAAGCTTGCTATAGTGCATTTTACTCTGACCAGGGGCATCCCATTTTAGGCCATATGACAGTGTGTTTGCATTTGGCTTTATGCCCAGGCCTTGCAAGCCTAGTTACTGTTACAGATCACACACACCTGCCTATAGTGCTCTTGCTTTTCTACCAAGACCATGTTTTAAAGCTTGCTGTAGTGCATTTAACTCACTCTGACTGGGGGCAATCCATTTAAGGGCATCTGATAGTTTTTACATTTGGTTTTATGTTGAAGTGCCGATGGGCTAGTTAGTGTGAAAGGCCAGACATAGTTACACACCTGCCGCTGTTGTGTAAAAATCGGGGCGTTTTTTACACCCACTGAGAGGGAGGACAAACTGACCTACTACAGAGGCATCTTACGTAGTAAGTTGGCCTATGCCTATCCGCGTCATTGTCCATTGTCTCGCAGGCCTCTGGGCTCACCTTCCACTGTCATGACGTGCTGGGGAGGGGTGGAGTGGCAGGAGCAGTACCAGCTCCATCAGCAGCAGTCTTCAGAGTGGCAGAAGTCTTCAGTTGCTAATGAGTAGCTTTCTTCACCCACATAGTGAGGCAACTCATGAGCAGCAGGTAGACCTGGAGCAGGACCTGAACCAGCAGGTGGTGGCACACCTTGACATGACCATTCCAACATACCTTGAGTATCCACTGGACTTTCTAGGCAGCCAAACTTGATCTGTGACCACAGCTAGCGGAGTTTGCCCTGGGAAAGCTCTCCTACTCTGCCAGTATTGTGCCATCAGAGCAGGTTTAGTACGGCAGTACCACAAGGAGAACTCATCTGTTCACGAAAAATGTGTCTGACCTTTTACAGTAACTAGGCCCTGAAGACTTTAACAGACATTAAGTAATGCCCAGCTGATCACCAGCCTAAGTTCAGGTGCCAACCCCCAATCTAACACCGCCGTCTTCACCTATAGACAAGCCCCTGCTTACATTACACTCCTGTTCAAACATGGCTGCCCTCAGGACTTAAGGGCGCAAAGGATGGCACCTGAGGTTGCAAAGGCTGATGTACAACAGGGCAAAACTAACAGTACACAGGGGAAGTCGGAGATAGCCGGGTCTGCAACAGATTATCAGTCCTACCAGTGTCTTGACAAAAGGAGGTCAAAGCCATAAGTCAGAGGGCCGCAGTATCCAAAGGGTCAGCCAAAAATTGTAGTTGAGATGCAAACAAATCAGGTCAGCAGGAAGTAAACTAACAGCATAACATACCAAGCTAGACGCTATCACAGGCAGTGTGTTCTGAGGCCTGGACAGCCTTGTGTGACTGCTGACCAATGGTAGGTTGGAAGGCCGTGCTGCACAGCAGTTGCTTAATTGACACTCTACTCCCAGTGAGCCAGACAGAACCTCTGAGTTAACCCTTTCGCTGACCACAGCGAGCTGCAATATGCTGCGGCAAGGCATATGAGGAGCGGACCCCTAGATGTGTTTCCGCAATGATGTTTCAATACTCTGAGTGCGGACAGATAAACGCTTGGCTCTAACATTACCCCTCCCCTGAGGAGGGGCCTCTGGACCCTCTACTCTGGGTTTCTCAGGATGAGCTAAATGGAACTTCTTAACTAACGCCTTGGCATGGACTCGGCGAGCTGGTACCCAACTTCTCTCCTCTGGCCCATATCCCTTACAGTCAATTAGATACTAAAGAAAATTCCTTACCCAGTGGGAGTCAAGGATTTTATTAATTTCGAATTCAGGCTCTCCCTGGACTAATCAGAACAAAGTTGCAGTCCAGCGTCTCCATAAAATATAACTTTTAATCCAGTTCCCATAAAAACGATTGTGGTACAAAACGTGAAGATGGGCCGAGCCCCAAGAAACAGCAGCAAATGTGACGCGTTTCAGGCCCGGGTGGGCCCTTAGTCATACAATTCAATGAAGTGAGCAGACTCTATTTATATGCAAGATTAGTTAATAGAAACACTTACCTCCCACCCGAGAGACACCTGTTGTTCCATGCCGGGCAGCGGTCCGGAAGAAGGAGCGTGCATAATGCTATTCTGATTGGAGAGGCGGCAGCCAATAGATCGTAGTTATCCGGCCAGCGTCAAATGACGTCCTAAAGCCGCGTAATATGGATAAGTGATTTGCGCAGTGGCACCGCAAGAAGCGTTAGAAGCATTGGCTGGTCTATAATAGCTACGTGTTATAGATACGTAGTTTACGTAGTACCGCCGCTGGGAGCGCTAGAAGCGCTGGCTGATCAATGATAACCGCGTTAAATACGGGCAAGCATGTAATATCCAATCATTGGAGGAACCTCAGCCTAAGGGAAAATACTAGTTGGACAATATTAAATGGCCCTATTGTAGCCTATAATACATACGTAATTGGCGTAGTATACCGGCAGCAACCGCTGTCAGCGCCACCAAAGAGATGCTAATTAGTATGCAATCCCTACACAGACCACCTAGCCTCCGCTAATTCAAAGCGGAGAGCATTGCTGATAAAAACGGTCATAAAGAACAACGATATTGAAATTTCTAAGCCTCTTTAAAGGTGCCTCTGACCAAAAGTATATATGGCCATATTAGAACCACACTGCACATGCTGGTTAAAAGGCCGGTGTAACAGAAATAATAAAACGGGGCACTGTACATGTATTCCAAAAAGCCGCCAGGCGCTACAGTTTCATAAAGCCTATACCCTTAGTGCGGTCCTAAAAGCCTAAGTCCTAAATCTACCCCCTTAAAGTTAACCTAAACCCACTTCCCCATATATATCTCTGTATCTCCCTCCATTGGTTTACTACCGATGTCAATACAAATGTATGAAGGTATTGCTAGTATGGAGGCCAAGTGAGAAAACCCCCCCATAGGTCAAAATGCTAAGTGTATACTTGCCCTAGATACCGTGAAACCTGACCTTACCCTAACATGGACAGGGCACCTCCTAAAGCTCCGCCGTGTATTTTTTATATGTATTCTAGTCATCTTCAACATTGTAGGATTGTATTTGGCTAAATGGCCATCCGGCCCTGTACTACAGTGCCTATCCATAATGATTTAAGAGTATATTGAGCTAAATGGCCATACGGCCCTGTGCCTGAGTATATTGCCCTGATTAGGCTATCCGAGCTATCCAAGCCATGATCCAAAAAAATTGTAGGTAGGACAGTGGGGGCGAGGGGATGGAAAGGAGGGAAGGGGGAGAAAGGCAAGGAGAGAGGGGGAGGGAAAAAGAGGTAATATAACTAAAAACCAATTAAACTTATTAAACCCTAACCCTGTCTGCTCACTCCACAGAATTATAGTGCTTTAAATTAATTAAAAATATCATCTTTGTTGAAAAGATTGATTAAAAGCACTGGCTGTCTCCCTGATAGAATGAAATTTAAGCTACATGCCAAATAAGTAAATTGGGTGATCACACTTGTAAAAATTAATCTATGAAAAGAGAGAGATCCATTCTGTCATTAAGTCCCTCAGGGATACGTGTTGCCAATCGTAGGATCCATCTTACTTCAGCACGTAGTAATTTTCTGTGCAGGTCCCCCCCCCTAATATTATTCTGTATTTTCTCCAGTACTGTTACGATCAGAGTGGAAGAATCACCTTCATGACATCTTTGACAATGCCTGGCGACATTTGATTTTGGTAACAGTCCTTTACACTGATATATGTGCTCCAGAAACCTTGTCTTTAATTTGCGTGTGGTGCAACCCACATACTGTAGTTTGCATCTCAGACAAGTCACCAGGTAGACCACCATTCTCGAATTACAATTGAAAAAGCCAGAACTCATATAACTTTTTCCGGTGGACAGTGATTCAAATACTTTAGATTTGGACATAAATTTACAGCATGCACAACGCGGTTGACCGCATGCATATGATCCCTTACATTCCAACCACGTGGACGACTTTGTGTCTTCTTTCCGTAGTAATGATGGAGAGAGCCTACTGGCTATGGTTGGAGCCCTGGACTAATACTGGTGGAGGAGGGGAAGTGATGGGCGCAGAGTTAGCAGCAGACTTAAGCAAGGAGACATGAAATGAATTGGAGCATTTGAGGGATTCTGGAAGGGCTACCTTGTATGTGACTCTATTGACCTTTTGAGAATTGGTTAAGGCCCAATGACCTTTGGACCAAGTTTGGCAGAGGGTTGTCTTAGGGCAATATTATGTGTGGAAACCCAGACAGGAGTTCCTGGGATAAACTCAATCCCTTTGCAACGGTGGCGGTCAGCAAACCTTTTCTGTTACTCTGATGCACAAAGGATATTCTGCTGAACCCTTGACCAGATGTCAGACATATGTGATAACCAACCTTCCAGGGCAGGTAGATTTGAGGCATAACCAGAGAAAGTGGAGAATTTTGGATCTCAACCATTGACACACTGGAAGGGAGACATCCCAGTTGAAGAGTGTATGGTGTTATTAAAGGAAAACTCTGCAAATGGTAAGAAATTTGCCCAATCAAGTTGGCAATCTGAGATGTAGCAACGAAGATACTGTTCCAACCGTTGGTCTGCGGATGGAAGGCCGAGGAAAAGGACAGGGAAATACCCAAACGTGCACAAAAGGACCTCCAAAACTGTGAAACAAACTGGACCCCTCTATCAGAGACTATATTTTCAGGGATTACATGTTATCTGAACACATGTTCAACAAATAACTGAGCTAGCTCCTTAGCTGTTGGGAGTTTGTTGAGTGGTACAAAATGGGCCATCTTACTAAATCTATCAACTACTACACAGATCGCAGTGTAACCTTGAGACTTGGGCAATTCTACAACAAAGTCCATGGCTATGTGTGACCAGGGTTTTTCAGGAACTGGGAGTGGTGAAAGGGTATCAACTGGAGAGGTACGTGGAGACTTACAGCGGGCACAGATGGAACATGCTTTCACATAGGCTTTGGCAACCTCAGACATAGAGGGCCACCAGACTAGACGAGACAACAAGGACAGGGTCTTTTTCTCCCCTGGATAGCCTGCAGTCTTAGAGTCATGGAACTGTTGTAGGATCTGCAACCGGAGCGACAAAGGAACAGACAATCTTGAGGTTTACCTGGTGGGGACTCTGATTGATAGGGTGATAACACTGCTAAGAGGTCTGGAGAGAGCAGGTCTGTGGAGATGGCAGCTACGATACAGTGGGAAGGCAAAATGGGTTCCTTAACCAGTTCTGGGTGAGGCAGTGACTCCTCAAAACTTCTAGATAATGCATCAGCCTTAATGTTTAATGATGCGGGTTTATAGGTAATAGTGAAGTTAAACCGACTAAACTGAAAAAGAGGGCCCACCTTGCCTGTCTTGAATTAAGGCGCTTGGCCCCTTCAATATACTCTAAGTTCTTATGGTCTGTGAAGACTGTTACTGGTATGGATGAACTGCCCCCTCCAGCCAGTGTCTCCACTCCTCGAATGCCAGTTTGATCCCTAATAGTTCCCGATTGCCTATATCATAATTTCTCTCTGCAGGGGAAAACTTTCTAGAAAAGAAGGCACATGGATGTAACCGCTCAAGAACACCGGAATACTGGGAGAGAACCACCCCTACACCAAGCTCAGAGGCATCCACCTCAATGAAAAAGGGGTGCTGGACATTGGAATTTACCAGGGTAGGAGAAGAACAGAAGGCTTCCTTAAGGTGAAGAAAGGCTTGAATAGCTTTAGGAGGCCAGTGGGCTGGATCTGCCCCTTTTCGGGTCAAATCAGTAAGCGGAGACACAACTGAAGAGAAATTCTTAATGAACTTTCTATAAAACATTTGCAAAGCCAAGGAAGCGCTGTAAGGCTTTCAGATTACAGGGTTGGGGCCAGTCCTGAACAGCCTCTACCTTAGCTGGGTCCATGATTAGTCCCTGATCAGACACAACATATCCAAGGAAAGGGACACTCTGGACTTCAAACTGGCACTTCTCTAGCATCTTCTTGGCATATAGGCGGTTCTCTCTGAGTTTTTGCAGGACCATCCCCACATGTTTACGATGCTGGGGCAAAGACATGGAGTAAATCAAAATATCATCAAGGTAAACCACCATGAATTTCCCTAGAAACTCCCTGAAGATATCATTGACAAAATCTTGAAACACGGCAGGTGCATTACACAAGCCGAATGGCATCACAAGATATTCATAATGACCATCTTTGGTATTAAACACAGTCTTCCATTCATCACCCTGTCGAATTCTGACCAGATTATATGCCCCACGGAGGTCCAATTTAGTAAATATCTTGGCCCCCACCACCTCACTCAATAGAGCATCAATGAGTGGAAATGGGTATTTATTCTTGATGGTTATCTTATTTAACCCTCTATAGTCGATGTATGGCCGCAGACCCCCATCTTCTTTCTCAACAAAAAAGAAACCTGCCCCTGCTGGTGATGTGGATGGGCGAATAAAGCCCTTTTCCAGATTCTCTTTAATCTATTGCTTCATGGCAAGATTTTCAGGCCCAGACAGATTATAAAGCCTGCCATGTGGTGGCATGGTGCCAGGAAGCAATTCAATAGGGCAGTCACAAGGCCTATGGGGAGGAAGGGAGCCATCGGCCTGAGGTGAAAATACAAAAGCAAACTTGTGATAAGGCTGTGGCAACCTATCAAGACAGACACTGGACAAATTTATAGGCATGGATAAACACTTTTGAAAACATCCTGGACTCCATTTTACAATTTGACCACTCCCCCAGTCAAGACTCTCAGTGTGGATAGCACCCACCTTAATCATAATATCAGGCGTTTTGGACAAAGGTTTCCCCTGCTGCAGAGGACAATCATCTATTGCCAAGACAGACAGGGGTTCAATCAAAGCCTCAGAGGGAATTCCCAGAGAGGGGGCAAAGGCAGTATCCATAAAATTTCCTGTTGCGCCACTGTCCAGAAAGGCCTTGATTTGAACCTTATGGGTTCCCCAGGAAATTGTTACTGGCAACCACAACTTATTAGATCTAAGAGGAAAAATCTCTTCAGTCTCTCTGCTTCAGACAGCTTAGTGGAGCCCAGCTGTACAGGTTCTATGGCTGGAGAGGTGGGGCATTGCTGAGGTGGTTGAACCATAGAGGCTTGTGCCAACTTTTCCTGTTGGCGTTCCTGGACACGCCGGTCAATGCGGATGGCCAGGTGCATTGCCTCATCCAAGGACTTTGGAGGGGGAAAATTAATCAAAATGTATTTTATGCCATCTGAAAGACAGAGTCTGTATTGACTTCTCAGGGCTGGGTCGTTCCATTTACAGCACACAGCCCACCGACAGAATTCTGCAGAGTAGTCCTCGGCTGACCTGTGCCCCTGCCGCAGGGACCTCAGATTGGCATCAGCTGTGGAGGCGAGATCTGGGTCTGCATATAGGATTCCCATGGCCTGGAAGAAGCCGTCTACTGATTGGAGTGCTGTATTTTCTGGGAGGAGACTGAATGCCCAGGTTTGGGCATCTCCCTGGAGCAGGGATATAACTATGCCCACTCTCTGGGACTCAGACCCGGAAGAGTGGATACGAACATGAAAATATAGTTTGCACAAATTTTCAAAGTTTAAAAAAATCTTGCAATTTACCAGAAAAATTTTCGGGCAGGGGTACTTTCGGTTCAACAGGTGAAGCTGCACTTGTAACTAGTGGCTGGTTTTGGTCTCCCTGAGCAACAATCTGTTGACTGAGTTGTTCCACAGCACTGGAAATTTTTTGGATCTGTTCCTGCACAAAATCCATGTTTTTTCTCTTTTTTTTTTTGTGGCCTGTGATAATATAATGCCCAGCTGATCACCGAGTTCAGGTGCCAATCCCCAATCTAACACCGCCATCTTCACCTATAGACAAGCCCCCGTTTGCCGGGAGACATTACATGCCTGCCGAACACGGTTGCCCCCAGGACTTAAGGGTGCAAAGGATGGCACCTGAGGCCCAAAGGCTGATGTACAACAGGGCAAAACTAACAGTACACAGGGGAAGTCAGAGATAGTCGGGTCTGCAACAGATTATCAGTCCTACCAGCCTACCAGTCTCGACTACGTAGTCGAGATGCAAACAAATCAGGTCAGCAGGAAGTAAACTAACAGCATAACATACCAAGCTAGACGCTATCACAGGCAGTGTGTGCTGAGGCCTGGACAGCTTTATATGACTGCTGACCAATGGGAGGTTGGAAGGCTGGGCTGCGCAGCAGTTGCTTAATTGACACTCTACTCCCAGTGAGCCATACAGAACCTCTGAGTTAACCCTTTCGCTGACCACAGCAAGCTGCAATACGCCGCTGCAAGGCATATGAGGAGCGGGCCTCTAGACGTGTTACTCTGTGTTTCCGCAATGATGTTTTAATACTCTGATGAGTGCGGACAGGTAAACGTTTGGCTCTAACACTTTAAAAGGAAAAGAATGGTGCAACTCTCAGAAGAACGTATGTGGTGTGCATTGATAAGGGCAGTTCAATGCTCTACAGTAGGCTTAACCCTTTAAATGTCAAGCCCCCGGAATAGCCCCCCCCCCCCCCCCCCGCTTCAGCAGCAGCAGCTGCTAACTGTAAAGAAAAAAAAAAAAAAAAAAAATGACTTTACTTACCTGTGGCCGTGCTGTCTCCTGACAGGTCTCCTCTTCACTGGGGGGGCCTCTTTCAGTGTCAGTGTCTTTATTTTTTACCAGTTCACAAGGATTGGATTGGACAACAGCAGCAGATGTGTAACTATGTATGTCCTTTCAACAGGAACAAATTGGTAAAACTGCTATGTACATATGTGGTATGCACAGATGAGGAAAATTCAGTGCACTCCAGTACAATTTAAAACTGCTTATTTTTGGACAACAGCAGCAGGTTTGTAACGATGGAGAGACTGACCTGTGTGAATTTCAGAACACCGGGTGTGAACCCTGATTGTGGAGACTGTAACTCTGCTCACCTCTCGACCGGGAAGCCTGGAGTCTAAGGCCCAACCTGGTATTCACTAGAGCCTCTGATGGTGAGGATAGGCTGGGCTGCAGGAAGGCCCCAGGTCAGGCAACCTAGGAGTGGGTTTTGCAGAACTCCAGGTAGGAGACAGACCAGAGCTGATCTGGGAGTGTGAGGCAAACTGAAGTCGTGGGCTGGCAGATCTGGATCAAAGTCGAGAAACAAGCAGAGGTCGTGGGCAGGCAGAACAGGATCGTGGTCACAAAACAAAGCCGAAGTCGTCAGGAAAGCAGGATCGTAGCCAGAAGCAAGCCGGGTCGGTACACAGGAAGGAATCACAGGAACTCAGGAGCATGCAGGGAAAAGACCAACTGGCAATTTAGGACAGGCCTTGTCTGTTTTTATAGGCCCCTGCACATGCTCAGTAGAGAGGACTCACAGGCGGCTTCTGCTGGTCAACAGGAGGAACAGTCCTGGTTCTCAGAGATAAGCGAACAGGCGCCCTCTGCTGGACTACAGAGGGAACAGTCCTGGTTCTCTGACAGTGAAGATGAATCAGGCATGGATCAGCCAAGATTTCCACCCACCAATGTCTGATGCATCAGAGAAGATTGATCATGTTGCCACACCAACACTTCAGAAATATGAATAGTGCAAAACAGATTTAAGGCACTGCTCTCCAGTTACAGATATTCCTCCGCATCAGACCACAAGTAATTATTGAGGAAATGCATTATGTAAAGCTTAACTTTTAATAATATTCTTAGGATAACATATATGTACCCAACATTTTTATATGTTCTCTTCAAGCTGCTGCCAACTCCAGGGTGCGCCTTTCAGGCAATATATGAGCTCCTTGTGTTGCTGCCAAATCCAGGGTATGTCTTTCAGCTATATTAAGGGCTCCTCATGCTGCTGTCAACTCCAGTGTGTCTTTCAGGCAATATAAGGCCTCCCCATGCTGCTGCCAATTCCAGTGTGTCTTTCAGGCAATATATGGGCTCCTCATGCTGCTTCCAACTCCAGGGTGTGTCTTTCAGGCAATATATTGGCTCCTAATGCTGCTGCCAAATCCAGAGTGTGTCATTCAAGTAATATATGGGCTCCTCATGCTGCTGCCAACTCCAGTGTGTTTTTCAGGCAATATATTGGCTCCTCTGTCTGCTGACAACTCCAGGGTGAGTCTTTCAGGCAATATATGGACTCCTTGTGCTGCTGCCAACTCCAGTGTGTGTCTTTCAGGCAATATATGGTCTCCTCTTGCTGCTGCCAACTTCAGTGTGTCTTTCAGGCTTTATATGGTCTCCTCATGCTGCTGCCAACTCCTGGGTGTGTCTTTCAGGCTGTATATATCTCCTCATGCTGCTGCCAACTCCAGGGTGTGTCTTTCAGGCAATATATTGGCTCCTAATGCTGCTGCCAAATCCAGAGTGTGTCATTCAAGTAATATATGGGCTCCTCATGCTGCTGCCAACTCCAGTGTGTTTTTCAGGCAATATATTGGCTCCTCTGTCTGCTGACAACTCCAGGGTGAGTCTTTCAGGCAATATATGGACTCCTTGTGCTGCTGCCAACTCCAGTGTGTGTCTTTCAGGCAATATATGGTCTCCTCTTGCTGCTGCCAACTTCAGTGTGTCTTTCAGGCTTTATATGGTCTCCTCATGCTGCTGCCAACTCCTGGGTGTGTCTTTCAGGCTGTATATATCTCCTCATGCTGCTGCCAACTCCAGGGTGTGTCTTTCAGGCAATATATGGGCTCATCGTGCTGCTGCCAACTTCAGTTTGTCTTTCAGGCAATATATGGGCTCCTCATGCTGCTACCAACTCCAGGGTGACTTTCAAGCAATATATGGTCTCCTCATGCTGTTGCCAACTCCAGGGTGTGTCTTTCAGGCAATATATGGGCTCCTCATGCTGCTGAAATCTCCAGGGTGTGTCTTTCAGGCAATATATGGGCTTCTCGTGCTGCTGCCAATTCCATTGTGTCTTTGAGGCAATATAAGGGCTCCTCATGCTACTGCCAACTCCAGTGTGTCTTTCAGGCTCTATATGTTCTTCTCATGCTGCTGCCAACTCCAGGGTTTGTGTTGCAGGCTGTATATGTCTTATCATGCTGCCAACTCCAGGGTGTGTTTTTCAGGCAATATATGGGCTCCTTGTGCTGCTGCCATATCCAGGGTGTGTCTTTCAGGCAATATAAGGGCTTCTCATGCTGCTGCCAACTCCAGTTTGTCTTTCAGGCAATATATGGTTTTCTCATGCTGCTGCCAACTCCAGGGTGTGTGTTTCAGGCTGTATATGTCTCATCATGCTGCTGCCAACTCCAGGGTGTGTCTTTCAGGCAATATATGGGCTCCTTGTGCTGCTGCCATATCCAGGGTGTGTCTTTCAGGCAATATAAGGGCTTCTCATGCTGCTGCCAACTGCAGTTTGTCTTTCAGGCAATATATGGTCTCCTCATGCTGCTGCCAACTCCAGGGTGTGTGTTTCAAGCAATATATGGTCTCCTCATGCTGCTGCCAACTCCAGGGTGTGTGTTTCAGGACTTATATGGACTCCTCATGCTGCTGCCAACTCCAGGGTGTGTGTTTCGGCCAATAGATGGGCTCCTCATGCTGCTGCCGTCTTCAGGGTGTGTCTTTCAGGCAATATATGGGCTCATCGTGCTGCTGCCAACTCCGGGGTGTTTGTTTCAGGCAATATATGGGCTCCTTGTACTGTTGCCAACTCCAGGGTGTCTTTCAGGAAATATATGGGCTCCTCATGCTGCTGCAATTTCCAGGGTGTGTCTTTCAGGCAATATATGGGCTCCTCATGCTGATGCCACCTCAATGCTCTGTCATTGTGCTCTGTCAGTTATTCTAATGGCGATGCCTCTGATCTACATATCATACTTCTTTACAGTATTATTTCACTAACCCAGCACGCATCCTAAGCGTGTTACAGCAAGGCAAAATTTTCACATCTCCAGGGTGTGTCATTCAGGCAATATAAGGGCTCCTCATGCTCATCCTCCTTTTTTCTGCCCTTTCCACATTCCTCCATCTTTCTGGATTTCTCAGAACCTCTCCATCTTTCTCTCTTTTACACATTTCCTTCATCTCTCTTTCTTTTCTACATTATCTTCATCTTTCTCTTGTCGCCATTCCCTTTCTTTCTTTTCCACATTCCCTCTATATTCCTAGTATGTCACACCCCCCACTTCCCGATATTCATGACACTTGGGAAACCGGCCTGTAGAGGGCGATCTTGCAGAGATTACATGGAAAAAAGGAGCCCCTCCTGGTCCATAAGTACTGGGTTCCTTCCACTATTTCTCAGTCTTTTCGTCTCTGCAGTCGGCGAAGCATTCAGAAGATGACTCTCCTTAAAGCTGCAGGTAGCCGGGCTTGCTCCCGGCCCCTTTTTTTCTCTATTTCTGTCTGAAACTCTTTAAACCTGTTTGGTTATATTGCATGCCTCCCAGCCCTGGCTGTGTGGTTCAGGCAAAGGTAGATACATACACCTTCTGGTGTATACAGGAGTATTACACCTCCGTGAGACCCAAATGTGGGTAGGCGGCTTCCGGGTTGGTGTTCCCGGCATGGGATGCCCCTGTCCCTTTATAATCCCCTTGTGCCTTATGGGTGCATTTCTATCCTCTCCCCTTTGTTCTCCTTTAACCCTGCTGGGTAAAAAGGAGGGGGAAGGGGGGCATTATCTAGGCTTATTTGTCACCTTGCACAAAAAAAAAAAAAAAAAAAAGATATATAAAATAAGTCTTTATTTCTTATTTTTATTATGTATGTTTGCATTTTTTGCTTACCTATTAATGCTCTTTGTTTCTGTCTGTGTTCAGATTTGAATTTTCCCTCCATATTTGGCCATGTGATCCTGGAAGTGGGCGGGGCTTAGGCATGCTTTTATTCAGAGAGCACCTGGTATGCTCTGTTTGACTTCCTGTTTCCTGCTTCCCTGTGGCCTTACCTCATGATGTGAGCTTATTGCATGGGCTGTGAGTACCCTTCAGCTTGCCTGAAGGGAGTTTTTTCTGTCATTTATTTATATTGTGTGCATTTGGTGACTTTTTGTTTTCTCTGTAGGTGGAAACTCCTTATTTAAAAGGGGGTTTCTCCTGGTCCTTATAAAAAAAAAAAAAAAAAGCCCTTAAGCCTTATTTGGGGGTCCATTTGTGTTTCAATCTTCCCACTTGGGAATATTTAAAGGGGCATCCCAGGTAGCAATTGCGTAAATCCCATATGTACTTGGCGACTATAATCAATTATAGTATAAATACTAAACACCATATGGAGGCATCCTAGGATAACGGACATGCAATTCCCTCTGCACAGACTCGGCAATGTTTTGGATGTGGGGCATCCCTTGTTGGGGATAACGGCTAATGCCTCATCTCCTACTCCGCCATGTCTTGTCCGTACCCCCAATGATATTGTCATGGGTGGTGAGTCGCATGCTGATTTATGTGCCAGATTGGCTCATCTTTAAAGATTAATGTCTACCTCTGTGCCTAAGAAGGCCTCAGCTAAAAGAAAGCACTTGACTCATGCTGCTCCGGCAAGTGAGTCAGACACTTGTGAATTGTGTGATTGGTCTGATCCTTCTCAGTTAGAAGAAGGAGAATTATATGAGGAATCAGATGTTTCTGATGAACAGAAATTTGTTTGTACTGAGATTGAGCAGGGTGAAGCAAGTGTTGTGGATACCCCAAAAGCTCTTGCTCAGTTATTTGAGGTTTTGGTTATTACTCCTCCTGAAGTAGTCCCTCCTCAAAAAGGGGAATTCTTGGAGTCTCTAAACCTCGTTTAGAATTTCCAAATCAAAAGCATTTTGATGAAATTATTCTTAAAGAATGGGAGAAGCCTGCGCGGCTTCCTGGCATTCCCTTGGGCTGGGACAAGAAATATCCCTTCCCAGCTGATACTGTTAAGCGTTGGTCATCACCACCTGTGCCCACCTCTCTGGGCATGTGTACACTCACTGCACGGATGGGTTAAATGCGGAGGACTAATTCCTATGTGTGCGCAAGCATAAAATGGCCATCTATGCATTAATATTTAATTAATTAATACTCCACTACACTTAAAGATGGAGAGGATAAGCGTATTGGTCTAATGGCGTGCCACGCTTTTTCCAGTGTGGGCTCGGCCTTGCTGCCTGTTGGTGCTTCGGCACGCATGACAGTGGCTATTAGGTCTGTTTTGAGAGACCTAATGAATTACTCAGGGCTTGATCCGGCCTCTGATGAGTACGCCGCTCTTAAGCGATGTGAGATGTTTGCATCTTTTGTACTTTCTGCCTTAGATGATACTCTGCTCATGTGCAGCAGAACCTCTGCCTTGTTAATCGCCATCCGGTGGTCGGTATGGTTGCGGCAGTGGACAGCTGATATTGTAGCCAAGAAATCGCTTACAGCGCTCCCTTTTGTGGGATTGCGCCTCTTTGGAGAAAAATTGGATTCTGTCACTAAAGGAGGTAAATTACCTCAGTGTAAGAATCAACGTCGTTCCTTTCGTGGAATGGCCTCTTTTAACCCTTCCTTTCGGGGGTCTAGAGGATTGGCCTTTTCAGCCCCTAGAGGGAATGCATGGAATAGAGGAAAGGGACGTGGCCATCCAAGTCAGAATTGGGGGTCCAAAGCCAAATCTGCCACTAAGCCTGCTCTACAATGAGGGGGCGCCCTCACCCTTATGGGTGGGGGGACGGCTGCGGTTCTTCTTCCAGGTCTGGGTTCAGGAGGTATCAGACAATTGGGTTCTTGAAGTAGTCTCTTCCGGTTACAAACTGGAATTCGAGTCCCGGTCTCCTCCCAGATTTTTCATGTCCCGGATGCCGTCAGATCCGGCAATTGCGCAGGGACTGCGGGCAGCAGTAGCGAATCTGTTAAACATGGCTGTTATTGGCCTAGTGCCTCCAGCGGAAAGGGGTTTGGGGTTTTACTCCAACCTATTCACGGTACCCAAAAGGGACGGCTCTGTTCGGCCTATCCTAGACCTAAGGAGACTCAATTTATCCGTTTCAGAAAATTCCGCATGGAGTCTCTGCGATCAACGATCAATGCTCTCCGTCTGGGGGACTTCATGACATCAATAGACATCAAGGATGCTTATTTGCACATTCCTATTTTCCGGGTCACCAGAGATTTCTCAGGTTCTCGATAGAAGACCAGCATTATCAATTTGTGGCCCTGCCATTCGGCCTTACCTCGGCCCCAAGAGTCTTTACCAAGATGCTGGCAGGAGTGATGGCTATATTCAGGGTCCAGGGCATCCGCATTGTGCCTTTTCTGGACGATCTTCCTTTCGCGGCCTCCTCCCTCGAACAATCAGAGTTGGACACCAGGATGGTGGTCTCTACGCTAGAGAGGTTCGGATGGGTAATAAGTTACCCCAAATCCTCTCTCTGTCCGTCCAGGGAAATTCCCTTCCTGGGCCTGATTCTGGAATGGTTCTGATTAAGGACTTGATTTGTCTATTCTTGTCCAACCCTCGTCAGTCTATCCGTCTAGGGATGAGACTAATGGGATTGATGGTAGCTGCATTCAAGGCAGTCCCGTTTGCCCAGTTTCACATAAGGACGCTTCGACTCTTCCTCTTGGCAAAGTGGGACAGGTGCCCACTATCATTAAATCAGACTTGTCTATTGTCTCCCCACGTTTTGCAGTCCCTTCAGTGGTGGTTAATATCGCTCAACCTCCAGAAGGGCAAGTCATTTCTGACTCCGCGTTGGGAACTGGTTACCACAGATATCAGCCTGGTAGGCTGGGGGGGCTTCTGGAAGAAGCATCAGTTCCAAGGATTGTGGGGGCCTCAGGAGGCTCATTCTCCAATCAATGTATTAGAGCTTCGGGCCATACGCCTTGTTCTACTTCGACTGACCCATTTCTTACAGGGTCTGCCAGTTTAGATTCGGTCAGACAACCGAACAGCTGTTGCATACATCAATCACCAGGGAGGGACTCGCAGTTGGGGTGCCCTCCAGGAAGTGTCTCTCATCCTTCAGTGGGCAGAGATCAATGTTCCCTGCATATCAGCAGTTTACATTCCGGGGATAGAAAATGTGGAGGCGGACTCCCTGCGCAGGGGATGTTCTCGCCAGGGAGAATGGTCTCTCAATCCAAGAGTCTTTCAGTTCCTCTGTCACAAGTGGGGGACTCCACGGTTGGGCCTGTTGGCTTCTCGTCACAATCACAAGCTGCCAGCTTTTGTGTCTCTATCCCAGGATCCTCTGGCAGTGGCAGTGGATGCCATGTCTCTGGCCTGGAAGGATCTGGGGTTCCTATATCTGTTTCCCCCATTCTCCATGATCAGCGAAGATGGTGCGCAAGTTAGCAATGGAGGAGGCTGGCAGTGGATCGTGTCCATCTGCCTCTTCTTCCAGATCTCATCACTCAGGGTCAACTTTGTTACCCCAATTTACAAACGCTGGCTTTGACGGCATGGCTGCTGAAGTCTCCATCTTGAAAGAAGGTCTTTCTGATGTGGTTATTCAGACTCTTATTAGTGCTAGGAAGAAGTCTTCCTCTGTCATATAGGTCCTATATTGATTGGTGTGAATCCAGGGCTTTGCCCTGTAGAGTATTTTCTATTCCTAGAATTCTGGAATATCTGCAACAAGGTCTGGGTATGGGATTACAGATTAGTACTTTGAAAGGGCAAGTCTCTGCCTTGGCAGTTTTCTTTCAAAGATCGTTTGCTCTTCATCCTTTGGTTAAGACCTTTTTCCAAGGAGTCGCGCATGTGCGGCCTCCCAGAAAGCCTTTACTTCCTGTTTGGGATCTTAATTTGGTGCTTTCGGCTATGCAAGCTGCTCCCTTTGAGCCATTGCAGGATATTCCTCTTCCTATTCTTACTCAGAAGGTTGCCTTTTTGGTTGCTATTACTTCTGTCCACCGAGTTTCTGAATTGGCGGCTTTGTCTATTCAAGCCCCTTATTTTGAGAGGCATCAAGATAAGGTTGTTTTCCGTTTTAAACCGGATTTCCTTCCTAAGGTGGTGTCTGCTTTCCACCTAAATCAGGATATAGTTCTTCCTTCCTTGTGTCCTAAACCTAGTAACGACAAGGAAAGGGTCTTACATTCTTTGGATGTAGTTCGTTGTGTTAAGTATTATTTAGTTACTACCTCGGCCTTCTGCAAGACGGATGCCTTTTTTGTTGTGCCTTCTGGGCCCAAGAAGGGTTTTGCTCCTGCCAAATCTTCCCTTAGTAAGTGGATACGTCAGGCTATCATTGGGGCCTATATGGCGAAGGGGAAGGTTCCCCCTTTTCGTGTCACCACTCATTCTACTCGTGCTATTGGAGCCTCTTGGGCTTTTCAGCACCAAGCTTCTGTTGAACAAGTCTGCAAGGCTGCAATTTGGTCTTCTGTGCATACTTTTTCTAAGTTTTACAAGGTTGATGTGCGGGCCTCAGTGGATGCTGTTTTTGGCCGCAAAGTTCTGCAAGCTGCAGTAATTTAAGTTATGCATTATTCCTTTGGGATCCCCACCCATTATAGACACTGCTATTGGATGTCCCAAGTGTCATGAATATATGGAAGTGGGGGGTGTGACATACTAGGAATAATACCATTTTGTGAGATACTCACCTGTAAAATGGTTATTACGAGTATGTCACCCCCCCCACTTCCCCCGCCCTTTTTTGTTTGAGGGATCCTTTATATGGTGATTATTATTATTATTTCAAATAATTTTACAATGATTGAATATAATTGGCTCTTTTTGCTCTAAGGGATCCTTTATTTGATATTATTTTACAATTATTGAATATAATTGGCTCTTCCTGGTTCTTCACTGCTGTTTAAAAAGACTGAGGAATAGTGGGAGGAACCCAGTACTTATGGACCAAGAGGGGCTCCTTTTTTCCATGTCATCTCTGCAAGATCGCCCTCTACAGGCCGGGTTCCCAAGTGTCATGAATATCGGGAAGTGGGGGGTGTGACATACTTGTAATAACCATTTTACAGGTGAGTATCTCACAAAATGGTATTTTTTTTCTCTGTTTTGCATTCCCTTTTCCTTTCACTCTTTTTCACATTCCCTTTACCTTTCACTATTTTCCGCATTCCCTTCATTTAGCTGTTTTTTCCACATTGCCTCTCTCTTTCTCTCTCTTCTACACCCCTCCTCCCTCTCTTTTCAGTCTTTTTTTTACATTCCCTCCATTTCCCTATTTTTTCCACAATTCCTCTTCCTTTGTTTCTTTTTCGCATTCCATGCAACTTATTTTCCATTTTCATATTTCCTCCTCTTTTGCACTCCCTTCATCTGTCTCTTGTGGCATTCATTCCTGTGTTTAACAGAATTTTATACAGTAATAGACAAGAATAGGTCTAAAGAGAAACCAGGGAACTACAGACAGGTTAGTTCAACATCTGTGATGGGCAAGCTGTTTGAAGCTTGTGCTATTGTGGAGTATCTCTGTGAAGTATAGATTTATGAGGAATCACTCCTGCCAGACAAACCTAATCAGCTTTTATGAGGAGGTAAGTTCAAGACTGGGTCAGGGTGTCATTGGATGTCATATATCTTCACTTTTCTAAAGCATTTGATACTGTGCCACATAAATGACTGGTACAATTGATGAGAATGCTTGGACTTGAGAAAAATGTATGTGTGTGTATATAGGAAACAAAGGGTGGTTATAACCAGTACATACTCCGATTGGGTCACTGTTACTAGCAGAGTACTGCAGGGGACTGCTTTTTAATACATAAATTATATAGGATAAACCGTGAAATCTCATTATTTGCGAATGATACTAAGCTGCGTAAAGTAATTAATGGAAAAGAGGATTCCATGGAGCTACAAAATGATTTAGATTAATTGGATGTTTGGGCAGAAAAATGGCAAATGAAGTTAAATATAGATAAATGTAAGGCTATGCACATGGGAAGGAGAAATTGGTGCCATAATTACACACTAAGAGGTCAATTCAGAGCAAGGTAAGAATTCTCACTCCTATTTTAGGAGAGAAAACTGCCATTGACTTTCATTGTCTACTGGGTGTAAATTTTCACCTGGCTCTGAATCAGCCCCAAGCTAATCAATAAAAGTCAATGGCAGTTTTCTCAGTAAAAAAGGAGTGATAATTTATACCTGGCTCTAAATCAACCCTTAAATAGGGAAATTCTGGTTAAAACAATAGGAAAGGACCTAGGAGTTTTAGTAAATAATAAACTTAACTGTAGTTATCAATGCCAGGCAGCAGCTTCCAAGGCAAACAGGATCATAGGGTGCATCAAGGGGAGCATAAGTGCCCATGACCAGAGCATCATTTTACCCCTGTATAAGTCACTGGTCAGGCCCCATATGGAATATCGTGTACAGTTCTGAAGAACTTGAGCATGTTCACTGTACTGTACACTGAAAGATTAGGTTTATTTAGTCTGTAAAAGAAACACCCAAGGGGTGACCTAATAACTATGGGGTTATTTAAGAAGGGATAGCGCCAGGTAGTGCCTCGTAGCGGCAGGCTGCGCCTGGTGAACGCCGGGCGCTATACTCAAAACAACATTTAAGAAAGCGATTCTGCTGAGCACCTCTAACAGTGCCATGTAGCGTCACATGTATTAATCCAGGAGGCTCAGTGTATAGCGCCGGCACTCTAGGTTCCAGAGCGCCATGTAGTACCTGTCACTCTGTAGCACTCTCCCATACATTTCAATGGGCTTTCATTAGTTGTGTATAAAAAGCGTGTTTGGCAATTTTTTTTTTGTTGCTTAAATCATTGTGTGACCTCTCCTGGTTGCAAACACTTTTAGAAACTTTTTTGACTTTTAATATTTTTATGCAGAATTGTCATTACAGGTCTGGCACTAAAGTGTTATTGTCACAACACTGTGTTAAAACAATGTCATTCCATGTGTTTTCCCTTTGTTACTGGTGAACATGTATTCTAAAACAGATTATAACCACACAGCGCCCAGCTTTATAGCACCGACGCTCTGATGCCCGATATCCGCTTACAGGGTCTACTAGCGGTCGCTCTAAGCGCTGCTATACAGACGCTCATCTGGCAATACCTAGCGTTAATAGTGAATCAACCTCCACGTATCAATATATAAATTATTATATATTATTATTATTATTACTATTATTATTAATGTTTATTTATATAGCGGCATCATCTTCCGTAGCGCTTTACAAGGCGTGATTACAGACAAGGTAGAACATATAGTACAGGGAACAATACAAAACTAGATGCTATGAGGTTCCAATCAGGTGTTGTTAGTACAGAAGACAATAGGAAAGCGAGCCCTGCCCTTGCGAGCTTATAAGTCTAAAGGATGGGGGTGGAGACAAAAGGTAGGGATCACAAGTGGTAGAGTTGGGTTGCATGTGCTAGTTGAAGGTTATAGGAGTTACTTAAGCCAGGTTATATGCTTGTCTGAAAAAGTGAGTTTTGAGGGCACTTTTAAAGGCTTGGAGTGATGGAGAGTGACGGATTGCATTCCAGAGAAGTGGGGAGGCACATGAGAAGCCTTGAAGGTGGGAGTGCGAGGGGGTAACCAAGGAGAAGAACAGGAGAATGTCAGAGGCAGAGCGGAGGTTGCGCCTAGTTAGAGAGGGCTTTGTAGGTTAGTGTTAGAAGTTTGAACGGAACTCTCTGAGAGCCAGGTAACCAGTGGAGGGATTGACAGAGGGGAGCAGTGCTGAAGAAACAGGAGGAGAGGTGGATGAGGCGAGCAGCAGAGTTTATAATAGATTGGAGGGGTGCCAGTATGTATGTTGGCAAACCACAGAGCAGGGTGTTGCAGTAGTCCAGGTGGGATATGACCAAGGCATGCACTAGCATTTTAGTGGTGTCAGGTGAGGGGAAGGGACGAATGCTGGAGATATTTTTAAGTTGAAGACAACAGGTGGTGGCTAGGGAGTGAATGTGAAGTGTGAATGAGAGAGAGGAGTCCAGAATGACGCCCAGACACCGAGCTTGATGAGTTGCAGTTATTGTAAGATTATTTACAGAGATTGTGGCGTTAGAGAGGGGAGGGGAGTAAGATGGTGGGAAATTGACCAGTTCTGTTTTGCCCGTGTTCATTTGAAGGAAGCGAGATGTCATGAAGAGATGGCTGTTAGACAGTCAGGAGTGTATATTGAAAAAGTAGGGGACCGAGGACTGACCCAACAGACAGAAGACAGGAAAATCTGTCCCCCAAACTATTTAAAGCAAGGACTGTAAGTAAAACTCGGGGGCATCCAATAAGATTGGAGGAAAGACAATTCTTACACCAGTGTTAAAGGGAAATTGAGTGTACAAATTATAGGTATATTTTATTATACTTTATATTATTATAGATATTCCCAAATTATGTACCTGAATTCTTAAGTAACACTCAAATATGGTGGTGAACCTTAAACCGGACCTTCACCATGATTTATTGAAAAGCCCAAACCCTTAAAAAACTATTTCCCAGCATCTAAAGTTAATATATTTTACGTTTTTAGTCACTTACTTATTCTTTCCCCCACTGGGTTGCAACTCTGTTCAGGACTTTAGGAAACGGGCCCCGCCATCTTGACTCAGAAGCATCACACTTACTGAGGAGAGTGGGATAAAGTACAGGGGGCGGGTTATAGCTGTGCTTTGCTCAGACAGAGCAGAGCTGGGTCAGGAAAAGGTCAGCAATCCCAGAATGCAGAGCAGCACAGTCAGAAGGCACTTCCTGTTTGCAGGCTGCCTGACGTTCCATGAGCCGCCATCTTGGTGGTTTAAAGGCTCATAACATGCAGTAGATGCAGGTAGGATGATTTTTAATGTGGGCAATCTGTATGCACAGCGTGGGGGAAACATATAAGATAGGCTTTTATTCAGGGTGAAGATCCGCTTTAAATCTTGCCATGTTTATAGTGAACAGACCATGACAATAGACTATATTCACTCCTAGCTGCCAGAAAGATACCTCAATAGCGGGGGTGCCTCTGAGCTGCTGGTAATTTACTCTTGAAAAGGAATCCTTGAATTCCTAATTAGGTTGGCCCCCAACTCAGACACTATGTTTAGGTTCATTTAACTAAGAAATTAATGGGGATCATGAATTTCTTGGTTACAATATGATAGCATACATATTGAGGGAGTTATATCACTTTATAGAATATTTATCTAATCTCATAGAGGTGGGATGTAGGCAGATCCTTTAGATACCCAGACGTCTGAGAATGCTGCCACAGCCCCTAGTGTTGGTATATTAGGAGGCTGCCTGCAGTGCTATTGAGTCAATGGATGGGCCCGTTACCAGAATAAATGCACAAATGTATGTTTTGCTCTCTCTCTCTCTATTACATTTATTGTACTATAACTACGTATATCAAAGTATTTGAGGGAAAATATTTCTTCTTAGGACATTTCACTGGATGGTTGAGGAGAGCCTCAGTGACCATTGCTTGGTATCAGATTGATGGCCGCTGGGCTGATATGATTATTAGTATTTGCGATATTTAGAATATTAATCTCTAGTAGTAATATTGGAAATGATTGTGCAGCAAATATCAATTTTAATCATATTCCCCTCTAACAACCAGCATACTAAGGGACTTTTTACTGTGAGACAATAGAACTCTCTGCCAGAGGTGGTAGTCATAAAGAATACACTAAAAAAGTTCAAAGGTGGCCTGGATGCCTTCCTTGCATGTCATTACATTACCAGTTATGGCTACTAGATCACTAATACACAGACTGAACTGGATGGACTCCAGTCTTTTTTTCATCCTTAATCTTATATTTTATCTCTTTCATATTACCTCTCCTTTTTTCTCTCTATCTTGCTACTCACAATCTCTCTCTATAGAGTTGATTTAGCACGGGATGCTACTACCTTTCATATATTTAAAGGTCTCATTCATGTCCCCCCTCTCCCTTCTTGCCTTTAGACTGTACAGATCAAAGGAGCACTATCGCGAAAAAATGGCCCAATGATAAAAAGGAAAAAGAAAAGTGGGTATAGGTCACACCCACACAGTTGCGACCTCCATGTGTGACCACGCCATTAATACAAATTGATTTAACCCTTCACGATATTTCATGCAAAAAGACTTTATTTCTGCTCAAAAAGCAGCTATTAAAATAGGTAGTTAAAAGGTAGCAAGAGGGGCAAAATAGGCCTACCCCTACTGCCACATATACAATAATTCCAAAAACATTTGTCATGGGTTTCAAAGGCCCATGATATAAAGTTGCATACAATGAACTATAACATAGTTGATACGGCCCTACCGGGCAATGGACATAATCAATGTAAAACAGCAAGCGATACAGAATCGTGTTATGACATATACAGACTGTTTGCATAATATAAATCACAGTATGATCAATGTAGAAATCATTCAAAATTCCACAATGGTGAGAAACGAGGTGGACTAGTTTCGCCCATACACGGGGCTTCCTCTGCACCTCAATTCATCTGTACAGTTGTATGCACCTTCACTTTGGTGCCATTATGTGGTCATCATTATTCTATACAGTAAAAAGACAGCCAGAAAACAGACAAGAGACAAAAGTGAGGAGAAAAGGAAAAAAGAGAATATATACAACTATTATATATTGATTCTACTACAACTTTTGGTCCTACTGACCAGAAAGAATGTCAAAGGTCAAAAATAAGGGTACCTGGTTGTCCCTGTAGTAATTCGACAATGGCAGTAGAATGCTAGGCTCAGAGACCTCTTGTAATCCCACTGTCCTCATCAGGGTCAAAGGCAATCCTAGTGCCAAAAGTTCGGTCACCTAATCTGCAGCCTACATTGGGAAATCATTTAAAGACACTATTGGATTGAATTCCTACTTCACGAAATGCAAGGGGATAAAGTTGTAAAAATACACTTACATATAGAGTTACAGCCAACGTCGAACCCGAGGGGGCAACTTCACAGCTTCCCTGTAAGGCAGATGATGCAGCTGACAGGAGGCCGGTCCGTGCTCCGTGATAGCACCGGACCTCTCAACCTCGTGGGCAACCCGGATGTGTCTCAGCAGCCGGCGGGCTTTATGTGGCCCTGCGTCGGCTACGTGCTGGGGTCGCGTGTCACTTCCGGGGCAGCCGGAAACCCCGATGACGTCACCGTCCGGTCCGGGAATGACACTCCCCAGCTACCAGGGGCGTGTTGATGGAGGCGGGGACGAGGGGGGGGGAGAACGCAGTGGAGGGGGCGGGCATAGCCCACACAGGAACGCCACGTATCTCCGCCACCCCACACCGTCCCCGGCACCCAAAAGTACCGGGAATGTGGGTGGGCAGCGGCAACGCATCTCCCCGCCGCCCCCGGAGTCGGGGAACATTCGAGCAGGGCCGGCTGTCGGACACCAGAGCCAGCCCGGCGGCCGCTCATCTCCGGCAGCACAGCCCCGCCCCGCCCCCAATCCCCATCGGGTAGCAGTGCAGCGGGAAGGAGGCCGTAGCAAACCCTCCACCCCGCTTCCCCAAATCCCCTCCCCCCGGTGTAAGTGCCTCCAGAAAGTGGGGACTCTCACAGGGAGCAAAGCGCCCTGTAACGGGTGGTCCCACTTTACTCCGCCCCTGGGACCACATCCTACCCTCTGCATACTACCATTAAATATGTGTGAGTATTCAACCAAGGAATATTCCCGTGCAAATCGCATACAAAAAGAAGAGAAAAAAAAAAAAAAACTTTAATTTAGAAAACACTGAGTATGAAAGCAAGAATTTTTAGCCCAAAAAGGGCGCAAAACTAATTGTTTCATTCATGCCGGGATGCCGATATGCTTTCGTTTTGCTAATCCAACGGGTTTCCCTCTGGAGGGTAATCCTCTCTATATTCCCCCCCCTGGTATGTGGATGAATCCGATCTAGACCCTGGACCAATAGTCCCTTCGGGTCACTATTGTGATGACGGGCAAAATGCCGTCCTATCGGGGTCTTCATATTAGCAGTGCGGATATCGTATTGGTGTTCGTATATCCTCTTTTTCAAGGGCCTATTTGTTTTTCCAATATAGAAACTCCCACACGGACATGTAAGTATGTATATCACGTGGGGAGTTTCACAGTTGACAAAGTGTTTGGATTGTACCGATGTCTGTCCAGGTATATCAATAGTTTTGCCCGATTTTATGAACTGGCAGCAGCTGCACCTTTTTTGGCATTGGTAGGTCCCACAAGTTTTACAACACTTATTGGGATCTCTCTCGGAATAGTGGCTTTTAACTAGTTTGTCTCTAAGGTTCCTTGCCCTTCTAAAAACAAACTGTGGTTGTGACGGCAAAATGTCCCTAAGGCTCTGATCATTCATCAGCAAATGCCAATTGCGTTGGAAAATATTTTTCAGTGAATGGTGTTGGGCAGAGAAGGTCAGGGTCACGGCCAAAGGTCGTCTAGTTCTCAGGAGTTTAGGTTTATACAGAATCTCCGTCCTGGGCCTGGCAGCAGCTTTTTTATAGGCCAATGACAGTATTTTCCTACTGTAACCCCTTTCCCGCAGTCTATTCTTTATCCCATCCGCTGCTTTTTTAAAATCTCCATCATCAGTGCAGTTTCTACGCGCCCGGAGGTATTCTCCATATGGAATACTGCGTAGTAAATGTTGGGGATGGAAACTCGTCGCTCTTAAGATTGTATTGGCCGCTGAGGACTTCCTGAAAAAGTCTGATGATAATATGATAATGATAAAAACCCATATAAATATGCTGGATGGAGGGAGGAGGGGTCACTTATATACCCGGTATCGAGAAATATCCAGCCAGGCTTGCTTTTTTATTTTTAAAATTTTTAAGGAAGAGGACATCTCGGGTGACAGACTCTGTCACCCCTCATAGACTGTTTAAGTTGTTTAAGTCTCTCCTGATATGTTTGAAGTTTTAGTCCTTTTACCATTTTTGTTGCCCACCTTTGGACCTGTTCTTTTTGAATAATGTCTTTTTTGCAGGTAAGGTCTGCAGAACTGCACACAGTATTCTAGCTGTGGCCTTACCAGAGCTCTATGCAGGCGCATCACAACCTCTCTCTTCCTACTGGTGATGCAGCCGAGCGTCCTACTTGCTTTTCCTACTGCCTGGCTACACTGTCCACCCATCTTGCAGCTTTCAGCAATCACATCTAACACAGTACTGCCCATACAGTACTCAGAACAGGGATTCCTTCTATCCAAGTACATGATTTTACATATAAAGACATTAGACTCCAGTTTCCACAATTTTGACCATTTATCTAGAAAAGCTAAATAGTTTTCTTGTTGCAGCTCTATTGTTCACCTTGTATCATGTATCACACATCATCATCATGTATCATCAGCAAACAGGCAAACTTTTCCTACCAAGTCTTCTCTTATGTCACTTACAAACATATTAAAAAGAATGGGGCCGGGGGGCGTGGCTTGCCGATGGCAGAGTAGGCTGTGTGATACTGGAGCTCTGCACAGAACCATTCAGACCAACGATTGGAGAGCCCAATAATAGCCCACTTACCTCGATGTCCAGGCGCAGGAAGACCTCGACCAGCACCAGGAGACAACAGCCGGCCTCCATTGCGCGCTATTTTGGAGCAGCGGGCCAGGAGGGAGAAGGAGGTGGTGCCGGCAAGATGGCGACGACGCGACCGAGGTCGGCACACGTGGAGCGGCGGGAGGTGGAGACGGGACCTGGGTCTCCCTCCGTGCTGGGGACGGAAGAGCCCGAACGGGAGCCCCGGGGAGCGTCTGTCTCTGCCTGCACTCAGAGCAGACTGACGGCGGCGGAGGAGGCGGCGCGCCCGTTGACAGCTGGCGGGACGCCGGCTGCTAAGGTGAGGGAGACGGCGGGGAGCTGCGGCTCGGCCTCCCCTGCTCGGGGAGGAGGAGGGAGTGCCCCCTCGCTTACGCTCCAGCCACCAGTGGAGCAGAAGATCTTGAATGGGGAGGCCGCAGGAGGGTCACATAATGAAGTAGACCCAGCACTTGGCATAAGGCATTCTGACAGCTCCTCAGAGCAGAGAGCAGAGCCCTGTCGGGTAGGGGGAAGGGGATACAGCCCTCCCCCGGATCAAGTGAAAACACCCACACACAGGCTTAGCCCACTGGCCAGCTCATGGGCCCCAACACACGCTCTGGAGAGAGTTAATGGGGGGTACCCCTCATCCCAAAGTGACCCGGAGGGACCCCTGAGAGACTCTCCATTAGGAAATGCCGACTTCCTCCAGCAGCCAAGAATAGCGTCGTCAGCTGACCCTGTGGCGCGCTTTTGGGATGCCCCTGACGTGACCGAAAGAGACATCACGCACTCCAGCCGCCAGTCCCCAGAGAGACCCTGGAACGCGGCGCTCGCCAGTTGGGGTGGGTCCCCTGAAACCCCTCCCCCCAGGAGCGATGGCGGAAACTCAACGGAGACATCTGCGGTCCTCCCATGTGGGATGCCCCCAGCTATGCAACATGTATCCCCGTCCCTGATCTCGGCCTTGGCTGACGTGGTTCGTTCCAACATTTCAGACGCCTTGCGGGCGCTCCCTTCCCGATCTGATTTCGATGGATACATTGTGCAAATGGAGAACACACTCCGGAGAGAACGCAGCACACTGCAGAACTCTATTTCTGAAGTTTCCCACAGGGTGGACTCGATTGAGCAAGACCAATCTACGCTGGCCCAGAGAGTGGCGACCCTGGAGCAGCTACAGCGGGAAGATAGAAGACACACCTCCGCCCTGTATCTCAACCTGGACGACCTCGAGAACCGAGGCAGATGCAACAACGTCAGGTTGAGGGGGCTCCCGGAGGCAGTCACCCAACCGGATCTAGAGAACACAGCTAAAAGCATATTCAACACGATCCTGGGCTCCCCTCCTACAAGCGACATAGTCATCGACAGAATTCATCGCGCCCTTGGCCCCAGACCGACAGATCTGCAGCGACCCAGAGATGTGATCTGTAGAATCCATTTCTACAAGACCAAGGAAGACATCCTGAGAAAGGCGTGGGAAAAGGGACCAACCAGATTTGAGGGTTCATCCGTGGTGGTCCTCCCTGACCTCTCATCCAGGACACTTCAAATGAGGCGAGCACTGAGACCCCTGCTAGAGGTGATCCAACATCAGGGGGCCTCCTACCACTGGGGGTTCCCCTTTCACCTTATTGTCCGACGGAATGGCAGAGCCTTTGCTTTGAAAACCCCTGACCAACTTCCCCAGCTTTTTGCCTTCCTGGATGCTGATCCAGTACAGGTTCCAGATTGGCTCGCACCGACTTTGGAGGCCCAGCTTGGTAGGCCTATGGTGAGGGGATGACACGGACCGCCTAGAAGAGCGAGAGGAGGTCCGGGACGCCGGGAACCCCCACCCGACAACAGAGACTGAAAGTCAGTTCATCGTTGAGCCGTGGCTTCTCCTTGCTGCGTGCCCCCCCCCCCCGCCGGGGTCGGCCCGCCCCTTGGCCTTTTATCCGGGAGGAGGACCTCTCTTCCAACTCGGACTGCTGACCGGTGCCCATCCCCCTCGGCTGAGCCCGCTGGGGCTGACTGTCTTTTGGGCCTCCTCCCCCGGGGGCGAGCTGCGCCATGTGAGGGTGTGGGGTCCCGTGAGGTTGGAGGTGGGGGCCCGTGTGGGCTTGGGGGGGCGCTGGGGGGGGAGGGTCCGTGGTGGGTTGCTCGGGCCTTGAGCGGGACGCATGTCCTGGAGGGAGTCCGGCTCGAATTGTTCTGCCAGTTATAATGTTGTTAAGTGCTTAATTACTTTTGGTCCACAACCCTGCGGTGGGCCCGATGGGCGGCCGTAGATGTGGGTGCCACGTGTGTGGGGGGAGCCCGCGGGGTCTGGCGCACCATCCCGGCCGCCGGATCCTGCACGGGTGTTGGCCTGTGGGGGGTGCGGGAGGCCACGGGGGCGCCTGACCGGGTGCCATACCTGGGCTTGTCCTTGGGTATAACCCCTCACGTAGCTGGCGCCTGCAGGTCCAAAACTACTAGGGTTTGAGAAGTTGGAATGTTGCCTGCGCCTGTTCCGGGGCTGCTACTCACCCACGAAACACGTCATTAATGATGTATAGATGTGGGTGTCTTCTGGGTTCGGGGCCCGACGGTTTGAATTGGGCCGGAGGGGTGCCTCTTACCCCCAGGATCGTGCCGGGCCCGGGCCACCCCTCTCTGTCCTCCCACCCAGGTTGGTGGGGGACAGATGACGGGAGCTCGGCCACGGATGCGGCGTGACGCGGGAGTTGTACCCCCGCGCCCGTGTGTGACGCCCGTAGGCGCCCCCTCTGGGCCCTGTGCTTGCAGGACACCATAATTCTGCACTGTTGTTTCTGCCTTTTATAAAGTTATAGAAATGTTTTCTTTCGTTGGTCCTTGTACGATGTGACAATGTTTTTCAGTGTGTGCATCTCCTACGCCTGTACTGTTCTCGGCTTCCACTTCCCCGATTTAGGAGTCCCTGGTTGGGTTCTGTGCTAGCTTGACTGGCGCTACCCTAAACAGGGAAACGAGGGTACCTGTGGTCCTTGTGCGTCGCGGGGCCCCTTGTAGCAGAGTTCGTTGCGGTTACACCTAACCCCGGTGTCCCGCTATCCCGATTATCCCCTCTCTGAACGACAACCTCCCTAAATATCCCTTTCCCCTACCCGGCCCTACTCCTTACAGGTTCTCCGCCCCCGCCCACCTAGCCTTGACTGTACCATCCTCCCTTACTACCCTTTCCCCCTTTCCTCTTCTTCTTCACCGCTGACCCTTCTTTCCTGCCCCCCCCCCCGTCCCTGGGACTTGGGCCTTTTCCTCTTGACACCGGGTCGCCCGCCTCCGCCCTCTGTTCCCTGCCGGGCCATTTGATTGGCTTCTTTGACCCCTGCTGTGATCTGTGCCTGCGTCCGCGCCTGCGCCCCCTGCGTGAGATGGCTAAGCTGACGGTCTGCTCTCTGAACGTCAAAGGATTCAATGTCCCTGAAAAGCGCTCCAAGGTCCTGTATGATTTGCATAAGCAGAGAGTGGACGTCCTTCTCCTCCAGGAGACTAACTTCCAAGAGGGTAATGTCCCTGTCTTGCATCATAGGTACTTTACATCCTGGTTCCATAGCACTAATCCACAAAGCAAATCTCGGGGCGCATCTATAGCAATTCACAAATCCCTGCCCTTTACGGAAGTGGACCACCTGGCAGACCCCGAGGGAAGATTCATCTTCCTCAAGCTGCGGATACAAAAAACCTACACAGTGGCAAACTTGTATTTATCGAATTATGACCAGGCTGGGATGCTCCAGAGGTACCTCAGGAGACTGGAGGCGTTTGCTGATGGAATCTTAATTCTCGGTGGAGACTTCAACCTTACGTTGAATCCCCCCCTAGATTCCTCATCTGGGAAGTCTTCAGTGCCACTTGAGAAGTTGCAGTCCCTGAGGAAGACACTGCATGACATGCAACTGATGGACGTATGGAGGTTGGAACATGGGCAGGTTAGGGATTATACTTACTTTTCGCCCTTACACGGCTCATATAGCCGTATCGACTACATCTTCCTAAACCACCATGCCTTGCAGTGGCACCCCGAATCTCGCATTGGTCCCTTTTTGTGGTCAGACCATGCGCCGGTCTTTGTATCGTTTGTCCTACCAAATGCTGTGCCGGGGTGCTGGAACTGGTGCCTGAATGATAATCTCCTGAAGGACACGGTATGTATGAACAAAGTGAAGGAGGCAATCGTCAACTTTACAGTTGACCACGAACAGGATGACTGCACACCAGCAGTTCAGTGGGAGGCTTTAAAATGTGTCCTAAGGGGTGTCTTTATTCAGGAGGGATCAAGGCTGAAATGCGAGAAGGCGGCCTTGATCACCAAGACTCTGCAGACCATCAGTGACCTGGAGTCTAAGCATAAGAAAGATCTCACACCGGAAGTGCTAGCTGAGCTTTCGCTCAACAGGCATAAGCTGCTTGGGCTTTACGATCAAGCCCATCTTCGGTACAGGGACAGGCGACATGCTACCATGTATGAGCACGCAAATAAATGCAGGAAGCTCTTGGCCAGGTCGCTCCACTGCAGGTCGACAACAACATTCATCCCAAGCATCAACACGGGTAGAGGAGAAAACATCACGGACCCCTCTAAGATTCCGGAGGTGTTTAGAAGCTTCTACAGCAAACTGTATAACCTTCAACCAGACCTCACCCGAGTGTCGACCGCAACATTGGAAGCGAATATAGATAACTACATAGCAGAGACTCCCCTTCCAACGATTTCAGAAGACTCCTCGGCAGACTTGGAGGTGCCATTTATGGAAGCGGAGGTCCTGAAAGCGATTAAAGATGCTCCTGCGGGAAAGAGCCCGGGACCAGACGGCCTCACTCCGAGATTTTTCAAGGCACTGGCCCCCCAGCTCGTCCCTTGGTTGCTGAAAGCCTACAACCACATAGGTGCTGACAGCCCTTTCCCGAAGCAGGCCCTGGAAGCCACGATTACAGTGATCCCTAAACCAGACAAGGACCCTTCGGTGTGTGGCAGTTACAGGCCCATCTCCTTGCTTAATGTGGACGTGAAATTATATGCAAAAGTACTGGCCACCAGGCTTAAAGCATTAATCCCTCAACTAATACATTTGGACCAAGTGGGTTTTGTCCCTGGCCGTGAGGCCAGAGACAACACCAATAAATTACTTGACCTGATCGCCCATGTCCAGAACAACAACATACCAGCTTGTCTTCTGTCCTGCGACGCCGAGAAGGCATTTGATAGGATGAGCTGGCGCTTCCTCAGGGCAACTCTCTCCCAGATTGGCTTGGGCCCTATCATCATCTCCAAGATCCTGGCACTGGTCCAGGAACCCTCGGCCTGTGTCAGAGCCAACGGGGTGCTATCAAGCCCCTTCACAATCTCAAATGGCACTCGCCAGGGCTGCCCTCTCTCGCCCCTGCTGTACATATTGACCATGGAGCGATAGCAATAAGAAACAACCCAGATGTCAAAGGGATTGAATGCGGAGGTAGGCATTACAAGGCCTCAATTTTTGCAGACGACCTGCTCCTCCACCTGACATCTCCGGCCATATCCTTCCCGGCGGCTCTCAAGGAGTTTGAGAGGTTCGGTCAGCTGTCCAATTTCCGCTTTAACTATGCAAAGTCGGAAGCATTGAACCTTACCCTGCCGCAACCCCTAGTGGAGAGGCTTCGGAGCAGCTTCGCCTTTAAGTGGCAACCCACCGCAATAAAATATCTGGGCTCCCTCATCCCATCTGACTTGGATAATCTCTACAAGCTAAATTTCAAGGCACTACAGGCTAAAGTTCACCAAGACCTTACGAAGTATGACAGAGGTCGATATTCATGGTTTGGTAGGATCAATATCCTGAAAATGGATATACTCCCCCGGTTTTTATACCTCTTCCAAACCATACCAATCACGCTCCCCAGACATTTTTTCAAAGCAATACAGGTGGATTTTCTGAAATTCATATGGGGCTCACAGAAGCCACGCATCAGATTCAATATACTGGCCAGACCAAAAAGCGCAGGCGGAACTGGGGCCCCCGACCTAAAGCTTTATCATGCTGTGGCTGTCATTACAAGGATGGCGGACTGGATATATAGGAGAGAGGACAAGCTCTGGGTCCAACTGGAACACGATATCCTGGGGTTTGACCCGTGCTCCCTCCCATGGGTTTCCACCGCGGAGGATGCCAGCAAAAAAGGGTTCCCTTACTTAATCCGACACTTTCTCTCCAGCTGGGACAGATTGCAGCGGCAGGGGGAGTTGGTGAGTAGGCCTGGACCTCTCACTCCTCTGTTTAATAATCCGGAGTTCGTACCAGGACAGAACACCTCCTGATTACTGATCTGGAGAGCAGCTGAGGATGTTAGGCTACGCGACATCTTGGTGAGGGGGAGACTGCCTACCCTGGCAGAATTAAGGGCGCGGGCTGAGGGCGGCCACCTGTCTTGGTTGCACCATTGGCAGCTGGAGGCGTTCCTTTCCTCAGGGGAACACCTCAGAAGTGCATCCTTACCCTTAACGCCCCTGGAGGAATGCCTGACACAGTCAGTCACTGAACACGTGGTATCAGCTTTCTACGGTATATTGGTGGCTGTCAGACATACTTCAGAGCTGGAATTCATGTCCAGGTGGGAAAGGGACCTGGGCACGACGATTACAGAGGAAGAAACCCAGAAGATCTTTACGTTGACACATAAACTGGCGGGGGCCAGTTCAGCTCAGGAGAAAAACTACAAAGTTCTCACCAGGTGGTACAGATGCCCATTGGATATTGCTTTGTACACACCGGGGGGATCGGACGCGTGTTGGAGGTGCGGGGCACCCCGGGAGGAATCTTGCACATCTGGTGGGAATGCCCCCCAATCAGACAGCTCTGGGATACGATTTTCAAGATCCATACGGAAGTGGAGGGCTCTACGGTGCCGAATAACCCGGGAGTTGCCCTGCTCTCCCTGATTCCTGGCCCCATTGCCAAGGCTAAGAAAGGAGTCCTCAAATTCTTTCTGACAGCTGTACGATCAATTATCCCCAGACATTGGAAGTCCCCTCTTCCGCCAAGCCTAGCGGAATGGTTTGCTGAAATGGATCACATTTTGAGGATGGAGGAGTTGGTGACGGAGGGTGGAGGGGAGCACTGGACAACTTGGATGAATTGGAACAGATTCAGAGAGTCAGACGAGGCAAGGGCCTTTCTGGCACTGGACGTGGGCCGGAGCTGACGCGACCTACGGGCGGGGCCGTGGCGGCCTGGTGGCATGAGGCCTCTCCTATAACATGGCCTCCCTCCCCACCCCGCCTTCTCCCTCTAGTCCCCCCCCTCCTCCTCCCCATCTCCCTCTAGTCCCCCCCCTCCTCCTCCCCATCTCCCTCTCCCCCCTTGACCCCCTCCCTCCCTTGTCTTGTCCTCTTCCACGTCCCCTTCATCCCTTTATTCACCTCTTCTCCACATGATGGGTTCCCGGCCCTTCCCCGTCTCGCCTTTGGTCTGCCCCCTCTGGTCTCACTTTGAAGAGGACCTTTGCCCCGCGGTGAGGCTGTTGATGGGACTTGTACACCCCGGGTCCTTAGCCCTTAGCCCTCTGTTGGGCTTCAGGTGGTGAGGCTGGGGGTTTGGCTCAATGTGACGCGGCATTGGCGGGTCCCTCTCACGGGCCCGAACATGATGCTGATTACTCCCCCTTGTGATTACCCTTGCCTATCGAGGCCTGGCTACCTTCCTCCCTGTAAATTCTAACTCTCGCCATTAGGGGTAAGAGATGCAAGCACAGTGTGCAATCAATTTATGGGGCGTTTGCTGGGGGGGCTGTCTGGGGGCGGGGGGGGAGGGACTTGGGATGGGCTATTGTCCCAGCTGCGCCTGGAGGCGGGGGGGTGCGGGAATCCGGATTGACTCCATCTCCATGTCTGTACTGCCTTTCCTTGTGTACCTGTATTGTCCTAATTTTCGAAAATCCTAATAAACAAGAGATTAAACACGCCTTGTGGCACACCACTTGTAACTCACCTTTGTTCACATAGCTCGCCATTAACAACGACACACTGATACTGATCCTTCAGCCAGCTGGAAATCCACTAAACTATTACAAATGCATGGCAAACAGCTTAGAGTCCGTGCATGCACTGCAGGACCGGGGAAAGGCAAGTTTGTATTTGGATCTTGTGGGGGGGTTCACACAGCAGGGTTATTAAACAAAGTCCGGGATAGTCAAAATCCTAGGTTTTGGTCAGCTTTAAAGCTGGCCAAAAATGTGACTTTTGGTGAACATGAATGTGTTCAAGGGGGAGTTGCCTAGGGTACACACCACAGCCAGAACTTCATACTGTGTTTTACTGACTAATACTCACTTATTTCTGAAATCTTATTGTGCAAATGCAGTACCAAGCAGAATGGCAGCTTCAGCTCCACACTATACAACTGGAAAACTAGATGTCTGCTGTCAGGGGCGTGCACAATGGAGGTGTCAGGAATCGGGTGCCAAGCACGGCCGCCCTCCTTTCTCGCTCCCGCGTCACTGTCTGCGCGCGCGAGCACACAATCTTTATGCCCTCCGGCGGCGCTGCACACAGCGCGCCCGCCGGAGGCTGTAGTAGTAGTAGGGAGGGATTGGACCAAAGGGCACTGGCACGCCCCTTGGTTCTGGTTATGGGCCTATGAGCCCAAAGGAGGTTCTGGGCTACACGCCCTTTTAGTTTCTGGGCTACACGCCCTTTTAGGTTATGTCCAATGTGTGTCAGGATTTAAAGTGCACCAATCACTACACTGTTCCTCATGTCCAATCAGACCTTGTTCCTATAAAGGTTCACCCCCGTCAGTTGTTCAGTGCCTGTTATAGCGCCTAGTACCTAGTCTGTCTTGTGAATAATAGCCGATCTGAACTCCTGTTGCCGACCTTGATTGTACCGACCACTCTCGATCTGAACTCCTGTTGCCGACCTTGATTGTACCGACCACTCTCGATCTGAAACCCTGTTGCCGACCCTTGCCTGAATCCAGACTATGAGTTGCCTTATCCCTGGTGCCGCTTCGATCTCTGTCTTCCCGCTGTCGACCTCTGGCCTGTCTCTGGACTTCCTCTGCCAACGCTCTAGCTATTGGTTCTCCAGACCTCCTACATATAAGCTCACATCCTTTGAGCCACGCCCCCCGCTCTCAGCTCCGGCCCCGAGCACGTGTCTCTTATGCCCTCCGGCGGCACTACTCTCTACGCGTCCGCCAGAGGAGAAGTTAAAGAGCCAGCGGGCTCAGCTTGGGGAGGGACTCCTCCCTCTCCTCTCTTAGTGGGCCAATGAGCCCTAGTATTGTATTTTGGGCCAATGAGCCCAGGCAGAGTGATGCTGCCTTTACGCCCCCTCCGTTTCATCCAATCCATTTGAAGTTTTACCGTGCACCAATCAAGTCCCTGTCACCTTTGTCCAATCATGTCCTGTCCCTATAAAGTCTTTCCCCGCCATTCACCCAGTGCCTGTTATAGCGCCTTGAACCTAGTCAGCTGCTAGTCTCTTGTTATTGATCTGAATTCCCGTTGCCGACCACCGCCTGTTTTGACCATCCTAGATCTGAACTCCCGTTGCTGACCACCGCCTGTTTTTGACCATCCTAGATCTGAACTCCCGTTGCCCACCTCTGCTCCGTACCTAGACCACGATTTGACCACTCCTTTGTACTGCTGCCATCTCGGATTCCTCGTTGCCGACCTCCTAGCCTGTTTCTGGACTTCCGTTAAACGCTCAGCTATTGGGCTACTCAATACCGCTTCCAGCCACGGGTTCTCCAGACCTCAGTATAGTAAGCCTACAACCTTTGAGCCATTGAAGTCCTGGGGGCAACCGATCCCAGGCAGGCGTGTTCTGCGTCCCGGCAAGCGGGGGCTCCTACAGGTGAAGCTGGCTGCGGAGATTGGGGGTTGAGGGCTTACCTGGAGGGCTGGAGTTACTTAAGCGGATCATTGTAGTACCCAGAGCGTGACATTATAACAGGCCATACTAAAATGGAAGACCTGGTGCAGCAGGTGCAGGCCATGGCCACTGCTATCAACCAGCTCGCCCAGAGAGTGGCCAATCAGGAAACGCGACAGATACCTGCATCCGCTGTATCACCTCACGTTCCAGAACCAAAGATCCCGTTACCGGAGAAATTCTTTGGAGACCGGGCCGGTTTTTCCAATTTCAAGAACTCTTGTGAACTCTATTTTAAGTTGTGGCCCTTATCCTCGGGCACTGAGACCCAACGGGTGGGTTTAATTATATCTCTTTTACAAGGAGACCCCCAGTCATGGGCCTTTAGCTTGCCTCCTGAGGATCCTGCTTTGCACTCCGTTTCATCTTCAGTCCACGGCCAAAAACAGGCTTCGGGCCCTAAAGTCGCCGAGGACTACAGTGCTGAGTTCCGGCGGTGGGCAGTGGAATCTAGATGGAATGACCCAGCCCTGTGTAGCCAGTTCCGTATGGGGCTTTCAGAAAATATCAAGGATGCTTTGGTTAATTTCCCTACACCTGCAGATCTAGACCAACTCATGCAGGTCTCCATCAAGATTGATCGGCGACTTAGGGAAAGAGCCAGAGAAAGGGTTAGAACCACCACGCCCTTTAAGTCGTCTCAGAACCCCAACCCGTCAACTTCCCTAGGGGTAAACTCTTCCTCTTCCTCACAAGAGGAGCCCATGCAGATCGGTAGAGCTCGTCTTTCCCAGGACGAGAAGCAATGAAGGCGTTCCATGGGACTTTGCTTGTATTGTGGGTGTTCGGGACATTTTGCTAGGTCCTGTCCTAATAAGGGGTACCCGGCGGGAAACTTCCTTGCCTAGATCAGGAGGAGAGTACTGATCTAGGTGAGGTGGTAAATTACTCTCATCAGAATAAGATGTTAATTCCCACTGAGCTTTTCTGGGGTCCTTCCAAGCAGGCAGTATCTGCTTTTATTGATAGTGGAGCTGCAGGCAATTTCCTGGATCGGAGCATGATCTCCATCCTGGGGATTCCGCTGGTACCCCTTGAGAAATCTTTCCAGGTTTTGGCCATAAATGGGAAGGCCATCCAGGGAGGACCGGTCTGTACTAAGACCCCTCCTCTCAAATTGGTTGTTGGCTCCTCCCACTCTGAATACATAGAATTCCTGGTTTTTGATTGTCCGGAAACACCAATTGTGCTGGGATTCCCATGGTTAAAACTCCACAACCCCATTTTAGATTGGCAGACTGGGGACTTAGTTAGGTGGAGTAGTTACTGTAAGACACATTGTTTTTCCACTGCCCTTAGGAGTATTCTGATGCTGCCCCAGGAATTGCCTCAACCTTATGTAGATTGGGCAGATGTTTTCTCCGAGCGATCTGCCGATACCCTCCCCCCACACAGGGTCTATGACTGTCCCATTGACCTGCTTCCTGGAACTATCCCTCCTAGAGGGAAAATTTATAATCTAACCCGGCCAGAGGAGCAGGCAATGAGGGAATACATTTCGGAGAATCTGAGCAAGGGATTTATCCGCCCTTCAACATCACCTGCGGGCGCTGGATTCTTTTTTGTGGAGAAAAAGGATGGAGGTTTAAGGCCTTGCATAGATTATAGGGCCTTGAACAAGATCACAGTAAAGAATCGTTATCCTCTTCCTTTGATTGGGGATTTATTTAATCAAGTAGTGGGGGCTCGCGTTTTTTCTAAGTTAGACCTAAAAGGGGCCTACAACTTGATCCGTATTCGGCGAGGGGATGAATGGAAAACGGCTTTTAATGTTAAAGATGGCCATTACGAATATTTAGTTATGCCTTTTGGCCTTTGTAATGCTCCTGCTGTCTTCCAAGACTTTGTTAACGATGTCTTTCGTGAGTATTTGGGCAGATTCATGGTGATCTATTTGGATGATATTCTCGTTTTCTCCAATACCTTGTCTGAACATAGGCAACATGTAAAGATGGTCCTTCAGAAGTTGAGAGAAAATAACCTGTATGCCAAGATCTCCAAATGTATGTTTGAGGTCACCTCCGTGCCCTTTTTGGGTTATATTATTTCTAGCCAAGGGTTGGAGATGGATGCGGGAAAGATGTCGGCAGTGCGGGATTGGGTACAACCTAAAACTTTAAAAGAATTACAGCGTTTTTTAGGTTTTGCTAATTTCTATCGGCGTTTTATCAAGGGCTTTTCTAGTATCGTTGCTCCTCTCACCAACCTTACCCGCAAAGGCGCTTTCTCTGTAAACTGGTCACCGTCGGCCAAGGAAGCTTTCCTTACTCTAAAACAGGCTTTTACTTCAGCGCCAGTTTTAGTTCACCCTGATGTCAATAAACCCTTTATTATTGAAGTAGATGCGTCCGAGTTGGGTGTGGGAGCAGTTCTGTCGCAATACTCTGGTCTTCCTGAACGTTTGCATCCCTGCGCCTACTTTTCCCGGAAATGTAGTACCGCGGAACAAAATTATGACGTTGGAAACAGGGAGTTATTGGCGGTCAAGCTGGCCTTTGACGAATGGCGTCATTGGTTAGAAGGTTCGTTGCATCCAATCACGGTCTATACTGACCACAAAAATCTCGAGTATATTAGTTCTGCTAAGAGGTTGAACTCTCATCAGGCTGGTTGGGCATTATTTTTTTCGCGCTTTAATTTTATTATTACATTTAAGCCAGGGGTTAAGAATTCTAAAGCTGATGCTCTCTCCCGCATGTTTGGGGTTTGCAGGGATCGGGGTGATGTGGACGAACCTATTTTGCCTTTGGGTTGTGTGATAGGGGCTCTACTTCATGATCTTTCAAATGCCTTGGCGCCGTTTCAAAATGAATCTCCTGTAGATGTACCTTTAGGGTGCCAGTTTGTACCTCCGCACCTGCGTCCTGATGTGATCCGCGAGTTCCACGATGCCAAAACTGCTGGTCATCTGGGAAATCGTAAGACTTTCATTTTAGCCCGACGCCATGTATGGTGGTCTACTATGCGACATGATATTACTGCCTTTATCGACGCATGCTCCGTTTGTGCGCGGAATAAAGGGGTACACAAGGCCCCTAGTGGGTGTTTGGTCCCACTTGAGATTCCTAAAGAACCATGGTCTCATATCTCTATGGATTTTATTGTAGACTTGCCTCCCTCACATGGGAACACTGTGATTTGGGTGGTTGTCGACCGTTTCAGTAAGATGGCTCATTTTATTTCTTTGCCCAAACTACCCTCGGCTCCTAAGCTTTCGCGGTTATTCATCTCGCATATTTTTCGTCTCCATGGCATTCCGCTCAATATTGTTTCCGATCGGGGTGTGCAGTTTACGTGGGATTCAGATTTCTTTGTCTTCCGCATACCATCCTCAGACTAATGGGCAGACTGAAAGAACTAATCAAAGTCTGGAACAATACTTAAGATGTTATATTTCTGATGCTCAAGAGCAATGGTCGGACTTCATTGATTTTGCTGAGTTCGCGTACAATAATGCGCCGAGTGAAAGCACTAAGATGTCTCCCTTTTTCTGCAATTTAGGAAAGAATCCCAGAGGTTCCTCACTCTCAGGGTCACCTTCTGATTTACCGGCATTGGAAGAGTGGCTCCAAGAACGGAAAGAAATCTTGGCACGCGTCCAAGAGACTTTAAAAACTATGGGGTTGAGATATAAGAAATTCGCCGATCGTCGCAGGTCTCAGGGACCTATCCTTCAGATTGGGGATCTCGTTTGGGTTTCCACTAAGAACATCGCTCTCCGGCAGCCTTTCAGTAAATTGGGTCCTAAGTTTATTGGTCCTTTTCCCATAATCAGGAAGTTGAACAGTGTAACCTTTAAAGTTCAACTCCCTCCGTCTATGAAAATCCCTAATTCTTTTCATGTATCGCTGCTTAAACCAGCTAAGAGTACTCCTCCTGCTGGTCCTTCACCAATCTTGGTTGATAATGAGCCTGAATACGAGGTAAACAAAATCTTAGATTCGCGTAAAGTCC
This sequence comes from Gastrophryne carolinensis, assembly GCA_027917425.1. Classification (NCBI taxonomy): domain Eukaryota; kingdom Metazoa; phylum Chordata; class Amphibia; order Anura; family Microhylidae; genus Gastrophryne; species Gastrophryne carolinensis. The sequence continues at coordinate 125,726,271 of CM051236.1, forward strand.
GTAATTCGCTACAGTATTTAGTTGACTGGGTTGGCTACGGTCCTGAGGAGGGGTGCTGGGTTGCTGCAAGGGATGTTCACGCCAGGGCTCTTGTAAAAAAATTCCATCAGGACAATCCAGGGAAACCTGGTGAGGGTCCGGAGGCCCCTCGTGAAGGGGGGGGGTTAGTGTCAGGAATTCACTCACCACGTCCTCGCTCCCACGCCGTCCCCGGGCTGCTGGCCGCGCAGCTTCCGGCTCGCGTCTCTCCCGAGCAGCGGCCACGCCCCCCGCTCTCAGCTCCAGCCCCGGCCCCTGTAGACGTGTCTCTTATGCCCTCCGGCGGCGCTACTCTCTGCGCGCCCGCCGGAGGAGAAGTTAAAGAGCCAGTGGGCTCAGCTTGGGGAGGGACTCCTCCCTCTCCTCTCTTAGTGGGCCAATGAGCCCTAGTATTGTATTTTGGGCCAATGAGCCCAGGCAGAGTGATGCTGCCTTTACGCCCCCTCTGTTTCATCCAATCCATTTGAAGTTTTACCGTGCACCAATCATGTCCCTGTCTCCTTTGTCCAATCATGTCCTGTCCCTATAAAGTCTTTCCCCGCCATTCACCCAGTGCCTGTTATAGTGCCTTGAACCTAGTCAGCTGCTAGTCTCTTGTTATTGATCTGAACTCCCGTTGCCGACCACCGCCTGTTTTGACCATCCTAGATCTGAACTCCCGTTGCCGACCACCGCCTGTTTTTGACCATCCTAGATCTGAACTCCCGTTGCCGACCACCGCCTGTTTTTGACCATCCTAGATCTGAACTCCCGTTGCCCACCTCTGCTCCGTACCTAGACCACGACTTGACCACTCCTTTGTACTGCTGCCATCTCGGATTCCTCGTTGCCGACCTCCTAGCCTGTTTCTGGACTTCCGTTAAACGCTCAGCTATTGGGCTACTCAATACCGCTTCCAGCCACGGGTTCTCCAGACCTCCGTATAGTAAGCCTACAACCTTTGAGCCATTGAAGTCCTGGGGGCAACCGATCCCAGGCAGGCGTGTTCTGCGTCCCGGCAAGCGGGGGCTCCTACAGGTGAAGCTGGCTGAGGAGATTGGGGGTTGAGGGCTTACCTGGAGGGCTGGAGTTACTTAAGCGGATCATTGTAGTACCCAGAGCGTGACACGGGGGCTCCTACAGGTGAAGCTGGCTGCGGAGATTGGGGGTTGTGAGCTTACCAAGAGGGCTGGAGTTACCCCGAGCGTGACAGGAGGAGGAAGAATGAAATGGTTGTAAAGCAAAGCTTCCACATTTAGGCAGACCAAAAGCCTATTTTGATTTTTGGTCCACTGAAAAATCTGCCCCAATTTCCCGGCATATAAGTAAGACTCCCGCTGAGTCCTCTACCTGGGATTACCTTATTTGTCTGTAGACCAGAGTTACCTTCATACTGCAGACGTCTGGAGCCCACACCAAGCGCAAGAAAGACACGTAACAGCTATTCTCGGTGTGAACTGTTTATTACATCACGATTTTTAGTATATAAAGCATGATAAGGTATAGGCGGGGAAACAACAAGATGCTGCTCCAAATATGGTTCTAAAGTGAACTTTTGATTTTAATTGGAGTAACTGTATCAACACCTTGCTGTCCTGGGTGTGTGCTAGGAGTGGCTGTACATCACCTCACTGTGTGTCATAGGACTTTCCAGAATTTAACCTTCCCAGAGACATCTCCAAGAAAACAGATTGTTATGTTCTGCAGTCAGCACATTCCATTCCCAGAGATAACGGTTATTCCGTTATTCTCACCCTTGAATTTTAAAGCAATCCCCTTAAGCATAAGCCATGCAGTAGCCATTTTGTTACTTTGTATCTACACACCCTCTCAAAAAAGGGATGCCCCTTCTTTCATCCACGTCCAAGTGATAACGTGTAACCAGCAATAGAAGCAGCATGTCAATTTCTGTCTAGCACTGAATGCCGGCCCGCCTTGTGCCATGGGCCCAATAGCAGCTGCCTCCACTGTATGTACACCATTGGATTTACTCCATTTATTTTCTAAATAACAACTTTTTTTTTAGTTTGATACAATACCAGCATTATCAAAAACCATTTCTCCTTCAGTGGCAGATGCAGGGAGAGCGACCATTTTCAAAAAGGCCCTGTAGTTCCTAAGTTATTTGTAAAAGTATTAGAGCATTGGAGATGCAAAGAAAAAATGAAGAGAAACAGTGGGTGTGGCAACAGCGATGTGATGTAAACACACTGTATGCTTTATACATATCATAGTAAAAAAAGTGCATTGTAGTGCCTCTAGTTATTACTGCCAGCACAGTGTGGCCAGAAAAAGGGGGTGAGAGATGCTGCATGCTAAGAGCATTTCCAGCCTGCTAAGATCATCTTCAGTCTGCCAGCACATAGTGTGACCAGAGAGGAGGGAAGAGGGTGGGGTTTCATAGCTGCAGAGAGGCAGCCAATCAGAACGTCTGAGGAGAGAGTTCTCGGTCCAGTAAAGGTTGATTGAAGGACCAGGTCAGCGTGGAGGAGACTGAAAGCTGAATGAGGAAGTTATTTTCTCACTAAGTAGATCGACATAGCAGGAAGGAGAGCACTGGAGGGACTCATTGAAAGGTAAGATACTGATATTAATTTTTTTACTTTTGACTTGCCAATCACTTTAATGTATTTTTGATACTTTGCCATTGTTTCCCATCTATTTGACCCATGTCTCCTTCTAACATCATTCAAAACTTTTAGCTGAACCTTGTCAGGCAATCTATCATAATTCTTTTGTACACCCCTGGGATTAGTCATTCTGTAAATGCTTATTAACCCTTTAAGTGCCAGCCTACCTGCAGCTTTTGTCACCCTCTGTTTCCAGACCATGTTTCACTATTTTGCGCTACACATGTTCAACTGTGATTTTTGAAAGGATTTCCAGGGATTTCCCAGGAAAATTATATATTGTTTTTTTCAACAAAGTCTGGGCTTCAACATGAAATGTCTTGTTTGGCCTTTTTTTAGTGTATTCTCAATACTTTTTGGTGAAATATGTGCAAAAAAATGTAAAAAAAATCTGTATACAAAAATTTGTAGTGTTTTTTTGTAATAAAAAATGTAAGTTTGTCAATAAAATGTTATTTTGTGCGAAACCCCAATTTCTCCCGGTCACAGCGGTACCACATATGTATTGGTACACCCTTTCCTGCCCAGTAGAGTAGAAACTGAAACAGAGCTTTAGGAGATTTTCAGAAAAAATACAACTGCTATATGCACTATGCGCACCTTGCAGTTTTTCCAGAAAACAACCCTTTACATTTGAAATACCCCCCACAAACTATATATTCTCTGGAAGTACACGCCTCAAGCTTTCTAGTCGTACCAAGCTTGTTTATGTGGGCTTAGTTTTCTAAAAGTAATCCCTCAATGTGTTCTTTGGTTGCACAAAGTTTCCCTAAAAAAGAATAAAAAGGAAGAATCAAGCAACATTTTCCTAAAAAAAAAAACTATATGCAAACAAGAAAAAACAAGTAAAATCTCAAAAAGCAACATGCCCCGAACAGAACGATACCCAACATGCATAGGTACTGTCAAGGGAAGAGTTGGCAAACACCACAAAGTAAAGCATGCGCATAACAGTAATTTTACTTGAAAATTTCAGCTCTGCAGACAAAATGCGCACCTTGCAATTTTTCAACCAAAACAACCCTTTACATTTGGAATATCCCCGATTAAACCATATATTTCCTGAAAGTACACATGTTAAGCTTTCTTGTTGTAGTAGGCTCACCTTTCTGAAAGTAATCCCTCGAAGAATTCTTAGGTTGCACAGGGTTTCCCTAAAAAAAAGAATAAAAAAACAGAATAAATAACATGTTTTCCTAAAATATTTTGCAGCAGAGTTTAGGCTTTAACATGAAATGTCTTGTTTGTAATTTTTCTACAGTTTTTTTAATATTTTTGTGTAAAAAAACAAAAAATAAATAAATCTTTTTTAGACCATTGTCTCCTTTATTTTAAATAAACATTTACTTTATTAGCCCCCCCATTCTTGCCCAGAAGGCCCCCCAAACTGAAAATAGCACTTTATAACATTTACAAATAAAATACTACTACTATCCACACTATAAACATAAGGGGTTAATTTAAAAAAAAATTGACATAGGGTCCCTCCTCCTGGGGGGGGGGGGGCATTTGTTGGGGAATTTTAAGGGTTTAAACCCTTAAAACTCCCCAAAAAAATGATATGGGGCCCCCCTTACCCATCATAACCAGCCCTGGACCAGCTATGGGGGCTTGTAGAACAGGGTGCAAGGGGGCCAGCTTTGGTGTAATTGTCATTTTTAATTTTTTTCTACGTGCTGGCCACTTAAGTGGAGTAGAAGCGAGCGCATAGAATCTACATGCTTGGCACTGAAAGGGTTAAAGAGGAATATCATCATTTTTCTGAGGTTCCTCTCTAAACATCCCTCCCCCTCCCTCCCTTTTGGATGTTGGCATTATCTAAAACACCAACATCCGGCAGCATTCCTGGCCCCTTTTTACCCCCTTAGCTCTCCCTGAGTGAAAGAAGCAGCCTTAGCCATACTCAACCTTCGCAAAACGTTCTTCAAGTGTCCCATGCCGCTCATCAAATCTTGCAAGATCTGCACAGAGTGTCATTGCACTCTATGCAATAACACTGCGCATGCACGAGATCTGAGGGGTGGCTCAGTGCATGGCGAGTAGGCAAGAGGGCACTGCCCGGCGGAAAACGGTGCAGGACCGAAGGATGCCAGAGCACGATGCCACGGAACGGTAAGCTTTAAACTGCTATTTTTCTATTTGGAGGGGAAAAAAATGAAGAGAAACAGTGAGTGTGACAATGTGATGTAAGCACATATGTGCTTGGCATATTCATAATAGGCACTCTTAGATAAGTGTGCTGAGAGTCACAGCTTGTACATTAAGGTGGATCACGGAGAGACATGCTGCATGCAGAGAGAATATTTACACCCGGTCAGATCAGTGTTGACCTGTAGCAAGGCTGGCAAACAGAGGAAAATGCTGGAATACAGGGTGGGCAGGCTGTTGATGAGTGGCAGGCAGAGCCAGAGAGAGGAGAGCAGAGCTTCAAAGCTGCAGAGAGAAACAGCCAATCAGGACTCTTTGGAGGGAGTGGGGCGTGTTTCCGTTCTCTGTCCACTGAAGGTTGATTGAAGGACCAGGTCAATGGGCTGGTGATTGAAAGCTGAATGAGGAAATGATTTCATAACTACAGAGACAGGCAGGAGAGGAAGGACAACACTAAGCTACTGATATTTATTCTTTAACTTTGCTACATATCTTTTTGCCTTCTGCAATCAATGCATTTATTTCCATCTTCTATGTCGTTTATAAATAAGTTGAATAATATAAGTTGGCACAGGAAATACAGCCTTTGAGTTTCTTCACTAGCCCATTAATGTTCTAACCCCATTTCAGATTCTTGGTGATGTTGATGCCCGTGAATTTCATATCTGCCACGGCATAAGGCACTGATTGGACAAGAGATTGTGCATGTGCAGTGGGATGAAGGAAAAGTGAGTCTTTGGGGAAACTGTGGGGTTTCATAGAGTGGGGCATCCCAAATCTGGATGCCCCTGAGGAGGTACCAAAACCCAGCATAGTGAAATTCCTGGGTTTTGGTCCACGTGAAGTGGAAAAAACCCACCAGCGGACATCCTGGAATCTAGAAGATTCCGGTGTCGGTCACTTCATTTCACCCGGGGCTTCCCGAATCGGGATGCCCAGCTATGTAAAACTGCCCAGTGCACCAGTAAAAACTCACCTTTTCATTCTCCAGCAGCACATGCACAGCCTGTCGTTCAATGAGAGCTGTCTGCCAGGACTATGTCATTGTCAGGCAGCTCTCATTGTTGTGAATAGTGAGCACGTGCTGCCCCATCCCCTGCATTCCTGGTGGCAAGTTTGTGCTCCTGCCCCAGCCATTCAGATAGCTCCCCGTATGACGTAGTCACAGCAGACGGCTCGCATTGGACTAGAGCCCATGCATGAGCCTCTGGAGCATGAAAAGGTGAGTATTTATGGGCGAACTGGGGGGTAACGCACAGTGTGGCATCCCAATTCAAGATGCCCTGGAGGCACGGAACAAAATGTGGGAAAGTCAAATTCCAAGGTTTTGTTCCGCTTTAAAAGCTGGTAAACCTGATTGAGGATGCTCCTGTGTGTGAAACCTCGGGCAGTGCCAAAAATCTTACCTCGCTCCCATGGCGCATGTGCAGTAATTCAGAATATTTTGAGTCACCTGGCAATCTATTCTGAATGAATGAAGTGCCAGGAACATCCCGGCTCTGCATGGGATGCCACCTTTGGCTGCGCATGCACTATGGGAAAGGAAAGATTTATGGCTATCCATGGGGGTTTTACACAGTGGGGAATCCTGAAGAGGGAAACAACTGGCTCTGGTGTTCTTTAGACTTTAGGGATGTGCAAAACTGGTTTAATTTGCTTTCACAATGTGTGTAGTTATTGGTGTTGTGTAGTGGGGGGGTAATATAATGTTTTGGGGGTAATAGTGTGTGTGTCTGTGTGTGTGTGTGTGTGTGTGTGTGTGTGTGTGTGTGTGTGTGTGTATGGATGGGGTGTTAAAGTGGAACAAAACCAAGCTGGGCCAGCCCTAGAAAGAAGCTGCTGGCCTTCACCTAGGCATCCCTAACTGGGATGCCCTGCTGTGTGAAAAACCTTAGGGTGCTTGTAATCACTCAACTTTCCTGGGTCCAATGGCACATGTGCGGACTCTCGTCCAATGAGAGCTGTTTGCTGTCATGATGTCTTCTGGAAAATGGCTCTCATTGTTTTCAAAGAGATAGGCTGGGGCAGGAGCGTACACGCAGCTGGGGATGTGGCCGCTTGCACTACCCAATGAGAGCCATTTGCCGATTGACTTAGTCACAGCAAACTGCTGTCATTCGACAGTGCGCTGTTGGACCTCGTAGGTGAGTGAATACCGGCATCTTGGGGGGTTTCATACAGCGGGGCATCCCCATTCGGAAGGCCCCAGGGAATGGAAAAAAATGGGGAAAGTCAAATTCCTGGCTTTTGTTCTACTTTAACTGTATGTGTGGAAGGTTAAAACAGACCAGAACCTGGGTTTTGGCACCCTTTTACTGGGGCATCCTAATTCAGTATAGATTGCGTCACCTGGCTATCTATTATGAATGGAAGGTTTGGAACCACCTGCTGGCTGCTCCCCTCCTGCTGTGTGTGCCCGTGCTGGCCATTAAGAAAGAAGGATGCCACTGCAGGCCGCAAATGACGCTGTGGGATCAATGGAGAGGTATGTTTCATGGCGATCCCAGGGGTTTAACAGAGTGGAGCATCCTGAATCAGGATGTCTTGCAGAGTGGGAATTGGCTGGCGCTGGGGGGTTTTAGACTACAGGGCTGGACAAAACTGGGTATGGTCTGGTTTGAGCATACCTCCCAACTTTTCAGGATGGGAAAGAGGGACAATTGTTAAATTAAGCTATGCCCCCTCATTGAGGGATGGATAGGAGATAGCATGTAAAAAATACAATTACAAATAAACACTTTAAATAGACAAATGAATCATTTATTGCTGCAGATCTGCATTTTACACGTGACAGGGGGACATGGATTCAAAAGAGGGACAGGCTCTCCAAATCAGGCACAGGTATTAGTTAGGTGTGAGGTTAATAGTGTGTGTGTGTGTGTGTGTGTGTGTGTGTGTGTGTGTGTTTGTGTGTAGTGGGGGGTAATAGAGTGGGGAGGTGTGATGGGGATAATGGTGTGCGTATGTGGGTTCACTGATGTGATCTGATTCCTCTCCCCCTCATTGCAGGCCCATTCCTTACCATATCTTTGCTCCCTTGGCAGAATGGACCCATGATTGTCTGCCAGCCACCACATCGACTCTAGACCCTGTGTCTACTCTACTACTTTATTGAGGGAGTGAGGATCAGGTAAGAAAGATTGGGCTTGCAGGGGTAGTCTGTGAGCATCAGGATTGTGAGCAAAGGTGACCAGTACCTATTTTGTAATAAAATTGTTTTTGGATGGGTGTACATGATGAATGTGGGTGGGTTAAATTTTATGTCTGGCCTCATGGCCACAGGCCCTTGACAAATCACCAGGAACTGGCATCCCGAGCCCATGTGCGGGCTCTTGTCCAATCAGTGCTATGCTGTGCATACTAATGCCATTGTTTTGGACTGTGCATTGGCATCCCTAGGTTCCCCTGCGCAATATGCATGCTCCCACGCTGGGCACATGAGCGCACTTTGCTGCAGGGAAGTGGCACGCAATTACAGTGAGGGTCCAGCTGAAAGGTAAGGGGTTTGCAGGCCATTGTGGGGGTTTACACAATGGGGCATCCCAAATCAGAATGCCCCAGGGGCCCTTAGTCAGCCGGCCCTGGAGTATTTTCTGTAGTAGTTTACTCCACTGTTGTAGCCTCCTGTACTGGGTCTTCGATCCACTCTACCTCTTTCACTTGGTTGGGGGGGGGGGGTGAAACACAAATAGTGCCTAGGGCAGCATGAACCCTAAATACGGCCCTGGCCTCAATGTGACCTGCGTGCCCCATGTGATGTCGGGGCGCGTAGGAGGCTCCCCCCCCCCCCAGCAGTCTGCCACTTGACGCAGGTCCCGCGGCAGTAGGAGTTTGAGTCTCACCAGACACCCCACAAAGGTACCACCGTCCACCAATTGAATTTGCCTTTCAGTTGTACAGGAAAGCTAGGTGACAATTCTAACCTAGCTTTTCTATGCTCCTGAATGGTATGTTTGCTTATAAGAGCTATTATAAACAGACATGCCATTCAGGACCATGGAAAAGCTAGGTGAGAAATTGTTACCTAGCTTTCCTGGCCTCCTGAATGGCATATCTGCTTATAGCTCAGCTATTCTAGACAGATTTACCTATAGCTTTTAGTCAAGTCTGTCTATAATGGCTGAGCTATGATCAGCAGATATACCACTCAGGAGCCCAGAAAAGCTTTATTATTATTATTTATTTATTATTATTTTGGTAAACAAAAATACATTTTTTAAGGGGTGCATTGTGTGTCAAATAGGTGTGCTTGAGTGTGCTGTGCTACAGGGTTGAAACACTTTTCATGTTTCAGCCCTGTAGCAAGCCCTGTGTGTTAACCAAAAAAGCTGCGGGTGTGACGTCACATGGGATAGGTGTTACAGTCTGGGGGCATAGCGAGCCCTCTACAACACCTCTTTGACACCCTGGGCCCCCCCCCAAAAGCGAGTTGATTCTTTTTTTTTTAGCTAAAGAACAAACTCTATGAAGATATGCAAATTTTTCATACACTAACATGTATTCAGCTATCCTGGTAATTTAATGTACATTAGACATGTGACAAATTAACTTTGTCTTAAACAAAATTGCTTTGTGTTGCGTTTTCATTTTATATACTTCGATAAATAGGCCCGTCAAAATCTACAGCACCAGGCCCCGGATGCTCTTAATCCGGCCCTGCATAGGAGTTTGGCTGATTGGTGTGTTACAAGGTGAATTTGAGGACCATGTCGATTGCGTCCTCTACAGATCTGTTTGATAGATATCCAAACTGATATGGATCTCTGTACTCTTTAGCAATAATTTTTAAATAGAACATCATCAGACGTTCATCACTATTTAAGTCTGAAGTCTTTAAGTTTGGAGGCTGCAGACTTTTTTGAGACAGGTAAAATTATTGACTTCTTTAGACAGTCTGGGACAAAGCAGGTGTCCAGTAACCTTTTGTAGTGCAAGTTTGTGAAGGCATCCCAGTTTGTACTGGCTTTAAGGTTGAGCTTATCTTCAGCAGTCCACTTTTTGGTTCTTCTGACTAGTGGTTTGATGGTTTTTAGCTTTGTCTTGTCTTGCAGGTAGTAGATGGATAAGGCAGTGGTCTAAAAAGCTAACTGGAGCCCTGGATATGGACCTATATGCTCCCTTCAGAATAATATAACAACGGTTGAGAGCATTTGCACATGTAACTGGAATTTGGGTATTTTATGATTTAGATGGGGTTTATTGAAATCCCCAAGGACTATGACCAGAGCTTCAGGAAGTTTGTATTCCCAGTCAGTAATTATCAGCCTGACTAGCCAATGCTTCCAATGCATTGGTAAAAAGGTTGGAGAAAGTTAGTGGGTGCCTAGACAGAGACCTAAAATAGTAAACACTGATTAAGCTCATCCTGTAATCCATTTATCACTGCAACCCTCCTTCACTGGAAACCACTGCTTCTCCTCCCACTTACTATAAATTACTGATTCCCTCCCTGGACTTCATTGCCCTTCAGACATCACTGATCCATTGTCCTGTCCTTAAACCCCCTCTGGGGGTGTGGGCACTTCCCAGCATGGCAACCATTGACGTCACCATCTTTCACCCTGAATAAGAGCCTTATATGGTTCACCCACCCTTTACATACAGATTACCCATATTAAAAATCATCCTACCTGCGGTGCGCATGCGCGCGGACCTCTAATGGCGGCGGTGTAGAAGAGCTCCGTGCCCACCGAGCCTATAGCGGGGCTGAAGACAGAGGCAGGCGCGTTGCTTACCTCCCAGCGAGTTGTCATCGAGTGGGGAGAGGCGGCGGGTGTCAGCGGTAGCTGCAGAGGCGAGGTCTGAGCCCTGCAGAGCGAGCGGCGAGAGACGGCTGCTGCGGGCCTGGCTGAAAGTGCGTCCCCACACACAGAGGTTAGGAGAGGCGGCGGTGACGCCAGTGGCCCGAGGAGAGAGCTGCGGATGGTGGTGGCTGCGGTAGCAGCTTACAGTGTGACCCCCCAGACAGCGTGAAGCAGCCAGGGTGAGCAGCAGAGGAGTCTACAAACGCTGGAAGTGTGGCAGCCGAGCAGTCCCAGCCAGCAGACCTCTGCCAACCCTCATACTCCAGCCCACACAGAGGTGAGCAACTATTACCCCAGCTATATAGAGCAGCTGGGTCTGAGTCAGCTGCAAGTAAAAACGCATCAGCAGTTGTGTATAAAGCCCTATCCCTAACTGAGCCTGTAAGGAGGTGCTACCATGGCAAAGTCCAGAGGAATAATAGATGGCCTATCTCCAGCTGAGATGGATGAAGTGGAAGGCAGTGAGGCCTCCTTTCTGGCCAGTGAATCTGAAGAAGTCCCCATGGAGAACAGAGATAAAGTGGCTATGGACTTACTCCCTAAAATAGATAATTTGCTCCAAACAGCCTTAGCCTCTAACACACAGCTTATAATGGAGCATTTTACAAGGGAAATTGATAAGGTTTCCTGTGGCTTGACCACTCTTGATAAGAAAATTAGTGAAATTTCCACTGCACAGGGGGCCCTGGAAGCAGAGATTACACAGCTGAAGAGAGATAACTATATTTTAAACACTAAAATGGAGGACTTTGAAAACAGAGATCGCAGAGCGAATTTACGTTTTAGAGGCTTCCTGGAGCATATGGAAGATGCAAAAGCTGTTGTAATTGGACTATGCCAGGAACTAGTCCCGGGCCTGTCAGTTGAAAGGCTGGAGCTGGATCGGGTACATAAAGCCCTGGGCCCAAGACAAGCGGCTGAGGAACCCCCGCGAGATATTATTGCTAAATTTCACTATTACGCTAGCAAAGAAATAATCCAAAAGGCGGCCCGGGAAGCGACAAACCTTAGTTATCAGGGCTGTGCTTTTCAAGTTTTCTCTGATCTCTCTGCCGCAACAATGGCCAGAAGGAAGGAGCTTAGACCATTACTACTTTGGCATCAAATATAAATGGGGCTTTCCTTTTCGAGTGTCCTTTATGTACAAAGGCAACTCCTACGCGGCAACCTCTTCAGAAGAGCTACAGCAACATATCTCAGCTTTGCAACTTCCGAAACTCCTAGGATCTAAATCGTCCAGATCTGTAGAGGGCTCCCCTAGATCACAGCGCGCAGGGAAGAGGCAGAAGCGATGGACATCAGCAAACGGGCGAGGGACTCGCTTAATGTATGATGAAGCTTGAGGGTTTCGTTGCAGTACCGCTTTTCCATTTTTCCGGAATCAACCCATAAGCTAGCGACCATCCATGCCCCTATGTGAACATGTTAGGAGCGGGGCAATTCAGATATCTTTACAATTGTTAATCTTTATATTTGATATTTGCTAGAATACCGTTTATTACTGCTACTAGACTCCTGCATTGCTATATGGTAATTTTTTTGTTACGCTTCTTCTTATTTTTCCTCTCCCCCAAAGCATAAAGTATAATTGTTTGATAATCTGTTGGTCATACCTGTTGTTGATTTTTTTTTCCTTCTCATGAGGTTATTATTTTTGTGCTAAGTGACCGATACTGTTGTTATAATAGAATAGCTTTTTCTTTTTGCATTTTGCCCTTACTTAGCTCTAGGCCTAGTGTGTACCGGGCCTGGTGCTGAGAGGGGCCCGAGGGCGCATATCCCGTCTGTTCGGACCAGTTTGGGGAAGTTGCCCGCTTAAGTCTATATTTGGTAGCCCATTGCAACGCCAGTTAGTGTGCCGCTCCCTTGAACGGACCCGAATAGACGATTTTATTCAATACTCTTAATTGGTAATTTCTCTTTAGTGGCTGTCTCATTAAGAGTCACGGATTGAACGAGGACTTTCTCTCCCTTTTTCTTCTTCCCCGATCCTTTGTCCCGCTCCCATCCTCACCCCCCTTCCCGTTTGAAATTAGAGCTACGATATACTTAACGGGTAGTCACCATGGCTACAATATTCTCCTTGAACGTTCAGGGGTTTAATTCTCCCAACAAAAGAAGTATGGCCTTCCGTAAGATTAACACCCTATATCCGGATGTTGTATGCCTCCAGGAGACACACTTCTCGGGCTCCTCCAGGCCCAAATTCCTTAACGCTAAGTACCCACAAATCTTTATGTCCTGCGCTGACACTAAACAGAAAGGAGTTCTTATTGGTTTTAAAAGGGGAACCCAATTTCATTGCTCCAAGGAAGTCTCAGACGCAGGAGGTAGATATCTTATCCTTATCGATGAAATGCATGATGTTGAGGTAACGTTTGCTACCTATTATGCCCCCAACGTCAATCAGTTACCCTTCTTGTCAAGCTTCCTAAAAGAGGTAATGTCTGTAGCCAAAGGGACAACAATAATATGCAGGGACTCAAATTTAGTTCTAAACCCCCTTCTGGACAGACAGTCAACGAAAGGCTCTTTGGCAGGTGCCCAATTGATTGCGACCTCAAAAGCCTTTAGGAATTTACTAGATTCCTGTTCGGTAGTGGACTGTTGGAGAGAAGCTCATCCTGGAACTCAGAACTTCACGCACTATTCTCACCCCCACTCGGTATATACCAGAATCGACCACTTCCTTTTGCCCCTGCCTACTCTGGCGCAAATGAAGGCTGTGGATATTATTCCGATATCTTGGTCCGACCACGATGGCCAGCTGCTTAAATTGCATTCTCTTCTTAGTAGACCACTAGGCTCGTCATGGTCCCTTAACGTATCTCTTCTTTCAGATCCGGTCATAGCCCAGTCTATCACTGATGCACTGACAGAATATTTTGAGATAAATGAGACGGGGGAGGTTTCTTCCACGATTTGCTGGGAAGCGCATAAGCCAACTATAAGGGGCAAGTTAATCCAGTTAGCCTCGAGGAAGAAAAAGGAAAGAAATGCCCATATAGACAAACTGGAAAAGGATTATCTAGATTTAGCTGATAAGGCCAAACGTCAAATGACGACAGAGATCCGGTCTAAACTAAATAGAGTGACGGACGAACTGAATCTAGCTCTAGCGGGTAAAGCGGAGAATGTTTTAAAGCGGCTTAAGCATAAATATTACTGCAAAGCTAATAAACCCGACTCCTTATTGGCGAAAAAGTTGAAGACCCCTGACCAGACTTACCGTCCTATTAAACTGAGTAGAGATGAGCGAACTTTTGAAAAATTCGATTCGACTGATTCGCCGAATTTTCTGACAAAAATCGTTTCGACCCGAATAAATTCGCGACGAATCGCTATTAAAAACGGCTATTTCTGAGCCTCCTAGAGCCTCAATAGGGTTGTAAACCATTCTGCCTTGCTGTAACACGCACAGGATGCGTGCTGGGTTAGTTAAATAATACTTTGAAGAAATATCACATGCAGATCAGAGGCATCGCTAATAGAATCGCAGAGCGGCACAATTGAATTCAAGAGAGTTGAAGTGGCATCACTATGAGGGGCAGGAGCCCAAACATTGCTTTAAAGAGACACTGGAGTTGGCAGCAGCAGGAGCCCAAAAATTGGATGAATCACACCCTGGAGTTGGCAGCAGCAGCAGCAGGAGCCCAAATATTACTTTAAAGAGACCCTGGGGTTGGCTTCAGGAGCCCAAAAATTGGATGAATCACACCCTGGAGTTGGCAGAAGTTGGCAGTAGCAGCAGCAGGAGCCCAAATATTACTTTAAAGAGACCCTGGGGTTGGCTTCAGGAGCCCAAAAATTGGATGAATCACACCCTGGAGCTGGCAGGAGTTGGCAGCAGCAGCAACAGGAGCCCAAACATTAACTTTAAAGAGACCCTGGGGTTGGCTTCAGGAGCCCAAAAATTGGATGAATCACACCCTGGAGTTGGCAGGAGTTGACAGCAGCAGCAGCAGGAGCCCAAATATTACTTTAAAGAGACCCTGGGGTTGGCTTCAGGAGCCCAAAAAATGGATGAATCACACCCTGGAGTTGGCAGGAGTTGGCAGCAGCAGCAACAGGAGCCCAAACATTACTTTAAAGAGACCCTGGGGTTGGCTTCAGGAGCCCAAAAATTGGATGATTCACACCCTGGAGTTGGCAGCAGGAGCAGCAGGAGCCCAAATATTACTTTAAAGAGACCCTGGGGTTGGCTTCAGGAGCCCAAAAATTGGATGAATCACACCCTGGAGTTGGCAGCAGCAGCAGCAGGAGCCCAAATATTACTTTAAAGAGACACTGGGGTTGGCTTCAGGAGCCCAAAAATTGGATGAATCACACCCTGGAGTTGGCAGAAGTTGGCAGCAGCAGCAGCAGCAGCAGGAGCCCAAATATTACTTTAAAGAGACACTGGGGTTGGCTTCAGGAGCCCAAAAATTGGATGAATCACACCCTGGAGTTGGCAGCAGCAGAAGCCCAAATATACACTGGGGTTGGCTTCAGGAGCCCAAAAATTGGATGAATCACACCCTGGAGTTGGCAGCAGCAGCAGGAGCCCTAATATTACTTTAAAGAGACCCTGGGGTTGGCTTCAGGAGCCCAAAAATTGGATGAATCACACCCTGGAGTTGGCAGGAGTTGGCAGCAGCAGCAACAGGAGCCCAAACATTACTTTAAAGAGACCCTGGGGTTGGCTTCAGGAGCCCAAAAATTGGATGATTCACACCCTGGAGTTGGCAACAGGAGCAGCAGGAGCCCAAATATTACTTTAAAGAGACCCTGGGGTTGGCTTCAGGAGCCCAAAAATTGGATGAATCACACCCTGGAGTTGGCAGCAGCAGCAGCAGGAGCCCAAATATTACTTTAAAGAGACACTGGGGTTGGCTTCAGGAGCCCAAAAATTGGATGAATCACACCCTGGAGTTGGCAGAAGTTGGCAGCAGCAGCAGCAGGAGCCCAAATATTACTTTAAAGAGACACTGGGGTTGGCTTCAGGAGCCCAAAAATTGGATGAATCACACCCTGGAGTTGGCAGCAGCAGGAGCCCAAATATACACTGGGGTTGGCTTCAGGAGCCCAAAAATTGGATGAATCACACCCTGGAGTTGGCAGCAGCAGCAGGAGCCCTAATATTACTTTAAAGAGACCCTGGGGTTGGCTTCAGGAGCCCAAAAATTGGATGAATCACACCCTGGAGTTGGCAGCAGCAGGAGCCCAAATATACACTGGGGTTGGCTTCAGGAGCCCAAAAATTGGATGAATCACACCCTGGAGTTGGCAGCAGCAGCAGCAGGAGCCCAAATATTACTTTAAAGAGACACTGGGGTTGGCTTCAGGAGCCCAAAAATTGGATGAATCACACCCTGGAGTTGGCAGCAGCAGGAGCCCAAATATACACTGGGGTTGGCTTCAGGAGCCCAAAAATTGGATGAATCACACCCTGGAGTTGGCAGCAGCAGCAGGAGCCCTAATATTACTTTAAAGAGACCCTGGGGTTGGCTTCAGGAGCCCAAAAATTGGATGAATCACACCCTGGAGTTGGCAGCAGCAGGAGCCCAAATATACACTGGGGTTGGCTTCAGGAGCCCAAAAATTGGATGAATCACACCCTGGAGTTGGCAGCAGCAGCAGCAGGAGCCCAAATATTACTTTAAAGAGACCCTGGGGTTGGCTTCAGGAGCCCAAAAATTGGATGAATCACACCCTGGAGTTGGCAGGAGTTGGCAGCAGCAGCAACAGGAGCCCAAACATTAACTTTAAAGAGACCCTGGGGTTGGCTTCAGGAGCCCAAAAATTGGATGAATCACACCCTGGAGTTGGCAGGAGTTGACAGCAGCAGCAGCAGGAGCCCAAATATTACTTTAAAGAGACCCTGGGGTTGGCTTCAGGAGCCCAAAAATTGGATGAATCACACCCTGGAGTTGGCAGGAGTTGGCAGCAGCAGCAACAGGAGCCCAAACATTACTTTAAAGAGACCCTGGGGTTGGCTTCAGGAGCCCAAAAATTGGATGATTCACACCCTGGAGTTGGCAGCAAGAGCAGCAGAAGCCCAAATATTACTTTAAAGAGACCCTGGGGTTGGCTTCAGGAGCCCAAAAATTGGATGAATCACACCCTGGAGTTGGCAGCAGCAGCAGCAGGAGCCCAAATATTACTTTAATGAGACACTGGGGTTGGCTTCAGGAGCCCAAAAATTGGATGAATCACACCCTGGAGTTGGCAGAAGTTGGCAGCAGCAGCAGCAGGAGCCCAAATATTACTTTAAAGAGACACTGGGGTTGGCTTCAGGAGCCCAAAAATTGGATGAATCACACCCTGGAGTTGGCAGCAGCAGGAGCCCAAATATACACTGGGGTTGGCTTCAGGAGCCCAAAAATTGGATGAATCACACCCTAGAGTTGGCAGCAGCAGCAGCAGGAGCCCTAATATTACTTTAAAGAGACCCTGGGGTTGGCTTCAGGAGCCCCAAAATTGGATGAATCACACCCTGGAGTTGGCAGCAGCAGGAGCCCAAATATACACTGGGGTTGGCTTCAGGAGCCCAAAAATTGGATGAATCACACCCTGGAGTTGGCAGCAGCAGCAGCAGGAGCCCAAATATTACTTTAAAGAGACACTGGGGTTGGCTTCAGGAGCCCAAAAATTGGATGAATCACACCCTGGAGTTGGCAGCAGCAGGAGCCCAAATATTACTTTAAAGAGACCCTGGGGTTGGCTTCAGGAGCCCAAAAATTGGATGAATCACACCCTGGAGTTGGCAGCAGCAGGAGCCCAAATATACACTGGGGTTGGCTTCAGGAGCCCAAAAATTGGATGAATCACACCCTGGATTTGGCAGCAGCAGCAGGAGCCCTAATATTACTTTAAAGAGACCCTGGGGTTGGCTTCAGGAGCCCAAAAATTGGATGAATCACACCCTGGAGTTGGCAGCAGCAGGAGCCCAAATATACACTGGGGTTGGCTTCAGGAGCCCAAAAATTGGATGAATCACACCCTGGAGTTGGCAGCAGCAGGAGCCCAAATATTACTTTAAAGAGACACTGGGGTTGGCTTCAGGAGCCCAAAAATTGGATGAATCACACCCTGGAGTTGGCAGCAGCAGGAGCCCAAATATTACTTTAAAGAGACCC